>CM060080.1:7737716-8990216 GCA_030533445.1 Cyprinodon diabolis
TACCCCTGTTAGATGATGGAGGAAGAGATCAGACTCTCCACAACAGACTGATAGAAGATATGTAGCATCTGGCTGCAAATGCCAGAGGAACTAAGCTTCCTTATGACACTGTCACACCTTGACGATTTAGCCAGCGTATGCCGACATACAAAAAATTTGGCAAAAATGTGGCATAAGTTGAATAAGTCATGGATAAGTTTTGTATAAGTTATGTGCATGCTGAAGCACGCTGAAGCATGCTGGCACACGTCAACATACGGCAAGTGCCAGTGTATGCTCATACTGAACATGGGCCATAAGTTCCAAGTCAGTTATCTGATCGTTGACACACGTTAAGTGTAAGCTACTAATAAGTCGTGAAGTCTAGCTTATCCTAAACCTCTGAGTAACTTGTGCATAACTTCTGCGTAACTTATCCAGAACTTCTCTCCAACGCATATCAACGTATCTGACGTGTTCCAGACAAGCGCTGAACGTGTTTATAACTTCCAGCTACTGTTTAATGGGGTATTGGCGGCGTTTTGGTATAAAGGGGGTTCACAGGAGGAAACCGTCAGTTCTCCTCCAGACTTCATCCCCATCATAGGGTGAGTGTGATGGATCCTCCCTGCATTCACGTCCACCACCAACACACTTCCTAGCAGACATGATGCTCAATCTGCTGCCACTGCAAATCTTCTTTTTTTTCTTTTTCGTTTTTGGCGGGTGGTAAAAAGCAACTACGTTAATACCACAACTGCATAGTTAAGAGAAAACGTCTTGTGCTTTTGATGCAGGCCGGATGCTTATCATAGGCATTACGCTGCTGTGCATTATGCATAAGTTAGGCCTATTTGCATGTTTCCAAGCAATACAAGGCCTTGTCTATATAAAGACTCAACTTACTGCGGATCCAGACATTTGAATTGAGAAAACTTCCTGGAGAGGTGGCGAAACGTCTTCAAACTTTGGAAACCAAGTCCAGTGGATTTTTTGAACTTTTAAGGAAAGTTAGGCTGTTGTTTGACATAAGTTCTGGACTTGTTATGAATACTCTATGTATAATCCAAAAATTGAAAATATACTTGGAAAGTTCAGCGTATGCCAACGTTTTAGGAGATTCTGGGACATCGGGCTGGGTAAATCGTCAAGGTGTGACAGGGCCATTAGGAATTACAGTCTGCTCTGTCGTTTCTTGCAGACGGCATCACAGTTGTGTCTGCAGTCTAGTTTGTTGTCCAGGTAAACATCAAGGCTTTGTATTTCTACAGCATAATAGAACCATTTTAGTTCAACCACCTTTATGCAAATATTTTGAAATAATTTTTTATAAAAACTACTCAAGAGAAGATATGAAGATATTCAGAGCTGTCATTAGCAGCACCAGCAATGCGACATAATGAGGAGGAATCAGTCGCATTCAAATGAGTGAAAGGGCCAGACTGGAGCTCCTCCTCTGACATCAGCAAGGCCCCCGGACACCCCCCACCCCACCCCCATTTATAATGGATGTGCTCTTGGTAAGGCTGTACTGAAACTGAAAGTTCACCCATGCTGCCAGGTGGGTGAGAAATAAAGCAACCATTGACAGTAAAGAGAGAGATTTTCATCAAATATGATACATTTGAAGATATTACATTAATAATAGAAATATTAAAACAAAATATCTATTCAATATCAGTTGAAGGATTATAACTGTCAATCACCAACCAAATAAATGTGTCTCTATTCATTCAAATGCTACAGAAAGAAGAGTGAATCCAGCCTGAGTGATAAATCGTTCACTTTGTAAAATAAACACAAAGACCAGGGTTGAAAATACAATGGTACCTTTATTAACTAATAATCACACAGTATTATATCTAATAACTTCACAGACACTAAAGACTAGTGTAAATAAGCACAAGTAAAAAAATTTAAAGGGGAAGAGGTGCTTAAGAGTACGTTCAAAATCTCTGAGGAATGCCTGAGTTTTAAGGCTTAATGCATTGTGTCCTGTAAATCAGCAATAAACCCTGGCCCAGAGATATTAAATGCAGTCAAAACAGTGCAGTTTCCTTTGGTTTTATTGATAATGAAAATCATTTGGTGCAAAATGAATAAGGACCCAGGAATGCATTGGACTGTGATGAGGCTGAAATGGGTAAGTTTAGCTCGCCCCAGGTGTTCTGGTCCCGGGGGGTCCAGCTGAAACAAAGAAAAGGTTAGCTCACGATGTGGCCTGTACAAGGTGTCTGGCATGAGGTAGCTGGGAGCTAACGATGCTAGTTAGTCCACTGCAGCAGTTTCTTCAGACCCACGTTCAGTCTGTTCCGTGAGCATCAGCATTCAGTTAAAACTAGGGTGGCCATTTCTATAGCACCAAAAAGGAGGACATTGTGCGGCATATCAATTACTAAGGTGTACATAAGAATCGGGTAAAGTCACATTTATAGTACAATTCTTAGTAGTTTAAAGATGATGCTTGTGTAGTTGAATAGAACAAAATATTAAAGAGATGTAAAAAAAGAATTGGTTCCCAGCATTTGTATTTATTTAATACATTGTGGTGTTTAAAAAGTGACTATTTTTGACACGATTAATTTGAGCAGACTGCTGCAATTGATCATAAAGCAGTTGTTTGGAAAAGAAGCTTGAGGCGGAGAGAGAGCTAGAGAATAGGACAATACAAATGTCAAAAAGTGGCTGGAAAAGAGGAATTCGTGACATGGCTGCAGCCTGTCGAGAGTAAAGATGATTTCACCATGTTATCTATCTATCTATCTATCTATCTATCTATCTATCTATCTATCTATCTATCTATCTATCTATCTATCTATCTATCTATCTATCTATCTATCTATCTATCTATCTATATCTATATATATCTATATATATATATAGTATATATAGATATATATACACAAACTTGAGTCATGGAACTGTGCTTACAGCTCCTTATTTCATGTATACTAATAACTTGTGTACATGATACTTGTTGATGAAATTAAAATTATTTCTAATAGCATTAAAAGAGCATTAAATTAGAGTTCCTCATTCCGGTATAAACCCTGTGAATATATGACATATTAAAAAAAATCCCCATCATCATCCAGCAGATGTTCAGTTTCTGCCCAAATATTTTCTCTTTCTGCTGTGGATTTTTGTAACAGGAATAAACAGGATCATCCATAGTTTGTATGAACTATGTTTGTTCTCCGCTTCCAAACTCATCATCTCTTCATCCATTCCTGCAATAAGAATTTTTTGGTCTGTTGAAGCACCAATAGTCTGCATCCAGTTATTTAATTAATTGCTCTTAATTTTGGGAATATATACGAACTATGCTCTAATTTCTAGTAACCGACCTGTTTTTACTATAATTTAATTTGACAAACCGGGTCTTCACTACATTCTTTATCCTGTTTGGTGCGATTGCAATTGCGGGTCTTGATCTGGACTGACGGGAGCGGAGACAAAAAGAGCTCAGTTCCGTATTTTGACGGTGAAAGACGGAGAAGACGTACGTGGACAGAGACGTGCGGAGGAGTAGCGGAGGATGTGGAACAGCTCTCATTGATTTACATGACAGACAAGTACTTCGCACGACGTACTTGAGCGGAGCGGAGCACTGACAGAGTATGTGGAATCTGGGTGTAAAGGAGGGCAAATACACGTCCGGCTGGATGCGGCGCCGGACGCCGGACAGTGCAATGAAAATCCGGACTGTCCGCCCTAAAGCCGGACATCTGGCCACCCTAGTTAAAACTCTTAAAGCAGCTGAATCAGAAAGCTTATTTCAAATAAAACACAAACACAAGTATCTATTCTTTCTGAGTTCACCCAAGCAAAGCATCTATTAAGCATCAGATGGAAAGCGGGAATGATGGATGTTTCTGTTTGGACTTTGGTGAAGTGAAAGGCCTTCGGCTTGGTTGGGTTTTCTGCAGGCCCCGTCTTCAGTCTAGTCTGTTCGACCAACAGCAGCTCTGAAAGAGAATTGGACTGATCCAATGCAATAATAACAGGCAACCTTGCAGGGGAGTTATAACTCACGGTAGACCTAGACGTCTCTGTTTAGCTGCAAATAACTTCCGCAGAAAGTCAACATATTTAAAAGAAAATTTTGGGTATAAATAATTTTAATAACGTAAAAGTGATGACACGTGTATAACAAACCTTTTTTGGACAATATTTCACAATTTGCTGTTTTCTGATGGAAATATGAGGACTGTCATAGTGTCTGTGTTGTTTGATAGTGAGCAATAAATGACACATCAAATAATTGACCTTTAGGCAAAGCGTCGGGTTGGAAGGCTTCATTGCTTCGTGAAGTCTCATTTGGCCATCACCAGCTGCGGTTGCCATCAACAGGAAGTTGAACAGGAAGTAGTTTGTCTTCCGGTTTCAGTTACATCAGCGACATTTGATCCCAACAAAAATTATCCCAACGTTGAACTTACCTTAAGACAGAAACCCCTTTTTTTAAAGCACACCAATCACCCGTTCATCCTTCCATTAATTATCTGTGATTGGGTCATATGGGAAATAGATTCCCAGAGGGAAACCCTGAGAAACTCCAGCAGCAAATTTTGTGTAAAAAGCTTTTAAAAGTAGAATGGGAGACGGATCTTTTCGTTTTCTCCTCTCCTGTGGAACCAACTAGTTTTAGTCCGTGAGGCAGACACCCAGTCTACTTTTAAGGCTAGGCTTAAAACTTTCCTTCTTGAAAAAGCTTATGGTTAAAATGTCTCATGTTATCCTGAGCTATCTCTACAGTTATGCTGCTATAGGCTTAGACTGCTGGAGGGCCTAAGGACCACATTCCCTCACTTTGCTACATTATCAAAACCTATATTTTTTTAATTCTGCAATATATGTAGTTCTTGCCTACATTGACTTTATGCTATCAATTTTTCTCTCTTTATAGAAGCTACTGCTATACTTGTTTTGGTCAGGCAGTGGAGTCTTTTTGGGGAGTAACTGAAGCTATTGCTGTCTTTCCATGTTACACACAGCAGTTAAAGGATCGGTTGTTATAACTAAACTCATTATATTCCCCTTTATTCATGGCATATATAAATTACTGCAGGTCAGAGCTGATATCTTTTAACTTTAAAAGTGCTGCTGGACCATGGTTTACATGTTTTAAATGTGTTTTTTTTTCTGGATTTGTCTGCTCTGGTTTCACTGCAGAGATGCTTGTATGAGGGATTGCTGCAAAGTTAACTAAACCATGTAAATATCTGGCAAATGCTTATTCAGGAGGGATTGCAGGAACGTCAGTGGGTTTTACAAATTGGGATAATGCTCTCTACTAGGCGGCAATGTGTATTAAACGACATTTAACTGAAACATGCATACCTGAGTTTAACTTCTATGTTTGAATATAAAGGACTAGATATTTTTAGAACTTACATTTAATTTTTTAGGTTTTAAATTTTTTAAATGCCTAGAGTGAAGTAAACTTTTGACATAACCTAAGCTTTTTTTTCTTCCAGTTTTTGTTCTTTTATAACAATTTCAAAGTTCAAGCTGTAATAATACACTGTTGTTTTTAGTTAAGGTGGGGTACAGAAACATTTAGAAGTGGAACGTTCCAACTAAGCCAAAGCTTATGTCAATCAGCATAATCAAAAATCTATACAGACCCACACACTCCTGTTTTCATATTCGTGACTTTCTGATGTTTGGGATAAATACAGAATTAGTAATCTGACCCATTTTAAACTCTGAGTTGCATCTAACATTTTATAAAGATTAAAAAAAAATCAGTCATTATTTGTTTCTACACACACCAAAGCTGATGAAAGTGGAAGTAATCAAAGTTTACTAGGAAATAAATCATTTAGATGATAGCATCCAAATGTAACTTTGCTGGATTAGGAATCGATATAAAAAGAAAAAAACATGATTGTCAGAATATGTCAGATTATTAGTTTGATTCAAAGAAAATCTATGTAAACTGGAGACAAAATTGTGGCATTTTTGTCATTTAAAAACCCTTTTAAATGTTATAATCTTTTGCTGGAGAACAAGATCAAGTCCAGGTTTCGTGTTGCTGCTGAAGCCACTGACTGAGTTGTAGCTCTATTGTGCTGTATCTAATTTAATTGGCTGTACTGATCATTTATATCCTGTATAGATTATTTTTATTGTTTTGCAATCAGACAGGATGTGTACTGAATGTTGTCAAATGTCACAATTTAAAAGTTCCTGAACTTCTGCATCTTTGGAACATCATAAGAAAACTCCTAAAAACATCACCCCTATGGCCTCCCCTTCCAGGTGATTTGCTGGTACCATGTAATTTACTACCTCTGGAACGAGCAGTTCTTTTCTAAATCAGTGTACTGTAGTACTCCAGTGTACTGTAGTACACTACTGGAGTGTAGCAGCACGGATACAACAGTATAGAAAATCCTTCTTTGACATTTTAAAGTTAGGATATTAACCTAAATGTGGCCACTGCCCTGCATGGTCATCCCTATGAACATTTACTGATACCGCCACTATGTGCTATAAATGATTGGCATGCACTGATTGAAAGCATGCTTAGGACTAGTCCTAGCAATATTAAACAGGCCTTTGATTTGTCACATAAAAATATTATAAAACAAAAAAATCCACAGTCACATAAAAGTAAAAAAAAACAATCAACTGGACTTTGTTTCCAAGTTTGAAGACGTTTCAATTTACATCCAGGAATGGATGCGACCGCTTTACAGGGGAACAGAAGACCTCGCCTATTCAGCCAGGCCAACAATTCCCTTTAACGACCCCCCTTTCAGAGACATAGACAGGTATGGGGCATTGCAGGCTAACAAAGAAGCCAAACGACCCCCATTCTAAAGGGGGGGAACCATTCATCCTTTTCTATTTGCATGTTTTCTAAACAAAAACAAGGCTTTGTTGGGCTACTGTATAAAACCTGGAACTCAACACTATTTCTGATATTTAGAATTGAAAAATCTCCCTGGATGGGAAGAGAAACGTCTTCCAAACTTGGAAACAAAGTCCAGTGGATTGTTTTTAACTCTTTGGAATGACTATGACCGGGATGACTGAGAATTTTCACCAGCAATTTACTAGAGCTGATAAAGTTGAAATAAAATCAAAACAGAAACGAGAGGACATGAATCTCAACAATTTAAGGCAGGAAGTAAATTAGAGATGTTTAACCTGGGTTTTCTTTACAACAAAGTCCTTTTTCACGATAAAAAAAAACAAAACCAAGTTTTCCTCTCAGGATTCTTTTGCTTAGATGAAATGTTTAATATACAAACTCTACAAACTCAATAAAAGTTATATATTTATTTGTTTGACATTGATCTTTTGTGTCCACATTTGGACATCTTTCCATCTGTGTGTCTCTTTGGCGGCTTGTTTGGCACTCGGTGAGCTCTCTAGTCCTCCGTGTGGTTGTACAGTGCGTCTGCAGTAGGGTTTTTTCGGTGGGATGGGGGCACCAGGTGATGGGGCAGCTCGTTGGGTAGCTCGTAGCCCTCCAGCTTAACCTGAATCAGATGCTGAGCCAGGGCAAACTCCTCATCATCCAGCATGCCATCGTGATTGCAGTCAGCCAGTTTCCAGATCTTTCCCAGCACAGTGTTGGGCAGTCGGGAATTCATCATCTCCTTCTTGGCATTGACGCCAGTGATCTTCCCATTGACGGGCATCAGTGTGTAGAAAATCTCATCGTAACGGTGTTTGTCACGGCTGACGATCCAGTCATCTGCATCCGCCCCGGCACTGATGCCCTCACCGTAGCCTCGACCAAAAGGCCCGTCCTCTGAGCCCTGGAAAGCACCACCAGACACCATGGGTGGAGGCTGCTTGGACTCCTCCTCGCGGATCATAGCCATCAGAACTGCAATCTTTGTGGCCAGCATCTTATCCACTGATTCAATCAGTTTCATCTTCAGGGATGGAAACTTGTGGAAATCATAATGCTGCAGCATTTCCTGGAGGAGAAGAAAAAGATGTCTGACTTTAGATAGAAATCATGTTCAATATGTTAAACGACATATAGTTCACTGCTGTTTAATAAACGCACGTCTTATTTATGTTTAGGTGTTCTGGAAGTTTGAAAAGATTGAAAGTGGTGACTGGTTGACTGAACACATGGGGGCGTTATTTACACAGAGATGGAAAAAGTCAGGAGACGGAGAAACTGTTTATGTTTCTAACGCAGCTGTTTATCTGGCAGCTCTCCAAAGACTTTATCCTAATCTTACCTCTCAGTTTAATCTTTCTGAAAATCTAAGAACCAGCTGTTTGCAGCTGTCAACAGGCTGACACAGAGGTCAACAGGGACGCTGCGTAACACCAAAGCCTGCCTTAGTTGGAGTTGCATGTTCAGGTGCAACCAGAGCTTCAAGATGATTTTTTAAAACTGTTCAAACCTCCCTCTCAAACTGTAATGTCTTAAAAATCCACTTATTTATTTAACATTTAATATTTTCAGTCATATGTAGCCTATTACTAAGCTTTCTGGGTTTTTGTTTGTTCTGTTTTTTCCCCTGCCTTTTGCTCTATAATACATAACCTGAGATGCTTTCAAGGATTTTTTTTCTAATAAAAAAAATAAGTTAAAAAATAAAATAAAATAAAAAAGCTGTTCAAACCAAATCTGAATGAAAGATCATATAAAAGCCACAAAGCTCTTTAAGCCAAAGATTTGGACTCTTTAGTTTGATTTTTTTCTTAAAAGAGAAATATCACAATTTGCCAGACAAAGATCA
Source organism: Cyprinodon diabolis (assembly GCA_030533445.1). Lineage (NCBI taxonomy): Eukaryota > Metazoa > Chordata > Actinopteri > Cyprinodontiformes > Cyprinodontidae > Cyprinodon > Cyprinodon diabolis. The sequence goes on from CM060080.1 coordinate 7,746,419, forward strand.
GACATTTCTGTAGAAAACGAGTCATATGCAGATGAGCAGAACACAGCTGGAATCACAGTTTTATAAGCTGTAGGGAGCGGGCAGCTGTTTATGGAGGGAAATTGGTTCCAATACTATTACAAAAAAATGTAAAAAAAAAAAAAAAAGAAATCTGAAGTAAAAGCATTTTGAAAATAGAAAAAAAAAATCCCAATAAAAAGGAAAGTAATTTCTAGAGTAATTTATAATGCATATGTCAAAGTTCAACCAAAACTTTTTTTCAGAATTTATTTTGCTAATTTTATTTTTTCAGATTTTTGACGTTAGCAACAGTATCTGTATTGGTCTACAGACCACTCCGAAGCTTAGAGGGTGACATTTTCAAAACAGGACTTGAACAGGAAGCCATTCGTAGAGCTCTGTCGCAAAACAATCTGAAAAAAGAAAACTGAAAACAATAGAAAAAATATATATATGTCTATGTTGTAAACGGGTAAATTACTCCTCAAACCTTTTTTGATTGAGAAGTTTTTTTAAAACTGCTATTACACCACCTTTTTTGAAACATAGTATTTGATTTAATAAAATTCAAAAAAAATGATCTCCTTAGATCTTTTACTTCATTGAATTAACCAATCAGAAAAGAACCAGGGCCTGCGACAGGCTTCCTCTTTTTACCATCTACTGATGCCACATGCTTACAAAGCCAGTTACTAAATGTAATCGATCGGATATCTATGACGGACAACTTGCCACCAATCTCAGGTGTTTAGGAATAAACCTCACTTCTTTAGTCCTGGGACCTGATAGCTTATTTCCTAAGATCAAAGGATTTCCCAAAATGCAAACTGATTTCTGTGGCTGGATTTTACAGTATTGACTTGATCTCATTACATAATATTGGATAAGAAATGAATGGGTTTGTCTCAAAGATGTCCAGATATTGCTCTGACTGACCGTATTGCAGCCAAAGGGTGCAATAATGTCAGTCACTAATATCTACTGAAGACTAGATATTAGGCAAGGCAAGGCAAATTTATTTGTATACAATTCAGTACAAAGACAATACAAAGTGCTTCACATGATTAAAATACAGGAAGATAAAACAGAATCAAAGCAAGTAGAAAAAAAAAAATAATAATAATTAAAAAAAAATGCAGAAACAAAAAAAGAATATTAAAAGCAGTTGGAAGTTTTTGTTAGATTACATTCATTTATTTGATGATTTTTTTTCCTTTTTTTTTTTAATGGAGAAGAGGACTTTGTTTGAGCTAATTTTCCAGTATTTGATTTCTAATTATCTTTAAAGCTGTTAGCATTTGATCAAAAATTTCTCCTTGGTCAGTTGACAATTCCCCAGAACCTTGCCTTTTGTTCTACTACCATAGAACTGCAAAACCTATTAGTGACTTTTCATCAGCTAGAAAACATTAATATTAATATAATTAATATCTTTCTTATCTTTAATGAGTAAAACTAAGCTGCTCTTTGTTAAGGAAAAGTTCCTTATTTCTGCAGAAAATAAAAACAGAGATTCTGCCTTAATAGAGAAGTGCATTTACGGGGCAGGTTGGGGCTGCAAGGTGCTAGAAGTGGCAGCATGTTGGAGAAGCTCTGTTACATTCAGTTGGATATTCTTGCAAAAACTTTTATCAAACTGGATAGGTGTCATTATCCCGGACTCAAACATCAACCATCATCATCACCATTCCACCATCAGCTGCTGCCAGACACTGCATGTAACATCATTAGCTCAGTCGTTGCTAAGCTACAGACACAACAGCCCAATGCTTTAGTGAATATAAATGGTGATTCCAACCACGCCTCACTCTGCTGCACGTCCAACATTTCTACAGCTTCTCAGCGGCTCTATCAGAAAACAAACCATTTGATTTGTTTATGCAAATATCAGGATACGTCTCCAGAGCAGGACTTCCTCTGGGAAACCCCAATAAATAATGTTGTTTTTCTCTGATGGAATGTAAACCCTTTGTTTAGCGGCAAACTTTGTAAAAAAATAAAAATAAATAAAAAAAATAAAAAAAGAAACAAGGAGGTGATGTGAAGATGGTCACAGGAAGACAAAGAAGCCCTGCTGCTGCTGCTTTCCCAGGAATAGAGAGACAGGGAAGCATACAGAAGAAACTTAAAAGCCAAAGTAAGACAAAGCAAGGAGGAGCCCAGGAAGAAAGCAGCTCCAGCAGAATAATATCAGAGATATCTTTAATCTTAAGCCCAGTTTGCGCTCGATGCGTCGACAAGGTCCGAATAACCATTCGGACCTTGCATAGTGCACAGCCTGCACTATGCAGCTCTGTGTGGGAAAAAATAGTGGAAGAACAGCTCCTACTAGTGAGGGTTTAAAAATATAAACATCTCAAGATGTCTTTTTATTAAGCCCATAAATATCCCAAAGACTAATAGGTAGTCACAGTCACTCTTGGAACTGAAGAGGCTTGGAAAAAGCTGTGTTTTCTACATCTACATGTTGTCTTCTTCTTTCTTCCAGCTTTTTACTAGCATTACACTGTCACAAGTACAGAACAACGAAATGAACTCTTTGCATTTAACCCATATACCCCATAGCCTGCAATACCCCATTACCTGAGACATAGAGACATAGACAGGTATGGGGTATTGCGGGCTAATAAAGAAACGGCTAAGAAAGGGACGGACCCACTCAGGTTCAATTTGCAGGTTTTCTAAACCAAAACAAGGCTTTGCCTCGGTCAACTCTATTTCTCAACACTATTTCTGACATTTTGAATTGAAAGAGTCTCCTGGATGACAAGCAAAACGTCTTCAAACTTGGAAACCAAGTCCAGTGGATTGTTTTTAACTTTTTTGGAATGACTATGAGCTGGATGGCTGAGAATCTTCACCGGCATATTGAGCAACACTGTATTGAACCTGACTGTTTGCAGAGTTTTCTCTTCCCCTGATTGCTTTGATGCCTTATCTCAGGGTTTTTTTTTCCTTTCTTTGATTTTACGGGTTTGTAAAGTATCACAGTTCAAATATCATATGGTGTACCCTAAACTATGAGTATTTTTGGAAAAAGGAAAAGATTTAATTGTTTATTACTAATAAATAACAAACTAACATGGTTTCATCTCTATATGGGCTCCAATATTTGGCATTGCTGGCAGGATTTTCTTTCCATTTTCTGTGGAGGTGTTTGTCCATAATTAGTTTAAGGACAGGAGGGGCAACGGGTGCTTGTGGCGCCTTGCAAGCAGCTTGTCCAGCGCTGCAAAAATCTCTCCTACCATAATCTGCTGGAATCAAAGAAGCTCCAACAGCTGATGGAGAAAACTGGTTCAGGTCAGGAGGACGGCTCTGGAATGTCTGGAGGCCTTTTTCAGAACATTGTGTTTTATATTAGCTGAGCACAGATTTCATCAGGGGACTAAAAGCTCTCAAACATAAAATCCTGCCAAGAGTTCAATTTGAAATCACACACCCACTATCAGCCTGGAACCTCCCTGGAGGAATCACAACCCAGCTGCAGTTCTTCTGCTCACTGTGCTTCAGAATCTGCCCCAAGGCTTCCACCTTTTTACCATCACATCTATGCATTAACATACATCCCATAATACGCCTGAACAGAACCAAATACTGTGTGCGGAGAATGGCACCCTGACTGAACACTGACTAAACCTTTCTGCAACATTCACTGCTCTTTATTGGTCTGCAGGTTCTGATGTCATCACGACTACTTTTAAGAAATATCTCAGAGGATTTTTGGATCCAGTTTCCATGTTGACCAAAAGTTAAAAGTACGTTCACACCGAACGTGAAACCTGGGAAAATCTTCACCAGGTTTGTCTGCCTTTGCTCACCTTCAAGTTTTTATTTTAGAAAGCTGAACAAAGCTGTCAGCGTTCCTCGGTTCACCAGATTCCCAGAGACAGAACCAATATGGGGAACATCACCACCTCTTCCAGAGGCTACATCCGGATAACGGTTGCTTTCAGCGGTAATCCCACTTATCAGCAGTGTTGGGCACGTTACTTTGAAAAAGTAATTAGTTATAGTTACTAGTTACTTCTCCCAAAAAGTAACTGAGTTACTAACTGAGTTACTCCACAATAAAAGTAACTAGTTACTAGTAAAAGTAACTATTGCGTTACTTTTGCGTTTCTCGCCCCGTAACCCTCCCCACCCAGCCCCCACCTTCTCGCCTTGTGTTTCCAAAGCCAGCTGAATAGAGTGGATGACAAAGACAAGAACCTGCAGAGAGTTTAGCATTTATTGCAACTCAACGTAAAAAACATCAGGGGGGAAGTTTTTTAACAGGGCATTCAGATCTGGTGAAATTAATAACTGGGGATGTCTAATTCTGAAATCCTGTGTGTTTGGGTTGTTATAGATACTGCAACATCTATCTATCCATCTATCTATCTAGATCTATACTCTGCGTGTGACATAAAATATGGATCTCCATCCCTGCCACAAAGGCCATCAAATAATGTTTAAAATAAAAAATACAGTAGGTTGAAAAGGCAGAGTATCCATCCATCCATCCATCCATCCATCCATCCATCCATCCATCCATCCATCCATCCATCTAGATTTCTCCCTTTCATTTGATCGTTCACGCTCTCCATAGTTCTCCTGTGGCGCGAGCACAGGGCAACTGTTGCGCGTTTCCTGTCGCTTGCGCGGTGACTCGTGCCGCCTGCGCTGTGCGGAGATGCAGGGGAAACCATATGTGATGGGGAAACGCAGCTCGACGTAACACCGGCATTTCCATCAGGAAAACGCTGTTTTGCTGCTGGAGTCATCCTCACTCTCCATCTCTCTGTGTGTGCTGTACGTTAACACCCACCAGCAGAAACACCCACCTACCAACGGAATCTCACTATACATCAGCCATTCTCATCCTCCCTCTCTCATGACAAGGCGCGCACCTCTGGATGACCTAAAAAATAATCTTTAATATCTCTTAAACAAAAGTAGCACAAACAATATTTTTTTCTGCACAAATCTGCACTAACGTTGCACTAACCATTCAGTCTATTTGCAGAGTTTTTTGACGTGGGTGGGGTGTCAGCTTCACGCAGCTGCGCACGAGTCCTATCATGAAAAAAGGTTCATTGTGCGACCTGAGTAACGCGCAGTAACGGGGTGTCTGCAATGGTAACTGCGTTATAGTTACAGTCAAAGTAATTAGTTAGATTACTCGTTACTAAAGCAAGGTAACGGCGTTAGTAACGCCGTTACTTTCAACGCCGTTAGTCCCATCACTGCTTATCAGTGACCAGTGTTAGAGCTCTGCTGTCCCACATTGTGGGACGAATCCGGACGACATAGGGTTCAGTTAGAGGGCGTTATAGAGCTCAGACAGGAGCAGCAGCCACTGCAAAAAATCTAAATCTAGATAAGTCATTTTTTCTTAAAATAAGTGCATTTGTTCTTGAACTGAGGAGGTAAAAGAGACATTTTGCCAATGGAACAAGACAATTTACACTTAAAATAAGAAAAGACAATTGCATTGTCTTATTTCAAGTGCATATTACCTAATTATCTTATTTTAAGAGTAAAATTACTCATTCCATTGGCAAACTATCTGATTTACCTACTCAAATTAAGGGTGAATACATTTAATATAAGAAATTTTTACTTATTTCTACGAAAAAAAAATGAAACCAGGACAAGGCTGCCAGCTGCGTCACTCTATGGAACTAAGGAACCACAGCGGGGGATCAGAGGACCAGAGAGAGGAGAGAAGACGAAGCTGAGAAGTTCGGTGGGGAGACAGAACCAGCGGGAAAGGGCTACAGCAGAGGAACAGAGGAGCAAGTGGGGGATCAGATTAGTCCACCGGGAAGAAAGAATCCTGAAGGAGGGGTGAGGCTACAACTGCCTGGGAGAAATGCAGCGGTACATGGGAGAAACCAGCCAGGGAGGGAGAGCTGGGAGAGGCTATAGCTGGCTGGAGAAAGCCTCTACAAGCTAACTACTGGAGATGAAAGGAGAACGGGGTAGAAACCGGCGGAGGTGAAGCAAGCATCCTTCTAGGGCTGAATTAAAATGGCTTTTTTTAAAAAGCACCTTAATTCCTCTTAAGAGCATTCCCACTCTTTCCAACATAATTCACTCTATGTTTCATTTTTAATTAAAAAAAATTGCTTGTCTGCTGCGTTGCTTCAAACATTTAGTCCCTGACTGGATTTCACGGTGCAAATGTAAATAAAAGTTTAGATTTTTCAACTTCATTTGCAAGGCGAGGGAGAGATTAAAAGTCGCCATCTTTGCTTAAATTGATCTGTGTGCCTTCCTAAATTCGCCTCGTTAACCCTCTCATCTTCACTTTGCAGATCGCCCTCCACATAGACACAACTTTAGAATTCATCACTTCAGCTGCAACATTGCTGTTTGGTGTAAACGTCCCTTAAGACCCAGAACCAGAACCTGCTGCACACCAAATCAGAACCAGCCACACAGGAACCATTGGATTCCAACAGGGCAGAGTCTCTGCTTCTACCTGCATCTTGGTGACGTTGGGGAAGTCTCCAGGGCTGATGTGATGCTCTCTCTGGAGGATGGTGTAGATCTCTGGAAGATTCATGATCAGCTCTTCCTTCTTCTTCTCCCGCCCAAAAAGAGACGGCATTTCCTTCTTCAGGTAGCTGATGATGTAAGCGTGCACCTTTAGGAAAAGACCAGCAGAACTCAAAATGAATATAATTTCCATTTTTTATCACTTTTACTTATTATTGCTTTGTTAATTTTACATTTATTTCTCTTTAGTGGAAAGGAATGTAAAGTTTTAAGCACAACTATCCATAATTAAATAAAGCTTTAACATGTTCCTGTTTAACACCAGAGTTACAATCTGAACTGCCACTCACTTATCCCTGGGATTATTCCGGTTTGTGTCAAGATTACAAAAAAGTCAGAAACTAAATCTTGTTACAGCCACTAAAATCTTCACAGCCAAGTAATTTAAAATCCTAAAGTTTCAGACTGTACTGCTATGCAGGAAACGAAGCGGGATTCCCTCCTGTAGATCGCCGTCTCACCTTGGCCAGCCTCGCCCTCTTAATGAGGTCGTTGAGTTTACGGAGGGCAGCATTCCTGGGGAGACTCTGGATATCCCTAAAGAGATCCTGAGACTCCGCCTCAAACAGACGCCTTCAGACACACAGGGGAATGAAAGAAGGGAGGATTTAAGAAAAAATGAAAAGCAGAAAACCTGTGAAAGAAATGAGTGTTTGACTGAGACCTGTTCTCTGTGTTCTGCAGTGGTTTGGCCCAAAAGGAACCCAGATACACTCTCACCACCTCTGGGGTGTTTATCACCTTCCCCAGTGACCACATGAGGGCGCCATAGACCCGCATCAGCTGCTGGGTGTCCACCTAAAGCACAGAGGGGAGAAAGAAGGTCCATCAAAGCTACAATGACCAGCAGAACCAAACTCCAGGCTCCAGAAGCACTCTGCTCATCAGACCTGGTCCGCCTTGTTCAGAACCACTCGGATCTTGTCGTCTTGTCCCTTAAACGCTTTGATGGCTTCAGAGAACTCGTCGGAAATGTCCAGTTTGTGGGCATCAAACAGCAGGATGATCCTGTCGACCCGCTCCCCAAACCAGCGCAGAACCTCTGCAAAGTCATAACCTGAAGGATGGATGGACAGAGAGAGAGACATTTGACGTCTTTTATTTACTTCACATCAGAAACCGACTCCGTTTCCATCATCACAATAAAAAACAACCATTACTACACAAACACACACAGATAAGCTAAATATAGGCTTGAAAGCCAACTACCAGTTAAGTAAATCAGGTGGTGTGCATCTCCGTAATGAGAAGGGGTGTGGCCTAATGACATCAACACCCTATATAAGGTGCGCTTAATTATTAGACAACTTCCTTTCCTTTGGCAAAATGTATCAGAAAAGAGATTTGACAGACTCTGAAAAGACAAGAATAGTCAGATGTCTTTCAGAGGGGTGCAGCAGTTTGAAAATTGCCGAGCTTTTGAAGTGGGATCATCGCACAATCAATGGGTTCATGGCAAATCGCCAACAGGGGCGCAAGAAGCGTTGAAAAAAGAAGATGCTAAATAACTCCCCATGAATTGAGAAGGATCAAGTGTGAAGCTGCCAGGAAGTACCATATTGTGCCATATTTCAGAGCTGCAACATGTCTGGAGCGCCGAGAAGCACAAGGTGCTCAATACTCAGGGACCTGGCCACAGTAAGGGAAGATGAAAAAAGGCCACCTTTGAACAAGACACACAAGAAAAAACATTAAGATTGGGCCAAGAAATATCTGCAGACTGATTTCTCCAACATGTTTTGGTCTGATGAAATGAGAGCGAGTCTTGATGGGCCAGATGGATGGATGGGCACCAGGCTGGATCAGTAAAGAGCAGCAAGTTCCTCATCGACTCAGACGCCAGCAAGGTGGAGGTGGGGTAATGCAATGGGCTGCTATCATCAAAGATGAGCTTGTGGGACCTTTTTGGGTTGATGATGGATTCAAGATCAATTCCCAGACCTACTGCCAGTTTCTGGAAGACACCTTCTTCAAACAGTGGTTATAGAAGAAGTCGCCATCATTCAGGAAAAACATGATATTCATGCAGGACAATGCTCCGTCAAATGCATCAAAATACACCACAGAGTGGCTGGCCAGAAAAAGTCTAAAAGGAGAAAAATAATGACATGGCCCCCTTGGTCACCTGATCTGAACCCCATGGAGAACCTGTGGTCCTTCATGAAATGTGAGATCTACATGGAGGGAAAACAGTGTCTGTGGCTGCTGCACGCAATGTGGATCGCAAACAGATCAAGACACTGACAGAATCTATGGATGGAAGGATTTAGAGCGTCATGGTGAAGAAAGGTGGCCATATTGGTCACTGATTTAGGTTTTTTTTGGTTTTTGAATGTCACAATTGTTTATTTCTGAATTTTGAGTTGTTATATTGGTTGACCTGGTGAAAATAAACAAGTGAGATGGGTAAATATTTGTTTTTTTTATTACGTTGCCTAATAATTCTGCAAAATAATTGTTACCTGCACACACAGACACCTCATAAAATGGCCAAATCAAAAAAAAAAAAACACATCAACTTCCAAAACTATGAAGCTTTGATATTAAGGAGTCATTTTGAGTTGATTGAGAACACAATTGTGGCCCAATAATAAGAATAATCCACAAAAATACAACTTCTAATACACGTCTAATAATTCTGCACACAGTGTAAAAAGACCAACTAGCCGAGGACACCCCACCACCAGGTGCTCTAGTGTTTCCCTCTGGGTGCAGAATGGACAGCCCTACCCAGCGCCTGGATCCAGGTGAACTCTGTCTGTTCGTGGCTATTGCTCCATGTATCATCCTCCGCTGAAGGTCCGCCATCTTTTTCTCAACAGGGGGTTTATACAGGACCCTCCGCCTGCATTTAGGAGTAACGTCTCAGGCAAATACCTCACACCATTTCGACTCCTTCACTCCATCCAGAGAGTGAAAGTTCAGCACTTTCACACAGTTGTAGAATAGCTGCTTCTTCCCACAGGGGCCAAACCCAGCGCTGGTGTTTTCATGGTGAGAAGAAACCCCCTCTCCTCCTGCTGCTCCTCAGCAGCCGGACAGACGCTCAGAGACGGAAAATTATACACCCAGTCATCCTTCCACTGGCCAGTGTGATTCTTAGCAAACCTTCTCATTGGTTCAGACAGGTACTGCCAGACTTCCTCCATAATCCTACTCTGCACTCTTGATGTTTGTGATGTCACCGAGCGTTTCCATGGATGCTTTGTTGAGGTGGCCCAGTTTAGTAATGCCAGCCTCAACAAATGTAGTTCTTAATATAGCAAAAGAAAACATAGCGTTTCTAAGGAAGTTGTTGTTAAACAGTTGCTCCTCATAGATCCACATCCCTGGACCAGAGTCCTGAGTTCCCATGACCTCATGAGTGAGAGAGAGAGAGTAAGTGAGATATCAGAGGATGGGAGGAGCTCCTTCAAGGAGGCCAACAGATCAGCAGACAGCTGATTGAAAATCTGTCCAAGAATTCAAGCAGGTTATTGACTCTTTGGCCAGAGTCTGTTTGCAGATTTTCAGGCTCGTCTCACATCTGTTAGGGTTAATGTTTGGCAGGACAAACTGTTTTAGAGATGAGCAACATACCATGAGGGCATATTTGTTGACCTTCTGTGTATTTTAATTAAGTGGGATTGTTTGTGGTGTGTGTAAAGTGAGCCGTGGCAGTTTGGGTGTGGCCGCTCCGATAACAGTGAGCTCAGGCCTGGAAACTAAACCCAGGCAAAGATTTTCAACATTAAATGGAAAATCCCAGCAACAGAGAAGGGTCCTGCTGCTTAGTGGGCTGAAGCTAGAAACACCTCCCACCTGCACATCCAGGATGCCTAACAATGATGTCTGACAGAAAATGTGACCCAATGTAAAGACTTGTTACGGGTAAGAACTGAATAAATATATCAATGAATCAAACGCCTACATTATGCAGAATGTGTTTGTTTTTGACAAAGATTATTTTCCTCTCATCCTGCTGGAGACAAGAAAACCTTTGTCCGCATGACCTCTGCTGCAGCTGAGGAAGCTAATATCCGGTTTCTGTTGCCAGTCATCTGGAGTTTACTTTAACAAACACAGAGAGGGGTGTCTGAGCTTTTAACTCGTATCTCTGCCGGCGGTGCCACCATAAACGCACAGATCCAGTCGTTCTGGTTGGTTTCCTCTGATTAATGAAGCCGATCATATAACTAAGCTCCAGTCCGTCGCTGGTGAAGCTGGTCAAATATTTCCAGGCTGGAATCTCTCATGAATAAGTGAGGGTGTTGGCAGCGGCTGCAGCACGCCGACCCCTCCTCCCTCTGGTCTCACGGCTCAGGTTACAGCGGAGGCTTCAGGTGTTTGCTCAGGACGGGCCCGGGGGGGGGGGGGGGGGGGGGGGGGGCATGATGCCAAACAATGAACGCAGTCAGCAGCGTTAGAGCAAGGAACTTCCTCTGATATGAGGTCTAGTTAGTCTCTGCTTTTAAAACAGGGTGACTGATTACCTTATATGCTCCATTTCCTTTGAAAAGGGAAACGCCTTCGGGCTAACAATACTACTTCCCCTGCAGAGTTTTCACAAAGTTGGAGGAAAACCTTGAGATGTAATTCTGGACCATACTGAAATACGTTCCAGCACTTCAGGCCCCATGTGCAGGAAGGAAAACCAGCCAATCAATGCTCTACAGAAAGCAAACAACGATGATAGCGCCTTCTAAACGTTTACCAAGTCCGTCTGATAGTTTTCTTTAGCGTCCAGGCTTGGACACCTGTCCCTGGGAGTGAGGAGCTGATCGATCCAGCTGGTGAAGTCTTCTGCTCACTCCTTCTGCTTTGGTACAGTACGTTCCTGCTCCCTATGAAGAGCAAAAGCTGCAGGCTTCCCCCTGGCTGCTCTCCTCTTCTTTAAAGACCCACCTTTGAATTATTTAGTCTGACTTGTTTTAATATTTTCAGATCAAGAAAAGGACAAATGCTGCCATCTGACCTGGATTCATACTTCAGAAAATGAGAAATCTCCTGTCCAGGGGTGATGCTGAGAAACTAGTCCATGCATTTGTTACTTCAAGGCTGGACTATTGTAATTCTTTACTATCAGGAAGTCAACAAACTGTAGTTAAAAGCCTTCAGCTGATCCAAACTGCTGCAGCCAGAGTTCTGATGAAAATTAAAAAGAGAGATCATATCTCTCCTATCCTGGCTTCTCTTCATTGGCTTCCTGTTAAATCCAGAGTAGAATTTAAAATCTTCCTTCTCACATATAAAGCCTTAAATGGCCAAGCTCCATCTGATATCAGAGATCTGATTGTTCCTTATGTTCCTAACAGAGAACTTCGCTCTCAATCTGCAGGTTTACTAGTGGTTCCTAGAATTTCTAAAAGTAGAATGGGAGGCAGATCTTTTAGCTATTAGCCTCCTCTCCTGTGGAACCAACTACCAGTTTTAGTCCGTGAGGCAGACACCCTGTCTACTTTTAAGGCTAGGCTTAAAACTTTCCTTTTTGATAAAGCTTATAGTTAGGGTGGCTCAGGTTATCCTGAACTATGTCTATATTTATGCTGCTATAGGCTTAGACTGCTGGAGGACGTAGGGACCTCTTTTCATCATTCCATCTCTATTCTCCCATTCTGCAGAATCTGTTAGTTCAATCTCTAACGTTCTCATAGTGGCTTCATCTGGTCTGTTCCTGTTTGGCTGTGACTCCATACTTGAGAGAAATATCAGCTGTGCTGCTGCCATCAACACCTTTGTTTATAGATATTGGAGCCTGGCCTGTTTTCAGTGTAGTCCTGTTTCTCTCCAAAACATGGCTATGGGCTCAGATTTTACTATATATATGCTCTATTTATAGTTTACACTGAGCCTGGTTCTGCTGGAAGTTTTTTTCCTGTAAAACTGAGTTTTCCTCTCCAATTTCGCTGCATGCATGCTTGGTGTGAGGGATTGCTGAAGAGTCAACGACCCAATGGAAGTAAATATCTATCATCTCCACTTGTTGATCTGGGAGGAAAGAATCCTGCAAAGTCAATGACTGGATGCAATCGGCTGATTTTCCTTCAAAAAGCGATTTGATTGGATGATAGGATTCAACCTTCTCTTTAAAGTGCCTTGAGTTTTATATAAATAAAACTTTATTGAATATGATGCTTTAGCCTCATATTCCAAACATCAATCTTGTGAGACCATGACGGCCCCTCTGTGTCTCAGAAACCTGACCTGGTTAAAATGCTGTTTTTAAAACAATAATCATTAAAAATATATCAAATAAAAGGTTAAAGACATTTATTATGTATTCTTTATATAAATGATGGGCTGAAAATCTGAAGTATCAGAAGTTTCTAACAAGAAAAAATAGTTTTAAACAGATTTTAATTTGGGCAGCACCATTTAGCCATCTCAGGATTATAGGGGAGGTTGCTCATTTTCTGGGCGGATCATCTAAATAATTGGTCCTCTTAATTGTCAATCATTCTGGTGATATGTTTATGTAAGGCCGTTCTACGTGCTCGAATCCATTTTCACTTACTGTTGGTGAGTCTGACATACAGGAGAAAAAAAAGCAGAACTTCGATGCAAAGAGCAACTGTTAAACAGAGCATGCACAAGGAGAAATGGACTCATGCACACCATCACACGCGTTTAATAGGCGTTACCTCTCGGGAGAGAATACAGGGCTGTGCATGTGCTTTTTTTTAACTGGAGAAGGCGGGTCTTTTCAAAAATTAGCTAAAATCCTCCACTATAACTTTAATGTCAGTCTATGAGGGATTTTTAGATATTTAATTATGTGCCATTTTAGATGACTTAACCTAAGAAATGCCGATAGTACAAGGAGACAAATATAACTGCTAAATAATAGGAGTTTTGATGGGATGAAATGGACACAGAAATACCCTTTATGATCAGCAATGTGTATCATTAAAGTTCTTACAAGCAAAAACCTCACAGAAATTTTAATTAAAAGTAGTTTGGAAAATCTAAAAGCTTCAGAGTTGACGATCTTTCAATAGTTGGTCTCAGGAAGTAAAAAAAGAAAAAAGTTACCCAATCATTAATGAAGCGAGGCTCCGCCTCTGATGGTGACAGAGGCAGCAGATCTGTGGAAACATTTTGGATCAGAGCCCAGAGGGCAAACCGAGGCTCCACCCTGCAGACAGGTCTCAGCCAAACATGCAACAGGAATTTTCCACACAGCCTTAAACTAACACTGAGTGGGTCCGAAAAGACAATTCCTGATTAGACTGGGAACAGAGTGAGCAGGATGCAGTCAGTCAGCACTTCCACAAGGATCCGCTGCTCCTGTTCACCAGATGAAACTAGTTAGTTAGAAAGCTTCAGATGAAGCGGAGAGATGAACCTTTACAGACTTGGTTTAGGTAATGCTTTTTTTTCTTAGATTGATGCTCGATGGTGGATTGAGCAGAGCTCTGAGAGATGATCAGAACGTGGGTTAATGTTTTAGAACCTCCTTAGAGCACCATGAATATCAAGGAGCTCCGCAGATTGTTACTAACATTTTCCAACACACTGCTGAGGCCACAGATTCAGAACAGGCCTGTTGTACAAATTCACTGCAGAACTTTCCCAGATTTCACCGATTGTTCTTCTAATTTGAAATGTTTCCAAGCAATGGGCCCATAAAGCCGGGTGTGGCGTTAAAACTTGGGTAAATGTGGGAAAAAACAGAGGAAGAGAAGGACAATGCAACTTCCAGCTTCATTTTTAGTCATTAAAAGGGACCAACCTGCTAAAAAGCAGACTTTCCCCATTAGTGGAGTTCAGTGGAGGTGTTCAATTTAACTTAAAATTAACACCAAAGGAAAGATTCTCAGATCTAGCACAGTTGCTTTAATTCAGAAGATCAGCTGTCCTGGTTTTGGAAATGGCTCCCATGGCGTAAAACAAGTACAGCGAGAACCGAAGGGTGATGAGCTCAGAGGGCTTCACCGCTGGGTGGTGGAGCTCCATCTGTCAGTAACCTCAACCTTCGTCTGCACTGGTTTGCTGTCAAATGTCTCCAGGAGGAGTTTTACATCAGCTGAAGCTCTAAACGCTTCCAGATGGAGGGAGAGCGGACGCTTCCTATGGCTCTCTGTCCCTCCCCCACCTCGTCCCGCCCTCCTTGGACAAACTGAGTCTTTCAGCTGAAACGGAGCAGCAACAGAGTGAGAGCAAACAGAAGGCTCTGCAGAATGATCACATTAACAAGGAAAACACTGTTTAGCTTCTATCAACCTTCTCCTTCTTTATTTCTGAACATGTTTGACTGTGGATGCGTCAAACACATCCTTACCAACCTCCAATAACTACCACTCCCAATATCTGCAGCGTATCCTGGTGCTCAGACTCCTTTATGATGAAACCAGTTTAGAAGCTGTGGAGATGTTTTATGGGGAATAAACATGAAGGCTGCAGAAGTCCTGGTCCCTGTTTGATGTTTGGATGATTTGGAATAGCAAAAAAAAGAGCTTTACTGAGAAAAGCATCGTCGGTTGCAGCTGGAGCTGCATGTTTTAGTGTCATCTCATCTAAAGATGGAAACGGTGCATGGAAATCATCTGTTTACCTTGATTTCTGACTGAGAACTGGACTTTGATCGATTCTTGTACTTGGGAATGTTTTCAGTGGCTCAGGAGAAGCTCCTGACTCAGGACACTGTTGCTGCAAGGAGGATGCCTGGGTCCACCTTCATCTTCATCCCTGAAACATCTTTCTATGTACTATCAGCTCAAAAGGATCCAGAACAGAATCGGCTCATTAAAGGACAACTCTCCCCTAAATCATCTTTTTTACTGATAAACTTTATTAATGTGTCTCTTTAATAGTCTTGTTTATATGTCCCAGGCTTCATTTTGATGATTTTCTGCATATTTGTTAAAATCCTGCTTTTTTGCATCAAACCGTCTGTTTGGTGTTGACAGCAGCAGAGACCGCTCCCAGCCCTCAGCCCCCCCCTGCATGTTCTGCCGTCCTCCAAGCGTGCCTTTTTGGAGCGACAGAAGTTGTACTTTCATCTTCTTCGGTTTCTGGTTCTGCTTTGGTGGCAGATGGCATCACACACATCAAAACAGTCAGGTAGAAGATCTGCAGTGCCCGTCGACCAACACCGAAGGGCATGATTGTCCTTCAGAAGTCTGCTGTCCAGGCAAACACCGAGGCAATTTATACTAGGGCTGGGCAATTAATTGCATTTGCAATATCTCTGCTTCTGTCTCCTTGAACCCCAGTCGGCCTCAGCAGATGGCCGCTCACACTGAGCCTGGTTCTGCTGGAGGTTTCTACCTGTTAAAAGGGAGTTTTTCCTCTCCACTGTCGCTACAAGCATGCTTAGTGTGAGGGATTGCTGAAGAGTCAATGAGTCGATGCAATCAACTGATTTTCCTTAGAAAACTTTGAATCAATCTGACTGCATGATCTGGTGAACTGGAAAGTGCCTTAAGGTGATGTGTCGTGAATTGGCGCTATAGAAATAAACTGAATTGAAGTGGATGATAATTTTAGAAAAAATGCTTTTTTTTGGAATCACAGAGGGACTAAATTTTTAAGCACAATGAATTTAACAAGAGGAAGAAACCAAATATCTCCCTCCAGTCCTTTAGGTGGCGGTAATATGATTACAGTGGGTATGTTGCTGCATAGAAGGGAACAGGGAGTTGCAGCTAACATCTAGATTAATGCATTAGAGTAGAAGTAAGAAGTTGTTTATGCAAGTTTAACAGTAATGTCCTGCAACTCTGAAATCTGGAAAAACAGGCTTTCAAGGTCATGCAAAAAAAAAAATTAAAGCCTGGAGTAGAACATCAATGTGTTTGTGCTTAATCCAAAGGATTATCACAAAAACAATAAAATTGCAATCACAATATTGGTTGAAAATAATCACAATTTAGATTTTTGGCAAAATTTTTCAGCCCTTATTTGTATTACTCCATTTCTGATGTTAATACTATTCAGATTTTCCCAGTTTCTTCTGAAATCTGCAATCATCACCTTGTTTTGTTGACCTTCAGGATCCAATGATTGTTTCCACACCGTGCCACAAAGCGCTTCACCAGCTCTCTGTTCTCAGCTCCTGCTCCATCTTTGATGAACCCCCTCCTGGTTTCATGCCTCTCATTAGTTCCTGGTCTCAGCTGTGATAAACTCACCGGACAACCAACATGGCACCTGCCTGTGGAGGTGAAATACGGACTGCAGCTCTGCATAAGCGGGCCCGAGCTATACGGAAGCTGTCAGCAGGGGCAGATTTAGGAAATTTGGGGCCCTAGGCAAAGACAGGCTGGGGGCCCGCAGCGTGTGACGTCACGGTGCGGTATCGGCTGTTGATCAAGTCCCAGTGCTGTATCTCCGAACCACACAGCTGCTGAAGCTCGTTATCTGCAAGTCATCAGTAAAATTATAACCTTCCTCCCAGCTCTGCCTGACTAAGCCTGAGGCTTGTTTTATCACCAATATGGGCTGGGGCCCTCTGTTTATTGTTAAACAGCAGTTAAACATCCCTCTCCTCCATGTGAAAGAAAGTTAAACACTGAATTTAGAGAAGAAACAGACTAAAAGGTAGAAGATATAAATACAAAATGAATGTGTAACCTATGTGACATTCAAACGAACGAAGGTTGTTTTTAAGGAGTCGTCTGACTTCCTGGATAAAGAACGGCCTTTATGGGCTGATAAGCTTCATTCATCGACTCCCGACTGTGAAAAGAGAAATTCATTCATTTTGATGAATGAATGAAACAATTTTAAAGGCTTTTCTGTTTCTTTGTTCAGGAATAAACGACGTGGGGAATCCTTCCTGGGGATGAAATTCAGCAGAGATGTTGATTCACAGTCTCTGGTTTCAGATCTGCATTTCTGAGCTCGTTAGGTCGAGATCAGCAGTATCGATTCATCACAGGAAACAGATGCAGAGACCAAACAGGATGTAAAAAGGGGATAAAAGAGACACCCTTACAACCATCCAGAGAACTGCATATGAAGGGCAACAGGGCAGATATTCCTTTTTTTATTTTATTCATTTATAACAAAAAGTCCCTCTGTTCACAGAACTATTATGTTTTTATCTTCTCCTTTTAAGTATGCTTTTAGATCCTGTCGCTGTTGTTTGGATTGTCTATAACAATGTGATCAAACAAAAACCAAAGGCATATTCCTTGTTTGTGACAAAAACCTGGTTATTCAGATTTTAGTCTGACCCAAGGAACTCAAAACAGTGTTTTTAAATCTGTTAAAAGGTTTCCACGTGATGCTAGAGGAAACAAACACCTTAGACTGCAGGAGTCAATATCAAACTGTACAGACATTCAGCTCCTTTATACGACACAGCGTATTAGGGCCATTGAAAGACGAAAAAAATAGAATTAAAATTTTTGAATTAAGAGTGGCATATTTAAAAGAAAAATTTAGATTATACATTTCGGAGAAAAAAGGAGCAAATTAGAAAATTTTAACGTACATTTGCGGAGCAATGTGAGATTATAACAAACGTTAAAGTATGTGACAAAAAGCGCATTTTTGCATGCTTATAATTGCATACATTTGTTTTTTTTCTCGTAAAATTGCCTATTTATTCTCATACAATTGCAACTTGTTCCTTTCTAAATTTGTGTTTATAATATTATAAATTTTGTTTTTTTCTTGAAAAAATTGCCTATTTATTCTCGTAAATATGCCACTGTAAACTCAAAAAATGTTTTCTTTTTTGTCTTTGAATGGCCCTGTTACGCTGTCGTACCTTTGGTTAAAGGATGTCATTTAAAACAAAAAGAAAACCTTAAAAGCACCGCTGTTAGACTGATCTCGGTTGGACGCTGGGCTATTATCAGAGTACGAAAAACTCTATGTCTAGAAATGTTTAAAATCAGATATATTTTGTTTCTACATGGTTTATCAGCCGTTAGTTCTAAATAATGTCAAATCTATTGTTTATAAGCAGGACGCAATGAGGCAGAAAAATGGTTGATTGAAATTTAACAGAAGAACATCCTGAACATGGCTAAAACTGCGTCATTTAAAATATTGCAGATGCTATTTTCTTTTTCTAACCACATTCTTTGACATTTTTAATTTAATCAGACTAAACTTTCTATGTTTTAGGTCTGTTAAGCTTATTTTTTTTCTTTTTTCTACTAAGGAGAGATGTTTTCTTGGAAGTCCAAAGTTAAAAAGCACTAGGTCCATTATGCTTTTAAATTCACAGGGAGAGCCCAGACTATGATGGCATTGATTTGTAACCAACTCTGAGGTTAATTTACAACATTTGACTTAACTGGAAGGAAATCTGAGGATTAACTTTATGGAAACCCCTTAAAAACATTGCTTAATGTGTGACACCATGAGAAAACCAAAAGACATCAGACAAGCAGGGCTGGGCGATATGGACTTTAAATAGAATCACGTAATCGGGTGACATTATCAATGACAATCATTGCCCCGTCATCGCAAATAATATACTTGAAGAATTTAAACATTTAAATCTGGATTCTTCAGACATCAGTTATATAAACGTGTATGATTACTATCACTAAACATATGATTGTAACTGCATTTATTTATTTATAATTATTTATGGAAAAACTATTAAAGAAACTTAGTGAAAAAGAAATTATTACAATTCACCCAGGTTATAGTTTTTAAGTCCTAATTGATTCTAATTTATCATTTAGATAACAAATCCAAATTGTTATCATGACTAGAAACTTTTAATGATATCGATAAACGATACGACAAGTACATCCGGACAAGTCAACCGGAAGGGAACTTTGGACAGCATAAGTGGTCTTATGAAACTACAACTGAAGCTCTGACCATTTTTAAGTTCAGAGGATAAACGAGGAAAACTGAAAACGTGATGGCATCTGGAGCTTTATGCTGCAGGAGGGATTGGTGCTTTTCACAAAGAGAACAACATCATCAGCAAAGAGCATGATGTGGAAATATGGTAGCAACATCCCCATATCTGACTTAGGAAATTAAAGCCTGGATGATAATAACTCAATGCAGAGGATCGAGCAGAGATAAATATTTTATCGCAGTTTCAATATATTCATAATTTTAAAAACAAAAGTATTTTCTATATTGCACAAACACGTTATATTTGGTCATGTTACATTTCAGAACAGTAAGATGAAAACTGTCCAGTCTTTGACTTTGCACCAAGATACGAAATGTGGCTGAGGGAAATTGGGAAGGTGTTGAGTCTGGAGTAGCCTCGTGAGACCATCCTGATCTCGCGAGCTTTCAAGGTTTGACTCGCAGATCAGTCTGGAGACTCTCCATTAAAGAAATTTTGGAGCCGTTCACCAAACGAACGTCCAATCAGCGTTGGCTTTGAGGCGGGTTGAGGTGTGACGCAACGAGAAGCGCGACAGTTCAGTCTAAAGAACATGGCGGCTTCAGCCGATGAAACTAGCGTTAGCGTGGCTATCGAGCAAGTTTTATCGGAATTACAGAGTATTTCTTCACTGAAAGAAGAGCAAAACACTGCTCTGGAGGCTTTTCTCAGAAGAAAAGATGTTTTTGCTCTTCTCCCGACTGTTTTCGGGAAGAGTAGCCTGGCTTGTGGTTGTGTTTTCGTCGTCGCTCTGTTATTACGTCATATGCTTCGTTGATCTGATTGGTTTATTTGGCCCGTCTATCACCAACATAGGCCAATCAGCTAACCAGTATTTTCGCCCCTTCCCAAAATTACTTCAACGGAAGGTTTCCAGATGGATATGCGGAGCAAATCCATCTGGCGGAGTCAGGTTAAGTCTGGAGAGGATCAGGTATCACAACATGGACAAAATGAAATACTATCACAAGATCAGGGATCCTCTACTCTTCTACATAAGAGGAAAAGACTGACTCCTGTGTTGCAAAACCTGAATGCCTCCCATGCACTGTATTGTCCCACTATATCAATGACTGCTGTCAATATGTGCTTTGTTCTATGTGTAACAAAAAATATATATAAAAAAAGAAGAAAAAAAACAACTGTCCAGTCTTATAGGCAGTGGTAATATGCTTTAAGGGGTTTTAGCACCACACAGAAGGGAAGAGAGGGCTGCAGTTTGCACACAGTTTTTGCTGCAGTTTTTCCCGCAGCAGTAAAGTTCCATGACTGTGGACAGATTTACGGCCTTTGGTCAAAAAGTACATTCAATTATTTTAGGAAAACATGTCTAAACCTCTGACTTATATTAAAAACATACTATTTTAGAAAAAAAATAGAGAATAAAAGTTTTTTTTTTTATATTTTGAAGAATTAAAAAAAAAATTTGACATTTAACAGAAAAGGATTTTGGTCATTCTAACTGAAATGAAACTAGAACAGTTGCTTTAATGTCTGATAGTGAAACAAAATAGAGGAACTGAGTAATTCTATCCAGTGGATCTACACTCATCGGTCACTTTATTAGGTACACCTTTCAAGATGACCCCAAATTCTGACCCTACCGTCCGAATGTCGCAGCAGAAATTGAGACTCATCAGACCAGGCAACATTTTTCCACTCTTTTCCAGTTTTGGTGAACCTGTTTGAATTTTTGCCTCAGTTTCCGCTTCTTATCTGACATAAGTGGCACCCGCGTTACAGCAGCAGAAGGCCATTCATTTTTAATGTTTCAGGGCCATTCATTTTTAATGTTTCGTTACAGCAGACATGTGGACATGTGGTGCGTTCAGAGATGCAGTTCTGCATACGTCACTTGTAACAGTTGGTTATTTGAGTTGGTGTTGCCTTTCTATCAGCTAAAAGCAGCCTGGCCTTTCTGCTCTGGCATAAACAAGTCATTTGCGCCCACAGATCAACTCACTGGATAGTTTCTCTTTTTTGGAATGTTCTCTGTAAACCCTAGAGATGATTGTGTGTAAAAATCCCAGGATTCCAAAAAAGTAAAAAAGAAATCCACTGGACTTTGTGTCCAAGTTTTAAGATTTTTCGCTTCCCATCCAGGAAGCTTTTTCAATTCAAAATGTCAGAAATAGCGTTGAGTTCCAGGTTTTATAGAGTAGCCCAACAAAGCCTTGATTTTTCTTAGACAAAATGGACGAACGGGTCCACCCCTTTGGAATGGGGGACGTGTGGCTTCTTTTATTGTCCTGCAATGCCTCACACCTAACAAAAATAGCAAATTTTCTTTGATTTGATTTGGCTGGGTTCGATTCTCGGCCCTGGGTCTGTCTCTGTGTTTCCATGGAATGGACTGGAGATCTGTCCAGGGTGGACCCCACCTCTCACCCGTAGACAGCTGGAGATAGACACCAGTACCCCTCACCACTCCAGCAGGGATAAGCGTGACAGAAAATGGATGGATAAAAAATTGATAATTTCTTGAACGCTCTTGTACGCTAAAAAAAAACAAGCTAATCGCCCTCACGGGTCAGAGAGAGGCCCAATATTAGTCTCTCCCAGTCACAAACCAACATCCATTTTCTATCCAGGAAAGTAGGATAAACCTACAGTACTTCAGGAAACGGCTACAAACTCCAACCAGAGGCCAGCTTCTTCTTTAACCCCAAACCCAATTCAGAGCATCAAAAATGGGTGTTTACCAAAATGGGACCTGAGTTTTGTCTCCTTAAGGCCATCACACCAGAAAAAGTCCCTAAACAGGTCAAATAAACATGTATACACAGAGGGACTTCCTACCTCTGCTGATTCGCTGTTTCTCTCCGGATAAAATACCAGGTGTGTCGATGACGCTGATGCTCTGAAGAACCTCATTGGGCATCTGAGAGCAGATAAACCTGACAAACACACAGAAAACAGGAAATGCATGGTTCATTTTATTCAATGCTCCATTTACAAAACGGTTGGTCAGCTAAACCAGTGAGGAGGCGAAGAAAAAAAGCTCCTTCTGATCAGGTGATCACTGGATGTTTTATACTGACGGTTTAAAGATTAGTTTAAGGTTATCTTTAGATGGTTTGAGGGCTAATTTGAAGCTGGTCCAGGAAGGCTCACTCCACCATAGACAGCCGGGTCCAGAGAGGGCAAAATGTCAATGATGGGGCCCCAGATTTGATCAAAGATTGCATGTTTTCCTCTAACATTATATAGTATCTTTTCAGATACACACTCATTGATCCAGTGTCTTACTGATGGTGAATTTTCAGATTTGCAGGCCTCCCGATTAAAATAAAGTATTTCCTGTAATCATTTACATTAATAGGGCCAGTGTCCCGGAAAATCCATAGTTTTGGTTCTCGTTCAATTTTCATTCTGCAAGGTCTACAAAATGTGATGACGTAAAAAGTCAGGAATGTGTTCTGCAATGATTTCCTAATAAACACCGAATTCCAAGATGATTCCAATAAAAAGTCACAGAGACGCTTGAGGAGCAGAAAGATGTTCCAACAGTTAGCTTTTCTCTATGTGTTACATCTAAAACATCTAGTGGTTTTAAACTCTGTCATCAGCTGCTGGAGCAACAAATTCATGCTAAAATAAAAGATGCCTTCAAAAAAGGCGAAGATGATGTGCAGCATCTAGAACATCAGCGGTGAGTTTATTAATGCAACATTAAAGACTTTAGTGCTTCAGTGCAAGTATTCAACAGTATGCTCAATTCAATTCAATTCAATTCAGTTTATTTCTATAGTGCCAATTTACAACACATGTCATCTCAAGGCACTTTCCAGTTCACCTGATAATCCAGTCAGATTGATTTAAAGTTTTCTATCTAAGGAAAACCAGCTGATTGCATCGACTCATTGACTCTTTAGCAATCCCTCACACTAAGCATGCTTGTAGGGACAGTGGGGAGGAAAAACTCCCTTTTAACAGGAAGAAAACTCCAGCAGAATCAGGATCAGTGTGAGCGGCCATCTGCTGAGGCCGACTGGGGTTCAAGGAGACAGAAGCAGACATAGAAAAAGAAGCATAGATACAAAAAGCAGCTCCACAGGCGGCCCCGTCTGATTTGAATCAGCAGTTGTGGATGAACTACTCAACAGTAGTACTTTAGTAAAAGTATTAATACTCATTAGCCCCATTTCCACTACCCTCTAAAAACCTGATCCGTGCCGAGCTTGGATCAGTTGGATCAATTAACCGTGCCGAGCTCGGTTCCTTACGACCGTTTCGACGGTGGCGATCTACGGTATTACTGCTCTCTAGAGGTAAACAAGCAAATCAACATGGCGGAGCCATAAACATTTAGGAAGTTTGCGGAGATTCAGGCGAAGAAGGCAGCCTTTGGTGAATTTACTTGACAGAGTCGGCTTTTGGGAAGTGAATAAGACAAATGATATCTAATCAGGGCTTCCAGACACAGGAAACAACGACAGATGTTGAGGTTCATCACACTGCTAAGCAGAAATCATCACTGCAAATCGTGCGGCATGGTAGGGAAGCTAGGATTTTTATGAATGTCTGAAATTTCATGATTGTGGAGGCTGATTGTAATTTAATTTCAATTCAGTTTATTTCTATAGTGCCAATTCAAAACACATGTCATCTCAAGGCTCTTTACAGAAGCAATTCAACCAGATCATACAGTCAAATAGATTCAAAGTTTTCTATCTAAGAAAAACCAGTTGATTGCATCGACTCATTGACTCGAAGGCAATCCCTCACACCAAGCATGCTTGTAGTGACAGTGGGGAAGAAAAACTCCCTTTGAACAGGAGGAAACCTCCAACAGAACCAGGCTCAGTGTGAGTGGCCATCTGCTGAGGCCGACTGGGGTTCAAGGAGACAGAAGCAGACATAGAAAAAGAAACATAGATATTGTAAGGAGAAGACGCGGTCTGCTCATGCTCTCTTTGTTATCTGAGAACCGAGCCAGAACTGAACTGAGCCGAGCCCTACTGATGAAGTAGTACCATGTTAGCACGGTTCGGTTGCGTCTGATGCGGTCCGGTTAGTTGTACATGCCATTTACACTCAACAGTTATCTCGGTTACTGTGCTGGGACCGATCTCAGCGCGGTTTCAAAACGGTGGTGGAAATGGGGCTATTGTCAAATCTTACTCAAGTACAAGTAAAAATGTTACATCTACTCAAGTAAAAGTGTTGAAGCAATCACTTTTGAAAGTACTTAAGTATTCAAAAATACCAATGAAATGTACTTTTTTCCTTTCCACCACTGGGTATCAGACTGGTACTCTGTCAATAAACTCCTAATGCTGCATCCCAAACATTTCAGCCTGAACCAAAAATGCACAAAAACTTTACTTTATATGTATTTATAAATATAAAGTAAAATAATTATTACATATATATATATATATATATATATATATATATATATATATATATATATATATATATATATATATATATATATATATATATATATATATATATATATATATACATATATAATTACATATTTATATATACATATATATTTATACATATTTGAAACCGTGTTTTATAAATTACATAATTTTGAAATTTCAAATATATTTCTAATTATGTAATCATATATTTTACAATTTAATGATATATTTTTAATGTTTCAATCGTGTATTCGTAAATAGATAGATGCAACATGTACTATTTTCATGGGACATTCGTATTCCTGTATTTAATGTTATATTTTGTATCATCCTCCTGTTGCCCCTCTTACTGGCTCTTATGTTTTTAATATTTCTTTTCCAGTTTAAACCTGTTTGCTTTTTGACGTCCTTTTCACCTTCAGCATCACCTCTGGTCTGAAATGTGTCGGGGTGTGTTTGGTGTGTCTGAGGCTTCCTGCAGAGATAAGCTTGTTCCACAATAAATTATTTTGGAGTGCCGGAGCCTCGGACTGGCAGCGGGAAAAAACAAACCTGTGCAGCCAGCACGTGGTGACGCAAACACACTTCCCCTCGGGAAGCCGCCAATTATTGTGGAGGGCTTGTATGTAACACCAGGACATGGTGGGATTCCTAAAATAAGGGCGGCATCAGGTACACGTCTACACACGGGGCTGAAAGGTCAAGAGTCCGTGCACTTCCTCACTGGACACAGGAAACCTGTATGATCCAGAATTAGGCTGGAGCTAAATTTGAAACCCTGATGGGTCCAAAGTCTGACAGCTTTCAGGCATGTGTCCCATGTTAGTCCAGGGCAGGAGGGGGGGAGGGAGGGAGGGGCGGACTTCCCCTAATGAAAAGAATTGGAGTCTAGCAGGATTAGGATTGTACGGCAAATACCAGCAACAAAAGCACAGCAGCGTGTTCTGAGTCTTTACCTGTTCAGGAAGGCATTTCCGAAAGCGTTGAGTTTCCTGAAGGGTTTCTTTGGGTCCACCACCAGAGCGTTGCCAGGGACAACGCCTTCATTTTCCCCGTACATTACAGCGATGAATCCGTCAGTGGTCGGCTCCGGGCCGATACGCATCCCCGGAAAGTCTTGCTCCAGCAGATACCTGGAAAACAACGCCGGGATTAAAACATTTACTGCATCTCAAGCAATAAGATTTGTTATTAAAGTCATTTCAGTCTATTTAAAAGCTTTAAAAGTTTTTATAAGTTACACTACAAAACCGCAAACCTTTTTCTCATTTTGCTCTTTGAGTTTAGAGTCAGTTCACTGAGGCACCAGAGTATCACTCAGAGAAACTGGAGGTTTGTCCTGCTGTATTAAAGGACTGTAGCGGGTCCTGTTCTCTGGAGGATTCTGGAAGTTCTTTTTGTTCCCATATTCTGCTGTTTGGTTCAGTTTCTTTATTAAATTCAGTCCAGTTTATTCCTAACGCCTCATCTCAAGGCATTTTATAGAGAAAGTTCAATCAGATCATCTAGTCACTGACTTTGTAGAGACAGGAGATATTTACTTGCCTTCTATACAGCGGCAAAAACATGATTAAAACGGGAGATGCTCATTTTTCCCTTTAGATTAGAATCAGGAAAGTTTAAGAACAATTAGAGAAACTGGGTGCAAGTTCGATCACCCTGTGGATGAAATCCTCCACCAGAGAACCAGAAACATGTCTGATCAGCTGAGGCCCAGAGCTAACAGCTGTTAGCTTAGCTAACTGTGGCGTTTACGGGGAGCTCAGGCTGCTCTGGGTCACATGACCCATTCAGAGACGGGTCGACCCTCTGAGGTCACAGAGGAGAGTTTCTAAGGAGAGCAAAACAGAGGAGCATTGATACACAGCAGGAGATGAAGATGGACTATTTTAGATGAATCTACTGTTTGGGTCCACCGACGGTTCCAGACAGGGGCCGACAGGGGCCCATGCCTTGGATGGCAGGTCCTGGCCCCTGTTATGGCCCCTGCATTTCAAACTAAATACTAGATAAATCTATGATAAATAAATGAGGATATGTGCCGCAAAGAAATAGCAAATGATCGCATATTGAGAAACGAGTTTTCATATGAAGTTCCCAGAGTGGCAAATGGCTCTTTGGTTCCCTTAATATTGATATAATGAATCACCACCCTAGTTTTTTAAATCATTCTTTTGTTTGAAATTCCCATGAAAAAAACACTGGTGTTCTGTCAGATAAGCATACCCTGTCAGACCAGCATACCCATAGTCAATACCAGTTTATCCCTTTAGTTTAATTCAATTCAATTCAGTTTATTTCTATAGGGCCAATTCACATCATGTCATCTCAAGGCACTTTACAGTTCACCAGATCCTCCAGCGAGATTAATTCAAAGTTTTCTATCTAAGGAAAACCAATTGATTGCATCGACTCATCAGCAATCCCTCACACATAGCATGCTTGTAGCGACAGAGGAGAGGAAAAACTCCCTTTGAACAGGAAAAACCTCCAGCAGAACCAGACTCAGTGTGAGCGGCCATCTGCTGAGGCCGACTGGGGTTCATGGAGACAGAAGCAGAGATAGAAAAAGAAGCATAGATACAAAAGGCAACTGTAAACCAGCTCTACAGGCGGCCCCATCCAGGAAACACTCAGCCAGGCAAACGAGTTTCGAGCCAGCCTCCATGTCAGAGGATGAAGAGAGCACATCCAGTCAGAGAAATAGGACTACACTGAAAAACAGGCCAATCTCTAACATGGTAAATGGTAAATGGTAAATGGCATGTACTTATATAGCGCCTTTATTCAAGTTAGGAGACTTGACCAAAGCGCTTTACACTACATTCATTCACCCATTCACACACACACACACACACACACACTGATGGTGGCAAGCTACATTGTAGCCACAGCTGCCCTGGGGCTCACTGACCCAGGCCAGATGAAGCGTGGCTTCCGTACACTGGCGCCACCGGGCATGCCGTCTTCAGTTTTATATAGACGAAGGATTTATCTACAAACTGAGCTTTAAACTGTTTTTCTACGTGAATGTATGCCTACACAGTGAAGTGCTGTGAAACAAAGGTGTTGATGGCAGCAGCACAGCTGATATTTCTCTCCAGGATGGAGTCACAGCCAAACAGGAACAGACCAGATGAAGCTACTATGAGAAAAAGCAGAGAGAGCAGAACGTTAGAGATTGAACTAACAGATTATTCAGTGAGAGAATAGACACAGAATGAAGCAGAATGATGAAAAAGGGGTCCCTATGTCCTCCAGCAGTCTAAGCCTATAGCAGCATATCTATAGAGATAGTTTATTCCTTTAGTTCATCCCTTTAGTTTTGTGCAAAAAATACATTTCAAACTACCTCAATGGGCGTGTATCCCTTTAGTTATGTATAAAAAAAATATCTATTTAATAACATACGTTTCGGTCTTTTTTTAAGTGTATCGCGACCTGACCTTAAATTGTTTTTTTGTACATGACTAAAGGGATACATGCCCGTTCAAGTAGTTTAAAGTGTATTTTTCCAACAAAACTAAAGGGATAAACACGTTCCAGCAGTAGATTAGGAGACAAGGGGTTAGCAGTCTCCTCTGCCGTCGTTCACATTGCTGAACCGTTTTTAACCCCATCAGCCTGATAGACTGCTATTTTGTTTGTGTTGAGAAAGGAAAGTGTGACAGGAAGGAAAAGTGGCTGCTGAGAGTCTGTCCTCTCGCTTCCTGCCATTCAGAACAGCCTGAAGATCAAAAAGCAAGGAGATAAGAGGGGATCAGATGATCACCATGAAGAAAATCCAGGGGATGGTGATTCCTGACGTTAACTTTACCTTCATTGCTCCTTAGCTGCTACATTTGGATGCATTCAAACTCAGAAGCAACAGATAACAGATGAGCAGCATCTGATTCATGGATCCTTCACTCTTCCCAAAAAGAAATGAAAATTCTTCACTCCGACATAAAGAGGTGCATAAATGGAGGGAAAACTAAACATGGTCGCATTTTTATTTATTTCCAGAGCAAAATCAGAACAACCTAGCGTGCGTCTTTTTACCGCCCCTCTGGGTCAGAAATACAGCTGAATAATTTTCCCAAAAATGAAAATTACAATTATTTTAAATCAATATTGCGATTTTATTTAGATTTTTTATCTTTGCACTAACTATAAGCATGTAGCTGTTTCACTCCAAGGTTGGGGAGTGATGGTCTAGATCAGGGGCAAACAATTAAAAATTAGTGGGGTACGAATAAAGAAAATCATCAACCAGTAAAGGTCTGGAGACATTTTTAATTATAAGCTGCTACTTTAAACAGAATTTAACACTGAAATAAAATGAAGTGTTTATGCATCCATGCATTGAATTTTTAAATAAAAAAAAGAAAAAGAAAATTTTGGCATTTTAAAATCTAAAGTGTTTTTTAAAGTAGAGAACAACAATCATTCAGTTTGGTATTAAGAAAATTTCTTGATTCACATGGGTTTGAATGGAGACTAAGCCATTCTCAAGCACATATCAAGGTGCTCATTTTGAGCCTGGATCCATATTTATTTTTGATTCTGTTCATGGTGGAGAATCCTGATTCACAGCAGCAGGTTGAGCCAAACATCCTCTAAATGTGCAGGGTCATCTTTGAGCACCATTTCACTTTTCTTTCACCAGTTCACCGCAGATCTTCCAGCAGTCCACACTTTCTCTGCTTTCTTTTTCTCATCATCTTCTCCTTCTTTCCCATCGCCCGGCTTGCCGCAGGTTTGCCTGCTGTGTCTAAAAGTAGCAGCAGCAGCAACCCAGACTGACAGCTTATTGGCTAATTTGGATCCTGTGCAGCCTGGAGCCGGACGCTCCAGAGGGCTTTACCGTATTAACAGGAGAAGCGGCACAAGTGAAGTTAGACACTTCTCGTTGGACAACATGAGGTAATTTATGAATGTTTTACATCAGATTGGGTCCGGATTAACCAGCAGGTGGGTCCGGATCCTGACTCTGGTCCGCTAATCCGTGACCTCTGGTCTAGCGATTAGAGTAGCACCTTTTTTGCTCTGAGAAGGTTGCAAGTTCCCGGTTTGATCCCCACAGCCTTTACTCTGGGTCCCTGAGCAAGACCCTAACCCCACACTGCTCCCCGAGCGCTGCACAATGGCAGCCCACTGCTCCCCAAGGAGATGGGTTTAATACAGAGGTAAACTTCTCCAATGTGAGATCAATAAAGGTCTATAAAATTATATAAGTTATATAAAATTATTATATTCCATGTTTTCTATGAAACCTTGCTTGTCCATAGCCTATTGTTAAATTATTATTGTTGCAAACCAACTCTAAGCATATTACTGACTCCTTAAAGGCTGGAGTGAGAAATTTAGTTACTGTTGATAAATGTAATGTGACCAAAATTGAGTGACTCTGAGGTTTGGAAGTTGATTTGTTATATTGCGAATATATTTCAAGTCCAATCAGCGTTGGCTTTGAGGCGGGTTGGGGTGTGACGCAACGAGAAGCGCGACAGTTTAGTCTAAAGAACATGGCGGCTTCAGCCGATGAAACTAGTGTTAGCGTGGCTATCGAGCAAGTTTTATCGGAATTACAGAGTATTTCTTCACTGAAAGAAGAGCAAAACGCTGCTCTGGAGGCTTTTCTCAGAGGAAAAGATGTTTTTGCTCTTCTCCCGACTGGTTTCGGCAAGAGTTTGATCTATCAATTGGCTTGTGCCTGGCTTGTGGTTGTGTTTTCGTCGTTGCTCTGTTAGAACGTAATATGCTTCGTTGATCTGATTGGTTTATTTGGCCTGTCTATCACCAACATAGGTCAATCAGCTAACCAGTATTTTCGCCCCTTCCCAAAATTACTTCAACGGAAGGTTTCCAGATGGATATGCGAAGCAAATCCAGCAAATCAATCTGGCGGAGTCAGGTTAGCAGTGCCTCTGAAGTTCAGCTTTCTGGAGAGCACAGCCAATAGTGGAACTCTGCAGCTCATCCAAGGTTACCATGAAGCCTTTTCCTGGGTCTAGGTGGACTGGTGTACTGGTAGGTCTGCAGATTCTCTATCCTCTCTCAGATGATGGATGGAGCAGAATTCTGGGAGATGTTTAAAGAAACTAACCTTCAAACTGGAGCAGAACCTCCTCTCTGACCCATCTGCTGGGTCCCTGGATCTTCTCTAACTCAGGCAGCTCAGGTTTACTCGCTGGCAGCTGCTACTGGCAGTAGATTTTATTCTAACACAGATGAACTCCTCGCTTCTCAACTGATTTCCAAATTTAAAAAAAATAAAAGCGACAAGTTTTCTTTCCCCATTTCCAACTAGTATCTCTCATCTGTTTCTGATCCAGCTCAGAAGTTACATAAAGTCCAAACAGGAGATTATTGGGGATTTTATTTTCATGATAGAAGCTCAGACTGGTAGGGAAACTTGTTTTGCAGCTTTTCCCTGTCTAAGGACCTAATTGGATGATCATTTCATATGATGACACTATGTTTTATGTGTTTAGAAAAGGGGGGGTGGGGGCAGAAATGTTGACTCTGCACTTTTCTGGCAAAATGTTTCAGCAATCATTCCTCACAGCAGGGTGTTGCCTCAGCAGTCTTTTCTTCCAAAGACAGTTTCCCCTCGTTGAATAGATCCTAATAAAGCACAGAGGCTTCATCAAAAGGCTTAAGAAACAAGAAGGTGAACTTACAATGCTCCAAACATTACGGGTTCATGTCAACATGTGATTACACAGACATTACAGATGTGTTTCTGCTTTAATCTGGACCTGAGCAACACTGGCTGCTGCTCCCAGCTGCAGAACCATGGAGCCACACACCTGGGCTACAGGTCACAGCATGCCTTTCTCTCCCCGTTAACACAGCACTGACTGGAAAACTTCCACACAGTCCGTCTCAACAGGTGTCTGCTGTCATCCAGAGACCGTCAGCGGATGTGTTGATAATTGACACCAGCAGCTTAGAAACATTAGAACAACGGTGACAAGATGCTCTGATTATCTTTAGGTGGAGGCTATTGATGAAGAAACTCGACAGCAGCTGCATGTTTCCTCTAACTAAGGAGGATCTTTCTTTATTAAAAAAAAGCTGCAAATATCTCATTATTGAGTAATAAAAAACTGATTATCTTCTTTTTTAGAGCATAGAGAATAGAAAACTGATCATTAGTGAAGCTTGACGGAGCACCAGTGTTTTAGAGATAAATGTAGACATGATTTGTACTTTATTAGTGTACAGCAAACTGGATTTCTGGAGCTTCAAGAAACACAATGAGCTTCTGTCTCCTTGAACCCCATTTGGTCTCAGCAGATGGCCGCTCACACTGAGCCTGGTTCTGCTGGAGGTTTCTTCCTGTTAAAAGGGAGTTTTTCCTCTCCACTGTCGCTACAAGCATGCTTAGTGTGAGGGATTGCTGAAGAGTCAATGAGTCGATGCAATCAGCTGCTTTTCCTTAGATAGAAAACCTTGAATCAATGTGACTGGATGATCTGGTGAACTGGAAAATGACGTGAGATGATATGTGATGTGAATTGGAGCTATAGAAATAAACTGAAGTGAAATTGGTAAGTGAAAGGGACAGGAAAGCCTGGGCAGGCAGTCGGATGGAGGAGC
The DNA here is from genome assembly GCA_030533445.1 of Cyprinodon diabolis. Classification (NCBI taxonomy): domain Eukaryota; kingdom Metazoa; phylum Chordata; class Actinopteri; order Cyprinodontiformes; family Cyprinodontidae; genus Cyprinodon; species Cyprinodon diabolis. Next base: position 7,778,723 of record CM060080.1, read on the forward strand.
AGCAGCTACCAGGCAAAGAAAAGAAGCAACTGCTGCAACGACGCTGAATTTTAAATTATAAACATGTTATTCACATTGAATTACTAGTAGGGACAAGTAGGTTGGTCCAAAATGTTGGTAGGGACATGTCCCTTTGGTTCCTAATCAAACCTACGCCGATACCTGGGTATCAGTCTCAGCAGGAAGGACAGAAACTAGACAGGTTGTACACTTTTTACCAATCTGCATAATTCGTTTTACACAAACCCTCTTTATTCATGAAAGAGAAGTCTGCTCAGAGCAGGAAGCCCTGGAGATGCACCTCAAATCCTTTTTAATATTATATACTATGGATTTTAAATAAAAATGTAAACGTAAAAATCTGTATTAGTGGGTTAAAGCTAAAAAAACCAAAAAAAAACTGGGATTTGTGCATTTCTAAACCATTGACTAAGGCTGTAAGGTTTCCTTCCTCAACGCTGATGATGACACATTAAGCTTAGATCACGTTGCTGTCACGCTGTTTTTATTCCTACCCGTCAGGAGAGTCACAGTAACATCAAGGAAAATATTCAAAATTTAAAATCCAGCCTGACAGTCAACACGATAAACCAGCATGTTGGACGAGTTCAGAGGGAAATGACAGCAGTAAGCAGGTGTGTGTGTCTTTGTGGGTGTGTGTGTTCTTTCTGTTTGCTTTGACACGTTTCCAGCGAACAGGAAGTGGGACAATAAACCATGCAGCCGAGGAAGACCGTTTATTATTGCAGCTCTCCTTTTACCACCTTCATCCTTTCATTTCCTTTCACCTCTGACCTTCGCTAACGGTTCCATTACCATGTCGCCCCAGGAGTCATATTTATATGGAGTCTGACTAAAACCCAGGATCCTCCGCTGATTTATCCGTTACAGCAGATTCATTTATAGGTTTATAGGATAAAACACAGATTAGTTTTCAGTCCGACGTCACAGATATGAGAGACCAGAACAGATTTGTCATCCACACCACATGTTGCAGCTCATTAATAATCTGGGCAGTTTATGACATTCGGATTTCATCCACATGTCACTTGGACACAGCAGCAGCAAACCGGGCCTGTAGTGACTGATCAGGTCTGCTGGGGCAGAAACGCAGTGTTTCCCAGAGGCAGTGAGCACAAAACATCCGCTGTTGGAAGACTTGTGAGAGACACACACTCATCTGTCCGTTCATCTGCCGCTCAGAGAGGAAAAACACAAATAGCCTGGTTCCTCCTTCAATGGAAATAATAGCTTTGGTCAAAAGAGCAAACGGTCCACTGATTGTGTCATTATTATAAAGGATCTGCTTCTATTATCAGATTTCACTAACAGCTCAAGTTGGGGGGGGGGGGTGTACCATTAGGCAATACTAGGCAGGTGCCTAGGGCCCCGGATTTCTGGGGCACCCCATAAAACTCTACTTACATGTATGGTTAATATAACTATTCCTTGTTTGTGCACATTAATTATGTTTTTGATAAAAAAAAATCCTTTGGCTAAAATGACATCAGAACTCTTATAATATTAAGTGTGGCTCTCCCCCCCCCTTCAGTGTCCACCATATTGGATCATCCATTTGCTGCACATGTTCAGAAAGGTCCAAACAGACAGCAGCAAACCATTTGAAAACAAACGATGCAAAGAGCAGTATTGCCAACTTTTATTTAGCGACTTTTCAGACCCCTCTAGCACTTTGATTTCAAAAAAGCTCCTAGCACCAGATCTAGCGACTTTTTTCTGCTACTAGAGACTTTGGAGACAACATCTAAAAGCAGCGAACTCTGCTCTCCAGAGCAAGTAGATTGGTAACCCCGCCTCCTGCTCTCCTCTATCTTGTCTGCTGTCATGATTCATGCAGTTATTATTTCATCCAAATGAAAAATGGAGAACAGATAAGCAGATCATGGCTTGTCTACAGTGAAAAGAAGGACTGGGTTATTTACTTTGGCCTTTTTGGAAACACAGGAAGGAGCAATCAGCTAAGTGAGCTTAGAAAAAAATCTTTCATTCCTTTTGAGACAGCATGAAAAGTCAGCTGAGTACAAAACATATAGAGGAAAACAAGAAGAAGAGAGGGACAAAACCTAGAACACATAATGGATATCTATTCTTTTAAGATTTCTCTATCTGTATAATGGGTCTGTTTATGTGTTGTCTTCTCACTTTCGAGGGCCCCCTCCCTGTCTTTGCCTAGGGCCCCACATTTCCTAAATCCGCCCCTGAGCTCAGGGGTGGACATGTTGCTATATAGAATTACAGTCTGATTTTATTCAATTAAAAACCAAAATTCCAGATATTACAGGTTATGCTTACAGCATCTGTCACTGACCGACATCCTGAGTTTTATCTGGCTGGTTTTAAAGCAAATATTTCTAAACTAATTTTAATAGTTTAATAAACCTGGAAAAATAATCACATGTTTGTACAGGATTCCTATGGGGACAGATTTCCTGAGCTTTTATTTAGACTTAAACTTGTAACAAAACAGTATACTTAATGAGATTTCTTAAAGAAGTGCAGCAGTGATAAAATGTAAACATGGTGATCAAATGTAAACATAAGACTGAGATATGATTTACAGTTTTTACAACATTCTGCGCTTTTGTCTTTTCTTCAGCGGTGCATCAGGAACTTATCAGATATTTCTGAAAGCTGAGATCAGAGCCTGACTCCAGCTGTTCCATCAGGGTCTGAAGATGTTTCCTTCTCACTAAAATCAGCTGTGAAGACGACAACAACAACCCAAAACTATTTAATTACTTACTTTTTGGTGTTTTTAGAAGCATATGGCGATCTGACCTTCAATAGTTGTTTTTTTCGTACATGACTAAAAGGATACACGCCGGTTAGGTAGTATACAGTCTATTTTTTGTAAAAAAAAAAAAAACTAAAGGGATAATTGCTTATCTGACATCTTGCATGCATATTGACTATAGGTAAGGAGGCCGACATCCTATAAAACATTTACTTACACCTCATTCTATGTGACGCAGCCTGCAGACTGTTTCTTTCTCAGCATTTCCAGATGCAACAGGTGAAGCTGAACTTTTGTCCTTTTTTCATCTAACTAATAACATTTTCATATCTCTGGAGGATGGGTCACATCATCAGAACTTAAAGTTCATATTAAAAAAACATCTCAGAGCTGAAATGCTTTTAATTAAAACCAAATGACACACAAATTATTCAATAACAGATTTCATTTTTCACCTGCAATATATTCAAAGGTGGAATATTTCAGCATTTTTATCAGGTGAGCTTACCTGATGAAGGTGGTCTTCCCGGTGGAGTACTGCCCCACCAGCAGCACCATGGGCTTGCTCTGGAAGTCTGCCCCCTCCAGGGCCGGGGAGTGGAAGTCATGGAAGAGGTAGGTCTCCTCCAGCGGCAGCAGCTTCTTGGTGTACAGGGTCTGCAGTCCCTCCGTCACCGTCTGGTACATCTCTCCTTCCTTGTTGCGGCCACCTTGCTCCTTGTTGACCCAGCTGAACATGTTTCCCGCTGCGCTTTAGTAACACCACAATCCAACTTCCCTTTTTTCGGGGTTTCAAAACGCTCCGGCTGTCTGCGCCTCCCTCCCTGCTGCTCCTCCCGCTGCTGTTGCTCCCTCTGCTCCGCTGGGTTCAGGCCTGATGTGGCTGTTTGGGGCGCAGACGGTGGTGATGATGATGTGTTTCTGGTACCTGAGGACGCCGCCCTTCCCCAGTGACGCAGCTGCTTCACCCGGGCAGGGAGGAGGAGGAGGTGGTTGAGGAGGAGATGTTTCCAGCCGTTACCAAAGGAAAGCTCTTCCTGAGTTTAATCCTCAGCTGTTGACCAACAAACGTCTGTTTTTTTTTTTTTTTTTGATGTTTTCATTTAAAATACTTCAAAAAAGGCTTCACCTTTTTTTTTTTTTTTTTTTACAGTTTTTTTAAATTCTTTACTGTCACTTAACTGAAGTGACATGGACGATTCTAGAGAGGGGCCAACGGGGGCCAGTGCCCCTGTCAATGGCATAACTATCAGTAAGCAGAGACTACTGTTGCTTAGGGGCCCCGACACTGACACCTGGTTGCCCCCCTGTGGAATTGTGGATTAGGCGTCTCTTTGCAGATGTAATGGTGCGAATAATTCCCCTTAAACCCACCTGATACCTGAAGTGAATAACCACAATGGACAGTATTTATACTGCAACACATGGCAGATTACAACATGATGGTGAGCCGTTTAAACACGACACCAATAGCAAAGCAGACAGTGGTACTTTTGATTACTATGGTAATAATTGTTTCAAACCACAATAAAGATCTTAAAAGAATGATGTATTTGAGTATTTTATTTTTTACAATACAACTTGGAATTATGGGTAATACATAGCGTAGATTAAAACCATAACCGTTACGTACAATGTGTTAGCGACGATGGATACCAAAAAGAGGTACTTATTCCAGCAAAGAAAAAGGAAAGAAGAGCTGCGGAAAGATCGGGAAAAAATTCTCAAAATAATGTTGTTTGGGGTGTTGTACCTCGTATGGGGCCCACCCAGATAATGTTGCTTATGTCGCTACGCGATTGGCCCCTGTAGATCATGTCCAGGCCCCTGTACTGAAGAAATAATACTCAAAGAAGTTCTAATGATGATATGCGCTGGAACAGACATGGTTACTGATAGGTCCTTTGGATCTATTTCATTGTTTTTTTTCTTTACAAATTCTTTTTTACTAATTATTTAAAGTCATAGTCGCGGCTGTTCCAACTGTTGCATTTCTCCCGAGTGGTGCCCGACTTTACATAAGTGAATAAAGTGAATGTGATTGGTCGATTATCAAGGGGACGGGATTGTTGTGGTGGAAGGTTCGCACGTTTGGTTGTGGCCAGTTTGTGGGAAGCATCTTTATAGCAACTTAGTGCTAGTAGGTTCCCAATGGGAAATTCCATTAGGAACCTTGGGACGGTTTAATGGGAAAGGAAATTATTCTTATTTCAACCGTTGTGTGTTATAGCTGCAACATATGAATCAAGATGCTATGACCAAAAAAATTTGATTGACAGATGATCGTTGAGTTACAATTGGCCGAAATAGGTGTTCAGGCTGACGTATAACTAACTGGCCTGCATAAGACAACGGGGAAAAAAAACAGACCCACAGATTTTAAGACAAGTTTTTATTTTAAATAGAAATTTTCTACATTTTGGGACAATATGATCTGATAATGAGTACATTTATATAGATCTTTAAGCTAGAATGATTTGACATTTAAATACGACTTCCCTACGACTTTAAAAACAATAAGGTGATAGCTTCAGTGGTATTGAGATAGCATCCTAGTTTTCATCTGCTAAATGTTTTTTTTTTTTACTTTAATTTTTACAGCTGAATGTATCAGTTTTTCTTGAGTTCTAATTCAGATTTTATAGAAAACAATAATTTTAACTTAAATTAAGTAAAAAAATATGTAAAATCCCCAAATTCTGAATGTATATTAACCTAATAAGAAATTGAAGTTTAATTAAACCCAATTGAATAGAAATTTCCCTATATGCAGCTATCTTGATATATTTCAATCCTTTGCCCTGTTTTTTATTTCACGCTTTTCTGTGCCACCATGAAAACATGCCAGCCCCCTCCTGGCCCCCTGAGACATTTGGTCTTGAACCGCCACTTCAGCTCCTAGGACTGCCCAGGGGCGATTCTAGGATCAGAAGTTTGGGGGTGCTGAGCACCCAGGGAGCTGTCTGGACAGGCAAGATACATTTCAAGGTTTTCTACAGACATTTTCAACACATCTCATCTGAAACCTTTGTTTTTTTGTCTTTCTGTGTTTTTGTCTTCATGGACGAGCTGTACCAACACTTACCTGGCTTTTCCTGACCTAACACCTTGCTCCTCTCCTTCCCCTTATAAACCTCCTTGGACTTGCAATCCTAAAATCGATTGTATTTAACACAGTAAATATATACAGTTGTGCTTGAAAGTTTAGACACACTCCACACCATAAAGAAAAGGATAAATTTGCAACAGTAATTCTAAAAACAAAAAAAAATGATAATGATATAAATAAAAACATACAAAATTATGATTGAAATATTGATGTTGAATTGTGATTTTAAAAATAATAATGATAAAAAAAAACTTTCCCAGACAGAAAGCACCTTGCTCATCCATGATGGATGGAAGGATGGATGGATGGATGGATGATGGATTCTTTTGAATTGAATCATTAACAGCTTAATTATAGGAATCATACAGTAAATACAGCCTAAATGTCAGAACATGTGTCTGGATCACATGGCTGTTGGCAGCATTCAGGAACAGGAGTTATAAACGTCTCTTAAAGGCCTTCATCCCCTTTAGAGAAATATCAAACACTGGATTTGTTGTTCTATAGTGAAACATTAGAGCTTTCTATTCATTACTGTCTACAGTACATACAGAGAGATGCTTCAGCATAGCACATATCTGCTTTTATTTTCTGCTTTAAAAACATTCAGACTGTTTCTGAAACACACCATGCACTGAAATGTTTGTGTTAATTTATCTCAGCAGTTAGTGTTCGGGTAAAGGCCTGGCCAACTAAGACAAGGTAAAAAAAAAAAAAAAAAGAATTTGCATGTGATCTCTTAAACTTCAGTAGTATGGAGGACCAGCTCTACCATATTTAAAAATAAATACATAAATAAACAAATGCTCAATAAATAAATAAGCATACAATTAATTGCCCCCAAAAATACAATAAATAAATAAATAAAAGTAGAAATTAAATTATACAGTGAGACATAAATGTATATATCTCTCAATTCGCTTCTTTATTTATTTACTTTTGTAATAATTTCCTTATTTATTTATGTACATGTTATAATATTTTTGTCTGTTTTATTCTTCCTTTGTATTTTTTACCTTATATATTTCTTCAATGTTATTTATTTGTGCCTGTCATTTTTACATTTCTGTCTGTATTTTTGCCTCATTTTGCAAATGAGGAGGGCTGTGTCTCAGAGTGACCTTCTGCCCATGGGTTGGTGAGCATTTTACTGCATCGCTCCAATCTACAGGCCACCGGCCGCAGCCACAACAAACATGGCTACCTACGATGAAGTTGTCAGTGAGCTGAGACATTTAGTAACTGTTTTTGAAAACAATGCTAACTTTATAGTATTGACTTTATTATTTTTCGTTTGGAAGCTCTGACAGACCGTGTGTTTCAGTTAGCGGCACACAAGGACACAGATATTGACAATGTAGTTTTTTCAGAATCTGTAGGGAGCGGCCATCTTCTTAACTCACAGAGCTCAGAGTATTAAGTTAAATGTTCTCTCTTCTGTTGCTGTTGTTCAATAAAAGTACGTTTTAAGATAATTTGAGATGAGAACATTATACTTTTGTAATTTAAAAAAAAATTCGAAGTTGAGAGGACCGCGGCAACCAGCGGAGGTCCGAGGGTAACGGGAGCCAGGGCTAACGTCTGATTGACACTTCGAAACTAGGTCGTCTGCATAGGTGTCGCAGTGAACAAAAACACATCCCCGCCCCCTTCCGCAGACACTCTGCTGCACCTCTCCTAAATTGTAGATGAGTGCAGACAGTTCCGCAGACAGGAGGCAGGCTTGTTTTGTTTTTATGACCGCAGTTGAGGAAAACAACTCATGAAGTTGGACCAGCTAGAAGAGCGAGGTGCGTGAGAACGCTGTAACCCTTATTCCACCTGGAACCCTGCTCTTCTTCGCCATCATGTCCCTCCGTTGTCTGACAAACTAGCCTCCACTTCCTCTCTGCCTCGGTTGTATCTAGACCCACAGAGTATAGCGCAGACCACACAAAAAATTGAGCGTAAATCAAAAATGTCTGCGTCAAGCTCACTGCGACACACTGCTGCGGGGAGTATAACCAGTCCTTAACGCAAGTGCTAACGTCAGCCCATCTGCGGCGGCCAGGGCTAACGTCAGCCTGTCTGCGGCAGCCAGAATCATCAGAGAACTTCCAAAGATGTCAGCGTGGGGAGTTGATCAAGAAGTCTGCAGTGTAGAGGGTGAAGAGGAAAGGTGCCAGCACTGTTCCCTGTGGGACCCCTGTACTGCTGACCAATGTTTTTGAGACACAGCCGTGTGTCCCCAAATACTGTGGGTGGCCAGTGAGGTAGTCCAGAATCCACTAGGCTTGCTGATCCTACTTCCTGTGTGATCATGTCTGCAAGGCCCAATCAGGAGGATGCTTACAGAAGAGGTTTGTCTCCGCCCAACCTGTCAAAACACATTTTCCTTCGCACGAGGAGAAAATCAGTCCATGGGCTGAGAAGCCTTCGAGAGCGCGGCCGTCCTGTGTGGCCACTGGATAGAAAATGGTGCGCGTTGTAAGATCCAGAGCATGATCCAAAGTGAGCGCGGGAGGAGCTGGTGCTCGCGGAGAGCTATTTTCTCCTTTCGAAGTGCAGAAGTAGTTTAACATACATGCAAGTATGTTTAATTTGCTCACGGTCGTTTTAGAAATAAATGTTACACCATACTTTATACCTGATACCCATTGTAAACACTATATATATTAATACCCATATAAATACCCTGTGCAATAACCCTGTACAATAATCCTGCTAAAAAAAAAAAGAAAAGACTTCAGCTGTCATATATATAGATGTGAACGCACTGTATATACTGTGTATACCCCAATGCACCTTTTCTTCCTTTGGCATCTTCTTGTTCTTCTTGATTTTTTGAGCTGATGTAACAAGTAAATTTCTCCACTGTGAGATAAGTAAAGTCAATCAATAAATCAATCAATCACATTCCCCAATGCAGATTGGGGATTCATCACTGAATATCCAGTCATCCACAGTCCATCAGTGCTTTTCCTTAGCACATCATAACCGTGTTTATTTTCTCTGTTTAGGTGTTGATGATGGTTTTCGTTTAGCTTTTCCGTATGTAAATTCCATTTCCTTAAGGCGGTTTCTTACTGTTCGGTCACAGACCCCAGTTTCCTCCCATTCCATCCTCATTTATTTTGTTGTGCGTTTTCTTTAAACATATTGCTTTCTGGCCTGAAGCTTTTCTGTCTTTCTTGGTCCTAACATTAAAACCTGGTATGATTTGGCTGAAGGGGCTGCTTTTCTCTGGTTAGGGAGGTGCATTGTCCTGCTTTTGGCTTGTTGCTTGGGTTGTTTGTTCTTCTCCTTTCTGGCAAAGGCGATCAGTACCTGAACATTGGAGCATATAGTGAGTGTGTGTGGAAAGCCAGAGCGTGTACGGCATCCATTCTGGGGGGATGTGAGGGTTGGAATGTGTGATTTTTGACCCATCATCCTGTTTGTTCCAGTGATACTGTTCTTTCTCTCTATGTGAGTGTAGAAGCAGAATGTTAGGATTTTGGTTATTTTCTCCTATCATCCTTTCCCTCCTCTATTCTAATCACCTCCTTTTAATGTTTCACTTCACCTTTCTCCTTCTTTTCTTTATTTTCTTCTTTGTTTCCATCTAACTATCCACTGGATCTCAGAAAATGTTTTATAAAGCTATTTGGATACACACATTCCAAGTGGAACATGGTAGTGCAAACTGTAAAGCTCTGTTGGTCAATTAGAAAGCAGCCCTAGGCACTTGCCTAGGGCCCCAAGTTCCTGGGGCACCCCATAAAACTCTGTTTACATGTATGGTTAATACAACTATTCCTTATTTGTGCACATTAAATATGTTTTTGATAAAAATCCTTTGGCTAAAATGCCATCAGAACGCTTATATTATAATATTGTCCACCATATTGGATCAGTCCATTTGCTGCACATGTCCACAAAGATCCAAACAGACAGCAGCAAACAATTTGAAAACAAACGATGCAAAGAGCAGTGTTGCCAACTTAGAGCTTTAGTCGCTATATTTAGCCACTTTTCAGACCCCTCTAGCACGGTGATTAAAAAAAAAAGCGCCTAGCGCCAAATCTAGCGAGGCGCCAACATCTAAAAGCAGCGAACTCTGCTCTCCAGAGCAAGTAGATTGGTAACCCCGCCTCCTGCTCTCCTCTATCTTGTCTGCTGTCATGATTCATGCAGCTATTATTTCATCCAAATGAAAAATGGAGAACAGATAAGCAGATCATGGCTTGTCTACAGTGAAAAGAAGGACTGGGTTATTTACTTTTGCCTTTTTGGAAACACAGGAAGGAGCAATCAGCTAAGTGAGCTTAGAGCTTGGAAAAAATCTTTTATTCTTTCTAAGACAGCATGAAAAGTCAGCTGACTATAAAACATAGAGAGGAAAACAAGAAGAAAAGGGACAAGAAGAGAGGGACAAAACCTAGAACAAATAATGGATGTCTATTCTATTAACATTTCTCTATCTGTATAATGAAGCTGTTTATGTGTTGTCTTCTCAGTTCAGAGGGCCCCCTGCCTGTCTTTGCCTAGGGCCCCACATTTCCTAAATCCACCCTGCCCTTAGCAAAAAGTAGTATACTTGAAGTAAATTCTATTAGGAATATTTAAGTATAAGTTTAGAAAGTATACTGAACAATGTACTTTTAGTGTACTTGAAGTATTACTAAAGTAATAGATACATAAAAGATACTTTCCTTCTATGACTCTGTGGTGGCCTCAGCCCTCCTCTACGCTGTTGTCTGCTGGGCCCCTGGCAGCTCAGAGCGGGACAGAAAGAGACTGAATAAGCTGGTGAGGAAGGCCACTTCTGTCCTGGGCTGCCCTCTGGAGTCGGTGGAGGAAGTGGCTGAAAGGAGGATGCTGTCCAAACTCACATCCATCATGGACAGCACCTCTCACCCTCTGCTCCAGACTGTAGAGGAGCTGAGCAGTTCCTTTAGTCAGAGACTTAGACACCCTGTCTGTAAGAAGGAGCGCTACCGCAGGTCATTCATTCCTGCTGCCACCAGACTTTATAATAATGCACTATAACAACAATAACTTCTGTAAAAACCACTGTGCAGCTATATTATAGTTTTTTATTTATTGACTGTGAACAATATCCTGTGAAATATGCTGAATGTGCAATATTTCCCCCCCTGTATATAAGCCATCCGGATTGTACATATTTTTATTTCGTATGTTTTTATTTCTTATTTTTATTTTGTTTTTCATTGTGTGCGATACATGTACACTTGCACCCTAATCCTATTAATCTTGATATACTGTATATACCTTGATATACTGTATATATATTGCTTATTCTTAATGCACCCTTTTTCCTCCCTGTTTGCACTTTCTGTAACTTCTATGCCAATATGTGACGAGTGAATTTCTCTGCTGTGAGATCAATAAAGCTCATCTAATCTAATCTGTAGTTGGAGGAAAATAAATTATATATGTGTGAATGTTATGTAATTCTTATGGGTTTTATTTGTTTATTTATCCAGAGTAGATCATTTTATTCCTCAAGTGGATATTAAAACAAATCACGTGTGGGAAACATAACAAGGACAGCTGACTGGAGTGATAGTACCAAACTACCATCTTGGGATAAAATGAATGAGCTCAGAAAAAGCAAACAAAAGCTAACCTTAAAGCACAGAACCTCCATATTAAACAAACAGCGTCGTTTAAACACATATTCATGATTATCTGCATAATTTACGTCATTCTTTTTAAATCCTTTCTGCTTTGGTGGCGCCTGTTGCTCATTCCAAACGCGTGGGGAACAAAATAACGGGCGGACAGAATCTACCGGAAGCGGAAATGGGTTTCCTTTATTTTTGAAAGAGGGAAATTTAAAAGTGGGCAGCGGTAGGAATAACAATACATGAACGAGAGGAATTAATTTAACAAAGACGATTGAAATGTGATTCCGGTTTGTTGCCAACCACCAATAGTCCAACAAAAAGAAGAAGAAGAAATATGATTCCAGACTAGGATTATTAATTTTGAATATAAGGTAGGTTTACGGAGGAAAGTTTGTTCGCTCTCAGCTCTTTAATGGCGGACTTTCATCTCCACTGTTAAAAAAGGGGGTGGGGGTTTGACAGAGGAGGCTACGAAAGCTTCTCACTTTTGTTTTTAAAAGTCACCTTTATTTCCAGGTTTTTATGTTTTATTCAGCTAAAAAAAAAACAAGAAGGTTTACCTCGACTTTTAAGGCAATATTTTTGTGCTTCTTGTTTAGTAGCTAACGTATTTTTTCCTCATCATTGTTTATTTAATCATCTATTTCCCTGCATGAAAAGGGAAAGTTTCAATATTATCTGCTTAATTTAAACCAATGTCTGCATCAAAGAACCTTCAGCACAGCTTGTCTAATAAATCTGATTTAGCTAGAAAAACCCTGAACCTTTCAAAGTCAGCATTGGCAGATGGGATCTTTTTAAATAACACAATTATTTTGGCCAAGAAAACTTATCAGGATCCCTCTTTATTACGTTTTCCAAAATAAAAGACAAATTATGAAGCGCTGTGGTAAAAAGGTAGATTACTCTGCTACTCTTTAGTCACAATGCAGCTGCAGTGATCCAGATTTAAATATTAAATTAAATAATTAAATTAAATTTATAAAGGCTGCAGCGACCAGATTAGACCTGAAACGGTTAATCTGATTAATCGATTACCGAATTATTCCTCAACTAATTTAGTAATTGATTATTTGTTAATTGCAGTATAGAGACTGTAAAACATGCACTAGAGCAGTAACTATATCAAAATTGTAAAATAATATGTCAAAATTTAAGATAAAAAACACTCTTTTGTTTGTCAATCTGTTTTTTCCAGAACTCCTTGAGTGAAAACATTTTTGTTTCACCTGGTTTAATTTAGTAAATATATTTTCTTTGAGGAACCATTGGTTGTCTTATTATTAATCGATTAATAAAATAAAATTGACAGATTGATTGATTTGGAAAGTAATTGTTATTTGCAGCGCTAGACCAGACCTTCATTTATTGCTTTCTACCAGACTTGTTTCACTTTCCCAAGCTTAAAAATTTAGATCAATGATCAAGTCTTTTTGTAGCAGTAATTAAATCTCATAAAAGCCAGCAAAGGCACCCAAAGCCTATGAGGTCAATCAATTCAGTTTATTTCTACATATGTCATCTCAGGTCACTTTACAGTTCACCTGATCATCCGGTCAGAGTAATTCAGTTTTCTATCTAAGAAAAACCAGCTGATTTCATTGACTCATTGACTTGAAGGAAATTCCTCACTTCGTCACTAAGCATGCTTGTAGCATGCTTAGTGACAGACATAGAAAACCCAGCCAGGCAGACGAGCTCCGAGCCAGCTCCCATGTCAGAAGATGAAGAGAGCACATCCAGTCAGAGAAACAGGACTACACTGAAAAACAGGCCAAGCTCCAACATCTAGGAAAAAAAGGTGTTGGTGGCAGCAGCACAGCTGATATTTCTCTCCAGGATGGAGTCACAGCCAAACAGGAACAGATAACAGAATCGTTGATTCAGCAAACAATCTTGGATCGACTGAATGCCCGGACCTTTCTACCACTTCTCTGTACTGAAAACGTCATAATTCAAGGATTTTCTTTGTATGTTTACAACTACTTTTTCATTTCGATACAATACAGATATTACAGCTTTGAGAATTTGCTGATATTGATATTGACCTGATCCGATATTAGCACAAATCATACCAGCTTTTATCACTTCTGTTATAGTGTAGAACGTTAGAAAATGCTTGAACAACTAAAATCACTTAAACAAGGAACAAAAGTTATGAAAACAACTGATCCATGTAAGATTAACCCATGAGTTACAGAACCTTTTAACAGTCGCAGAGAATTCTATTAGCATGAAGATATTTTCATGATTTAATTAATGCTGCAACCAAGGATTTTTTGTGTGCAAATTAATGAATCTGTCAATTATTTTTTTAAATTAATCTGTTAATAAGCGGATAGCCAAAGGTTTCTTAAAGAAGATTTTGTTTCACAAAATTAAACCAGGTGAAGTTTAATTTTTTACACCTGAGGAGTTCTGGATAGAGCAGATTGACAGAAGAAAACTTTTTTAAATCTTAATTGCAAAATGTTTACATATTTTATTTTTTTTACAACTTTGGTATAATTCCTGCTATTCCTATTAGTTGACAATAAATTCAATAATCAATTACTCACAATTAATCCCATTAGTTGTTTTAGCCTTAGATTTGATATAAATAATTAGATGCTGGACGATAAAATCCAACATACATTATTTAGCTTATAGCGGAGCAGGACATTCCTAGTTCCCTGTCATTTCCCTAAATTAAAAAACTATTAACTGAAAAATGAACAGTAGACGCCTGTATAATAATATTTAAAATATATAGGTTTTATCACCTTTTTTGTAACATATCCATACAGACTGATATGACTAACTAGAACCTGCAGCAGGTCAACGTTAAAAATAAAACCCTTCTGCAGGCTGGATAAAATGTTCACTATATTTACCAATGCCTTAGAACGGAGGTCTTCAACAGGGGGTTCGCAACCCCTAGGGGGTCCACGGAGATATTGTCACGAAAGTTTTTTATTTTTTTTATATTCCCCTGCTGCAATTTTTTCCACTAATTAAAATGTGTTTAAATCCACATTAATATGAATTCAACACACTAGTCAGATAAATGGAGGCAGAAGATGTCTTTCAGTCATCAATGCACACATTCAGCGACACACAGGAGATCTTTCAAGCTGGGCACCATTTCATTCACACCTGTCCCATCAACCAGGAATCAGATTCAGAAATACTTTAATAATCCCAGGGAGAAATTACTTTAGTTACATTACTCCATCTGTAATAGCGTGACTATAGGACCAGTTTGATAGAACACAATTTCAAACAATATATATTAGGGATGCACGATATTGGGATTTTGGCCGATATGCCGATATTTTAAAACTCATATAGCCGATAACCGATATCAATACTGATGTTAAAGCTGGACAAAAATAAGTAGTCATTGAAAATAGCAGTTTTGTTATCCATTTCTGACACTTTGAAAAATAATATACTCAAATATATTTTCATATGCTGATATCAAATAGATTTTTAAAAACGCGGTATCGATCTATTTTACTTTCAAAATCTCGTGAAATTTCATCGTTCTGTTACAAACTCTCGTGATATTTTGCAAATTCTTGTGAGATTTTGTTAGTAAACTAGATCGATACCGCGTCAATATATCAACATATAAAAAGATGGCAAAATTTTGTGAATTTTCGGGGGATTTCGTAGCATAACGATGACATATAGCAATATTTCATTAGTAAAAGAGATTGATATTGTGATTTTAAATGGCAATATATCAGCATGAAGATATTGTGATATTTTAATGTATCAATATTTTTTCCCTCGTCTTTAGAAGTTTTTAAGTCTGTAAAAAAGAAGTTTTTTTTAGACTTTAGAAACTCAGAAGCTGATCAAATATCGGGTTAAATATCGGTGGGGTGGCCGATGTCCGATATTCAGTTTTAAGGCCGATACAGGCCGATACCGATAGGGGGCCGATTATATCGTGCATCCCTAATATATATAAGTAGGGGGTACCCGCTCCATCCTGCCATCTCCTGCCTTAGAAGGTTCCTGCACACATATTTAATCCTCAGACTGATTTTAGATGTTATAAAAGCTCATGTATCTGGAGCAGGCGGTGGCCCGCCATCCCCAACATTACAGCAGAAGATAATCTGGTCCTAACCTTAAACAAAGGGTTTTTGAGTGGATCCATGGTGGGACAGGTTCTGGACTCCCGGAATGATCCAGACCACTTGAGTCAGCATCACAGATCATCTGAAGCAATAAGATGTGTTCAGGTCTTTTAATGCTCATCATTAATGTACGTAGTTGACAACAGGTCAAACCAGAACTCACTCGGACCTGAACGCTAGGGCTCAACCATTTAGCCAAATATCAAAATTGCGATTATTTTCAACCAATATTGTGATTTTATTGCGATTTTTTTCCCTTTCCCCTAAGTCACAAGCATGTCAATGTTTTTTCATGACCTTGAAAGCCTGCTTGTCCAGAATCCAGCGCTGCAGGACTTTGCTGTAACATTTGCATGAAAAAGTTCTTACTTCTACTATAATGCATAGATCTAGGTTCTAGCTGCAACTCCGTTCCCTTCTGTGCGACAGGATGTCCACTTTAATCGTTTTACTGCCACCTAAAGGGTTGGGAAGAAAAATTAGTGCCCTAGTACTGTTAAATGTATTGTGACTAAAATTGGGTGCTTTGCGATTTGAAAATTGCATTTTTCTAAATTGCGATTATATTGCAAATGCATTTAATTGCCCAGCCCTACTGAATGCTGGGATATTCTGTGGTCTAAATCTCCTCATGTGCTCCAGAGGGGCGCTATGTCTTGACCTGTGTGGTCCAAAGCACCAACATCTTTAGGGAATCCTGGATCAAAAAATAAAAGTAGTAGTTCCACAGGAAGTTTGCTTTGGGGTGTGTAGGCTATTTCATGCGTACAGAGGGCCGATTTTGTCCCCTAGAAAGTGATAACTATAATGCAGGTAATTATCAGGAGGAATTAAAAAATAGGAATGCTTTTTTACAGGAAGACGCACGTTTGGAGCTAAACTGATTGAAAAACCTTTGCTTCTTTATCAGCCTTTTTTTTTTTTATCCCTTCAACAAATTAAAGTCTATTAAAGGCGTTTCTGTCACACTCTGAGCAAAAACATCATCCAAGGGCAACACATAAGAAATAATAAAGTTAAGCTACCAGAATAGTGTTAAAATAGGATAAGTACTTTACTGTATTACAATATAATAGGGGTTTTAATGTAGGCTGATAAAATAAAACAAATAAGAAAACAGAATCACAGAATGGGAACCCAGCTGAGGCTCAATTAAGCCAGGATATCCAGAAAATCCCAGCTTAATCCCACATCCCGCTGTTGAAATAAACCTCCGGTCTCTTTTTGTTCTGCTGTGAAAGGTGATTTTATTTATCATCTCTGATTGACTTCCTGTGGAGTAACATAGAATATCAGCTCTGATCAGAGTCTGCTGAATGCTTATTTGTTCAGTGATGATGGAACCGTTTGCTGATTCTTCAATATATATCATCATACTAATCATCTGCATCCAACAGGTTTGAAACCATCATGGGGAAGAAGTCGAGAAGGTTAAAGGATGCAAGAAAGTCTGGCATCAGTGAGGACTGTAAGTAACCCTACCCTAACCCTTTCCTAACTGGTTTCCATTGGTGGTTTTTAGCTAGGAAGGACATGATATTCCTTCCTAACAAAATGCCGAATGCATTTTGTTTGGTTCTCCATCAATTTCAAATGTTCTCACCACAAACTCCAGCAAGCTTAGCCTCGTGAGACCATCCTGATCTCGCGAGCTTTCAAGATTTCACTCGCTAATCATTCTGGAGACTCTCCGTTGAAGAAAATTTGGAGCCGTTCACCAAACGAACGTCCAATCAGCGTTGGCTTTGAGGCGGTTTGAGGTGTGACTCAACGAGAAGCGCGACAGTTCAGTCTAAAGAACATGGCGGCTTCAGCCGATGAAACTAGCGTTAGCGTGGCTATGGAGCAAGTTTTATCAGAATTACAGAGTATTTCTTCACTGAAAGAAGAGCAAAACACTGCTCTGGAGGCTTTTCTCAGAGGAAAAGATGTTTTTACTCTTCTCCCGACTGTTTTCGGGAAGAGTAGCCTGGCTTGTGATTGTGTTTTCGTCGTCGCTCTGTTAGTACGTCATATACTTCGTTGATCTGATTGGTTTATTTGGCCCGTCTATCACCAACATAGGCCAATCAGCTAACAATCAGCTAGCAAATCCATCTGGCGGAGTCAGGTTATTAAACTACCAGAGAGGCCTGACATCAGCATCAGCTGTCTTCAGAGATGCAACTGTTGTTGTCATTTTGCTAATCGATTACCGGTAATATTCAGATAGCAAAAGGTTCGTTAAAGATTTTTTTTTTTTTTTTACAGAATTTAAACCTGGTGAAAGTTTTCCATCTATATTGACGGAGGGAAAATATCTCCCGCTCCATTCTCCTGTCATTAGGGAGCAGGACCCCGAGATACTTGAATCCCTCCACTATAGACAGGAACTCCGACCTGAAGGGGAAAGGCCATCTTTTCCTTGTCCAGAACCAGAACCATGGCCAACAGAACCACGTCATCCGTAAAAAGCAGAGACCCACTGGTCCCCAAACCAGACCCTCTCAGGTCCTTGGCTGCACCTGGGAATCCTGTCCATAAAGGTTCTGGACAGGTTGGGAACCACAGGGAAATGCTGATGGAGTCCAACATGCGCAGGGAAAAAGGTCCAACTTAATGCCGGCAATACGGACCAAACTCCTGCTCCTATTGTAAAGAGAATGGATGACCCCGACTCCGTGTGGCTGAAGCACCCTCCACAGGGCACCACAAGGAACACGGACCAATGCCTTCTGCAGGTCCACTGTTCCACAGCCAGAACCAGAACCACACCGTTCCTCCTGAGGGTCCCCTGCCCTCCTGGGGAAGCTGAGGAGTAGGATCCTCTATATTTGGAACAGCCCTCCGGTCCCCCTTCTAATGCAGAGGAACCACCACCCCAGTCTGCTTATCCAGGGCCACTGACCCAGACCGCCATGGGAGGCTGAAGAGGGGTCTCAGCCATGACGTCCCGAAGACAAAAAACAGTCTAAGGTCAGATCGCCATACGCTTCAAAAAAACACCAAAAAGTAAATAATTAAATTGTTTTTTGTACATGACTTAAAGGATTACTCGCCCGTTGAGGCAGTTTAAAGTCAAATTTTTCATACAAAACTAAATGGACAAACTGGTATTGACTATGGGTATGCTGGTCTGACCGGGTATGCTCATGTAACACCGCCACTCCCCACATCCCCCCCAGCTTTTTATTGTCATTACAGTTACAAGTACAGAGCAACATCCAGAACTCTGAGATACTCAGGGCGGAAAGGAAAACTAGAACTCTTAAGGTTATCGTCCGTCCATTATCGTGACTGCTTATTCTCTAATGGGGTCATGGGGCCCATCCCAGTAGTCAATGAGCGAGAGGCGGGATACACCCTTCTCGGCCTACCAGTCCATCACAGGCTCTTAAGGTTATTAAGGTTCTTTTTTTGTCTCAGAAAGTTTATAACAAGTTGGAATAAAACTCAGGATGGTTGGAAACTTGACTAAAGAAGAATCTTTACACTTAATGGGAAATAAGCCGAACCTCTGAGGCCGCCGTGGAACGTTTCTATCAAGCATCTGACTTCCTTCCACCGTCCTGTTTCATGGCAGCAACCCCCCACACATGCGGCAAAGGACGAATTCGAACCCGGATTTCCTGCGTCGAGGACTAAGGCCATGATGCATTGACATGTGCGCTAACCACTGCACCACCAGAGAACGCCCCCTGCCAGAATCACTTTGCATCTACAACCTTATGAATTACCGTAGTATCCAGAAACTAAAGTATCCGGACAGAATTTGTGTCCCTGATGAAACTTTGAACCATGACTGCAGAAAAACCTTTGATGCAAAGTCTGCTTTGGAAACGCAGGAGCCTGCTGTCAGACATGGAAAACACACAACCTCTTTATAATATAAAGGTTTTATTTCCAGCAGTGAAAAACAGCCAACGACATGTTTGTTCTGTTGGAGCTTTAATCTTTCCACATGTAAACAGAATTTTTGATGTTATTTTTCTTTGTTACTGTCAGACAAAAAAAAAATGCTGCACTAATGAGAGCTTGTAGAGTTTGTTTCTAGAAGCTGAGACTGAGTGCGCTCTGTGGGTTTGCAGGCTGTGCTCTTTGCAGGCGCAGTGATGACGACCCGGCCATGTTTGGAGAGAAGGTCAAACTGGAGGAGGAGAACTTCTCCGTCCATTACTGCTGTCTGGTAAGTTCTCAGCAGACGGACTTCAATATAAAGGTTTAAATATCTTTTAATCACTGTTGCCATGGAAATGATCTCTCTAGAATAGCTTTTTCTGAGGATCATCTCCGGCGTCTCACCTCAGAGCCTCTATGTTCCACCAAAAAACCAGTGGATTATTAAATCAGCTGAGGGTTTATTTTAATAACCATTTAATCATCATAAACTAATTCAGCCCTAGTATCCATCTGTTCTTTAATTGTTTTTTTTTTTAAACCTTTTATCATTTTTTCTGACTGACTCATTTTAAAGCAGCTCCTCCAATTTCATATGAATGCAAAGAAGAAAGGAAATAAAAAAAACAGTTCTATTTGCTGAGATAAATTTAAATCAAAACTGTTTATTTATATGCCGCTAAATCATATCACAGCATCTTTATATGACTTACAGAATCAATTCAATCAAATTATCCAAACCGATTCATTAACAGTTTTCTCTATAAAGAGACCCAGCTGATGGCATCGAGTCGTCAGCTATGCTTACATTCAAACAATTTCAGAATTGGATTGAAATGTATTCTCACTCAAAAAATGTAAAATGAATCATAATAAACGGCTATTTGTAATAAAAATATGTAAAGAGGTCATTTGTAATAGGCCTGGGCAATTAATTGCATTTGCAATATCATCACAATGCAATAAAATGCAATTTTCAAATTGGAGACACACTTTTTTTCTAACTCCGGCACTGTAAGTGCCAGTAATAAAATGTTTAAAATGGATTTCAGCTAGCACACAGCTCTATGGATGCAAGTAGAAATGAGCACCAAACAAAAGTTGCAGTAAAGTCCTGCAACAATGGACAGGTAAGGATTTAAAAAATTGTAACCCTGGAGTGAAACATCTTGATTGTCCGTAGTGCAAAGTAAAATCTACAGTAAATAAAATTGCAATATTGGTTGAAAATAATCTCAATTTATATTTTTGGTAAAATCGTTCAGCCCTAGTTTTTAATAATCCTAAAATAGTCTCAATCTGAGCCATTCACTGTGTCACTACGTTTCCTCCTGATGATGCTCCCTGGCTGCTTGGCCACAGGCTCCTTTGGCTGACTGTTGAAAGAGCGGGACGTTAACCCAGGAGTCTCTTGGATCAGATCCCAGCAGACCCTCTCCGCTGTGCACCTTGACACAGTTTTTAGACCCAGCTTTATTAAATACCGACTTAAAAAACAACAACAAAAAAAGTTTTTTACACACCTAATTTATAGGATAAACAAAATAGAACCTACTGGATATAGAAAAGATTAATTAAAAATGTGTAACGCATAAAATTTCCAATCAACAGAGATGTAGAACTATCATTAATAGACAAGCTGATGCTAACTGTGAGCTAGCTCTCCGTTTTTAGTCTAATCCACCAATCAGTTCTGGGAGAGACTCTGTTAGCAGAGGTTTAAACAGGTTGGAAATCTGGTTGGAATTACAGTACTGCTGAATCATTTTGCCAAAAGTCTAAATTGTGATTATTTTTAACCAAAATTGTGATTGTATTTCAATTTTCTTTTGCACCAACCCCAAATTTGTAGATGTTTCACCCCAGGCTTTCGGATTTTGAAAGTCTGCTAGCCCAGAATCCAAAGTGTTTACTTCATAAATGCATGGATCTGCGTGCTTGCTGCAACTCACTATCTTTCTGTATGTTGAGGCAATCCCACTTCAAGTGTTTTACCTCCATCTAAAGGGCTGGAGGGAGACATTTAGTGTCCTGCTTTTCTTAAATATAGCAAGATTAAAAATCAGTGCTTTGCGATTTCAGAATTGCGTTTTGTTAAATTGCCATTGTATTGCAAATGCAATTAATTACCCAGCTCTAGTTGGAATGTTAGAACTCAGATCATGAAGGTAATTTCCTCATAAAGCTTCTCCGTATAGCATGCTAACTGCTAGCATGTTCCAAAGGTTTATCGTGATGTCCTCCAGTTTTCTATCATAGTCTTCTTCTGATCAGAGAAGTTCTGCTGCTCCTCCATCAGCGCTGCTAAATGGGCCCATTTAGGAGAACTGAAGGAGTTTATTTTCACTAACAGCACCACAGGAAGTTAATTCGGGATCCTTGGATCCATTAAAGGAAAAGTTTAAAAACTAAATACGTTTGTGGTGATTTAATGAATTTAGCGTTAATCAGTAAAAAAAATAAAAACAATATTTTTCATTGGCATAACCGAGTCTGGGAGCGGCCATTTTTGCCCAAATATAGTACCACCTCCCTCCTGCCATCTTCCAGCAGTGACGTCACGGTGCGGTAAGCCTAGCGCCATTCTTCCCGCCTTACAAGCAAAATCAATGGGAACTACTAGAAACATCTGCAATCAACAACAATTATTGAAGATTTCCAGAGGACTTCACCATTGAAATTCACCAGCGCTATAGTGAAACTGACAATGCCCACGTGCATGGCAGCTGGATGTTGGAATACATCGGTAAAAAGTGGAAAAAAAATTTGTTATTTCACCTTTCTGATTCCTGATCCTCCACGGACGGGTTCGTCATTGGATTGCCAACTTGAAGAGGGAGGATTTGCCATCGAACTTCTGTAATATGTAGTCAACATTTGGAAGAAGAATGTTTTCAAGTTGACTTGGATAATAGCGCGTTGTGACAAACACCAGATACAGCACTGGGACTTGATCAACAGCCGATACCGCACCGTGACGTCACAAACCAGTGACGGCAGGCAGTAGTGTTCTTTGACAAACATGGATGCCCCCAGTAAAGCATTCAAATGAAAATTACTCTGAATTAAAAACACTTTTTATTTATTGAGCAGTATGGAATAATTTCATATTTAAAGTACTTTCAAAAGTTTTTATTCTGAATATTAGCGGACTTTTCCTTTAAACAGTGGAAATAATCGTGACTGGATTCTGGATCCTTTCATGGTTCTATTGTAGCATGGCTCCACTCTAACATTAGTTCCCTCACAGATACAGCCTCCTCCCTACTGAAAATAACGGGTTAACGCGTGTTTTTCAAACCTGGCTCAACAGCATCTAGCTCCCATCAGCAAAAAAAAAAAAGCTGCTCTATCCCCTCGCTGGCAGCTGCATGGCCTCTGCCCTCCTGCAGCTGTCTGGTGACACCATCACGCTGGGTTAGCATTGATGATGTCACCAGAGCGACAAAAATCAGGAAAGTAAACAACAGAGAGCAACAGGGTGTAGTCAGTGTGCTTTATTGTTTCTCTCTATTATCTGTCTGAATCCCTCTCACTGGAGGTGCTCCAGGTTAATCGAATGTAATATGAGTTGTTTCTGCTTGTTAGATCAGAAGCGACTGGCGCGGTGTGTTTACTTTCGTACGTTGCGTTCAATGGTATCAAATAATTCAGCGGGTCGAATGGCTCTGTGTTTCCACAGCATGCCGATCAGAGCCGAGGCGATTTTAACGCAGGTCGCTTGCAGAGTCTTTTGACCTGGGTGGACACGAATCTGTTCCCGCTGCCACTAAAAGCCCATTGTTCCCATGTTCAAACAGGTTTTTAGAGCCAGTGAGGCTCTGCTTACTAATGAACAGTGGTGCCCTCTAGTGGACGGCAGTAGCATTACGTCTCTTTAAGTGAAAGTTATCAGTTAATCAGATGCAGCAATTTTATTTTAATCAACTAAAACCAATAATTGACAAGTATCGTATTTTTATTGTTTACATCCCACATAATTAGTGAGTGTTTCCACAAAAAGAACACAGCGTTTAATGCAGGTTTTGCATTTGATCTTGATGCTTTGTTCATCGGTCAGCAGTAATGATGTCTGAGATTAATACAAATGGGTGGATTAGGGCTTCAGTCTGATAGATTTGGTTCATCACTGTTTCATTAAAAGACGAGGAACCTGGAAACAGGAGCCTGAAGAACAAGTTGCTTCAGAGCGGCTCCAGTGAAGGTTGCTGCCTCTCTGGTTACGGCTAGTTCGCACCCTGCAGTTTTCCTGTTTGTTTGTTGCTCAGGAGGCTTTTTTTATGTGTTGTGCAGCTGACGTCGAGTGGAGTTTACCAGCGAGGAGAAGAGAGCGAAGGCGTCTGTGGTTTCCTGGTGGATGACATCAAACAGGAGATCCGAAGGGCCTCTCGCCTGGTGAGTGCTCTGATTTTATTGGTCAACCCTCAGCTGCAAAGGTTCTCATCAACATCAAAACCATTTCTAACCATTAAGCAATAGAGAGTTGGTTTCATTTTCCCAAAGAACAAATCAGACAAGACGTCAAATGAAAAGACTAAAGTTAAAGGTATACTATGCAACCGGTGTTGATTTTCCAGCGAGGCTCCCCCCAGAGGGCGAAAGTAAAAGTGCACTGTCGTAAATATGCTCAGCTGTTCTCCTGGTTTCTCCGTCATGCCAGGCGCGGTTGTTTTGAGCTTAGCAGACAGGCGAACGCAACGAATCAACATGTCTACTGCGGTAAGTGACTATTTTGTTCCAATTTTCGAGTTTGAAAATTTAGCTTGTTTTCATACATTATTTGTTATGCATGTGTCTAAATAACAAAGCCGTAAAGCAAGACCGACTCTCGCGATGCACGAGACTTCTGAGCCTGTGGGTGCGGGCCGAGGCCTCCTGCAATTGCAAGTACCGTATTTCCCCTACAGACCACCAGGGCGGCCGAGAAAACCTTTGTTCGACCTGAAATGACTCATTTAATCATCCAAAACGTTATGGAACACATTAATTAACTGAAAAATGTTGCATAGTATGCCTTTAACACGATTTAACTGAAGAGGAAAAACTTCTGATCTAACATGACACAACTGGAAATGAACTGCTTAAACAAAATGAACTGACCCAACAACAAAGGAGACTCATACTGATCGATTAGACCAGAAGAGTTTAGGGGAACATCATATCCGACAGATTTAAGGAACATAATCTACGCCCAGAGAGCTGAGAGCTGAAGAGGGTTAGGGGTGAATGAACCTAAATGACTAATAACAAAACGTCAAGTTAATCACAAGACTTAAAAATGTCATTCAACCTGGAGTGTTCCTTTTCCTGTTTGTCCTGTACGGTTTCAGCACTTAGTCCAAGACCCCCACCCACCCACCCACACACACACACACACACACACACACACACACACACTCATCGCCCTAACAACCTTAAATCTAAAAACATTTGTCTTTTTAAACACAAGAAATCTTAAGGTTAGATTTTTCTTTTTCTGTCTCAGAAAGTTTATATTTCTTATCTTTAGATGGATTTAGGATTGCTGGATACTTGTAGAGTCTTTTCAAAAAGCCGACCATAGCTGAAAGTGACCTTTAGGTTCCCTATTGGAAGACAAGCAGGCCTTTATGTTTGTGTGTTTGTGGTGCAGACGTGTTTTGGTTGCAAGAAGAAGGGAGCATGCGTCGGCTGCAACGTCAGGAGCTGCAGGAGGGTGGTCCACTTCCCCTGTGGAAGGAACCAGATGTTCATCACTCAGTTCACCGAGATGTTCCCGTGAGTGTCGAACCCAAACAACACAACCATAGAATCCAGATCTATGAACAATGAAGATTTCCCATTACAGCATGATGGTGCACAGTGTAAAACACTTAACACATTTAGGTTAAACTGCTTTTGACATCTGCTTCTCATTGAAAATCAATTTATATATATGTAAACATAACAGTGGTGAAATACAGCTGTTGAGAATTGTGGTTCAAAAGCACTATCAGACTCCTGTGATTTCGTTGAGCTCTTTTATGACTTGAAAGGGCAAATTCAACGTCTTAACCGTGTCTTGCAGCGGCTGACAACAGCCAGAGGTAAAGATTGGAGGTTTCCACAGAGTTTCACAATCAGAGGGAGAAGAACGAGGTCATCAGTTAGCCGTTAGCAGACACTGCAGATGATTTTAGGATTTAAAGACTTTATTTTAGTACTTTATTTCAACCTTAGAGACTGTAGTGATGCATTTATTTTAGTATGCTTATGCTTATACGGGTTTTATTCATTAATTGAATAATAGAAAGCATAAAGGGGAAATACAGAGGAGAGAAAAGTTACATAAACTATTAAGATTGGTACAGTAGTTTTATCTTAAAATAGCAACTATTTTCACCCTCAAGCTTGTGCAGCTACATGCTATGTTCATAACAAAATGAATCAGAGAGCTTTCTAGAGATAAAATGAACTTGATTCCCCTTTTTGTTAAAGGAAAACTCTGTTTCTACACCTTGAAGCTTTCTCTCTCCGGTTCTTTTTCCTGAAAAGGGGATCACTCAGGACAAATTTTTTAAATAACTCCTCATAACGTATATGTATTAATTAACCAAGAGATGTGTGGAGTTCTGAAGGTAGAGGGAATTTTTGCAAAAATACAGATTGATTTTACGTCCGTAGATGGAGAGAAAAGCTCTGCAAGCCCAGCACACACATTTATACCTTATGCTACATTCACACCAGACGCAGCAAGAGCAGCAAAATCGCTTCTGCTGCTTCATTTTTGCTGCTTGTACGAGTTAGTTCTGACGCGCGGCTGAAGCAGCTTTGCTGCTCTGGCTGCGCAGTGCAAAAGTGTGTCTGACGCGCGTTGGGCGGAGCTTCACTATCCTTTCTCTGCCTTGCAGCTATATTTGCTGTGATCAGTGGGAATAAAGTAGTTTTAATATGTTTTTAAGTGGGAAAATCCACCTGAAAACTTAATCATTGCAGTCAGTTCATCAAGATTACAATCCTGCCTTCCAATATTATTTCTGTCGGAGACGCTCAGACCCCCACATACCAGCGGCAGCCTCTGGCCGGGTCGCCTCAGCTGCTGGTAGGTGTTTTTCATCTAAATAATCCAAACTGCAGGCACCAGGATAATAAAAGCGAACATGTTCTGCCTGCAGATTTCTGCATTTTAAGTTAATTTAGGCGTTAATAAACTGTTTCAGAGGAGTGATCACAGCGCTCTGTATCATCAGCGATGTGTCTGTCTCTCTGCCAGCTCCCAGATCAGCTTCTCTGATTGGTTGACGCGGCGCGTCGAGCAGCAAAAGTAAAATTTTTCCATCTCGAGCAGCAGCGCGTTTGCGGCGCGTCACGCGCGTCAGATGCTTAAACGCTCCCGACGCGCTGCTTCAGCTGCTCAGACGCGCCGCGGGACCTTTTGCTGCGCCTATACGCGCGTCAATCATCGACTTTGCATGTAAACTCGCTGCTTCTGCCGCACCTGCTGCGTCCGGTGTGAACGCAGCATTACAAAAAAATCCCAACACACTCTCACTCTCTCTCCACAAAAAAGATGAGATTTTCTCAAAACAGCAGTCCTCCCCTTCATGCCATGAAGGAGGCTGTAAAACCAATTCTTATCTCTCATGACCTTCCTTTGGCGCCTGTGAGGCTAAGAACAGACATACCTCAATATTTTTTACTCCACTCATGACAACAGATTTTGATAGAAATTGTAATCTTACTCAGATCAGAGAAGTTGCTTAGAGTTTACAGAAGGGAGCTGCTTACCAACCGGGCTCAAGCTGCCTTGATGAACTGGTAGAGAAGCATTTTATACTTCAGTCTGCTGCATCATCACATCATTAAAGGAATAGTACACCCAAAACATGATTAGCCTTCATTTTCTACTCACCCCATGCTGACTAAACACTTTCATCTGGTTTGGTCTGCCGCGGTTTCCGTAGACTCGTGAACGCGCTTTTAGGAAATCCTATACACTACTGTTTATGCTCTAAAAACATTCTAAATGACTTCGTTTCGAGTAAATTACGGACGCTACCCACTCAGGACACTTGGAATACATTGGACGAGCAGTATGGAGGAATATTGACACGTTTTTTGTGGACTTTTATGGACCTTTCTGCCTCGGGCACCATAGACCTCCATTATTTGAATGTCAGCAGACAGCAAGAAGCCTCCCAGATCTCCAGATGAATTTAAGATATCAAAAAAGTACTCCAGAGTGTTGTTCAGCATGGGGGTGAGTAGAAAATGAAGGCTAATCATGTTTTGGGTGTACTATTCCTTTAAATCATACTTGCTGCAGATGAGGAGAAATCCATGGCTCCAGCCATATCACAATTTCACACCTTTTGTCTTAGGTCAAGGATACTGCTCTCATTCCATTCCCAAATCTTTGCCACATACAGAATGAAGATTATAACTGTATATAGACGGACTGAGGAACTGGCCCAATTAGATAAACTACAAGGGAAAACATCAGTTCTGACACGCAACAGGCAGCGAATATTTGGGAGTTTTCACTCATATTTACTAGCCTCGTGAGACCATCCTGATCTCGCGAGCTTTCAAGATTTCACTCGCTAATCAGTCTGGAGACTCTCCGTTAAAGAAAATTTGGAGCCGTTCACTAAACAAACGTCCAATCAGTGTTGGCTTTGAGGCGGGTTGAGGTGTGACGCAACGAGAAGCGCGACAGTTCAGTCTAAAGAACATGGCGGCTTCAGCCGATGAAACTAGCGTTAGCGTGGCTATCGAGCAAGTTTTATCGGAATTACAGAGTATTTCTTCACTGAAAGAAGAGCAAAACACTGCTCTGGAGGCTTTTCTCAGAGGAAAAGATGTTTTTGCTCTTCTCCCGACTGGTTTTGGCAAGAGTTTGATCTATCAATTGGCTCCTCTTCGTCGTCGCTCTGTTACGTCAAATGCTTTGTTGATCTGATTGGTTTATTTGGCCCGTCTATCACCAACATAGGCCAATCAGCTAACCAGTATTTTCGCCCCTTCCCAAAATTTCTTCAACGGAAGGTTTCCAGATGGATATGCGGAGCCAGGTTACATATTTACAGCTTTTTTGGTTACAGAGATCCCTGCAACCGGGCATAAATTCTCCTTTTTACCAGATTAATGCTGTTTTTTTTACTGGAATGGTTTCTGAATGCTGCAATGATTGATCCAAAGTTTCCTCTCCGCATCACCTCTGGTCAACTTCTGACTAATTTTTTTTTAAGAAATAAGCCCGCCGTGGTACACAGTTGTCTTTAATTGCATCTTTGATCACAATAGAGTCGAGTGTGCCAAAAGGGCCAAAGTTTGCAATGTTAATCTGCTTTTCTTCCATTTCACACATTTGATGTAAACTTGTGTCACAGACAGAAAGATTCTTTATTTGCTGTCGGGTTTATTGTTCAAAAAATTCTACATTGGAAAAACACTTCAATTAAGTGTATTTACCCTTAATTTGAGTCAGAAATTGAGACAGTTTACCAATGGAATGGGTCTTTCTACTCTTAAAATAAGATAATAATATAACGTGCCTTTAAAATAAGAAAATCCAGTTTTGTTTTCTTATTTTAAATGTAAATTGTCTTGTTCCATTGGTAAAATGTCTCTTTTACCTCCTCAATCCAAGAACAAATTCACTTTATTTAAGAAAAAAATGACTTTTCCAGTTTAGGTCATTATGTTTGGATTAACTGTTTATTTTATTGTTTAACAGAGTAAAAAAAAAAAGGTCTACCCCCCATCTGGAAAACAGATGAAATATTATTTTCCAGTTATTAAAACTTTTATGTAAGAGAAAATGTCCCACGGAGAATATTCATTTCAACGTGTTAACATGTGTAGTTATGCATAAGAACAGCTGTAGACTGTTAGGAAAAATGATTAAAAACCGGCATGTAAAGGTCTTTGGAAGCAGAGACGGCGATGAGAAGACGCTGGAGGCGGGAACATTGTTTAACTAAATCTGTGTTTGCCTCCAGGTCTTACTGTCAGGACCACAGTCCCACTCAGACCCTCAGCGTGGACTCAGACTTCAGCCTGCCTCAGTCCTGCTCCATCTGCTTGGACTCCATCGATCCCATCCTGTCCTACTCTGTCCTCAAGTGTCCGTCCTGCCATACCAGCTGGTTCCACAGAGACTGTGTGCAGGTACCACCGACCGTTCAGTAGATCTTCTAAAGAAGTTGATAAACAGATTTTAAAGGCTGCTGTTACACTTAGACTTTTTAGACTCTGCTTTATTTATCCCTTGGGATTACTCCTTCAGGGAAATTCTGGTTCCAGTAGCTTATATAGAGTACAAAGACTAAAAGCAAGATGCCATTAAAGATAAAAATATAACAGATCATCTAAAAAGAGTGTTTATAGTACCAAAAAAGCATTAAAAAAGAAAGAAAGAAAAGAAAAAAGTAGTAATGTCCTGGAATATGTTTCCCTTAGATATAATTACAGATGTTAGTAAATGTGGATGTTTTTAATTATTGATCCTGTTTCTAATGAGCCTTTGATTCTCTTCGATCTGCTGTGTCCCAGTCACATCTAACATACTTTTAGAAAACCACTACCCCCATCCACTGGAAAAACAAACTAAATGTCGTAGATCAAGTGTATTTAACCCGAATTTAAGTCAGTAAATGAGACAGTTTACCAATGGAATGAGTATTTCTACTCTTAAAATAAGATAATTAGATACAATGCAATAGTTTCTTTCTTATTTTTAAATTGTCTTCTTTCATTGGCAAAGGGTCTCACTTACCTCCTCAATTCAAGAACAAAGGCCCTTATTTTGAGAAAAAAATACTTATTTTGATTTTATTTTTTTGCATTGTACTGAGTGAATTTTATTTTAAAAAATATATTCAAACCAGAAATAAAACTTTAAAAATGTATTTAATTGAAAGAGGTTACAAGTGTATATTTGTTGTTTTCTCAGATTATTATTTCATAGTTTTTTATTTTTTCCTACTTTATTTTTTTAAATGGTTTGTATAGATTTTATATTTTCATCTTTTTTTTTTCTTCTGTTCAAAGACTGAATCTGTTCAAACTGCATTTTCCTGATGGCCCCTCTCCAGAAGCAGGCTTTCTTCTGGAGTGGCTGTTTTTATTGGTCCAGAGAGACATTTTAAATTGGCCTTAAAGTGAAGAGAAAGTGTTCCATTTGAAATGAAAGTGGTTCTTAAAAACTCAAAAAACATTCACAGCAAATAGGCTCCTTGAGATGGTTTTCCTTTAGGGTCATCTCTTAGTAATCTAGAGTCTCTAAACACCTCCTGTTCCTTTTCCAGCTTCTTTGTCCTTTTCAGGAAGAGTTTCATTCCTATACAGATTCCTGGATGTTCACTGATTTTCTGCTTGTTGTTTTTTCCATGCGGTTAGCGTCAGGCCCACAGTGCAGGACTCTTCTTCTTCAGATGTACTCTCTGCAACAACAAGGAGAACTTCCAGGAGGAGATGGTCAGGATGGGAATATACATCCCAGAACGGTAAGAAATTCATCTGGAGTCCATCTGTGCTGAACAGGATCCCTTCACCGCCATCCGGAAGAAACTTCCAAACCTGGCAGATCCTAAACCCAAAAGACAAACTATTTAAAGCTTCCAGCTAGATTCTGGAAATAAGCTGATGATCTCTACTGCAGTTTGTGAAACCCTGAGAGGATTCCCGCATTTAAAATTAACTGTCTTGTTTTTTTTTCTGTCTGTGCAGAGATGCATCATGGGAATTGGAGGCAAATGCATATTCAGAGCTGCTGGAGGTGTATAACCGCTGCGACTCTGTCCCCTGCCTCTGCAGCAGTGGACGCACACACTCTGCTAAGAAAGGGTACATCATATTGTGCTTAACCTGCAGCTGCATTTACATTGGGAATCTCTAACTGATGTCATAATTACATTTCTTAGTGAATTAATAAGGTATAAAGACAGATGTAAAGACAGGGCCAGTCGTTAAAATATCTCTGACGCAGAAATGCCTTGGACACTTTAACCAACCAAGTTTAAGAGGCGACTTTAAAACTCATTGATATTCTTAAAATGCATTTAGTGAGCAGAAGTCAGAAAACATCTCTAGAAACTGAGCTAAGGAGGCCATCTGGAGATTCCTCTTCTACAGTCACTAAATCTGTAGCAGCCGACACGGTTCCCAAACTGGAAATTGGTCAGATGCACTGCAAAACAAAAAAAGAAAATCTGAATAAGTAATTTTTTTGCCAATGGAATAATATAATTTACATTTAAAATAAGAAAAAAAACTATTGCATTGTCTTATTTAGAGTGGATATTATCTAATTATCTTATTGAGTGCAGTTCACACAGGAGATCACATACAAGTCGCATATATTTGGAAATTGAACGGCAACGCAAAAAAAAAAAAAATCAGATTTCATAGAAGAATTGGAATCGGACATTAAGGCCTGCCGGGTGAACGTAGCCTCTAAGTATGCATGACTCATATTTGGTTGGTATCGGCATCATATTGGATATATATAGCTGTTTATATATATCTGCTGGATTTCCCTGCTGACCCAGCGTTCAGATCAGCATACCCATAGTCAATACGCATGTGCAAGACGTACATGACTAAAGGGTACTAAAGGGTGACTAAAGGGTACACGCCCTTGAGGTGGTTTAAAGTTCATTTTTCGCTGAAAACTAAAGAGATAAACAGTTTTTGACTATGGGTATATTGATCTGACAGAACACCTTTCCTCACTGCGACCACTTTCTCAGAAATGGTAAATGGTCTGTACTTATATAGTGCCTTTATTCAAGTCAGGAGACTTGACCAAAGCACTTTACACTACATTCATTCACCCATTCACACACACACTCACACACTGATGGTGGCAAGCTACATTGTAGCCACAGCTGCCCTGGGGCTCACTGACAGAAGCAGGGCTGCCGTACACTGGCGCCACCGGGCCCTCTGACCACCATCAGTAGACAATGCAGGTGAAGTGTCTTGCCCAAGGACACAACGACACTGAAAGTCGGGGGCTTGAACCGTCAACCCTTCGATTTCAGGGCAAACTCCTACATCCAACGCCACTGTCGCCCTAGAAAGCATTAGAAAGACCTGATTAGCCCAAACATTCAGGGAGAACCTGGAGCTGTGCTTCAGAGGACACCTTGGTGGAGAACATTGAAGAGATCCCAGAGGAAACGCAGGGAGGCCACTGTGAACAGAGAGCCGGTTCTGCGGTCCTCTGGACAATGTTCTAGTTTAGCTCTCGCTAAACATGCTAACTGCTATGACTGGCTAACCACAGTGTCTGTCTACATTGTACAGATCTAATGTTTCACAAACTCAGACGAGAAAAAGACTTTTGCTTTGAAACAAACCAGCCGCCATATAGGCAATGGATCATTTTGGTTCATATTTAATGAGACTTTCTTTCTACAGCAGTAGTTTTTTTCTATCCTTTAAAGATGTTGAACCGTTTCTGGAGTTAAACTTCTCCACAAATTTAAACACAAGTAAGAAGGTAGAAATACATTGTTACTTTGTTCAGGTAGAAATGTTGGGTATCTGTGCTTTACTGGAGTAATTATTTTTCTAGACTTTTTACTTCTACTCCTTACATTTTAAAAATAGACTATTTAGTTTTGTTTCATTTAATCTCATTTTCTATATGGCATATTGATATTTAAAAAAGAAAAAACATTAAAATAATTAGTTTCATCCAGAAAAGTAATTTCTTTCTGAATCGAGCATTTTTATTGTCATTACCCTGACACAAATACTCTGCATGTAACCCATCCCCTTGGGGAGCAGCAGGCTGCCATTGTGCGGCGCCCGGGGAGCAGTGTGGGGTTAAGGGTGTTGCTTTTAGACCCAGAGTGGCAGTCTGTGGGAGTGGGGCTTAAACTCAGAACCTCAGGATTCCAAGCTGTATACCCTAACCACTAGGCCGCCCCTCCCAAAAGCCTGTAATGCTTGGACTCGGTGCTGCCCCAACTTGTTGTTCACTACAAACCAAAATAAATTGTTTTTCAAGATAATGCAAAGTAAAATTTTACACCATTACCATTAGTTATAATACTAAGATATTAAAGCTATATTGGAGGATGTTCTTCTTCCGGGTGGATCATCTCGATCGCAGGAGGAGAAATTGACTTGCATGCGTTTATTTGGCGTTCCCTCTCGGGAGCAGGTACAGGGTTGTGCACGTGTGTTTTTTTTTTTTTTTAAAGGGGAGAAGTCTTTTCAAAAATTCGCAAAAATCTTCCACTATACCTTTAATGTCAGGCTATGAGTGATTTTTAGATAACTAATTATGTGCAGTTTTTAAATGATTTAACTTAAAAAATACCTATAATAAGGAGAAAAATATCACTACTAAATAATAGGAGAGAAAAGCCCCTTTAGGATCAGCAATGTGTATCATTTAAAGGTCCTAAAGCAAAAAAAAAAAAACTCACAGAAATTAAAAGTAGTTTGGAACTCATAGAAAAATCTAAAAGCTTTAGAGCTGAGGATTTTCCAAGTGGAGAAGGTGGGTCTTTTTTTGCAAAAAAATGCAAAAATCCTCCACAATGCCCTTAAATCAAAGGAAGAAATCATCCAGAATGTTCCTTTAACAGGGTAGTGCAGTAAAACGTCTGTCCTTAACAAGTTTTCCTGCATTACTTTTACTTTTGTATTATTACTTCAAAAGCTGAAGTTGATCCTCTAACTTTTACAAACATGTTTTTAAACAGTAGGATTTATACTTCTACTGGAGTAGTGAATACTTTTGACACCTCTGCATTTAAATGTTTCCTTCTGACGTCTGTAATATCTCCTGATGGTTTCAGGTTGTTTGAGTTGATCCGGTGCTGCCTGTGTGGATCCAGAGGAACTCACCGAAAATGTTCAGGGCTGAAGGTGGACACCATTGACTGGGCCTGCAGCGACTGCATCAATGCCACGGATGGGAAAGGTCTGACCTGCCAGGTATGTGGTCTGTTTGTTGGTAAGATCATCCAGCTCATCTTGTTCTCTACTGCAGCATCTCTGGTAGCCTCGCCTCAGGGCGGCCAGAAGAGAAGCCTGCTGTCCAAGCGCCACCTGTCTCCCATGCCATCTCCGATTGGCTATAAAAGGTAAGCAGAGGAAACGCTTCTTTCTCCACCTGGAAGATCCTCTGTTCATGCTTTCATCCTTCCCTTTGTCAGACCGTGTACACCGGTAAGACCTGAATCTCCTGAGAAGTTGCTCCAGTCTCTGCTTCCTCACCGATACCCCGTCAGCACCCAGGTGGAGGTGCATGGAGACCAGGCGCTGTTGGCGGGTCTGGAGCTGGTCCGAAGGGCCGACTTTGACCCATTGCATTCGCTGTCCGTCTGGTAGGTTCCTTTCTCTGCTCTGATGCTTTCCCCTGTTTCTGCTCTTCAACTGTCAGCTGTCTGTCCAGCTTCAGAGACCTGCAGTCCACCGCCCCCCCCAGCACTGCCTGCGACGGAGAAGCAGACAGGAAACACTTCCTGAAGCTGCTGATGGAACAGATCCAGAACTCAGTTGTGTTTGAGGGTCCGAGCAGTTCCAAGAATCTGGCGCTGGACTCCCAGGGTAGGCAGAAGCCACTTGGTGTCAGATCGATCCCACCGCCTCTCGGTGTCTATGGTATAATGACTGTGCCATTGGTTTAAGCTCTGTCCTCAACCTATTGTCCTCTTGCTAGGTTTCATCTTTACGCGCGCTCAATGCCAGCTGTGCGCTCGGCTACTCCCAACTTCATAAATGTATGCAAATGAACCACACCATCAGCCAATCACACTCTAGTTTTTTTCATCAAATTAAAGCATTTGTTCCAAATACTAAATCTGGTTTAAAGAAAAACCCTTCGCCTGTGCCTGAACGTCCGCCCTATCCCCTAAACCCCTCCATCACTACATAGAGCAGGGACTATATAGTGAACTTTATTGTGAACTCATTCAACTGACAGATGATCACTACTTTTCGCTTCCTGTCGGTCATGTGACTCTGCCTCCTCGCATCTTTTGTAGTCGTCGCTACAACAAATCCCAGAAATATCCCAATCCGGGATATATCTGCTCGTCTGGTGAACATTGATGATCACTACTTCTTCAGGGTTCCCGCGGGTCCTTAAAAAGTCTTAAAAGGCATTGAATTCTTCAAAATAAAACTAAGGCCTTAATTGGTATTAAAATGTCTTAAATCAGTATTTTGTAGGTCTTAATTTTTAAAACATCATAAATAGGATTATTTTTATTACGATTTATTTTTGTAATTTAAATAAAACGTTAAAATTTACCTTTTTTTTTTTCTTTTTTTTTCCCCTTAATAACGCCTCGCCATTATTGGTTCCGTCCCGATAGTGGAACCAATAAAAGCGTTGTTGCGGCCGGGACATTTGGGAGATGCGCCATTAACTTTTTGCCTGGAAAATATCAGCAAGTGTAAATGTAACCAAAATTGTCTCCAGCCAAGAGTTTTCTCCATGGCTAAAACCAGGGAACATTCATGAGGCTCAGTGGATTTTGTGCAAGAAGTCATTCAAGCTCAGAACGATGGGAATTAAGGCAGTGGAGTTGCACATGCGAAGCACGAAACACAAAGCGTTAAAATGGAGTTACGGAGAAACAGCCGGTATTTCTCAGTTTTGTTCCACCCTTGTCTCTGCAACGCCTCCACTTATCACCAAATCAAACATACTAAGAAAACAATACAAAGAAAAATAGCTGCATAAAAGACTTAGCACTGGTTATGTTGTGGCTTTAAAACTGATTTGTTTTGTTCCCTGCTAAAACAAAGTTTGTGAATTCAGTTAAATAATTGTTAAAGTATGTCTGTCATTTGTGTGTTTTTAGCTTTCTTCCTGTATGGAAAGTTTTTCAAAATTTGAAACATTAGTGCAGTGGTTTATGTTAAAATAAATCTTTGGGTTAAGTTGTCGCAAGCAGGTTTTTCTTGTGTTTCTTGTGAATTTGGTCTTAAATTTTTATTTCAAGTGGCATTAAAAAGTCTTAAAAAGTCTTGAATTTAACTTGCTTTATGCTGTAGGAACCCTGTTCTTAAGGTGCATTGTGAGAAATTTTGAGTCCACTACTTTTTCATCCACTAGACGTTCGGACACTCGTCTAAAATCCTGTAATCACTATATAGTGATGAGGGCGGACGTTCGGACGCAGCCCTAGAGGAAAAACTGCCCAAGAGGAAGATTTCCATTAAACGGGCACAGACCGGCTACGTTAGCCCCGGCTACCGCAGAGGGGCCCATGTCGAGTCCCGGCTGCCGCAGAGGGGCCCATGTCGAGTCCCGGCTGCCGCAGAGGGGCCGACGTTAGCCGTGGCTGTGGTTTGCCTCGGAGGTCTGCTGGTTGCCGCGGTCCTCTCAGCTTCTGATCTTTTTTTTTAATTAAGCATTATTCTCGCCACAAATGATCTTAAAACATACTTTTATTGAACAGCGGCAACAGAAAAGAGAATCTTTAACCTATTACTCTGAGCTCTGTGAGCGCTAACCTGGAAGCTGCTGCGGCCGCAGTGCATGCTGGGAGAGCTGTGAATCTGGAGAATGGACAAGTCTGCTCTGATGCATGCTGGGTAAAAAGGGAGGGGCTGAAACAACATCCGGATACGTTGTCTGTTCTATGTCTGCTGTTCTTGTGAATTGGAACAGTGCTCGGGCTGAGGATGATGACGTTTTTCAAGTAAACAAACACATGAGAACACACAACTACACACATTGAGAAACAGCCTGTGTCCGAAGGTCCGCCCTCATCACTATATAGTGATTACAGCATTTTAGATGAGTGTCCGAATGTCTAGTGGATAAAAAAGCAGTGGACTCAAAATTTTCCGCAATGCACCTTGAGAAGCAGTGATCATCTATGGTCTCTAGACGAGCAGATATATCCTGGAATGCTTGCGAGACTCTCCTCGAGAAGCATTATGGGATGGGATGTCTGGTAGCAGGAAATAACAAAGATGGTGGAGGCACCATGTGGAGAGGCAGAGTCACAAATGAACACTGAGTGCAGAATTATAAGGCAAGTTGTATTTTTGAGGATTATTTTTATTATTGGGCCATAATTATGTTCTCAATCAACCCAAAAGAAGTCTTTTCATGTGGCGTATTGCGGTCAAAGTTTCATATTTTTGGAAGTTGATGTTTTTTTGTTTGTTTTTTTTTTATTTGGCCCTTTTATGAGGATGTCTGTTTGTGCAGGTAAATATTACTGTGCAGTAATATTAGGCAATGCAATAAAAAACAAATCTATACCCATCTCATTTGTTGAGTTTCACCTGGTAATCCAATATAACAACTCAAAATTCAGAAATAAAAATTTGTGACATTCAAAAACCAAAAAAAAACCTAAATCAGTGACCAATATGGCCACCTTTCTTCACCATGACGCTCTAAATCCTTCCATCCATAGATTCTGTCAGTGTCTTGATCTGTGTGCGATCCACATTGCGTGCAGCAGCCACAGACACTGTTTTCCCTCCATGTAGATCTCACATTTCATGAAGGACCACAGGTTCTCCATGGGGTTCAGATCAGGTGACCAAGGGGGCCATGTCATTATTTTTCTCCTTTTAGACTTTTTCTGGCCAGCCACGCTGTGGTGTATTTTGATGCGTTTGACGGAGCATTGTCCTGCATGAATATCATGTTTTTCTTGAATTATGGCGACTTCTTCTATAACCACTGTTTGAAGAAGGTGTCTTCCAGAAACTGGCAGTAGGTCTGGGAGTTGATCTTGAATCCATCATCAACCCGAAATGATAGCAGTCCATAGCATTACCCCACCTCCACCTTGCTGGCGTCTGAGTCGATGAGGAACTTGCTGCTCTTTACTGATCCAGCCTGGTGCCCATCCATCCATCTGGCCCATCAAGACTCGCTCTCATTTCATCAGACCAAAACACCTTGGAGAAATCAGTCTGCAGATATTTCTTGGCCCAATCTTAATGTTTTGTCTTGTGCGTCTTGTTCAAAGGTGGCCTTTTTTCGTCTTTCCTTACCGTGGCCAGGTCCCTGAGTATTGAGCACCTTGTGCTTCTCGGCGCTCCAGACATGTTGCAGCTCTGAAATATGGCACAACTGGTGACTAATGGCTTCCTGGCAGCTTCACGCTTAATCCTTCTCAATTCATGGGGAGTTATTTTGCATATTCTTTTTTCAACATGCTTCTTGCGCCCCTGTTGGCTATTTGCCATGAACCACTTGATTGTGCAATGATTGCGCTACAAAAGCTTGGCAAAAACCAAACTGCTGCACCCCTCTGAAAGACATCTGACAATTTTTAACTTTTCAGAGTCTGTCAAATCTCTTTTCTGATACATTTTGCCAAAGGAAAGGAAGTTGCCTAATAATTAAGCGCACCTTATATAGGGTGTTGATGTCATTAGGCCACACCCCTTCTCATTACGGAGATGCACACCACCTGATTTACTTAATTGGTAGTTGGCTTTCAAGCCTATACAGCTTGGAGTAGAACAACATGTATGAAAAGGATGATGGGGTTGAAATACTCGTTTGCCTAATAATTCTGCACACGGTGTAGTGATCATCTGTCCGAACTGTGTGTTACCTATGTTCACTATAAAGTCCAGTATATAGTCCCAGCTCTATATGGTGATGGAGCGATTTAGGGGTTAGGGCGGATGTAAGGACACTGCCAGAGTGGAGCACACAGCTGGTGTTGAGCACACAGAGGTGGAACTGAGGTTGAGGACAGTGGGTTGAGCGCGTCAGACAGGTTTTGAGCTCACACATGTGTGATGTTTGAAGGCTGAATACCTGCCTCACTCCGTGCTCAGATTGGTGCCTGCCCACTCAAACCAAATGCACAATTGTTACTCCTCTCCGTGTCTGTCATAGCAGCCTTACAGGCCCTGTTCCTCTCTTTGTTCTCCAGCCCTGCGTGAAGATCTGTACTTTGACATCGGCTCCCTGCTGGCTCTCTGTCTGGTCCACGGCGGTCCGCCCATTGGCTTCTTCTCCCACGCCCTCTATCAGTGTCTGTTCAACTACCCAGCCAACCGCCCCCTAACTCTGAACCACATGACCCCCAACACGCACTTCACCCAGCAGGTCCATCAGGTGAGTGTAGGACGGGTTCTGTTGCCTCCAAGGTTGAACCTGCTGATTTCCCAGAATGACTGTGTGGTATCGGTCCATCTAGATCGCTGCCGCCCAGACTTTAGATGAGCTGAAGGAAGCCACGAGGAAGAGCTGGGAGTACCTGGAGCTGGCTGGCTGCAACAGACTGGTCACCAGACTGGAAGACAGGGAGGCTCTGGTGGAAGACCTGGTCAACTTCACCATGATCACCAGGATGCAGCTGCCGCTGCAGAGGTGAGGACCAGGTGGTTGGGGTACCATGCAGAACCCAGGAAAGTTCTAAAGAATAATTAATTAGACTTTATTTCCAAACAGCAGGTCATCAGATCCAGGGAATAAACGGCTATTGCATAAACAAAGAGATAAATAAAAAAATGCAGTCAGGATATTAAGTAAATAACTTCAACTATAACATTAATAAACAGCAAAAATAACTCTTATTATCCATATTAACAAGAACACAGTATATCCACTAAATATAAGAATCTGCTATGTTGTTAAATAAAGAGTTCAATAGCTAACCTTTAAAGTCTGCTAACAGAGCAGTTAGCAACATAGAAAGTAATAAAGAAACCACATAAGTACATCAGAACTAATATGGTACTGATTCAATATTTGTCAGGGTACATCAGGGCTGCTGGAAATCATTTTGATCTGACAAAAGACCTATGAGCCTATAGGCCTATTTAAAATACAATAAATAAAAATAAATAAATGGATTGAAATTCACTACTTTATTGCCATACGCACTTAAGTGCATGCAACCAGGGTCTGTAACACATCCTCACATTAATCACAATCAGTTCTCAGGTGACTATTTGCGCTATTAATTAAACTTCAAAATAAAGGAAATGTCAGTGGCTTTATGCCAATTTTTTTTTATTTGTATGAGTTTTTTTTCTGGATGCCAAACCAAACACAAAATCTGATCAGTCTCTTCCACATCATGCAGCCACTGCCATCCAACCAACTAGGCCGGTGCCACGGACCGTGAGAACGTTTCATTACTGCAAAGCCGAGCAGGAAACTGGATGTTGGCTGGAAGGGCGTGTCCAATCCAATCACGCTAGCTACGTTTGCCGGTGCAACTACCATCACAGGCGGGTGGACGGTCTCCTCACTCCGGCTGCGCTCTGTTGTCGTGGTTGAGTTACTAGTATTCTTGGTATTCGTGGTGTTTGTCATTAGGCTACTAGTCTGCTGCCACGAGCGGGATTCCTCGGCGACCACTAGCTTACTTGACGTGTCCAGTTTGCTAACTTGCCATGACAACGTAACTTCAGTGAAGTTGCGTTGATTAGGCCTCAGAATGATTGAATTAAAATCCAAATACACGTAATAGTAAAATAAAAAGGTCAAAATCAATCTCCAAAATATCTATAAGAAATGTATAAATTGTGTATTTTTAATGCATTTTTAAAAAAAAGTCTCCCTCTCGCCACTAGCAGGCATGCAGCACCCCCAGCACCCCCTCTTCCTGCGGCCATGGGCTAACATGGAGTACAAGTAATGAATAACAGCCCTCAGCATCCCGATACATGGAATAATGTGACTAACCTATGTTGAGTAAAAATATATATATAACCAAACAAATCTTCTTGAAAAGTAGATATAAACATGCCAGAGCAGCATCGAACTGTAAAACGCGCACAAAACTGGAAACAAGCTCTCTCTGTGAATGTTATTATGAGCTCAGAGAAGTCTGGTCAGAGCTGCACCCCACATTCACTGTCCAGGTGCTGCTCACCTGATGGGGCATTCAAGTGTTCCCTGGAAACCCTAGCACTCACTGATCGGCTTTCAGATAATACCCACATAAGGAAGTGAAGCTATAGACCAAAGGCCAGAACGCACTGAATCTGATTTTGCACCCTTTCTTACAGAAAAATCATGTGGCGTTTTGCGGTCATTGATTTCATGCAGGGGGCAGGATAGCTAAAACAAATCTGCTTTGGGGGAAAATCCCAAATAAAATCTCTTAATCTCACGGGGAAAGAGTCGGTTTGGAGTCGCACATCGTGTTTATTGAAAGCAGGACAGACTGGGGCAAAAACAATGAATGAAACATTAAAATGGAAAACTTTCCCCATGATAGTTCAGGAGGACAGAAAACGGATAAAGTAGTGATCCTCTTTGAGGACAGAAACCAAAAAAACAAAATAAGGAGGGGCAGACAGAGCAGGTAACCGCAGCACATCTCTCTCACCTCTTTATGGAAAAAAAAAAGGAAAAAAAATTTCGGATAAACTTCCCAGATCTCTGAGAATCACCTCTCTGCCTCAGTCACCAAAGAAACCGTCCCACGCCATTTATTGCTGCGTTTTTCTTTTCTTTAGATGTAGATCTGTCAGGTCTAAGCACCTAAAACATCATACATACATTCAGGGAAAGAAAGAAGGCACAGAGACAATTAATTTAGTTTTACTCGCAAGGAGAGCTGCAGTCCCAGCGTTCTGCTCGCTATTTATTAGAAATCAGGGGTCCCTTGTTACAACAGCTGAGACTGCTCTAGAGATCAGAAACAACATGAAAAATTCAGACTTGCAGTCAGGGTAAACATCCTATAAATTTCAGGGTTCAGTCAAAGTTTAAGCGGTTGAAGCTGTTCACCAAAGTTCAGCAGGTCGAGTGCTGCCCGTAAATCAACCACAACCTCCCCAAAAGCAAATCTTACAAATCACAGTATACTTCAGAAAAGATGGCTATGAACACATGCACATAGCACAAAGCTTTATGCACGATAACACTACACAGATACATTTATATACAATTATTCTAACAAGATTTCATTATGTTTTTAGTAGGTGAACATTCTCTATCTGTTCTGGTTGTAGATGCTGCACAGAGTCGTTAAGTGAGGCTTTGCTTTATAGAACGCAGCGGTGGTTTTTATTGATAACTTTTCATAATCTGTTCCGGTCAAATGTGGGAAATTGTTGTAATGTGTGTATAGCTCAGGGACAGAAATGAAAAAAATCTGCTCAGATCTGATCACCCTGCCTATTCGGATCCTCTCTATATGCAGTCAGTGTGACATGGGGAAAAAATTGGATCGCTAAAACCAGAGTGTTCAGGGATTTACAGAGATGTTTCCTGAAGCTCAGTTTTTACAGCCAGCCTGTCGTTGGTACGGTGAAAACCTGTTATCCTTTTTATGATCTGTTGACGTGTTCCTAGTTCCTTCTATAATGACTCGGTCCTGCAGTCCCTGTTGGACTTAGCTAAATGTTATTTTGCCCCTGCAGGTTGCGGGAAGGTCTGCACACGTTGGGCGTTTTTGATCAGGTGAGTTTCACGCTGCAGACTGTTCAGTTAAAGAGAGGTGCTGAAAAAGTGAACTTTCTGTTCTGATTTAGGTTCAGCTCATCCCGTCCGTCTTCTTCAGTGTTTTCTGTGAGGCTGCAGAGCCGCTCACGGCAGAAACGCTCAGCCAGCTCTTCACCGTCAGCTTCTCCGAGCAGGAGGACAAACTGAACCTGGAGACGCCTGTGGTCACCTTCTGGAGACACCTTCTGCTGGAGTGTGAGGGTAGGATGTGGATGCTGTTTTATTCATATGAAGCACTGCTCAGACACCATGAGCACCACCTTTATCCTGTCTCCTCAGTTGGAA
Source organism: Cyprinodon diabolis (assembly GCA_030533445.1). NCBI lineage: Eukaryota > Metazoa > Chordata > Actinopteri > Cyprinodontiformes > Cyprinodontidae > Cyprinodon > Cyprinodon diabolis. Next base: position 7,821,876 of record CM060080.1, read on the forward strand.
GGAGCTCCGTCTCCCTTGAGGACGTCCTCCGCTTTGCCACCGGCACCAACAAGCTACCAGCAGCCGGCCTCTTCCCGCCGCCCTCCATTTCCTTCCTCCACCGTCCAGCCCCCTTCCGGGTGGGGTTGAAGGAGCAGAGGGAGGGAGTAGAGCAGTGGTTGGATGAAGGGCTCTTCCCTCAGAGCAAACCCATGTCCAACAAGCTCCTTCTGCCTGTTACCTCCACCTACAAGGCTTTTAAATGCTCCATGGAGCAGGCCATCAGCCATCACATCCACCTCTTCCCTTTGGACGCCTAGACGGCAAAGTGCCTTTCGTTTTTTTTACATCCACCATCGTTATGGAGTTCTTTTGTTTTGTTTCTTGTACCGTCTTATTTCCTGAAGTCAATTAATGTTTTCTTCAGGGTGTCAGAAGGTTAGTGTAACCACATCGAGGCTCAGATCAAAAACAAAAGTTTCCATCTTTACAATCTTTCTCCAAGTTCTTAGTTTGAAAACATTTCAGAGCAGGAAGGTTTTCTGGCCTCCCTCTGCTGTCGGTTCCTTCTGGCTTCAGTTTAGGCTGCAGAGCATCAGGAAAACATGACGACTCTTTCCGCTGTGATTGACGAACGGTGATGAGGCTGTTTCCATTTATTCCGCAGCTGTAGCTTCAGGTGAAACTTCTCTGATTCTTAGCAGTTCTTGGGTTCTGGACCAGCTGGTGACTCCAGCTGGAAGATCTTGTTCTCTACCGCTGACACTCATCTGAAAAAGAGCTTTGATTTATTTTTTGTTAAAACTAGACTACGTTTAAAAATTGAAATGTGACATGAGGATCCTGGACTGGTTTTATTCAAGGCCATTCCCTCTGAGTTAAAACAGGTGTGTTCCTAATCAGAGGGAAATGTCTGAATGGTTTTAATGGCATTGTTGTTTCTGGATGAGCAAAACTGAGAACTGGACCCAAACCAGCTAACTGTAAACGTCTGGATCTTTGCATCTTAACCTCTGAGTCCTTTCTTGGTTTTTTTGTTGCTTCTGTCTGTACCTGTTGTTATTTGTACAGTGCTGACTTTATACCTTTGCTCTGACTTTAGCATTTAGTTCCTTCCTGTTTATGTTTGTTTTTCTGTTGTTTTTTTTTTTTTTAAATTTGATTCTTGCTCTGCATCTTGCCGTCGTGTTTCTGGGTTGGTTTTTAATAGGTTGATCATATTTGGGACAAAGGGCCTGATGAAGTGGTTTTCAGTGGGTGAGCTCTCTGACTCTCATGCTACGTTCACACCGGACGCGGCAGAAGCAGCGAGTTTACATGCAAAGTCAATGGTTGACGCACATCAAGGCGCAGCAAAAGGTCCCGCAGCGCGTTTTGAGCAGCAGGCGCAGCGCATCGGGAGCGTTAAGCATCTGACGAGCTGCTGCTTGAGATGGAAAAATTGAACTTTTGCTGCTTGACGCGCCACATCAACCAATCAGAGAAGCTGATCTGGAAGCTGGCAGCGAGACAGACACAGAGCGCTATGATCACTCCTCTGAAACAGTTTATTGACGCATAAATTAACTTAAAATGCAGAAATCTGCCGGCAGAATATGTTCGCTTTTATTATCCTGGTGCCTGCAGTTTAGATTATTTAGATGAAAAACACCTGCCAGCCGCCGCAGTGAACCGCGAGGAGGCGACCCGGCCAGAGGCTGCTGTTGAAGGGATTCCTACTGACAGCGCACCGCTGGTATGTGGGAGTCTGAGCGGCTCCGACAGAACTAATACTGGAAGGCAGGATGATAATCTGGATGAACTGACTGCACTGATTTAAAAACATATTAAAACTACTTTATTCCCACTGATCACAGCAAATATAGCTGCAAGGCAGAGAAAGGATAGTGAAGCTCCGCCCAACGCGCGTCAGACACACTTTTGCACCGCGCAGCCAGCGCAGCAAAGCTGCTTCAGCCGCGTGTCAGAACTAACTGGTACAAGCAGTAAAAAGGAAGCAGCAGACGCGATTTTGCTGCTCTTGCTGCGTCCGGTGTGAACGTAGCATCAGACTGCCAGTTTTTACAGTGGACGTTCACAGCATGAACCTTTTTCGCATATCATGATGCTCCAGCCTCCAAATAGTTTAAATCAGCTTCCCTCTAAATGCTACACATAATGCAATTTGGAAAAAGATTTCAAAATTCCATAATTAACTAACTCCAGCAGACTCGGATGGATGTATCAACAACCACCTGGGCTAAAGACTCACTGACAGACAGACCAGTTTATTAGACTGAAGGCTCAGCTGTCTGATCCAAGGGTCAGAAGCAAGGGTGTAACTTTGCGATAAACATTGGTGGGGACGCTCTAAGGGTGGTGGCTGATGGACCTACAGCTGCTCAAGCCGAACGCTTTCAATACGGTTTATATTTTCCAAAAATGAGCTCAAACACATATTTATTGAACGCTTTACTTTTGTTGAGAGGACAACAGTACCACAATATATTTTTGGTATTTATAGTTATAGACAGATGCCTGCCTTTAGTGCATTGTTTTATAAAGGGCTCAAAAACATTCATATATTAAAAATGATGAATAACAGTCGATACCAACATCAATATATCCTGCATCCCTAGTATGGACACAACTTTAACTTCATCCATCCATGCATGGCTTCCCTTTAAGCTGCATCAGTGATTATCCTCCTTCACAAGCAGCAAAATCTAATTTAGAAATGTGTCCCAAATGTCATTGACAGCCAAAGTCTAGATATTGAACCTTATATTTCAAAAATCATTTATACACTGATCTTTATTATGTGTGCTTTAATTCTTGCAGGTTTCTTATACTTTTATTTTAAGTCTGTGTCTTGTGAGTCTGTCTCTGGGTTGGCTGGCGCAGCTATTTCTGAGTCTTATTGAACTACAAAAGACAAAAAGATATGTTGATTTTTATTATAGCATTGCATATTTTTTCTTGTAAACTTGGGGATACATTTTTGAAAATCCCAGAAAATCTGTTTTACCTTTAAATCAGCAGCTGTCCCTAATTGTGTCTCTGCTCTGCTTAAAAACAAATTTATAACCTGTCTACCAATATAATGATGCCGGGGAAAATCATTTTCGGGATCTCTAGAAGCTCTGCAGTCTGATTCTCTGCTCCATATGAAAACAACAGATCTGTGTTTATTTTAATCTGTAACTGAGTAATGATCCTCTGAGAAGCCCAGCTTTTTAAACTTGTATAAATGTACCTATCTGTTGCCATTTTTAAGCTGGAAAAAAATCCATATGTGTAACGAACAGATTTTTCGGTGGAATCTCTAATTTTTTTAACCAACTAGTCTCCTAACCTTTACTTAATTATATATCGGAGTAGCTGCCGGTTAAAATTCACTGAGTGCTGCTGTGAATTTATGTTAAATGGCTTGCCGTATACGGTATCTCTTCTCATCCTCTTAGCGACTCTGTACGCAGTGAATAGCGACACCAAATAACTGGTGAAGATTCTCAGTCATCCAGGTCATAGTCATTCCGTAAAAGCTTAAAAAACAAAGTCCAGTGGATTGTTTTTTAAACTTTTACGAAATGAGCCCAAATAACATTATGTCACAAAGCGCAGGATGTTTCACCGAGAGGTCGACTGGAGATCAGCGGGAGAGAGAGGAGAAAAGACGGACTAAAAACGCTCTGAACACAGTAGGAAGACTCTGAAGTCAAAGGGAGCATCAAAGATGGAGCAGAAGCTGAGGACAGAGAGCTGGTGAAGCGTTTTGTGGCATGGTGTGGAAACAATCATCTGATCCTTAGGGTCAACAAAACGACATAATTCGAGATTTCAGAAGAAACGGGAACAAGTTGTGTCCTGTTCACATCCTCGGAGAAGAAGTCCTTTGGTGTTCACCTGGACAACAAACTGGACTGGAGACACAACTGGGAAGCCGTCTCCAAGAAGGGACAGTCTGCTGTGGAGAGTCTGGTTATTCCTCCATCATCTTCATCAGAGCTAATGACTGAAAGAAGCTCAAGCAGCTGATAAGATCGGTTGTTCTAGGAACTCCTGCAATCTCTGGAGAGGATTTCACAAAGAAGGAAAAGGATGATGGCCAACAGTGAGCATCTTATTCAGAAGATCTTTAAACAACTGAGTGTCTTCAGTCAGAGGCTTCTCCAGACCCACTGTAGGACAGACAGCTGCAGATCCTTCCTGCATACAGCTATCAACACCTGTTTAAAAAAATAACGTGCCAGTTACTGCAATATTTACTCTGCCCCTGGGATAAATAAAGTATTTGTAAATTTGAAGATGATTTTTTCCCAGCCTTTGGCAGCAGTTCCAGCCTCTTGTCTTTCTAAATTAATCCTCCAGCTTAGTTCACCATCTTCAGGCCGCTCTGCTTTGCAGAAAATCTCAGACTCCGTCAGGTGGCGTGGCAGCCGTCTGCAGCTTTGTTCAAATGGCTGCTATGCAGACAGTCAACCCCTGGCTAAAATCATGATGCTCCTTCACATCACACACAGACCTTTCTAAGAAGCCCTTTTCTGGCTTCAAAAGACACTAAACTAAAACTATCTGTAACAGCAGTCAGCTCATGTGTAGGGAATCAGTCCGAACGCCAGTCGGCCTCAGCAGATGGCCGCTCACACTGAGCCTAGTTCTGCTGGAGGTTTCTTCCTGTTCAAAGGGAGTTTTCCTCTCCACTGTCGCTAAAATCATGCTTGGTGTGAGGGATTGCTAATGAGTCAATGCAATCAACTGGTTTTCCTTAGATAGAAAACTTTGAATCAATCTGACTGGATGACCTGTAAAGTGCCTTGAGATGACATGATGTGAATTGGCGCTATAGAAATAAATTGAATCTCTCCAGATGTTCAGGTCTGGACTCTAGCTCCAGGACATTCCAGTTTAGGCTGCGTTCTTTGGGTCATCGTCCTGCTGAAACAAGCCATCATCCCAGTCTGTGGTCTAACGTCTGAACATTACTTTTAATGTTTATGGATATAGCAGATGCTTTTATCCACAGCGACTTACAATGTAGTAGGCTCTAGTGTGAAGGTTCTTGCCGTAGGTAGCAGCTCATTCCCCCTGCAGGGATTCGAACCAGGGCCCCCTGTGTGTAAAGTCAGGTGACATACCACTTGAGTTACCCATCATGCTACTGATGTCGGGGATAAGCAGAGTTGTCTGAGCTTTGTTCGATTTCAGAGTTTCCATCCTCCAAGGACCTGGTCTACCTGGGCTGGGTCCTCCGAGGTCTGTGAAAATAAGGAGACCTGAAGAGTTTGGCTGTGGATTTAAACAGGTCCAACTTTTCCACCCCCACGCTCTGTCGTCTAGCAACCGTGAGAGTTGACACACAAAGCAAGCAAAGAATGGATGCCGAACTTATTCAAACTCACTAATCTGGTTGCTAATAAAATGTTCCTGGAGCTTCAGCAGCAGTACTGTCGTCTCAGATATCAGAGTTCTAGTCCCCACACTGCAGAGATATTGGAATCTAAGCTTCAATTACAGCCCAACCCATTCACACAGGGGCCGATAAAACCTTTCGATAAACCAAACCCGCCATGTATAGACTTTGCAAATTTTTATTTTTTTGCACAGCTTTCATGAAATTTCCATTTCTTAAAGTGCAGCAGTGATCAAATGTGAAACGAGGGAGAAAATCATGGTGCAAAAGAATGTATTGATCTGGAAGTTCAGAGCATTAATATATACGGTGCAATTATGCAGTATTTTGGTTTGGTGTTATCAGTGTGATGCAGAGTCTATGACAGGATCTAGAGTTTTCTCAACAGTTCAGCAGGCTGATGCGGTGCGAAAGAAGCTGTTTTGGAACCTGCTGGACCTGCATATCTAACTAATAACCATTTAAAGACTATTTTCATTCATTTCAGATGGAACCAGTGGCTGTTCTAGACCAAATGTAGGAGGGGGCCAGTGTGTTTTCATGGGGGAACAAAATAAAAAACAGCGCAAGGGATTCAAATATATTAAGAGAGCTGCATGAAGTTAAATTTCTATTCAATTAGGTTTGATTAAAATTGTATGCCTTATTAGGTCAATATACATCCAGAATTTAGGAATTTTACATACTTTTGACTTAATTTAAGTTAAAATGACCATTTTCTAAAACAAAACGAATTAGAACTCCAGAAAAACTGATAAATGTAGCTGTAAAAAATTATATATTTTTTTATTTGTTTTGAAAAAAACATCTCAATCCTTTGACTTTCGACTTTGAAAGTCGAAATTCAGACTTTGTATCTAATAATAATGACTTTGTATCTAATAATCATGACTTTGTATCTCATAATTATGACTTTCTATGTGGCATTTTTTTTTTTTACTTTCATGTGGCTTAAACGGGCTTCCATACTTGTCTGCTAAATTGTGTAAAATTAAGGTTTATACGTTTCAATCTGGTTTCCAGGAAAATAAAACGTGTGATACCTCCTTCATATCCACTAGTCTCTGATATGAACGTCGGACCGCGCGACTGCCACGTCAATGGGTCTGTCATCACTATCAACAGAAAACATGGCGACGTCTGTCCGAGAGAAGCAAACAGGTGAGTGAAAACGCCTAAAGCTTGGCGGGTTTCTGCTGGAATATGGTTCCATCCACAGAGGAGAGCAGAGGCCATCACTGCTGGATGGTTCCGACCGAACCTGGACCGCTGGTGCAGCCTGTCAGGCTTCAGCAGCCCGCGCGCTTCATAAGCTAGCTGCTCATACCGGTGCTGCGGCTTGAACGAAGCTGCTTCAGTCCATCTGCCGTTTATATCAGACTGCTGTTGACGAGCGAGTCCACGGGAGTGGACGCGTGTCAGCTGTGGGTGGGTGTCCTGGATGGTCTGGACCTGCAGCTAGGATGGAGTCCATCCGCCCATTCACCAGCCTTCTCCTCTCTCACCGACTGCCGGTGCTCCATGCTAATGTTCACTTTAGTTTATTTAGTTCTATAGCGCCAATTCACAACGCAGGTCATTTTACAGAAATAATTCAACCAGATCATACAGCCAAATTGATTCAAAGTTTTCTATCCAAGGAAAATTAAATTGATTGCATCAACTCGTTGGCTCTTCAGCAATCCCTCAGTTTCTGATGCATAACCTCTGCAACCGTCAAATCTTTCTCTTTGCGTGACCACGCCCCCCGCGCAGAGGTTCTGCAACCTTCGTCTCGCATCTCAAAAAAATCCTGACTTCGCATCAGACAGTCGCAAACCCGTGCAGACCTCAAGCTGAAGTGTGCAGACAAAAATCAGCTGTGATTGGTCCTTGGTATGCCTTCTGGCTGTCTGTGGTTGTCCTTCTCAATTCGGTCCCGTCGCGCGCCATTTTTAAAAACCGAGGAGTAATAGCAACAATGGATAACCGCGAGGAAAGGTTGATCGAGGAGGTTCGGAACTACAACAACTTGTACAATGGCTCAGAAGAAGTTCTCGCAACCATCTGTCGAAGTTCTTGGGAGTTCTGCTGTGCGTCCCTAGAAATTCCAGACCAACTGTGCAGAAGCATACCAGCAAAACTGCTTCGCAACTAGACGCAAGTGACATTTGATGTGTGCTGTGCAGAGGTATAATCCACCCTTAAGTATGCTTGTAGTGACAGTGGAGAGGAAAAAATTATCTTTGAACAGGAACAAATCTTCAGCAGACCAAGGCTCAGTGTGAGCGGCCATCTGCTGAGGCCAACTGGTGTTCAAGGAGACAGAAGCAGACATAGAAAAAGAAACATAGATAAAAAAGGCAACTGTCAACCAGCTCCACAGGCGGCCCCTTCCAGGAAACACACAGCCAGGCAGACGGGCTCCAAGCCAGCTCCCATGTCTGAGGATGAAGAGAGCACATCCAGTTAGTCACAGTCAGAGAAACAGGACTACACTGGAAAACAGGCCAAGCTCCAACAGCTAGAAACAAAGGTGTTGATGGCAGCAGCACAGCTGATATTTCTCTCCAGGATGGAGTCACAGCCAAACAGGAACAGACCAGATGAAGCTACTATGAGAAAAAGCAGAGAGAGCAGAACGTTAGAGATTGAACTAACAGATTCTGCAGAGAGGGAGAATAGAGATAGAATGATGAAATTGGGTCCCTATGTCCTCCAGCAGTCTAAGCCTATAGCAGCATAACTGTAGAGTTAGCTCAAGATAATGTTTGTAGCAGACAGTCAACCCCTGGCTAAAATCATGATGCTCCTTCACATCACACACAGAGCTTTCTAAAGGGCTGTTTATACTCCCACAGCAGTGTGTCGCAGTGAGCTTGACATTTTTGATTTATGCTCAATATTGAATCGTGTTCTGTGCTATACGCTGTGGGTCTAGATACGGCCAAGGCAATGAGGAAGTGGGGACATGACGGCGAAAAAGAGCGGGGGTCCAGTTAGAAAAAGGGTCCCAGCGTTCTAGCGCACGAGTTGTTTTTCGCCATTTCGGTCATAAAAACAAAACAAGTTGGCCTTCTGTCTGCAGCGCTGTCTGCGGTCAGTTACAATCTGGGAGAGGTACAGCAGACTGTCTGCGGAGGGGCGGGGACGTCTTTTTGTTCACTGCGACACTTACGCAGACGACCTAGTTTCGAAGTGTAAATCAGCCTGAAGAAGACTCTTACTGGCTTTAAAAAACACAAAACTAAACTCGAGACTGTCAAGAACAGCAGTCAGCTCAAGTGGAGGGAAAATATATGGAATCAGTTTGAAAAATGTCGCAAAACCAACATCTGCATCAGATTAGATCTGATCTTTAGTCTGCAGCTAAAAGGGAGAGACACCATGTAGACTAGCATGAAGCATGGCACAGTCTGGAGGCGTTGCACAGTCTGGAAGCATTGCACAGGCTGGAGGCATTGCACAGGCTGGAGGCGTTGCACAGGCTGGAGGCGTTGCACCGACTGGTAGCGTTGAACAGGCTTCAGGCGTTGCACAGGCTGCAGGCGTTGCACAGGCTGGAGGCATTGCACAGGCGGGAGGCGTTGCACAGTCTGGAGGCGTTGCACAGGCTGGAGGCGTTGCACAGTCTGGAGGCGTTGCACAGGCTGGAGGCATTGCACCGACTGGTAGCGTTGAACAGGCTTCAGGCGTTGCACAGGCTGCAGGCATTGCACAGGCTGGAGGCGTTGCACAGTCTGGAGGCGTTGCACAGTCTGGAGGCGTTGCACAGTCTGGAGGCGTTGCACAGTCTGGAGGCGTTGCACAGGCTGGAGGCGTTGCACCGACTGGTAGCGTTGAACAGGCTGCAGGCGTTGCACAGGCTGCAGGCGTTGCACAGGCTTCAGGCATTGCACAGGCTTCAGGCGTTGCACAGTCTGGAGGCGTTGCACAGTCTGGAGGCGTTGCACAGTCTGGAGGTGTTGCACAGGCTGGAGGCGTTGCACATGCTGGAGGCGTTGCACCGACTGGTAGCGTTGAACAGGCTTCAGGCGTTGCACAGGCTGCAGGCGTTGCACAGTCTGGAGGCGTTGCACAGTCTGGAGGCGTTGCACAGTCTGGAGGCGTTGCACAGTCTGGAGGCGTTGCACAGGCTGGAGGCGTTGCACATGCTGGAGGCGTTGCACCGGCTGCAGGCGTTGCACAGGCTGCAGGCGTTGCACAGTCTGGAGGCGTTGCACAGTCTGGAGGCGTTGCACAGTCTGGAGGCGTTGCACAGTCTGGAGGCGTTGCACAGTCTGGAGGCGTTGCACAGGCTGGAGGCGTTGCACATGCTGGAGGCGTTGCACCGGCTGCAGGCGTTGCACAGTCTGGAGGCGTTGCACAGTCTGGAGGCGTTGCACCGGCTGCAGGCGTTGCACAGGCTGCAGGCGTTGCACAGTCTGGAGGCGTTGCACAGTCTGGAGGCGTTGCACCGACTGGTAGCGTTGAACAGGCTTCAGGCGTTGCACAGGCTGCAGGCGTTGCACAGGCTGCAGGCGTTGAACAGGCTTCAGGCGTTGCACAGGCTGCAGGCGTTGCACAGGCTGCAGGCGTTGCACAGTCTGGAGGCGTTGCACAGTCTGGAGGCGTTGCACAGGCTGCAGGCGTTGCACAGGCTGCAGGCGTTGCACAGGCTGCAGGCGTTGCACAGGCTGCAGGCGTTGCACAAACTGGTAGCGTTGAACAGGCTTCAGGCGTTGCACAGGCTGCAGGCGTTGCACAGGCTGCAGGCGTTGCACAGGCTGCAGGCGTTGCACAAACTCGAAGCGTTGCACAAACTCGAAGCGTTGCACAGACTCGAGGGATGACGCTGAAACAAAGGAGGCTTAAAACTGAGGTAAATCATCAGCAAAGATGGACTAAGCAGAAGCAACATGGAGGGAGGTTTAAAGGAAGACGTATGAGTGTCAAAAACAGGAAATGCACACAACAAAAAAGGAACAAATGGGAAGAAAGCAGAGTCAGTGTTAGTGACCCAAGTGTTAAAAACCATTTAAAAGAAATTTACAAAGAGGAAAGCCAAATGGACGCCATCTTAAACACAGAGAAGAAGACTGCAGTGGACTAAGGATGCAAGTAATGACTGTGAATAGTTAATCTGCATTTGCAAAGAAGATGCAGGAACTATTGTTGGAGCCATTCTAATGAGATTTCTAAAAACGACTGGCTAAAGAAAACCTGCAGATTTCTGCCGTCATTGACGGCGTGGGGCTGCATGTCAGCTGATGGCTCTGGGAGGACGGCTGCCCTTACATCGTCATTAAAGGAACGTCTTTGTTTTTTACATTTTGGACTCTCTCCTTGACCTGTCAATTGAAAGGATGTTTGGGATGATAAAATTATTTTTTCAAGCTGATAATGCATCTTATCATAGTGGAAGAACTGTGGAAATGTCCCTTGAAGAAAATAGGGGTCTGGGAAAAAGTGTTTTTGGAGATATGTTGTGATTTTCAGCTGCCTGATATAATATATATCTTTCAGTTTCTAATGAGGGAAAATGGGCTCCCTCTGACCGCCACGCTGGTAGATGGCGCTGTGGAGCCCTTTTGCTGTGCAGCGCAGCGCCGTATCTGTAGATCTGGCAGTCATAGTGGACTGACTCAAACCCCAAAACATCATGGATACCAAAATAACTAAATGATCAATATATTCTGATGAACATATACAGAACTTGCTTTTTTATCTATACCTTTCATTTTGATAGCTGATAAGAACATCGCAAAAATATATAGGGATATTGATCTAGACTGGAGGTCTTCAACAGGGGGTCCGCGACCCCTAAGGGGTCCACGGAGGTACTGCATGGGGGTTGCGAAAGTTTTGGTTGATTAGACTTTTTTTTTTTTTATATTCCTCTACTACAATTTTTTCCACTAACTGAAATGTCTTTAAATCCACATTAACATGAGTTCAACAGACTGTAGTAAACAGATAAATGGAGGCAGAAGATGTCTTTCAGTCATCAATGCACACATTCAGCGACACACAGGAGCTCTTTCAAGCTGGGCACCGTTTCATTCACAACACCTGTCCCATATACCAGGAATCTGAATCAGTAAGACTTTAATAATCACAGGGAGAAATTACTTTAGTTACATTACTCCATCTGTAATAGAGCGACTATAGGACCAGTTTGATAGAACAGTTCTATACAATATATATAATTAGGGGGTCCCTGCTCTATCTCCCCATCTGTTAAGGGGTCCTTGGCCTGGAAAACATTGAAGACCCCTGATCTAAACAATAAAAGTTGTATTAGTCTTGTATAAGACTAATATATAATTTTTTAATTCATTGAGTCAGAAAGGTCTAGTTGAAAACCATTCGTGCCCTTTCCATTGATTAATAAACCCCCCATTATTAAATGTCAAAACACTGATTCTGATTCCAGACCAGTCTGTTTATGTTTCCTTTGGTTTTCTAATATTTTCTTCTCGGTTTTGAGTTCCAGAACTGTAAGGTTGGAGGGTCTCATTGCCATCACCCTAATCTTTAGCTTCCTCCACAGGATGAGTCAGATTGAAGGTGTGAGTGGCTGGGCTCCAAACGAATCACAACAGATTTACACTCCCACTCTTGAAGTTGTCGTTCAAAACCCACCTCAGACTTTTGAAAGTGTCAATAAAATAGAAGTATTTTTGCTAATGTGACTAATTTGTATTTGTTTGCCCTAGTAAAAATAGAGATTGGATAAAAACGCTGCAAAATTAGATTGGTTGGTTTAAACGAAAGATTGGTTAAACACATAACTTCCAACCGGATTAAAACCAAAAACTGTGGAAAAACTATTATGTTTGAATTAGTGTTGCACCAATGCCATTTTTTGGCCCCGATACCTGGCTGTGTATTATCGGCCGATACCGATACCACACCAATGCCATCTGTTTAAAATTGATGTGTGTGTATATATGAAGAACTGCATACTACTTGGATGTAAAATAATCGCCATCATGGCTTTATCAAGCTGCTGCCTACCTTTGTGAAGCAGGAAAAAGACTAAAACAAAGTAATTCTAGTAGAACTTTTTATTGCCTACCTGGAATGGGTGACAATAGTTGAATAAACTTTTGGCTTTCAAAATGGTATCGGTGCCCTATTTGTTGGTACTCGCCGATACCGATGCCACCATCTTAGTACTGGATCGGGGCCCTGTCCGATACTGGTATCGGTATCGTAGCAACACTAGTTTGAATGAAAATGACTAACACCTTTCAGTTTGCCCATCATTGTCCAGTTTGCACTTTCACTGTCTGCTTGAGCTTATTTCACTAAAATGGCAGAAAAACAGTGAATCTTTTTTCTCTTTTTACACACACACACAAAAACTTTTATCATACACAACAATAATTAGCAATTTTAAAGGAACTTAAATGGGGGGAAAAAAACAGAAAAACAATCACAGATTGAATCCCAGACATGACGCTTCAAGAACTGTGGGGATCGTTGAAGCAATTAGCCTAAACTGGCTCAATGCTTCATGAGGCTTTATCCCACCATCACTATGCAAAACCCAATGCTCCTGAAATGCAGTGAGCAGCTGAAGCCCTCCGCCTGAAAACTCCAAACATCTCACGGTGTGAACGTTATCATGAGCTGCACAGAGAACAGGAAATAAATCAGGGATTTTACTGCATTAGGTGGGCTGTCGCTATACCTCCTAACACACAGGATTTTGGGAGATCGTATAGCTCCTAGCAGTCTGCTGCATCCCGTTTCTTCCTTCTAGCTGCCTTACTTCCAGCATTATTCAGACACTACTGTCGCCGTAAACAGTCTTCCTCATCTGTTTGCACGATTCAAATTGATCCTTTGGTTTGACTAAAGTTAACGATTAGTCTGAAGAGAAGATGCATGTCTGATCTGTTAGCATGTAAATTTATAAATGGTTTCTGTGTTTCTGCAGTCGCCTTAAAGCGCATGTTGAACTTCAACACTCCTCCTCTGAAGAACACAGGAGCCGAGCCTGTATGGAAGGTAAGTTCACTGGCTCATCAAGTTCAGACATAGATCAGAGATATTAGGTAAGGCTAGCTTTGTTTTATTCATGCCAACATTTCAGGGCGACAGTGGCGTGGGATGCAGGAGTTTGCCCTGCAACCAAAGTATTGTCACATTTATTTCAAAACTCCTGTGAGTAAAATAAATATACTTACATGTATGTTAAACTGCTTTTGCACATGATTTATCTACTACCGCACATTTGACTGACGCTTACCACTTACCCCACGTACTGCAAACGTTGGAGAAGCCTCCGCCACTGTCCCGCCTCCAGCCATCATCTTCACTTATGGATGACGAGCTGTCAGTCAAAGGCTTCCTGACGCTACTTCCCATGTGATTGTGTCTGCGAGGCCCAATCAGGAGGAGGCTCATAGAAGAGGTCAGAGTCTGAGAACAGAGATGCTTTCGAGAGAGCAGCCGTCCTCGAGCGTGGCCTCTGGATAGAAAATCCTGCCTGTGGTGAGATCCCGATGATCCCGATGCAGAGAGCGATTTTCTCCTCTCGAAGCACCAGTTTCTCACTCATGGGTGATTTATTGTGTCTTGGTAGATAAACCATGCGCAGAAGTGTACGTTTTCGGCCCCCCTACTTCCTTTCTGTATATCTGCTATTCTTAGGTCTTTTTTTAAACCAGGAAACCCTTTCAATCAAGGATTTGTTTCTCCTGTTATGCAGATGACTTCCAGATTTACCTCCTTTTTAACAAGCCAGAAACTCGCTGTTAAAAACTGCTAATGACTACAAGGTTTGGTTGTCTTTGGACGTCTTAGACTTTGATTCAATTCAGTTCCATTCAATTTATTTCTATAGTGCCGATTCACAACACATGTCAACTCAAGGCACTTTACAGTTCACCAGATCATCCAGTCAGATTGATTCAAAGTTTTCTATCTAAGGAAAACCAGCTGATTGCATCGACTCACTGACTCTTCAGCAATCCCTCACACCAAGCATGCTTGTAGCGACAGTGGAGAGGAAACACTCCCTTTGAACAGGAAGAAACCTCCAGCAGAGGGGTTCAAGGAGACAGAAGCAGACATAGAAAAAGAAGCATAGATACAAAAGGCAACTGTCAACCAGTTCCGCAGGCGGCCCCATCCAGGAAACACACAGCCAGGCAGACGAGCTCCAAGCCAGCTCCCATGTCTGAGAATGAAGAGAGCACATCCAGTTATTCACAGTCAGAGAAACAGGACTGCACTGAAAAACAGACTGATCTCCAACATCTAGTAACAAAAGTTATAAACGGGCTTTACTGAGTGAAATCCATGCGATATATTTTGATGGCTCTTCTGAGGTTCTAAGTTCTTTGGTACAGTATGTTAGACCAGCCACTGCATACCAGGCAGTAAAGATGGAGGCAGTTTCACCTTTTTAAACATCCCAGTGGTCAAACATCAGCCTTCAAGACACCAGTGGTGTCATAGTACCACATTTTAGAGTCACAAGCAGGAGGAAAGAAGGAAGCCTAATGTGAAGGTCTTTGTTTTTTGGCCTTTGGTGAAACATATTTTTGTCTTTTTCTGCAGGTGTTAATATACGACCGGTTTGGTCAAGACATCATCTCCCCATTGCTGTCGGTCAAAGAGCTGCGAGACATGGGAATCACCCTTCATCTGTAAGACCTGTTCTGTTGACTTTCTATAATTTGTACCCGAATCTTCTACAGTTCAGACAAAGCTAACGACACTGGATAAGACCTCTGTTAAAAACCTCACTAAGAATAATCCAGCTTTAATGGAATTCCTTCTTCCCATTGTTAGGTTTGAGGGAGAGGATTATTGAGGAGTTCAAATTAGGAATTGTTAAAGGAAAAGTCCGGTGATCAAGGAATTATCAATGGTTCATTATCTATACGTAAAACTAGCGTTAATCATTAAAAATAATAATTTTCGTTGTGACCACTGAGTCGGGCAGCGGCCATTTTTATTGGATAATAGCAGCTTCATCAAAGCAACATTGTGCAACCCAACCCCCCCCAGCCCATTCCTCCCCAACTCCACACAGTTTCTCCTTTTTGGTTGTAGAACATTTTTTAAGAGGTTAAGAATAAGAGTGCATTTTTAATGAACTTTAAAGAATTTTAAATCTACAGAATGGTAAATATAAACGGTTGTGGTTTGGATTTTTTTGACCTGCTGAGGCAACAATGGCATTAACGATAATATTCCACTTTGTGTGTGTAGGCTTCTTCACTCAGACAGAGATCCTATTCCAGATGTTCCAGCCATCTACTTCCTAATGCCCACAGAGGAGAACATCGACAGGATTTGTCAGGTGCTCTAATATTGAATATGACGATTGTGCTTCGTTCAATTATTCCTTCTGCTCTGGGAATCAGGGGCAGATTTACCTTTAGGCAATGCTAGGCAGTTGCCCAAGGCCCCAAGTTCCTGGGGGACAAATAAAACTGATCTTACATGTATGGTTAATACAACTATTCCTTATGTTTGCACATTAATTATGTTTTTGATAAAACTCCTTTGGCTAAAACGCCATCAGAACGCTTTTAATCATATTCACCTGCAAACTCTGCAAGCTTGTTATGATAAGAATCATCTGTATATTATGCTATTGTACATATCTGTAGAAACCCTATTTATAGTAATGTCCATCTATATATTATATTCATAGGACAAATCTATCAGTAAAATTCTGTTCATAATGGTATTCATCTCTATATTTATTCAGTAGAAACCCATGTCCTGTACTTATGGAACCATTATTTATCCTGCACTTGCTGCTATTGCACTTCTGGTTAGACCTAAACTGCATTTCGTTGCCTTGTACCTCTACCTGTGTAATGACAATGAAGTTGAATCTAATCTAATCTTTTAAGTGTGTCTCTGCCCTCCTCACCATAGACATTAATATGAAGACGCCTCATTGGACGCTGCTGGCAGCAAGGCCGACGTGCCTTGCTGCCAGCAGCTGTGTGCAACTATTGAGAAAATTTGGCACAGCGTATTCCCGGCTTTAGTTTCTGGTTGTGTTCCATGCTGCAGTCCTGCAGTATTTCAGTATATTATTCTATCTCTGGATAGAATAATTTACTTTATTTCAGTTAAAATATATGAATTCTACTGCATGTTGTGGAATAGCTGTTTATGATGGTAAAACTAACTGATAAGTGAAGCTGTGGAGATGCATTATGGGAGTAAGTATGTTTTGCCATCTTTATTTAGGCGTTTTTTAACAAGATGCAAAACGGATTAAAAGCAGAACTATGACCTTCAAACAGTTCTGCCAGTAAAAAGTGTGAATTTTAATCCGTTAAGTTCTACAATTATTAAAGGAATTCATCAAAAACAACACAAACAATGATTGTTAAAATATTTGTGCTTGATCTGAGTCTCTTAAATGAAACCCTTGTGACGGTGTCCTCCCTAACGGATGGGTCCAGGAACGTCTCCCATTTACACACCAGTTAAATCACCACAAAACACCCTGTTGACAGAAAATCCAAGGTTTCTCTGACCTCTGGTCGTTTGTTCGACCTGACAAACACAATTATTCCCACATCAGCATGTTTTTATTCCCACATCTGAAGGAATAACACTATAACTGCCTCTGTGTTTTTGTAGGATCTGAGGAACCAACTGTATGAGTCGTACTACCTGAACTTCATCTCTGCCATCAGTCGGAGTAAACTGGAGGACATTGCCAGCGCTGCTCTGGCGGCCAACGCGGTCAGCCAAGTAACCAAGGTAACTTCCTCACATCCATCTATTTATGCTGTTAACAGCTGAAGGCCAGATTATTTGGGAAACGCTTTTAGGCGTTTCAACGAACATCTCTAGAAAGGAGCAGCTCTCTTTAGGACAACATGGTAGATCTGCTGCGTTGTTGCTTGTTTGTCATGTATTACATGAACAAGCTGACATGTTGAAGAATCAGACTCAAAATCATTGAAAATGTGGGTTTATATAAGCAGAGTCAAAAATTATTGAAAGGCGTTTTTGCTAAAGTGAAACAAGCAGGTTCACGTAGCTGAAAATCAGCATGTTTGTTTCTTTAGCTCAGTTAGAAACAATCAACCTAAACTGACCCTTTTCTGTTCTCTGAAAAGCTCCAGATTTCGACTAAAGCTGCTTTCACTAAAAATCAGAAAGATACAGAGCAACAGAAATATATCAACAGATTAACTAAGCAGAACATCTTTGCTTCCGATCATTTAAAGGGGATAATAAGGTGATATTACCTGGTTAGTTTAAAAAGCTTAACCTCAGTAACCACAATAAGTGGTGGGGGTTTTTTAAGCATATGCGATCTCACCTTAAATTGTTTGTTTTTTTCGTACATGACTAAAGGGATGCCCGTCAAGATAGTTTAAGGTTTATTTTTTATAAAAAACTTAAGGGTTAAATGCAATTCTAATATCTTCTCCATGCGTATTAACTATGAGTATGCTGGTCTGTCGGGGTATGCTGATCTGACAGAACACCGGCTGTTTTGTACAGATTAGGGGTGGAACGGTTCACAAAATCCACGGTTCGGTTCGGTTCCCGGTTTCGTGGTCACGGTTTTCGGTTCGGTTCGATATATGTTTATTGTTACACCGAAATCCCATAAAAATTAATGAGAAAATCCAAAAAAATTAATGAATTGTAATTATTTTTAATGATCTGCGGAAACCCTGGATCATTTCCGCATGTTTTGCTGCTTTGAATTTAATCATCTGGCGCATGCCCTCTACGATCTCCAAGGAACTCAGAGCGGAGCGGACGGGAGCCACAGCGAAGGCTGTAGGCTTTGCTTTGAGCAGGCGGTCTGGAGCGCAGCGGAGCGGAGCGCTGACGGAGTATGTGGGATTTCGGGGTTAGCATGACATGTTGGTCATGTTGCTGTTAGCATACCGAACCGAGACAGTCGAACCGAATGGTTCGGGCGGTTTTCATAAACCATTCTATCCCAAGTACAGATGTTGTTATTATTGGTTATTAATGATTTCCATGCTCGTTTTGCAGGTGTTTGATCAGTACCTGAACTTCATCACCCTGGAGGATGACATGTTTATCCTGTGCCACCAGAACAAGGAGCTCATCTCCTACCACGGTAACTCCTAAACATCATAATTTTATTCCAACAAACAGCGCTTCCCTCCCTGCCGACCTGCTGCCAGTCGCAGCTCTGAACGCTGCTGTCTGAGGAACTGATGGTCACCAGACCTTTGGCCCTACAGCTGGAGCTGCATCACCAGAAACACAATGCTGTCAATTAACAAACTAGCTCTGCTGGTGGATTAGTTCACAAACCTAAAATGGCTGGAGCTGATTTTAAGGCTCAAGACTGTCTCTCTCTCTGCGTGCTTCATAAAATGATATCAGTCTCAAAAATAAAAAAGGAAAAACGAAACATTCTCTTTGGAGAGTGAAGGTATCGTCAGGTGAAAACATGATCCACGGTAAAACGGTTAACAGTGATTCATTAAAGATGATCTTATGCACATTCTGATCCAGAGTTTTAAATGTTTTACAATTATTTTATGTCAGCAGATGTTTGATTGCTGACACTGAGTCTTTGGAATTTCATTTTCCCTGACTGGTTATAGAAACATGCAGAACTGGGCTGAATGTTGTTATTGGAGATTGATTTTCTCTGCCTCCCTTTCCTTTGCAGCCATCAACAGAGCAGACATCCAGGACACGGACATGGAGGCCATCATGGACACCATCGTAGACAGCCTCTTTTGCTTCTTTGTGACTCTGGGTGAGTACGGTCCTCAGCAGGTCCGCTGGTCACTCGGTGATGAACCATCTCTGCCCAGAGATAAAGCTGTTTGTCTGCAGGAACATTGTTCACCTTCTGATGCAGCATCATTTCTTGGCTCCTTTAGTGTTTAGATAAAACCTAGATCGGTATCAGGTTTGATCAAAATGATCCTATTTTTCCACAATCTGAACAAAAGGCTCTGTAGTTATGAACTTTATATACAGAAAGATACAAGATTGCATCAAACCCAGCAACAAACAGCTACCGTCACACATACATTCAATCATTGGTTGACTATATTCAGCTGTTGTTATAGTTGAGACAAACACCTTTAGTTATAAATACTCAGTGACTCCACAGAGATGCTGAAGATAATCGGTTGATGCCGTGGTTCTTCTGTCAGCTGCTGATGTTGGTAGCGTTGTCACTACCCCATCTGTCCAGGAAGCACGATCCATCCAACTCATTTGCGCATCCAGATAAACATCCGGGTCGCCCTCCATTTTATTCTGTTAAAAACACCTAAAATATGTTTTTACCCTCCCCAAAAATAGTAAGCATACTAAAATATAATGTGTTAAAGGTTAATAATGTATTTCCTGAGAAAATAAATGCCTTAAAGTCCTGTTTTGTCAATCTGTGCCAGATCTGCATCAGATCCTACGCTACTTCCAGGAGCTAATTTTTTCAGCTTTGGAATTAAACATAAATCTAGTCCTTTTGAGTTTTATGTTTTCCTTTTGTGTTAACATTCTGGTATATAGTGCATAATCTAAAGAAAGAAACAACTAGAATGCAGATAAACATGGTTTAATCAGATTTAGCCGGACTGCTCTGAGCATGTCCCATGATGACGTCAGACAAGCAGTTTTTTGGAGAAAATGAAAAAGCATAAAGATTGTCTCAGAAAAGTCATAAAACCTTTTTAAGAGATGTGTATTAGCATTCTTTAGTGAGTTAAGGATAAAAATAAGTAATTTTAGCACCATAATTACATCATTTATGGAAACCCGATGTATTTCTGTTGGAGCATGCGCAGGACGAATCGTGCCTCCGGGACGGATCGGGTAGTGACAAGCATGGCTGAAGGGGAACGTTTTACAACACCTTTACCTCAGTGCCCATCAGCAGAATAGAGAAAGCATCAGAGAAAACTCTCTGAGCCCTACGGTGTCCTGGAGGCTCCAGATCATCCATCAGATGTAGGCTAACTGCTCTCTGTGTTCACTTTCATAGTTATAGACGCCAATGAAACCGAAGGAAATCATTCCATTGTTAATTCAACAGATTAACACAGCTATGTACAACAGAAGAAAGCTGCTGTTTTAGAGTCAGCTTCCTGTTTTTAATCCAAGTCTGAGCATGAAAACAGTTTCCAGATCTTATTTTAATTGTTCCTATTTATGAATAAAGTCTCACATGGAAGCTTCAGGTGGTTTACATGTTGTTCACTTTTAACTAAGCACTTCCTGTTTGGCTAAAGCTCTGATAGCTTCATGGCCTGTGTGTGATTCTGTGCTTCAGGTGCTGTGCCGATCATCCGATGCCCCAGAGGAAATGCTGCAGAGATGGTGGCCATGGTACGTTCTCGCTCTAAACCGTTTGGTTAACCTCAGAGGTCATGATATCCTGTTAGAGCATTTTCTAACTTATTCCAAAAAAATTGCTAAAAAAAAAAAACAATCCTCTGGACTTTTTTTTCCAAGTTTGAAGACGTTTCTCTTCCCATCCAGGAAACTTTTTCAATTCCAAATGTCAGAAATAGCTTTGAGTTCCAGGCTTTATAGAGTAGCCCAACAAAGCCTCGTTTTGGTTTAGAAAACACGCAAATAGAAACGGACGAACAGGTCCAACCCTTTGGAATGAGGGTGGTTAGGCTTCTTTGTTAGCCTGCAATCCCCCATACCTGTCTATGTCTCTGAAAGGAGGTCGTTAAAGGGAATTGTTGGCCCGGCTGAACAGGTGAGGTCTTCTGTTCTCCTGTAAAGGGGTGGGGGCTCCGATGATAGCAGGAAGAAATCATCTCTATCGCTGCATTGTAGGTTTTTGAAAGCTGAAATGAAAGAGTCCACCCCCTCTGTTAAAGGTTCGGTTTTCTTTCTTAACATATGTCTTCATTGTCCAAAATGTGAACATTCTGCTCCTCTAAAGAATGTCCTCTGTCCATAAGGTGTAGATGTACTGCAGAGTCTTGTCCAGAGGAGGGCGCTGTTCTGTGTTGGGCCGTGCGTCTGTGGAGAGATTGTTTGGTTTCTCCAATATAAAGATCAAAGCATTCCTCACTGCATTAAACTGCAGACTCCGCTCCGCTCAGGAGTCTTTAGGATGAACTAGTCTCTGTTTAAGGGGCTGTTTGGTTTGAAATGTTCTGGGATTTAGTGTTTGGAGAAAATCCTTTTGAGTTTTTCCAGAGACTCCAGTTTGGGGCATTGCAGGCCAACAACAGAAGTTAAACCACCCCCATTCCAAAGGAGTGGACCCGTTTGACCTTTTCAATTTGCATGTTTTCTAAACAAAATCAAGGCTTTGTTGGGCTACTGTATAAAACCTGGAACTCGACGCTATTTCTGTCATTTAGAATTGAAAAGGCTTCCTGGATGGAACAGAAACGTCTTCAAACTTGGAAACAGAGTCCAGTGTATTGTGTTATAACTTTTTTGGAACGACTATGACCTGGATGATTGAGAATCTTAACCAGCAATTTCTAACGTAAAGCTGTTTTTTTGTCTACATGCTGTTTTCTGTGTAGAAGCTGGATAAAAAGCTGCGCGAGAACCTGCGAGATGCCAGAAACAGTCTGTTTACTGGGGACAGTATGACTGTGGGACAGTTCAGGTTGGTTCACCAGGTGGAATTAAAGTTTAATTCCTTAACATTCAGTCTTAGACGCGCAAAGAAACAGATAAAAGGAAGGAAAGAAAAGGTCACTAACAGACAGAGAGAAAATGAGACCAGGGCCTTGGGAACTTTGATGGCATACTTTACATACTCTGAGCTTATTGTTTCACTGATCATTCAAAATGAAAGCAGGGTGGTGCTAGCATTAGCTCAGGGTAAATGAGTCTGGTCGAAGTTTGATCAAAGCATGTAAGCAGCTGAAGTATTCTCTGATTAACTAAATATCTGACTTATTGAGAAGCTGATCAGCTCATGACGGATCTGGTTCCTTCCAGCTTCCAGAGACCCCTCCTGGTTTTGGCAGACCGTAACATGGATATGGCAACGCCCCTTCACCACACCTGGACCTATCAGGCCCTGATCCACGATGTCCTGGTGAGAAGCCTGTCTAAGATAAACAGATTTTCTGATGATCCGGTTTGGTTTCCATTCAGAGTTTAGTTGATGTAAAAATACATGTCATCTCAATGGAGTTTCCAGTTCACCAGATCATCCAGTCAAAGTCATTCAAAGTTTTCTATCTAAGGAAAACCAAGTTATTGCATTGACTCATTGACTCCTCAGCAATCCCTCACACCAAGCATGCTTGTAGCGACAGTGGAGGGGAAAAAACTCCCTTTTAACAGGAAGAAACCTCCAGCAGAACCAGGCTCAGTGTGAGCGGCCATCTGCTGAGGTCGACTGGGGTTCAAGGGGACATAAGCAGACATAGAAAAAAGAAGGATAGATACAAAAGGCAACTGTAAAAGGAAGCCCCGTCCAGGAAACACACAGCTAGGCAGACGAGCTCCGAGCCAACTCCCATGTCAGAGGATGAAGAGAGCACGTCCAGTTAGTCACAGTCAGAGAAACAGGACTATACTGAAAAAAAGGCCGATCTCCAACATTTTTAAACAAAGTTGTTGATGGCAGCAGCACAGCTGATATTTCTCTCAATGACTTCATGATGTAGTCCAGGTTAAAGCAATAAAAGGTGCATAGAAGATTTTCTTTCAGGAAGGATTTTTAGATGGTTCTCTGCTCCAGACCAGCTCCTAAACTGCCTCCTGTGTTTGGAGGTAGCATAAAGTGTGGTATGGAGTTCCGCTAAGATGGCCAACCGTCGCTACCATTGATGCTATTTCCTATAAATTTAGTCCTCACTTTTTTGATTTCTCTAGATTCATGACTTTGTTCTTAACATTAGTCCTTGCTTTCCCAATTTACCCCCAAAGGGAGGAATATGCTGTACCTAATGTAGACAATGTAGGGGTCTCATCTCCAAAATTTATAATAGCATCTCATCACTTAATACAGTAAAGCTCAATGGGATCAGGGCAGAATGGTCAGAAAAACGTGGAATACATATCTCTGATGAGACTTTGAGTCTGGCATTACGTGATAAATGGATCAACATCATGCACTCGACTTAGAATAATTCAGTTCAAGGTCCTTCATAGGATTTATTACAGTAGAGTCAGACTCTCAAGGATTTAATCTACAGTCAGTAAAACCTGTGCTTGTTGCCATATAGCTAAGGCAAATTCAATTAGCATGTTCTAGTCCTGTAACAAACTGTGCAACCTCTGGTCCACAATTTTTCACATCCTGTCTGAAGCTTTTGAAATAAATATCCAACCAGGTGCTGAATTAGCAATATTTGGAACTCCGTGGGAGGGTATATCACTAACGCATGATTTTAAAATGGTACTGGCCCTTTCAACTCTTCTCACCTGAAGAAGGATACTATTAGCTTGGAAATCAGAACACCCACCCAAGGCTTCTCTGTGGTTAAAAGATCTGTCCATTTTCCTTAAGTTAGAGAAGATCAAAGTTGGTGTTAGAGGTTCGATCCAAAAATTCTATACAACTTGTACCTCTCTAATATTTTATTTTGAGAGACTGGATGCCCTCCCTCAAGCCTGAAAGTCACACAGGAGCTGGTTCTGCTGTGTGATCAATTATTGAAATAATCCTCAACTAATTTAGTCATAGATGAATCATTAACTGGAGTATAGAAACTCTAAAACATGCCTTTAACTGACAGAGGAACCCACTTAGAGCAGGAATCATTTTAAAAAATATATAAACATTTTACATTTAAAATAAAAATATTTTTCATCTGTCAGTCTGCTCAATCCAGAACTACTGAAGTGGAAAACATTTAGTTTTACCTGGTTTAATTTTGCAAAAAGTCTTTTGCTATTTGATTATTAATTTAAAAAATGAATCGATTTACAAAATACTGTTAAAAAAAAATAATAAAATCAGCTGCCAAATAAAGTTACCTAAAACGTACCAACTGTGGCTTTAGGCCTGAGCTGAACTGGAAACTTAATGAACCATTAAAGAACTGGTTTAGGATCCTGCTGGATTTCCATTCATAAAGTGCATCAGTGATCAGAATGTAAACAGTGTAGGAGAAAAGGAAACCAGTTTAAAGCTGTGATACAAAAGACATTGATTATGCAAAGGTTCAGGGCAGTGCAAAATAAAAAAATAAATATGGTGCAAAATGCAGTCGAACACCGAGCTGTGTTCTGTTTAAAGGGATTATGAAAAAACAGCCAAGTTGGTAGTACAAATATATTTCCAAGTGTGATGCAGAGTCTGGATTAGAGTTTCAACCGTCTGATGGTGGTGGGGAAGCTGTTGCAGAATCTGCTGATCGGGCAGCAGGGAGAACAGTCCATGGTGGGGGTGTGACGGGTCATGGATGATGTTGCGGGCTCAGGACACGCAGGGTTGATTAATCAGTGGTTCCTGAGCAGAACGGAGCCGTAACAGAACCTCCAGGCATTCTGCTTCCCTGGTGGACCCTCTAACCATTACGGCTTTGTCTTGTGTCCTTTAGGACTTCCATTTGAACAGGGTGTTGATGGAGGAGGGCGGGGGGGGCGATCCATCTCACGCTGGTGCCAGACCAAAGAAGAAGACCAAGAAGATGTATGACCTCACTGCTGCTGATAAGTTCTGGCAGAAACACAAGGGCAGGTGAGTCAGCATCATACCACCACACTGCAAAAACAATCTTATAATGACTACAAAATCCTTAAAATATATGTTTTTACCCTTGAGTGAGTGAATAAGAAGATCAGCCAATGGAATGAGTATGTTTAGCCTTAAAATAAGATAATCAGATATTATTTACTTGAAAGAAGAGACTGCAGTTATTGTTTTTTTTCATATTTTAAATATAAACTGTCTTGTTCTATTGGCAACGTGTCTCACCTACCTCCTAAATTCAAGAAAAAATGCACTTATTTTAAGAAAAGTTGAATTACTTAGATTTGGATTTTTTTCAGTGCACCAGGAGCTGCTCCCAATTCAGTTTAGTTTATTTCTATAGCACCTATTCACAACACACGTCATATCAAGGCATTTTACAGTTCACTAGATCATCCAGTCAGATTGATTCAAAGTTTTCTATCTAAGAAAAACCAGCCAGTCACTGTCAGAAAAACGGGACTACCCTGAAAAACAGGCCGATCTCCAACATCTAGAAACAAAGGTGTTGATGGCAGCAGCACAGCTGATATTTTTCTCCAGGATGATGTCACAGCCAAACTGGAACAGACCAGATGAAGCTACTATGAGAAAAAGCAGAGAGAGCAGAACGTTAGAGATTGAACTAATAGATTCTGCAGAGTGGGAGAATAGAGATAGAATGAAGTAGAATTATGAAATGGGGGTCCCTATGTCCTCCAGCAGTCTAAGCCTATAGCAGCATAACTATAGAGATAGCTCAGGATAACCTGAGCCACTATTACTATAAGCTTTATTTATTTTAAGCCTAGCCGTAAAAGTAGACAGGGTGTCTGCCTCACGGACTAAAACTGGTAGTTGGTTCCACAGGAGAGGAGCCTGATAACTAAAAGATCTGCCTCCCATTCTACTTTTAGAAATTCTAGGAACCACTAGTAAACCTGCAGATTGAGAGCGAAGTGCTGTCACTGGGCAGTGCTTACTGGGTAGAACCACTTTTTTTGAATAGCCTCTAGATCATCCAGAGATTCATCAACTTTCCTTTCCATAAATTAACATCTTTAGTTTGGTCATTTCTTGGGACATGTGTTGATTGATCTCTTTACTCTGATAAGTGGCTTATTTCTTTCCCTGTTATCATGTTTCTCTGACAGTCCGTTCCCAGAGGTGGCGGAGTCGGTTCAGGAGGAGCTGGACGCCTACAGAACTCAGGAGGATGAAGTGAAACGCCTGAAAAGCATCATGGTGAGCCACACACAGGTCTGAACACTGATGCCATTTTATGGCCTGACGTTGAACCTACTCACACCCCTAACAACGTCAGCAGCGTCACAGAAACACCCAGCTTAGGTTTGGGGCCGTCATCCTGGAGCAAAGCTTCAGCTGTCAGACCGATTGGTCCTAGTTTGGGAAACAAATTGGTTTGTTATCTGCTCTGACTGGTCATGTGGCTTCAGAACAAGCCCAGATCATCAACCCTCCCCCACTGTGTTTAATAGCTGGTAGGAGTCCTGTCTGCTTTTTCTTCAGACATGCCATTGATCGTGTGACCGCTCCTCTCTGTTTGTCTGAAGGGAATATTTCTGAAGGCCCTTCAGGAAATTATGTCTCTGTCACCATGAAACCTTTAAAGCTACAGTGTGTAATAATTACAGGGATATACAGTCAGAAATGTAATATATTATACATAACTATGTTATTTATCATCATCTACGAGCTCAGCCTCTTAACCTTAATATTTGCGTTGCCTTAGAATTCGTTATTTATAATTACATAGGAGCGGGTCTCGCAGCCATGGAGGCAGACATCTTTGCGCTACGGCAGCGCAGAGCCAACTAACTAGCGATTGCGAGATCGCCCTTTACGCTTGAAAGTAACTACGGCAAGTTGAGAGAGATGAACTGAGACGGTACTGAACAATAGATGGCAGTATTATGCCTGAGAATACTATCTGTAAAATTATGTATGTAAACAAACCTCATCACTCGAGAAGGTAGGTGATGCAGACGTCGTGGAAGACATTTTGTCCCGTAACGCTCGCCGTACTATTGGGGGGGAGAAGCGGTGGGGGGGAGATGTTCATGTTGCTGCGGTCTGCAGTCTGGACATTAGATGTCGCTAAAAATTACACACTGTAGCTTTAAATGACAGCTCCTGCTGTCTGACCGCACGTTGTTTTTTCTGAAATACTAGAAAAATTGCTTTTTTTGTATTTAGCTCACCACTTTTTTTTCCCATGACGGTTTATTCAATGGAATTAAATTATATTAACAAGACTACCAGCTATCTACACGTTTACCACTGCCAAATAGGTTTGAAGGCAGAAAATAGCTAGCCTCATGAGACCATCCTGATCTCGCGAGCTTTCAAGATTTCACTCGCTAATCAGTCTGGAGACTCTCCGTTGAAGAACATTTGGAGCCGTTCACCAAACGAACGTCCAATCAGCGTTGGCTTTGAGGCGGGTTAAGGTGTGACGCAACAAGAAGCGCGACAGTTCAGTCTAAAGAACATGGCGGCTTCAGCCGATGAAACTAGCGTTAGCGTTGCTATCGAGCAAGTTTTATCGGAATTACAGAGTATTTCTTCACTGAAAGAAGAGCAAAACACTGCTCTGGAGGCTTTTCTCAGAGGAATAGATGTTTTTGCTCTTCTCCCGACTGGTTTCGGCAAGAGTAGCCTGGCTTGTGGTTGTGTTTTCGTCGTCGCTCTGTTAGTACGTCATATGCTTCGTTGATCTGATTGGTTTATTTGGCCCGTCTATCACCAACATAGGCCAATCAGCTAACCAGTATTTTCGCCCCTTCCCAAAATTACTTCAACGGAAGGTTTCCAGATGGATATGCGGAGCAAATCCATCTGGCGGAGTCAGGTTAGAAAATAGTTCCTCTGGAGCCTCTGGTGACTTTAGCTTTTCTGTGATTGTTCTGTAGCTCTAATGAAGTTTGCTCTCACCGTCTACTACTGATAGAGGTTGGAGTGAAACTTTACTGACGATGGATTTTGTTTTTCTCCAGGGGTTAGATGGCGAGGATGAAGGAGCCATCAGCATGCTGTCAGACAACACAGCCAAACTCACCTCTGCTGTGAGGTAATGATGAATAGGGAAGGGATCAGATCAGTTCCTAAATTAATCCCTGAACTCCTCTAGGTTTTCATCCTCTTTCAATGGTTTTTCTTATTTTTGCTTATTTACCTCAGTTAGCGCAAAGTCTGGAGAATCTGACAGTTACTAGACCAAACAGGAAACACGTTCCTGTAATGCTGAACTTTCCCCAAATGGGGGAAATATTCTCTGTTCCAGTCTTATAGTATTGAACGCCATCTTCTGGCTCAGGTGGATTTCTCATTGAATTAATGGCGTGCAGGTGGCGTAGTTGTTAGCGGCACGACCCATGTACGGAGGCCTTAGTCCTCGATACGGGCGACCCGGGTTGGAATCCGGCCTGTGGTCTTTTCCCGCATGTCTCCCCCACTCTCTCATACCCTCTTTCCTGTCAGCCTGCTGTAACAAAAACAAGCCACTAGTGCCGCAAAAACTCAAAAAAAAAAAAAAAAAATACAAATTAACTTTGTCCGTCTCGTGGTGGAGAGATTCACTGGTCTCAGCAGCTGTTAGCAGCACAGCAGATGGGTACAGAAAGTTAGGAGAAAAAAAATATTAAGACACCAATGCACAAACTTAACTTTATATATATATTATGTATGCATGTATGTATGTATGTATGTATGTATGTGTGTATGTATGTACACTCACGGGCCACTTTATTAGGTACACCTGTCCAACTGCTCGTTAACACTTAATTTCTAAGCAGCCAATCTCATGGCGGCAACTCAGTGCATTTAGGCATGTAGACATGGTCAAGACAATCTCCTGCAGTTCAAACCGAGCATCAGTATGGGGAAGAAAGGTGATTTGAGTGACTTTGAACGTGGCATGATTGTTGGTGTCAGAAGGGCTGGTCTGAGTATTTCAGAAACTGCTGATCTACTGGGATTTTCACGCACAACCATCTCTAGGGTTTACAGAGAATGGTCCGAAAAAGAAAAAACATCCAGTGAGCGGCAGTTCTGTGGGCGGAAATGCCTTGTTGATGCCAGAGGTCAGAGGAGAATGGCCAGACTGGTTCGAGCTGATAGAAGGGCAACAGTGACTCAAATAACCACCCGTTACAACCAAGGTGGGCAGAAGAGCATCTCTGAACGCACAGTACGTCGAACTTTGAGGCAGATGGGCTACAGCAGCAGAAGACCACACCGGGTGCCACTCCTTTCAGCTAAGAACAGGAAACTGAGGCTACAATTTGCACAAGCTCATCGAAATTGGACAATAGAAGATTGTAAAAACGTTGCCTGGTCTGATGAGTCTCGATTTCTGCTGCGACATTCGGATGGTAGGGTCAGAATTTGGCGTCTACAACATGAAAGCATGGATCCATCCTGCCTTGTATCAACGGTTCAGGCTGGTGGTGGTGGTGTCATGGTGTGGGGAATATTTTCTTGGCACTCTTTGGGCCCCTTGGTACCAATTGAGCATCGTTGCAACGCCACAGCCTACCTGAGTATTGTTGCCGACCATGTCCATCCCTTCATGACCACAATGTACCCAACTTCTACTTTCTGGCTACTTTCAGCAGGATAATGCGCCATGTCATAAAGCTGGAATCATCTCAGACTGGTTTCTTGAACATGACAATGAGTTCACTGTACTCAAATGGCCTCCACAGTCACCAGATCTCAATCCAATAGAGCATCTTTGGGATGTGGTGAAACGGGAGATTCACATCATGGATGTGCAGCCGACAAATCTGCGGCAACTGTGTTATGCCATCATGTCAATATGGGCCAAACTCCCTGAGGAATGCTTCCAACACCTTGTTGAATCTATGCCACGAAGAATTGAGGCAGTTCTGAAGGCAAAAGGGGGTCCAACCCGTTACTAGCATGGGGTTCCTAATAAAGTGGGTGTGTATGTATATATATATTAGGGATGGGACGATTTATGAAAACCGTCCGAAACCGTTCGGTTCGACTGTCTCGGTTCGGTTCGCGTGTGTTTCGTTCGGTTCATGCGCTGCTCCTTTTTCTCATAGGCAAAGCGATTACACTCCAGAGCAGAAGGTGGCGGTACTGCGGCCAAAGCCAACCACCAGTAGTAAACAAGAAGAAGAAGCGAAGCAGCGTAGCCGGGTGTAGCAGGGGAAAAAATCAGTTGTTGTGGAGAATTGTTTCGGAATGGCGAGTGGGAAAGAACAGGAGTTGGAAGACGCGCCAGCAGCACTTTATAGGTCTGCTGTATGGGAGCGCTTTGCATTTACAGTGACCTACGATGGCGGCGGAAAGAAAGTTGTGGATAAAGTGCAACAGTGTGCGAGCATTGTGCAACACGTTTTGTTTATGCTAAAAGCAACATGACCAACATGTCAGGCTAACCCCGAAATCCCACATACTCCATCAGCGCTCCGCCCCGCTGCGCTCCAGACCGGCTGCTCAAAGCAAAGCCTACAGCCCCCACTGTGGCTTCGTCCGCTCCCCTCTGAGTCCCTTGGAGATGGTAGAGAGCATGCGCGAGATGATTAAATTCAAAGCAGCAAAACATACGGAAATGATCCAGGGTTTCCGCGGATCATTTAAAATAATTACAATCCATTATTTTTTGGGGGATTTTTTCATTAATTCCATAAATTTTTATGGGATTTCGGTGTAACAATAAACATATACCGAACCGAAAACCGTGACCAGAAACCGTGAATCGAACCAAACCGTGGATTTTGTGAACCGTTCCACCCCTAATAAATATATATATATATATATATATATATATATATATATATATATATATATATATATATATGCACACACGCACACTTTATCAGAGGTGTCAAGTAACAAAGTACAGATACTTTGTTACTGTACTTAATTACACTATTTATGCATCTCTACTTTACTCCATTACTTATTTTTCTTCCTACTTCTAACTTCTACTCTTTACATTTTCACACAAGTATCTGTACTTTCTATTCTGTAAATTTTTAAAACAAACGTTACTCGTTACTCTTGGCTCCGATTAAATGTTTATAAATATTTATTTCAAGTCATGTGCGCCATCCAATGCAGATCATTGGCGCCATCAACATCTAGTGATTCAGAAAAAGATGTTGAAATGTCTGAAAGGTCGAACACAGGCGAGAGCGCATCGGGAGACGCAGACCAACAAGACCTCCCTCATCCTTGGCCCTATCTCAAATAATTTTTAAAATAGTCGTAAAATTGAGCTTTCAGTTCATAAAGTGGCATCTGGCTGTTTTTTTTAAAGGTTACTTTATACTTTTATACTTTAAGTAGTTTTTGGAGCACATACTTTTTCACTTTTACTTTAGTAAAGAGGTCAAGTTGATACTTCAACTTTTCCCAGAGTGTTTTTAAACTGCAGTATCTATACTTCTACTTAAGTAACAAATGTGTGAACTTTTGACACCACTGCACTTTATGTAGATAAACAGTTCTTCCTGTTGTTGTATATAGATATTATTCCACATGGTTATTTAACAGTACTAGTAGATTTATGAGCTCCTCCTCCAGTAACGGCTGAGATTTGCTTTGGTTACTCCGGTTTCTCATGTTCTGGATTCTGCTCAGACTGTGTGGTTTTTTTTTTTCTGTGGCAGACCTCCGCCTAGCATTTTTTTTAGCAGGTTAAGAAGCTTTAACATCATGTTTGAGTTTTCATCTAACAGCCCTTTGAATGTGTAAAATGTGAAAAAGTTTCATTCGATTTTTTCCTGTTGTCTTCAGCTCTCTGCCTGAGCTCCTGGAGAAGAAAAGACTGATAGATCTTCACACAAACGTTGCCACTGCAGTCCTCGACCACATTAAGGTACCTGTAGGACGGCCATCCGGCCCCTTTAAACCTTACAGCTGGGTCAGACGCCTTACTGGCAGCAGGACACACAATATGAGCTCAGGTGGATTCCAGCACTGAGCTGCTGCTCATGTCGCACTCCATTAAAAGATTGACCTCATTCCCCTTTTTATCTTTAGAGCCGTAAATTGGATGTTTACTTTGAGTATGAAGAGAAGCTGATGAGCAAGTCAACCATAGATAAATCTCTGCTGGACATCATCAGCGACCCAGATGGTAACATACACACACAGCTGTGTTTTCATGACATACGGGGACATTTCATTGACTTGCATTCATTTTATATGGCCTAACCCAGACCCTTACCCTAACAATAACTATTACTGACATTTACCTTACCCTAACAATAACTATTACCGACATTTACCTTACCCTAACCATAACTATTACCGACATATACCTTACCCTAACCATAACTATTACCGACATATACCTTACCCTAACCATAACTATTACCGACATATACCTTACCCTAACCATAACTATTACCTACATTTACCTTACCCTAACCATAACTATTACCGACATATACCTTACCCTAACCATAACTATTACCGACATATACCTTACCCTAACCATAACTATTACCGACATATACCTTACCCTAACCATAACTATTACCGACATTTACCTTACCCTAACCATAACTGTTACCGACATTTACCTTACCCTAACCATAACTATTACCGGCATATACCTTACCCTAAACATAACTGTTACCGACATTTACCTTACCCTAACCATAACTATTACCGGCATATACCTTACCCTAAACATAACTATTACCGGCATATACCTTACCC
The DNA here is from genome assembly GCA_030533445.1 of Cyprinodon diabolis. Taxonomy (NCBI): domain Eukaryota; kingdom Metazoa; phylum Chordata; class Actinopteri; order Cyprinodontiformes; family Cyprinodontidae; genus Cyprinodon; species Cyprinodon diabolis. The sequence goes on from CM060080.1 coordinate 7,854,551, forward strand.
TAACCATAACTATTACTGACATATACCTTACCCTAACCATAACTATTACCGACATTTACCTTACCCTAACCCCAACTCACAGGACAGAACTTTACCATATGGGGACCGGTTGAATGTCCCCATATGTTCCTGTAAGTCCCCACATGTAGGATATTTTACAAAACACACACCAGGCGTTTCATGAACATGTTTTACACGAGATGAGCTGAAACACCGCAGTGAACAGGAACTCAATCTGAATACCGATTGGATTCATTTGTTTACGTTCACAAAAGCATTATGTGTCTGATAAAAAATGTTTCTGATTGGACAGCTGGGACCCCAGAGGATAAAATGAGACTCTTCCTCATCTTCTACATCACTGCTCAGCAGGTTCCTTCAGAGGTAACTCCTCCTCAGCAATAACTCAGAAGGAGCATGACGCTGTTAACTGAAACATTATCAGGAGTTTGCATGACAGAAACAGAATTAGCAGCAAATGGAACGGCTACAATCCTCTAAAGTATTCACACACCTCTTTGATGCCAGACAAACTTTTTAGACTTTCATTTGAAACACAAGTATTTACCGCCTCCTGTTTATTTCATAAAAAACACTTTAAAGTTTGTGGTTTTATTACGACAGATTTTCAGAGGGTGTGAATACTTTAGTTAGGGTCTGAGGCTGATTATTAACTCCCCTTTTCATCTAGAGTGCTAACTTTTCTCTCTCTGGATTTCCAGTCTGATTTGGATCAATACAGGAAGGCTCTGCTGGACGCCAGCTGTGACCTTTCACCTCTCAACTACATCAAACAGTGGAAGTAAGGGCTGAACTATAGAGAGAACTAGTTAACTATGGACTGACCAAGTTAAAATTGTTGGAACTAGTTAAACATGGATGGAACTTGTAAAAAAATTGAGTTAGTTATACATTGGGGAACTAGTTAAAAATTGAGGGAGCTAGTTAAACATGGGGGACTAGTCAAATATGGACTGACCAAGTTAAAATGGTTGAAACTAGTTAAAAATGGAGGGGACTAGTTAAAAATGAGGGAACTAGTTAAACATGAGGGGGACTAGTTGAACATGGAGGAGACCAATTAAATATGAAGCGAGCTACTTAGACATGGAGGGGACTAGTTAAAAATGAGGGAACTAGTTAAACATGGAGGGGACTAGGTAAATAGAGGGGGAGTAGTTTAGTATAGAGATAACTAGTTAAACATGGAGGGAACTAGTAAAAAAATGAAGGAGCTAGTTAAACATCTGGGAACTAGTTAAAAAATTGAGGGAGCTAGTTAAACATGAGGGACTAGTTCAATTTGGGTATCTAGTTAAACAATTGAGTGAACTATTCAAATATGGACTGACCAAGTCAAAATGGTTAAAACTAGTTAAAAATGGAGCGGACTAGTTAAAAATGAGGGAACTAATTAAACATGGGGGGGACTAGTTAAACATGTAGGAAACCAATTAAATATGAAGCAAGCTACTTAAACATGGAGGTGACTCGTTAAAAATGAGGTAACTAGTTAAACATGGAGGGGACTAGTTAAAAATGAGGGAACTAGTTAAACATGGGGGGACTAGTTAAACATGGAGGAAACCAATTAAATATGAAGCTAGCTACTTAAACATGGAGGGGACTAGTTAAACAGAGGGGGGGTAGTTTAGTATAGAGGTTACTAGTTAAACATGGAGGAATCTAGTTAAACAATTGGTAAACTAATTAAACATGGGGGACTAGTCAAATGCAGGGATCTAGTTAAACAATTGAGGGAACTAGTTAAAAAAATTAGGGGCTAGTTAAACATGGAGGGACCTAGTTAAAATTTGAGGGGACTAGTTAAACATGGAGGGATGTCATTAAAAATTGAGGGGACTAGTTAAACATGGAGGGAACTCGTTAAACATAGAGTGACCTAGTTAAAAAAGGGGGGAACTAGTTAATCATGGAGGGGACTAGTTTAATACATTGGGAATAGTTCAATATGGAGGCAACTAGTTAAACATGGATAAATCTCGTTAAAAAATTAGGGGAACTAGCTAAACATGGAGGATACTAAATATTTAAGAATAAACTAGTTAATGAGTAAGATCCTTTAGAAGATTTTTATATTTTATATCAGGACAGCCAAATAAATTGGTTTATTTCTCCTTCCAGCAGAACATAAACCTGATAAACTGATTTTGTATAAGTCAGTATTAGACTGTAAATCAGACCAATAAAGATCATTTCATTATTGCTTCATACAAACAGCTCGTTTTATTAATGCTTGGTTCTTTGGTTTCAGACATTAGATTTGTTTCTGGTGAACTAAAGAGGCCAGATAAAAGCTCTTCCTGTCCAGAATCTTTTTTTACGGTAGAAGAACTCAGAGCTCCTGTGAAGTTACGGTCGGCCTCTCCCATTGTGGAGCTGAGGACGTTCTGCATTAGGAACCTTTTTCTGAAACACACCCCAGAATAAACTGGGTTTTCCGTCGTCTCAGTATTGGAGCTTGGTTCGGTAGAACGGTCGGTTATGTTGGATCGCTCACCTTCTGTTTGTCTTTGTGTTTTCACCTCAGGGCTTTCACCAAAATGGCTTCTAACCCCACTAACTACGGCAACAGTGGAGTCAAACCGATGGGGTGAGTCGAGCCTCTAAGCCAGCCTGATTTCTGCAGAGTGAAAATGTCCTGCAGAAGATTCAAACGGTTGAACCTTATTTCACCTTCTGCTGTCCGGCACTGGTTGGAAACCATGATTGTTTGATGGTTTCATTTATCAGTCAACCAAAAATCAACCTTTTTGAATGAATACATTTTGGTTATCAGGATTATAAAGAATAATTTAAATAAAATTTTGCATCATTTTCTTTTAACTCAACAACATTTGCTTTAAATCCACTTTGATTAAAAACCTCTTTTCATTCATTGAATATTTTTTCCAGATAAATAGTTGGACTCTTTCACCTTTTGTTTTTACTTGCATTGTTTTAATGATTCCCTTAAAAAAATTAAGATGTGCTCGTTTTCGGGGCGTCGCTTCGCTTCCTGTCAGCAGCTTGTTTTACCCTAATTAGGCCTAAAGATCAGAAATGTTGACGGGAAACATTGTGGGCTTCAGACGCTGCTGAGAAACATGAAATCAATCTCCCCTTTAAGGAACGTCCACTGAACTAGTCCTGCCGTATTTCGCCGCTTTTGGGCCCTGGATTATGCTGGTTGGATGAAGATCATCAGCATAGCCCTGTCCTCCTCCTCTTCCTCGCTCCAGGCTCATTCAGCTCTCCTCTGCTGTTCCTCTGCAGGCTCTTCTCCAGAGTAATGAATACCGGCTCCCAGTTTGTCATGGAGGGGGTGAAGAACCTGGTGCTCAAACAGCATGTGAGTCAAATGATTTCTGCTTCCTAAATCCTGATCTAAAAATGTCTCCGTACAAATATCAACTGATCATTGCAGATAAATGGAAGTCATTAATCACTGAGCTGTGACATCACATGCTTTAGAAAGAAGTCTATATTGTCCCAACAGGTTTGAGTTCAGCGGCGAACATCTTTTCCATTGTCATTACTTACCAACTTTTATCAATAATCATTCTGCATAAAATTGATATTTACAAGAAGCTTTTATTAAAATAATTATTCATCCATGATTTAACTGAAGACTCCTAGATGACTTATAGAGACGCATCATTTTGTATAACACAAAATCTAGTTCTGAAAAGAATCTAGTTCTGCTTAGTGGTTAACACGCCATGACACTGAGGGCTAACACCTCCTAAATCTAGCCTGTCGTTTCCCACCTGTCTGGGTTCACTCACTTTATTCTCATAATGTTACGACTTTATTCTCGTAATTTTATGACCTTAGTCTGGTAATGTTACGACTATTCTCGTAATGTGATGACTTTATTCTCGTTATTTTATGACTTTATTCTCGTAGTTTTATGACTTTAGTCTGGTAATGTTGCAACTTTATTCTCGTAAATTTAAGACTTTATTCTAGTTTCGTAATAATTCCGAGCTTTGCAATAATAATATTGTAAACCTGCTGTGTTGAATTTTCAGAACCTTCCAGTCACCCGGATCCTGGACAACCTGATGGAAATGAAGTCTCATCCTGTGAGTTTGCTTGTTTTTTCAAGTTGAAATTAAGATTAACCCGTCAGCTAACGTTACCCAAAGCTGATTTAAATCGGTTTAGTCATAGTTTTAATGGTGTTCTCTGTTTTCATGTCTCCAGGAAACAGATGATTATCGCTACTTTGACCCAAAGATGCTTCGAGGCAGTGAGAGGTAGGACCGCACACGGAGAACAGGTCAACAGGCCCCTGTAAGAACCATCTTCTCATCTCCTCCACTTCTTTTTCAGCTCCATTCCCAGGAACAAGAACCCATTTCAGGAGGTATGTTTAGTTTCTTGAGTAGAACTGGGTCAGGATAGACGGTGGCATCAGGAGGCGCAGCATGGATGTAAAGCGTGTTTGCAGTCAGAAGGTCGGAGCTTTGATGAGATTCGGAATGATCAAAGGTTCTGATCCAGGATCAGTTTAGATCCCAGTTACTCTGAGACGCATCAGGAACTTGGTCCATCTGTCAGCAGTTTGGTTCTGATTTCCTTTGGGTTCAGGTTCAACCAGTCAGGAAGCTCCCTCCTCCTGAATGCTGATTGGTCAGCCTGTTTGTTTGTGACTGGTTCATCTAAATCGTAGCATTCTGTTTGAAACCTCGATCTTCTGTTTCAGGCCATCGTGTTTGTGGTCGGAGGAGGGAACTACATCGAGTACCAGAACCTGGTGGACTACACTAAGGTACTGGAGCCGTTTTCTGATGGAGGATCTCTGCCTCTGCACCGCTGTCTCGATTTGAACTGTGCAGCTCTTCTTTCATCGCTCCACAAACTAACATTTTGAACATAGAACAAAAAACTGTTGTTGCTCATTTTAAAAGGAAAGAAAAAAGGGAAAGTAACCAAGACAGTCTAGCTGCAGACCTGCACTGTGAGGTTCTCCTGCTCTGTCAGAACCAGAAGTTTATTTGAAGCCTTTCAAAGTAAAAGCCAATCCAACTTTAATTATAAAGCACTTTAAAATGTCTTGAAGGACCCAAGTGCTGTACAGGGAAACAACATAAATAAAACCTTTATGAGACATAAAAACATAAAATTAATATCAGAACTATAAAATCTATCAAACTTCTGTTTAGTTTTAGGCGCCTCAGACAGCAGCTGATCGGCTGACCTGAGTGAACATGAAAGCGAAATAAAATAAGAGCTAATATATGAGAAATATTTTATGTTCCGTGTTTATTTCCTGGGTCTTCATAAACCATCCATCCATTTTCCGTCACACTGATCCCTGCTGGGGTATTCTGGTCTATTCATGTGTTTAATGATTTATATATAATCTCTTTCCACTTAAACTGGATAAGGTCAAAAACGCAAGAAAATGGCAAAATAACAAAATGAACTCAGTTCTTTTATAAAGTCGTCTCTAATGTGTGTTTGCCAGTATTCTATATTCTTTCAGTATTGTTTGTGCTGTTGGACCACATAGATTAACCAATGGAGGCTGGGATTTTATATTAACTAAGCTTTGGGTTCTCAGTGAATTACTGAATACCTCGATCATAACCACAATAGACAATAACGTCTGTTTACTTTTCCACAACACCTGAGAAAACAGTAGACATGAAACAAACTTTCAAATGTCTATTTTATTTAATTTATGGTGAAAAAAGCAGATTTCCCAGCATGACGCAGCGTTTAACTTTAGGTGAAGCTCCAGCAGGAGAAACATCCGTCTGTAAGAGACAGATCATGTTGGAATAAGTGAAAGAAAATCACTTAAAAATGATAAGAAAACATGATTTTCTTGGTCTTTAAATGGTGAGACGGCAGATCTAAGTGAGCTCTCACCTCGCAAAAAGAAATGTCTTCTAATGAAATCTGGCAGCTCATATAAACTACTCCTGAATGCTTTGATTGAAATGTCCGGAATAATCTTCCAGTCCTGACAGTGCAGGAGATCACACCGTGCAGGTCTGCCTCTCAAAGTAACAGATTCAATCCTCACAGCGTTTAATGTTTGACAGCTAATGATAACTTAACTGATTCATTTGGTGATAACTGGATAGAAAAGGAGTTTGATACAAAGCCGGTGAAGATTCTCAGTCATCCAGGTCAAAAAAGTTCAAAAACAATCCACTGGACTTTGTTTCCAAGTTTGAAGACGTTTCTCTTCCCATCCAGGAATATTTTTATATTTAAAATGTCAGAAATACGTTAATAGAGTTCCAGGCTTTTATAGAGCCTGAATGAGTTTGATAGTCGATTGGAGAGAAGCTAAAAACACCAGTGGATTTTAACACACGTCTCCAGTTAGGATTCAGTTTGATGAGTTAATCAGCTCATTAAGTCGACCAATCAGAATTCTTTCAGCCCTGCCGGGTGTCAGATTAAAGTTTTATTATCCAACATCATCCAAGTAATTAGAAAAATAAGATCCTAAATAGAGATTTCATTTATCCTGGGAAGCAGCTATCCAAACCAGTCCTCCCAGAGTGAAAGTATTCACCCCCTAAACCACTAACCTGCTTGTTCCTCCATTAGCAGCAGCTAAGGACATTTTTGATGAATGAATGAAAGCTGTTCATCTTCCAGAACCTGATTCTCTGGGTGTAAGTCATCCACATTAGAGGAGCGTTTAAAATCAAGATGCTCCTGGATTAATAAAGGATTAACTCAGATTATCTTTGGTATTAATTCAGTTTGATCTGAACCATAAAGTCAAGTTAAATCAGATCAGATCAAACCTCCTTCACACTGACCGGTTGGGTCGAGCAGAACTTCTAGAGGATCCGTGTAACAATGGTTCTGCTTTGCTTTCAGTCCAAACCAGGGAGGAAGGTGGTTTACGGCTGCAGCGAGCTCTTCAACGCGGCTCAGTTCATGAAACAGGTCAGATCTTCCACTTCTTCAGAGCCTTTAAAGTGTGTGTTAGAGTCGCCTCCTGCTGACCGCCTGTTTTCTCCTCTCCTCAGCTCTCCCAGCTCGGACAGAAGTGACCCGTTCCATAAAAATAAACATCGTTTCCTGTCTCACCTGTTTTATATCTGCCCTCTTCTGTAAATGATTTAACTCAATGTTTCCATCGTTGTAAATTCTGTTAACCCCTAATAAACCTGTGAATCAGCTGCTTCCAAGTCACTTCATTCAGAGATCAGTCCTGGTTTCTGCTCTGCAGAGAGTCGCTTTGATTCAGCAGGCAGCAGGAGGCCGGCTGGGACGGCCGGCTTTACAGGAAGCTAAAGAATTGCCTTTTTCCGGAGGGATTCTTTTTTTAACTAATTCCTTCATTTAACGGGTTCTTTAGTTTTCCAGCTCGTTTTGGGGAGATATGACTGTTCAGGATGTGTTCAGAGTAGAGGTGTCAAAAGTATTCATGTTTATTACTCCAGTATAAATCTTAATGCTTTAAAACACTTTGGTAGAAGTTAGAGGATCAACTTAAGCTTTTTACTTTGGTAAAAGTACCATTTTTAAAACTACTTAAGTAGTAGGGGGAGTGGCGGCCTAGTGGTTAGAGCATAGAGCTTGGAATCCAGAGCTTCTGAGTTCCAGCCCCACTCCCACAGACTTCCACTGTGGGTCCCTGAGCAAGACCCTTAACCCCCGATTGCTCCCCGGGCGCCGCACAATGACAGCCAGCTGCTCCCCAAGGGGAGGGTTAAATGCAGAGAGTTAATTTTGTTACTCTGTACTTGTGACAGTGTAAGCAGGGGGGATTTACCATTAGGCAATTCTAGGCAGTTACCTAGGGGCCCAAGTTCCTGGGGGCCCCATAAAACTCTGTTTCCATGTATAGTTAATACAATTATTCCTTATTTGTGCACATTAATGATGTATTTGATAAAAATCCTTTGTCTAAAATGCCATCAGAACGCTTATATTGTGTTGTCATCTCAATTCAAAGCCCCCCTGCCTGTCTTTGTTTAGGGCCCCAAGTTTCCTAAATGCGCCCCTGAGTTTAATGACAAAGTATAAAAGTAATGCAGTCAAACTGTTAAGCACTAAAGCTTCACTGCTCAACCCTATTAAAGGAACATTCTTCTACAGATCTGGGTAACTTCCTTAGACTCCATTTTCTTAGTTTTATAACCAATGGTGTCAAATTTAACTTTGTATCATCTTGAAAAAACTATTTTAGTATGAGGTGAACAACTAGTTGGGGCAGCACCAAGTCCAACCACAAAGAAATTGTCTGGAAGAAACTAATTATTTTTGATATTTTTATTTTCTTTAAATGCCAACAGGCTATAATGAAAAAGAGCTTAAACTAAACTAATGAGTCCAAATTAGGCTCAGATTATCAGAACCTGTCTGCCAGAGCTCCCTGCGGTCCCGTTGAGCGGATGTGAGACGGATCTTCAGGTTCCCCGAGCTGTGGAGCTTTAGATGTTCCAGGTTCTGGACGAGTCTCCAAGCTGGTGGGTCAGAATGGGTCCTGAAACAATTTCAAGATGTTTGTTTCTCCTATTTCTATAGATCTGGGGTAAACAGCTGTTCCTGTGATGGAGAGCAACGTTCTGCGTTTATAGAAGTGAAGAAGTGAAGCAGCCAACTGTACCGGTACACCATTTATTACTCATTATAGACATTTTATGTACAGTACAACTTCTGTATTCTGCTCCGTGGTACAGTTCTGAAAAACGTCTGTTTGGTTTATAAAAAAAAAAAAAAAAAAATCTAAACCTCATTTTGTTTGTTTTTATGGGAAGACTACAAAATATACTTTATGGGGATAAACCAGCTTCAGACACACAGTTAAAAAGTTGATCCGAGTCGTCTTTAAAACCACAGAATTTATTTGGACTTGTGATCAAACTCTTCAAACCAACAGAAACTCAAAGTAAAACTGCATCAGAACAACGAAGAATTCCCGTCCTGACTTCGCCATCGGGGCGAGTGTGGGAACACTGACAGAGGGCGTGAGAGGAAGAGGAGGAAGCTGCTCCTGTTTGGGTCACAGCTGGGATCTGGTCCAGCTGTTCTCATCCTCGCCATCACAGAAATGTCGCTGCGCTCTGAACCAGGCGTCCGCTTCCTCTCCTCCATGTAGAGGAAGGCTCTGGGTTCTACGGCCTGTTTCTGACCTCTGGTTCTTGGAAAGCTTTATTCCGTCGACGCTGATGGCTGATTGGGACTTTCTCTCCATGAGACAGCAGCCAGAGGAGGCTCCTCCCACCAGCAGCATCGGAGGCTCCGCCCCTCTGGGTGTCACCAGAACCTGGTTCCTGCTCGGTTCTGGATGGACACCTGCAAACGGTTTCTCTGACCCCCTCCTCTCGACTCCAGCTCCTCCAGTCAGTGGCGGCTGGATGTTTAGTCAGGCTGCCATGGCAACCAGCTGGGATGGCGAACAGGGCAGCTCTAGGAACAACAGTTCTATAAAAAGGATTATAAAAACTAGATTTTTCTCACGCAAAAAAAATACTGGTGTTCAGATGAGGGGCTCCGTCTGGCCGTTACAGCCTGAGGAGGCGAAGTTCTGGTTCCGATCCGCTCCTCCATCCTCACGTTCATCCTCACTATATCAGACATTTTTCTCAGCCAGCGTTTGGAGGAAAAAAAAAACTTTTTTTTCTGGTTCCTTCATTTGAATTTCTTTAAAACTGCACAGATGCTAAAACATTTCCAGGCCACATCAGCACATTAAATATCTTAAAAAAGGGAGAAACCAGATCAAACATCAGTCCAGACTTTGTTGTGTAGGTTAAAGGAAAAATCCCCCGACTTCTCCGCCTGGAAAACCTCCAGACTTCCGGGTTTTCTGTCGGATCAAAATCAGGCAGCAGAACCTGAAGGAGGTTGGTGGTTCTGTTGGGCCTGCAGGAGAACCTTGATAAGCTGCCTTCGGGTTCTGGGGTCGGGGATTAACGCTCTGTAGAAGCTGCTGGTTGGTCCGATGAAGAAGGACAGCGGCACCATCAGAACCAGTGTGAGCAATAGTTAAACAACCATCCCACCCAGTGACCTTTACTGATCCGCTACTTCCTGCTTACAATCTCCTCCAGAACCGCAGAAGGTTCTGGAGCAAAGGAAGCAGCTCAGTGTGACCCACTGGACCAAACGGAACCGTAAAAGGGTTCATCGCTGCATCGCCACAGCTTGGTGAACCCTGAGGTCCGATACTCAGGTGGTAACAACATGAGAGCGGCGGTCCGTCTGGCTGCAGAACTCGGACCGGACAGCTTTTAGACTAAATAGCTGTTCGTTAACCTCCAGGTTTTCCCTGGCAACAGAAGAACGAGGCTGGAGGCGGGATGTGAGCCGCTGGAGGCCGGGCAGATGGTGCCGGAGCTGAGACGTACGGTGCCAGAGGCGGGGCGGACGGGGATGGAGGCAGTCCAGCAGGCCAGGCTGCTGCAGGGGGATCTTTCCTTTAACTTTCCTACGTCTGTAGTGTTAAATACGAAAACAAGGACGGGCCGACGGGGCCCGGTCTGCGGGCCGGAGCCGTCTCGCCTGCTGAGGCGGGTTTCAGTCCGGAGGAGGAGTCGACCGTCAGCGTGTGTTCGGGGGTTTCAGCCTTCTCCTGCGGATCCCTTCCTACGGACGACGCTCTGATTTCAGGAGGCTGAGCGGACCTGAATCCTGGCTCGGACCTGCAATCCTCCGCTCCTCGTCTATACGTAGACCCTGGCCAGGGCGTCTGCTCCGGCGGAGGCGATGTAGGCTTTGGACGGATGGAAGGTCACGTCGTAGATGGCCTCCTCGCTCTTCTTGCGGTGAGCGGTGATCTCCTGCACACACGTTTTGCTGTCCAGGTTCCACAGACGGAGAGAGCAGTCGTGACCTGAGGAGAGGAAGAGGATGAATGTTGGTGTTCTGATGGAATCAGCTCCTGGCTTTACCTGCAGGGGCTCCTGCTCCCATCTGCTAACTTCCTGCTAAACGAGTCGAAGCAGAAGGAAACAAAATGCTTTCTGGAAACCTTCTGTATGAATGGAGCCAGAAAGCTGTGAAAGTTGCATTAAATAACTTTTCACATTTATCCACCAGCAGCTCTCTCTGTTGAAAACTGAAAAATTACAGCATTTTCTCTTTCTTTTGTTTTCTGCTTTGATTTTGCTCAGTTTGTTGGTAAATGAAGCCGTTCTGTTATGGTGCGTTCATACGGCACGCGGTGAAGGCGGGATTTCCTCCTGCAGGTAGCTCACTGCTCTGCATTACAGACACCATGTTCACATCCTGGACCGCATCATTAAGTAGGAGGAGCTTCAGCTGCGTGAAGCTGACCGACGTGAAAACAACTCAGCAGACAGACTGAATGGTTAGAGCTTCTTTAGAGCAGGTTAAAATGGTCTCTTTTTAAAGATGAAATAAATAATTTAAATAAATGAAAAAGATCCCATGTGCTGCTGTTGTTTCAGATTAATGATTTTTTTTTTAGCTCTAAATTGAATCTAAATTATCCAGCCTAATTTTACATCGCTGATTAATTTTTACAGGTAAAACTAGGGTTTGTCTGATTTGTTTTTTAAACCTGAGTGAAGTTGCCCCCCCCACCTTCTTCAAATCAGACAAAATTAGTGTCAAACGTTTGTGCAGCAAAAATTTTTGTTTGTGCCGCTATCATTTTAAAGATATAAAGAGATGTTTCTAGAGGTCATCAAAGGTCAACCAGCCCCCCCACCTTCTTCAAATAAGACAAAATTGGTGTCAAACGTTTGTGCTGGTTTGTGCAGCAAAAATTTTCGTTTGTGCCGCTATCATTTTTATACAGTTTAAAATATAATCATAGGTTAGCAACTTATAATTTATATGAAATTCAGAGTTTCAGAATTAACAAATGTTCACTGACCTTTGATGGCTTCTACAAACAATTATTAATATCATTAAAATGATAGCAGTACAAAGGAAAATTTTTGCTGCACAAACGGAGCTGAGTTAATTGACACCCATTTTGTCTGATTTGAAGAAGGTGGGGGGGGGGGTTGACCTTTGATGACCTCTAGAAACATCTCTTTATATCTTTAAAATGATAGCGGCACAAACAAAAATTTTTGCTGCACAAACAATTGGCACTAATTTGGTCTGATTTGAAGAAGGGGGGGGGGCAACTTCACTCAGGTGTTTTTTAAGATTACGGCCGATGACGTAACCATCCCAGCAGACATTAGCGCTGCGCTCATTTCCTGATATAAAGTTATTGCATCACATGTCGTCCTAAATAAAACAGTTGGCATGTTGACCTTATTTAGTGGCTGGAATGATACTGTTTTGGACCTCCCATTACCCCTGGCAACCCTATGTCATTTGCTGTCAAGGTCTCGCTCAGGTGAACCTTATCATCACAGACGGCTGCGAAATCAGGGTTTCCGTTGGTCGTTAAAAATCATTAAAGTCATTCAATTTTTTTCAATTAAGGCCTTAATTGGCATTTATAAATGTGATTATTGTGGCATTGAAAATGCTTTTTTTTAAAGAAGAAAATATGATTATAAAAACTATTTTGTCAGATATATAACATTGTGATTTATTTGCGTTGAAAAGCTTCCTGTTGATCGTAAAGCTGTGTAGTGCGAGTGCGAGTCAGAGAAAAAGCTAGAGAACGGGGAAATGCTAATTTCAACAAAAGTGGCTTTAAAACAAGGAATTCAGGACATAGCTAAAGCCTGTCGACAGTAAAGATGACAGAGGATTTCTTTGTTATATATATATATATATATATGAGATTCATGGGGTACTTGTTGATGGCATTAAAAGAGCATTAAATCAGAGTTGCTCATTCCTGTATAAACCCTGTAAATTGTTCTCTATGAACATCTTTTGAATGGTCTGGATGAAGACCATCCTTTTCCAGACGCAGCTCTGATTCGGTGGGACGTCCTTGTAAATCTCCCCCCTCAGAGAGCCCCGATGCTTGGCAGTGGGCAATGACCGACCAGGATGCGGCTAGAGGTGAGGGAGGATGAGCAGTCCTTCTAGGAATAAATGAAAACAGCTTTTTTTTAATCTACCTAAAGACCTCAGAGCATTCCTTATTTCTACCTTTTTTAACTTTATTTTCTCTGTATTCCTTTTTAAGTGAAAAAGCTTCTCCTCCAACCAGCCACCCTGACTGGCTGCCATGTGGCGATTTCATAGATCAGCTTGAGAGCGGAGGAGTGAACGCTCTAACCATGTGGTTTGAATCCACCGCGCCCGTTCTAAATGCACCATTAAAGTAATCATAACAATGCAGGTACAGACTGCACATGTCCGCAGGGGTAAACAGGAAGTAATATGCTAAGCTAGCAGAGGAATATAAGGCGTCTGTGAGCCTTCACCTCTAGCAGAGGAAAGGAGGAAGACCTTTAACACATCGTCCCCACTGAGATGGAGCTACAGCTGATGAAAACAAATGAGGAAGATCGTTTGGTCATTGATGGGCATCTAGCTGATATAGATCTGTGTGGATCATTTTCCGTCAGGTTACGTCAGAAAGACTTACTGCCAGAAATCAGGTAGATGCCGTTTGGATCGACAGCCAGACTGGTCACTGCATCCAGGTGAGCCACCATGGCGTGGATCAGTTTACCTGCAGAGAGGAGAGACGCGTCACCTGAGGACCGATACGGTTCCCGCTTCGCGAGGTTCACCATCATTTCTGGGAAAGGCTGCTTTATTTATAAAGAACATCTCAATTTGAAACGCTGAGCAGGAAAAGAATAAAACATTAGAGACGCATAAAGGTCATTAAATAATCAATTTGAATTATTTAATAGAATAAAATACAACAATTGTAAATAATAAATAAGGATACATTAGGTAAATTAATAATGTTCAGAAGGAGACATTTCAGCCAAAGGCCACTCTAGATAAATACATTAATCTGGATTTAACCCATTAAGCCCCAAGGCTCTTAGGAGCAAATTTTACCTGAAATGACATCTATGAATTGAAGCAAGTTCAGCTCCCAAACTATAAATTAGAAATACAATTGTTTGTATTTGTATGACTGAAAAGCATTGAGGAATATTTTTCAGGTGGAACCACTATTTTAAATGTCACCATGTCTGATTTATAGGTGATTAAACAAAGAAAGAATGGAAGATATTTAGCCTCGCCAATTTTTTTTTCCAAAATAAACACTGCAAAACACCATGAAAGCCCATTTGAAAATCTGGATGAACCCTCCGACTTTATAGATCCACATCTTGACTATGACTCAAGCTAATTTGAACAGATCAAGTTGAAGCATGTTTGTTCCACAAAGGTTTTAGTGGGCAGGGTGCTAGGAGGAAATGGGATTTTGACCAAAAGTGCCAAAATGCATTTTTTCCTCTCCTAAAAGAGAATCTGGTCAGACAAATACACTGATTTACATTATTGGAGACCTTCTGCATAAGGCAAAGCCTTTGTTCCTCAGATTTAGATGTTGTTTAATTGAAATTGACCAATAATATCACCAAACTGAATAGAAAATAAGAATAACAGAGCAAGCCTATGTAACGCATCCCGGTTTCATCACCTAAAATGGTCGCACAATAACCTCTGACCCCTTCTTGGAAAGGTCTGAGCCTCTATTTTCCAATGATAGCGGCCATTAGGGGGCGGGGCTAAAAATGAATACCTGCTGTTGCATTACTCCAGCAGAGTCACATCTCAGGTGGAATTTTAAACCTCATTTTATTTGTTTACACAGCCATAAAACAGAAAGTATTTGTGAAAAAATAATTTTGAAACATGTTTTAGAAATTATAAAGCCCCATTTGAAAGGCGTGTGGATGAAACACCATGTGACTGTGTTTTGGTCATTTCTATAAATAGATAAACATCAGCTGGTGTCAGCTGGGCCCGGTACCAGGCCCGCCGCAAAGCAGCTGAGGCTCTCGGAGCTTTTCCAGGTTTCTGCTGCAGAGCCACAGATTAAACATCCTGTTATTAGAAGCGACGTCCCGCTGGGTAAAGCTGGCCACGCAGCAGCACACTGACCTGATTTGTTATCGAAGAACTTGATGTGACGGTCCTCGTGGGCGGTGATGGTGACCGGCAGCGTGGGGTGACTCACCGCTTTATTGATATGATTCAGAGGCGGAGCAGCTGATGGAGGGAGGAGATAGAGGTCAACGTCAACAAACGCTCTGAGGGGAAAGTCAGGCGTGAGCGAAGGCCTTACCGCCGTCTCCCTGAGCCTTTAGCACCAGTGCAGTCTGGGATGTCTCCAGGTCATATATCGCCACGTCTCCGCTGTTAAAGGACGCCACCATGTGGGCGGGGTCACAACCGTTGAAGTCCACAGAAGTGGGCATCCCGTGCTCTAAGGAGAGGGTCAGAATCAGCTGTGCTCAGAGAAACCGCCTCGACCGGTGGCGGCAGGGTTCTGTTCTCGGCGCGCTCACCGTTGCTGGCGTTGAAAGTGCTGATGCAGGGTTCTTTCTCCGCTGGGTTCCAGAGTTTCACCGTTCCGTCCGCGGAGCAGGACAGGAGCCGGTTCTTGATGCCGCTGTAAGCCAGCCCCCACACGGCGTCCGTATGGCCCAACAACGACCCCGCCAGGACGCTGGAATCTGTCGACACCGGAACAGTTAACCTTCGGTTCTACTGGGAAGAACCAGCCGACCAGAAACCCTGCAGAGCTGGTTTTCTGTCAGAACGGCATACGCTGCTCTAATACGCATGTGCAGCAGAGAATTATCCCAGAAATTGATTTTAGCAGCAGTGCACCAACCAGCAAAAATACCTTTATTTTAATTTTTAAAATCGAAAATTACCTTTGATTATAATGGTATTTATTGGATGCAGAAACGGCCAGACGCTTCTATAGCTAAAACCATATTAGTCAGTATTAACATAAAATAATTTACTTTGGTAGTAAAAAAAACATGTGCGGGAATTTAAATTTGGTTCCATTTTGTTTTCATATTTAAAATCATAGAAAACATTGGCTGTGCTTTATATCCTGACAGAATTCATTTAGGTTAGATAAAACTAATGCCGTTCTGACGGCGTATGCCGATCTGACGGCGCATGCCAGTCTGACGGCGTATGCCGATCTGACGGCGCATGCCACTCTGACGGCGTATGCCGATCTGACGTCGTATGCCGATCTGACGGCGTGTGCCACTCTGACGGCGTATGCCGATCTGACGGCGTATGCCGACCTGACGGCGCGTG
Source organism: Cyprinodon diabolis (assembly GCA_030533445.1). Classification (NCBI taxonomy): domain Eukaryota; kingdom Metazoa; phylum Chordata; class Actinopteri; order Cyprinodontiformes; family Cyprinodontidae; genus Cyprinodon; species Cyprinodon diabolis. The sequence continues at coordinate 7,870,679 of CM060080.1, forward strand.
CCACTCTTACGGCACATGCCACTCTGACGGCGCATGCCGATCTGACGGCGCATGCCGATCTGACGGCGCATGCCGTTCTGACGGCGCATGCCGTTCTGACAGCGTATGCTGTTCTGACAGAACATCAGTCTCTCTTTTCAACCAATGATGATCCAGTTTCCTCCAGGGTTAGGGTAAGATAGGTTTACCCCTGGCAACCCTATGTCATTTCCTGTCAAGGTCTCGCTGTCTGTCAGCATTTCACAATAAAAGCACAAGTGAGCCATTCTGACAGTGTATGCCGTTCTGACAGAACATCAGTCTCTCTTTTCAACCAATGATGATCCAGTTTCCTACGGCCCTGAGAACCAGAGGTGTCAAGTAAAGTCCTAATACTTCATTACTTTACTTTACTTTTCTTTGTGGTTGGACTTGGTGCTGCCCCAACTTGTTGCTCACCACATACCAAAGTAAACAGTTTTCCAAAATGATGCAAAGTTAAATTTGACACAATTAAATCTAAAACTAAGAAAATTAGCTCTAAGGAAGTTATCATCCAGAATTGTAGAAAAATGTTCCTTTAATAGGGTAGAGCAGTAAAGCTTCTGGCCTTAATGTTTTTTCCTGCATTACTTTTACTTTTAAACTTTAAGTAGTTTTAAAAATGGTATTTATCCTCTAACCTCTATAAAGGTGTTCTTAAACAGCAGGATTTATACTTCTACTGGAGTAATAAACTTTAATATTTTGGACACCTCTGGTCCGAGAACAAGTCTTAGTCCAATTGGTACCTTCTTCATTTCTTGGTGCATTTTAGATCTATAGAACTGGTCCCGTTTCCCTACAGCAGCCAAAAGTTTGATCGTTTTCCAGATGTTCCAATGCTTCCGTTCTCTCCTTTTAATCCAGTCTGTGTTTGTTAAAAGCAGCAGAACTAACAGGATGGATAAATATGTCTGCAGGAGACTGGAACCCCCCTGGTACCGATGTTTTCATCTGAGGTTGCGTCTCTTATTTCAAAACTGAGGAAGCACTTAGATGATCATCAATATGTAATGACTGAAACCATAATGACTGAACAAGACCATCGCTCTCTTAGCAGGACCGACGGTACCCCCCCCCCCCCCCCCCCCCAGGTGGGTAAGAAGGGTACCGTAGGTGTCATAGGGGTCGACGTTGGAGCTGGGGATGTTCCACCACTGGATGGTGGAGTCGAGGCCTCCACTGAAGCACTGCTCCCCACTGGAGGTCATCGCCAGGGACAGAACCGGGCCGCTGGAAGAAGGACACGGGATTATTGGATCACTCTAGAATATGAACTCTTTAAAAACTTCTATCAGCAGCCGAGGCTGGACTTTTAGGGCTACATTTACGATTTTATTATTTCTGATATCATTCTGATAAAAGTTCTAAACTCTGAATAACAACTAAAAAGAAAAGATGAACAAGATATAAATGGAAAAACTAGAGTAAAGCACTGATTCAAATCTTTGATTTACAAAAAAACGTAAAACTTTTTTTTTCTACTCTATTATAATCAGAAATGCTAACTCATGATTATTGGCTTCATGGTTGATTAGATGACATGAGGAACTTCTTTCATCGTTGTCATATTACCATCGTCCACTAGAGGGCTATTCCTAATCAGAGCCTCACTGGCATCTGCAATAGCAGGAACCCCAGAGCGGATCCCTGGATCCAGAGTCCGGTCTGGATTATTTCCACTGTATAATGGATCCAAGGATCCAGGATGAACTTCCTGTGGTTCTTTTAGTGAATCTAAACTCAGATAAACTCCTACAGTTCTCCTCAATGGGCCCATTTAGGAGCAGCAGAACTTCTCTGATCAGGAGAGGATGAGAGCAAAGTGGAGGATATCACGCTAAACGATGGGAACATGCTAGCTGTTAGCATGGCAGATAGAAAAGCTTTATGAGGTCATGACCTTCAGGGACCTTCAAGTTCTAACATTCCAAGCAGAAGCGCCTGTTTATAGTCTCTCAGCTCTAATTGGTGGATTAGACTAAAAACAGAGGTAGCTCAGTTAGCATCCGCTTCAATGAAGCAACGGTAATCATTCCGACAGTCAGAGCGACATACCCTGTCTATTAATGATAGATCTACATCTCTGTTCACAGATTTTATTTATCCTTTCTATATTCAGTAAAGGTTCCTGTTTTGATTGATCTTATAGATTTAGAGGTGTTTAAGAAAACATGTGTTCTTTTGTTTTAGTGTTTATTGCATCTGGGTCCAAAAACTTTAAATATAAGTATTTACTTTTTCCGTAAAAGTTTTAAAAAAACAATCCACTGGACTGTTTTTTCAATTCAATTCAAATGTCATCAGGTCATTTGAATTGAGAAAGCTTCCTGGAGGGGAAGTGAAACGTCTTCAAACCTTGGAAACCAAGTCCAGTGGATTGTTTTTTAAACTTTTACGGAATGACTAAGACCTGGATGACTGAGAATCTTCATCAGCATAATTATTTACTATTTTTAAAACTCAGCATATTGTAAAAAAAAAAAAAAAAAACATTTGACCCTTTATCTTTATGGGAAGTTCCTGCTGATCCAAGAGAAAACTCAAGATTTTAAATGAGCCAAGCTTTTGTTGTTTGTTAATCGATCGATAAGATCAATCAACCTCAGAATAATTCATTCTACTTCTTATTCATTTCTAAAATGTTTTTGTTCAACACAACCATTTTCTCTGATCAGTGATGTGAGGCAGAACCTGATTATTTTTGCTCAAAGTTAAGACAAAGTTGCCCTTTTAGCAGCTATCCAACAAAACGACAGCAGCTGTTGCTTTTTAATCTCATGTCCAAGTCTTAAAAATGTGGTTCAGCTTCATTTTGAAAGCAAGTTTCATTTTCCCAGAGTGGAAGAAGAGAAATAACATTTCAAAACACGATTAAAATTTGTTACAAATAAACTCTGGTGACAAACGACAATAAAACATGGCGGTGGCTGCACCATGCTGTGGGATTATTAGGTTTCTGAACGACTCATGGTGAGGTGTGAAAAAGTAATTTGTTTTGCTGTTTTTCCATCCAATGAGGAGAAAGCAGAAGAAGCTGAGATACTTACATGTGACCCCTAAACGTATAGATGGGTTCCACATCAAAGGAGGCACTTCTGGAACAGAAAAAACACAGATTTAGCTCATCATAACTGTTCTAGTCTCTCATTGTTTTAATAAGTAATGTTTAAACTAGAGATCAACAGTTTTTAGACAGATGCTTGTAATAATATCAATCTTAACATCAGTCTAAGGCCGGGCTTACACTGTACGTTTTTTTTTGTGGCTTTTTCGGGACGATTTTCCGATTGGACGATTTTCCAGTGGTGCGAGAATGCCGACTGTCAGCCTGATGGTGCGTGGTGTAGTGTACAGGGGGTAACGAGGGGCGATCAGCCTCTAACGACCTCCTCCCCATCAGGAATCGTGAGGTCGGGAGAAAATCTAACATGTTTGAAATTCAGTCGGCCGTCGTAAGGTGGTCGTGGACAAATCCCTCGGTGCGCAAACAAGGATTCTACTTCTTTCTCCTCTCAGATGAAAACCCAGAAGCATGGCACCGATGCAATGGGTGAAATAAAGTTCTTTCTGTAAAACTGACAGACCCTAGTAGCCACGTTTTCTCAGCCATGTCTTTGTCCAAATACCGTATTTTCACGACCATAAGGCCCATGGTACTAAAAGGCGCAGTCTCAGTTATGTGTGCCATTTCTGTATTTAACACACACATAAGGCGCACCGGATTATAGGGCGCGGGTTTTATATGCCGGTACATATCTACTATGTTTAAATACCTCTACTGCGTATTTAAAAATAGAGCGGGAGCAAAACTGAGTATGTTTGTGCTTTATTCATGTATTTATTACAAAATATTATTCAAACCTGGGAGCTGGCCGTGAGACAGACACATCGCTGATGACACAGAGCGCTGTGATCACTCCTCTGAAACAGTTTATTGACGCATAAATTAACTTAAAATGCAGAAATCTGCCGGCAGAATATGTTCGCTTTTATTATCCTGGTGCCTGCAGTTTATATTATTTAGATGAAAAACACCTGCCAGCCGCCGCGGTGAACCACGAGGAGACGACCCGGCCAGAGGCTGCTGTTCAATGGGATTCCTACTGACAGAGCACCGCTGGCATGTGGGGGTCTGAGCGGCTCCGACAGAACTAATATTGGAAGGTGGGATTGTAATCTTGATAAACTGACTGCAATGATTAAGTTTTCAGATGGACTTTCTCACTTAAAAACATATTAAAACTACTTTATTCCCACTGATCACAGCAAATATGGCTGCAAGGCAGAGAAAGGATAGAGTAGCTCCGCCCAACGCGCGTCAGACCCACTTTTGCACCGCGCAGCCAGAGCAGCAAAGCTGCTTCAGCCGCGCGTCAGAACTAACTGGTACAAGCAGCAAAAATGAAGCAGCAGACGCGATTTTGCTGCTCTTGCTGCGTCCGGTGTGAACGTATCATTACTTTGAACGGCCGGTTCACACCGATGTCGAGGGGTTGAAGTTCCATCACACTTCCTCCACCAATCAATTTTCGTCATCAGCAGAGGAGATGATGCGTTTTCCTACGAATGAGGAACTTTCTAACAGCAGAAGATTCACCATTGCACAAAGCCACCAGTCAAAGACTGTTTTCCTGAGTTTTTGTTCCAAGTTTCGTTTTAATTTCCTCTGAAACATTTATGACTCATCGTGCTGGTGGACCAAACTCCAGTAAAACAAAATAGAAAGTTAATTTTATCTTCTGCTTCCCTGAGAGACTGTAGAGAAGGAGAACTGAGTTATCCATGAATAAGACTCGTTTTTATGACCAACAGGTTACAGAGGAGTCACTTTTTATACATAAAGCTTCTGATAGTTGAGACCAAGAAAGATAACGGGAACATAATTATGAGTGAGATGGTCATTTAAAGTTTCATTGATGAAAACCTGTTTAGCTTTTATGCTACGTTCACACAAAACGTAATTTCAGCTTCTGCACCTTCATTTCTGATGCTCTTCCAAATTAAGGTCAGCCATCCAGTAAAATGAGTCCAGATGCGTCTGATGCTTCTGCTGCTCCTGTGTTCAATGCCAGATAGCAGCTTTGCTGTATTTGCTGTGATCAGCGGGTAAAAATTAGTTTGAATCTATTTTGAAGTGAGAAAGTCCACCTGAAAACATGGTCTGTGCAGTCAGTTCATCCAGATTACCATCCTGCCTTCTAGGGGTGGAACGGTTCACAAAAGCCACGGTTCGATTCGGTTCACAGGTTCGTGGTCACGGTTTTCGGTTTGGTTCGGTATATGTTGATTGTTAGGAAAATCTATTATGTCTTGTATAACGCGTGTTGCACAATGCTTGCACACTGTTTTTATCCATAACTTTCTTTCCGCCGTCATCGTAGGTCACTCTAAATGCAAAGTGGTCCCATACAGCAGACCTATAAAGTGCTGCTGGCGCGTCTTCCAACTAGGGTGGCCATTTCTATAGCACCAAAAAGGAGGACATTGTGCAGCATATCAATAAATTACTAAGGTGAACATAAGAATCAGGTAAAGTCAAATTTATAGTACAATTCTTAGTTTAAAGATGATGCTTGTGTAGCTGAATAGAACAAAATATTAAAGAGATGTAAAAAAAAATTGGTTCCCAGCATTTGTATCTATTTAATACATTGTGGTGTTTAAAAAGTGACCATTTTTTGACACAATTACTTTGCGCAGAACTGCTGCAATTGATCATAAAGCAGTTGTTTGGAAAAGAAGCTCGAGGCGGAGAAAGAGCTAGAGAATAGGACAATGCAAATTTCAAAAAGTGGCTGGAAAAGAGGAATTCGTGACATGTCTGCAGCCTGTCGAGAGTAAAGATGATTTCACCGTGTTCTCTATCTATCTATCTATATAGATATACATCTATATATATATCTATCTATATATATATATGTATATATATATATATATAGATTTATATATATAGATATACACAAACTTCAGTCATGGAACTGTGCTTACAGCTCCTTATTTCATGTACACTAATACCTTGTGTACATGATACTTGTTGATGGCATTAAAATAATTTCTAATAGCATTAAAAGAGCATTAAATTAGAGTTCCTCATTCCTGTATAAACCCTGTGAAAGTTTAATTTCATATGACATATTTAAAAAAAAAAAAAATCCCCTTCATCATCCAGCAGATGTTCAGTTTCTGCCCAAGTATTTTCTTTCTGTTGTGGATTTTTGTAACAGGAATAACTAGGATCAAACATAGTTTGTATGAACTCTGTTTATTCTCTGCTTCCAAACTCATCATCTCTTCATCCGTTTCTGCAATAAGAATTTTCTTTTAAAGTGGGGAGATGCGCTCTAGAATCTCACAACTTCTTCCTGGTCTGTTGAAGCACCAATAGTCTGCATCCAATTAATTGCTCTTAATTTTGGGAATATATACGAACTATGCTCTAATTTCTAGTTACCGATCTGTTTTTAATATAATTTAATTTGACAAACCGGGTCTTCTCTGCATTCTTTTTCCTGTTTGGTGCGATTGCAATTGCTGGTCTTGATCTGGACGGACCAGAGCAAAAAAAGAGCTCAGTTCCATATTTTGACGGTGAAAGACGGAGAAGACGTACGTGGACAGAGACGTGCGGAGGAGTAGCGGAGGATGTGGAACAGCTCTCATTGATTTACATGACAGACAAGTACTCCGCACGACGTACTTGAGCGGAGCGGAGCACTGACAGAGTATGTGGAATCTGGGGGTAAAGGAGGACAAATACACGTCCGGCTGGATGCGGCGCCGGACGCCGGACAGTGCAATGAAAATCCGGACTGTCCGCCCTAAAGCTGGACATCTGGCCACCCTACTTCCAACTCCTGTTCTTTCCCACTCGCCATACCCACACAATTCTCCACAACAACTGATTTCTTTCTGCTACACCCGGCTACGCTGCTTCGCTTCTTCTTCTTCTTGTTTACTACTGGTGGTTGGCTTTGGCCGCAGTACCGCCACTTTCTGCTCTGGAGTGTAAACGCTTCGCCTATGAGAAAAAGGAGCAGCGCATAAACCGAACGAAACACACGCGAACCGAACCGAGACAGTCGAACCAAACGGTTCGGAAGGTTTTCATAAATCATTCCATCCCTACTAAATTAACTTACAATGCAGAAACCTGCCGGCAGAGTATGTTCGCTTTTATTTAATTTGGATGAAAAACGCCTTCCAGCCGCCGCGGCAAACTTTAAAGAGACGACCGGGCCGGAGGCTGCTGTTGAATGGGACTGACAGCTCAACGCCGGTGTGTGGGGGTCTGAGCGGCTCCCACAGAGAAATAATATCTGAAGGCAGTAGGGATGGAACGGTTTATGAAAACCGTCCGAACCGTTCGGTTCGACTGTCTCGGTTCGATTCGCGTGTGTTGCGTTCGGTTCATGCGCTGCTCCTTTTTCTCATAGGCGAAGCGATTACACTCCAGAGCAGAAGGTGGCGGTACTGCGACCAAAGCCAACCACCAGTAGTAAACAAGAATAGAAGAATAAGCGAAGCAGCGTAGCCGGGTGTAGCAGAAAGAAATCAGCAGAAAAAAATCAGCAGTTGGAAGACGCGCCAGCAGCACTTTATAGGTCTGCTGGTTGGGACCACTTTGCATTTAGAGTGACCTACGATGACGGCGGAAAGAAAGTTGTGGATAAAAGTGCAACAGTGTGCAAGCATTGTGCAATACATTTGTTTATGCTAACAGCAACATGACCAACATGTCAGGCTAATCCCGAAATCCCTCATACTCCGTCTGCGCTCTGCTCCGCCCCACTGCGCTCCAGACCGCCTGCACTAAGCAAAGCATACAGCCTACACTGTGGCTCCCGTCCGCTCCGCTCTGAGTTCCTTGGAGATCGTAGAGGGCATCACCAGATGATTAAATTCAAAGCAGCAAAACATGCGGAAATGATCCAGGGTTTCTGCGGATCATTAAAAATAATTACAATTCATTAATTTTTTTGGATTTTTTCATTAATTTCATTAATTTTTATGGGATTTCGGTGTAACAATCAACATATACTGAACCGAACACCGTGACCACGAAACTGTGAACCGAACCGAACCGTGGATTTTGTGAACCGTTCCACCCCTATAATTTAGGCGTTAATAATCTGTTTCAGAGGAGTGAAGATAGCACTCTGCATCAGCTGTGCTGTGTCCGTCTCCCTGCCAGCTCCCAGATCAGCTTCTCTGATTGGTTGATGTGGCGCGTCCAGCAGCTAAAGTTAAACTTTTCCAACTTTCCTTCTGAAACGCGTCGCGCCTCAGAAGCTCATGAGGCGCCACTCCTGCTGCTCTGGATGCGCTGCAAGACCTTTTGATGCGCGTCAAGCGTAGACTTTACATTTAAAGCAGCTGCTTCTGCTGGTGTGAATGTCGCATATGGAGGTTTAAATAAACCACAGGAATGTTTGCCGCTTTCCTGTAAATGACTTTAGTTCAGAAACTCACTGATATATGATGATTAATACTCCTCGCTAATGAATCCAAAGCGGGCGTCACAAACAACCCATAAAGAAAAACGTCAACGCGACATATCAAAGAAGAACAATGGAAAGTTGAGAGGAAGTAGAGACATGTAGATAAGTGAAGTCATCAGATCACTGTGAGCAACCAATCAATGCTAGTCTCCTGGGAATCACAAAAAAACAGGAAGTTTAGTTTTCAGCGAACTGCTGAGTCAGCATACTTTTTGGCCGGGACGGTCTTTGTGAGGTTCCACAGCTTGAGGGTGTGGTCCTCAGACACGGTGACCAGGCAGGGCTCCACTGGGTGGAACGCCAGCGCTCGGACGCCGTCAAAGTGGCTCCGCAGCGTGTACTTAGGGTTCCAGGTTTTCCTGAACGCGGACTCTTTAGCGGAGGACAGCTAGCAGGAACACATGAGGACAGCGTCAGTTTTTAGCTTCCCTTCCAGTACAGAAACAGGAAGACGCCTTACATCGTAGCCAAAGTCTGTCTCATCGTTGGTGACGGTGAGGTCGGCCAGGTCACCCAGACCCAAAACACTTTCCAGAACATCGTCCGGCCCGCCCAATAAGAAGGACTTCCCCCCACCGGAGGGGAAGGGCAGAGGTTCCGCTGCAAAGAGAAAAACACTCATTAATGGGGAAAACAGAGGAAATGTTTGGTTCGTAATACCTGCATCATTCAGCCATTAAACTAAATCTAGATCCAGACAACAGATGAAGAAAAACCCTGTTTGCTGTTTGAATGAGAGAACGCCTGAGGAAAGCCACGGCCCACGACAGCTAACCTGGAAAAGAACTTTTTTGGGAACCAACAGATAAGGGAAATATAATAAAACTGCGATCCGAATGTGACTTCTTGGTTGCTAGGTAACTGTTCCTCTATGCTGGATAATTGATGCTTTAGAGCAGAGAAACGGATCAGGAATAAAAGTTTTGCTGAATGGTCCTTTATTTGCTTTAAAGGCGGCTCTACAGAGCCCACCGTCAGGACAAAGGTCGGGTTTCACTCACGACACATGAAGCTATGAAACGTTAGTCACCAGGATGTGAAGTCTGCGATGGAAACCGGCTAGAGGCCGACTCACCCCACTCCGTCCCGTCTCCAGAGCTGCGAGCCTCCCCTGCTCCCTCTCCATCCTCTGCAGTTACCAGGAAGTCAAACTCCTTGAGTGCCTCCTCTGTGTCCGCATCATCCTCTGATGCCAGGCCCTCGTTTCCCATCTACGCGATTAAAGGGAGAGAAGAAGAAGAAGGTGGAGAACTGGTTTGATTTAAAGGGGGGGGGGGGGGGGGGGGCAGTGTTAGTTGCCTTACATTAGTCTTGTGTTTTTTAGTTCTGTGTTTGTCTGAGCTGATGTCATCCATCAGATCTCCTTCCTCATCCTCCTCCTCGTCGCTGTCATCTGCGTTTTCCAGGAAGTTGAACGTCTCCAGGTTGTCATTCGGGATCCTGCAGAGAGGAGACAGGTGAACCACTCAGCTCCGTAACCGACCCCCGGATGGAGGCCATGTTTTTATTCTCTCTCTTCTGGCGGTGGAGGTCATGTTTAGGTCTAAGGTGTGATTTGAATTGGGTTCGGTTTAGCTTTAGGTTATGGTTACACCACAGAGATGAAGGGATGTCAATTGGAGAGTCCCAGATAGACACAAGGTGGTGCTAGAGCACCTGACCTTTCCCCCTATGGATAGAAAAAAGAGCCCTCCCGAAATCATTCACTTCTTCTTTTTTTTTTTTTTTTTGGCCCAAAATTTATGAATATAGAATCCTATCAAACCAAGAGCCTAGATTAGTGTAATGTTGTTCCATTAGACTTGTAGCTCCGCCTCCATAGAGCATTGCCCTCTTAAAGGGCCAGCTAACCTCCTTCACCAACCAGCTAGTTCACATCATCACGTCTTTTATGGCCTCTACCAGGCACCAATAAACTGTTTAAAATGCAATTAAATTAGAAAAAAAGAAATGATTTAAAGCATCTCACAGATGCTGTAACGGTTCCTGTCAGGGAATCCCTGATGACATCTATTGGACTCGCATCAACTAGAAAACACAAGTTACTGTTTGGCTGTTTAACATTTAATTTAAAAGCAAACATAGGGCCAAATGATAACAAATCGTAAAAAAATAACTTTAATAATTCTCTAGTATTCAGTTAAGGTGGGGCGTGTAGAAAATAAGCTACATTTTTAATTTCTTTGTTTACTGACAGACATCTTGGACTGAAAAAGAAATGATCTGAAAATATGTAAAATTTCCTTAAAATAACTATTCGCCCCTAATGTGGGCAAGAAAATAAGATGATCTGTGGAACGAGAGTTTTCAAACCTGAAAATAAGATTATAACATATATATTTGAAATAAGATAATAGATTTGGTTTTTTTCATATTTTAAATGTAAATCTTAGTTCATCTGCAAACTGTCATATATCCCCCCTCAAATCAAGACACCAATGTAGCAGTAGGGCTGGGTACCAAACTTCGGTTCTTTTATGGTACCGACCGAAATGCTTCAGTTCTGCAGAGTATGGAAACGTGCCTCGTCTTTCGGTGCCAAGTTTCGGTGATTGGCTGTAACACTTAACGTGATTGCGTCATCCAGGAAAAATACATAGGTGGTCACGCCTACAGCCAGGGTTCATGTGCGAGCGTCGTGGAAGCCCTTTAAAATGCCCCCCAGGTCAAAACTGTGGCTTCACTTTATTAGGACTGATGCCAATAGTGCGCAATGTAATACATCGTGCACGGAAACAATTTAAGAGCAGAAAGTTGCTCGGTGTTTGACTGCAAGAAGAGCGGACCGCAGCCGGCGCGACCATCCTCCTCTCAGCAGCCCGTGGGCAGAGCAAAGCCAGAGCGGAGTGAATCATGCTGCTTTCACATCGGACGCAGCAAGAGCAGCAAAAATCGCGTCTGCTGCTTCCTTTTTGCTGCTTGTACCGCGGTCAAAAAGTGGCTCTGACGCGCGTTGGGCGGAGCTACTCTATCCTTTCTCTGCCTTGCAGCTATATTTGGAATAAAGTAGTTTTATTATGTTCTTAAGTGCGAAATCCACCTGAAAAAACTTAATCAGTGCAGTCAGTTCATCCAGATGACCTGCCTTCCAATAGTATTTCTGTCGGAGCCGCTCAGACCCCCACATACCAGCAGTGCGCTGTCAGTAGGATCCCATTCAACAGGCTTGTTTGTCAGACATGTTAATTTTTCTAAAGAAAAACTGCTAAGTAAAAAGGTCCTCACAATGTAACAGTGAATATTAGACACTGACTTGTTTGCAACTGTTCTTCTTCACTGAAAAAAAAATTTTTATGTAAGAGGAAAAATGTAAATGGAAAAATCAGAGCTTAAAATAAAACTCAAGATTTGTACTTTATTATGTTGTGTAATTTTCTTTTTCTTCAAATTGATATTATAAAACTGGTATAGAAAAAAGTATCATTCAGGAACCGGTATCGAAGTGAAGATATTGGTATTGGTACCGGAACCGAAAATTTTTGAACGATACCCAGCCCAATGTAGCATTGCTACCTGTGGACTCTGGAAGATCATTAAATGTCAGCATCAGATGGTGTCTGGCTCTTGCCGGCTCCATGCGACGTTTAAGGTGTCATTTTTTCAAACTAAGAACATCTGTGCATGTCAGTGGAAAGTCCTAATAAGGATAGGGTGACACAGCTGCGTCCGTCTGTGTGTTTACCTCTTGGCGTCTTTACAACGCTCCGTTCCGTTGATCAGGTGCTGCAGGTTCTTATTCTCCACTGACCCGTTCTGCTCGGAGCCCGACAGGCCAAGCAGAGAGCGGACCCTCTGAGTGCGAACATCCAAGATGGTGTCCGTGTATCCGACTTCCTGAAGGTACCTAAAAACGACACATATGGCTTCAGAGTGAGGTGGAGAAACTTCTGCAGCTGTCAGAAACAGCTCCTTTAATTATAAGCAGGAGGGCCTTACTGTCTGAGCAGCTGCCGTCCTTGTTTCCACATTAGCTGGCTGTTAGCAGGGACAGCAGACACCTCAGACTCTTTGGTGTCTTTGAGGAGAGAAGAGAGACAAGCTGAGCGCTAATCCAGCCTCATCACAAAGCTGGAGCTCCTTCCTGGAACACCTACCTGATTCAAAAATCGGCATCTTCATTTCTCCTTGGTTTAACTCCGTTCCATATTTTAATTTGTGGTATTTTGCTCTGAAGAGGAGAAACAGAAACAACTTTAATTAATCGATCTTTCCTCAGACAACATCTCCATATTGATGCAGGCAGATTGTCATATTTTCATAAACGGACGCTGTAGAGTTGGAAGGATTTCAGGATTATCCCTAGCCTGGGTGCCATTCCGAACTTAGTCCCGCCCACGAGGTTTGAGGTCGGGAAGTTCGGTCTGGCATTGCTCAATAGTAGCGCGAGTATGCTGGCACAAAATCTGGCGGGCAAATCAAATTGTCAGGGCGGGCTTTATACGATGATGGACAGATGATCAACAGTAACGTAATCAACCATGTGACCAAAGCGCGCTGGGTGACAACAACAATGGCTGCCGCCGGAGAGTTGAGGTGAGTAGATTCTGCTATTAGGTCTGTTCTAGAACATATCGACAGCAAATTAATTTTAAAAGAGGAACAGAGAAACGCGATCAAGGCTCATCTTCTTATTCTAGGCGTGCAACTGCACGCTTTGATTTTTGTTGACAACTATGCGTCGCTTAACATACGTCACGCACTCCGTTGCATTTATTGGTTGTAGGTCTATCCAATTGAGTGCAGAGGCATTTTTTTTCCTGGTTCGTTCGAAACACGCCCCATAATCACAGCTCTATGGAGCAGTATCAGACTCATATTCTGACTAGAATTGAGTAGGACTACGTCAGGCTGGATTATCCCACCAGGCAAAAGAAAAATAGAACTAGAAGACTTTAGTGATAGAAATCACAATTACAACAATTTTTAAAAAGCAGGAAGAGACTCAAACTTTTCATGTCCAATGGAATTAATACGTTTAAGGTGAGTTTTCTAATGTAGAAGGGAACAGAGAGTCACAGCTGGAATGCAGATATGTGAAGCTGCGAGGGGAACTTTACCACACAGGAGAGGAAAAAGCCATGAAAACAATCAAACCCAAAGACAAACATCCAAACACTGTTGGTACTGCTGAGGAAAATCTGCGTTATGTTATGCTCATGTTCTGCAATGACCCATACCTGTCTAACAAAGAAGCCAAACCAACCCCATTCCAAAGGGGTGGACCCATTCGTCTGTTTCAATTTGCATGTTTTCTAAACAAAAACAAGGCTTTGTTGGGCTACTCTATAAAACCTGGAACTCAACGTTATTTCTGACATTCTGTATTGAAAAGGCTTCCTGGATGGGAAGAGAAACGTCTTAAAACTTGGAAACAGTCCAGTGGATTGTTTTATAACTTTTTTGGAATGACTCTGACCTGGATGACTGAGAATCTTCACCAGCATCACCATCCCATATGTTGCTGGAGTCAAAAGGATTTTCTCCAAACACTAAATCCCAAAACATTTCAAACCAAACAGACTCTTAAACAGAGACTAGTTCATCCTAAAGACCAAACCTCCAGACCAAATCTGAGCAGTGGTATATGCTGTTCAGTGTAGCGAGGAATGCTCTGATCTTTATATTGGAAAAAACAAACAACCTCTCCACAGACGCACGGCCCAACACAGAAGAGCGCCCTCCTCTGGACAAGACTCTGCAGTACATCTACACCTGATGGACAGAGGACATTCTTTAGAGGACCAGAATGTTCACATTTTAGACAAAGAAGGCAGTGGTGTTAAGGAATCCATCTATGTTAAGAAAGAAAACCCAACCTTAAACAGAGGGGGTGGACTTAGATTTCAGCTTTCTGAAACCTACAATGCAGCGATAGAGTTGATTCCTTCCTGCCATCATCGTAACCCCCACTGCCATGCAGGGGACCAAACATCTCTGCTGGTCAGTCAGAAGCATAGACCAGTATTGGGTATTGCAGGCTAACAAAGACCTCAACGGCTCTCCATTACTAAGGGGTGGGCCTGTTCTTTTGGTTCAATTTGCATGTTTTCTAAACCAAAACAAGGCTTTGTTGGGCTACTCTATAAAGCTTGGAACTCAAAGCTAATTCGGACATTTTGAAATGCAAAACGTCCTCAAACTTGGAAAACAAAGTCGTTTGTTTTTCTGAGTTTTTTAAACTTTTTTGGAATGACTATGACCGGGATGACTGAGAATCTTCACCAGCTTAAAAACAAGTCATTAAAAACCTTTAACATTGCTCATTAAGTGCAGACTCAAAAGGAGCTAAAATGTTTGTATAAAAAAGGCTGCACTTTTGGGAAGACACATTTCTCAAAGATTTTCCCAAAGGCCCTACGCCAGGGGTTTTCAAAGTATGAAAGTGTGAGCCCCCCTCCAGGGAGCACTATGACAGCCAAAAGTGCGCAAGTGACACGTCACTCATCCTCTGTTTCAAGTCCATGTCACAGCTCAGCTCAGCCAGAGCCTCTTCCTCTCCTGCTGAAAGTCCATCTTCGAGTGTCACAGGGAAGGAAAATGGGTTTCTCACCCACTGGTTTGCCATTGTCTCCTCTCCAAAATACTCTCCAAACTGCGCATCCCCTACAAATGCGCGCAGACAGTCTGCTGTAAAAACTCCACCTTCAGCCCCAAACTGGCCAAAACATCCTCTAAGATGGGAAACATTTCCACTGATCCCCGCTCCACACGCGCACCCCACAGTTCCAACTTGGTCATAAATCCAAATTTATTTTTCCCTCTCACCGCGCCTCCCCTAAGGTGCTCTGGCGCCCCCCAGGGGAGACGCGCCTCACACTTTGAAAACCGCCGCCCTACGCCATTTCAGGCGATCTGCCAGAAGGAAGATGAGCAACAGACCCCATGGATCCATGGCTGAGGGAGGAGCGATTATTATTACTAAATCACATGGAGCTCCTTTACAGCTAATTATTAGACAGATTTTATTGAGTAAACAAAAAAACTTTTCGTTAAGAATGGCTCTCTGGACTATTTTTTAAAGTGCAGCCTTGATGAGGTAAGCAGCAGTGATAAAAAAACATTGTGATGAAAAAAAGTGATGTAAACATATGACTGTATAGTCACAGTTCTAATATTTCAGGTTTTTTTTCTTATTATTAATTAATTATTCTAAATGGTCCAGTTCTGGCTGGCCAATAGAGGGCGCCACCCCACTCACCCAATGAAAAATGAAATTATTAAATGAAAATATTTTGAAATATAATATAATTTTAGATGTGCAAGATAAATATTTAATCTTTAATGAGGAGTGAAGCTTTTTCGTTCGTCGTCGGATTGGTGACGTATTTGCATAAATCTTTGCCCATAAACTCTGGTTAAAAGTCGTCCAGCCCAGTAGCTCCTCTGCAATGCTAAGATAGGAGCATCCTGGTGAGCAGCTCTCCTGCACCCAGAGCTGAAAGCAACTTTATTGGGACACCACCTCCCTCCACAGCGCTGATGTCACAGTCATCTGTTGGAAAGTGCGGCTGGTTGACAGGTTTATAGCATTATTTAGCAACAAGGCTAGGCTAACTGCATGCAGCGAGGCTAAGGCTTTATTCTGCTTTCCCTGCATCCATTTTCAAACATCAGGATCTGCTAGGATAGCCTCGTGAGCCCATCCTGATCTCACGAGCTTTCAAGATTTCACTCGCTAATCAGTCTGGAGAATTTCCGTTGAAGAAAATTTGGAGCTGTTCACCAAACGAACGTCCAATCAGCGTTGGCTTTGAGGCGGGTTGAGGTGTGACGCAACGAGAAGCGCGACAGTTCAGTCTAAAGAACATGGCGGCTTCAGCCGATGAAACTAGTATTAGCGTGGCTATCGAGCAAGTTTTATCAGAATTACAGAGTATTTCTTCACTGAAAGAAGAGCAAAACACTGCTCTGGAGGCTTTTCTCAGAGGAAAAGATGTTTTTGCTTTTCTCCCACCTGCTTTCGGCAAGAGTTTGATCTATCAATTGGCTCCTCTTCGACGTCGCTCTGTTACTACGTCATATGCTTCGTTGATCTGATTGGTTTATTTGGCCCGTCTATCACCAACATAGGCCAATCAGCTAACCAGTTTTTTCACCCCTTTCCAAAATTACTTCAACGGAAGGTTTCCAGATGGATATGCGGAGCAAATCCATCTGGCGGAGTCAGGTTACTGCTAGGACTGATTTAAAGCACTTTGGAGAACATTTTATAATGTTTTTTTGTACTTGTTGGTATTCATATAAATATACAGGTGCAACACCTTAGTATACATTTGATTGGTTTTTGGCATGTTTAGAAGTTATAGCGCCCCCTGGAAAAATACTCCACTAGCCACCACTGAAATGAGTGTGTGAAGTGTTAAGTGAGTGTTAAGTTTTGGTTGCAAACAGCAGTATAACCCTAACACGCTGCACCGAACGTCTTTCACAATCAGTGAAGGAGAAGGATGGCAACCAGAAATACCGTTATGTTTCTTACCTTTCCTGCTTTAAAGCGTATTCTAACATTTTTATTCTTCTGACCAGATCGTTCTTCAGGTTCTCCTGGCCCTTCCTCTCCCCCTGCAGGAACGCTATCCTGGCCTGGAGACAAACAAACACACCATAAACAGAGAGGAAATAAAACATTCAACACACAGAAACGCCACGAGGTAGAGAACAAAATACCCAAACCCCCCCCTGAAATCTGTTTACAGGGTTTATACGGGAATGATTAACTCAAATTTAATGCTTTTTAATGCTCTTACAAATAATTTTAATTTCACCAACAGGTACCCGTCGACAGGCTGCAGCCATGTCCCAAATTCCTCGTTTTCCAGCCACTTTTGTTGAAATTTGCTTTTTCCCCCCCCATTCTCTAGCCTTTTCTCCGACCCAAGCTTCTTTTCTAAACATACAGCTTTGCGATCAACCGGAAGCAGTTCCACGCAGTTATATCGTGATATGTCTGACGAAATTGTTTTTATAAACATTTTTTTTAATAAAGCATTTTAAATGCCACAATAAACACATTTAATGAATTTTAATGCCAATAAAGGCCTTAATTTAAACAATAATAATTTAATGACTTTTAATGATTTTTAATGACCCGCAGAAACCCTGGTTTAATCTGTGATGATTAACCTGTTTTAAAGGAGAAGTTCGGTTCAGAACACAAACTTCTGAAAGTACTTTAAATATGAAATTATTACATACTGTTCAATAAATGATAATTCAATTCAATTAAGTTTATTTCTATAGCTCCAATTCACATCATGTCATATCAAGGCACTTTCCAGTTCACCAGATCATCCAGTCAGATTGATTCAAAGTTTTCTATCTAAGGAAAACCAGCTGATTGCATCGACTCAATTACCCCATTTACTCTACCCTTGAAAAACCGATCCATGCCGAGACCGGTCCGAGCTCGGATCAGTTAACCAGGCCGAGCTCGCTTCTGACGACCGTTTACACGTCACGCTATCTCGGTTCCTCGACTCCTCGCCTCCTAGTGACGATCTGCGGTATTACTGCCAGTATTGAAGGAGGAAATCAAGCAGTTGGTGGCGATAATGCACCAAAAGTTGTTTGCCAACAACCATAAAACACAAGAAGAAGAAGACGAAGAAGGAGGGCATCAAGCAAATCAAAATGGTGGCGCCTGTCACATTCACAAAGTTATGCTTGATTATTATTGCTGTACTTCGGTATTTGTGGAGGGTCAGGCGAAGACGGCAACCTTTCGTGGATGTTTATAGTTGTTTATAGTTGTAGTTCTTCTTCTTGTGTTTTGTGTTGTTTGGCAAGCAACTTCCAGAGGTGCATTACCGCCAGCTACTGGAATGGAGTGTGAATCGGGATGTGCAGCCAGACGCAGATGACGCGTTCTGCTCATGCGCTCTTGTTATCAGAGAACCGAGCCAGGGAAAAACCGAGCTGAGCCCACCTCTGGAACTGGTCTGCACTTAGCTCGGTTTGGTTGTGTCTAGCTCGGTTCAGTTCAGTTTGCTTTCCATTTACACACGATAAGTTTTCTCAGTTACTGAGCTCGGACGGGTCTCGGCACGGTTTTTCAAGGGTAGTGTAAATGGGGTAATTGACTCTTTAGCAGTCCCTCACACCAAGCATGATTGTAGCGACAGTGGAGAGGAAAAACTCCCTTTGAACAGGAAGAAACCTCCAGCAGAACCAGGAGGTGAAATGCAGCTCCAGACGAGCTTTGAATGTGGTGATGTCATCAGTAAAATCCTGTTCCAATTGACCCAGATTTATTTAAACACCAGCAGAACCAGGCTCAGTGTGAGCGGCCATCTGCTGAGGCCGACTGGGGTTCAAGGAGACAGAAGCAGACATAGAAAAAGAAGCATAGATACAAAAGGCAACTGTCAACCAGCTCCACAGGCGGCCCTGTCCAGGAAACACACAGCCAGGCAGACGGGCTCAGAGCCAGCTCCCATGTCAGAGGATGAAGAGAGCACATCCAGCCAGTCACAGTGAGAGAAACAGGACTACAGTGGAAGAACAGGCTCCAACATCTATAAACAAGGGTGTTGATGGCAGCAGCACAGCTGATATTTCTCTCCAGGATGAAGTCACAGCCAAACAGGAACAGACCAGATGAAGCTACTATAAGAAAAAGCATTATTTTTAATTAAAAGTAATTTTCCTTTGTTTGTCAAAGAACACTACTGCCACCTACTGGTTTGTGATGTCGTGGTGCGGTATCGGCTGTTGAGTGAAGGAAAGGTGAAATAACTCATTTTTCCACTTTTACCCGATGTATTCCAACATCCAGCTGCCATGCACGTGGGCATTGTCAGTTTCACTATAGCTCTGGTGAATTTCAATGGTGAAGTCCTCTGGAAATCTTCAATAATTGTTGTTGATTGCAGATGTGTCTAGTAGTTCCCATTGATTTTGCTTGTAAAGCGGGGAGAATGGCGCTAGGCTTACTGTACCGTGATGTCACTGCTGGAAGATGGCAGGAGGGAGGGGTTACTATATTTGGGGAAAAATGGCCACTCCCCGACTCAGTGATCAAAACGAAAATTATTATTTGTATTTTTTACTGATTAACGCTAAATTCATTGAATCACAGCAAACGTAGTTTTAGGTATGAATAATGATCCACTGATTATTCCTTGCTGACCGGATTTTTTCTTCAAGAAACAAATTTGACTGCTTTCATTTACAGAAAAAGCTACTTGGAAACTGTTTACCCAAAATAAATAAATCTGCCAATCAAAGCCTTTTATTCCCACCATGTGGGAGGGTTTGATTCCAGCCTCCACCTGTCATTGGTCACTGTGCCTCCCAGCAAGGCACTGAACCTCAGGTTGAAATGCGAGTTCTCTGATTGGTCAGCAGATCTTTTATAGGTTCTGCCATTTTAACTGAGTCACCGTGTTCCTCGACAGACAGAAATAATCCCACAGGTCTCCGGTCTGGATGAGGTCACAACTGAAAGGGGGAGATCTAACACACCACCGTCTATGGGGCCGTCCCAGGTTCCACTCCCGATTTGAGACCCCCCCCCAAAAAAAAAAAAAATCCATTCCTGTCAGCTTTTAAACCACAAAAAATGTTAATAAAAAAAACAGGAGAAAAGGAGACGGTTTTTCTCCTGTCCAATGGATCCCAAATTCTGCAGTTGAGATGGACGATCCAAGCCATATTTTTTGCCAATAGAAGCATTTTTTTTTTTTGCGTCAGGTTTGGTCGATAAAGCAGCAATGATGTCCCTCCATCAGCTATATGCTATAAAAAAATGTGTTGATTTGTCAGTAAATGTTTCTAATTTGTAATCGTTTAATTTTTTATTTGGCAAGAGGAAGATAAAACCTCATCAGCCTAAAGAATCATCTCAAAAAATACAAATCAGAAACAGATACTGAGGTTTGGTTTAACTGATGTCAACATAATCGGTACCAGCCTTAACGCTGTAATGCCAAATGTATCATATTTGATACATACAGTTTCTGAAATGTTTTGCATCCGACACCTTTTGCATAATTTAATGGTAAAAACTTTGCTCAAAATCCAGTTGTAAACAATCAGATATACCTGATAACAAAGGGCAGAAGACTACACAAAAAATAATCTTGACTTATCGCATAGTAATAAATTATTAATATCAAAAATGTATTTGTTTTTTCTTTTTACATATTTTGTTAAAAGGCCAAATAAGGACTTCAAACCAAAAAAAAAAGTCATTTCTGTTTTGTTTTATTTATGGATCGGGCTTTAAAAGGTTAAAAACCTGTCTTGGTTTATCTTTATCCTGCAGGGAGTCTCTGATAAACCAGCTCGAGTAAAAGCCTCCGACGATAACGAAGGAGAAGCTTCCCACATCACCACACTGCCTCCACCAAAAGCAACCTGGAACTGATTATTCATGTGAACTCTGCTTCGATCAAACCCAAAGAGAAATGAGTAAGATTTTTCACACTTATTGGCCAGAGTATTGTTACAACAAAAGAAATAAAAATAAAACACAGATGCAGTTTTCTGTGGACAAACTGAGGTAAAAGTTGTAAATTTACACCTTGATTTAGTAGAAAAATCTTCCTACCAGACACTTAAATCTTCAGCTGTGAACATTTGAAGCAGAGAGAGCTCAAACCATTCATGGGGAAATCAACTTTCACTAATTCAGTAATCGATTAATCGTTAACTGGAGTAAATAGACTGTACAACGACTTAGAGAAGGAATTATATCAAAATTATTTTAAAATTAGAAATATTTTGCCTTTAAGAGAAATCAAACTTAATCTGTCAATCCGCTCTATCCAGACCTCCTCAAGTGAAAAGAGTTCGATTTTCACCTGGTTTAATTATGTAAGAACAGTTCCACGTCCGATTATTAATCAATGAATCGAAAAAATAGTCAACAGATTAATTGATTAGCAAAATAATTGCTCATTGCAGCCATAGAAGCGGAGACAGAAAACTACGCATAAAGACGTTAATCTAAGATGGCATGCTGCTGCTTGTTGTCTTAATAACGCCTGTAGAGCTGCTGAATCCTGAAAGCTGATCGCTGCACAAGAAGATGGATGAACATGGCAGCTGTTGGCTCTCCAAGACCACAAAACTGACAGATTATGGAAAACTAGGCGAATAACTTGCAGTTTTCCTTTGTATATTTGCACATATGTATGCTAGCATAAAAAGGTATGTACACATGTGAATCAGTGTCTGTGTGCATAAACGGCATCCCAGTAGAAAAGGCCAGGGAACAGCATGTAAGGATAGCGTAATAATGACTTTGTGCCTCATATTTCATCTCACGCTATGCAGTAATGCCAGCTGCACAAGTGTATGACTCTGTAGAGGCAAGTTCAACATTTTCCACTGCTGAATAAACAACGTACCTCAGTTTCCATTCTTGTCCAGATTTCAGGCCTGGATTAGGTTTCCTTTTTGGATCTAGCTCTGTTTGGGGATGACACTACGGCTCTGGAGCAAAAGGCAAAGATTAAAACCGTGAAGCTGTGCAGTGCAGAGGAAAGCACCCCTCACCCCCTCCATAGGGTCAGAACACCAGGCTGACAGCGATGACGGAGCAGTCTGTACATGTAGTGATCCATCTGTCCCATATTTACCAGGCTGACGAATCACAACAGCCTCTGTAAGGACTGTTCTTCTGAACAACTGCATCATTACAACACAAACACACACTGGTGTTTAACACAGGTCCTACCATACCACGCATTCAAGAGTGAGACTTTGACCAATACACACTATGTTTAATAAATTGAAAGACTCCCCAAGACGAGTAAGTCATATTTATAACTACTTGATTGGAAAGACTTGCAACATTAATAAAGGACTTAAAAAGGTTTGGGAATCAGAACTAAACAAAAAGTTCACAGAGGAACAGTGGAGTGCAATAGTCAAACAAATGTTAAAGCCCATGAGGGATGCACGCTCCAAACTGATAACCTGACTCCGCAAGATGGATTTGCTCCGCATATCCATCTGGAAACCTTCCGTTGAAGTAATTTTGGGAAGGGGCGAAAATACTGGTTAGCTGATTGGCCTATGTTGGTGATAGACGGGCCAAATAAACCAATCAGATCAACGAAGCATATGACGTAACAGAGCGACGACGAAAACACAACCACAAGCCGGGCAAGCCAATTGATAGATCAAACTCTTGCCGAAACCAGTCGGGAGAAGAGAAAAAACATCTTTTCCTCTAAAAAAAGCCTCCAGAGCAGTGTTTTGCTCTTCTTTCAGTGAAGAAATACTCTGTAATTCCGATAAAACTTGCTCGATAGCCACGCTAACGCTAGTTTCATCGGCTGAAGCTGCCATGTTCTTTAGACTTAACTGTCGCGCTTCTCGTTGCGTCACACCTCCACCAAATTTTCTTTAACGGAGAGTCTCCAGGCTGATTAGCGAGTGAAATCTTGAAAGCTCGCGAGATCAGGATGGTCTCACGAGGCTACCAAACTGATACAGTTCAAAATTCTGAATCGTTTATATTGGACACCAGTTAAACTCTTTACAGCTAAAATAAGTAACTCGGATATTTGCTGGCGATGTAAACAAAGTCGGGGAGATATGCTTCATATGTTCCTCACGTGTCTAAACCTGATTTCTTATTGGCAGGCGGTTATGGGAAAAATCAACAGCACCCTTAACTCCAATTTATTTTTGACACCTACATTAGGACTTCTTAACTTCTTAGATTATGAGGTAAAATAGGAACAAAAAACCACAATGGTTAAAAATAGCCCTTACCACGGCAAGGCGAGTTATATTAAGACACTGTAAGGATCAAAACACCCCTACATATTCAGAATGGTAAGCAGCACTTTTCGAGACCGCCTCTTATGAACGACTCATCCACAAAATAAACGGCCAGATTGAGGCGTATCAAAGTACATGGGAACCGTTTTTAAAACCAGAGAGGAAAGACTCAAACACTATTGATCCAGAATAAAGATGGAGTGTGTGAGAATTTTTTTTTTTTTTTTCTCTTTAGTCTCATCTGCTGGCGGAGGTGGGGAGAGTACGGGAGGGCTGGGGGGGGGTTCATGGTTAAATGTTAAAAACCCAAGTCCTTCTCCGTACAATCACTCAATGTTGTACACTTTACAGTACTGACACTGTCATCGCTGGTTTTACGGTATGTTTAATTGTTGAAGGATGTAATAAACATTAAAATTGAAAAAAAAAAAAAAAAGAGACTTTGTGAAACCAGTAAGTTGGAAAGAGAGAGAATCTCACCTGGTCCATTCTCATTTGCACAAATTATTACGCTTTGTCATACAAAACAATAACAGACACTAGCCCCTTTCTGTCCTCGATGTCACGGTGCGGTAAGCCTAGCGCCATTCTCCCCGCTTTACAAGCAAAATCAATGGGAACTACTAGACACATCTGCAATGAACAACAATTATTGAAGATTTCCAGAGGACTTCACCATTGAAATTCACCAGAGCTATAGTGAAACTGACAATGCCCATGTGCATGGCAGCTGGATGCTGGAATACATTGGGGAAAAGTGAAAAGAGTTATTTCACCTTTCTGATTCCTGATCCTCCACAGACGGGTTCGTTGTTGGATTGCCAACTAGAAGAGGGAGGATTTGCCATCGAACTTCTGGCCAGAGAAAAAACACGTAATATGTAGCCAACATTTGGAAGAAGAATGTTTTCAAGATGACTTGGATAATAGCGCGTTGTGACAAACACCAGATACAGCACTGGGACTTGATCAACAGCCGATACCGCACCGTGACGTCACAAACCAGTAGGTGGCAGTAGAGTTATTTGACAAACATGGATGCCTCCAGTAAAGCACATTCACATGAAAATTACTCTGAATTAAAAACACTTATCATTTATTGAACAGTATGGAATAATTTCATATTTAAAGAACTTTCAGAAGTTTGAATTCTGAATATGAGTGGACTTTTCCTTTTTAGAAATATTCACTCCTAAATCCACTTTTTGTTTGATAATAAATAGTAAATAGATTTCTTATAGTGCCGTCTACATGTCCCATGTGTCATTTTTGATAATTTACTGCTTTAGTGTCTAAAACTTTCCGTTTAGCTCCCTTGCCAGTGAAAAAAGATTTATTTGCATCAGACTTTTGCTATTTGCTTAGCTGGGGATGTGACTTCATCAAGGGAGAACTGACAACAGCAGCTTGACCCTGGAAGCTGCTCTACTGACTCACTCCTCCAACACATAGTGGTTCACTAAAGCACTAACAACAAATTAAATTCCTCATTATACAAGTTAATTGAAATTTTAAATTGATAAAAGTTTAAATGAGACAATCTTTATCATCTGTCAAGTCTACCACAATAACCTGAAACTAGTTGCGTGTCAATGCTATGCTCTTTAAGCCGCTGAAAACATTTTGAAGAAAAAAAGAAACGGCATTAAAATTAGCCAAAAAGCAGTGCGCTTCATCTTTCTAGATCACTTTATCACAAAGCTCTCACCACTGAGATTCCTCTGCTCACTATGATTGTGTTGCTGTAAGTGCAACAACACAATAAGAGCAAAGACAACAAAAACTTCACTTTATTTCTTATTAAAAAAGACTAATAGAGAGACACAGACAAATACAAAAAATACTGTATAACATCCTTCAATCCATCTTCTACCACTTATTCATCAGGGTAACAGGGGTCTAGTGTCAATCTCCAGCGGTCATTGGGGGAAGGGAGAAATCACCAGTCCATTAATGGGCAACAGAGAGACACAGGGGGCAATATACTCACACCTAGGGGCAGGGGCGGATTTAGGAAATGTGGGGCCCTAGGCAAAGACAGACAGGGGGGCCTATGAACTGAGAAAACAACACATAAAACAGACTCACTCTACAGATAGAGAAATGTTAATAGAATAGACATCCATTATCTGTTCTAGGTTTTGTCCCTCTCTTCTTCTTGTTTTCCTCTCTATGTTTTGTACTCAGCTGACTTTTCATGCTGTCTATAAAGGAATGAAAGATTTTTTCCAAGCACTAAGCTCACTTAGCTGATTGCTCCTTCCTGTGTTTCCAAAAAGGCCAAAGTAAATAACCCAGTCCTTCTTTTCACTGTAGACAAGCCATGGTCTGCTTCTCTGTTCTCCATTTTTCATTTGGATGAAATAATAGCTGCATGAATCATGACAGCAGACAAGATAGAGGAGAGCAGGAGGCGGGGTTACCAATCTACTTGCTCTGGAGAGCAGAGTTCGCTGCTTTTAGATGTTGTCTCCAAAGTCTCCAGTAGCAGAAAAAAAGTCACTAGATTTGGCGCTAGGAGCTTTATTGAAATCATAGTGCTACAGGCATGGATCTAAATCAGTGTCATTTTTCACAAATAAACATTTGTGATTCATACATGCAAAGGGCAAGATCCACCAACCCACCAACCCATCACAGAGCTCCCTTGCAAAAGCCAATCCCAAGAAAGTAATCCACATAGGATGACTATTTGCCTGTGGTTCTGTGTTCCATCAGCTCAGCAAACCTCAGGCCAGCATCCCCTTAGTGATACGCATTACATAGGCAACGTTCACACTGCAGCCTGATGTGCCCCAAATCCAATTTTTTTTTTGCCCATATGCGACCTGGATCTGATCTTTTCATGGCTGTCTGAACAACACAGATCCGATTTTTTCCAATCCGACCCAGGCCACTTGGCTATGTGGTCCTGAATCCGATATGAATCTGATCTTTTCAAATGCGATCTGTGTGTGAACGGCCAGGTCGGATTCATCCGACCTGAACGCCATCAATACCCGACAAAGGTCACTATTCTGTGTCTTGCTACGCAGAAGCAGCAAGAAAAACAACAACCATGGCAGATGATGATGCGTTTTTGTCGTAGTTTGTGCAAAAAAAAAAAAAAAATTCACTAGGTTCGTTACACACATCAGGTTTAAAAACAAACATTGCGTCCGTTAGATGAGGATCTTATTAAAGAATGATCTGCATTTTTTTCACAGAGAATTAGATATTTATAGGGAGAGGATTCTACAACCCAGTTGACAAGATTTAATTGTTTTTCGTTTGTTCAATATGAGCGACATGCATATCATTTTCTATTTATTTATTTATTTATTTTTACATTACATGAAGAACTACTGAAATTATTTTTTCAGTAGTTCTATTTTCAGAATACACATAAATAGATTCATTAATTCAGCGGGGGGGAAAGGAATGACTTTAAGATTAGGATTCACTCCTACTGGCACAATCTGAAGCAATTCTATGGGACTCATTGAACTTTATTGACTTTATTGGGTTTTTCAGAGCAGCAATCTCCTTTAGTTTACAATGTCTCTCCTCTGAAAATCCCATCTTAGTTGCTATTGGTGTTCCCAGAAACAATCCGAGCAGAAACATCCAACAGGAAAAGGAGGCTTTAAGAAGAGGGGTCAAAGGTGACATCAAACTTAGCCTTAAAGGCATCTTAATGGTGTCTCTTTGGTGCCTTAATCTCTTACTATTTTGCACTTTTTGTTGTCAAGCATTATGCTCTTCAATGAAGTTGTTGTGAGACCTGTGCTGCAGTTTTTAAATCCTTCCAAAACCTGGAACCCTTCCTTCCGTCTCCAATGATGTGTGTAAGTTGTGAGTATGGCAGTTATTTTGGGTCAGTCTACATTTAGCTTTCAGAGGGGATCAGGCTGTCAGCGCCGGGCCCAGTAGGCCAAGCTGTTTAATTACAGCCTCCTCTCACACAGACCTGTGCGCCTTTTCCTAAAACACGAACGCAGAGATGCAGCCCACAGGCCTACAAGCAGATCAGACCCACTTACAGTCTCTCTGAATCAGACGTAAATAATCTATGTGGCTACTGCTGTTCATTAAGCTAGGGGTAACCACTAGGGATGCACGATATAATCGGCCCCCTATCGGTATCGGCCTGTATCGGCCTTAAAACTGAATATCGGACATCGGCCACCCCACCGATATTTGACCCGATATTTGATCAGCTTCTCAGTTTCTAAAGTCTAAAAAATAAAATATAAATACTACTACTTCTTCCTCAAAAAGTTATTTTTTACAGACTTAAAAACTTCTAAAGACGAGGGAAAAAATATTGATACATTAAAATATCACAATATCTTCATATGCTGATATATTGCCATTTAAAAACACCATATCAATCTCTTTTACTAATGAAATATTGCTATATGTCATCGTTATGCTACAAAATCCCCCGAAAATTCACGAAATTTTGCCCTATTTTTATATGTTGATATATTGACGCGGTATCGATCTATTTTACTAACAAAATCTCACAAGAATTTGCAAAATATCACGAGAGTTTGTAACAGAACGATGAAATTTAACAAGATTTTGAAAGTAAAATAGATCGATACCACGTTTTTAAAAATCTATTTATATATATTATAATATATTTGAGTATATTATTTTTCAAAGTGTCAGAAATGGATAACAAAACTGCTATTTTCAATGACTACTTATTTTTGTCCAGCTTTAACATCGGTATCGATATCGGTTATCGGCTATATGAGTTTTAAAATATCGGCATATCGGATATCGGCCAAAATCCCAATATCGTGCATCCATAGTAACCACGACTTTAACAATCCTGCTCCACCACCTGCTTTCAGCACAACAATACATGTCCCGAGCAAAATGAGGTATCCAAAGTGGCAAAATATGAGAGGTGAGATTTTGGTGAGCAGAAGAGAAAGACAGTAATGATACTCGTTTTAAAATCCTGTAGTTCACAGCACAGGTCATCTCCAGGAACTTTACCAGGTCAGACCTGCTTTGAAGACACTAGATGGAGAGATTCATAGTGTTTCTCTAGTTGGATCATCCTTTTTCCTGCTCTTCGATCAGACACACAAACTGCATTAAAATCATGGCGAGGAATCAGATTTCTGCTTCTCTTCTGGACCTTTTCTGTTCATAGTAGTTAACTTACAAACCAGCACAAGATTTATTTCTCTGAGTGAAACACTGAGTAGGGTGAGCAAACGTCCGTATTTCCCGGGACATATCCGTATTTCACGTCCTGTCCCGGGCGTCCCGGGTTTTTTTTAGAAAGTGAGGAAATGTCCTGATTTCACTGCGCACGGCGCTCCGTGTGACGTAATCCCTGAGCCGCGTCAGTGCGGGCAGCCCTGTTCTTAATCAGAGGCTCTGTTCGAAAACCTGGGCTGGATCCTCCAAGGACGCGGTCTACCTAGACTGGATCCTTCCAAGTCCTTGAAAATAAGGAGGCCGGAAGAGTTTTGGCCGTAAATTCGAACAGGTCCACCCTTCGACAGGTTTTACCGCCGTATGCTCTGTTGCTTAGCAACCGTGAAAGTTGACACACAAAGCAGGAAAAGAATGAATACCGAGGTTTTCAAAACTGTTTGTTTATTTATTTATGCTTTTTAAAGTTAAAGTGAACAAAGACTCACAAGAATCCAGAGTGGAATAAAGGTTCCAACCACCGGGAGCAGGAACAAATAAAATCAAATGTATTGATAGAAACCTTAGTCAGTTAAATAACCTGCTGCTGTCATTCTGCACATCTCTGATGTTCCTGCTATTTTCAAATATCCATTACTGTAAAAATGTCCATAGCTGCATATTGGTTATTAATTCTCCAGTTTTATATTGTTAAAACACTTTACAGTATTTTATTGTTTATATTTTAACTCTTCCCTATTATGTTATTCTTATACATTTTTCTAAGGTCCACATTTGTGTGACCATTTTCAATAATCTTTCTGCTGCTGTAAATTTGCCCATTGTGGGACAATAAAGAGATTTTCTCTTCTATTCTATAAAAGGGTTAGAAATATATAAGCAAATCTAAACAATGTATTTATAAAAAATATATCTGCAAAATCTCTAACATTCAACAACAAAAAATACTTAGTTAAGCATGTTGTGCAAAACAACAATACAAAAATTAAACTCCTATCGGATTTATAGTTCCCACTCTGCAGATCTATTAGAATCTGTCCTTAAATTACAGCCAAACCCATTTACACAGTAACAGATTAAAACATTTAGATAAATCAAACATTACCGCCACATATCTGACTCAATAACCATTAAAACCACTATTTTCATTTATTTCAGACGGAACTGAACTTCCAATTTTCACCACTGTTCTGCGCCAAGTAACATTTCCTCTGATCACGGAGCAAATCCCGATGATGACACATTTGTTCTTTCAATCAACACCCCCAAAATATCGTATGTGCGACTTTGTTTAAGAGATATTAAAGATTATTTTTTAAGTCATCCAGAGGTCACCATCCCCCCAATAAACTCTGATTTTATCCAAAGTCATCTACTTTTTAAGTGCCTTGTTAGTGCAGATTTGTGTCGTGAAAATTGACATTTGTGCTACTTTCGTTTTTAAGATATAATTAATTAAAATTTTGGCCGATGACATCACCATTCCTCCATTACGCTCCGATTTTATCCAAAGTGGGGCTTCCAGATCACCTCGGCAGAACCACAAGGCTTTAAGACTTGGATAACTTTTGTTATAACTTTCATTTCTATCATTTCGTTTTGTGAATACAAAATGACAATACAATTTGTATAAGTAGGTCTAATGTACGTGAGTGAAAAAGCTAAATGTCCCAAGAGAGAAAAACAAAACAAAGACAAATATTTGGGATCATTGGACCAATTTAAAAATAATCAGTGTTCTCCAGCACCGGTGCCACCAGAACCAACGTCGATGCCACCTTCGTCAATACGAAGTGAATCCATTAGAAATTTTTTAATAAAGAGTTCTACTGGATAATACAAATAAAAAGTTTTTATTGCCTACCAGGAGTGGGTGACAATAGTTGAATAAACTTATGGCTCTCAAAATGGTATCTGTGCCCTATTTGCTGGTACTTGCCGATACCGATACCATCATTTTAGGGCAGTATCGGCGCCCCGTCCGATACTGGTATCGGTGCAACGCTACCTTTAACACAATATCGGTGCAACACTACCTTTAACACAATAGAAATCAACTGTGGGATCAATTTTTAGAAAATGGAAAACATACAAGACCACTGATAATCTTCCTCGATCTGGGGCTCCACGCAAGATCTCACCCGGTGGGGTCAAAATGATCACAAGAACAGTGAGTAAAAATCCAAGAACCACACGGGGGGACCTAGTAAATGACCTGCAGAGAGCTGGGACCAAAGTAACAAAGGCTACCATCAGTAACACACTACGCCGCCAGGGACTCAAATCCTGCAGTGCCAGATGTGTCCCCCTGCTTAAGCCAGTACATGTCAAGGCCCGTCTCAAGTTTGCTAGAGAGCATTTGGATGATCCAGATGATGACTGGGAGAATATCATATGGTCAGATGAAACCAAAATAGAACTTTTTGGTAAAAACTCTACTCTACTCGAACACCATACCTACAGTGAAGCAGGGGGGTGGAAACATCATGCTTTGGGGCTGTTTTTCTGCTAAGGGACCAGGACGACTGATCCGTGTGAAGGAAAGAATGAATGGGGCCATGTATCGTCAAATTTTGAGTGAAAACCTCCTTCCATCAGCAAGGGCATTGAAGATGAAACGTGGCTGGTTCTTTCAGCATGACAATGATCCCAAACACACCGCCCGGGTAACGAAGGAGTGGCTTCGTAAGAAGCATTTCAAGGTCCTGGAGTGGCCTAGCCAGTCTCCAGATCTCAACCCCATAGAAAATCTTTGGAGGGAGTTGAAAGTCCGTGTTGCCCAGCGACAGCCCCAGAACATCACTACTATAGAGGAGATCTGCATGGAGGAATGGGCCAAAATACCAGCAACAGTGTGTGAAAACCTTGTGAAGACTTACAGAAAACGTTTGATCTCTGTCATTGCCAAGAAAGGGTATATAACAAAGTATTGAGATGAACTTTTGTTATTGACCAAATACTTATTTTCCACCATATTTTGCAAATAAATTCTTTAAAAATCAGACAATGTGATTTTCTGGATTTTTTTTCTCATTTTGTCTCTCATAGTTGAGGTATATCTATGATGAAAACTACCGGCCTCTCTCATCTTTTTGAGAGGGAGAACTTGCACTATTGGTGGCTGACTAAATACTTTTTTGCCCCACTGTAATTGTTAGTTGCAGCCCTGTATTAAACCCATTCACCTTGTTGGCTTAAAATATATCCCTGCGGACAGACTGTGCCCCATGAAAACAAAAACTGCTCTAATAGGAAACTTAAAAAAAAAGACAAGAAGTAGTTTAAAAGTATTGCGGAGGATTGTCGCGCATTTTTTTAAAGACCCGCCCTCTCCACTTGAATAAATGCACGTGCGAGAGCATGTACGAGCCCATTTCTCCTCGTGCAAAGTTGCTGTTCTCATAGCTCATCCAAGCTTACTGTGTCTGACCGTCCGCCCTAACCCCTAAATCCCTCCATCACTATATAGAGCGGGGATTATATAGTGAACTTTATAGTGAACTCAGTTATCTGATCGTTTAGACAGATGATCACTGCTTTTTGCTCCCCGTTGGTCACGTAACTCCTCCTCCTTTGTTATTAGTCACCTCTGTCGGGTAGCGACCGTCACTACCTGATCTGTCCTGGGTAGGCAATACTCTGTTTTTCTTACTATTTTTAATTCTTCTGTTTTTTTCCGACCGGGTTTCCTTTAAATAATTTTTTTTATTTGCATAAATATTGCATATTCTAAAAACAAAATAGGGCAATACATTAAAAAAACCCACTTAATTAGCCTTTGGAACGTTACTGTGACTGCTCTGTGCATGTCCTATGATGGCGTCACGCAATACAATGGAGACGATGTAAAACGTATTACTTCCAGAAAAGTCTTCAATATTTTCTATAGAATGTAGTTTAGCATTCTGTAATGTTTATATAAAGAAGTATTTTCAGGACCGTTATTACAGAACTTTTTGGTGATCCATATCTTATTATTCTGTTAGCGCACAGGAAGGATCGGGTAGTGACAGCGACAGCAGGCCGCTGTGACAGCAAATCCCATAATGCTTTGCGAGGATAACTCTCTGTGCAAAGCATTCTGGGTTACATCTGCCTCTTCTGAGGCCTTTCTCTTCTTCTCATACTCTTCGTAGACACTTTTTCTCTTCCCACCCTCGGGCATTTTTAAAGAAAAGGTGAGCTTCAATGACTGTCGGAAACCGTAGCTCACCACAGATATACGCCTGAAAGTGTGCAGAAAAAGATGGCTAACGGGACGAGCATGTAGGACGGCCTTACGTAAACATCGCCAGAATGATTGACAGTTAGGAGGACCAATAATTGAGATGATCCACCTGGAAATGAAAGATCCTCCTCTATACCTTTAACTTCACTGCTAGAAAGGACAGAAAAGCTGCATTCAGACATTTTGCTTTTTCCCCCCCAGTGTTTTATTGTCCTTACACAGTTACAAGTACAGAGCAACTAAATTCCCTCTCTGCCTTTAACCGATTCCCTTGGGGAGCAGTGGGCTGCCATTGTGCGCCGCCCGGGGAGCAGTGTGGGGTTAAGGGTCTTTGCTGAGGGAGCCAGAGTGGCAGTCTGTGGGAGTGGATTTAAAACTCACATCCTCAGGATTCCAAGCCCTATGCCCTAACCACCAGGCCGCCACTCCCCCAGCGGTGACAGAGATAAAGTAATAAAAGACGGTCTCCTTGAAGCAACAGTGGAAAAACTGACCAGAGAGTAAAAGCAACAATCCTGATCACAACATTCCCACCACCTTAGATTATAGTTTATAGTTAATGGAATGAACTCAACACTATTTGGAAAAATCTTCCTGGATGGGAAGAGAAACGTCTTCAAACTTGGAAACAAAGTCCAGTGGATTGTTTTAGAACTTTTTTGGCATGACTCTGACCTGATGACTGAGAATTTTCAGCAGCAAATTTCCAACCAGGATTTGTGGATCCTGTACTTCAACTGACCTGCTTACAGCTATAATCCCAGCACCTGCAGACTGACCTACTGACAGTAGCTCTGTTTTCACCTGTGGGGATGTTTGCATCCTGCAGGTCATCTCACCTTCATTTCTCATGTGCTGAATCTATAACTAGTGATCAGAGAAGGACTCTCTGGATCCATCTTTGACTTTATTCCAACTATTTATTTTAGTCTGACTCAACTTTTATCTGACTCTGAACTAACAGCTACTGAGATCCGATCTAAACTAAAGGAATCAGCTGCAGCAGGACAATAAATAGCAGAGTGAGCTAAACTCCTCTATGGAGGAGATGTGTTGCTAAAGCTCATCCATTCAAACTGGATGTTTCCTAAATGCCCCGTTAGCTGCTCCCGGTGTGAGTGGGAACCTCAGCAGAACCAGGAGGCTAGCCGGGGAAGAGCTAAGAGGCTAACCTGGAGCTCGGCCCTCTCCACTTCCCAGTGTGCCCTCTCGATCTCGAACCGGGCCCACTCGTGTTGGATGTAGTGCAGGATCCCGGGAATAGTGTACTGCTGATGAGGCCGAGGCAGGTCTTCGTTCTGCTGCGGGACCATGACCGCTCCGATAGGGGGACCGCCGCTGCTGCTGCCGCTGCTCCCCTGCTGGTGCTGCAGCGGTAAAGGCGACTGTCTCGAGGCGGCCGCTCCTCCTCCTCCTCCTCCTCCTCCTCCTCCTCCTCCGGGGTGTTCCTCCATGTTTTAATGTTTTTGTTTGGAATTAGTGTTTGGAAATCGGTTAGTATTCAACCAAGAGAACGAGAGGAGTCTGCCGGGGGGTCTGCTGCGGTGTCACCGCGGCGGTGCTTGAGGCTGGCTGCCCCTCAGCGTGTCGGGGAGTCCAGCTGGGTGTAAATGCGGTGTTTACGTGTAGCTCTAACCGGTCGCCATCTCTGTTCTCCTGAAGAAGCCGCCGCGCTGCATGACGGTACATCCACCGGGATTCTCCTCTTCGGCTGAGATTTTTCCTGCTGGATGGCAACAAAGGAGCAGGATTAACAACGCCCCCTGCTGGTGTGGAATGCAGATTTTATTTTTTTCCCCCTATGATATTATTATTATTATTATTATTAATGTTGTTGTTGTTATTATAATTGTTGTTGTTCTTGTTCTTGATGTTATTGTTGTTGTTATTATTATTGATGTGGTTGTTGTTGTTATTATTATTATTATTATTGTTGTTGTTATTATTGTTGTGGTTGTTATTATTATCATTATTATTGTTATTATTATTGTTGTGGTTGTTATTATTATCATTATTGTTATTATTATTGTTATTATTATCATCATATGGTTATAATTTGCCGGCCCAGGTTGCTTCTATGTTGTATTTATGGATGATCTGACTTTGAATAAATTAGGCTGAGGTCCTTTGGAGTGAGCAGCCCCCTGCTTCAAACCTTCTATGACTCTGTGGTGGCATCAGCCCTCCTCTACGTTGTTGTCTGGGCCCCTGGCAGCGCAGAGTGGGACAGAAAGAGACTGAACAAACTGGTGTGAAAGGCTGTTTCTGTCCTCGGCTGTACTCTGGACTCAGTGGAGGAAGTGGCTGAGAGGAGGGTGCTGTCCAAGCTTCCATCCATCATAGACACCACCTTCCACCCTCTGCAGCAGACTGTAGAGGAGCTGAGCAGCTCCTTTAGTCAAAGACTTTTACTCCGTGTTTGGAACAAGGAGCGCTACCGCATTCATCCCTGCTGTAACCAGACTCTACAATGCCACACTTCAACAGCAATGACTTGTGAAATGTGTAATGTGCAATTACTATTTGTTACCTATATAACTATATAGTATATAAATATACATCTATATAAATACCCGTGTAAACACTCTGTGCAATAACCCTGTATTCAATTCAATTCAATTCAGTTTATTTATATAGCGCCAAATTCACAACACATGTCATCTCAAGGCACTTTACAGTTCAACCAGATCATACAGTCAAATTGATAAAAAAGTTTTCTATCTAAGGAAAACCAGTTGATTGCATTGACTCATTGACTCAAATACAATCCCTCACACTAAGCATGCTTGCAGCGACAGTGGAGAGGAAAAACTCCCTTTTAACAGGAAGAAACCTCCAGCAGAACCAGGCTCAGTGTGAGCGGCCATCTGCCGAGGCCGACTGGGGTTCAAGGAGACAGAAGCAGAGATACAAAAAGTAGCTGTAAAAGGCGGCCCCGTCCAGGAAACACACAGCCAGGCAGACGAGCTCCAAGGCAGCTCCCATGCCAGAGGATGAAGAGAGCACATCCACCCAGCCACGGCCAGAGAAACAGGACCAAACTGGAAAACAGGCCAATCTCCAACATCTACAAACAAGGGTGTTGATGGAAGCAGCACAGCTGATGTTTCTTTCCTGGATGACGTCACAGCCAAACAGGAACAGACGAGGCAAAGCTACTCTGAGGAAAAGCAGAGAGAGCAGAACGTTAGAGATTGAACTAACAGATTCTGCAGAATAGGAGAACAGAGAGAGAATGAAGCAGAAAGATGAAATGGGGGTCCCTATGTCCTCCAAAAGTCTAAGCCTATAGCAGCATAACTTTAAAGACAGCTCAGGATAACCTGAGCCACCCTAACTATAAGCTTTATCAAAAAGGAAAGTTTTAAGCCTAGTCTTAAAAGTAGACAGAGTGTCTGCCTCACGGACTAAAACTGGTAGTTGGTTCCACAGGAGAGGAGCCTGATAACTAAAAGATCTGCCTCCCATTCTACTTTTAGAAATTCTAGGAACCACTAGTAAACCTGCAGATTGAGAGCGAAGTGCTCTGTTAGGAACATAAGGAACAATCAGATCTCTGATATAAGATGGAGCTTGGCCATTTAAGGCTTTATATGTGAGAAGGAGGATTTTAAATTCTATTCTGGATTTAACAGGAAGCCAATGAAGAGAAGCCAGGATAGGAGAGATATGATCTCTCTTTTTAATTTTCATCAGAACTCTGGCTGCAGCATTTTGGATCATTTTGGGGCCAGAACGGGCGACATCAAATCCTACCTGAAACTGCTGGCTAAGGATAAGGTTAAATACAGTAAGATTGTTATTCACGCTGGTGGTAATGACACCCGGTTACGCCGATCGGAGGTCACTAAAATTAGTGTTGCTTCGGTGTGTAAGTTTGCCAAAAAAATGGCGGACTCCGTAATTTTCTCTGGTCCCCTCCCTGATCTGACCAGTGATGACATGTTTAGCCGTATGTCGTCATTCAACCGCTGGTTGTCTAGGTGGTGTCCTGAAAACAACGTGGGCTACATTAATAATTGGCAATCCTTTTGGGGAAAGCCTGGTCTGATTCGGAGAGACGGCATCCATCCCACTTTGGATGGTGCAGCTCTTCTTTCTAGGAATCTGGCCACATTTATTAGTCCTCCAAAACCCTGACCACCCAGGGTGCAGACCAGGAAGAAGAGTTGTAGTTTAACACACATCTCTGCAGCTTCTCTACTGTTACCCACTCTTTACTCCATCCAGACAGTGTCTTGCCCACGACCAAAATCTAATAAATTAGCAAAGATTCCCAAAGGAGTAAATCATGCTAATCTAATTAAAATCAAAATAACTCCAATTGGGGAAAAAGTTAAAACAATTAAATGCGGTCTGTTTAACATAAGATCGCTTTCCTCTAAAAGTCTGCTAGTTAATGACTTGATTTGTGATAATCACATTGACTTGTTTTGCCTTACAGAAACCTGGCTGCAGCAAAAGGATTATGTGAGCATAAATGAGGCAACTCCTTCAAGCTATTTAAATTTTCACATACCCAGAAGTTCTGGGCGAGGAGGAGGAGTAGCAACAATCTTCCAGTCTGACTTACTGATTACTCCCAAAACAGTTAATACCTACAACTCTTTTGAACATTTAACCCTTAATTTCCCTCATCCAAATTTCAAGGCAAGAAAACCTCTTCTTTTTATAACTTTGTATCGTCCGCCAGGTCCTTAATCTGAATTTCTAGATGAGTTTTCAGAGTTCCTTTCTGATTTGGTATTAAATACTGACAGGGTCATCATAGTGGGAGATTTTAACATCCATGCTGACATTGAAGGCGATAGCTTAAGAGCAGCCTTTAATGCTATCTTAGACACTATTGGCTTTGTTCAAAATGTGAATAGTCCCACACATTCTCATCTTCATACTTTGGATCTTGTGCTGACATACGGCATAGAATGTGAAGAAATAACAGTATTTCCTCACAACCCTGTCCTCTCTGACCACTTTCTAATAACCTTCAGGATTACTTTAACAGAGTTCTCCTCCCCCAAAAGAAGGTTCAATTTTAGTAGATCTTTATCAGATAGTGCAGTTATAAATTTTAAAGAATCTGCTTCACTTTCTCTCTCCTCTGTGTCGCTGAGCAGTGCTGCAGAGTGCAAAAGCATAGCTTATTCCCCTTCACAGGTTGATGATTTTGTTGATGGGGTTGCTAGTTCTCTGCGTACTGCCTTAGATAACGCAGCTCCCTTGAAAATGAAAACCGTTGAAAATAGAAAGCTTGCTCCTTGGTTTAATGCAGAGCGGCGTACTTTGAAGCAAAATGCTAGGAAACTGGAGAGAAAATATCGCTCCACAGGCCTGCGGGAGTCCTTCCTAGTCTGGAAAAATGGTTTACTGCTGTATAAGAGGACCCTTTGTAAAGCAAGAGCAGCATACTTCTCCTCATTAATAGAGGAGAATAAGAATAATCCTAGATTTCTTTTTAATACAGTTGCCAAACTCACCCAGAGCCATAGCTCTGTTGAACCGTCCATTCCACCTGCTCTTAGCAGCAATGATTTTATGGGATTCTTTATAAATAAGATTGATCTTATTAAAAATAAGATCATTAGCACTCCTCTATCCGCGATTGTACCTGAGGTAGTCATGGAATCTGAACCGGGTTTAGACTGCTTTGATCCAGTTGAACTTTCTGAATTAGCAAAATTATTGTCTTCATCTAAGCCTTCAACTTGTATGTTAGATCCAGTTCCAACCAGGTTATTTAAGGAGGTATTCCCTTTGATCTCCTCCTCCATTTTAGATGTGATTAATCTATCTCTGTTACAGGGATATGTACCTAAAGCTTTTAAGGTTGCTGTAATTAAACCTCTGCTTAAGAAACCGTCTCTTGACCCAGATGACTTGGTTAATTATAGACCTATATCCAATCTTCCTTTCTTATCCAAAATTCTTGAGAAAGTAGTTGCCAAACAAGTTTGCGACCACTTACACCATAATGAACTTTTTGAAGAGTTTCAGTCTGGCTTTAGAGCTCATCATAGCACTGAAACAGCTCTGGTGAAAGTCACTAATGATATTCTCATGGCCTCAGATAATGGACTTGTATCTGTGCTCGTCCTGTTGGATCTTAGTGCTGCATTTGATACAGTTGACCATAATATTCTTTTAGAAAGACTTGAATATTTTGTTGGAATTAAAGGAACAGCACAAGACTGGTTTAAATCTTATCTATCTGATCGAATTCAGTTTGTTTATGTTAATGATAGATCTTCAACACGCTCAAAGGTTACCTGTGGAGTACCACAGGGATCAGTGCTAGGACCAATTCTCTTTACTTTATACATGCTCCCAATTGGTAGAGTTATTAGACAGCATGGGATTAATTTCCACTGTTATGCTGATGATACCCAGCTATATCTGTCTATAAATCCAGATAAAGCTAACCCATTACATAGATTACAGGCATGTCTTGAAGACATAAAAACCTGGATGACTCTTAACTTTCTGCTTCTGAATGCAGACAAAACAGAAGTTATAGTCTTTGGACCAGAGTCTCTGAAAAAGAAGCTGATTAGCCAGTCACTTCATTTGGATGGGATTAAACTGATTTCAGATAATAAAGTAAAAAATCTTGGTGTTAGGACCTGTCATTTAAATCCCAGATCAAAGAGGTTTCTAGAATTTCCTTCTTTCATCTGAGGAACATTGCAAAAATTAGAAATCTCCTGTCCAGAGGTGATGCTGAGAAACTAGTCCATGCATTTTTTACTTCAAGGCTGGACTATTGTAATTCTTTACTATCAGGAAGTCCACAAACTGTAGTTAAGAGCCTTCAGCTGATCCAAAATGCTGCAGCCAGAGTTCTGATGAAAATTAAAAAGAGAGATCATATCTCTCCTATCCTGGCTTCTCTTCATTGGCTTCCTGTTAAATCAAGAATAGAATTTAAAATCCTCCTTCTCACATATAAAGCCTTAAATGGCCAAGCTCCATCTGATGTCAGAGATCTGATTGTTCCTTATGTTCCTAACAGAGCACTTCGCTCTCAATCTGCAGGTTTACTAGTGGTTCCTAGAATTTCTAAAAGTAGAATGGGAGGCAGATCTTTTAGTTATCAGGCTCCTCTCCTGTGGAACCAACTACCAGTTTTAGTCCGTGAGGCAGACACTCTGTCTACTTTTAAGACTAGGCTTAAAACTTTCCTTTTTGATAAAGCTTATAGTTAGGGTGGCTCAGGTTATCCTGAGCTGTCTTTAAAGTTATGCTGCTATAGGCTTAGACTTTTGGAGGACATAGGGACCCCCATTTCATCATTCTGCTTCATTCTCTCTCTGTTCTCCTATTCTGCAGAATCTGTTTGTTCAATCTCTAACCTTCTGCTCTCTCTGCTTTTCCTCAGAGTAGCTTTGCCTCGTCTGTTCCTGTTTGGCTGTGACGTCATCCAGGAAAGAAACATCAGCTGTGCTGCTTCCATCAACACCCTTGTTTGTAGATGTTGGAGATTGGCCTGTTTTCCAGTGTGGTCCTGTTTCTCTGGCCGTGGCTGGGTGGATGTGCTCTCTTCATCCTCTGGCATGGGAGCTGCCTTGGAGCTTGTCTGCCTGGCTGTGTGTTTCCTGGACGGGGCCGCCTTTTACAGCTGCTTTTTGTATCTCTGCTTCTGTCTCCTTGAACCCCAGTCGGCCTCAGCAGATGGCCGCTCGCACTGAGCCTGGTTCTGCTGGAGGTTTCTTCCTGTTAAAAGGGAGTTTTTCCTCTCCACTGTCGCTACAAGCATGCTTAGTGTAAGGGATTGTATTTGAGTCAATGAGTCAATGCAATCAACTGGTTTTCCTTAGATAGAAAACTTTTTTATCAATTTGACTGTATGATCTGGTTGAACTGTAAAGTGCCTTGAGATGACATGTGTTGTGAATTTGGCGCTATATAAATAAACTGAATTGAATTGAATTGAATTGAAAGGTTACCTGTGGAGTACCACAGGGATCAGTGCTAGGACCAATTCTCTTTACTATATATGCTCCCAATCAGTATATTTATTAGACATCATGGGATTAATTTCCACTGTTGTGCTGATGATACCCAGCTATATCTGTCTATAAATCCAGATGAAGCTAACCCATTACATAGATTACAGGCATGTCTGAAGACATAAAAACCTGGATGATTCTTAACTTTCTGCTCCTGAATGCAGACAAAACAGAAGTT
The DNA here is from genome assembly GCA_030533445.1 of Cyprinodon diabolis. NCBI lineage: Eukaryota > Metazoa > Chordata > Actinopteri > Cyprinodontiformes > Cyprinodontidae > Cyprinodon > Cyprinodon diabolis. The sequence goes on from CM060080.1 coordinate 7,911,509, forward strand.
ATAGTCTTTGGACCAGAGTCATTGAAAAATAAAAAAAAAATAAAAAAGAAAAAAGAAAAAGCTTTTAACTACAGCTTGTAAACTGTAAGAAGTATCAATGCAACAAAGATAAAGATATCGACTAAATATAGGTTCCCTCTGTGTGAAGATCTTTTATTTATATCTATTATCTTTATATCTATTACCTTTACATATTAGATTAGATTTGGTGCCCTCTGGACTCAGTGCAGGAGGTTGGAAACAGACGGATCCTAACTAAACAAACATCTCTGTTGGATAATGTCTCCCGACCCATGCATGAAGCTGGTGCTGAACTGGATAGCTCCTTCAGTGACAGACTGCTGCACCCTGAATGCACCAGGGAGCGTTATCACAGATCCTTCCTCCCAGCAACTGGAAATCTCTAGAACAGGCATCCCCAAAGTCAGTCCTGGAGGGCCGCTGTCCTGCAGGCTTTAGAGGTTTCCCTGCTTTGCACAGCTGATTATGACGATTGCAGTTCAGCAAAAGCGGTTAATCAACTATCAATGAAAATCAGCTTTGTTGGAGCAGGGAAACCTCTAAAACCTGCAGGACAATGGCCCTCGAGGAACAACCTTGGGGATGCCTGCTCTAGAACCACCACTGCTCCCAACAACCTCAATAAATTCTTCCATTCATGCTGATTTTGCACAGCTTCTATCTTAGTCAGTTAAATAACATGTGTCATTTTTGCACATCTCTGATGTTGCTGCTATTTTCAAATATCCATTACTAAAAAATGTCCATAGCTGTGTGTTGGTTATTTATTCTCTGGGTGAACAGTTTTATATTGTTAAAACAATTTACAGTATTTTATTTGTTTATTATTTAACTCTTCACTATTATTTTATTCTTATACATTCTTCTGAGGTCCAAATTTGTGCGACCATTTTCTATACTCTTTTTGCGGCTGTAAACACCAGAATTTTCCCATTGTAGGACAATAAAGGGGTTTTCTATTCTATATTTTCTATTTTCAGTTACATCTTTGTTCCCTCCAGTCCACTAGGTGGCAGTACTGCGCCTGTCAGCTGCGCTGTTGTCTATGGGGGAAACTGAGCAGCACTGTGCCTATTTGTGATGTGGTTGTTCTGCCGACGACGACAGGATGATCAAGTTTGTGCTGATGGTGAACCAGCAGGGTCAGACCAGACTGTCCAAGTACTACGAGCCGGTGGAGCTGAGCAGGAGAGCGGCGCTGGAGGCGGTGGCTGTTCGCTGCTGCCTGAGCCGCAGCAAACATCAGGTAAACATCCTGCCTGCTGAGCTGCAGCTGCATGCTGGGGGTAGGAGAGGCTCTACAACAACTGCTGGGATTATCGACACACATATGTGGTGGTTATGCAGCTGTAAAATGTTCTGAAATAAGCCAAATTCAATAAGCGGAACTAGCATGGTCACACGGCAACAACGCCGCCATATTTGTCAGGGTAGATCTCTTGTCAGCCTGACAGTGACCTGCTTCATCTCCAAACATTCAGTCAAAATATAAAGCTTTGGTTCCTAAAAAGGTAATTTACTTTATATAAATTATATCTGGTCTGGATTGAAGTTTTGACATTTCTAAAAGCCATAAGAATAATATAAATTATAATAATGACAATACTGATCATTAATTTATACGTTTATGGGTAAAATTGTGAGATATATGTAAGATCAATCAGCCTTTTGCTTCGAATTTAATATTTTCAGACACCAGAATGGGTATAGGAGTTACTTCCTTCAAAATGTTTAAAAAATATAATGAATATATGCTTTTAATTCTTGCCAGTTCCCTAAAAACAAGACATACAGGGGTTTAAAAATGAAACACCTCTCATTTTAGTGTGGGAGGTTTCATCGGACCAGCCTGGTGGGCAATCTTCATTAATTGCACATTGAACCAATAAGAGCAGAGTGTGAAGGTCCAATTAGCAGGGTAAGAGCACAGTTTTGCTCAAAATATTGCAATGCACACAACATTATGGGTGAAATACCAGAGTTCAAAAGAGGACAAATCGTTGGTGCACGTCTTGCCGGCGCATCTGTGACCAAGACAGCAAGTCTTTGTGATGTATCAAGAGCCACGGTAACCAGGGTAATGTCAGCATACCACCAAGAAGGACGAACCACATCCAACAGGATTAACTATGGACGCAAGAGGAAGCTGACTGAGAGTGATGTCCGGGTGCTAACCCGGATTGTATCCAAAAAACATAAAACCACGGCTGCCCGAATCAAGGTAGAATCAAATGTGCACCTCAACTCTCCTGTTTCCACCAAAACTGTCCATCTGGAGCTCCACAGGGTCAATATACTTGTTCTTTGACAAACATGGATGCCTCCAGTAAAGCACATTCAAATAAAAAATACTCTGAATAAAAAAAAACAACTTATCATTTATCGAACAAGATGGAATAATTTCAGATTTAAAGAACTTTCAGAAATTTGGATTCTGAATATGACCGGACTTCTCCTTTATGTGTTTGAGACAATTTTCACCAAATTCCTATTTTAGTAAATCATTAAAGTTGCTCTCTATTGGATCATTAAGCATTTGAAAGGACAGTTTAAATGTATTAATGTCATGATAGTTGGACATTTCAGAGCTGCTTACTGTACATTTATCTGGATTTACCATGTGTCTGTGCATCTTCCCAGTGTTCCTTTGTGGAGTACAAAGACTTTAAGCTGATCTACCGTCAGTACGCTGCCCTGTATGTTGTGGTGGGAATCACACACGGCGAGGTAGGTGTGCAGATGATTCACGGATGTTGAGATTGCTCCGGTTGGTGCTCTGATCGTCTGCTTCATGCTTGGTCTGTAATCCCCCCACAGAATGAGTTATCCATCTACGAGCTGATTCAGAACTTTGTGGAGGTTTTGGATAAATACTTCAGCCGTGTGGTGAGTTCATGGCCAGCTGTGCTTCATTTCACCCTCCATGAGCACTGATGTCTGAGCTGATTGATTGCTTTTTATATAGAGTGCCAAAAAGTTAAGAGTAACATTTCCTCAGGTGAAGTAAATTAAAAAGTACTGGTTAGGGCCTAGAGCTTGGAATCCTGAGGTTGTGAGTTTGAAACCCACTCCCACACGCTGAGTCCCTGAGCAAAACCCTTAACCCCACACTGCTCCCCGGGTGCTGCATAAAGGCAGCCCACTGCTCCCCAAGGGGATGGGTTAAATGCAGAGAGGGAATTTTTCCAAAGTGAGATCAATAAATATTAATTCTTTTTATTATTATTATATAAAAAATTACTCAAGAGTAATGGAGTATTTGGTTAAAAAAACTAGTTAAATACTGATCCTTTGTTGGATCATAACATCTGATTTAATGTTTGAAAGTGATGTAATCAAAATACTATTGAGTATTAGGGCCAGCCTAGAGATTTTTGTTTCCTTCTATTTTGAGAATAAAGTCATAACATTACGAGAGCAAAGTCGTGACATTACGTGAATAAAGTCGTGACATGACGAGAATAAAGTCGTGACATGACGAGAATAAAGTCGTGACATGACGAGAACAAAGTCATGACATGACGAGAACAAAGTCGTGACATGACGAGAACAAAGTCGTGACATGACGAGAACAAAGTCGTGACATGATGAGAACAAAGTCGTGACATTGTGAGAATAAAGTCGTGACATTGCGAGAATAAAGTCGTAAAATAACGAGAACAAAGTCGTGACATTACGAGAACAAAGTCGTGACATTACGAGAACAAAGTTGCAAAATAACGAGAATAAAGTTGCAAAATAACGAGAACAAAGTCTTGACATTACAAGAACAAAGTCGTAAAATAACGAGAACAAAGTCGTGACATTACAAGAACAAAGTCGTAAAATATCGAGAACAAAGTCGTAAAATATCGAGAACAAAGTCGTGACATTACGAGAACAAAGTCTTGACATTACAAGAACAAAGTCGTGGCATTACGAGAACAAAGTCGTGACATTACGAGAACAAAGTCGTAAAATAACGAGAACAAAGTCGTGACATTACGAGAACAAAGTCGTGACATTACGAGAACAAAGTCGTGACATTACGAGAACAAAGTCGTGGCATTACGAGAACAACGTCGTAACATTACGAGAACAACGTCGTAACATTACGAGAACAACGTCGTAACATTACGAGAACAAAGTCGTAACATTACGAGAACAAAGTCGTAAAATATCGAGAACAAAGTCGTTAAATATCGAGAACAAAGTCGTAAAATAACGAGAACAAAGTCGTAAAATAACGAGAACAAAGTCGTAAAATAACGAGAACAAAGTTGTGACATTACGAGAACAAAGTTGTGACATTACGAGAACAAAGTCGTGACATTATGAGAACAACGTCATAAAATAACGAGAACAAAGTCGTAACATTACGAGAACAAAGTCGTAAAATAACGAGAACAAAGTTGTGACATTACGAGAACAAAGTCGTAAAATATTAGGAACAAAGTCGTGACATTACGAAAACAAAGTCGTGGCATTACGAGAACAAAGTCGTGGCATTACGAGAACAAAGTCGTAAAATAACGAGAACAAAGTCGTGGCATTACAAGAACAAAGTCGTGACATTACGAGAACAACGTCATAAAATAACGAGAACAAAGTCGTAACATTACGAGAACAAAGTCGTAAAATAACTAGAATAAAGTCGTGACATTACGAGAATAAAGTCGTCATATCAGAACCCGTTTCAGAAAGAAAGCTTGGAGCTTCGCCCAGCAGATGACGGCCGACCAGCTCCACCAATCAGCAACCTGAGTCCACTTTGACATCCTGCCCAGTTTGATGCTGTTGCTGAAACATTTTCTGATTTGTCAAACTTCACATAACGCTCTATATTCCACATTTTAGGGAAGAAAGGGCTTCTAGTAAGAATTGTTATAAAATACAACTTTATTCTTGTAATATTATGACTTTATTCTAGTGATTTTATGACCTTATTCTCATAATGTTACGACTTTATTCTTGTAATTTTATGACTTTACTGTACTTTTACGACTCTTAATATTCTCTTAATATTATCAAACATTGAGTTTTTAATGTGTTTTCTACTTGTCTGTTTTCACACAGATGATTTGAATTTAGTTTCATTCAGTATCAGACGTCCTGTTTCTGCTTCAATGGTTGTTAAAGATGTTTTTCTGGTTCTAAAGTCGGCAGACAGACTTCTGATGGCTGCAGGGATTATTGTGATGGAGGAGCAGCTGTTAGCGTTTCCCCTCTAACCATCTTTATTTCTCTCTGCAGAGTGAACTGGATGTATCCTTTATGCCGACGTGTTTGCAGTGTCTCCTCCTTCTCCTCCCCTCCTCCACCCTTCTGCCCTGGAACTGTTGTATTTGGCTGAATGCAATCATTTTAAAAGTAATCAGTTTCCTGCATAAAGAAAACGTTTGCTCTTCCCTCAGCTTTCTTCTGATTTTATATTTTTTAGCATCAGTTAGAGGCAACCTAATTGAAGAAAGATGGCGTTTCTAAAGATTTTATTCATAGAGTAAATAAACCATCTGGCTCTGCATTCAGCATTATGAGGCCCTGAACCTCCAGACTGTGATCCTAAAGGTCAGAACTAGTGATGGGTTGATCCTGTCCCACAGAATACTGACACCTGCTGGACATTTAAAGACACTACAGGCAGCTGATTGAGCAGACTAAACTGAATTTGATGACCTAGAACAATGATATCATTGAAGTTATTGTAGGTTATATTGTATTATTTCATATGTGTGTTTAAGTTGAAAATATCTTTGACATTTTCAGATGCAGCCAATATATAATGTAAACATTTATCATAAAGTGAAAATTTAGGGGAAAATGTGAATGATTTTAAATCAGAATTTTTAAAACAATAAGTGCTGTAAAAACAGTAAATAAACTAGGAGTCCATTTGAAATCAACTTTACATCAGATAAGTTGAGTGATAACTGAGAGGAAAAGGATGACACAACGAGAAAATTAAAATAAAAGCCGAAAAGCTGAAATGTTCCTAATCCTTTTAGGCTCCAAAATTCTGGATCATTTTAATGATAAACTCCAACAGATGAGACTTTTTTTAATCAGATGCATCATGTTGACAGATATGATTTTAAACAGTTTGGTGAGTCAGTCAGTTTGAAATAACTCCTGGATCGGTCACATGACTTTCTGGAAACCACACGCCAGACATGGGCAATGTGGAGTCAACAAGTCATCTCCATGTCATGTATTTGTTCTACCCAGCCACTGAAGCAGGTGAGTCCAATCTTCACCGTGAATTAACCTGTGCAGATTGGACTCACCTGGTTAATTGGCTGGGTGGATTAAATACATGACATGGAGATGACTTGTTGACTCCACGTTGTCCATGTCTGCCACACGTGCACCGATGCAGCGTTTAGCTCTATGGCCAGAGGAGGGGCAGACAGAGCAGGTAAGCGCAGTGCTTCTCTCTCACCTCTTTATGGAAAAAAGAAAGAAAAACTTCCCAGATCTCTCTCTGAGAATCACCTCTCTGCCTCAGTCACCATAGAAACCGTCCCACGCCATTTATTGCTGTGTTTTTTCTTTTCTTTAGACGTAGATCTTATGATGTTTTTAGTAGGTGAACATTCTCTATCTGTTCTGGTTGTAGATCCTGCACAGACTCGCTTTGCTTTATAGAATGCAGCCGTGGTTTTTATTAATAACTTTTCATAATCTGTCCAAGTCACATGTGGGAAATGGTTTTAATGTGTGTATAGCTCAGAGACAAATGAAAAAGATCTGCACAGATCTGCCATCCTGCCTAGTCGGAGCCTCTTTATACGCAGTCAGTGTGACATGGAAATAAATCGGATCAGGGATTAAAAAGTCGTTCCAGCCGGAGTGTCTTTTCAGTGTCTTTGTGAACCATCAAATGATTGTAATGCTTGCTGCTCTGCTGGTTTCTCCTTAACTCTGCGATGCGATCAGATCATGTTTAACCTGGACTCTGTTCACATCATCCTGGACGAGATGATTCAGAACGGCCGCATCGTTGAAACAAACAAGTGCCGCATCCTTGCTCCTCTCACCGCCATCGACAAGATGGCCGATGGCTGATGCAGGCAGGAAGCGACGTTTGTGGAGGAAAACAGCTGGGAAGTCGATGTGTGACGTGTTTATCTGTGACGTCACCATTTCAGCCTCCACACAGGAACTCTGAACTGTAAAAACTGATGATGACAGTCTGTGTCTACTAACAGACGTGTTGGAGCGGAACGGGGTGCCGTCCTCTGCTCCTGCAGGGGGAAGGTGTGTCCCTGCTCTACAGAAGGAATCGTTCATCACAGATCCTCCACCAAGCTTCACGGCTGGTTTGGCCGCTTGTCCATTCTCATTCACATCACAACCTCCTGGAGAGCAACATGTTCTTCCTGATTTCACCAGCAATTCCCAGTCTGGAAAAGTCTGCAGGGGTTAAATTCGGTTTCTAGGATGGATCGAAGCAAGAATCTACTGATTGCTGCCTGACCGCCCAACAAAAATAACAACAGAAAGTCTCTGATATTCAACATAAAACCACCATTTATTAAAAAAAATACTGACATTAAGCAAATTTTGTTTGTCATTCAGGTGAGTGGATTCATGCAATGATCTGTTTATTCTTTATAAATCCTTAATAAATGTTGAAGCAGTCCAAACTCAACATTATGTTGTCTGTAAAGAGAAAAGCATTTTGGGATTAAAATCAATATTTAAATTGGGATTAAAATCAACATTTAAATTGATTCCAAAGCAACAAACAATAAATGTTTGAAAATAAAAGAAATTTGTGTGTTTTCTGGACCTTTCTATTTCTATGTCTGCTTCTGTCTCCTTGAACCCCAGTCGGCCTCAGCAGATGGCCGCTCACACTGAGCCTGGTTCTGCTGGAGGTTTCTTCCTGTTAAAAGGGAGTTTTTCCTCTCCACTGTCGCTACAAGCATGCTTAGTGTGAGGGATTGCTGAAGAGTCAATGAGTCGATGCAATCAACTGGTTTTCCTTGGATAGAAAACTTTGAATCAATCTGACTGGATGATCTGGTTGAACTGTAAAGTGACCTGAGATGATATATTTTGTGAATTGGTGCTATAAATGAACTGGATTTAATAAATGCTTTTTTACATTTAGATCTATGATGAATGTTTGATGGGGCCCCATCAAACATGGGCCCCATACAGTACATGGAAACTCTGTTTGGTATGGTTAATACAACTATTCCTTATTTGTGCACATTAATTATGTTTTTGATCAAAACAATTCTTTGTCTGAAATGTCATATTAAGTGTGTCTCAGCTCCCCCCTTCAGTGTCCATCATATTGGATCAGTCCATTTGCTGCACATGTTCAGAAAGGTCCAAACAGACAGCAGCAAACCATTTGAAAACAAACGATGCTAAGAGCAGTGTTGCCAACTTAGCGCTTTAGTCGCTATATCTAGCGACTTTTCAGACCCCTCTAGCACTTTGATTTCAAAAAAGCGCCTAGCGCCAAATCTAGAGACTTTTTTTCTGCTGGAGACTTTGGAGACATCTAAAAGCAGCGAACTCTGCTCTCCAGAGCAAGTAGATTGGTAACCCTGCCTCCTGCTCTCCTCTATCTTGTCTGCTGTCATGATTCATGCAGCTATTATTTCATCCAAATGAAAAATGGAGAACAGATAAGCAGATCATGGCTTGTCTACAGTGAAAAGAAGGACTGGATTATTTACTTTGGCCTTTTTGGAAACACAGGAAGGAGCAATCAGCTAAGTGAGCTTAGTGCTTGGAAAAAAATCTTTCATTCCTTTGAGACAGCATGAAAAGTCAGCTGAATACAAAACAGAGAGGAAAACAAGAAGAAAAGGGACAAGAAGAGAGGGACAAAACATAGAACGGATAATGGATGTCTATTCTATTAACATTTCTCTATCTGTATAATGGGTCTGATTTATGTGTTGTCTTCTCAGTTCAGGGGGCCTCCTGCCTGTCTTTACCTAGGGCCCCATATTTCCTAAATCCACCCCTGACCCATAGACTGATGGAGGTGATGAAGGAGGGATGGAAGATTTATTCATCTTAATAACTGATTAGCCGATAAATTTTTTAAACTGCTTAAATGTTCAGATGTTAAATAGCTTTGCTTCATACATTCATTAGATGTGCTTTAACTCATATTTAATAATAGAACTTGATAATTTCTATGGAAACCAGAATGTAATGATTTTGTACAATTAGCAAATCCTTGTACTAAAAGTTTTTTTATTAGGTAAGTCTTTATCAACGGATATATACAAACAAAAAGGCCTTTATTCAAATAGAAATATCCACGTAGAATACACTTAGAGGCTTATTAGTAGTAACGAGTTACAACAACAGAGCATGAACAAACAACAAAAAAAAAAGAACAGTGTGGTGTAATGTGGACTCTACGCCACTAGGGGTCAGTAAGGAAACATGCCGTTTGTAATACTGAAGAAGAAGAATAGAAATAAAGTGGTCCTGAGTGAGAAGTGGGTTTTCTGGTCCATCATGAATTTCGGAGATGCCAGGCTGAAGCTGCGGGAGCTGCTGGGATCAGTGGATCCATCTGAGCTCCCGAAGTTACTGGACTGGATGAGAAACTCAGGTAATATCGTAGCTTCCCTCCTACTTATCGCGGTATTTAGTCCCTCCCAGCCTTCCAGCGGGTTACACGTGTTTCTGACAGCAGGAAGTAGTGATGGGTTAATAAGGGAACCTTGAAGCGTTTGGACTCATTGCTAAACTATTGGTGCTGCATTAATTCTGACCACAGAATACTGACCCCTGCTGGAAATTTACAGACACCAAGGCAGCTGATTGGACAGACTAAACTGAATGGATTTAATGACCTAGAACGATGATATCATTGAAGTTATATTATTCAGTAGCTCCTATTAGGCAGACTGGTGTCAGCACAGCCTGTTTGTCCAAAGCTTTAATACACAGCTCTATGGTTCACTATGACAGGAACATAAATCAATGAGCTCATTGATTAATTTTAGGTGACATCATGTGTCCACAGATAGGGAAGCTTAGATGCCTCCTTCCAGCTAAAGGTTTATGGGACAAAAATAAGCTGTGGGATTATGCAGACATATTAGGTGCAAACTAATTAAACTCAGAATGATGAATGAAGGAAACAGAAGATGGTCACTAACATGAAGCCACATGTTTCTCCTCTCGAAGTTTAACTCACCTCAAAATCCAGTTTTCTGTAGACAAACTGTATAATCTGTGCCTAGGTGGCATTTATGTTTTGCTTTGAGAGTAACTTTGCTGTTTTTCAGATTTCCTGTTTATTATAGTCTGTTTTTACTTTATTTCTCTGATTGAGTTTTGTAGATTGCATTCTTTTCAATTTGAATTTTCCATATCCCATTCTGTTCACTTTAAGTCCAATACAGACGCTCACTACTGACCAATAAAACATCCAGCAGACCAGTAGAAATTCAATAATTCAATTTTTGAAACTCAATCTAGAAAAAAGGAATAAAAACATGTAATATGAAAGATCTAGATCACCTGATCTGATAGGAAAAATCTTGGAAGTTCCTCTCAAATCTTTTTTTTTATGAAGTTTTTCAAACTTTCCTCTCTGGATTGCATTTTTATTTTTTCAAGTTTCCATTTCCAAATTATCATGGAGCAAAGTTCCCCCAGTTTGATATTTTCTCCATGCTAATTGGAGGAGAGCTCCTGCTTGAAGGGTCTTATGTGGGTTCCACTAACGTCTGTCTGCATCTTTCTCTAGATGAGCTGGATGAGCTGCTGGTTGACAACAACAGAGTGATCCTGCAGAGCATCGCAGCAGACCTGAGAGCCAGGCTGCCTGTCGATGCCATGCTGCCCTCTGAGACTGCTGCTCAGCAGAAGGTCTCTACAAGTTCCCATTTATTACAAATCAACATTCTTTTTATGTTACTGAAGTGTCAGCAGAGATGAGCAAACTAGCTGGAGCACAGCAGATGTTCTGAATGAACCAACCAGGGGCTGAATAATCCACTGCTGAAGGAAGCAGCAGCGTCGGCTTCATCGTTGCTCTTCCTGACTGATAATGATGTCGGAGCTGCAATCCTTTTTTTTATATTTTGGTTTATTAGATGCAGATGCGGGAAAGACCCACGGTCCATGTGGACGGCTTCCTGTACAGCGAGGAGCAGGTGGATGCTCTGTGTGAGGAGGGGGCCATGAGCCGGGAATACTGTCTGAGCTGCGGGTCCCTGAGGACGGCGCCCCTCGGTAGGAGCACGCCTCTGTCCTCCATCTAGAAACGTGCTGTTAGGCTCAGAGACGCCTGTAAACTAGTTCTGCAGGGTCGGGTTTAAAGATACTGTGATACCAGCTTATCTCCTGTGATTTCGCCATATAAACACAGCTGCATTACACAGAATTAAATTTTAAATTTAACTTACAAAAAGGCCAAAGGTTGAACTTTAGTTTCCAGAGCAGAATGATCGTTTTTTTTTTTTTTTCATTACAGTTTTTTTTGTTTATTTTTCTTTTATAACACAGTTACAAACTACGGAAGAGGATTAGGGCCACTGAAAAAAATAAAAAGTTAACTGATTTTTAAATGTTGTTTCAGTTTAATAGGGGAAAAAAGTCAGAATTCTGACTTTTTTTGTCAGAATTCTGACTTTAATCTCAGAATTCTGACTTTAATCTCATCCGAAGATGTCCGAGCCACCTCAACTGACTCCTCTCGATGTGGAGGAGAACCGGCTCTACACTGAGCCTCTCCCGAATGACCGAGCTCCTCACCCTATCTCTAAGGGAGAGCCCAGCCACCCTGCGGAGAAAGCTCATTTCAGCCGCTTGTGTCCGGGATCTCGTTGTTTCGGTCATGATCCAGATTTCATGACCATAGGTGAGGGTAGGGACGTAGACCGACCGGTAAATTGAGAGCTTTGCCTTTTCGCTCAGCTCTCTCTTCACCACGACAGACCGGTGCAGCGTCCGCATTATTGCAGCAGCCGCACCGATCCGTCTATCGATCTCCCGCTCCATTCTTCCCTCGCTCGTGAACAGGACCCCAAGATACTTGAACTCCTCCACTTGAGGCAGGGACTCTCCTCCAACCTGAAGGGGACAAGCCACCTTGTTCCAGTCGAGAACCATGGCCTTGACCGGAAAAAGGTCTAAAAAAAAAAGTCTAATCAACCAAAACTTTCGCGACCCCCATACAGTATCTCCGTGGACCCCCTAGGGGTCACAGACCCCCTGTTGAAGACCTCCGCTTTAAATGTTAAGAAAAACTCAGATTCCACCAGCTGGTTTTCTTTTTCTTACATTTCTTCTGCTCTTCCTGTCCCCAAACCCCCCTGGTTTATAGATATTGAACCCCGCCTCCAGGTTAGTACTGGATCTGGGCCTGATTAAGGCAAAAATATTCACCAAAAGAAACAAAACTTTCCAGTAAATTTGACCTTCCAATTTTCTTTCAGAAGAAAGATTCTTCTGGACCGAAAAAGAAAACATGGAAAAATCCTCGGAAACCGGAAGAAACTTCCAACCCTGGTCCAGGAACCTTTTAGCTGCCATCTTAGTTCTGATGCAGATAAATGTCCTTTACCCTCCAGTATTTGCTGTAGCAGTTTGCTGCATGTAGGGAAGAACTCCAGAGGACTTCCTGGATCATTTGGCGGCCCTCTTCCCGGAGTTCTGCCCGGCATTCTACATAAAACTGGTCATTGGAAATGACATTAAGTTGTTTGTCATCAAAGCAGAGGCAAAACGTCCACCCAGTGCCACATGTCAGACGTCTCCTTTACATTGCTCAGCAATGAAACGGCTTGAAAAGATGGAATAAATGACCAGAATCCTCCTGAGGGTCTGATGTAGTTTTCTTCTTCTTCTCCTGCAGATTTCATCTCACACTCCTTCTCAGTATCAGAACTCCAGTTCCTGTTCCAGAACGTCCTTCCAGACCTCAGTGGTCGGACGGTGGTGGATGTTGGTTCCAGGCTGGGAGCAGTTCTTTATGGGGTCAGTTTGAACATTTGCAAACATCAGAGATCGAGACAGAGTTCTGATAAAAGCCGTGAAGTTCAGAGCTCAGCTTAGGAGGATCCAGAGCCGCTCCTGCAGGGTCTCTGACCTGCAGGTCAGATGTTTCCCCTCTTATGCACCCCTGATTTCCACTGAAAACAACAGCAGTCATCTGAACGAGCCATCTTAAAGCAGAGACGTCTGAAACCTGCAGGACGGCAAAGCAGCCCTAAGGACTGACTTTGGCCATATTCCTCTTTAAATGAGGGTTCTGTGGCAGTCGCATTATGAACAATAGCATAAACTTCCAAAAAGAAAAAAAAAAACAAATCTACTGGACTTTGTTTCCAAGTTTAAAACGTTTCTCTTCACATCCAGGAAGCTTTTTCAATTCAAAATGTCAGAAATAGCGTTGAGCTTTAAGTATAACTGGAACTCAACGTTATTTCTGACATTTTGAATTGAAAAAGCTTCCTGGATGTGAAGAGAAACATCTTCAACTTGGAAACAAAGTCCAGTAGATTTGTTTTTGTTTTTTTTTCTTTTTGGGAGTTTATGCTGTTGTTCATAATGCAACACTGAAAATGCCTGAATGTAGCCGACTGCCACAGTGTTTTGGTTTCTCTGCAGATCACTGGCAGGTATGATGTGTGCATCTTTCCATGTTATCATAGAAAAATGTTAATGGGTGCCAGTTTACTGCCAGTATCATTAACCCTTGGCTTCCAAACCTTCAAACACCTGGTTAATTAACTGAAATTACTTCTTTATACTTTAAGTAGAATAGGAGTAAATTAAGTGCCAGTGTATGAATGAGTTATTGCATTATAATCTGGAACTTTTTTTTTTTTTATAAAATCTTTGATCAAAATAATCAGGAAATTTACCTGTTTTATTCAGCTTCATAAACGTCATTCTTTCCTTTATAAAGAACTGAAATTATGTCAATTTTTCCATTTTTGAAATGGTAGATTTCATATTTTTAGAAGTTTTTTGCAATAATCAATGGATCATTATTTATAGCTAAAACGAATATGTTTGTGGTGATTTAATGAACTAATTGTTAATCAGTAAAAAAATAAGAATTTTTGTCTCAATCACTAAGCCGGGGAGCGGCCATTTTTGCCCAAATATAGTAACACCTCACTCCTGTCATCGTCCAGCATTGACGTCACGGTGCGGTAAGCCTAGCGCCATTCTCCCCGCTTTGAAAGCAAAATCAATAGGAACTACTAGACACATCTGCAATCAACAACAATTATTGAAGATTTCCAGAGGACTTCACCATTGAAATTCACCAGAGCTATAGTGAAACTGACAATGCCCACGTGCATGGCAGCTGGATGTTGGAATACATCGGGTAAAAGTGGAAAAACAATTAGTTATTTCACCTTTCTGATTCCTGATCCTCCACGGACGGGTTGGTCGTTGGATTGCCAACTTGAAGAGGGAGGATTTGCCATCGAACTTCTGGCCAGAGAAAAAACACGTAATATGTAGCCAACATTTGGAAGAAGAATGTTTTCAAGATGACTTGGATAATAGCGCGTTGTGACAAACACCAGATACAGCACTGGGACTTGATCAACAGCCGATACCGCACCGTGACGTCACAAACCAGTAGGTGGCAGTAGTGTTCTTTGACAAACATGGATGCCTCCAGTAAAGCACATTCAAATGAAAATTACTCTGAATTCAAAACACTTCTCATTTAAGGTCAGCCTCCAGATTAAAAATCCATCAAACACTTCAGTCAGTGTTTCTGTTTTAGGAAAATAAAATGCTAGTCATGGTTAATAGGTGTTGATGATGTTTTCAGGGTTATGTGTACAGCTCAGCCTCTCGGCTCATCGGGCTGGAGCTCAGCGAGGACTTCGTCAGGCTGCAGAACGACATAATCCTCAAGTACAGACTGGCTGACAGAGTCCAGGTTTGTGTCGTCTTCAGCTTTGTTCATGCAATCTCACACATTTTTAACAAAAACCCTTCTACTTCCACACAGGTTCTCCATGCAAACGTCTGCGATCAAGAGGTCCTGCTGCAGAGCGTTGATGTTCTGGTTATGAACAATGTCTTTGAGTACTTCATGGAGCCCAGCAAACAAATTGGGTAGCTCCTCTGAGGCTCCGCAGGAAATATTCCAGAAAATAGCAACTGCAGCGCACATGCTGAGGTGAATGTTTCTCCATCTGTGTGTTCAGAGCCTGGAGGTTCATCATGCAGGCCTTCAGGAGGAAAGGATCTCTGCTGGTTACCGTTCCCAGTTTGCAGGAAAGTCTGGATGCTCTGCAGGTAAACTCTTGAAAAACACCATCTGATGTGTTTTTTCTGCGGCCCGGTTTTTAGAGCAAAACCTGAACGAGTTGAAACACAGAAAAGAAGCGGTTAAATTTTTCCACAGCCAGAAGAAAAGCCTGGAGCCACTTTGGTGCAAAATGTTTGATCCTTCTCCTAATGGATTGGACATTTCTTCCTGCTTTCATCATCATTGATAAACCAGACTTCCAGTTAAATGTCGTTTTAATGAATGGATTCACAGGCAACAACTGGTTAGAATTGCTAAACGTTGTGGGTGGGTTTTCTCATGCTCCACTTCCTGCTCTGACTTCGAACGCACCGCCAGACATCTGGTCCTTTCATTGACTCTTCAGCAATCCCTCACACTAAGCATGCTGGTAGCGACAGTGGAGAGGAAAAACTCCCTTTGAACAGGAAGAAACCTCCAGTAGAACCAGGCTCAGTGTGAGCGGCCATCTGCTGAGGCCGACTGGGGGGGACATAGAAAAAGAAGCATAGATGCAAAAGGCAACTGTCAACCAGCTCCACAGGCGGCCCTGTCCAGGAAACACAGCCAGGCAGACGAGCTCCGAGCCAGCTCCCATGTCAGAGGATGAAAAGAGCACATCCAGTTAGTCACAGTCAGAGAAACAGGACTACACTGGAAAACAGGCCAAGCTCCAACATCTAGAAACAAAGGTGTTGATGGCAGCAGCACAGCTGATATTTCTCTCCAGGATGGAGTCACAGCCAAACAGGAACAGACCGGATGAAGTTACTATGAGAAAAAGCAGAGAGAGCAGAACGTTACGAAAGCACAACAAGGAAGATGGCAACAACTATTGAACAGTAGCATGCAGCGGCAGCAGCAGCTTTCAATGGAGCGCTCCATTGAACGTTTAAAGTTCTCTTTCTGTTGATGTTGTTCAATAAAAGTACATTTTAAGATCATTTAAGGCGAGAATGTTATACTTAAAAGCGTTACTATATGGTCCATTTACTGATTTAATGCATAATTTTAAAAAACATTTCTAAAGTTGAGAGGCCCACGGCAACCAGCGGAGCGCGTCTCCAGCGGCACTCTTTCGGCAAAGCAGTGTGTGAAGGACCGCTGGCTCTGATGGCCATTTTTGACTAGACTCTGATTAGACTTGGGGTTTTCGATGAAACGTGAGCAGGAAGCGGCTCTACGCTCATTCAATTTTGAGAAGGATCTATTCACCGTTTTACCGACAGGCTGTTTGTTTACACTCCCCCACCAGCTTCCTGTTGCGCTTCCTACGTCAGAGTCAGTTGTGCTCATTGGTCAAAGCGTTGGCCAATAGGCACAGACAGCGGTTTGAAAAACAACGGGTTGTTCTCATCAACAATCTTCCAATGTCTCATTAATCGGGGCCAGACTAAATAACACCTTTTATCTCACATTTAGTCTGGTTTACCAGGCTACATGCCCACTGGAGAGAGATAACATTTTCTGAGAAGTTGAAATTGCACCTTGTTAGAGATAGAGAACCCAAAGCTCACCGAATTCCTTAGAAAACTGAAGATATTTAAAGGGAATCTCCTCACCTCTGTGCAGCCACAGCTGTGTGGCTGGTCCATCAGTCGCTCTCCTTGAGTGATACAGCTTGTTCAGGTTCGAGCGGAAACACCATTTGTTAAAGATAGGCACTGTGTATGCACCCTGATGCTCTATCACTCCGGTTCTTTTCCCTGAAAAGAGATGACTCGGGACAAACTCTTTAAACCAGCGGTCCCCAACCTTTTTTGCGCCACGGACCGGTTATATGTCAGACAATATTTTCACGGACCGGCCGTGTGGGGGGTAAATACGATCAAATAAAATGATACGACTGGCATAAAATCACATACAAACAGCATAAAAATAAAACTCACCATTATGTTGAATTAGTGGGAGCCCTGAGCTTGTTTCTCCGAAATAAACCGGTCCCATCTAGGCGTAATCGGAGCCAATGAGACAGTGTGCTACTGATGTCCAGTCTGCTCTGTAGCCTTGTTTTGGTCGCTGTAACAGCAGAAAATCCCCCTTACCAAAGATAGGATGTTCTAGATAGGATGCATCTTGACATGAATTAACCTGTTTCAAGAGGCGCAGACTGATGTAATTGGAGAGAATACCCCAATTTTTTATATTTTTCAAAATAAAACATCACTCAGACTCTGATCATGGATAAATTATATATATATATATATTTTTTTCTGTGCGGCCCGGTACCAAATGACAGACGGACCGGTACCGGTCCGTGCCCCGGTGGTTGGGGACCGCTGCTTTAAACAACACTTCATAACTTATGTAGACAATAGATTCTGATAGAAAGTGTAATCTTACTCAGATCAGAGAAATTGCTTAGGGTTACAGAATGGCGGCTGCTCACCTCTGGGCTCATCTCTCAGGAAGTGGCCCCGATTAACAGTTAAAAAGAGAGTTTGTAGATCACTTATTTTAGTGATCTACAAATGGAACAACAGAGAGGAAAGTGCTTCTAGTAAATAAATAAACGACCTGCCATAGTCCACTTCATATAAACTTGCGCAGTAACTTGAACAACAATCTTTTTCCACCTTCCTCTTTCTCTTTGTAGCTGTAGCGCTGTTTCTATGTCTTTTAGACACATTTTGTTTTTTCATTAAAATCTCCAGTTCCAGTGTGGTGAAATAGGCACTTCCTGATGCCTGTTGTCCTGATTACTCGTCAAATCGGTGCTTCACTGATAATTGCTTTTCATACTTGTTGTGCACCCGTTTAATTCTGAGTCGCCCTACTTTGAGTTGATTGAACTAATTCATAGCAGCCGTTGTGAAACCGAACACTCAGAGTTCCCGACTTTAGGCTAGATCAGTTTAGAGTTGATGATCTGAATCTGAATTTGTTACACCTGCTTCATGAAACGGACCCCAAGAGAGCTGATCTGCTCTGTTACAAAGGAAGTGGAGGGATTCAAACACCAGGAGCTGTGGAGTTTATCCTGAGGATTCCCCCTTTTCATCTTCCAGGTGCCGCTGCAGCCAGGCTGGGTGGAGGAGCTTCCTGTTGACTACAGCGTCTACCTGGGCAGGGATACAGACCCAGAAGATCTCAGACAGATTCACCTGTACAGGGTCATCTGACTGCAGCAGAGCCAGCCGGATAATGCTGCGCTACTGAGTCATGTGACCATCGACCAACCCGCCTGAACACAGCCATGTGACCACAGACTGATTAGCCTGAGCGCAGCCATGGATCCACCTAAAATAGACCAGATGGCTACAGACGGATCATTCATCTCTGAACTATGTGGTTACAGGTCTGATCGGAAGAGGTGGAGAATCACTCTGGTCTGCTTCTGGGTTTTGACATTCTGTTTTTTTCTCAGGATTCAGAAAGGTCCAGTTTTAAGAACAGACGGGAAGTCAGATTGTCAACATTGCAGCTCAGAGCTTCTTTTCCAGATCTAACCATGATCTGAAACTTAACTTCTGCATTTATTAGAGATGGAGAATGATTTACACTATTGCGTAAATTTATATTTCCCATTTCTTACAATTATCTCTACATGAAACCAAACTGGTCTAAAACTTAAGTAAAGGTACAAAGCAGTCATCCAAGAAATTAAAGAGAAAAAAAGGTATTTGGTGAAAACAGCTACTGATTCTTTATTTCACATAAATGCTTTTTTGTTTTGTTTTTTAAATCCCTTCATTCTCCCACAGTGGGTAGATGTTCCCTCGTTTGAACTTGTCACAGTGGGCTGCCACGCTGGGTGGACCATGCTGGGGTTTCCCTGCGCTCTCTGATTCCGAATACAAATTCAGATAGTTTAAAAACTAACATGTATTTATTTATATATAAATAAACAGGATAACTATAAAATAAAGAATTTGATGCAGGAGGAAAAGCCTCTAATGTAAAACTTTTCCACATTCTCTCTGTGAACCATATTCAATTCAATTGAATTCAGTTTATTTATATAGCGCCAAATTCACAACACATGTCATCTTAAGGCACTTTACAGTTCAACCAGATCATCCAGTCAAATTGATACAAAGTTTTCTATCTAAGGAAAACCAGTTGATTGCATCGACTCATTGACTCTTCAGCAATCCCTCACACTAAGCATGCTTGTAGCGACAGTGGAGAGGAAAAACTCCCTTTTAACAGGAAGAAACCTCCAGCAGAACCAGGCACAGTGTGAGCGGCCATCTGCTGAGGCCGACTGGGGTTCAAGGAGACAGAAGCAGACATAGTCCAGGAAACACACAGCCAGGCAGGCGAGCTCCGAGCCAGCTCCCATGTCAGAGGATGAAGAGAGCACATGCAGTCAGTCACGATCAGAGAAACAGAACTACACTGGAAAACAGGCTGTTTTCCAGCATCTATAAACAAAGGTGTTGATGGAAGCAGCACAGCTGATGTTTCTCTCCAGGATGGCGTCGCAGCCAAACAGGAACAGACGAGGCAAAGCTACTATGAAGAAAAGCAGAGAGAGCAGAACGTTAGAGATTGAACTAACAGATTCTGCAGAATAGGAGAATAGAGATAGAATGAAGCAGAATGAATCCAAGGTATATCAGTGAGAACAGTGATCACCTTTGGTGGTTACTGGATGTTCAGAATAAATCAAAGTCTGTGGAGAAAAAAACTTAAACTATATATCTGGAGCATTTTGGGGTATATTACGTTTAATTGTTTTATTCGGTGAAGAAAGGGAACCAGAAACATTGATGATACTGTATTTTTTTTTTCTCCAAATATTACTGAAGTAACTATAACTAAAGTTACCAGCCTGTGATTATTTCATTTCTCTGCATTTTGACACATTTGACAGTTTTTCCAAACTCTGTATAATATGATTCCCAGCCCTAGGTCTTTCTGCATGGAGTCTCCATGTTCTTCCTGAGCATGCGTGGGTTCTCTCCGGGTACTCCGGCTTCCTCCCTCAGTCCAAAAACATGACTGTTAGATTAATTGGCATCTCTAAATCCTTCTTAGGTGTGAGTGTGTGCGTGAATGGCTGTTTGTCCTGTTTGTCTCTGTGTTGCCCTGCGATGGACTGGACCCCTGTCCAGGGTATACTCCGCCTCTCACCACAGACAGCTGGAGATAGACACCAGCATCCCTCAACACCCCAGCAGGGATAAGGGTGACAGAAAATGGATGGATGGCAATGAAATTGGAAAATTTTATATGTATTTCTGAAGACTTAAGTACTTTTCAATGCATGTACTTTTGAACACATAAGTATTTTCAAAAGTGTGTCCTTCAAAACTAGTAGATTTAATTTTATTCAAATACTACTGTTGAGTACTTCCTGTACACTGAGTAAGAGCAGGTTATCAAGTGAGCAACTGAAATTAAACAGGTAATAATATAAGTAAAAAAGGTTAGTTTGACATTTTAAGATGTATGAAACTACTTCTAAATGAGCTCTGTGATGCAGCTGGATGGAAAGGTGAGTTAAATTTGTTATGAAATGGTTGGAGTCTTTTCTGATAAATAAAAGTAAAACATTTTAAACAAAATTAGATCAAAAGATGGCGTTATTAGTGATATAAAATATTAAGAGTCATGTTCCTCTGCTTAATAAACAGTCATAAAAATGGAATCAAATGTAGTGGTATCATGTCCAACTTTTTTTTGTTAGCTTACCTGCTAGAAATAAAAAAAACAATCACTGCTGCTTGATCTTTCTATAACTATTATTAGATGTTTCCTTTAGTTCTGATATCTTCTTGTCTGAGTCATGAACAGGACCAGCTCCAGGTGTGTCCACATGTTTGTGGATGACCTGGGGGCTCCCAATCAAATTTGAAATGACCAACAAATATACATGAATGAAACTTAATACTCTGAAAGATATATAAAGTTATAATTTAAGGCTAGTTATTTTTTGCAGTGGTTGCATCTTATGCACAATGATTTTACTGTTTCAACAAAGCAGGTTCTTTATTTTGTATATAAATATTCAAATCTACATAACATAGGATTTTATCATTTTACATTTTAAAGCCCTTTTAAAATTCACCAAGAAAGGACTTTAGCTTTGCTGGAGAAATTAAAACCATCTAATCTGAAAACAGCAAAGGAAAAATGCACAGGCTCCAAAATGTTGAAATTGAATATTAAAGAAAACAGAATCAAATGACCTTATTTCATCCGGTGGTAAGTTACAGTCATCAGTCTGTCAAGCTCCTGTAGTTCGCGGATGACACCACTCTCATCGGACTGATCTCCGATGGTGACGAGTCCGCCTACAGGTGGGAGGCTGACCATCTGGTGACCTGGTGCAGGGAGAACAACCTGGAGCTCAACACTCTAAAAACAGTGGAGTTGGTTGTGGACTTCAGAAAGAGCGCAGCCCCAGCTACCCCCATCACCCTCTGTGACTCCACCATTGACACTGTGGAGTCTTTCCGCTTCCTGGGAACTATCATCTCCCAGGACCTAAAGTGGGAGCTGAACATCGACTCCCTCACCAAGAAAGCCCAGCAGAGGATGTTCTTCCTGCGGCAGCTGAAGACCTGCCCAGGACAATGATGGTGCAGTTCTATTCCTCCATCATTGACTCCATCCTCACTTCCTCCATCACCATCTGGTACGCTGGTGCCACCGCTAAGGACAAGAGCAGACTGCAACGTGTCATCCGGTCTGCAGAGAAGGTGATTGGCCGCAACCTCCCATCTCTCCAGGAATTGCACGCCTCCAGGACTCTGAGGCGTGCAGGGAAGATTGTGGCTGATCCCTCGCACCCCAGTCACAAACTATTTCAGTCACTACCCTCTGGCAGGAGGCTGCGGTCCATCAGGACCAGAACCTCCCGTCACAAAAACAGTTTTTTCCCATCTGCTATCGGCCTTATCAACAAGGCCAAGACCCGCCCGTGACACTGGACAATGTTTCTCTCCCCCATTCAGGATTTCTGCATTACATTAACGCACAGTCTACTGTTTGTATATAGCTTCTGTGTATATATATATATATATATATATATATATATATATATATTATATATATTCTATCTTATTTTGTTATTTTGTTTTGTTTTGTTTTTTCTCTGCACCAACAACACCAAGTCAAATTCCTTGTAAGTGCAAACCTACTTGGCAATAAACTTGATTCTGATTTTATTATAGTTGCTCAATTTTATAACTTTAAAAAAAACAAAACAATTATTTAATCTAAAAACAGACTTTGGTAAATGAAGCTATGGGACAGATGTCAAGCACAGCGGTCTACTGTATTCAGTTTAAGAAACTGACAGCTCATAATAAGCAAACTAAAACAGCTTCAAATACAGAATAGAAAAAAATATAAATGATGCAGAAATACAGCTTAATAGATGCCTTCAGGCTAAATAGAGGTGTGCTCCAAATTTCTATTCTGCTCATTTTCTTTGGCTTGGCTCTGCTTATAATGACTTTGGAGGAATTCAGTTTGTTTGATGCTTTTTCAATCTCTATTAGGCCCACGTTGTCAAAATATATAGTCAAGTGAGACAAACAGTCAATAAAGGTTTGCATTATAAAAAACAAAAGTGGGAATGGTGTGTGAAGTAAGGAAGCTGAGACAGAGAAATTTCTTGCAAGAAATAGGGTTCAAATTTATTTAACGTCCTCAGATGGAAAATCCCAAAACACACA
Organism: Cyprinodon diabolis; assembly: GCA_030533445.1. NCBI lineage: Eukaryota > Metazoa > Chordata > Actinopteri > Cyprinodontiformes > Cyprinodontidae > Cyprinodon > Cyprinodon diabolis. The sequence continues at coordinate 7,934,399 of CM060080.1, forward strand.
CTCCCCCTAGGGAAACAAGCCCACCCCCTGCATAAAGAACTTTCTAACAGTTGAACATTTGGAAGATAAAACAATTCAATGCAATTTATTTCTATAGCTCCAATTCACATCATGTCATCTCAAGGCACTTTACAGTTCACCAGATCATCCAGTCAGATTGATTCAAAGTTTTCTATCTAGGGAAAACCAGCTGATTGCATCGACTCAATGACTTTTCAGCAATCCCTCACACTAAGCATACTTGTAGCGACAGTGGAGAGGAAAAACTCCCTTTTAACAGGAAGAAACCTCCAGCAGAACCAGGCTCAGTGTGAGCGGCCACCTGCTGATACTGATTAGGGTTCAACAACTTCAGTTCATCAAGGCCATTCCCTGTTAGGTTAATATATCTTTCACTGGCCAGATGGATCTCCTCAAAGTAGCAGTCCTCCCCTTCGTACCAAGAAGGAGGCTGTGAAACTCATTCTTATGTCTCATGACCTTCGTTTGGAGCCTGTGAGGCTAAGAACAGACATACCTCAACATTTTTTTACTCCACAGCTGGCCTAATGGTTAGGGCAAAGAGCTTGGAATCCTGAGGTTGTGAGTTTGAAACCCACTCCCACAGACTGCCATGCTGAGCAAAGACCCTTAACCCCACACTGCTCCCAGAGTGCCGCACAATGGCAGCCCACTGCTCCCCAAGGGGATGGGTTAGGTGCAGAGAGTTAATTTCTCCATTGTGAGATCAATAAAGTTCAATTACCTACTATTTATTGACAAGTGCAAACTCCCTATTGGATTTGATGTACTATTTTAAAACTACCCACAGTGGGATACACACAGATACATTTACTTAGAAGTAGGTTTTACTTGTATTTGAGTAAAGATATGATAACTACTCTTACATAAAATTTCTGCCCCCTCCATCTACTGTGAGTACCTTCAGCTAATGAGAAGTTTGTTTCTAAACAAATATACACCTTTATTATTTTTTGCATTCAAGGCTTGATGGTTAAATGTTTTTTTCTTTCTGTCGAGTCATTTGGAGATTAAGTGAAAATATGGTAAACAGTAGATGTGTCAAAAGTTTTTCATGTTTATTACTCCAGTATAAATCCTACTGTTTAAAAACACTTTTGTAGAAGTTAGAGGATCAACTTCAGCTTTTTACGATAGTGAAAGTGTAAAAGTACAATTTTTAAAACTACTTAAAGTATTAAAGCTTTACTGCTCTACCCTATTAAAGGAAAAATGTTCTACAATTCTGGGTGATAACTTCCTTAGACCTAATTTATTAGTTTTATCACTAATGGTATCAAATTTATCTTTGCATCATCTTGAAAAACTATCTATTTTGGTATTTGGTGAGCAAAGTTGGGGCAGCACCAAGTCCAACCACAAAGAAATTAATTGTCTGGATAAAACTAATTATTCTGATGTTTATTTTATTTTTAAATACCAACAGGCCATAACCAAAATAAGCTTAAATGAAAGAAAACTAATGACTGTCTATTTTTAAAAAATGTAAGGAGTTCAAAATGGAGATAACTGCAAAAATGTAAGGAGCAGAAGTGAAGTTTTCTAAACTAATTACTTCAGTAAAGTATAGGTAACCACAATTTCTGACTTTTTACTTAAGTAAAAAAAGATGAAGTACTGCTGTTGTTAATGAAGTAGTATTTTGGATACTCTATCCACCTCTGGCTATAGTTTATTCTCAAAATGTTGCATGATAACCGATTTCTCGTTTCTTGTTTGAAGCTAGCATAGCCGAAGTGCTGAAATTTCCCAGCAAACCGGGAGTCCGTGAAGTGGTCTAAAAGTTCATCAACAAGCCGCCAGGCAGAGCCCGGAGTTCTTCCTCCTCGGTCCGGACCGCCTGTTACCGCTTCATCGATCCACAACTTGGTGAAGACCGACCCTTCCTATCGGTCTGCGGCTGTTTTTGGTGTATGGAGAGTCGGAGCCTCGAAGCTGGGAGCTCCCGGTTGGGTTGATCTCAGAGTTTGGTGGCTCGGTTGGAGATAATGAAGAGGAGCACTTCCATGCGGCCAGGATTATCGGCGCGTGTAACAAAAGACCCGCTCACCTCCTCCTCCGCTCTCCCGCTGCTCTGTCGGTCTTCCTAACCGGGGTTCTGCTTCAGCTCCAGACTTTTATTTAAGACGTTTATCAGCGCTTTGGGGGTAACGGCCGTGACCCGGTTTCGCTCTTTCTTTCAGAGTGGAAGCGGAGCGAAGAGATGCCGCTGCTCCATAGAAAGCCCTTCGTCCGACAGAAACCTCCGGCGGACCTGCGGCCGGAGGAAGAAGTGTTTCTCTGTAAAATCACCCACGAAGTCTTCAGGACCTACGAGTAAGTCTCTGCTTCCACTTTGAAAAGCATTTAAACTAACTTTAGAGTGTTCATTGACGGACAAACTTCCACACAACACAGAAAACTATATTTTTTTATTATAAATAAAACTAGAATTAAACTTTTTTTGTGTTTTTAAAGAAGTGCTCCCGGTCAGTAGGAGCGGGTTAAAGCAGGCGGTCGGAGCGGGACAGGTGTACGGCGGCTAGCTGTTAGCCTGGTTAGCTATCGGAGCTAAGCCCGGGAGTTTAGGGCTCCCGTCCGCGCTCAGCCGGTCCCAGAGGAAACGCTCCGTTATGACACTCTAATGCTCCCTATAGCGACACACAGAAATACCAAAATACCTTTTAGTTGTTTGGTTCTCCATGAATCAGAGAGTCCGTCAATAGAAGTTCAGAAAGCAGTGGGTTTACTGGGTAACAACCACAGCTAAACGGCTAATAATGATGTGTTTGGATTTAGTTTTAAACACGGTGGACCATTTTTCCTTAGACGAGGATAAATGGAGCGTTTGTGGAAAACCTTTTAATCAACTTGTCCGAAGTGAAGTGGAGATGAACAGTGTTCAGCTGTCTGCCACATGGCAGCCATATTGGATTTTTAGTGAAGTGGAACCTGCAAGTTTCCCACTGAAGGTCCACCTTCATCTACCTGCTATATGAGATTTTACCTGCTACAAAATGTTCAGTAATCAGGAATAAAAACGGCATTAAATGGGCCGTTAAATAAGGCAGACAATATAAATGTTTTCTTTTTGTTTTTTTTTTACATTAAACCAATGGAAAGTGCAACTTCTGTGGTCACACTGTCCACTATGACTGAAAGATAGTGATGAAGGAAAGAAACCATTTTATCCATACAGGATTATTAAAGAAAAAAATAAAGCCCCCCACTGAAAAATAAACATACAGTCTAAATAAGAACAATATCTATTAGGGTTGGAAAGGTTCACAAAATCCACGGTTCGGTTCACGGTTTTGTGGTCACGGTTTTCGGTTCGGTATATGTTTATTGTTGCACCAAAAAAAAAAAAAAAAGTTTATGAGAAAATTAAATATTTATGAACAAAATCAAAAAAATTAATGAATTGTAATTATTTTTAATGATCCGCAGAAACCCTGTATCATTTCCGCATGTTTTGCTGCTTTGAATTTAATCATCTGGCGCATGCCCTCTACGATCTCCAAGGAACTCAGAGCGGAGCGGACGGGAGCCACAGTGGAGGCTGTATGCTTTGCTTTTTGCAGGCGGTCTGGAGCGCAGCGGAGCGCGTGGGATTTCGGGGTCAGTTTGACATGTTGGTCATGTTGCTGTTAGCATAAACAAATGTGTTGCACAATGCTTGCACACTGTTGCACTTTTATCCACAACTTTCTTTCCTCCGTCATCGTAGGTCACTCTAAATGCAAAATGGTCCCATTTAGCAGACCTATAAAGTGCTGCTGGTGCGTCTTCCAACTCCTGTTCTTTCCCACTCGCCATACCCACACAATTCTCCACAACAACTGATTTTTTTTCTGCTACGCTGCTTCGCTTCTTCTCCTTGTTTACTACTGGTGGTTGGCTTTGGTCGCAGTACCGCCACCTTCTGCTCTGGAGTGTAATCGCTTCGCCTATGAGAAAAAGGAGCCGCGCATGAACGAAACGCAACACACGTGAACCGAACCAAGACAGTCGAACCAAACAGTTCGGACGGTTTTCATAAACCGTTCCATCCCTAATACCTATATATCTATAAAAATTATCTCCTTCTTACCTTTTTTTCACATTGGGATTTTGTGGGAAAAACCGAGGGGAAAAAATTATGATTATTTTTGACATCAGTGTTATCAATCCCTGATATGTGCTGCTGATTCTTGGAGACGATGTTGCTTTTATTTTCTACATTAAAATTATAAAAATGACACAATGGTGAGAACAGATTTCCAATTCAATCAAAAAAGAAATAATTAACAGTATTAACTGTGGATGGCAGATGTAGGGAGAAGCATTGCTTCATGTGACCTGCTGCTGCTAAAAGCATTAAATAACTTGAATAATAATAATTTAAAAGTATTTATCTCACATTGGAGAAATTCACTCTCTGCACTTAACCCATCTCCTTGGGGAGCAGTGGGCTGCCATCGTGCAACACCTGGGGAGCAGTGTGGGGTTAAGGGTCTTGCTCAAGGACCCAGAGTGCAGGCTGTGGGGATCAAACCGGGTACCTGCAACCATCTCAGAGCACAAGCACACTTCTCTAACCACTAGGCCACCACTCTCCCAAAGGTGAATGCATGCCTCTATTCATGATTACAGGAAAAAGAGTTTTTGGGGTGGCTGATTTATCTCTAAAATGCATAAAGAATAAATAAAAGGGAGCAGAACAAATTGGCAGATTTTCTTTTCTTTCTGTAAGTTCAAACTTTATATGTTTCTTGGAAAAAAAGAATGAGAGACATGATACTAATTATCTCCATTTAATTGTCACTTTTTATCAGTCGCTGATATTTTAAAGTTTTATGCTAAAAAAGTAGCTGTTCTACTGAAACAATTAATTGTATTAATCCATTATTAAAATAATCATTTAATTTGATAATGAAAGGGTGATTAACTGGAGTATACAGATTGTAAAACATTCAGGGAGAGAGTATTTATTTTTGTACATCTCTTAGCTGTTAATGATGCATTTGAAATTTAGATTTATCTATTTATTTGACAGTACATTAATAAGCATTCTGGCAAATTCACCAGAATTAGCCTAAAGGCTATTTTTCATCTGTTGTCCCTAGAGAGATCTTAAAATTGTCTACCTTAGAAAAAACACAACAGTAAGCATTTTACAAATGTACAAAAATTCTTTGCTTTCTTGAGTTGAAATGCTGGTTAATTGACTAAAGCGTCCAAATGTTGCGAAAAATCTAAATTGCAATTATTTTTAACCAAAATGGCGGTTTTTAATTATGGATTTTCTTTGCACTAACTAGGGCTGGACTATATGAGCTCCAATCAATATTGCCATCAATTAGGCAGTTTACTTCAATAACGATAAATGCTCATCTATCAGACATAAAGGAATGTGCAGGAAATGTATCTGATCTATTTATAATTTACTTATTCTGTAAAACACATTATATATTACTTTCAGTTAAATGATAAAAGCCTTGTACCTATTCATGTTTAAGCATTCAACCATGTCTCATTGAACAGGAGAAAAATGTTTCCTCTCTTCCAAACATTTTTGTGCAAAGATAATGGAGCCTTTTGCACATCTTAGAACTTAGAGATGAGGGTGGACAGGAACCGCTCATCCTGTGGCTGCATGTGGTGGAGGAGGAGTGATGATGCTGAGAAATGGTTTCGCTTTATGTGCTGATGACATCATATGATGTCACAAATTTCTCTTGGCTGTCTGACCAATCCACTGCCAGTCACAGGGAAGTTTGAGCGGGAAGCAAAAAATACTTAGGAACAAGGGTGTAAATAATAATCGTTTTGTATTGATGCATCGATCCAACGGCTGACGATCCGATGCATTGATGCGTCCGCAAGAGTATCAATTCCTGGAGATGGTGAATCATTTTTCTCTTTCCTTCCCCACAGCGAGTTCTTTGAGAGGACCATCCTCTGTAACAGCTTAGTGTGGAGCTGTGCACTGACGGGGCGAGCGGGCCTCACCTACCTGGAGGCTGTGGAGAGCGAGCAACGGGCCAGACACAGTCTGCAGAGCTTCCCTCAAGCCCTCGTAGTGCCGCTGCTCCACCTGGCCGCCCTGAGCCGCCGCTGCAGGCTGTCAGAGCTCTGCGAGGATGTTTACGCCTTCGTCAAAGATCGTTTCTTCCCGGGAGAAACGGTGGACGTCAGCGGGCGCAACGGAGCCAGGTAAAAAACGGGTCATCCACTTTTCCATTATGTGCAACTGTGCTGGAAGTGTTGGTCTATCCTCCTGGAGGAGGTGTTAGAATTTTCAGGAGATTCTGCAGAATAAGCTTGGAGGAAGAGTTTCCACCTTTAAATGAACCTCTATATCCAGACAATGAGATGAAGCCTGTTTGAAGCAGTTGGGCTGTTATCGGCTTTGCTGACGGTGAATACTGTGTGTGTTTCAGGCGTGTGTGCGAGATTGTGCAGGTACTCTCGCCTTCGTCATTTTCTAACAGAGCGCCACCCCCCGTCAGCCAGAGCAAGCCGGCGGACAGCGACACCATCGTCATCAGTGACAGCGACGATGAAAGGGACGTCTTTGAGAGTCCCACACAGCTCAACGGGTTGGTAGATCCAAAACACCTGAAACCAGTTCCACACAGTCTACTGGGCAGAGCTTAGGACTCCACATTAACGTACTGGTTTCATGGAATAATGAACTGGGATTATTTTAGAACGGACAAAGGGACCACATTTGATCCACACCAGACTATTGTAGGAAACATTACCCTGAACCCATCAGCAGAGAGTCTCAGAAAATTGGAGGAAAATAATAAAATCTGCAAAAAATAGGAATATTATTTTTTAAAAAGTTAATGATTATTATACAATCTAACTCGTGATATTAAATCATATTGAGATAAAAAACTGAGGATTTAAAACTGACCTTTGGGGCTTTTCTCCTTGCTGACGACGTTTTACATGTAAAACAGATGAATCCCACTTAGGCTGACAGGAAATAACCTGATTTAAAGGAACCTAAACCAAGAGCAGGTTGAACCTGAAAAAGACAAACATTTGGTCATTTAGATTTTATTTCTATACACAGCTTGTTATTACTCTGCAGTAAAACAATATTATCACTAACATGTTAGTTTATATTCTCATGCCAACATATGGGGTGCAGTCTATGACCCTTCCTTATTCCAAATGATTCATTAATCTTTCCTCAATATGCTGCACACACTGCCCGGTTATGGATCGGGAATAAAGGTAGGTTGTTTCTGTTTTATTTAAAAAAAAAATAGAAACCTACGAAATCCAATTAATAAGTATTCACAGCCTTTACCTGAAAGCTCAAACTTCAGACATTAGGACCAGTTCTGCTGCTCTGGAGGTATGCATCATTCTATTAGCTTTTCCCCCTTCCTGCGGTATTAGTCTGCTTGGTTAGAACATGGAGGCTATCAGATCAGGTATCGACAACCTCAGTGAGACGAGGATGGACAGGAACCGCTCATCCTGTGGCTGCATGTGGTGGAGGAGGAGTGATGATGCTGAGAAATGGTTTCGCTTTATGTGCTGATGACATCATATGATGTCACAAATTTCTCTTGGGTGTCTGACCAATCCACTGCAGGTCACAGGGATGTTTGAGCGGGTACCACAAAATATTTAGGAATAGGGGTGTAGATAATAATCGTTTTGTATTGATGCATCGATCCACCAGCCGACGATCCGATGCATCGACACGTCCGCAAGAGAATCGATTCATGTTTTTTTTTTTTTTTTTTCCTCCGGTCTATTTTTATCCATTTGCTCCTGGACGTAATTCTCCCTGCCGTGCTGCGGTGGCGCTAAACCTATTTTGCCCTCCTACAGCAGTGTGTCACAGTGAGCTTGACACAGACATTTTTGATTTATGCTCAATATTGAAGCGTGGTCTGTGCTACACACTGTGGGTCTAGATACGGCCGAGGCGGTGAGGAAGTGGGGGCGAGTTTAGTCCGACGACGGAGGGACATGAGGGCAAAAAAAGAGCAGAGATCCAGGTGGAAAAAGGGTCCCAGCATTCTTTCGCACCTCGCTCTTCTAGCGGGTCAAACTTCACGAGGTATTTTCTGCAGTTTCGTTAAAAACAAAACAAGCCTGCTTCCTGTCTGCGGTCAGCTACAATTTGGGAGAGATGCAGCGGAGCGACTGTGGAGGGGGCGGGGACGTCTGCAGCCGAGGTATTGAATTGCACTCATTGTACTGATTTTGTGCAGTATTTATTGATGCAAGGCCTTTCAGAATCTATAACGCAGAGGTATTATCATTTTTCAGTGAATGAAGTTTTAAAAGGAATAGGTGGAGTGTAACTTTTCTACTTCTGTTATTTGCTGTTGTTTCTCCAAAAAAAAAAATGCATAACGATATTACAGCTACAACCAGACTGTGAGGCTTCCGCCATAACATTCCTGCCCCCTTGATAAACGACCAATCACATTCACTTTATTCACTCGTGTGAAGTTGTGCACCACTCAGGAGAATTCGGAAATGCAACGGTTGGAACAGCAGATTCCCTGCGACTTTAAACCCCTCTTGCAGCCTACCTTACAGCACATGTGCTTTCATCCTAACAGGCTGCTAATTTCAGCCTTACTTTCAAATGGTGCATCATCATCACAAACAGATGGTGCGCAGACTCTTCATCTTCACAAATATTAGGCAGTTGGTATTTCCAGCTGGACTTGGAGAAAATTTAAAACTATTCCAATAGAATTGAAATTAGAAGGACTTCTGATTTATTGCCCTTTGAGTGGCTGGATGATGGAGAGAAGGTGATCATTGAGACATCCAGAGACCTCCGGAACTCAGACTAGGACGACGACCAAAAGAACACAGCAGAATCTCAGAGGAGTGGATCAGAACCACTCTGAATGTCCCGGAGGGACCAAGACTTGAAGAGTCCAGACTTGATTCTGAAAAAGGCTGCAGAGACGCCTCCCTCCAACCTGATGGAGCTGAGATGTTCTGAAAAAAGAAAGATGCAGAGCTCAACTGGATGATTCAGATCCAAACAGACTGGAGGCTGAAACTGCTGCCAAAGAGTTAGAGGCCGAACGCTGATGGAAACCCGATTTCTGAGGTTTCTACTAATCCATGTGTAACTATCTTATAAAGCTTATTTTCATTTATATAACTGCATATCAAGTTTAGAACAAAGAGGAAAGAGATTTAATAAAATAATTTGGTGTACAGCTCTTCTCATGCTGTTCCTAATGTTTGTTGCTTTTTATCTTGAAGAAGTTACTAAAATGTAAAATGTATGAATCCATGTTTGTGCTTGCAGTGGAAAGAAGAAGCCTCTGAATCCATCCGCATATAATTACAAAGTCCGGTTGGTCAAAGATGAAGGCAGTGAACCTTTCACAGTCAAAGCCAATCAGATCAGGTAAGAATCTGGTCTAATGTTCATTTTTGAAATGAATTCATGTTATGTGCTCATTGAATATGCTCTACTCACCTGTTCTAGTGTCTTTAACAGACTATAGAAGTGTATTAAAATAGTGCTGTTTTTTGTGTGTAATTAGTGTGAAGCAAAATATTTGAATAAAGGGTCCACATCTTGTCTTGAAACAAGGTCAATGTTAAACCGGATTAACACAATATTCATCACATCTGAGACGGTTTTTAGCCTTTGCAACCTGTCTAGGGGTGGCCCGATCATAACATGAAAGATCCATCCTCTTCATATCCCAAGCAGCCAGCACACAAACATGAACATTTTATGATGTTATTTATTTAAAAGAAAAAAGATAAAAAAATAAAGATAAATTTTACAACAAGTGGGGCACATGAAGCCAGAGAGAGCTAATGCGCAAAACGACAAATAAATCTGAACATTAACCAACTGACCTAATGGAAAGTAAATAAACCAAATGACAAAAACGTACCTCCATGACTAAGAAAAACCTGAGGAAACTTAAAGGCATACTATGCAACATTTTTCAGTTAATTAATGTGTTCCATAACGTTTTGGATGATTAAATGAGTCATTTCAGCTCGAACAAAGGTTCTCTTAGCTGCCCTGGTGGTCTGTAGGGGAAATACCGTACTTGCAATTGCAGGAGCCCTCGGCCCGCACCCACAGGCTCAGAAGTCTCGTGCATCGCGAGAGTCGTCTTGTTTTACGGCGAGAACTGCTACACGCCCCCAGTGAAAGGCATGCTCGTTGCTAGCGCAGTGGCGATATTTGTGCAGTTATGGCGGAACCAGCGAGAAAACAGCGAAATTGGAACAAAATAGTCACTTACCGCAGTAGACATGGTGATTCGTTCGCCTGTCTGCTAAGCTCAAAACAACCGCGCCTGGCATGACGGAGAAACCAGGAGAACAGCTGAGCATATTTACGACAGTGCACTTTTACTTTCGCCCTCTGGGGGGAGCCTCGCTGGAAAATCAACACTGGTTGCATAGTATACCTTTAAGGAAACAAACATCAGCAGCTTTTATATCCATCCAATCGATGGCCTCATGGAGTGAGGGATTGGACGTCTCCGTCTAGCAACCAAGCAGCAACAGGCACCTGCACGCTCATATTTACATCAGTTGACAACGCCAGTCATAACATTAAACAGCATTTAGTGCCATTAGAATTTCTAAGTGTAAAGATGGTGGAGCCGTCTTCTATCTGAGGACTAAAAAACTCCCCGTCCAATGAGCTCCATAACCATGGTTTCATTCTCTTATTTCAGTTCAGTTTATTTCTATAGCGCCAAAACAACACCTGTCATCTCAGGTCACTTTAGGGACTATTCAACCAGATCCTACAGGCAGAATAAAGGTTAAAAGGTTCTATCTGAGGAAAACCACCTGATTGCTTCCAGTCATTGACTTTGCAGGATTCTCTCCTCCTGGATGAGCAGGTAGAAACAGTAGATATTGACTCTTCAGAAATCCCTTCGCACTGAGCATGCATGTCACAAAGGTGGAGAGGAAAAAACCCTTTTAATGGGAAGAAACGTCCAGGAGAACCAGAACCGGGCTCCTATTGTTTCCTAAAGAAGCTCGTAGATGTCTTGACCTGCCTGAGGAAATATTTTCTCCTCCTGCAGCTTCTTATTTTTCTTCTTCTTTCATTCTTCCCACTGTAACAACAGCCACTCTGAAGAGTGTTGTTCACTGAACAGGCTGATAAAGCTGGATATTAGGAGTTTCTTCTCAGTGTATCACTATGAGATTATTATTGTGATATGTTATTAAAAAACAAAGAAAACCAAAAAATCTCCATCCATTATCTGACACGCTTGTGTGTCAGATAATGGATAATGCAGAAAGACCACAGGCTGGGAATCGAACCCAGAACCTTCTTGCTACAAGGCTGAGCAGAAAAGGCAAATCAAAAGCAAAAAAAAACTAACACCAACTGAAGTATAACGGTTCTGGTGTTAAATTAATAAATATGCCTTTTATTGGATATTATCTGATATCTAGTTATTGGTGATGGATTCCTTTGGTGTCTGATTGCTATGAGCTCAGTAGCAAGACCTGAGGTTGTGCCCCAATAAACTCCCATCCCTGTGTTCCAGTTCACTATTGATGCTGCATCTATATCACAGAGGTGTAAGTCAATGATGGAACCTTTTCTGTCCGGTTCTTCAGTTCTGCATGCCTGTAACCCGTCCACTCAAACCCTGAAACGCACCTCTACCAACCAGCACACTTCCCAGTGGGGGGGTAGGGTGTATTGTATTAGGAACAGACCTAAATCATTGGTGCAGCAAGCTAGTGGCTAATCATGTTCAGTTTTAGCTATCGCTAGCGGAAGAAAAAAACCCCCCGCTGTATTAGGGATGTATGATATTTGATTTTTGGCTATTTGACACCGCTGATTTCCTTTGCCCAGAAATACTTATAGACAGCATGTAGTTTTCTTCCTCCTGTCCTGTTTGGCTGTTAAAAATCATCCACACAGCTGCGGTTTTACTGTAACGTCTCCCGAGGGGCAGACTCGTGCCCGCGACTTGACCCACTGGAGCTGCAGGCATATTCCTCTGTTTGTCACCAAAGCTTTGTCTTTTATACGAGTGAATTCTATTAGTGAAATGGGCGATGGTCCATATTGGTTGGTCCCCATAACACGCTGATAATGGTGTGCAACCCTCATTATTATCAGTGGAATGCTAAGATGACGTTGGCGCACCGCAGCTTTACATTTGAATGCTGTTCATCTCAATAATGGGGCTGAAAAATGTAAGCAGATGAATTGATTATTAAAATAATCAACTAGTTTAGTAATCGATTAATCTTCAACTGGATTATTTAGCTGACAGAGAGACCCACTTAGAACAGGAATTATTCCAAGATCGTAAAAAAAATGTAAACATTTTGCATTCAAGATAAAAAAAATCTTTATTCTCTAAGACTGCTCTTTCCAGGGTTCCCGCGGGTCCTTAAAAAGTCTTAAAAGGCATTGAATTGTTCAAAATAAAACTAAGGCCTTAATTGGTATTAAAATGTCTGAAATCAGTCTTTCGTGGGTCTTAATTTTTAAAACATCATAAATAGGATTATTTTTATTACGATTTATTTTTGTAATCTGAATAAAACGTTAAAATTTACCTTTTTTTTTTTCTCCTTAATAACGCCTCGCCATTATTGGTTCCGTCCCGATAGCGGAACCAATAAAAGCGTTGTTGCGGCCGGGACATTTGGGAGATGCGCCATTAACTTTTTGTCTGGAAAATATGAGCAAGTGTAAATGTAACCAAAATTGTCTCCAGCCAAGAGTTTTCTCCATGGCTAAAACCAGGGAACATACATGAGGCTCAGTGGATTTTGTTGAAAAAGTCATTCAAGCTCAGAACGATGGGAATTAAGGCAGTGGAGTCGCACATGCGAAGCACGAAACACAAAGCGTTAAAATTGAGTTACCGAGAAACAGCCGGTATTTCTCAGTTTTGTTCCACCCTTGTCTCTGCAAGGCCTCCACTTATCACCAAATCTAACATACTAAGAAAACAATACAAAGAAAAATAGCTGCAAAAAAGACTTAGCACTGGTTATGTTGTGGCTTTAAAACTGATTTGTTTTGTTCCCTGCTAAAACAAAGTTTGTGAATTCAGTTAAATAATTGTTAAAATATATCTGTCATTTGTGTGTTTTTAGCTTTCTTCCTGTATGGGAAGCTTTTCAAAATTTGAAACATTAGTGCAGTGGTTTATGTTAAAATAAACCTTTGGGTTAAGTTGTCGCAAGCAGGTTTTTCTTGTGTCTGTGAATTTGGTGTTAAATTTTTATTTCAAGTGGCATTAAAAAGTCTTGAATTTAACTTGCCTTATGCTGTAGGAACCCTGTCTTTCCAGAACTCCTCAATTGGATTTTTTTTTTAATTCCACCTTGTTTCTTTTCGTAAAAGGTCTTCTGTAAGTCGCTTTTGGCTATCCGATTATTGATCGAAAAAATAATCGACAGGTTAATCAATTTGCAAAGTAATCGTTAGCTTCAGCCCTGCTCAATCACATCCACAGGGCTTTATGAAAGTAGAATGATGATCATTAGTTTTTTTTTATAAACCACCTCATCTTTTCATGTATTTATTCATTTTTCAGCCGTAAGAAATCTGTGCTATCCAGAGAACGCCTTAAGCTCCTCTTCAAGCATCATTGTGAACCTCAGAAGGGCAGCATCATTCTGAAGGTAGGAGCTCCACCACCATCTGCTCTGCAGGACGAACTCTCACCCGTTAGCTTCATCTGACTTCTGTTTTCAGCCCTCCACAGTGAAGCAGTACAGGCTCTCTGAGCAGACCTTCTCTCAGTTCTTCCCTGAGGACCCCCCACTATTCAGCCCCCCCTCTAATGGCTCCCCGGGACAGGTATGGTTGGCTTTGACCCATCAGGATGTTATCAGGAATAACTGTAGTCTGTTCAACCACAGTAATCCGCTCGCTGTGGGTCACACCCTCCAGAAAGATGCTAAACCTCAGATTGTCTTTAGTTTGTAGTTAGATTATTGACACATGACCATAGCTTGGTTTGCTGCGTGGCAAATGTGTTTGTGGCGAACAATAAAGCCAAGTAACATTGAATTTGTGCTGCATGAAGCATAAATACAGTAACTTAAGCCCCTGTCACAGCATGACCATTTACACCTGTGTCTGCCTGAAGTACGAAAAATCTGGCAAAAATGCTGACATGCATTGAATAAGTTATAGGTACGTTCTATATAAGTCATGAGCACGCCGAAACACGTTGACAAATGGCGAGTACCATGACGTATGCCAGCATATGCACATCCATGGGCCATCAGTTCCAGGTTAGTTATCTGATGGCTGACAGACGTTCAGTGTCGTTTCCTCATCAGTCGTGGCGTCTAGCTTATCCTAAACCTCTGAGTAACTTGTGCATAACTTCTGCGTAACTTATCCAGAACTTCTCTCCAACGTATAGCAACGTATCTGACGTGTTCCAGACGAGCGCTGAACGTGTTTCTAACTTCCAGCTACTGTATAATGGCGTATTGGCAGTGTTTTGGTATAAAGGGGGTTAGTTAGTTAGTCAGTTCTCCTCCAGACTTCATCCACATCATAGGGTGAGCCAGAAGGTGAGTGTGATTTATCCTCCCTGTGTTCACGCTAGGGATGGAACGGTTTATGAAAACCGTCCAAACCGTTTGGTTCGACTGTTTCGGTTCGCGTGTGTTGCGTTCGGTTCATGCGCTGCTCCTTTTTCTCAGAGGCGAAGCGTTTACACTCCAGAGCAGAAGGTGGCGGTACTGCGACCAAAGCCAACCACCGGTAGTAAACAAGAAGAAGAAGAAGCGAAGCAGCGTAGCCGGGTGTAGCAGAAAAAAAGCAGTTGTGGAGAACTGTGTGGGTATGGTGAGTGGGAAAGAGCAGGAGTTGGAAGACGCGCCAGCAGCACTTTATAGGTCTGCTGTATGGGACCATTTTGCATTTAGAGTGACCTACGATGACGGCGGAAAGAAAGTTGTGGATAAAAGTGCAACAGTGTGCAAGCATTGTGCAACACGTTTTGTTTATGCTAACAGCAACATGACCAACATGTCAGGCTAACCCCGAAATCCCACATACTCCGTCAGTGCTCCGCCCCGCTGCGCTCCAGACCGCCTGCAAAAAGCAAAGCATACAGCCTCCACTGTGGCTCCCGTCCGCTCCGCTCTGAGTTCCTTGGAGATCGTAGAGAGCATGCGCCAGATGATTAAATTCAAAGCAGCAAAACATGCGGAAATGATCCAGGGTTTCCGCGGATCATTAAAAATAATTACAATTCATGATTTTTTTTTTTTTCATTAATTTCATAAATTTTTATGGGATTTCAGGGTAACAATCAACATATACAGAATCGAACCGAAAACCGTGACCACGAAACCGTGAACCGAACTGTAGATTTTGTGAACCATTCCACCCCTACTTCACGACCACCACCAACAAACTTCCTAGCAGACATGACGCCGGATCTGCTGCCACCAAAAACATTCTTTCTCTCTTTTTATTTATTCTTTTTTATCTTGCTTGAGGTAAACAGCAGCTAGGTTAATACAATGATCAAAGACATCTTTTTCTGCTTTAACTGATGCAGCATAAAGGGCTGGTTATCCTCCTGCAGCAGTGTGTCGCAGTGAGCGTGACGCAGACATTTTTGATTTATACTCAGTACTGAAGTGTGGTCTAAATTCCACATCACAATGCCAGAGGGACAATCATGAAATAGCTGTGGGTCTAAATACGGCCAAGGCAGTGAGGTGTAGCAGAATGTCTGCGGAGGGGGCGGGGACGTTTTTGCGTTCACCGCGACACCTACGCAGACGACCTAGTTTTGAAGTATAAATCAGCTTTAATGCCCATGAAATGATGCTTCATTTTATGGGCATTACGCTGCAGTGCATTATGCAGAAGTTAGGCTGTGGTTGGACAGAAGCTCTGGACTCATTATGAATACTCTATGTAAACATCCAATATTTAAATAATACATAGAAAGTTTAGCGTATGCCAGTGTTTTAGGAGATTCTGGGACGTCGGGCATACGCAGACTGACTGAAGGAGGACATTTTATCAGAAATGTTAAAATGCAGCTTTTCCAGTTTTTACATAGATTCTATGATCTATTTCCAGGCGACATCAATAAACATGCTGGAAGAGAAGCTTAAGTTGCTGCAGAAACGAGAGGAGATGGCTGCTGCAACCCATGAGAAAGCACGGCTGAAGAGGGAGCGGGAGGAGGTGCAGGAGGCCAAAAGGAAGGAGCGAGAGGACAAGGACAAGCTGAGGGAGGAGCAGAGACTAAGATTTGAGGAGGAGAAGCAGAGGAAGAGGAATGAACGGGAGCTCAGGAAGCTAGAGAAGGAGAGGGTGAGTAGCCATCTGTGTAAAGGTGGGAGGACAGTTCGGGAGAAAATATTAAAACTTTGGATTATTACCGACTGATCAACAGGAACGAGAGAAGCTGAAAGAAGAGAAGAAGAAATATGCTCAACGCCTGAGGCTGTTAAACCAACCCAGAGAGGATATGGAGTGTGAAGACCTGAAGGTCAGTGAACACAACAGCAACAGTGCGGAGACGTTGAAAAAGGGAAATCAGTTCTTCACTGATTGGCATCACACTTCCTTTCTGTTTATAGCTTTCTACACTCGTCATGAAAAATATTATTGAAGAATTTTTGAGTTTTAGCTGGTTTAACGAGAGCAGTGGGCTTTAGGCTGCCCTGCAAGGCTTTAAACCTGGGTTTGAATGGAGATTAAGCCATTCTAAAGCACATATCAAGGTGCTCATTTTGAGACTGGATCCATATTTATTTTTGATTCTGTTCATGGTGGAGAATCCTGCTTCACAGCAGCAGGTTCAGACAAACATCCTCTAAATATGCAGGGTCATCTTTGAGCAAACCTTTTCACTTTTCTTTCACCAGTTCACCACAGTTCTTCCAGCAGTCCACACTTTCTCTTCTCTTTTTCTCATCATCTTCTACTTCTTTCCCATCGCCCGGCTTGTCACAGGTATGCCTGCTGTGTCTAAAAGTAGCAGCAGCAGCAACCCAGACTGACAGCAGCTCATTGGATAATTTGGATCACATGCAGCCTGGTGCCAGATGCTCTGGAGGGCTTTACCGTATTAACAGGAGAAGCGGCACAAGTGACGTTAGACACTGTCGTCGGACAACATGCAGTAATTTATAAATGTTTTACATCCGGTTGGGTCCGGATTAGCCAGAAGGTGGGTCCGAATCCGGGGTACGGTCCGCTAACCCGTGACCTCTGCTGTAATGCTATTACTTCACCCGTCCTGACTCCATCTGAACACCAACGAGGCCCCATCCTTGATCTGTAGGCTTCCCTTTGAACTTGAACCATCCTTTGCAGCTGCAGGAATTATTGGAAGGCCATAGACTGCTGCTGATGCTCTTCCACCATCAGAATGACTAGAGTTGACCTACGTGTGCAAAAAGCCTCTACAGACAGTGTGGAAAGCTAGCCATGGCTGTATAGGAAAGGAGCATACACTTATTGGATCTGGTGGTGTTGAATTTGCTCATGTAAAAGGTTCAAAATGCTCTCTTGGCAGAAATCAGGCCTCATATGGCGCATTTTACACCACTGCATCTGAGCCTATGCATTGCACTAGGTAATGTATGGCTTGGAAAAAGCTGTATCACCATGGAAACCTTTTGCATGAAGCTCTAGGCGGGGCGGGCCAATTATGTGGCATATGTAGATAACATGTGGAAGTAGGAGCCTGGATGTTGGCAGCTTCTGTCTGATGATCCAATCCTAGCTGATTGATCAGAGAGATCAATGCAGAGGATGGAGAAAATACCTGGTTTATTGTTTAATATGGATTACTGCAGTAGAGCCAGGGCTTGTCCATGCTGGTTATTATTTTTGCTTCTTTTACAGTATGTTTCTCTTTTTCTTTATTAAGTTGCATTTAACTTAGGCTAAGTACAAATTTGTTAGATTTTCTTTCAGCGTTTGGTAAAACTGCTGTTGTTGTGCCACCAGAAAGATAGAATACAGATTATGCGTAAAAATCCACATATAAAATGAGCTGCCTTGTCACTGCGTCTGCAGCCTTTATGTTCTGTGCAGCTGCACCACATTTCACACGAGGAAATAGAAAACGCAGAATCTCTGTTTTGATTTTTGGCCTTATCGCTGAGCCCTACCACTGATAGTTGATGGCAGAACATGGAGTCCACCAAGCTCCTGGGAAGGACTGGTTTTATGTGTCTGTCTATTGGTTCTGAAAGGCAAAACCCAGAATCTCTTGTATTCCCACTAAGGAATGTAAAGTAGTTAACGAATGCTTTGATGTCAGATCACCATCTTTATGGTTTTCAGTGCTAAATGTCTGTGTTTGTTCTTTAAGGAGCTACCCAGCCCGGTCCCTGTGAAAACCCGACTCCCTGCTGAGCTCTTTGGAGAAGCTCTGATGGTTCTGGAGTTTCTGCGAGCTTTCGGTGAACTTTTTGACCTGAAAGACGAGTTTCCTGATGGAATCACTCTGGGTGAGAACATTTCTTCTTAAATATCTTTATATTCTATGATTTATGGACGATTGTTTCTCTCTGAGTGGCTGAATAATGAAATTATTGCTGTTTAATGAATCCAAGCCTTCAGATGCCTTCAGATTTTTGATTCTTTTTTTCTTCTGATAAAGATGCTTCTCTACAACAGAGTATTAGGGCCAGGCTAGAGATTTTTTTTTTCTTTTTCGTAATACAGTGAATCCTCGTTTATCGTGGGGGTTACGTTCCAAAAAGAACCGCGATAGGTGAAATCCGTGAAGTAGAAACCTTTATTTTTTACAGTTATTATACAATGAAATACTCCATACAACATTGAAATCAAGGAACAAAAACTTTTTACAGGCCCAAGCATTTGTTTAACAAATAAAAGTACGGTATAAACGTTGTTAACTACTGTACTGTACTGTAAAATAATATAGTTATCAATAAATAAATGAGTAATAATTTTAATCATCAATACGAAATGAAGGGTTAATATTGCGGGGATCAGCACCGCCCCGCCGTGACGGATTGGAACGGGAGAAAAGGAAAAATGAAAATACAAAGTACAGTAGGACAAATAGTGACTGACGTGTACAATACAGTATTTCACTGTTGTTTGACGGAGCCGCTGCATCCTGACTCTGCTCTGCTTCTTCTAAAGCCTGCGGTGCAAGTGTGTGTTTTTTGGAGAGAAGAACATGGTTATCGGTAGTTGTTGTCGCTCTTTTTTCTTCTGGGCCAAAAGATCCTTATAAACCGACATGCCACCATTGATTATGTTTGACAATAAAGTTTAACAATGCATGATGCAAATCCGTGAAGCAGCGAGACTGTGAAAAGCGAACCGAATTATAGCGAGGGTTCACTTTATTACAAGAATAAAATAACCAGATATAACATTACAAGAATGAAGTCATCATACCACAATCCGTTTCAGAAAGAAAGCTTGGAGCTCCGCCCAGCAGATGACGACCGACCAGCTCAACCAATCAGCAACCTGATTCCACTTTCACATCCTGCCCAGTTTGATGCTGCTGCTAAAGGATTTCTTTATTTGACAAACCGATGCCAATGTATAACTTCACATGATGCTCCACATTCCTCATTTCAGGGAAGACGGTGCTTCTTGTAAGAGTTATAAAATATAACTTTATTCTCATAATTTTAAGACTTAATTCTTGTAATTTTAAGACTTTATTCCCTTAATATTATGACTTTATTCTTGTAACTTTATGACTGTATTCTTGTGATATTACGACCTTGTCATAATTTTACGACTTTATTCTCTCCTTTAAAATAAAAAAATAAAGTCTTTAGCCTGGCCCTGATACTCCGTCGTACTGCTCTACCTAGAAGCTCTAGTGCAGGTTTGTTGTGGAGCTTTAGTTAGTTGTACTCCTCTGGACGCAGCGTCTCTCTGGAATTTAAACAGATCTGAGGTTCTGCTGCCTCTGTGTCGCATCACATGGGGTCCAACTAGGTCTGTCTCTACTATATGCTGTACTGTCTGCATTCTGAGTGTTTTTTTATTAAAAAGAAAATCTGGAGTCCTTCCATGAACCAGAACCTCACTGCAGCACCTGGTCTGGTTCTGATCTAATACGTCTGTTCCCAGCTCTGTCTATAATCACTCTGTCGTTCCACAGGGGTTCTGGAGGAGGCTCTGGTCGGCAATGACCCAGAAGGACCTCTTTGTGAGCTTCTTTTCTTCTTCCTGACGGCCATTTTTCAGGCTCTGGACGAGGAGCAGGAGGAGGTGGCTAAAGATCAGGCTGAAGGTAGGAACAGGGGAAGCAAGCTGCACTGGTTTCAGGCCGTTTCCCAGAATAATGCCTCCATGTTTCCCTCCTGCAGGCCTGTGGGAGGCCCTGGACGATGACTCGGATCCCACTCAGTCAGCTCTGACCGCTGTGGCCTCGCTGGCTGCAGCCTGGCCTCAGCTGCATCAGGGTTCTGGTCTCAAACAGCTGGACCTGGACAGCTGCACGCTGTCTGAAATCCTGCGCCTCTACATTCTGGCCTCTGGTGCCGATTGTAACCACAACAATGCTAAGTTCCGGTACCAAAAACAGGGTGGCTTCACCGTCATGGACGACCCGTGTGTGAACCTGCGGTTGTCCGATCCGGTCCTGGTGAAGAAGCTGTCCTGCACTTCGGTTTATGACCTCACACCAGGTCAGTGAACCAAAATTATATGGTGGCGATGGTGCAACGGAGAGCCGCTCTTCTAGCCTCCTGGTTTAAACCTGTCTGTACTGAATGGCTGTTAGCTATTCTGTCTTACGGCTTTAAGTACCGCCATCACTTGATCAGTCCTTCCTGTTCAGATGTGAAGTTCGCTTAGCAATTGTTAAAATAAAATACTGTTTTGTTTGCAGGAGAAAAGCTGAAGATCCTTCAGGCTCTGGTGGGGAAGCTGCTGACTTTAGCATCGAGCAGAGATCTGATTGAAGACTGCGTGGACGAACAGAAGGCAGCTAAACAGGAGCTGCGAGAGATCAGAGCTGAGCAGCACCGCAGGAAGCGGGAGGAGACGGCGCTGAGGTAAGAGTCCCATGCTGGGGGAAGCATCTAAAGACACAAACCTGAAGCATCAGCAACAGTTGGAACATGGTCTGACTGGATGCCATTTAGTTCTATTCAAGGAAACAAGAAGAACTGAATTATACAAGTGGTGTTAACTATCATAATTTCTCTTATTGTTCACAAAGAGCTTTGCTAACCCTAATGCACTATCATAGTGAGCACGAACACTGAGATTTGGTCCAAAGTTATAAACCCGTCATTCAGAGATTTCAAAAACTCCTCCTCCATCTTTCCCTTGGTACTAACCCAGCGTGGAAACCTGTCTAAATACGTCTGACGTTTTTCTTCTTTAAGCTGGTTGTGTTTAATCAGATCACGTAAACGAAGCACAGAGCATCTAATTTTAATCATAGAGCAGCATCTGTTCACAGCTGATCTACTGAAGCACTTCCAGGTTCCTAGTTCATGAATATTGATCCAAAGCGGCTAATCTTTAACAATCCTTTTACAGAGAAGAGAAGTCAGTCCTGTATAATCCCATTAGCTATTAATATTTGATTAAATCATGAAGGGGGATTTGAATCCTTTTACACACCGTCTAATGAAATACAGTCAGATTTAGCCTATTGATTTTAGTTGGTCTAACTAGGACCAAACTGCTAAACCGCCTTTAAGGCTTTTTCAGTGTCGCTCATCCTGAGCTTTGAGCAGCTCTAGTGTTGATGGAGCAACCACTCCCTCTTTTGCTACGTTCACGACGGACGCACTTTGGGCGGCAGAAGTAGCAGGTTTACATGTAAAGTCTTTGGTTGACGGGCATCATAAGGTCGCTTTAAAGCAGCAGAAGCAGCGCCTCATGAGCTTCTGAAGCTCAGGACGCGATGCAAGACCAGTAGCTGCTGGAGTTGGAAAGATGGAACTAGAGCTGCTGGCTGCGCCACAACAACCAATGAGAGAAGCTGATCTGGGAACTAGCAGGGAGACAGACACAGCACTGCTGATGCAGAGCGCTATGATCACTTCTCTAAAACAGTTTAACACCTAAATTTACTTAGAATGTAGAAACCTGCCAGCAGAATATGTTTGCTTTTATTATCCTTTATTATGTACGTTAAAAATGCTAATATCTACTTCCAGCCACCAGGAATGTTAGGGAAAAACCCCCAAGAGGCGACTGGTGAAGGTGCTATTTGCTATTATTTTACATTTCATCAGCGATCTAAAGTAGAAAACAATCATTGTCAGTTTTGAAGGAAAGCCCTGCCTTCTAAGAGTGAGTCTCAGCTTATTTTTATTCTTTTTATTTCTGAGGTCAGAGGAGGACAAATGGTACATCTTAAAAAATGACTTTCATTCATTTAGACAAAACTGTTATTTTACTTGTAGAAAATGGACGGTTGTTGTTGACTGAATTTAAAAGTAGTGTACCGTATTTTCACGACTATAAGGCGCACATAAACGTCTTTTTTTCCCCTCAAAATGTGCGGTGCGCCCTTTGGTGCGGTGCGCCCTATGTGTGTTGTAACTGCGACTTTTGAGACCACCTCATTGAGGAGATGATGAAAGAGTGGCTGAATGTAGGAGACCAGGTGTTTTTTTTCCACTCATCACCATCGATGTTAATCTGTGACTCCATGCGTGCCCATCTCACAGCTGATGTGAAAAACATGGTGAAACAAATGAATGCTGTGCTCGCTGTTATTCAACCGCTTGACATCGGTGTGAACCGGACGCAGCAGAAGCAGCGAGTTTACATGCAAAGTCAATGGTTGACGCGCGTATAGGCGCAGCAAAAGGTCCCTCAGCGCGTTTTGAGCAGCAGACGCAGTGCGTCGGGAGCGTTTAAGCATCTGACGCGCTTGACGTGCTGCTCGAGTTGGAAAAATGTAAGTTTTGCTGCTGGAAGCGCCGCATCAACCAATCAGAGAAGCTGATCTGGGAGCTGACAGCGAGACAGACACATCGCTCTGATGACATATGATATTAAGGCAAATGAAAAGGGCTGGATGGATGAGGAGATGATGAAAGAGTGGCTGAGGCACGTGTATGTGAGGAGACCAGGTGTTTTTTTCCACGCATCACCATCGCTGTTAATCTGTGACTTCATGCGTGCCCATCTTACAGCTGATGTGAAAAAAAGGTGAATCAAATGAACGCTGTGCTCGCCGTTATCCCGGGGGGTCTGACAAAGGAACTTCAACCACTCGACATCGGTGTGAACCGGCCGTTCAAAGTAAGGCTGCGAGCGGCGTGGGAGCGATGGATGACAGACGGAGACCACAGTTTCAGGAAAAGTGGAAGGCAGCGCTGGGCAAGTTACGCCACCGTTTGGGCTAACGTGTCTGCTGGCACAGCTTTCGCAAAAGCAGGCATTATTTCTGAGGAGCCGCCCGGCATGGAAAGTGACTCTGACAGCGAAGAAGGGGAAACTGGCATGTCTGATTTAGCGCAGCTGTTTAATTCAGAAACAGAGGATGATGACTTTGATGGGTTTGATTAATACTTTGTAATAAATACTTGAATAAAGCACAATCATACTCAGGTTTGCTCCCGCTCTATTTTTCTACCTGAAAGCTTAATTCAACAGCAGCCTCTGGGCCAGGTCTCCTCCGGGTTCACCGCAGCGGCTGGCAGGTGTTTTTTCATCTAAATAATATAAATCTTGCAGCTATATTTGCTGTGATCAGTGGGAATAAAGTAGTTTTAATATGTTTTAAGTGAGAAAGTCCACCTGAAAACTTAATAATTGCAGTCAGTTCATCCAGATTATCATCCTGCCTATACTATTTCTGTCGGAGGCGCTCAGACCCCCACCAGCGGTACAGCGACAGTAGAAATCACTTCAACAGCAGCCTCTAGGCCGGGTAGCCTCCGGGTTCACCGCGGCGGCTGGCAGGTGTTTTTCATCTAAATAATTTAAACTGCAGGCACCAGGATACCGGTAATAAAAGCGAACATATTCGTCGGCAGGTTTCAGGATTTTAAGTTAATTTAGGAGTGATCACAGCGCTCTGTCATCTGCGATGTGTCTGTCTCACGGCCAGCTCCCAGGTTTGATTAATACTTTGTAATAAATACATGAATAAAGCACAGTCATACTCAGTTTTGCTCCCGCTGTATTTTTAAATACGCATAGAGGTATTTAAATGTAGTAGAGAACATGTACCTGTATATAAACCCCGCGCCCTATAGTCCGGTGCGCCTTATGTGTGTGTTAAATACAGAAATGGCACACATAACTAAGACTGCGCCTTTTAGTACGGTGCGTCTTATGGTCGTGAAAATACGGTAGCTTAATATGGCTAACTGCCCGAGCTAAAAGAGGCTAACCCATTAGCTGCTGAGCACAGCTAGCCACAGCGCTACCCAGCTCTCTTCTTTATATCATGGTCTAACAGTTACTTTGTTCACCAGTAACAGAATTTTTTAAATTTTGTTATCAATCAGGTAAAACTTCATTGGTTATTAGACACGCTGACGCTACAGATGCTCCCGACTCGACACACTGACAATGCTTTATGTTATCGTTGTCTTGGCAACCACAATGTTTTACATCAGGTGGCAACTTTTAGCCAATCATGTAGCGTAACGACACTGGCAGGAAGCAGGACACCAGCAGATCTGGTAGCTACACCCGGCCAGAGACTGCTGTTGAATAGGATTGAATGGGACTGACAGCGCACCGCCGGTATGTGGGGATCTGAGCGGCTCCCACCGAGAAATTATCTTTAAAGGCAGGATGGTAATCTGGATGAACTGACTGAACAGACCATGTTTTCAGATGGACTTTCTCACTTCAAAATAGATTCAAACTACTTTTTACCCACTGATCACAGCAAATATAGCAAAGCAACTCTGGCATTGAACACAGGAGCAGCAGAAGCATCAGACGCATCTGGACAAACTTTACTGGACGTCTCGCCTTAATGTGGACGAGCAGCAGAAATAAAGCAGGAGTTTTTTTTGCTGCTGAAATCGCGGTGTGAATGTAGCATGAGGTGGAAGAAACCTGCTGCAGGATCCCCATCAGACGTTTGGAGCAAAGGTGCTCAAACCGCTGTTCAGGAGGCGGAGGAAAACGTCCTGGCAGCGGATGTATGGTCTGCTGCTCCAGGCTGTTTCTGGGAAGCTGCCGTGTTTCTGCGATCCAGGATTCATGAGAGGACCCGGGTTTAGAATCGCAGCTGAATCACCTGCTATGATTTATATTTTATTTCCAGGGCTCGTCTTCGGAAAGAGGAGAAGCTGAGGGATCAAGAACTGAGAATGAGGGAGAAGGAGGAGAAACTGAAGGAGCAGGAGGTGAAGGAAAGAGTCCTGGCTAATGGGTAAGGAGCAGAAACATGCGCCATCAATCATTGCTTGATAGCTGCAGTATGTGGGGCTAAATAAGGGCACCTGATTCTCTAATGCATTGTAGGACACGGTAGCCCTTTCCTTTGGTCTCACTTTTTGTTTACATTACTTATTTAAATGATGCACTGTAAAGCCTCTTACCATCTGAAATTAGCAACATGGGTTGACCTGCTAGCAATCCGCATCTGTATCCTGTCCCATTGGCAATGAAAGCTTGTTCAGTAAAATGTCTTAATTATTCAACTCAAAAAGAAGTCACTGCTCAGATTATTTATCCGTCTTGGTAAAGAGAACTCTGATAACAACTGTCACCAGTTTGTGGGGTTGGACCTACAGCGTATCTGATCAGTCAGGATGTCCCTGCAGGAACTGATCCAGTAATCCTAACTTATTTCCTCCTTTTTATTCTTTACTAAGGCAGCACCATGCAGAGCCTGCGGAGCCAAACTTCTATCATATGGGGAACTATTGTTTTTTTTTTATTCCAGATGATTGTCATGGTGATAAATCAAAGAAGTGTCCGTGTTTATTACAAACAATAATTCAGTGTGCTAAGTTTACTTTTATTAGGCTACTCCAATTATTTCATGTCTATAAATATTACCACTGTGATAAATATCTGATGCACATCCCTAAAGTGATTGCCTGACATTAGTTAAATCTGCACCATGTTTTAAACCCGAACAAAGGGAAACAATGACGATGAATGTCAATAACTGAATCGATAAGGAATTGAATCGTTTCAAAGAATTGATAAGGGAATCTGAACGTGAAAATCGTATCAATTCCCAACACTACTGACAGCCAGCGACAAATTCATCCTCTCTGTTCTCTTCTATGCATTTGCTGCACAATGAGCAGCTCATTAGCTTAGCATCGTCATCAATAAGACAATCTCTTGTGAAACACAGTCTTCCCAAAAGCACCATTTTCCACTAAACTTCCTCTTCTTCCTGGGGGCTTTAGATCTTTGCTCCCCCTCCTTCTCATACGCTTATTGTCTGTTAGAAGGCTTGGTTGCTCCAGCTATACACTGTAGGGCTGCAACTAACGATTATTTTGCAAAACGATTAATCTGTTGATTTTTTTTTTTTTTCGATTAATAATGGGATACCGAAAGGTCCCTTAAAAAAGATTTTTAACTAAATTAAACCAGGTGGAACTAAAAACTTTTCTACTTCAAGAGTTCTGGATGGACCATATTGACAGGAGAAAACTTTTTTTTTTTTTTATGTAAAATGTTTATATATTTTTTTACAATTTTGATATTATTGCTGTTGTGAATGGGTTGCTCTATCAGCTAAAAACACGTCTTAGAGTCTCTATACTCCAGTTAACGATTAATCCATTACTAAATTAGTTGACGATTATTTAAATATTCGATTTATCACGATTAATCTGATTATTTGTTTCTGCCCCAATACACTGTGTTCAGAATTATCAGGCAAGTTGTATTTTTGAGGATTATTTTTATTATTGGGCCACAATTGTTCTCATATACAGCTTGGAGTAGGACAACATGTATAAAAAGGGTAATGTGGTCGAAATACTCATTTGCCTAATACTTCTGCACACAGTGTACGCACGTCTTTCTGTCAGCATTCGAGGAACAGACGGGGGGAGACTCGCCAAAATAAAAGCTGAAAGGATGTAACTGTGGTCCAAACATTTCCTCACCTTGTGTTAAACGGTGCTCTGGGATTACTTATCAAATGAAAAATGTAGTCTCCTCTGGTTAGTGGCGAGTGTTAATTTTGGACCCCGGGTTAGGATGTGGCGCAGGTAAACAAACAGGAGCCTGTTTTCAGATGAACAGGAATCCTGCGGCGCCATTAGTTTCACGCCTTATCGTCATGCTGCTGCTTCATGTCTTATTTTTCTATTAACGGTTGCATAACGGCATTTCTTCTGTTTGGTTTTGTTGGGACTTCTTGAAAGTGGAATTTTTTGCAGAATGTATCATTCCACTTTTTTCCCTTTGCTGATCAGGTTTTTAAAATAAACCCTGATTCGTGGAATTAGGAAAAGCGCCCGCATGCGTTTGGCAACATGTTGTGGCTATCATGGCTTCAGAGGAAAGAGCTGCAGCAGTAAAGCTGTGAACGGTGGTTCAATACGTTTCTCTGCTCTGTCCTCAGGGAAACGGCTGCTGAGGCGCAGGGAGAACATTCTGGAAAGAACGGGAAGGAAAACGCTTTATCCAGCAGCATGAAAACAGGTAAAGTCTGATCCCAGGTCGGTTTAATACAGATTCTCCTGTTTTAGAGGAGTTTCTTTTGACACTTCATTAAACCAACCGCTTGTTTATTCAATTCAGTTTATTTCTTTAGAGCCAATTCAAAACATGTCATCTCAAGGCACTTTACAGTTCACCAGATCATCCAGTCAGATTATTTTAAAGTTTTCTGTCCAAGGAAAACTAGCTGATTGCATCGACTCATTGACTCATCAGCAATCCCTTACATTAAGTATGCTTGTAGTGACAGTGGAGAGGAAAAACTCCCTTTGAACAGGAAGAAACCTCCAGCAGAACCAGGCTCAGTGTGAGCGGCCATCTGCTGAGGCCGACTGGGGTTCAAGGAGACAGAAGCAGACATAGAAAAAGAAGCATAGATAAAAAAGGCAACTGTCAACCAGCTCCACAGGCGGCCCCATCCAGGAAACACACAGCCAGTCAGACGAGCTCTGAGCCAGCTCCCATGTCAGAGGATGAAGAGAGCACATCCAGTTAGTCACAGTCAGAGAAACAGGACTACACTGGAAAACAGGCCAAGCTCCAACATTTAGAAACAAAGGTGTTGATGGCAGCAGCACAGCTGATATTTCTCTCCAGGATGGAGTCACAGCCAAACAGGAACAGACCAGATGAAGCTACTATGAGAAAAAGCAGAGAGAGCAGAACGTTAGAGATTGAACTAACAGATTCTGCAGAGTTATTCTGGTCGTATATAAAGCTTGGAGGCAGCCTTTTAGTCTGTAATGTTTGTTTTTGTGTGTCTTGTGTTCTCCAGCCAAAGGAAGCCAAAATGAAGAACATCAGCAAACACATTCTGACTCCAAGTCCTCCGGCCTCGTTTTCAACCTGAGCAAAGAGGAGCTGGACCAGGAGCAGGAGAAGGTTTGCAGATCCGATCTAATGTCTCAGTGCCGTGATTGAGGCACTCAGTGACGGTAATCCGCTAACGAGCCCTTGTCCTTCCCTGCAGGTTCGACAGCTGCTGGATCGGATTCAGAAGGCGGCGGCCTGCACCTGCCTGCTTCCTCTGGGTAAAGACCGGCTGTTCCGCAGATACTGGATCATCCCCTCTGCCTCCGCTCTGTTTGTGGAAGAGGACTTTTTCGGACTGACAGAGGACATGCTGAAGCCGCGCCCCAAACCTGAAGACGCTGCAGCTGATGAGGTGGATCAAAACATGGAGGCGGAGCCATCAAGTACCAAGTCAGTCTTCAACTGAGATCACTGAAGGCTTCAGAGCTTTCTAACAATGACTCAGCTTGTTTTGCTCTTATAACCTGACAGCGGTTGTTCGGACCCTGACCTCCCCAGTGCTCCGGTGAACCGGCCCAACCAGTGGTCCTTCTACGGCTCAATAGAGGAGGTGGATCAACTGATCGAAGCTCTGAACCCTCGAGGTCACAGAGAGGGCTCCCTGAGGGAGGCGCTGCTGCAGGACAGAGACAAGCTGCAGCAGCTGCTGCAGAACTGCGACCGCAGCAGATACAGGCTGCAGCCCACACAGACCGGTACCACATGAGGCAAACCTTCTTTCCTCCGTGAGATCAGAACCGTTCTCTCACACAGCTCTGCTGTTTCTCTGTGTTCCAGGTGAAGAAGTGCTCCCAGCTTCCTCTGCATCAGCAGATACCCTGATGGAAGTGAGATTAAGAGACCTGCTGCTGGACCTGGAGGACCGCATCTATCAGGGATCCCTGGGGACTTTGAAAGTAGGTTCAGCAGGTCCCAGTGATGAATGCTGTGGAGCTCCTGATGGACGCCACACTCAGCCGTCTCATTTTCCCATTTTTAAGGTGATGGACAGAAAGGTTTGGCGCACTGCGCTGGAGGAAGGAAACTACGAGCTTCTGGGATCTGATGCCAAAGAAAACGGCGTGATGAATGGTCAGGTGGAGCCGTGGGAAGTGGACTCGGCTCACCTCAGAACCAGAGAGAGGTGCAATGACAGGTAGTCGGCAAATCCAAGCAGACCTGCTGAATGTTTGTGTTCTTGGATTAAAGCCGTTGATTGAGGGTGTTGATGCTTCAGGCTGCAGGAGCTCCGCTGCGAAGCCTCGGCCACCTGTGGGACCAGCGGCAGCACCACTCCTCAGGCTATCAGCAGCGTGGTGCGAGTTCTGGCTCAGGCCCTCAGTCACGTTGAGCAAGGCATTGAGAGACGCTTCCTTAAGCCTCCTCTGGGTGAGTCTGAGACTGCTGGTCTGAGCTTCCAGATCCTCTCATTTATCTGTGAAAATTTGAATTGACAAAGTTCCAAATAGGTTTTCTACTTTCTGGTTGAGTCAAAGGAAAAGTCCAGTCAGCAGGAATAATGAATGGATTATTATTTATCCCTAAAACTAATACGTTCGCAGTGATTTCATGAATTTTGCGTTAATTAGTAAAAAAATATTTAAAATTTTCGTTACGACCAGAGTCTGGGAGCGGCCATTTTTGTCTGAATATAGTAACCCCTCCCTCCTGCCATCTTCCGGCAGTGACGTCACGGTGCGGTAAGCCTAGCGCCATTCTCCCGCTTTACAAGCAAAATCAGTGGGAACTACTAGACACATCTGCAATCAAGAACAATTATTGAAGATTTCCAGAGGACTTCACCATTGAAATTCACCAGAGCTATAGTGAAACTGACAATGCCAACGTGCATGGCAGCTGGATGTTGGAATACATCGGGTAAAAGTGGAAAAATTTGTTATTTCACCTTTCCAATTCCTGATCCTCCACGGACGGGTTCATCGTTGCATTGCCAACCTGAAGAGGGAGGATTTGCCATCGAACTTCTGGCCAGAGAAAAAACACGTAATATGTAGCCAACATTTGGAAGAAGAATTTTTCCAAGATGACTTGGATAATAGCGCGTTGTGACAAACACCAGATACAGCACTGGGACTTGATCAACAGCTGATACCACACCGTGACGTCACAAACCAGCAGTGATGGGACTAACGGCGTTGAAAGTAACGGCGTTACTAACGTCGTTACCTTCTTTTAGTAACGAGTAATCTAACTAATTACTTTGACTGTAACTATAACGCAGTTACCATTGCAGACACCCCGTTACTGCGCGTTACTCAGGTCGCACAATGAACCTTTTTTCATGATAGGACTCGTGCGCAGCTGCGTGAAGCTGACACCCCACCCACGTCAAAAAAACTCTGCAAATAGTCTGAATGGTTAGTGCAACGTTAGTGCAGATTTGTGCAGAAAAAATATTGTTTGTGCTACTTTTGTTTAAGAGATATTAAAGATTATTTTTAGGTCATCCAGAGGTGCGCGCCTTGTCATGAGAGAGGGGAGGATGAGAATGGCTGATGTATAGTGAGATTCCGTCTGTCAGTTGGGTAGGTGGGTGTTTCTGCTGGCGGGTGTTAACGTACAGCACACACAGAGAGATGGAGAGTGAGGATGACTCCAGCAGCAAACAGCGTTTTCCTGACGGAAATACCGGTGTTATGTCGAGCTGCGTTTCCCCATCAGATACGGTTTCCTCTGCATCTCCGCACAGCGCAGGCGGCACGAGTCACCGCGCAAGCGACAGGAAACGCGCATGCTCGCTAAAGGCGCGCACCAGTCGCCCTGTGCTCGCGCCACAGGAGAACTATGGAGAGCGTGAACGATCAAATGAAAGGGAGAAATCTGGATGGATGGATGGATGGATACTCTGCCTTCTCAACCTACTGTATTTTTTATTTTAAACATTATTTGATGGCCTTTGTGGGAGGGATGGAGATTTTATGTCACACGCAGAGTATACATCTAGATAGATAGATAGATAGATGTTGCAGTATCTATAACAACCCAAACACACAGGATTTCAGAATTAGGCATCCCCAGTTATTAATTTCATATACTCACCAGATCTGAATGCCCTGTTAAAAAACTTCACATGGCGTTCCCCCCTGATGTCATTTACATTGAGTTGCAAGAAATGCAAAACTCTCTGCAGGTTCTTGTCTTTGTCGTCCGCTCTATTCAGCTGGCTTTTGAATCACACCGCGAGACGGTGGGAGCTGGGGGGTGAGGGTTACGGGGGCGAGAAACGCAAAAGTAACGCAATAGTTACTTTTACTAGTAACTAGTTACTTTTATTGTGGAGTAACTCAGTTAGTAACTCAGTTACTTTTTGGGAGAAGTAACTAGTAACTATAACTAATTACTTTTTCAAAGTAACGTGCCCAACACTGCAAACCAGTAGGTGGTAGTAGAGTTATTTGACAAACATGGATGCCTCCAGTAAAGCACATTCAAATTACTCTGACTTAAAAACATTTATCTATTGAACAGGATATAATTATTTAATATTTAAAGTACTTTTAGAAGAATGAATTCTGAATATGAGCGGACTTTTTCCTTTGCCAGTAACATAAAGCTTTTTAGATTTTAGCGATTTTACTCGATCACGCCTTTCCTAACATTCTGCAGTATGAAATAAGTAATGAAAGATATGGCATGATTCATGCTAATATCGTATCAAAAATGCTCTTTGACACAATATCAGCGTGTCTAGCTAACGAACACAGTGTGTTTATAACTGTGCAGGTGATGAAGACTCAAAAAAAGACCCGAAAATGAGGAAGAGCAAGAAGAAGGAAGATGACCAAGCATCCGATGGTATGACCTCAATTACATATGCTGCTGCTTCACCTCATGGACGAGGGATAACTCATATTTTATACTAGTTTTAAACTTTTATTTCCTGTAATTTAGGAAAGTTTTGTTTGAGGGACAGTATTTTGTACAAGTGGTGCTAGACTTAGACTTTGTCATTTTGTACACACGGAGTGTATGCAAAAAGAAATTTCGTTCAGTACATTTCTCAAGACATTTAGCTTTTTAAAGTGATATTAATATTCAAACACATCGATTGGTGGAAAAAAAGGCGGAATTAAAATGAGACTCAAATGAACTTGGCTCTGTTATCTAACTGCCAACATATGTTCTCTGACAATGAGATTGGAGAGCAAAATGATAAATATATGGAATAAAATGATTTATTGTCTTTTAATTTTTATGCCTCTGAAGTCATGAAAGAAATATATTACTGCAGACTAGTGAAAAATGTCATTGGAAACAATAGTGGGACTTCTGACATCATCACAGCACAAACACCACTGAGGTCTGGTGGAAGCCCAGGGCTTCTGATGGAGGCCATCTTCAGCTCAAACAGAAACAACCACGGACATTGGAGCCGCTTTGGTTCCTGTGGCAGGCTTGGTCCTGCATGATCTCAGCGTTCCTATCAGGGTTTATTAAAAACAACCTTGCAGGTGGTGATGTTAAGGGCAGGAGGAGGCGTAGTCCTCTTGATCTAAAACCACATGATTTTGTTTTGTGGGTATTAAGAGTGAGTTTGACTCAATGGGGATCTATAAATCATGCATTCTTTAGAAACTGAGGCTTTTTTTTAGATCTTTCTTTTGCCGCTAGAAGAAAGGAGACGTGAGGAGTCCCAAAATGAAGGATCTCTTTCTGTTTCTGTGGGTTAAACCTCTTTTTGCCTCACAGCAGCCCGTCTGACGCTCTGCTGCATCTCCTTCCTCTTTCTGTCAGATGGAAGCAGTGACGGTGGGCGGGTCATTAAGACTGTTCTGGAGCGATGGAGGGAGTCTCTGCAATCCTGCTCCAGCTTCTCCCAGGTTCAGCTTCTTACCTCCTTTAAGCTCTTCGCTGAGAGCATCTCAGCATCCAGACTGATGGAGTTCTTCTTCCCAGGTGTTCATCCACCTGTCCAGTCTCGAAAGGAGCATTCGCTGGTCCCGTTCGGTCCTCAACGCCCGCTGTCGCCTCTGCAGACGCAAAGGAGACGCAGACAGCATGCTGCTGTGCGACGGCTGTGATCGAGGACACCACATCCACTGTCTGAGGCCCCGTCTTAAGGTAAGGCACCTTCACAGAACCGCGGCACCATCCTCTGACGGCACCAGGTATTCATGAAACTCCACCTACTCCAGTGTGTTCCAGAGGGATCCTGGTTCTGTCCCGACTGTCGACCCAAACAGAGATCCAGCCGCGTTCCCTCCCGACAGCGCTCCTCTGTAGACGAGAAAGAGGAGGAGGACGAAGAGGAGGAGGATGAAGAGGAGGAGTCAGAAGAGGAATCTGAGGAGGAAGATGAGGAGGAGCAAGAAGAGGAGGAGGAGGAAGAGGAGGAAGCTGTGAGGTACGTGCAGAACGGTTCTGTTTACGTTTAGGCGGATCAACCAGAAGTAAAACCTATTTTATTTCTGCAGCACCAAGAAGAGCCAGGCTGCCCCCCCCAGAGGCAAAACCCTTCAGGCCACGCCCAGAGGTCAACAAGCTCCGCCCAGAAACGGAGCTGCTTCATCAGGGAAAACCTCTGCTGCCTCCAGGTGTGTTTTTTTGTTTTGTTTAAAAAAGCTGATTCTAGTTTTCTGCTCTTCATCCATTCATCTATTGTCTCTGAACACAGAAGCTCAGGGAAGAAGGCCTCTGCTTCTAACGACAGAGCGGCGTCGCGCTCAGGACAGCGTGGCGGTGCCCGCCTCAGTAATGAGACCCTCCCTCCAAAGAGCAGCATCAGAACCTCACCGGGTCAGAGAGACGTCAGCAAGAGGCCCTCAGCAGGTAGGCTGATGAATCCAAGGAGAGTAGGGGGCGTGGCCTAACAAGGGACTTCAGCCGTTCCCAGCTGTTTGGGAATCCTTCCACACCTGAACACAGCAGAAAGAGTCTGTTTCTATAGCTCTGACTGGGGTCCTCAGACACACTCCTTTCACCCGTTAGGCGCAAACAGAGTGAGTAGCAGTTCCTGACAACGTTCGGCTATGAGCCGCTGCACTGAAGTGTGGCGGATAGAACCCTGGAAGTCTTTAGCTGAGTTATACTTGGATCGTGGTGCCGGGCTGTGAGTGCCATGCGCGAACCCATAAATGCACTGTACTCGCAAAAACCACAGAGGGACACTGATCAACATAACCAGTGGAAATGCAGAAAAAAGAAGAAACCGTTAATGTCCCACCTCCAAAATGGCCGAGCGCAGTATTGTTTATTTAACAATTGATGATTATTGAAGAATAACAGGTGTGTTGCACAGAAATATACGGTGGAATAAAACATTTACCTTCTGCACAGAGAGAGATGATGATGATGGGGAAACCAGCTCCTACAACAGAGAATTAGGGCCAAGCTAAAGGGGTGTTTTTATACGAGAATAAAGTAATAACATTAGAATAATGTTGTAACATTATAAAGCTGCAACAATATCAGAATAAAGTCAGAATATTATGAGAATAAATTCATCATACAAACTCTGTTGTATTCAATACACTGTCGTTTGCACAATCGTTTCAAAGTCCTTCTCATAATAATAATATAGATAATAATAATTCTGATAATTTTAATAACTTAATATTTCCTCATTTGCCAAAATATAACTTGACATCAGACTCGACATTCCTTATTTTAGGGAAGACTGCTTTATCTATCCGTCCATTTTCCATCACCTTTATCCCTGCTTGGGTGGTGAGTGGTGCTGGTGTCTCCAGCTGTCTACGGGCGAGAGCCCCCCTGTGAAGCTCATAGGAGCCCTTTTAAAAAAATAATGTATATAAAATGATTGTGTTACCAAAAAAAGCTAATTTATTCGATACTATGGGTAGTTGTTTCAGCCTTTTTTTAATTTATATGTGATGGAAACGGAACATTAATCCTTGTTTTTACCACAGGCTTGGCCAGTAAACTCCCCTGTTTGCTGAATAAACCGTAATAATGCTGCATTTAACCACAATGTTACACTGGAACCCTTTCACAGGCAAACCTGTCTGTAGGGATCAACCTTATTTCAGGGTTCCCGCGGGTCCTTAAAAAGTCTTAAAAGGCATTGAATTCTTCAAAATAAAACTAAGGCCTTAATTGGTATTAAAATGTCTTAAATCAGTCTTTTGTAGGTCTTAATTTTTAAAACATCATAAATAGAATAATTTTTATTATGATTTATTTTTGTAATCAAAGTAAAACATTAAAATAGACATTTTGTTTTTATTAAAAAAAAAAATAACGGCTCACTATTATTGGTTCCGTCCCGATAGCGGAACCAATAAAAGCGTTGTTGCGGCCGGGACATTTGGGAGATGCACCATTAACTTTTTGTCTGGAAAATATGAGCAAGTGTAAATGTAACCAAAATTGCTTTAACTTTTTATTAACATTACTAAAAATCTGAACAAATTTTTTTTTCTTTTTTTTTATGATTTATATTTTATTGTCTTTCACAAATGGTAATGCAAAGCCAATACTTTAAGATTGTCACAACAGGTTTTCCTTAAGTGCCCCTATAATAACACATGAGGTTTTGAACGTAAAAAGTAAACAAAACAAGCCGAAAATAAAATAATTGAGGTAATAATGTAGCTTTGAAGTGGGGTGAGGGATAATAATAATTATAAATTTCCTTTCCTCATTCTAGCGCCTCCATTAACTATCCAGCTTTCCCTACAAGCTTACAATTGCTCTTGGCTCCAGCCAAGAGTTTTCTCCATGGCTAAAACCAGGGAACATACATGAGGCTCAGTGTATTTCGTGCTAGAAGTGATTCAAGCTCAGAACGATGGGAATTAAGGCAGTGGAGTCGCACATGCGAAGCACGAAACACAAAGCGTCAAAATGGAGTTACCGAGAAACAGCCGGTATTTCTCAGTTTTGTTCCACCCTTGTCTCTGCAACGCCTCCACTTATCACCAAATCAAACATACTAAGAAAACGATACAAAGAAAAATAGCTGCAAAAAAGACTTAGCACTGGTTATGTTGTGGCTTTAAAACTGATTTGTTTTGTTCCCTGCTAAAACAAAAGTTTGTGAATTCAGTTAAATAATTGTTAAAATATATCTGTCATTTGTGTTTTTAGCTTTCTTCCTGTATGGAAAGTTTTTCAAAATTTGAAACATTAGTGCAGTGGTTTATGTTAAAATAAACCTTTGGGTTAAGTTGTCGCAAGCAGGTTTTTCTTGTGTTTCTTGTGAATTTGGTCTTAAATTTTTATTTCAAGTGGCATTAAAAAGTCTTAAAAAGTCTTGAATTTAACTTGCCTTATGCTGTAGGAACCCTGTTATGTGCTCCCATTTGGAACGAGTGTGCGGTCAGTGCCCAAAGTTCGCAGTATGCCGACCCGCTGGCCCTATTAGTGGCAAATATGAACAGTTTTATTTCAGGGCAGTGGTGAGGGCTTTTAACGCATTGTCCCGCTGTGCTGAAGCGCACTAGCGAGAACCACGTAAAGTGTTCTAACTTTTAACAGATTTGTGTTTCTCCAGCTTTCCTCTGATCGCTTTACCTTCACTTCCTCTCGTCCAGCTCTTCTCAAAGCGATTTGTTTCCGGGTGAGAAGTATGTAATTCGTTCGGGTCACATTGGGACCCCAGGCCAGTGTGAGGTCACAGTTAGCCCCGCGGCGCACAGCTCAATGTGTGAATATAAACCAGGGATAAAACCTCAGTAGAAATAGGAGCCATTAAACTTGCTGCTGTCTGACACCCAGCGCTTCTTTCAAACATATCTTCTCTCGAAATGGAGATATGTTTCTCCTCCAGGTCACTAACCAAACTGATCTGGTTCCCAGGATGAGATGTTTGAACAGCTTCTATTCAGATCTACAGCCTGATTTCCTCCTTTCCTCCTACAGAAGCTGCGCCTCCCAAACCATCAAAAACAGTCCTCCCAGCAGCCTCCTCATCCTCCTCCAGTCGGCGCTCCTCAGGGAGGAATCAGGGAGTCCATGAGCTGTCTGCCTGTGAGCAGCTGACGGTTGAGCTGGTCAGACATGAGGACAGCTGGCCCTTCATGAAGCTGGTGTCCAAGACTCAGGTACACAAACTTTTAAACCCAACAGCTGATCTAGTTAAGCTTTGCTTCCAAGCTGGGTGTAATCCCTGCATGAGCACCTGGTTGCTTCTCAGGGCCGTTACCTGCAGAGCGCCCTGAGCTCAGCCCACTTAGAGCTGCTGCTTTCCTCTAAAGATCCTCCTTGTTTTTGTGCAGGTTCCTGATTACTATGACATCATCACAAAGCCCATAGCTCTGAGCACCATCAGAGAGAAGGTCAACAACTGTCAATATCAGACCGCAGGTGAGAAAGAAGTGCTGAGACCCTAAAAATAGGGTTCTAGGATCTGAGATGATTGATTATAAAACGAAATCAGCTGAAGTTCAAACTCGGCAAAACTCGACCACCTCCTGATACAGCAGAGCCTTTAGAGCCGCAAACACCAGACTGCTCTGGTTCTGTGAGGAGTGGCCAACGTTTCCATATGCAGATAGGTGTAAATGAGCCTCTGCAGGCTGCATCATCCGTACTGGTGTCGGACACCGTTTGGATTTGAATAATTCTGGTTCCTGTTGATCTGATTCTTATAGAAGGATGAAAATGTTCATCTTTTAAATGAGTCAGTTACCCAGACATCTGTCTTGGTCAAAATTCCTTTTAATTGCTTTAGCTTTTTATTAACATTACTAAAAATCTGAAAAAAAGTTATTTTCTTTTTTTATGATTTATATTTTATTGTCTTTCACAAATGAAATTTTACAAGTTTGCAAGATAATGCAAAGCCAATACTTTAAGATTGTCACAACAGGTTTTCCTTTAGTGCCCCTATAATAACACATTAGGTTTTGAACGTAAAAAGTAAACAAAACAAACCGAAAATAAAATAACTGAGGTAATAATGTAGCTTTGAAGTGGGGTGAGGGATAATAATAATTATAAATGTCCTTTCCTCATTCTAGCGCCTCCATTAACTATCCAGTTTTACTACAAGCCCCTAAACAAAATCCCTTCCATGTTGCTTTATATACTTCAGCCATATTGTTGAATTTGTCGATTTCCAGTCTAATATATGCAGTCATCTTTTCCATATTGGTTAGAATGAATAAATGGTTAGAATTACATCAATCCATTCATTCAGTTTTGGTAGCAGATCACTTCGCCATCTTCTGGTTATTGCTTTCTTACTAGCCAACAACATCATTCAAAGTAATTTATAATTGCCTCTTTTTAAATCTATCACTTCATTTTTTTTTATTTTGGGACTGGTGGCTTAGTGGTTAAAGCATAGAGCTTGTAATCCTGAGGTTGTGAGTTCGAAACCCATTCCCACAGACTGCCACTCTGGGTTCTGAGCAAAGACCCTTAACCCCCCACTGCTCCCCAGGCGCCGCACAAAGGCAGCCCACTGGTCCCCAATGGGATGGGTTAAATACAGAGGTAAATTTCTCCAATGTGAGATCAATAAAGCTTTCTTACTTAGACAGGTATGGGGTATCGAAGGCTAACAAGGAAGTCAAATGACCCCCCATCTCTAATGTAACTCTAATGTAATCTTGTGAATTTCCTCCATGTGAATTCTCACATGGAGATTTATTCTTTAACCTCTTTAAAACATATCCAGTGTCTAATTATGGCAGAAAGCATTTTAGTTTTATCATTTATTTGTATATAGTTTGTTGCAAGGATCTTCCAGTTTGAAGAAATAGTAAATGTAGGAGCGGGATGGGAGTGGGAGTAATTTCACCAGTAGTGGGATGTGACAGGATTTAGATTTCTACTCTGGGGCCCCATAAAACTCTGTTTACATGTATGGTTAATACAACTACTCCTTATTTGTGCACATAATTCTGTTTTTGATTAAAAAAAATCCTTTGGCTAAAATGCCATCAGAACACTTATAATAAGTGTGTCTCAGGATGGCCAGTTTATCCCGCCTCCTGCTCCTTCCCTGGAATGTAAACCGTTCTTTTCCCTCTGCTTGTCTCTGCAGGTGACTACATCTCAGACGTGGAGTTGATGTTCTCCAACTGTCTCCAGTATAATCCCCGTCAGACCAACGAGGCCAAGGCCGGAGTCCGCCTGCAGCAGTTCTTCCACTCTGAGCTCAACCGCCTCGGCCTCAGAGAACGCTGCTCTGCTCCGCCCACCAAGCGCTCCCGGCAGTGACCTCTCCACCCTCTGCTCCCTGCTGGCTCCTGGGCCTGGAAAAGCATTGATGTGGTTTGAAGGTGCCCTTTGATGCAAGCTGTGAGAGAGGGCGCCCAGAGGGGAAATGGGAATAAAACATGTTTTTTTATATATAAAAACTTCCAGCTACAGCAGCTCTGACTGGAGAGAGTTACTTCTGTTCACCTGCTGTGAGGTGAAACCTTTGTAGAAAGGCCTTGGGGTTCTTCCTGTGGTCTGCAAGGCATTTCTTTTCCACTGTGTCAACAGGTGCGTTGATCAGCCAAACATGGTGCTGTAGGATAGTAGAGTCCCTGCTCATTTTCACCTTGTTTCATTTAAAACCACTGAGAAACTTTTGCACTGACCCATAAACTTCCAACTGATTCGGCTTTACGTGATTGCTCAGGGACAAACGTTAGCATTCTGACGCTGCCGTAGTGAAAACGATCAAATGTACATAGGTGTGAACTGTGTGTGCGCGAAGCCGTCGTTTAGTTGATGGTTTGTTGGTCCAAGAGGACATCCTTCCATCACTGGAATATTTCAGGTTGATCAATATAAACTCTGACACTTCAAACCTAAACTACTGGAAACACAGAACCCGTTTGTAGTTTAAAAATGTTGTTTTATTTCATAATTCAGTGGAGTTATTTTCTTATAGCAGATATGTAGCATTTTCAGATGTACATAAAGGAAATGAAAGTGAAAGCCATAAAATATGAAGACGCCCATTTAAATCCCAAATCTTTTTGCTCTTTGAAGCATAAATTAAAAGATAACTAAACTTGGTTATTTATGTAAGAGATGTAATCTTCCTAAAACTTTAATATCTGAATGTTTGAATAAGATTGTTTTTCTTTGAATGGAGTGTTAATATGCAGATCCTTCAGAGCCCCCTAACATTTATATATTTGATATTTAAAACAGCTTTAGTTGCCATAAAGCGGATGTTTAATGCGAGCAATCCATAGATCCGATCCAGTTTCATTAATCAAGTGAGTTTAGAGGAAAAAATTGTTCCCTTGAGATGTTATGAAAGTAAAGAGAGTTTGTTTGGTGTTAATCAATAAATTCTAAGATTCAGTGGAATAAAGAAAGGGGAAGAGGAGCAGCCGAAGATGCTGTTCTTCCTCCTGCCTCTGGCTCAGGGTTTGATTGTTCAGATTCTTCTAGTTGAACCCCTGCAGCTCGAGCTTTTCACAGGAAGTGCTGCTGTTTTAAAGTTGAGTTAGAACAAAGATTACAGCCAAACGGGAGCGGCCTGGAGGAAAGATGCTCGTTTTCTTTTTCTTTTGTTCTTCACATTCCATTTAGATACGAGGGAAGGGCAAAGCTAGCTGTGTCCTGCTGAGAACTTGTTCCTGTAAGCTCTCTGGTAGCTGCGGTTTTAGTGACCCTGTTTGGGACTACTGCACCATGTTCTGATGTTTTTGGTACACTGTGCCCCGTCTGTGTTCGCTGGGTAAACATCAGCTGGAGACACTACACTGGAGCTGTTGCAGACCCCCACCCCCCACTGCTCTGTATTTATTAGTCAAAACTTTCTTTTCGCTCTCCTTATTTATGACCGTTTGTCCTGATTTTCTGATTCTGTTCTAATGTTAAAATAAACAGTTTTTACTGAAACCTGCCCACCATTGATTTCTTACTTTCTATGTAGTGTGAGACATATGGGGAGCGTTTGTGTAGATTAGCAGTCAAATATTAGGAGCAATATTTATGGTTATTCAGCTTGTTTTACAAGAAAAATAAGGGGCTTATTTTTTCAAGTCATTTTTTTCACTGTCTTTGATTCGTTTCTAAAAGTCAAAGGGAAGCTCGTTCTGACATGGTCTTAAATTGAAGGGCACTTGGAGAGGTCCAATTACAGCAGGAGAAAAACCTGTTTTCTGATGCAGTCAGGGAAGAAAGGCCTGTGTTCTTAATACTGACCCATGTCACATATGGAGGGAAAAAAAGGCTCTGAAATGGAGAACATCCTAACTGTGAGGTAAGGGAGTGGGAGCGTTATGCTATGGAGCTGCAGAGACTGCAGAAGGCCTCATTAGGAAAAACTGGGACGGAAGAGCTGCAGGCCTCAGCCAGTTGCATATGGCGGCGCCTGGCGGCAAAGACGTCATCTCCTCTGCTCTTCACCTGAGCCTGGCACAGGCCACCCCCGGTTAATACAACTATTCCTTATTTTTGCACATTATTTATGTCTTTGATAAAGATCCTTTGGCAAAAATGCCATCAGAACACTTATAATAAGTGTTTCTCAGCCCCCTCCTGCAGTGTCCATCATATTGGATCAGTCCATTTGCTGCAAATGTTCAGAAAGGTCCAAACAGATAGCAGCAAACCATTTGAAAACAAACGATGCAAAGAGCGGTGTTGCAAACTTGGAGCTTTGGTCGCTATATTTAGCGACTTTTCAGACCCCTCTAGCACTTTGATTTCAAAAAGCGCCTAGCGCCAAATATAGCAACTTTTTTCTGCTACTGGAGATTTTGGAGACTTTAAAAGCAGCAAACTCTGCTCTTCAGAGCAAGTAGATTGGTAACCCCGCCTCCTACTCTCTATCTTGTCTGCTGTCATGATTCATGCAGCTATTATTTCATCCAAATGAAAAATGGAGAATAGAGAAGCAGATCATGGCTTGTCTACAGTGGGTTAAAAAAAAATCTTTGATTCCTTTTGAGACAGCATGAAAAGTCAGCTGAGGAAAACTACAAGAAGAGAGGGACAAAACCTAGAACAAATAATGAATGTCTATTCTATTAACATTTCCCTGTCTGTATAATGGGTCTGTCCTATGTGTTGTCTTCTCAGTTCAGGGGGCCCCCTGCCTGTCTTTGCCTAGGGCCCCACATTTCCTAAATCCGCCCTTGATTGAGGACAATAATCCCAGTTTAGGGCTTTAGAATCAGTCTTATCGCTTCTGGGGGATGGTGTGTCTGTCTGTCTCTATGGCGGTAATAGCACCATAAAACTCTGGGATGAGTTTGTGAAACTGACTTCTTTCATCTTCACAGCGGCCTCTATCAGAGAGCGCGCGCCCACACGCTGGAGTTGTGATTAAAATCCCTCATTAATCCCAAACCCTCGTTGAAAGGAGTGACCTCACTGCTTCTGGGAGCGGATCAGTAATCAGTGGGTTTTTAGATCCAGGATGGCCGCCATAAATCAGTTTCACCATGAGACAAAGTCCATGTTGGAAAAAGGAAATAAAGCATGAGAAGCAGAAACCCCGCCCACTTAGATCCTGCTCCTTCCTCCTCCTCCTCCTCCTCCGGTCGCTCGGCTACATTCCTGCTATCTTTCTCCTCCAGACACCTTCGTCTGATACCGACGCAGTGCGGAAGAATCCCGGAGTAAAATGGTAAGAACTGTTCGGTGAATCACCGTTCGATGGTACCGATGCCCGGCAGCTCGATCTGGACGTTCGCCGCGTGCGTCCCGCGGCTCTCCGGCAGGCGGCTCGTGGGTAGCGTGTTGTTAGCTAGCATGGCTGCCGCTCCTGTGGGTCCGACAGCCGCGGCCTCCAGTCGACGCGTGGCTCTCGGAGAAAAGCTTCTGGTACCGGGATCGGTACTTTGGTTCGGAACGGAACCGAATCCATTTCCAGTTGACCCGGGCTTCTGCTCCGTTTCCTCTGGGAGCGTGGCCGGGCCTCTGGTCGT
Organism: Cyprinodon diabolis; assembly: GCA_030533445.1. Lineage (NCBI taxonomy): Eukaryota > Metazoa > Chordata > Actinopteri > Cyprinodontiformes > Cyprinodontidae > Cyprinodon > Cyprinodon diabolis. The sequence continues at coordinate 7,977,599 of CM060080.1, forward strand.
GGCGTGGAGCTTCGGGCGGCCATCTTATCAGGCTGCGTTGCTGCTGGGCCGAACATCCCAGCTGATCGAAACATTAGCTTGCAGTCCGGCTGGCGGCCTTCCGGCGGGTTCTGCTCAACTCAGCCGGTCCAGAAACAACATGTAGGCAGAGTGGAACCCAGCGGATAGATTAAACAAGGAGCGGGGTTTTGAATGGCAGCTTTTAGTCAGTGTTGGGGGGTGGGGCATCAATATAACGAGGATTGAGTTTAAGCTGCAATTCAATCTAATCCAGCCTAGGATCATTTTTCACATCATTGTGAGGAGTCCTGGATTATATATTTAAAAACCGCAGATGATTTGACCATTAAACCACTAAAGTTAGGTGTCTGTTGGACAGATTTAACTTTCCTCGCTAGATTAACAAAAATCTGGATTATGTTAAAGATGGCTTCCTGTGGTTTAAAACTGTTCTAAGGTGGCCACTTTTGGATTGTTAAAGGATCCTGAGATAATCCATCCAATCTCACCATTAAAACTAATGTTAAGCTTTGATCAGATTCAGAAATAACTTTTATAATCTCATTGGAGTCGCATGAGGGCAGGAAATATCAACTTCTGATCATTTCCTTTTGTTTTTTTACTGATTTCTCTGGGTTCTGATCCTCACTGGAAATCAGCAAACCAGTCTAGGTCCTCAGTGGGCCAATATTTCCTGCGATCCAAATGATTTAGGGAAATGGGAACTTTTACGATATTAGGATTAGACATACTTCTGCTAGCGTTGTAGGCATCAAACGTTTGGATTAAGACCTGATGATGTCTGAGTTGTTCTTGATTTGTCGGTTTGAGTTGAATATGAGTTTTAAAACTGCGGTTCATATTTAAAATCTTTGACTTATTGTTTAACGTCACAATAGCAGGACCCCGCCCCTTTGTGGTGTTTGTTGCACAAAAGGAGCATAGGTAGCCTCACCTGATGGTGATTCATTATGAGGTATTTTACAATAAGCAAGATTTGTATGAGATCACATTCTATACTGTTGGTTAAATAAATACAGAGTGTATGCTGGCATCGGTCTGAAACTCCACGAAGAATAAAATGTAGGATGTTAGCTAATTTCAACAAGGCTCATAATCTGGCTATACCGCCTAATCTTCTGTAGTTTAGATTATGGTTTATCCAGGAATTCCTCACCGCCTCGGGGGTATCTAGACCCACAGCGTGTAGTGCGGACCATGCTTCAATATTGAGCATAAATCAAAAATGTCTGCGTCAAGCTTACTGCAACACACTGCTGTAAGAGTATAACCAGGAAGAGAGGTAGGAGGGCAAAATAGGTTTAGCGCCACAGCAGCACGGGAGGGAGAATTACGTCCAGGCGCAAATGGATAAAAATAGACCGGAGGGGGAAAAACGTATCGATTCTCTTGCGGACGTGTCGATGCATCGGATCGTCGGCTGTTGGATTGATGCATCAAAACAAAATGATTATTATTTACACCCCTAGTATAGAGACATGTCTTTAGCTGACAGAGCGACCCACTTAGAGCAGGAATTCTGGAAAAAAAAATGTAAAAGAAATATGTTCCTATTTTGCATTTCAAAAAAAAAAAAAAACTGCATCTATCTGTCTGCTCTATCCAGAACTACTGCAGTGGAAAAGTTTTAGTTTCACCTGGTTTATTTCTTTAAAATTCCTTCTTTTAAGAACCTTTTAGCTATCGAATTATTAATGAATGAACTAAAAAATGATCGGCAGATTAATCGAGTTGCAAAATCATTTTTAGTTGCAGCCCTAGTTAATACTCCACCTAGCATGCCAGCCACGAGTTATTAGGAGCCGATGCTCCTAATGCTGTGGTCAGGCGATAGCGTGTTAGCTAATATATCAAAATCGTAAAAAAAAAAAGAGTAAACATTTTGCATTTAAGATAAAAAAACAACATATTTGTCCGTCAATCTGCTCTATCCAGAACTCCTCAACTGCAAAAAGTTCTAGTTTCAATTCCGACTTTAAGAAACCTTTGGATATCCGATTATTAATCATTTAATCAAAAAATAAATCGATTTGCCAGCTAATCATTAGTTGCAGCCCTATATAGAACCCTACATTCAAACAGCGCTGATGTATAAATATGTGCGTAGCTTCATTAGAAAGGGCCTCATTGAAATCTGCTCCGTCTTTAGAGATTTCTTTGTAGCTGTAGGCTTGTATTTGTTGATCTCTGCTCTGATGCCGGGGGTTAAAGTCTGTTCTGCGCTCCTGCAGTGGAAACACATCCCAGCCTCGGCGTAAACCCCCAGTGGACAACGGTGAACTTACACATGGGTTAGCTAACATTACTAGCCAATAGGCATCTTAAAGGTCTAGTGGGGGATGTTCTTTTTTGGTTGCATCATTAAAATAAGTGGTCCTCCTAATTGTTAATCATTCTAGTAATATGTTTAGTAAGGCCGTCCTTTCATGCTCGTCACCATTTTCACTTGGCGCTGGTTACTCTGACATGGTGGAATATTTGCAGATCTATTTCTGGAAAGTAAAATTGCATGAGCGAGAACAGCAGCTTTTAAACTGAGCGTGCACGAGGAGAAATGGGCTCGTGCACGCTCTCGCACAGGTTTTAATGGCCGTTTCCTCCCGTGAGCGGGTACAGGGTTGTGCGTGTGCATTTCTTTTTTAAGTGAAGGGTTTTTTTGTTTGTTTTTAAGATTCGTGAAACTCCTCAGCTATGCCTTTTAAGTTATGTGAAGGAACCCCCCCACCCCTTGCACTCAGACCTCAGGACTGACAGGTTTATCTCATCGCACAGGGCTGTCAGATAGCTCCTATATGATCTATGTTCACATTTGTGTGATGTAGAAGTTGATTGTAGTTATTTATTGACATCCTCTGCTCTGGGATTGGCCGCTTCGACCCTCTAAAGAAGGTCGGGCGGTTTCTCTGTGATAGGGAGTAAAGTTTGGTCTGAGGGCTCATCCTCCCAGGATCAGTGACCACATGTCCTCAATCAGACATCAGCAGGTTTTAATGAGCCGTATTAATAACATGCTTATTATCACTGGCCTGTTTCTTTGAAGCTTTTCTTCCCATTTCTCTGGAACTATACGCTCTAGGTTTTTTTATTCTGTCCCTCCTGCCTTGAATGGTCATTATTCTGAGCAGAGATGCCAAGATTGGACACAGCATTCGGTAATAAACTGGCTTTTACATAATGATGATTGTAAAATTCATTTATGTTTTATGTGTTTGGGATCAAACTGGCATTGATAGTGTTAATAAACACCAGTGGAGCAGCATACTGGTTCCATCATCACTGCTGGTTCGTCTCTAGTTTTAAGAGAGGAGTTCACAAGTTTTAAAGGTTAATTATCGAAGAAGTGATGCTTTAAACGGTCAGAGTGAAAGGGTTCAAAACAGGATGGAAACCATGTTGACCACAGTAGAGCCGTCTAACCGCTCCCTCCATCCCCCTGCAGGCATCGGGTGTGACAGTAAACGATGAGGTCATCAGGGTTTTCAATGACATGAAGGTGAGGAAGTCTTCAACTCAGGAAGAAGTGAGGAAGAGGAAGAAGGCGGTGCTCTTCTGTCTGAGTGAGGACAGAAAGAAGATCATCGTGGAGGAGGGGAAGCAGATCCTGGTGGGAGACATCGGAGAAACTGTGGACGATCCCTACGGCTGCTTCGTCAAGCTCCTCCCCCCCAATGACTGTAGATACGCCCTGTACGACGCCACCTACGAAACCAAGGAGTCGAAGAAGGAGGACCTCGTCTTCATCTTCTGGTACAGTACAGCTGAGAAAAAAGATAAAAAAATAAAAGGTCTTAAATTAAGAGTATATACCCCTTATCTAAGTAGGTAAATAATATGATTAGCCAATGGAATTAGCATTTTTACTCTTCAAATAAGATCATTCCACAATGTGCACTTGAAATAAGACAATGATAAAGTTTTTTCTTATTTAAAATGTAAATATTCTTGTTCCATTGGCAAAGTTTCTCATTTTCCTCCTCAATTTAAGAAAAAATATTTAGATTTCTATTTTTTTTGCAGTGTGTTCATTTTAGCCTGAAGGCAGTAGAGTTTCTGATTGCAGCAGTGAGATTAATGTCAGCTTTAGTATCGGCGTGTATTAGCTTAGCTTCAGGCTAAAACACAAACCCACATATGAGGCCAGCGTGCAGCAAGAAAACACCAATCAGAGGAGGTGACAAGCAGAAAGGCGAGCTGGTGTCCATGTTTCCACTCTCTGCTCTGCGCTGCTTTAAAAGGAATGTAATCCAGGGCCTGGCTTGGATTTCCTTCTGTGCAACGGATTCAGAGAGAAGCAGCATCTGGGCTGCGTGATTAGCCTGATGAAAGTTAACACTCCTTCCTCCTCTATCGTCTTCTCTTCTGCCTATAGAGGCTAGATTTGGACCCATCTGGGTTTTCTATGTGGCTTGTTGAATAGTTTGTGGAGGAGCGTTTCAGCTGCGTGTTGGACTAAAGTGGTCTTTTAGGGCTGGCTCTGTCGGGCTGGTTTCTGCTGCAGTGCTTCATCAGAGCCGTCTTGGAACCAACAGCACATTTCTAACATATTTCAGCCTCTGTTTGCTCTAAATTGTTACGGTGCCAACATGGCTTGATGACCTGTGTTCTGTTTATGGTGCTGCAGTCATAATTACTCAGCTGAATTACCTGCTGGTAGCAAAATAAAAACCAGAATCTACTGATGAAACGGTGACGTGGAAGAGGACCAGATCGACCGTTCCTGTGGGAGGATGCGGCTCTGCTCAGTTTTCAGACCCTGTAGCAGCTGATCCTGCTGGCGTCCTCCATTTTGTTTTCTTTCCAACCAACCTTTGACTGCATATGAAGCAGAAAGCGTTAGAACCTGCTAATCAGTCACCCGTCCAAATCTGAGGTGTTTGGAGCTAATTGGATGGATGTGACCCGACCGGTTCTGAATCAAAAGGCTCTTTCTCAAAAGACTTCAAAGCAGAAACAGGGCATGGGACTACGACCATGCAGGTTTTATTAGCGCAGGCTTTAAGGCCTCTGCAGAGGTCCAGTACAGGAAGCTCCTCACATGATGGAGCTCATTAGGGTCCTCAATCATCTGGTGCTTTCAGAGCGAACTCAGACTGCTTGAAGCTGCTCAGTCTAAACAGTGAACCAACATCTAGCAGCTTTAACAGCGATTTCACTGTTCTGTTGGTGAATTACGTGACAAAGGTTCACCTGCAGGTTCTTGTTGCTCCACAGGGCTCCTGAGAGCGCTCCACTGAAGAGCAAGATGATCTACGCCAGCTCTAAAGATGCCATCAAAAAGAAGTTTACAGGTGAGGACTCCAGGGTTCCTGCAGCCTCTCAATGATCTCAAAGTCCTGACTGCATCAGGGTGTGTTTTGTTTAGATGTTCTAATTCTGTTAATCATCTATTTTCATAAGTTAAAAGGACTCAGAAGCTGGATCTTCTGGTGCTAAACAGAAGTATATCAGGTTACGCCTCCTCTTTTCTCTTTGGGATGTTTTGTTGACCCAAAGCAAAGACAAACAGCTTCCTGTTAGTCTTGTCCTGGCGTGTCTTTTGTCCAGATGGAGCGCTGTGATTGGTCGGCCTCTCCTGACTCACTGCTGCTTGTTGAATGATTCCTAAAGCTGGGGCGTGTGTGCCGGTGTAGGTACCAGATCTGCTCTGGGCCCCGCCCCTTCTCATGACGTCATCATATGGCAACTCCACTCGGACAAACTGCATTGCTCCCGTTTCTTAAGGATCACATATCTAAATTATTACCTTTATTTGCTATTATTTTACATTTTCCTTGGCGATCTAAAGTACCCGAAAATATAAGGTGACATTAAAAGTCTCAGCTTATTTTTATTCTTTTTATTGCTTAGGGTAGACGAGGAATAATTGATGAGCTAAAAAATGACTTTCATAGAGATTTTAGTCAAATAAAACAGTTTTTCTGCTTGTAGAAAACAAACGGTTGTTGTTGACGCAAAGTTAAAGTATTGTAGCTTAATATGGCTAACTGATTGAACAAAAAGAGGCTAACCTGTTAGCTACAGCTAGCCACAGCGCTACCCAGCTCTTTATATCATGGTCTAACAGTTACTTTGTTTGTACAGATGCTCCCGACTCGGCACACTGACACTGCTTTATGTTATTATCGTTGTCTGGGCAACCACAATGTTTTACATCAAGTGGCAACGTTCAGCCAATCATGTAGCGTAACGTCACTGGCAGGAAGCAGGACGCCAGCCGATCTGGTAGCTACAGCGGCGCTAATCACGGGCCGTGTCCTCTCAGGTATCAAGCACGAGTGGCAGGTGAACGGACTCGACGACATCCAGGACCGCCGGACGCTGGCCGAGAAGCTGGGGGGGAATGTGGTGGTGTCTCTGGAGGGCAAGCCGCTGTGATGCCGCAGCGACGAGCTGAGCGGAGTCAAGCCAACCGCCGTGCCATCAGGACCGAAGCAACCAACCCCACCCGAACACCGTCACTTCACCCAGAAGCTTGCTCTGTCTATATCCATGTCCTGAAGGTGTTAGCGTATTTAGGCTTCTTTGTTATATTTTTGTCTTGGTTCTTATTGCTTTCTTTTTTTTTTCCTAAACATGAAGGAGATCTCATTAACGTGATGATATGCAAACACCTCCCAATTTGTTGTCTTGTGACTCTGACTCACATGGCAGAAACAAAACCACACTACCAAACCCCAGGAAGGTTCTCTCTCTCTCTCACAGCCAGAGTTTTGCCAAAAAGTGGATATGAAGGAAGCAGCCACTGTTGTGGGATGAGAGCGCCACAAAGCACTGCCTCCTGCTGTAAACGGGTTGCACTCGCCAAGCTTTTTACCTGAATATTTATTATTGTAATCATTTGTTTTCTCTCCATTTCATCCGACCGGGCCGACACGTCATCAGTCTATGCATAACCATTACTGTCCAGCACTTTTCATTTAAACACTACAGGCTGAAAGTAAAGTTCCTCACGTTGAATTACAATTTGTTTTTGTATCCAAATGGTTTGTTGACCTCAGTTCTGGTTCAGTTTGACCATCACTAGCTGTTTGTTTGGCGCCTTATTTCAGTTTGAATGTAACCGTCACACCAGAGTTGGAGTGCACTATTGTTTTGTAAGAAAGCACTACAGGAAGCAGGTTTGACCCCTCCCTCCCTCCAGCAGTGAGTACCCCCCCCCCCCCCTCCCCCCGAAGAACAACAACATCATCATCATCATCTGGAGCCTTAAAGTGAAACATTGTTTCTGAGATCACAGGAAGCCACTTTGCAATAAAAGCCTGTGGCAGAAAAAAGTCTCCTGGTCTTTTTTTTTTTTACACATTTCTCAAAGGAACTTTTATTTTTTACTCCTAATGGAATACTGCTTAAACTTCGAACCAGGTATAGGCTACATTTATGATGTAATGATGGAGTTTTCAGATTGATAAGCAGCACCTGGTGCATCAATGCTCTGTGTGGGCAGCTTCATTTAAAATGACCACATCTGGTTGATTTCATAGTGATTCTGCTGCCGCTTCCACATAAAGGATGCAGCACGACGTGGTGTCTGGCAGCCTGTGGTTCTGACGGTAGCCTGGCTGGTCCTGGACTCTGTTCTCTCGGCAACCTTCAAAATTTAACCTGAGTTCATCTGAATCTGTGATCTCAAAGTGGAATCCGTCAGGGCGGGTGTCATTGAATTCAGTTTATTTCTATAGCGCCAATTCACAACGCAGGTCATCTCAAGGCACTTTACAGTTCACCAGATCCTGCAGTCAGATTGATTAAAAGGTTAAAACCAGCTGGTTGCATCGACTCATTGACTCTTCAGCAATCCCTCACACTAAGCATGCTTGTAGTGACAGTGGAGAGGAAAAACTTCCTTTTAACAGGAAGAAACCTCCAGCAGAACCAGGCTGAGTGTTAGCGTCCATCTGCTGAGGCTGACTGGAGTTCAAGGAGACAGAACCAGACAAAGAAAAAGCATAGATACAAAAGGCAACTGTCAACCAGTTCCACAAGCAGCCCCATCCAGGAAACCCACAGCCAGGCAGACGAGCTCCGAGCCAGCTCCCATGTCAGAGGATGAAGAGAGCACATCCAGTTAGTCACAGTCAGAGAAACCGGCCAAACTCCAACATCTAGAAACAAAGGTGTGTCTCAAATGCCCTGCGATGGACTGGAGAACTGTCCAGGGTGGACCCCCCTCTCCCCCATAGACAGCTGGAGATGGACACCAGCACCCCTCACCACCCCAGCGGGGATAAAGGTGACATAAATTGGATGGATGGATAAAGAAGGTAGACTTTTCTAGGAACTCGTCTAGAACATCTGGAAATGATTTCACAGAGATGGACTCTTCATAAGGTGAAGAAGATGATGGACCCCTGTCAACACACCCATGTGGGTTGGATGTGGGCCCCATCTGGGCCGCCCAGGTAGGTCCCAGTTATTTTTGTCCGGGGGTTGTGTGGTGGCCCCATGTGGGAAAGCCCAGATGGGCTGAGAGTGGGTTTCACATGGGCCCTATCTAAAGCCTGCATGGGCAACCCAGGTTTCTCCCACATGGATCCCATGTGGGCTGATTATGGGTCCCTATAGATCCTACACTGTACCCACAAGCCTAACCTTTACAAGCTAATTAATTTTGGTGGGTTCTTATTTTGTTTGCATTAATCTGTCTTTATGTAAAAAAAACCGAGTTGTCTCTTGGTAAGAAATGCAGTACATAAATAAAAACACTGCCATTATTCCTGTTTTTATTAGGTCAAATCAGGGTTCCCATGGGTCCTTAAAAAGTCTTAAAAGGCATTGAATTCTTCAAAATAAAACGAAGGCCTTCATTGGTATTAAAATGTCTTAAATCAGTCTTCCGTAGGTCTTAGTGTTTAAAACATAAATAGGATTATTTTTATTATGAGTTATTGTAATCTAAGTAAAACATAAAAATTGACTTTTTTTTATTTAAAAAAAATAACAGCTCGCCATTATTGGTTCCGTCCCAATAGCGGAACCAATAAAAGCGTTGTTGCGGCCGGGACATTTGGGAGATGCACCATTTACTTTTTGTCTGGAAAATATGAGCAGGTGTAAATGTAACCAAAATTGTCTCCAGCCAAGAGTTTTCTCCATGGATAAAACCAGGGAACATACATGAGGCTCAGTGGATTTTGTGCAAGAAGTCATTCAAGCTCAGAACGATGGGAATTAAGGCAGTGGAGTCGCACATGCGAAGCACGAAACACAAAGCGTCAAAATCAAGTTACTGAGAAACAGCCGGTATTTCTCAGTTTTGTTCCACCCTTGTCTCTGCAACGCCTCCACTTATCACCAAATCAAACATACTAAGAAAACAATACAAAGAAAAATAGCTGCAAAAAAGACTTAGCACTGGTTATGTTGTGGCTTTAAAACTGATTTGTTTTGTTCCCTGCTAAAACAAAGTTTGTGAATTCAGTTAAATAATTGTTAAAATATGTCATTTGTGTGTTTTTAGCTTTCTTCCTGTATGGAAAGTTTTTCAAAATTTGAAACATTAGTGCAGTGGTTTATGTTAAAATAAACCTTTGGGTTAAGTTGTCGCAAGCAGGTTTTTCTTGTGAATTTGGTCTTAGATTTTTATTTCAAGTGGCATTAAAAGTCTTGAATTTAACTTGCCTTATGCTGTAGGAACCCTGAAAACAGAGATCCAAAGGAGACACTTTATGATGATAATTCCAGTCTAACGTTATAAGATTATACGGCCATGTACAGCTTAGATAGTGATATGAGATGAGCCGAGGCTTCGAGGCGTGTGCCGAGGCATGGAGGGGGCGTTTCCCCGAAGCGCGTGTCGAGGCGTGATTCATTTAGAGGCAGGGCCAAAATTGATGACGTCCGAGGCCTCGCTACCGTGATACCACGTGACCGCTTCGGTATGTGGTTCGGGACGCGCAAGAATTTTGACAGGCATCTAAACAGCTTCAGTGTTCAGTCAAGATGTGGCAGTGGCAGTATGGAGGAGAGTTGCTGTCAGCTGGATAAAGTTTGGATAGTTTTGTCCTCTGTAAGGGACAGACTCTCATACTAGACTCTCATACTGGTTCAAGACCTGTCTCTCTCTTTTGAAAGTTGCGATTAAACTTAATTATTTTGGCTGATGAGACTAATTTGCATTGTTTTGCCTGAGTAAAAATATAGATTGGGAAAATAAGGTCGGTTTAGTAAAAAGCAAAAAACCAAAAAACATGGAAAAACTATCATGTTTGAATAAAAATGACTAACACCTTTCATTTTGTTCATCATTGCCCAATTTGCCCAAACACTTTCACTGTCTGCTTGAGTTTATTTCACTAAAATGGCAAAAAAACTGTGCACCTTAAATGATTGTTCTAAGAAATTTTACACTTAAAAAAACTTACAAAAGATTTTATTATACACACCAACCATTAACAATTTCAAGGGAACTTAAAAAGAGAAAAAAAGAAAAACAGTTGCAAAAAAAATCACAGATTTTATTACAAACTGTAGTTCTGCTGTCCACCAGTAGGTGGTGACATGTTCACATGAAGCCTCATGAACTGTGGGGATCGTTGAAGCAATTTGGCCAAACGGTTCAATGCCTCATGAGGCTTCATCTCACCATCACTAATCTTAGACATGTACCAGATTCTGTTCATGTTAAGATTGCACCAAGAAGATGTTTGAATAAAAAAAAAGAGAAAGCATAAGTCTTCCACTTATGCTGCGTTCACACCGGACGCAGCAGGAGCAGCAAAATCGCGTCTGCTGCTTCCTTTTTGCTGCTTGTACCAGTTTAGTTCTGACGCGCGGCTGAAGCAGATTTGCTGCTCTGGCTGCGAGGTGAAGAAGTGTGTCTGACTCGCGTTGGGCGGAGCTACTCTATCCTTTCTCTGTCTTGCAGCTGTATTTGCTGTGATCAGTGGGAATAAAGTAGTTTTATTATGTTTTTAAGTGAGAAAATCCACCTGAAAACTTAATCAGTGCAGTCAGTTCATTCAGATTACCATCCTGCCTTCCAATAATATTTCTGTCGGAGCCGCTCAGACCCCCACATACTGGAGGTGCGCGGTCAGTACGAATCCCATTCAACAGCAGCCTCTGGCCGGGTCGCCTCCCCACGGTTCGCCACAGCGGCTGGTAGGTGGTTTTCATGTGCATAATCCAAACTGCAGGCACCAGGATAATAAAAGTGAACATATTCTGTCGGCAGGTTTCAGCATTTTAAGTTAATTTAGACGTTAATAAACTGTTTCAGAAGAGTGGTCACAGCGCTCTGTATCATCTGTGATCTGTCTGTCTCCCTGTCAGCTCCCAGATCAGCTTCTCTCGTGCAGCAAAAGTTTAATTTTTCCATCTCGAGCAGCAGCGCGTTTGGGCGCGTTGCGCACGTCAGATGCTTAAACGCTGCCTATGCGCTGCTTCAGCTGCTCAGACGCGCTGCGGACCTTTTGCTGCGCCTTGACGCGCATCAACCATTTACTTTGCATGTAAACTCGCTGCTTCTGCTGCGTCCCGTGTGAACGTAGCATTACACTTTGGAAACTAGTTTGGTATAAATGGTATAAAAAACCAAAATCATAAAAGAGTTACCTAATTTTATTGCAAATATCTGACTTAGATTGCCATAAAATATGTGATTTTTAAATAATAAACTAAACGTAACTTTGATTTTTGTTCTAAACATAACATAATTTTCCTTAAAGAGAAGTTAAGAAGTTAATTTAAGAAAACAAATCCTTTCTTCTTACAAACATTCAACTCTTTGATATCAGAGATTATAACATTTTTGACTTGTATAATGAAAAAATGGGTTTTTTGGCATAAATATCATCCTACATGACATCACAATTATTACTACTGATTTATTTGAACTTGTCTTTTTTTATCCTACAAATGGCACTCTCAGGCTTCCTTATAAAACAGACGGTTTGCGTCTTGAAAGTAAAGCGACCTGTTGCCATGGATACAACTAAAATTCACTGTGGAGGTTAAACATCTTTAGAAAAAAGCGCCAGACCGAGGAAAGAGCTTAACAATTTATAACCCAGAAAGTGTCCAGTGGTCCTCCGTGAGATTGTTCTGTTGAAGTTTAGCCAAACCGAATCTGGATCATCATGGAGCCGGAGAAGGCAGCCGCAGAGTGCATGGAGGTGATAGAGCTGGAGAGAAGGGTGGAGGAGCTGAGGGAGACAAGGAATTGACGAGCTGCTGGAGAAAATGATTGACGAGCTGCTTTTCTCCAGCACCTGTGACCACTCTTCTGAAACAGTATAAACAGTATATTTTTTATTAGTGTATAAAAATGTTAACAAATCTCACACGTGTATAAATAATCAAACATCTGCAGGAGTAGTTATATAAACTAACTCTCCAACACTTCATTTCTTGGACTTGAAGATTGTGACAAAGTTTATCTGCACAATTCTTAATTTCTTAATGCCAGGTTGTACCAGCAGAGGGAGAGGACGGGACAACGACAGGTATAACAGCAGAGGGAGACAACAGGGGAGAAGGACAGGCTGTAACACCAAAGGAAACGACAGCAAAACGAGATCACATGCTGACAGGTTCAACAGCATGGTCAAACAACATAAAGTGAAGAATAATGCAATGCACATTATCCCTCATGTAGACACGATACATATGCTCACAGCATATAGACACAACATATGAATCTGACATATAGACTTTAAACCACTACATATACAACTTCCATTACATAAGCATGATACATGAACACCTTACATAGACACATGGACACACCAGAAGACACATAAACATATTTTTGGCACTAATGGAACCCCATACGAAATGATGCTTTTGCGAAAGCTCGAACAACAGTGCCAGCAGACACGTTAGTCCAAGCATCTACAATCCATCCGCAAACTGTGGCATTAATTGCCCGGCGCTGCCTTCCACTTTTCGTGAAACTGTGGTCTCCGTCTGTCATCCATCGCTCCCACTCAGCTCGCAGCCTTACTTTGAACGGCCGGTTCACACCGATGTCGAGCGGTTGAAGTTCCTTTGTCAGACCTCCCACAATAACAGCAAGCACAGCGTTTATTTCTTTCACCATGTTTTTCACATCGGCTGTGAGATGGGCACGCATGGAGTCACACATTAACAGCGATGGTGATGCGTGAAAAAAAACACCTGGTCTCCTCACATACACCTGCCTCAGCCACTCTTTCATCATCTCCTCATCCATCCAGCCCTTTTCATTTGCCTTACTATCATATGTCATCAGAGCGATGTGTCTGTCTCGCTGTGAGCTCCCAGATCAGCTTCTCTGATTGGTTGATGCGGCGCTTCCAGCAGCAAAACTTCAATTCTATTTCATCCCTACTGACCGCCAGAGGCGGTGCTTCAAGCACTGAATGATCATTTTTGCGCATGCGCAGGTCGAGTACTAATGACAGCAAAGTCAGCTGTGACCTGCCGGGGACCCACGTGACTCTATATAGTCACGTGGCACCCGGCAATCAATCCCTTTTGTTCTTCTCGCGCGCAGGTGTGTTGAGTACAGGAGTGTGGTCGTGTGAAGCCGGTTGCTTCTGTGTATACCACTAGTTTCCTGGCTGCTTGTTGCTGGTAGCCCCGTGACCAGGTTTGGTCAGAGCTGCGGGTAAGTCTCGCCCTCCAGGGGCTGCACAAGCTGCCTTCACCTTACCAGATCTGCGGTGACTGGTAAGTTTTCGTTCTTTTCTCAGCAGTAGTTTACTGTTCGCTTTGATTTGCCACGTTAATTTTGTGGCTCTTTTGACTCACGGTAGCTCTTCTGCTCGCGCTGAGTTGTTTTCAGTTTGTTTTCCTAAGCCCACCAGTAGCGTTTCTGCTCGCCTTGGGTTCTTCTATAGTTTGTTTGGCTGAACTCACCGGTAGCGTCTCTGCTCGCGTTGAGTTCTTCTACAATTTGTTTATCTACACTCACCAGTGGCGTTTCTGCTCTCGCTGAGTTGTTTTCAGTTTGTTTATCTACACTCACCAGTGGCGTCTCTGCTCGTGCTGAGTTCATCTTTAGTTAATAATCGATTTGCTAGTGGCGTTTCTGCTCACGCTGAGTTTGGAACCTCTACGGGGGTTTTCCTACAACGGAGTCGCCAGTAGCGTTTTCTGCTCGTGTTGACTTGTCGTTGGTGGCGGGCTAATCACGCCTTTCAGCAGTATGATGCTGGATAATTTATGCTGCTCGACCTGTCTGGCTCCACTTCAGCCCAACGACGGGCATGACTTGTGTCGGTGTGGAACATCTCCGGGAGGCGCTGTCAGATGACGCTTGCCCCAACTGTCGTGTCATGCCCCGGTCGGTCAGACTGGATCGGTTGGCTGCACTGGAGCAGCCTACCGACTGGGCGGGCGCTTCGCCGCGTGCTCATTTGCCGATGGAGAAAGCGGTGTGCAAACAATCTACTGTGGCTGCACCTTCGGTACCGACAAAGCGTGCCAGATGGACCGATGCAGGGAGGTTGTCCACGAGAGTGGATCATCTCACTACTGAGCTGGCCCAAATGAAAGCCCTCCTCCAGTCCTTCAGACTGCTGATGATCGCGGCTCTCCCGCGATGAAACGTCAGTCAATGACGATGATGCTGTATCTGTGGCGGCCTCTGGCACCCATTTCTGTGAGGACCTTCCGGAGCTGGGCTCCGGGGCCTCTGGGTCGGACTCCATTGCCTCCCAGGAGGATACGGGGGAGTCTGTGACAACCGCTATTCGAACGGCTCTTGCCCGTTTACAAGTTAGTGTTCCTCAGGCCCAGCCTACGGCTTCCAGCGCCTTCTTTAGGCGCAGTAGGTCAGAGACTGCCTTTGTGGTTCCTCCCTCGGCGGAGTATGTGCGGGAACTGCATGCTTGCTGGTCAGACACCAAGGCGCTTTCACGTCTGACAACGGATGGCAGGGTCCTGGCAGCTATGCAGGAGGCACCCAAGGTTGGCTTGGGGCAGATGCCAGCGGTGGAACCGGGCATTGCCTCTCTTATTATCCCGCCTGATGAGGCTTTGCGGCCCAATGCCCGTTGTCCGTGTCCTCAGTGCCGTATTACCGACGACCTTCTCTGCAAGGCCTATGACTCTGGGGCGCGCATGGGCTGGATTGGGATCTCTCTCTCCCATCTTATGCTGGCCCTGTCTTCCTCCTTGGAATCTGTTCCACTGGATCATGCCATGCAAGGCCTGGTTGATGCATCTCTGCAGGCCTTTGCTCTTATGACGAGGGAACTTGGACGCACACTCTCCACACTGGTTCACGCTCGTCGCCAGGTCTGGTTGGCGCAGTCACCACTAACTGAGCCTTGTAGGAGGACCCTCCGGGCCCTGCCTGTGGTCCCGGGGGAGCTTTTTG
Organism: Cyprinodon diabolis; assembly: GCA_030533445.1. NCBI lineage: Eukaryota > Metazoa > Chordata > Actinopteri > Cyprinodontiformes > Cyprinodontidae > Cyprinodon > Cyprinodon diabolis. The sequence continues at coordinate 7,992,924 of CM060080.1, forward strand.
GTTCTGCGGCACTGGACGCCTTGGACCGTACAGCTCAGGCCTCTAGAACGAGGCAACAGCTGGCAGGGCTTCACAGACGTGATCGCCAGCCAGTCAGCACCTGGGCAGCTGCGGGTCCTTCACGGGGGTCCTCAGGGCCTTCTCCTTCTTCCACTGAGCCCCAGGGTCTGTTACCAGGTCGGAGATCGGTCCAGAGACCTGCTCCAGATCGGAGAAACAGAGCTCGAGACCAGGCTGGGACAAGGTCCTTTCATCCCTTTCGGGCCGCGCAGTCTGGCCGGCGTCCTCTCGGGCCTTCGAAGGGCCGGGGGGGCCCACAGATGATGCCTTAGGCCCGGCGGTCGGTTATTTTTCCCCGGGACAGCTCAGCTTCTGGGCTGCCCACACCCCGGACTTGTGGGTGTTGTCCACCCTGTCCCGGGGGTACCGTCTTCAATTCCGCCTCCGGCCACCTATCCCTGGCCGGGTCAGGATGACTGTGATCCACGACCCGGTGAAGGCACAGGCACTGAACCAAGAAATCTGCACCTTGCTGGCCAAGGGTGCTATAGTGCCTGTGGACCCCCTGCTGGATCCAGGGGGCTTTTATTCCATGTATTTTCTGGTTCCGAAGAAGACCGGGGGCCTGCGTCCAGTCTTGGACCTCAGAGGCCTGAATATGTACTTGAAGGCCATGCCCTTTCATATGCTGACCACCAAGGAAGTGTTGCAGGCGATTTCCCCGGGCGATTGGTTCACTTCCATAGATCTCAGGGATGCTTATTTTCACGTTCCGATCCCTCCGCCCCATTGGCGGTTTCTTCGTTTTGCTTTTCAAGGGAGGCATTTCCAGTTCAGGGTCCTCCCGTGCGGACTTTCACTGTCTCCCAGGGTGTTCACCCGATGTGTTGCAGCGGCTCTCTCTCCTCTGCAGGCACAGGGATTGAGGATCCTCCCATATCTGGACGACTGGCTCATCTGTGCCGCGACGTGGGACCAGGAGGTTTCTTGATACTCGGTTAGTGCTCCATCATGTGGGATGCTTGGGCTTGCAGGTGAACATGGAGAAAAGCAGTCTGACTCCCTCACAGGAGACTGTCTTCCTGGGCATTGCCATGGATTCCATCTCAATGACTGCTTGCCCGTCATCCCAGCGGGTGGACAGTATATTGAGCGTGCTCCCGGAATTCAGGCGCGGCGTGGCACTGCCTCTTGTGCGGTATCTTCGACTCTTGGGCATGCTTACAGCTGCGTCCGCCGTAGTGCCCTTGGGGCTGCTGTCATTGCTGCCCCTCCAGATGTGGTTGAACAGCTTGAATCTGGATCCCACACGGAACACTCATCGTCTCCGAAGACTTCGGGTGGGGCCTCAGTGTCTTCAGTCTCTGTCCCAATGGAGGGTGAGGTTGTTTATGACCACAGGGGTCCCGCTCGGTTCCCTCCCTTGTTGTCGGGAAGTTGTGTTTACAGATGCATCCTCCATGGGCTGGGGTGCAACCTGGCGGGGTCAAATGGCACAGGGGACATGGTCCCAGCGGCAGAGCAAGGAACACATCAATGTCCTGGAGTTATAGGCTGTACTTCTGGCTCTTCAGAGCTTTCTTCCAGGCTTGCGGGGGAAGCACGTGCTGGTGAGGTCAGACAACACCACAGTGGTCTTTCACATCAACCACCAGGGGGGAACGAGGTCAAGGAAACTGTTGTGCTTGACTCAACGGCTTCTGACCTGGGCAGCTCCATGCATAGCCAGCCTCAGAGCAGCCTACATCCCAGGGCCGGAGAACGTGCCAGCAGATTTTCTATCCCGTCAGAAGCAGCTTCCAGGGGAGTGGAAGCTTCACCGAGAGGTGGTGGAGTGCATCTGGAAGGTCTTTGGCAGGGCGGACGTGGGCCTCTTTGCCTCAAGGGACGCATTTCACTGTCCCCTTTGGTTCTCATTGGACAACAGCAGCCCTCTGGGACACGATGCTCTGGCACACGACTGGCCCCGGACCCTCCTTTATGCCTTTCCGCCATTGAGCCTACTTTTTCAGACTCTCCTCAGGGTACGTCAGGAGAGGCACAGGGTTCTGCTGGTGGCCCCCTACTGGCCAGCGAGGACTTGGTTTCCTCTACTGTGCGAGCTCAGCTCCGGCTCGCCAATGCGTCTCCCCTCCAGGAGAGATCTTCTTTCCCAGATGGGGGGTCAGATTTTGCACGCCGAACCGGACCGGCTCCAGCTCTGGATTTGGCCCCTGCAAGGCCAGGGTCCACTTTCTCAGGATACACTGGGTCCATAGGGCATACAATGGCTAATGCATGGGCGCCGTCCACGCGAGCTGTCTATGCTAACAAGTGGACGGTCTTTGCGACCTGGTGCCGTGATAGAGGGCAGGACCCGGTGCAGTGTTCAGTTTCTGACATACTGACCTTCCTGCAGGCATTACTGGATCAAGGACGGTCTCCATCTACCTTAAAGGTGTATGTGGCTGCCATTTCCTGTTGGCATGTTGGGCTGAATGGTTGTTCTGTGGGCCGAGACAAGGATGTTGTACTGTTTTTAAGAGGTGCCCGGCGTTTAGACCCGCCCAACCGCCCTGTGGCACCGGCGTGGGACCTTTCTCTTGTGCTTGAGGCTCTTCGGTCCCTCCCATTTGAGCCCCTGGCGTCCGCAGACCTCAAATGGCTCTCACTGAAGACTGCGTTCCTTTTAGCTATGGTTTCCGCAAAACGTGTGGGGGAATTACAGGCTCTCTCGATAGCCGAACCCTGCTGCCGGTGGAATCCTGATGGCTCAGGCGTTACACTGTGGTCTGACGTAGCATTTATTCCTAAGGTATCACTGCCAGCAGGCAGTACCCAGCCGCTCCATCTTGTCCAGTTTGACTCCGGAAGCCCCTCTGAACCACTGTGTCCTGTTCGTGCCCTTGAGACATATATCAATGCCACGGCATCCTTCCGAAAGACAAATAGCCTTTTTGTTTGCTACGCTGGCTCACGGAAGGGTCAGGCACTTTCTAAGCAGCGACTTGCACACTGGGTTGTGGATTTGATCACCAAGGCTTATGCCTTGCAGGACTGGCCACTGCCGGCAGGAATGAAATGCCACTCTACAAGGGGCATGTCGACGTCGTTTGCTGCTATGACTGGGGTGCCATTGGATGTTATATGCCGTGCGGCCTCCTGGAAATCACCTAGTACCTTTACTCGGTTCTACAGGGTGAATGTGGCTGCGCCCCATCCGCTTCAAGGAATCCTGGAGCAGCATGCCTCTACATCACATTAGGTGGGTGGTGTAGTCGTTGTTGCTGATTCCTCGTGACCTTGTTGATATGAGTCATCCAGTGCTTGAAGCACCGCCTCTGGCGGTCAGTAGGGATGAAATAGAACGAAAGTTACTACCGTAACTACGGTTCTATGAATCCCGGATGACCGCCAGAGTGCTTGGTCCCTCGGAATCTCTGCTTTCGCGAGAAGATTGAGGGATTGATTGCCGGGTCCCACGTGACTATATACAGTCACGTGGGTCCCCGGCAGGTCACAGCTGACTTTCTTGTCATTAGTACTCGACCTGCGCATGCGCAAGAATGATCATTCAGTGCTTGAAGCACCGCCTCTGGCGGTCATCCGGGATTCATAGAACCGTAGTCACGGTAGTAACTTTCGTTTTTCCATCTCAAGCAGCAGCAGCGTGTTGGCGGTGCGTCAGATGCTTAAACGCTCCCGACGCGCTGCGCCTGCTGCTCAAAACGCGCTGCTGGATCTTTTGCTGCGCCTATACGCGCGTCAACCATTGACCTTGCATGTAAACTTGCTGCTTCTGCTGCGTCCGGTTCACACCGATGTCAAGCGGTTGAATAACAGCGAGCACAGCATTCATTTGTTTCACCATGTTTTTCACATCAGCTGTGAGATGGGCACGCATGGAGTCACAGATTAACAGCGATGGTGATGAGTGGGAAAAAAACCACCTGGTCTCCTACATTCAGCCACTCTTTCATCAACTCCTCAATGAGGTGGTCTCAAAAGTCGCAGTTACAACACACATAGGGCGCACCGCACATTTTGAGGGGAAAAAAAGACGTTTATGTGCGCCTTATAGTCGTGAAAATACAGTAATTTATTGTTGAGTAACCGATAGCTTAGCTCACTACAATGGACAAGTAGCTTGCTCAACACTGGTAAATATGCTGTTTTGACATCCATTTGGTGCAATTCCAAATCATATTGAGCAGCAAGCTGCATTAGAACACACACAGATGTCATATCAGCAGTCGGGGAAAAAGTCTCACCATAATCAATACCAGCAACCTGACTATAGCCTTTTGCTACATATCTAGCCTTATAAAGTGTCTCAACAGGATTTTCTTTAATAGTAAATACCCATCTGCCCCCCACTGCTTGCTTACCCTCAGGTAGTGAAGTTAGGCTGTAAGTATTATTCTCTATCAAAGAATCCATTTCATCCTCCATATCTTTAGCCCATAGTTCTGATTGTGGTGAGCTCATAGCGTCTCCCACAGTTTTAGGCACATCACATGTAATCCTATAACATTAGTCAATGTTCATGCGTACTTGATCATCCTCACATTGCATTTTGTAATCCTGATCTGTATAATACTGTATAATAGTTACAGTGACCTAAAATTTCATGCCACGTTTGAATGTCATAGCAGGCATTGCATTTATCAATGGGCGTCGTCGATCTGCTTTACTTTGAAAGCGAATGCATGGTCCTCCTCATCCATTGCTTGCTTGACCTTGTCTCGCCTTTTCCGCTGACAGTTTGCGTCCTTATGCAGGCCGCTCTTGCAGAAACTAAACCATTGTTTCAGCTCTTTGTGCTCGCTCAAGGTTGAAGGACAATCCAGGGCTTTGTGCCCTCTCTGGCCGCAGTTGTGAAAGCTGAGTTTAATACTCCAATTGTCTCTTCCTTTAACTTTCATCACACGATCTTCAACTGAGCCAGCAACACACAACTTCTCTGTGCTCTCATAGTTTCTCAGCTTCGTTTTAAATTGGGCAAAAGTTAACTCTTCATCGCTCTGCAGGGCTCGATGTTAACCATTGCCCGATTGCCCGGGGCAAGTAGTTTTTATTGTCGCGAGAGTACAAGTTTCATTGCATTTGCCCGCAAGTGCAATGATCAAAAAAAATATATATATATTCATCAGTCAAAATTACTTTTAAATTACTGACATTTGCTTAAAAAAGGACCCACATGCGTTGCCGGCGCCATTTTTGTTGTTTTGTACACATTTTCGCGTGATTTGAAAAAGCTGCGAGATTAACCGCCAGATGGCGTGATTTTTGTCCAGGAATTGGCGTGAATCAGACACACCCACCACCCAGATAACCCTAGATTAAGAATTATCGGTCAGGTATTAGGAAAATTGGCATAATTGTATGCCATGCACACAGTGTAAATATGGCTATCTTAAGGCAGTCTTTTGTAAAGTGATTCAGGTCATACATTAAAAAATTTTCATACATTTTTTTTCTCTTAGAAATTGGAGAGGTGCATTTAAATGTTATAGAGCTAAACAAGTTAAATTGGTGACCTGTTATGTTATTATTGTCTTGTTGCTGCATTTATTTTGTCAGGGAAAACTAATCCATAGTCAGTTAAAAGTAAGGGAAATCTGAAATTATGTCAGACTGTGGAAACCCTGAATAAAATAACTATGTATAATGATTCTCTATAAAGTCACAATATATTAATAGTATCATCTTTTATAAACATACTGTGACTCTAAAATAAAAGTTATTCATTTGTGACATTGACTTCTGTCTTGTTATTTATCTTAAGTTTTTAACCTGTCAATTTTTTTTTAGATTTTTAACATTAAAATTTATATTTTTCCAAGCACACAACAGTTTAAAGCAAAGTTTAGTTTGAAAAGAATGTGCAGGAAGGATTGAAAAGCATGTTAACACGGTAATGTAGGCTTGAGTTCATTATCTGACGCTTGCATATACACACCAGGAACCTGGAAACTTAAAAAATACTGAATTACAAAAAACATTTAAAAAACAAACATGTTTTATTGATATATATACAAAAATGAATATTAGGAACTATATTTATTTAACATTTTACTGGGCAAGTAAAAATTGTTTCTGGGCAAATGAAATGTGAAAGTCACTTGGTAAAAATCCTTAACATCAACCCCTGCTCTGTGTAACATAAACAGAGAATGGTTTGAACTCATCAGACAGGCCTTTTAAAATCATTGCTGTTAGCAGGCCATCACTTAAAACTTCTCCTGCATTACGCAGTGGGCCGGATTTAGGAGGATGGGGGCCCCTGGGCTGGAGTCAGGATGGGGGCCCCTGGGCTAGAGTCAAAAAAAAAAAAAAAAAAAAATATATATATATATATATTTTTTTTTTTTTTTGTATGTGTTTGTTTTGTTTTAGAGGATGAGCAGAAAATGACCGAACAGTAAGTTTTGACAACTTACAACTTTAATACGCCAGTTGTCACAAACTACAAACAACTCTGAATTCTTTTCTAGAAAGACTAAACCACATGTTGGGGTTGAAACTAGAATATGATGCTTGCATCACAAAATAAAATCACTGAATAGTGAACACAAACTATAAAACAGATTGAGTGCAAGAAAGTGCAATGCTCAAATATACTTTTACAAAGCAAAGCGAGTAAAACAATATTTATACAAATATCCCCAGCATTTACAAGTCCAAATAAGTACAAGTGGAATATATCAAAACTCAAACTTTTTCTTTGGTTTTAAAGTTCTTGGTAAATAGTGGAGGAAATAAATGTCAAAAAAGTGCTTCTCTGCCAGTCAGACAGAACATGGATATAAACAATATCTTCTGGGAAAAAAAGATCAGGCATACTGTAGTTTTCAGAAAATATCCTGACCCAGGTAAGTCCAAAGTGCTGCCCTCTGAAGGATTTTCTACAGCCCCCGGTTCTCAATAAAAGCAGAAGTGGGTGCAAATGAACAATTTTTTACAGAGAACATCTTGAAAAATATGAAGAACAAAATACAGATTTCCATTTATTAATGACACTTTTGCATTCAACTTCTTTGTAGGAACTCGAACCACAAACACGACCTACATTTACTCAAACGCAAACCAAATAAGAAAACAATACTAAACCCTGAAAAGTTTGAAACTTTGAGCCTGTCTTATAATACAGACATGCACAATCTTTGTTTTGTATCTATCATTTAAATTTTTACTTTAGTTTAGCAGATAAACTTTAAAAAAGACCAAGTTTGTTTTCAAATTATTTTACAGCCCCAAAGTTCTTTTAACATATTTTTAACCCTCATGTCAAAAGGTTCCCGGGATAACTGCGAGCACAGCGTTCATTTATTTCACCATGTTTTTCACATCAGCTGTGAGATGGGCACGCATGGAGTCACAGATTAACAGCGATGGTGATGCGTGGAAAAAAACACCTGGTCTCCTCACATACACGTGCCTCAGCCACTCTTTCATCATCTCCTCATCCATCCAGCCCTTTTCATTTGCCTTAATATCATGTCATCAGAGCGATGTGTCTGTCTCGCTGTCAGCTCCCAGATCAGCTTCTCTGATTGGTTGATGCGGCGCTTCCAGCAGCAAAACTTCAATTTTTCCATCTCGAGCAGCAGCAGCGCGTCAAGCGCATCAGATGCTTAAACACTCCCGACGCGCTGCGCCTGCTGCTCGAAACGCGCTGCGGGACCTTTTGCTGCGCCTATACGCGCGTCAACCATTGACTTTGCATGTAAACTCGCTGCTTCTGCTGCACCTGCTGCGTCCAATTCACACCGATGTTGAGCGGTTGAATAACAGCGAGCACAGCATTCATTTGTTTCACCATGTTTTTCTCATCAGCTGTGAGATGGGCACGCATGGAGTCACAGATTAACAGCGATGTTGATGAGTGGAAAAAAACCACCTGGTCTCCTTTCACCATCTTCTCAATGAGGGGGTCTCAAAAGTCGCAGTTACAACACACATAGGGCGCACCGCACATTTTGAGGGAAAAAAAGACGTTTATGTGCGCCTTATAGTCGTGAAAATACGGTAAATCTGACACTATCCATTCACAAAAATATAAAACATCGTTTGGGGCCCCCGAAATGCCGGGGCCCCGGGCTGCAGCTCCGGTAAGCCCCTGCTAAAATCCGGCCCAGGCTGTAATTGCAGTGTTTGCTCGGATAATATAGTCAGTGACGTTCTCATTGACACCTTTCTGAAGAGACGTCAGCTCCGTATACAGACTAATCACTTGTGGCTTACCCGAACCAGCATAGTGATCTCTGAGGATCTTTAAGGCTGTTTTGCGATCATCCACAGCATCTCTCATGACAAGGGAAAGACTTTTATCGTCCAAGGCTTGAATTAATTCTGCATACGCCTCCTCGTTTTTGGTGGTGTCTTCTTCCGCGTCATCGGGTTCGTCCTTCAGTAATATGGTGTTTTTCAGCCCAAGCAAACGTAAGTGGGCCAAAAACTTTGCTTCCCACAACTCATACTTCTTTTCATCTCCGTCAAAGCATAATCGATTCCATCGGCTTCCAAACTCCTTTCTGGGCCCTTTTATTAGCAGATTGTTCACACCTGTGTAAATCTCCACCCACAACAGGAAGTCAACAAGAACATCAACAATAAGATTCAACATGTTTCCTGCACATTTTTGGATCTGGTCAGGGGTCCAGATATGGCAACAAACTATTGACTGGTTCTGGGGATGCTAGAAAAAATTTGTTTTTCTTCATAGGAGCATTTTTTGGGGGGACAATATTTTAAATGGACTATAGCTGGACACTTTGATTAGAGGGGGTGCAGTCAAATTCAGCATTTTCAAGAACTGTGAACTGCCAAGTTTTGGGAACACAGAGGCAAGTCAGAGTACAATCCTGTGCTCTGAGCAGATGAACAATTCAATATCACATTTCCTCTTGAAGGGAGGGACATTTTTTGACGCCCTTTGCTTTCTACCTCTATGTGATACTGCTGATGACACAAATAAAGACTTATCCTTCAGGGGGCAGGAGACACATGGGCCCCAAGACTCTTATGGTTCATAGTTGCTGTGGTAACAGAGGGTAACCTGATGGACATTGAACTGTTTTACATGTTGGAGAGGATCACTGCTCCAAGATACTTTCTCTTCCAAGACCAGCACCAGGATGCCTCCTGACCAGTTTTCCACATATAGATTAATTCCCTAACACACACACACACACACACATGGTTGAGGTATCGAAGGACACACAGGGGCCCACAGGGGAAAGATGTTTTCTCATACACTAAAATTTAAGGCTACAGAGTCTGACAGGGGAGTTTTAAAGAGGGGGAAACTGCACCAAGCTGGTTATTCTTAGAGATTAGAGAACTTTAATCGCTTTCTCATGGGCAGAGGATAAGAGTAAATAAAAAAATGCAGTTATAAGTTTAGAAGAAACTTATAACTGCATACGCTGTCATGTAAAGAAAGTTTTAAAGTTTTCGTTAGGTAATCCATGAATTGAAAAGTACAGTGTAAACCGGGTTAAATGCTTTCTAAATATTTACAGGTTCCTTGAATAACATTATATTAGTTGCAGTCATTTTGAGCTTATAATGTTTGAATAGACTGAACTTAGGTTTGGAGTAAATGAAGAATTGCTCATTAAAGACACTGCTCATTCTGATAAGAACATTGACTGCACTCTCTGTGTGTCGAAGGATCCCGGAGGAAAGGATTGTTGAAGTGTGATGAGAACACTCCATGAGAACCACCACGTGGATTCAGCATCTATCTGCCATCGGACAGCATGGAGACCAAAGCGGCTGTGGAGGAGGCCATACGAGACTCTGATTGATTAATTGGATCGATGAGTGATAGAGACACTGAAAGAATTCATCAGCTACAGTGATGTCCATCATTTGTCTTTAACCCGGGCCAGGATAATTCTTGATTTTACCTAATTGTGATTTATGTGTTTTGATTTACTTTGATTTTGTTTTGATGAAAAACATGGAAACATTTTGCTCCAGACCCACCAAGATCAAGTTTTATGCCACTTTTGCTTTGATGTAGAAAGACTCAGAACCTGATTGGCTTAAAGGTTCTTTAAGTAGTTGGTAATGATAATTGTCAGATTCAAAACGGGGTTTCTTGCTCAGATTGGCTGAGAGTGGTTTTTACTACCTTTTAGAGAAGGTGGGGTTTTCCGGTGGAGAACGGCCCGGCCTGTCCTGTGACGTCCTCGACTGTGACTGAATGATTGGTAAATTGGGATGGATGGTTTATCCATCACATTTAGGAAGCCTCCAGGTGGGAGTGAGAGTAGATGAATTTGGCCTGATTAGTTTTATAGGCTTAGGTTACCTAGTCTAAGGTAAATTAAAATAATGTGTGCATAGGAAACTAAAACAGCCTTCCTTTAATTAGATGAAACCCAAATTTTAGTTAAATGCTGAAACTGTGGTCTTGAGTGACAACATTTGGTCTGAAGTTTTGATTTTGATTACTTTGATCCCTGATTAATGATACATCTCCATGTGGACTGTTGATTGTTGAACTGAACCAACCCTTGGCTTTGGGAACAGGCAGTTCTCTACCACAAACTGTTAAAATTGTGCGGTAGGACGGTACCGTACTACACTTCAACACTTCTGGAATTGACTAAACTGACATATGCCGGCAGGACTTATATAAAATCTGAGCTCAGACAGGGAAATTAACAATTTTTGTTAATGTGCACAGTGTTCAATACATTTAATCAAAGTAACCTGTGGCTCCACTCATTCTTCTACCTTCTGCTTTAACTAATTACCCTCCTTACGAACCTAGATATTGGCCCAATCCACTAATAACTCCAAGACGACACTCCACCTAGTGTACAGGGGTTACATATATATACATGTTTAAGCTAAAAGAAGTAGGGAGCTAAGTTAAAGCTGTAGCCAAACGTATTGTTCATATGTATCAGGGCAGATTTACAGAACAGAGTATACAAAATATCATGTGCAGGTGAAATGCAGGATGACCTTGCTCGCACACACACAAAGAAAAAAGCCAATTAAGAGGGGAGCAGAAAGGCAGGAAGCAACTCCATACATGGAGATGGGAATGTAGGGAGTATGATCCCTCTGTGGGACTGTCTATGTGAAACTGTAAGATTTCCCTCTATGAAGATAATAAAAAGAGCCGGTGTTGCAGGGGGGGTCAGAGAAGCTGTTTGCAGATGCTGCTGCTGCTGGTCTCTCCCTTTGCAAAGGCGAATCGAAGCTTTGTTGTCCAGAATTTTTTTATAAAAGGATAGAGACCATTAATGTCCACATGGTTCATATAAATGCTAGCCAAAAGAAAGATAAAAAGGCAGCTTGTCCCAATTAAAGAGCATAATTAGGTGCAAAAACAAATAGACTAAACTAGTTTCTTTAAACTATCTGTAAAAGAGCACCATTACATCTCTTGGTGAAATCCTAATTAGGACAATACATATCCTATCTGCAAGACGCACCTTTATGAAATCCATATCCTTTAGTTAGTCCCAAACATTTTCCTCTATTGCAATTTAACTGCTTATCTAGTGCCTATATATTAATTAGAAAAACACATTCATATTTAAAAGGGAACTGTTAGGATTCCAGTTGGTGTAGGTTGTTTTTGTGTTTTCCTCTCTCCACCACCAGGTGGTGCCCTGTCCTCGTTGAGCCTCCCTTCACACCTGCGGCTCATTGGGTCATTACCAAAGGAGTACTTGAGCAGCGGGCTGTCACCACCTCGACGCCTGAGTGTTTGCCAGTATTGGGTACTCTGGCCAAACTGAGATTAGCAGAGTCTAACCTTAGCATTGTTTCTCTGAGTCTGAACTTGTTTTTTGTCTTTGTGCTTCGGCAGGAAGAATTCCTGTGTTACTGGATAAGCCTGGACCTTCTACCCCTGGAAGGATTTACTGAGTCACACTGAGCAAGGGGAAAACCTCCACGTGATCCGTTCAAGTCCACTCCTGGAAAACCAAGTGACAGTCCGCTCCTTTACTCCTCTGGGTCCAACGTATGTCTGCCTGTCCGCTCCCCAACGAGTTCCCTCTTCTCTGGATTAAACCCCCACAAACTGGATCCAAGGATAAACCAAGAGCCCCCCAAAAGTGAGTGCCTCTTCAGCAATATTCAAGCCTCAGTGTATTTTCCCACTGTCCCTGAACTGATCAATGTAATCTCCTCTTCAGAGTTTCCGGTTCCAGTTCACCAGTGCGCTGAGTTCCGGCATTGTTTCCCCACAGAGTTACAATCTCCATCAGTGTTTGCTAACCTACAATAAACCTGTTAAACTTTTACCCTTGGTCTCTGAGTGGTTCTCTGCATGTGGGTCAGATCTTTAAAGCCCATTATGACAGGAACTAACAAAGAACAAAAATTAGGCAAATCAATTATTTAAATGAATTTACTAAAACAGCAATATCACTTTCACGAAAATATAAAGTCATAAAGGTTTCGTTTCTTAAACAGTCTACATGTAACTACTGGTTTATAATAATGTTTGAGAATTCCTTGTGATCTGTAGAGTACAAATGACATCATATATTTTCCACACATGTGTATTGGGCATTTACTTCCAGATATCTAAAATAACATTCTTCCTATTTAAAATAAACTTTGTGTCTAAAATAAACATTCTTTCTTTCTAAAATGAATTCTTAGGAGGATTAATTCTGATTTCAGATCTCCATAATAGTTACTGCTAGTAAAAACTACTAATTCTGATATTAAAAAATTAATATAACATTAAAGATTTCCAGAAATCCAATTCTTGAAATCTAAAATATATTTCTACTAGTAGAAATATAATAACAGATATCAACTATTGATATATGACTAGTAAAATTGGAATTTCAGATATCTAAATTTTAATAATGCCTATCCAAAATACAGTTGTGTGGATACTTAAATGCATATATTGACCGAAGAGAATCAATGACTAAAAGTAGCATATCTGACGTAGTTTAAGGCTTTTGAGCCTAAATTGAAGACGGTCAGTTTTATGAGTCTAGCATCCTCTCTGGAGATTTGACAGCAGCAGTGGTATGGGAGAATTATCCTGCCATAATGCAAGAGCACATAATTTCAATTTGAGAAAAGAATTTCATATTCTTGCACTCAAAACTTATAATGCTCACACTCAAAACATGCGCTCTCTCTCGCAAATATTTTCTCTTCTCTCTTAAATCTTTGTTTCTTCTCTCAGATTTAATGCTTCTTGCACAGATATTTTCTCCTCTCGCTTGCCTCCTTCTCTTCGCGCACAAACCGCGCTCTGCTCGGGTCTGAAATGCGCTCGCAAATCCGTAGGCTCTGCTTGCAGATTTTTTTTTGCTCTCTCGGATTGCAGTTGGATCGTCGCCTAGCAACCTTTCCAGCCAATAGAACGACAGCCTCGGAAAGGGTGTGCTTGTTTAACCCTACCGAGTGTGCCTGTGCTACTACGCCACTTATAAGAGCGTCAGCTGAAACTGCTATTTACAGTAGTTTTGTGGCTCGATTCAGCAAAGTTCAGTACTTATGGATAGCCCAAAAAATTCTGAATTAAGTAATTTTAAACAATTAGTGGTTTGTTATGTACAAAAGCAAAGAACCGACATATTAAATTATTTTCTTGAAATGCTTTGTTAGTATTGATTTCAAAATGTAGGGGAAAAAATACATTTTTTACAAAAAGTTAAAATATTGGATAGTTATTTCCAATTATTATTATGGTGTTATGTGTCAAGTCAGCTTTCCTATTGACGTAAACACCCAGGTATTTGAAACTCTCCACAGTTTCTATGTCCTGCCCCTGAATGTTCACATGGGGTCGTCTCCTAAAGTCGATCACCATCGCCTTGGTCTAACTGGGGTTTAAACACAGGTGTTTGTTACGTTCAAAATTGTAGGTTCATAAAAAATAAACTGAGTCCGCACAGAATAGGGATTTTTAGCTCCTGCAGGAGGAGAGAGCCACGTTCAGCCACATCTGCTCTCTGATGGGTCTCCTCAGCAGAAACCTTTTTATTAGCAGATCATAACACATGGGGTGGGTTACAGAACAGCAGGCACGTGCAGAGGGGGGTGCTAAGGGGGCTTTAGCACCTGCCCCTTTTGCTCCATGATCCCAATGTGCCCTTTTGGTCCTTTTTTTTTTTTTTAATTTTTTTTATTTGACACGTGTACTGAAATTATTACCGTATTTTCACGACTATAAGGCGCATATAAACGTCTTTTTTTCCCCTCAAAATGTGCGGCGCGCCCTTTGGTGCGGTGCGCCCTATGTGTGTTGTTACTGCGGACTTTTGAGATCACCTCATGGAGGAGATGATGAAAGAGTGGCTGAATGTAAGGAGACCAGGTGTTTTTTTCCACTCATCACCATCGATGTTAATCTGTGACTCCATGCGTGCCCATCTCACAGCCGATGTGAAAAAAAAAAAGGTGAATCAAATGAACGATGTGCCCGCCGTTATCCCGGAGGGTCTGACAAAGGAACTTCAACCGCTCGACATCGGGGTGAACAGGTGTCGAGGAGCCGCCCGGCACAGAAAGTGACTCTGACAGCGGACAACAGGGGAAGAAAGGAAAGAAGAGGGACAACAGTCAGAAATAAAAGACACAGAAATGCAGTCAACTTCTCAAAACTGAAGCCGGTGAAAACAAAACTGCGCAGCTTATGCAAGGAGGATCGGTTGTCAGACCTTCTTTTGTTGGCAATCGAGAAGGATGTGCCAATCATTCACAGTGAGGTTATTAACATTTTTAAAGACATGGCTAACAGAAAACTGCTGCTGTGAACAAAAGAGAACAAAAATAGCAAAAATGCTTAAAAGTTGGAAATTTGTTTTTAAACTGTTAAATCACCATGACGGAAAATAAGTTTTTGGATCATAATCTTGGATTTAGTTTGAGGGGAAAAGAAAGGCAAGAGACTGAAATAAATAAGACATTGACCGTCACTCAACACAGAAAAGATGAGACAATGAGGAAAAAAAGAAAAGAGAAACTGACAAGAAAAAAACGAAGAGGAAAGATTGAAGAAAATGTATATAGATACTTACAAAATACACTAAGACACAAACAGAGTAGGCTTTTCTCATGGTGACATGCATTAATAAAATGTTTGCTTCTGTTCTTTTTTTTCTGCAGTTCCACATTAAAGTTTGATGCAGCAGCTCTGCTTTTCTGAATGGACGTCTCCATCTCCACTGTCAGTACAGCAAACCAGGCAGACATTCTTTTTTATAGATTACAGTACACTAAAAGCTTGCATCGTGCCCTTGTATGCATTTTTAACAGTTTAATTCTGTAAAGACAAAATATGTCTGCTGGTCCAGCTCTGATTTACATATTTGGCTAAATTGCAGGTTTGAATATTGTAATACTTTCCTATAACAAAATAGACCTGCAGAAAGAAATTACTAATAAAATATTTTACATATGCATAGTTCTATGTTCTATGTAGAGATTTCCCTTAGCTTTGATTGTATGTCTCACAATTTTGTAATTTATCATTGTTCATTAAACTCTGAAAGCTATGTGACTTTGTTAATATTCTGTCCTAAAATGCGATAAGATGTGCCCTTTTTTTTTTTTTGAGCACCTGCCCCTTTAGTGGTCTCTGCACGGCCCTGCAGAACAGTGTTCTTCTGACAAGGCAATTGATCAGGTCATAGGACAAAATGCTGCTCCTGATTGAATCACAGAATAGAGCGGTCTCCCAATAACTGTGATTATCTTTGCACAAACATCAGCAGTTTTCTTCCAAAGTTGCATGACAGTTTGCAGTGAACAGAGTTAAGCATCTCATTTAATTAATGTTCTATATGTACACACATTAACTTTATAATCATCATCGAATAAACCTGACAGTGTTTTTTCTCACAACAGTCCACAAAGTCCATGATTGACCGGTACTCCAGCTCATTCCCCTCAGACACACAGCCTACAAGGTGAAGGTGTAGAGGGTGAAGAGAAAATCATTCATGTTCTGATTGGTTTGCTTACTCCATCTGTTCAGGTATCCATTTGTCTGTTCACTCATTCATCTGTTTAGGTTCTGATCTGCAGCTTCCCTCTTCCATCTATTTGTATACTGATCAGTTTGTTCACTCATTCATCTGTTCATCTTAGACAACACAAGAATTGAGATGATCATTTATTGTTTTTATTCTTTTTACTGAAGAAACACCGGGGAGGTGTCAGTCAGAGAAAATCCTGACTTTTATTTTCTTATAGAAGTCAGGAGAAAAAGATTTCTCTTCCAGGGTCAAGTCATCCATGCCTCTGAAAATTAACGATCTCACTCTTAGCTAAATATAAAATTTGAGGTCTGATTAACCATGATAATAAAATTTTAATAAATAAATACCAATTTTAATATCATAATACAGTACTTATTATTTATTAACCTGCTGATATAGCCAACAAACCGCATAGTTAGTCCAATGAAAAGCTCCTTTGAGGTGAAAACAGCGGTGGCTTTCAGAAGACATAAGTCTCCTTTCCTTGTAATGTCCTACTTGAGCTGTGATTGGACTCCTCTTTCGGACCAATTGTCCACTCATCCAACATTTTAAAACATCTATAACTCACTGACTGGTTAAAACGTAAAGATTTGCCATTGTACTAACAAAGTAGGGTTAAACAAGCACACCCTTTCAGAGGCTGTCGCTCTATTGGCTGGAAAAGGTTGCTAGGCGACGATCCAACTGCAATCCGAGAGAGAGCAAAAAAAATCTGCAAGCAGGGCCTACGGGTTTGCGAGCGTATCTGAGACTCGAGCAGAGCGCGGTTTGTGCCCGAAGAGAAGGAGGGAAGCGAGAGGAGAAAATATCTGTGCAAGAAGCATTAAATCTGGGAGAAGAAACAAAGATTTGAGAGAGAGCACATGTTTTTAGTGTGAGCATTATAAGTTTTGAGTGCAAGAAGATGAAATTCTTTTCTCAAATTGAAATTATGTCCTCTCGCATTATGGCAGGATAATTCTCCCATAGTACAGTGTAGGATCTATAGGGGCCCATAATCAGCCCACATGGGATCCATGTGGGAGAAACCTGGGTTGCCCATGCAGGCTTTAGATGGGGCCCATGTGAAACCCACTCTCAGCCCATCTGGGCTTTCCCACATGGGGCCAACACTGAACCCCCGGACAAAAATAACTGGGACCTACCTGGGCGGCCCAGATGGGGCCCACTCACCAGCCCACATCCAACCCGCATGGGCCCCACATGGGTGTGTTGACAGGGACAACAGTGAGCATCCTCTTCATCAGAGTGTTAAGGACTAACAGAGTGATTCAGAGCCACTGTAGGACAGACGGCTACAGCAGATCCTTCCTGCCTACAGCTATCAATGTTTATTAAAAAAATAAGACATTTAAATTCCCTTTTTTTGAAAAATAAATATTTTTTAATTGAATACTGACACAGGAGTGTGTTTACTTCCCTTGTACAAAGCACCAGAACTGACATGGGAGAAAAAAAGAGATGCAATGTGCGCATGAAATAAGTTGTTCCCACAAAATGATTTGCTACCAAGAAGTGCACAAAATATTAAAAAATAATCTTCCTACACACAGCAGACCTGTGTTATAACATGATATAATTTTTTTAGAGCCAGGTCACTTCACAGATGGCTGTTTATTGTTGACCAACTGCAAGGGTCTGAAAAGGACCACGGTTATCGGTGGAGAAGTGTGTACAGCATGGTATTCCTCAGAAAAGAGGAAGTCAGGATGTCTCCTCTCTGCTGGACCCTAACAGTTCTCAAGTTCTATTAAAATACTCTTAAAATTCTATGTAACTGCTTCCCACTAATAAGAATTCAAGAAACATCAAACTTCTCAGAATATGTTTGTAGCTCATCTCCAGCCTAAAATAAATCTCCATCAGACTCTCTGTCCATCACGTTTTGTTCCCTTGTTGGTTTGCTGTGTGTAGGAAGATTATGTTTTAATAATTCATGCACTATTTATATATATTTTGGGGTCAAAAATTTGTAAGTCTTGGGAAGAAATTAGTATTTTGTGGGAACAAATTAGTATTTTGTGGGAACAAATTAGTGTTTTGTGGGAATAAATTAGTATTTTGTGGGAACAAATTAGTATTTTGGGGGAATAAATTAGTATTTCTCGGGAACAAATAGTATTTCTTGGTAACAAAATAGTTTTTCTTGGGAAGAAATTAGTATTTTGGGGAAACAAACAGTAGTATTTCTTGGGAACAAATTAGTATTTTGGGGGAATAAATTAGTATGTCTTGGGAACAACTTGTATTTTGTGGGAACACATTAGTTTTTATTGGGAACAAAACAGTTTTTCTTTGGAAGAAATTAGTATTTTGGGGAAACAAACAGTAGTATTTCTTGGGAACAAATTAGTATTTTGGGGAAATTAATTAGTATTTCTTGGGAACACCTATTTTGTGGGAACACATTAGTTTTTATTGGGAACAAAATAGTTTTTCTTTGGAAGAAATTAGTATTTTGTGGGAACAAATTAGTATTTTGGGGAAACAAACAGTAGTATTTTTTGGGAACAAATTAGTAGTTTGGGGGAATAAATTAGTATTTCTTTGAAAGAAATTTGTATTTTGTGGGAACAAATTATTTTGGGGAAACAGACAGTAGTATTTCTTGGGAACAAATTAGTATTTTGTGGGAATAAATTAGTATTTCTTTGAAAGAAATTAGTATTTTGTGGGAACAAATTAGTATTTTGGGGAAACAAACAGTAGTATTTCTTGGGAACAAATTAGTATTTTGGGGGAATAAATTAGTATGTCTTGGGAACAACTTGTATTTTGTGGGAACACATTAGTTTTTATTGGGAACAAAACAGTTTTTCTTTGGAAGAAATTAGTATTTTGGGGAAACAAACAGTAGTATTTCTTGGGAACAAATTAGTATTTTGGGGAAATTAATTAGTATTTCTTGGGAACACCTATTTTGTGGGAACACATTAGTTTTTATTGGGAACAAAATAGTTTTTCTTTGGAAGAAATTAGTATTTTGTGGGAACAAATTAGTATTTTGGGGAAACAAACAGTAGTATTTTTTGGGAACAAATTAGTAGTTTGGGGGAATAAATTAGTATTTCTTTGAAAGAAATTTGTATTTTGTGGGAACAAATTATTTTGGGGAAACAGACAGTAGTATTTCTTGGGAACAAATTAGTATTTTGTGGGAATAAATTAGTATTTCTTTGAAAGAAATTAGTATTTTGTGGGAACAAATTAGTATTTTGGGGAAACAAACAGTAGTATTTCTTGGGAACAACTAGTATTTTGTGGGAACACATTAGTTTTTATGGGGAACAATAGATTTTAAGGGGAAGAAATTAGTATTTTGTGGTTTCTGGTGCTCTGTATGTCGAAGTAAGATGAATATAGAAAAATTGTAGTCAGGTAAAACTAATCAATACTAAAACATCTAATGCTCCACAGCAGTCGTTTTTCTTTTGTTATTAAATCATAGATCCTCTCAGTCCTTCAATAATGTCCAGCTTTAATAAATGAGCGGATAACTCTTATCTACTGTTAAACGTCTCCTAAATTTTCAAAGCTTTCCATCTACCTTCAATAGCTCAGTTGATAGAGTGGAGAACTGTAAAGAACATTAGAGGAAAGCTTTCCATGATTTGTTTTCCTGTCACGTGATTCGGCAGCTGCGTCCACTTCCTGGCTCCCTCCGTTCGCAGCCATGATGGTGGGTTCCTCCTTCTGCTCTGCCTCTGCCCTGCTTTAGCTCCACTCCTGCGGCTCGGCGGCGGCCCTCTCCCTCACATTGACACGCTGTCATTAATTTCAGCTTCAGCCGCGCTTTCAATAACTGTTTGTTTGTGTCTCTGCAGCAGGAAGGGCTGGACGACGGACCCGACTTCCTCTCCGAGGAGGACCGGGGAGTGAGTGCCCTCCTTCTGCCTGTCTGTCTTTGTCCCGGAGAATCGGTCCACCTATCCGTCTGGAGACGCCTCCATGTCCCTTAGCGGGACGGAGGGTCCTGTTCGCCGCAGCTGAACCGTTGTGCTTTAAATAAAGCCTTTTAGCCCGGCTAGCCATCCATGCTAACGTTAGCTTCATGCTAAGTGTTGAACCGTCTGTCAGCTGTGGTCAGACTGGTTCCGCCTGCAGACAGCTGGGCCTTTAGCTGCTAACAGCTAAACAGAGCCAAACATGTCTGCTTTAGTTTATTTCTAGTTAGAGCTTCTCTTTGTGTCAGACCGTCCCATGATTGGACAACCCTCTCCTCTGTGTTTCTGCTCCTCCTTTAAAAGGAGACCCTGACATGTTCTCACTCTGCGCTTTCTTGTTGTTTTTAAAAAAAGGTAGAAAATGGCAATCAGATTGGTGAACCACGGTGTATGTGAACGGATCTAGGAAGCAGATCTACATACATGGGATTAGCTTTCCCTGTGATGTTGATGTTAAAAATACCAAATAATCTCCACATAAAACTTTAACAAAATGTAATATGTTAATGTTAGTGTTTATTACAACGGAGTAATAGGGCCAGGCTAGAGATTTTCTATTTTTAAATACAAGAATAATGTAATAACATTATGAGAATAATGATGTAACATCATTAATTCCAAAAAAAGTAAAAAAAACAATCCACTGGACTTTGTTTCCAAGTTTGAAGACGTTTTGCTTCATTTCAAAACGTCAGGAATGTCTACTCAACGCTATTTCACGGTTAAAGTTAACAGATTGATTGAAATCGGCCAGGATGTGATTCGTTTCAGGCTCATCTGTAGCTAAGGTTAACTCACACAGCAGTAAACATCTGCTCCATCCTATCAGACAGATGCTGCTGCTGTTTTTCTTTGCACTCACTGAGCTTTGTGGGAAGCTAAAATAATCCAAGATGTTTCGTCTGCACCTGTTAATTGATCTAACTGACTAGATTAGACCTCACAGCAGCGACGGTGCTGAATGCAGACGCATTGGATCAGAGATGTTGGCCTCTCCCCCATCTAGAAGCTGATCCACCATCTGGGTTTGTCATTAAATGCAAACATTTTTATTATCTTTACCAACCACTTCTGCCAAACCTTCAGGTCACTTTATGCATCTCAAATAGAGCTTAGCTTCCTCCCAACCTTTAGGTCAGAACATGGCCCTGTGGGGGGTAATCCTCACTGTCTGGGTCCATGTGTCCACTGATAAGGATTTTTGTTTTTTTCATTACAGCACATGTTGCGCAGAAAAAAAAATTCCAAAATTACAATCCAGCAGTTTCAGCCCACCTTTTTTCCCCAACAGAGAAGAACAATTAAACAGTATAAAAAATAACCCCCCTATATTATTACGTATTACGGCCAGCCTGGAGATTTTTTTTTATTATGAGAATAAAGTTATATTACTAGAATAAATGCGTCATATAAGAACCCATTTCAGAAAGAAAGCTTGGAGCTCTGCCCACAGATGACGGCCGACCAGCTCCACCAATCAGCAACCTGAGTCCACTTTGACATCCTGCCCAGTTTAATGCTGCTGCTAATAGATTTCCTTATTCCTCAAACCGATGCTAAAGTATAACTTCACATAATCCTCCACATTCCTCATTTTAGGAAAGAAAGCGCTTCTTGGAAGAGTTGTCATAAAATACAACTTTATTCCCGCAATTTAGGACTTTATTCTCGTAATTTTTCAACTTTATTTATGTAATTATGACTTTATTCTCGAAATAGAAAAAAGAAAAAAAAAATCTCTAGCCTGGCCCTAATACTCCGTCGTACAATCTCATCTCAAAGTCAACCTGATGTAAAAGAAAATGAATCAATATATCATTCATCAGAAATGACTAGCCATACTTATAACCAACACAAGATTCAGCGACAGGCACCTTCAGTTCGGTAAAACTTCTACTTTTTAAAAATAGGAAAGAATCATCTCGATTTTGGTAGAAGTTCTGCGTAGACCCTCAAAGGATGTATTTGATTTTCTCAAGCTTAATAAAAAACATCATGTCTTTAACCCAGAGGGATACTGATGGACGTTTATCAGACTTCCAGTGTAAAAGTAAATTATGTCTAGCCAATAAAGATGAAAAAGCAACAATCGCTATTTGAACAGAACTTAGAACTAAAGTAGGGTTGAGGATATTAAATATGGCAACAAATGGACAAGGTTGCAGCTCTACTATCAGAAGAGAAGACTTAGAGTAATGATTAGACCAAAAATTATATAATTTGGGACAAAGAACATGTGGCCAAGATTGCATATATCATATATCCAGAACATCCGGTTAAATTTGAGAAAGCCTAGTTTTAGATAAATTAGTCTTATGTACAAATTTAAATCAAATCAAAGTAAGTCGAGCACAAGATGAGGAAGATCGAATTCTGTCCATGGCATCATCCTAAACATCTGCGGTCGGCTGGATTCCCAACTCTTTATACTGATGATATTTTAAGGTGAAACCACGAGGGGAAGCATGCTGGGCTGTGACTACTAATCACATTAATCGATTATTGAATTAATCATCCACTAATTTAGTAATCTGTTAATCATTAACTGGAGTATTTTGGCCATCCGATTATTCATTGAAAAAATAATCGACAGATCTTTCGATTAGCTAAATATTTTTTTTAGTATACCTGCACAGATTTTTCCTCTTCATTTAAAGTTTTTCTCTTTAAATCCTCCATAGCAGATGGGAGGCGGCTTTTCCTGCTACCACAGCAGGTGTAGATGGGATCGGCTGGGTTTGTGTTGATCTCTGGCACTGCTGCATTATGGGACATTGGCATTTGTGTTGTTTTCTAGACCCGAGCGGTAAATGTGGAACTGGAAATGGACCCCACGCTGCAGGTGGACATCTCTGACGCTCTGAGCGAGAGGGACAAGGTGAAGTTTACCGTCCACACCAAGGTGAGACCCGGTTCAGGTTCTTCTCCCCGCTCGTCGTCTCCTTTGTCTGCATGCTGACGTCGCATCCTTCATGTTTCCACAGAGCAACCTCCCCACCTTCAAACAAAACGAGTTCTCTGTGGTCCGACAACACGAGGAGTTCATCTGGCTGCACGACTCGTTCGTGGAAAACGAAGACTATGCAGGATACATCGTAAGACCCACACACTTCCAGCTGACTTTGGTCAGGAACTGAGAACATTTGTTGGAGGGAAAACCACCGTCTGATGAGGACAAGGCAGTTCCTCCACGAATTATCTGCCAGTTTCACTGCTTCTGTGTTCTACATGCTTCTAGGCAGCTTTTCTCTTTCATGTGAACAGGAAACTAAAAGCAGGGTTATTTTAAGGTCATGTTGTTCACGATTGATGTGTCTAGCATACCTCGTACTGATTGAATTACTGTGATCTTTCCAAGGATAGGGTTAGGGTTAAAAATCCCATTAGATGGTTGGCGTACTAGGCTGACTGGTTTTAGGACATACAGTGGGGCAAAAAAGTATTTATTCAGCCACCAATAGTGCAAGTTCTCCCACTTTAAAAGATGAGAGAGGCCGGTAATTTTCATTATAGATATACCTCAACTATGTGAGACAAAATGAGAAAAAAAAAATCCAGAAAATCACATTGTCTGATTTTTAAAGAATTTATTTGCAAAATATGGTGGAAAATAAGTATTTGGTCAATAACAAAAGTTAATCTCAATACTTTGCTATATACCCTTTGTTGGCAATGACAGAGACCAAACGTTTTCTGTAAGTCTTCACAAGGTTTTCACACACTGTTGCTGGTATTTTGGCCCATTCCTCCATGCAGATCTCCTCTAGAGCAGTGATGTTCTGGGGCTGTCGCTGGGCAACACGGACTTTCAACTCCCTCCAAAGATTTTCTATGGGGTTGAGATCTGGAGACTGGCTAGGCCACTCCAGGACCTTGAAATGCTTCTTACGAAGCCACTCCTTCGTTACCCGGGCGGTGTGTTTGGGATCATTGTCATGCTGAAAGACCCAGCCACGTTTCATCTTCAATGCCCTTGCTGATGGAAGGAGGTTTTCACTCAAAATTTGACGATATATGGCCCCATTCATTCTTTCCTTCACACGGATCAGTCGTCCTGGTCCCTTAGCAGAAAAACAGCCCCAAAGCATGATGTTTCCACCCCCATGCTTCACTGTAGATATGGTGTTCTTTGGATGCAACTCAGCATTCTCTCTCCTCCAAACACGACGAGTAGAGTTTTTACCAAAAAGTTCTATTTTGGTTTCATCTGACCATATGATATTCTCCCAGTCATCGTCTGGATCATCCAAATGCTCTCTAGCAAACTTGAGACGGGCCTTGACATGTTCTGGCTTAAGCAGGGGGACACGTCTGGCACTGCAGGATTTGAGTCCCTGGCGGCGTAGTGTGTTACTGATGGTAGCCTTTGTTACTTTGGTCCCAGCTCTCTGCAGGTCATTCACTAGGTCCCCCCGTGTGGTTCTGGGATTTTTACTCACCGTTCTTGTGATCATTTTGACCCCACGGGGTGAGATCTTGCGTGGAGCCCCAGATCGAGGAAGATTATCAGTGGTCTTGTATGTTTTCCATTTTCTAATAATTGATCCCACAGTTGATTTCTTCACACCAAGCTTTTTACCTATTGCAGATTCAGACTTCCCAGCCTGGTGCAGGTCTATAATTTTGTTTCGGGTGTCCTTTGACAGCTCTCTAGTTTTGGCCATGGTGGAGTTTAGAGTGTGACTGTTTGAGGTTGTGGACAGGTGTCTTTTATACTGATAACGGGTTCAAACAGGTGCCATTAATGAAGGTAACGAGTGGAGGACAGAGGAGCCTCTTACAGAAGAAGTTACAGGTCTGTGAGAGCCAGAAATCTTGCTTGTTTGTAACTGACCAAATACTTAATTTTCCACCATATTTTGCAAATAAATTCTTTAAAAATCCAACAATGTGATTTCTGGATTTTTTTTTTTTCTCATTTTGTCTCTCATAGTTGAGGTATATCTATGATGAAAATTACCGGCCTCTCTCATCTTTTTAAGTGGGAGAACTTGCACTATTGGTGGCTGAATAAATACTTTTTTGCCCCACTGTAACTGGTTGGTGGTTCTTTTTTTTTACTTTTTCACTTGTATTTTATTATTTTTAAAAGCAACGCATATCAAACAGAACAATTTACAAAGAACAGGTGGTCAATAATAATGAATATATATATATTTCCATATTTAGCTTTTTGCAGCCTTATAAAAGTGAGTCTTTCCATGCTGTGAGCTTCTTCTACATCAGGGTTTTTTCATTGGACCTTTAAGGTCTTACGGCCTTTTTTTTAGTGCTGCAAACAGAATTTTAAAATAAAAGTCCATTCAGCAAAGAATAATCAATGGATTATTATTTATACCCAAAACTAATACATTTGCAGTGATTTAAGGGATTTAGCTTCAATTTTCGTCATCATCACTGAGTTCTCCCAAGAAATCTGGAAATTGCAATTTATTTGTATGATTCAGCTACAAATAAGAGGGATTTTGGCCCACTCCCCCACACAGATCTTCTCTAGATCAATCAGGTTTCTGGGCTGTCGCTAAGAAACACTACGAGTTTGGAAACGGTGGTCCCAGTTCCTGCAGTGTAGCTCTGGGCTGATTGAAACCCCACCATTTTCTAATGTTTGCTCCAACAGTACAGCTTTTTCCACCAAGCTGCTCGGTTATTTCTCTAGCACTTTCCAGCCTTGTGGAGGCGGACAGTTTAGTCTCTGGTGTCTTTGGACAGCTCTTTGGTCAGGGTCATGTTAGTAGTAGTAGTTGGATTCTTCCTGATTGTCTGGGGTGGACATGTGTCTTTATGCAGCTAACCACCTTAAACAGGTGCAACTAATTTAGGATAATAAATGGAGGTGGACATTTTGAAGGCAGACTAACAGGACTTTGAGGTTCAGAATTAGCTGATAGAGAGGCGTTCAAATACATACTTGCTGCTGAATCATACAAATAAATAGATAAAAATCATACACTGTGATTTATAGATTTTATTTTTTAGATTATGTCTCTCACAGTGGACATGGACCTACGATGACAAATACAGACCCTCCATATGGGAGAACTTGCAAAATAGCAGAGTGTTTAAATACACTATATTGCCAAAAGTATTTGCTCACCTGCCTTGACTCACATATGAGCTTAAGTGACATCCCGTTCCTAATCCATAGGGTTCAATATGACGTCGGTCCACCCTTTGCAGCTAGAACAGCTTCAACTCTTCTGGGAAGGCTGTCCACAAGGTTTAGGAGTGTGTTTATGGGAATTTTTGACCATTCTTCCAGAAGCGCATTTGTGAGGTCGCACACTGATGTTGGACGAGAAGGCCTGGCTCTCAGTCTCCGCTCTAATTCATCCCAAAGGTGTTCTATCGGGTTGAGGTCAGGACTCTGTGCAGGCCAGTCAAGTTCATCCACACCAGACTCTGTCATCCATGTCTTTATGGACCTTGCTTTGTGCACTGGTGCACAGTCATGTTGGAAGAGGAAGGGGCCAGCTCCAAACTGTTCCCACAAAGTTGGGAGCATGGAATTGTCCAAAATGTCTTGGTATGCTGAAGCATTCAGAGTTCCTTTCACTGGAACTAAGGGGCCAAGCCCAGCTCCTGAAAAACAACCCCACACCATAATCCCCCCTCCACCAAACTTTACACTTGGCACAATGCAGTCAGACAAGTACCGTTCTCCTGGCAACCGCCAAACCCAGACCCGTCCATCAGATTGCCAGATGGAGAAGCGCGATTCGTCACTCCAGAGAACGCGTCTCCACTGCTCTAGAGTCCAGTGGCGGCGTGCTTTACACCACCGCATCCGACGCTTTGCATTGCACTTGGTTATGTATGGCTTGGATGCAGCTGCTCGACCATGGAAACCCATTCCATGAAGCTCTCTGCGCACTGTTCTTGAGCTAATCTGAAGGCCACATGAAGTTTGGAGGTCTGTAGTGATTGACTCTGCAGAAAGTTGGCGACCTCTTCGCACTATGCGCTTCAGCATCCGCTGACCCCGCTCCGTCAGTTTACGTGGCCTACCACTTCGTGGCTGAGTTGCTGTCGTTCCCAAACACTTCCATTTTCTTATAATACAGCTGACAGTTGACTGTGGAATATTTAGGAGCGAGGAAATTTCACGACTGGATTTGTTGCACAGGTGGCATCCTATCACAGTTCCACGCTGGAATTCACTGAGCTCCTGAGAGCGACCCATTCTTTCACAAATGTTTGTAAAAACAGTCTGCATGCCTAGGTGCTTGAATTTATACACCTGTGGCCATGGAAGTGATTGGAACACCTGATTCCAATAATTTGGATGGGTGAGCAAATACTTTTGGCAATATAGTGTACTTATTTTCCTCACTGTATATGTGCAGTGATCTTGGTAACAGGGTGTAATGAAGCAAAGCAAGTTCTCAGTCTCAGTTTCTGGTTTTAGATCCCTCCAGCCCCCCCCAGACCTGACTTTGACGCGTCCAGAGAGAAGCTGCAGAAACTGGGCGAAGGAGAAGGGTCCATGACGAAGGAGGAGTTTACCAAGATGAAGCAGGAGCTGGAGGCGTAAGTAGCAGGACGGACGTGGGTTGGGCCAGTGATTCCCTCGGACTACTAATACTTGGACCCCTAGTGAGGACCAAACTAAAAAATAAAACAAGCTTTTGTCAACCAAAAAGTAAGTTATTCTTATATGTTTGAGTTATCCTTTAGCTTTGCATCCAAACCAAGCAGAGGAACAGACTGGATGTAGAGCACAGCCTGTTTTCCACATCTAAGCACATCAATGCAGCTCAGGTGTCATGATTGATGAAAAAGTAAAACTAATGGAGTCAGTCTGACTGATTTTTGTTCAGTATTTTGTTCCCAATTCCTTAAGTTTAAATGAGATTATGGAGGAGTTACTCAGAAGAGTTGGGGTTTTATAAAGGCAGATTTATAGTATGATTTTATCTTTTATTTTTATTGATTCTTTGCTAACTTTTGGGCAACATATTTATGTTGGAAAGAATAAACATGTTAAAGAATTAAACAAGTTAAAAAGATTAAATAGGATACTTTTTATTTTATAATTAGTTATTGTACGTTCCACTTTTGGGCAGTCATCAATAGTTTTGACTGAGAGGGTCTAATGGTCAGACAAAATGCCCAAATGGAAAAGAAAAAAAAAGTTTGGGAACCACTGGTCTGGAGGACGGGGCGCCGCTGACAGCTGTGTTTTCATTTAGAGAGTACCTGGCCATTTTCAAGAAGACCGTCGCCATGCATGAGGTCTTCCTCTGCCGCGTCGCAGCTCATCCCATCCTAAGGAAGGACCTGAATTTCCACGTCTTCTTGGAGTACAACCAGGATGTGAGTGTTGAGCGCAGTTTGGGAAGTTAATCACTGCTGCTGTTAATGAAGAGGTCTGTTCTCCCCATCAGCCATCGGTCAGAACTACAGGGATTCAAACTCTGACACGATGCTGTGTTTGGTTTCAGGGACTGCGTCATCCGAGGAGCCAGTCTACCTGGACTGGGTCCTTGGAGGACCGTGACAATAAGGAGGCTGGAACCCTAAACCTCCTGTAGCTTTTTCCTCAGTCCCAGTTCAGTGTAACTGATGCTGATGGAAAGCTTGAAATGTGATGTTGAAACATGTTGACCCAGTCAGACCAGCATACCCAAAGTCAATACCCGGTTATCCCTTTAGTTTTGTATGAAAAATAAACTTTAAACTACCTCAACAGGCGTGTATCCCTTTAGTCATGCGGTAGTCAGTCTTGAGGTAGTTTAAAGTCTATTTTTCATTCAAAACTAAAGGGATAAACGCAAATCTTGCACATGCATGTTGGCTATAGGTATGCTGGTCTGACAAAAAACAGCACTGATTTAAAGAGCCATTAGAAGCTCTAGGAACCAGTAAACCTCAATTTTTAAAAACCTTGCTGACCCGGCAAAAAGTTTTACCATAGTTAAAACATCCACACTGAAGAGGGGTGTAGATTAATCCATCTGCAAAAGCTATTTTAAATCTCAGAGGCTCTCGGTGTTAGTCGCATTACATTTAACAGAACTAAGAAAATACATTTGTCCCTCCAGCCCTGTAGGTGGCGGTAACACGCGCAAAGTTGGTTTGCAGCTAGCAGCAGTGTCTACCCGAGCCGTACCATCAGCTCATTTGTGCATGTTTGAGCAGATATTCATCCAGGTCGGCATAAATGATGCAATTATGGTACTAAATATATTTATATTTAATACATATCTCTTCATTTTTTGGGGCTTTTCTAGGAAAATTTGGTGCTTTTTACAATTTCTGGTTTTTCATTCAAGGTTTATACTGAAGTCCTGCAACAATGGACTGAAAAAAACTGATTTCACCAAGCAGCTAATTTATCAGAGTCTCTAAAGATCAGCAGCTTAATGGAAAAGTTTTCATGGGTTTAAACCCGTTGTGCTTATCCATCCCACCCAATATTTAATGGAATTTTCCTGAACCAAAGTCTTCTAAATCGCTGGTAAAGATTCTCAATCATCCAGGTCATAGTGGAAGGGGTGGACCCATTCGTCCGTTTCAATTTGCAAAAACGAGGCTTTGTTGGGCTACTGTATAAAACCTGGAACTCAACGCTATTTCTGACATTTTGAATTGAAAAAGCTTCCTGGATGAGAAGAGAAACATCTTCGAACTTGGAAACAAAGTCCAGTGGATTGTTTTTTAAGCTTTTTTGGATCGTCTAACTAACATGTTTTAGTCTAGATTAAAACGATCTCATCTAATCGCTGAAAATTAAACTGGAATAAAATGCTTGGCTTTCTTTAAAACAAAACCAAAACAATGGCTGAAAAATCTGAGCTTGTGAGTGTGTGTGAAGCAGAGGCAGCCCAGGAATGATTTACTTTCTCTAAAGCTGGTCTCAGCCCTCTGTTGGCGTCTGAATCATGGCTAACAATCTCTAATGGAGAACTATTTGTGATCACGGCTCTGTTGTGTCCGGCAGCTGAGCGTACGAGGGAAGAACAAGAAGGAGAAACTGGAGGATTTCTTTAAGAACGTGGTGAAGTCAGCTGATGGCGTTCTGGTGGCTGGGGTCAAGGTAAGGGTTGGAGCTCCTGTGCCCAGGCCGTCTTTTACGGTCTGCTGTCAGGGCTTTTATCGAAGCTCAATGTCGTTTGTCTTTCAGGACGTGGACGATTTCTTCGAGCATGAAAAGACGTTTCTATTAGAATATCACAACAGAGTGAAAGACGCCTCAGCCAAATGTGACCGAATGATCCGCTCACATAAAAGTAAGGCTGGAGTCAAAGGCTACGTTCACACTGCAGCCTGAAGTGACCCAAATCCCATTTTTTTTGCCCATATGCGACCTAGATCTGATCTTTTCACGGCTGTCTGAACAACACAGATCCGATTTTTTCCAATCCGACCAATGCCACTTGGCTATGTGGTCCTGAATCCGATACGAATCTGATCTTTTCAAATGCGACCTGTGTCTGAACGGCCAGGTCGGATTCATCCGACAAAGGTCACTATTCTGCGTCTTGCTTCGCAGAAGCGGCAAGAAAAACAACCCTGGCAGATGCCGATGCGGAGAGCAGTATTTATGTTTAACCATCTTGAAAAGATTGAGTTTTTATGGTTGGAAAAGATTGCTAGATGCGCGCCGGCACTACCATCCATGTTTACTTCCGGAAAAAAGGAGCATGCTTGCCTTTGACGTCATCGCGTCCTCTACTGCGAATGCGGGACACTTGCGTCGTATGACTGCAGTTCACACAAGAGATCACATACAAGTCGCATATATTTGGAAATATGAACGGCAACGTAAAAAAAACGGAATTGAGCATCAAGGCCTGCAGTGTGAACGTAGCCAAAGTGTTGTTGATGTGGTTTATAGGTGAGGAGCTGCAGCTCTCCTCTGACCACCAGAGTTCAGCTGATGTCTGTCAGTGTTTGGCCTTTTTCTACCAAACCCTCTATAGTGAGTTATTCCCACTAGAAGCCTGAGCTCATCTAAAACTAAGCTGGTTGAACTGGATCCAGTGGTTTTTTTCTTCCTCTGAGACCAGCTACAGTTTAGGAAATGGGTGGAAATGTTGCCTTCTTTTAGACAGTTTATTTTTCCACGTTGAGATGCTGTAGATGCCGTCTGATTGCTGTTTCTGTCTGTTTAGATGCTGCTGATGACATGAACAGGATTGCCTCGTCTCTGTACACGTTAGGAACACAAGACTCCACGGACCTCTGCAAGTACGGAGACAATCGCTTCATAAAACCGTTCACTTCATCTCTCTAGGCTTTTACTGTATTTTGGATAATCCAGGAAACTGGATTTAGAGACAGTAAAAAGCAGGTCAAATAAATTTGACCTGCTTTTTACTGTCTTTAAAGATGAATGTCCTTCATCTGTTAAAGGAGAAGTCCGGTCAGCAAGGAATGATCAATGGATCATTATTTATACCTGATTTAATGAATTTAGCGTTAATCAGTAATTATTTTCATTGTGATCACTGAGTCTGGGAGCGGCCATTTTTGCCCAAATATAGTAACCCCTCTCTCCTGCCATCTTCCGGCAGTGACGTCACGGTGCGGTAAGCCTAGCGCCGTTCTCCCCGCTTTACAAGCAGAATCAATCGGAACTACTAGGCACATCTGCAATCAACAACAATTATTGAAGATTTCCAGAGGACTTCACCATTGAAATTCACCAGAGCTATAGTGAAACTGACAATGCCCACGTGCATTGCAGCTGGATGTTGGAATACATCGGTAAAAGTGTAGAAAAGTGAAGCGGGTTCGTCGTTGGATTACCAACTTGAAGAGGGAGGATTTGCAATCGAACTTCTGGCTAGAGAAAAAACACGTAATATGTAGCCAACATTTGGAAGAAGAATGTTTTCAAGATGACTTGGATAATAGCGCGTTGTGACAAACACCAGATACAGCACTGGGACTTGATCAACAGCCGATACCGCACCGTGACGTCACAAACCAGTAGGTGGCAGTAGTGTTCTTTGACAAACATGGATGCCTCCAGTAAAGCACATTCAAATGAAAATTACTCTTAATTAAAAAAAAATATTTATTGAACAGTATAGAATAATTTAATATTTAAAGTACTTTCAGAAGTTGGAATTCTGAATATGAGCGGACTTTTCCTTTAAACTTAAACCTGCTTCGCTTTTCTCCATCCTGTGGCTTGATGTTAAAAACAAAGCTTCATTCTAAGGCTCCTTAAACTTCAGCTGTTGTAATGAAATAACTGTGATTAAAGAGAAATGGGTGCAGCTGGAGGGAAAGTGACATCCTGAATTAACTGGAGAGGTACAAACATCCTGACCTCTGTCTGTTTTCTGTCCCTTTAAGGTTTTTCCTGAAGGTATCTGAGCTGTTTGAGAAAACCAGAGTAAGTGTGTCCTTCCGTTCTAAGCCCAATTACAGCCGTAAAAACACTCTGGATGGACTGAAAACAGTTTAAACAGGATGTTTTCCAGCAGGACACTTTAATTTCTGCTTAATAGAAATTCAGAAGCTAACATGAGCCCCTTTAGGCCGCAGTAGAGCAGACGCTTCACTGTGCTCCGGTCCACGTGCAGAGGAGCAGTTAGCATCCTAACATGGATCATGCTCTGTCAACAGAATCACAGACACCGCTTAGATAAGTATGCAAATAGGGATGAGGTTTTATTTTCTTAATATGCTGCAGAAATCAAAAATTAAAATTAGCCAAAATATGCAAACCACCAAGTACAGGTAGACTAATATTTTTCAGAGTATTGATAATGTAGAGAGCCCTGCTGTATGGCTAAAATAATTGACGGGTCGCTAATTAAAATAAAACAATTAGCTGTTTTCTTAACTTTGCTCTCAGTATAAAATGTGAGAAAATCTTTATTTGCATGAGTGACTGAAACTGAAGGATCTCAGCGAGCGCTGCCAGCTGTTTGGAGCTATGCGCACCTCCACGCTCTGTGTTCTGATACACTGCTTGTGTAACGTTGAGGTCCTGACACTAATTGTTCACCAATCAGCAAGCCTGGGGTCTAAAGATCCACTGCAGACATGAACTGAAACAGATGATGATAAAGAGGGATCTTCATGTGCTTAAAGGTATTAAATCGTCACTGCTGGACCAAACTGCTGCCACGTTTTGGGTCATGAGACGATGTCTGGTACCTCTTTGGTTCACCAACTCACAAGATCAAGTATTTCTGTGGAAGTGTGAACAGACAAGCTCCAACAAATGAATTCATCCGATTTAGGGTTTTGTTTCCTATTTTTGCTTCTTCATGAGGAATATCTATGTGAGAGACCCTGACAGCTGCCTGTAGGCAGAAGCTTATAGGGATGAATTAAAACTGATCTAGAAACAGTAGAAGTTTCTTAAAATAAAGTGTTTTCCCTTCATTAGAGCAGATCTGCTAATGAATTGAGGATTGTTGCTCTTAAGATAGTTAATCTTATCTACCTGAAATAAGATAATAAACATGTTATTTTCATTTTTTTCAATTCTATTTTTATTATTTTCACTGACAAAACACCCGTCATCTCCAGCTATCTGTTGTCTAGCTAGACATCCACAATTCAACAGGATATACAGATAAGGATGATTGGTTCCTCCAATCATCCCTATCTGTAAGAAGTTAACATACAAAGATTGCGAACATTGCTCCTTTGGCTAAAACCAAAAATGCCGGGGTGCACTTCTGTTATACAATGGGGAAAATAAGTAAATCATTTTCTGATGATCAGTGGCGGTTCTAGACCAAATGTACCATGGGGGCCAGGAGGGGGCCAGCGTGTTTTCATGGGGCACAGAAAAGCATGAAGTAATTACAGAAGAGGATTAGGGCCAGTGGAAAAAAAAAAAAAAGTTAACTGATTTTAAACTTTTATTTCAGTTTAGTATGGGGAAAAAAGTCAGAATTCTGAGAAAAAAGTCAGACTTTTTTCTCAGAATTCAGACTTTTTTCTCAGAATTCTGACTTTTTTCTCAGAATTCTGACTTTTTTCACAGAATTCTGACTTTTTTCACAGAATTTTGACTTTAATCTCAGAATTCTGACTTTAATCTCAGAATTCTGACTTTTTTTCTCAGAATTTTGACTTTTTTCTCAGAATTCTGACTTTTTTTATTGTCAGAGTTCAGTCAGAATTCTGAGATTAAAGTCAGAAGTCAGAGATTAAAGTCAGAATACTTTTTTCCCATGTTAAACTGAAATAAAATTTAAAAATCGGTTAACTTTTTTTTTTTTTTCCAGTGGCCCTAATCCTCTTCCGTAAGTAATAAACAGGGCAAATCAAATAAATTAAGATAGCTGCATGAAGTAAAATTTCTATTCAATTAGGTTTCATTAAAATTCTAAATGTCTTATTAGGTCCATATTCATTCAGAATTTAGGAATTTTATATATTTATGACTGAATTTAAGTTGAAATTACAGTTTTCTATAAAATCTGAATTAGAAACTGTTAAAGTCAGCTGTAAAAATTAGTGTTTTTATTTTGTTTTGAAAAAAAAAAAAACATTTAGCAGATGAAAACTGGGATCCTACCTCAATACCACTGAAGCTATCACCTTATTGTTTAAAAAAAGTTAATAAAACAGAATTTGTAAAGAGAAAAATGAAATAGATCCATAGGATCTATCAGTAACCATGTCTGTTCCAGCGTATATATTCATTAGAACTTCTCTTAGTACTACGTCTTCAGTACAGGGGCCCTGGCCCCCGTTGGCCCCTGTCTAGAACCGCCCATGCTGATGATGCATAAGGGTTGAAAAGACAGGCCTAGAGAAAAATAAAAGACGAAGAGAAGGGAAATGGATACCAGAGCTATAAAAAGGATGGGCGGATCTGATCCATCTTTTCATAGACTGATCAGATACTTTTCATTCTTTTCTGAGATCCCTTCTTAGTCTTAAAACAAAAGTAATTCTTTCCATCTTAAAGATATCATATATAATGTCAAACCAGTCATCCATTGTCTTTCTAGTTTAAGCCACTTCCTAGTTACAGCTTTTCTAGAAGCTGCACCTAGTATCTGAAATAACTTGGCATTAGAGGATACATTTTCTGATGGTAAAACACCAAAATATGACAAAAACACAAAATGAATATCTGTCTAAAATAGATTTTGCATTATGTTAATGATCTCCTGCCAAAAAAAAAAAGTTTTCTTTCTCATTTGAAATGTAAATCATATTATTCCAGCAACTTTCCTGAACCAGAACCTGTCATAGGAGCCGCCTGAACTGGAGCTTTTGCTCAAATCCTGAAGAAATTATCGATTCTCTATTGTTTTTTTTTTCCTGAAGAAAATTGAAGCTCGAGTGGCGGCGGATGAAGACCTAAAGCTGGCCGACCTGCTGAAATATTACCTGAGGGAGTCACAGGCTGCTAAGGTCTGAATGCCTCCTCATAGATGGGCAGCAGTCGTCCTGGCATTCAGTTCTAATAATGATTTGATCTGCTGCTTTGGACAGGACCTTCTGTACCGGAGGAGCCGGGCGCTGGTGGACTATGAGAACGCTAATAAAGCTCTGGACAAAGCTCGGGCTAAAAACAGAGACGTGTTGCAGGCAGAGACCAACCAGCAGCTCTGCTGCCACAAGTTTGAGAAGATCTCCGAGTCTGCCAAGCAAGGTCAGTTACTTTGACTCAGGGTGAAGCATTGAGATGCTCACTCCACCAATCCTGCTGCAGGTTTACAGCCAGACGTCACAGAACAGCCATGAAAGCTGAAGATGCTCCAGTTTGCTGCCATGGTCGCTGCTCCATGTCTCTGTTTGTTTGTTCCTGTCAGCCCTTATAGTAGTGTTTCCTTTTTCACTTTTATTCATGGGCCCCTCCAGCAAATCCCTCTCCCTTATAAAGGTTCTTCACGCGCAGTGGTAATCATATTTTCTTTATTATTTATAATCAACTCAGCCATGCTCCTAATTTACTTTCATCAGGCTGCTCTTTTATTAGCAGTTTCCACAGCAAAGCTTTCTGAAATAACGGGACCTTCTGGCTGCTGGTTTTGGCATCTTTCTCTTCTGTGGATCATAAAACGTCCTGGAAGTGGATCACTTAATATCTTCTCTGCACCTGTGTTCCTATTGGCTGATCAGCAGGCTGTGGATTTAAACATAAATCTAGTCTTTTTGAGTTTTATTTAGCATATAAACTAAAATGCCGTTACAGACTCTGCGATCGTATTTTGCTGGACGGCTCTGAGCATGTCCAACGAATTTTAAAAGATTACAATTGTCTCAGAAAAGTCATGAAATGTTTTTAGATGTATTTTAACATTCTTTGGTGATTTTAGGATAGAAATGAATACTTTTAACACTATAATTATATTATTTAGTAGGGGTGGAACGGTTCACAAAATCCACGGTTCTGTTCGATTTATGGTTTCGTGGTCACTGTTTTTGGTTCGGTATATGTTTATTGTTACACCGAAATCCCATAAAAATTAATGAAATTAATGAAAAAAATCCCCCAAAAATTAATGAATTGTAATTATTTTTAATGATCCGCAGAAACCCTGGATCATTTCCGCATGTTTTGCTGCTTTGAATTTAATCATCTCGCGCATGCCCTCTACGATCTCCAAGGAACTCAGAGCGGAGCGGACGGGAGCCACAGTGGAGGCTGTAGGCTTTGCTTTGAGCAGGCGGTCTGGAGCGCAGCGGGGCGGAGAGCTGACGGAGTATGTGGGATTTCGGGGTTAGCATGACATGTTGGTCATGCTAACCCCGTCATGCATAAACAAATGTGTTGCACAATGCTTGCACACTGTTGCACTTTTATCCACAACTTTGTTTCCGCCGTCATCGTAGGTCACTCTAAATGCAAAGCGGCCCCATACAGCAGACCTATAAAGTGCTGCTGGCGCGTCTTCCAACTCCTGTTCTTTCCCACTCGCCATAACCACACAATTCTCCACAACAACTGATTTTTTTCTGCTACACCCGGCTACGCTGCTTCGCTTCTTCTTCTTCTTGTTTACTACTGGTGGTTGGCTTTGGTCGCAGTACCGCCACCTTCTGCTCTGGAGTGTAAACGCTTCGCCTATGAGAAAAAGGAGCAGCGCATGAACCGAACGCAACACACGCGAACCGAACCGAGACAGTCGAACCGAACGGTTCGGACGGTTTTCATAAACCGTTCCATCCCTATTATTTAGGGTGACCTGGATAAATATTTGCTTGCACATGTGCAAATTAGCTTCCCGTACGGAAGCATGCAATGCTGTGTGACTTTGCTTACCAAATTATTGAGCTGAAAGGAAACACAGAGCGTTTCTATTGACGATCTGCTCTGAGGAGGAGGAGAGACGATAATGGGATTTCTAACCAGACTAGAACAGGAGCTTTTATTCCTGTTTGTCACTGGGATTCTATCCTGTCACTCTTGGTAAACAACAGACCAACTTTCTTTTTTTTAAATCACCAGACTAGTCCACTGTGTTGGCTGTTGGCTCTTTGCTTTTTCTCACATCTGTTAGTTACGTGATAATTTGTCTTGTAGGACAGTAGAATGCCTGTTTTCTTTTAAATGTGCAGAATGCTTATTTAAAGGTTGGAGGCTGTGATCATTTGTATGCAGTCAGGAATGTGTGGAGTTTATGAGCAACTTTACCATCTGTTTTAAAGCTGATCAAGCTCTGCTGCGCTGAGATCCCTCTCTTCTTTTCATGGAATTATTCGCTCTGGTGTTGAACTTAAGCTCTCCTTATATGCAGACGACCTTCTCTTATATGTTTCGGATCCCTTACACAGTCTTCCTCCAATTTTGGATTTTCTTGAAAAGTTTGGATCTTTCTCTGGCTACAAAATTAATTTGCTTAAAGAATTAATGTTATTAAAATGAATGTTCTACCTAGATTTCTTTTTTTTATTTCAATGTATCCCTTTATTCTTGCCTAAACAGTTCTTCAAGTCCCTGGATCAGATGGTTTCTTCATTTTTATGGAACAATAAGGCCCCCAGATTGAGGCTTTCTCTATTGCAACAGTTCACGACAAGTGGTGGTCTTTCCTTACCCAATTTTGCAATGTATTACTGGTCTTCACATATTCATAAATTGATTTGTTGGCTAAATTCACCCAATCTGTTCTGGTGTAAACTTGAAATTAAATCGATATCTACATCTTTTTCACCTGCCTCTATTATCTATTCATCATTACCAATTAAACTTCCCTCTGTTTCTACAAATCCTATAGTGCTCTCTACGCTGAGGATCTGGTCACAATTTAGGTCCCATTTTAAATTTACGTCTCCCTCTAATAAAATGCTGTTGTGAAAAAATCCTATATTTTCTTCTGCGACCACTAATGTTTGCTACAGAGTTTGGCATGAGAGAGGCATCTGTACAATGAGAGATCTTTACAAAGATGGTCTATTTCTTAGTTTTACGGAGTTGTCCTCAAAATTTAACCTACCTACTTCTCATCTGTTTCTATATTTCCAAATTAGACATTGTGTTTCTTCGCTGTTCCCAAATTTTCCAACTCTTCCTGTTGACCCACTATGGGTCGACCTACTAGTTCTGAAACCCAATCTGAAATCACCCCTTTCTAATATATATGGAAAACTTATGGGAATTGAGCCCGACTCATCGGGTAAATCCAGAACTCTTTGGGAACGTGAATTGGGTGTTGAACTGTCCGATTCATGGTGGGATAAAGTTATTCTCAGTATACGCCAAAGCACACCATGTGCCAGGTTACAGCTTGTACAGTTTAAAGTGATAAACAGAGTCCACTTTTCAAAATCCCGTCTTTCTAAAATTTTACCTTCGATTTTGGACCAGTGTGACCGGTGCCAGACCTCTCCCTGCAACTTAAGTCATATGTTTTTCTTTTGCCCAAGTTTACAAAAATTTTGGGACTATGTCTTTTCCACACTCTCAGGGGTTTTTGGAATCCAGATCCGAAGCGACCCACTAATTGCCATTTTTGGAGTTCCAGGGACCTCAATTAATCTGTCGCCCCTGCAGGGGGAGGTCTTGGCTTTTTGTTCTCTCCTTGCCAGGCGATGCATTTTACTCTGCTGGAAATCTCCTATACCTCCATCTACTTCTTAGTAGCTTAATACTGTTAGATCATGCTTAAGATGGAAAAGATTCTATTAACAGTAAAAGGTAATTCAGCAAAATTTACTCACAAGTGGTCACCTCTTATGACATACATAAAATCTCTGCCTTTATAATGTATAGATAGATATGATTGACCCTTCATGTCATGTGACTTAAATTTACACAATAATTGAGTGAAGAGTTGTTGCCTTTTAGCTTCTCAATGCCGTCCAACCCCCGCTCCATCCCATCATTTTTATTTATTTATTTCTTTTTTTTTTAAATGTAATTATACTTATTTGGTCCTGCTTTTGTTATGTTAATACAGCGATTTAAGTTCGCTATGGGGAAAGGGAAGGGAAGAGGGAAAGAAGAGGGAATGTGGCGGAGGAGAAGGAAGGAAGGAAGAGGGAAGGGGAAAAAAAAAAAAACTGTAAAAAAAGAAAACAAAAAATCGGAGAAGTCATGTAAGCTTTGTACAATGTATGTAACATCAATATATGTATGATCTCCTGATGAGCAAATACATGATACACAGTTAAAAAAATAAAAAATAAAAAAAATAAATAAAAAAAAAAGCTGATCAAGCTAATTAAGAAGAGAACTTGGGTTGAGAATAACGATGCATCTTCCACAGAACTCATCGATTTCAAGACGAGAAGAGTGGCAGCATTCAGGAAGAACCTGGTGGAGCTGGCCGAGCTGGAGCTCAAGCATGCCAAGGTACTGATGTCCCGCTGGGCCCCACATTCCACAGAGATCCTCCATTTAACTTGATCAGTTCAGCTGTGCTGATGCAGCACAGGCCTGTGAGGGTCTAACTAACCAACCAGCAGTGGCCTCAACCCTGTATAAAATAACTATGTATAATATTATAAGAATAATCTCGTAACATTATGAGAAAAAAGTCGCAACCTCAGAAATAAGTCGTAAAATTATGGGAATAAAGTCACAACATAAAAAAAAGTCGTAAAAATTAACATTGAATATCCATATCCCTGATTTTTTTTCCTTCTTCTCCTGCCTGCAGGGAAACCTGCAGCTACTGCAGAGCTGTGTAGGCGTCTTGAAAGCCAACACTTAACCGTCCGACCCGCCTGCAGCCAGTTGGACACGCCGCTCTGAGGGCGGAGCCTGCAGGAACGGACAAACACTGAGAACCGCGGACCAG
This sequence comes from Cyprinodon diabolis, assembly GCA_030533445.1. NCBI lineage: Eukaryota > Metazoa > Chordata > Actinopteri > Cyprinodontiformes > Cyprinodontidae > Cyprinodon > Cyprinodon diabolis. The sequence goes on from CM060080.1 coordinate 8,033,022, forward strand.
ACCGACAGCCGAGGGTCGCAAATGACACCAAGTCTGTTTCCCTTATCACCACCACCCCACCCACCCTCTAATGAGACACCATGCTTGTTCTTCTGGTTCATTATCAGAACCTCAACTCAGACACTGGTCCTACCGGCCGAATGCAAGCCATGCAACACTCCTGCTGTGCTTTTATTCTAGACTAGTAGAACCAGAAGTCCATTTAGAGCCTTTATTTCCCCTAAATATGCACTTCTTTAAAAAGTAATCCCATATGATTACCCATAGAAAAATCAGGTTCATCTGATCTCTGCAGTCTGGATCCAGTGCAGCTCCTCGGCTGTAGGACAAACCATCAGTAGTGGTGCTGAGTTTAAGCACTAAGAACTCTTTTAAATAGCCTAAATGAAATACCTTATAATCTGAAGATAGATGCAATGAGCTGATAAATCTGTTAGATCACTAATCCACACTGGCTATAAACCAACCAGATGCATAAAGAGATGTAGAGCGAGGTACGAAGCATCCTGTGGGTCTTTACCGACTGCTTCTGACAAGTTCCTGGGTGACCTCCAGGGTCTAAAGGTGAAGTTATTTTCTACTGAAAGAAATCAAAAGGAAACTCCATGAGAAAAAAAAAACAAAAAAACATATCAAGTAATAAAGCATCAAACATCAGTGGAACATGAAACCCAATCATTTCTAGCGTCTCACATGTTCTCCTTCCATATTCTGACAGATTTTTCTCCTGATTAAATATGTTACATATTTGACCTTAGCTGGACGGTTACTGAAGTACAGGTAACCAAATCAGTAAAAAGACAAATGTACTTCAAAGGTTTCTATTCTGTTTTTTTTTTTTTACACATGAGAAGTTTTGTTGTTACCCGTCCACGCCGCCCTCCTCGGTTGTCATGGCGATGCTTGTACACCTGGGAGCTGTTTCGATGTGTTTCCGCTGATGTGTGCAGATGGGAGCCAGCTCTTAGTACCTGTTCTAGTTGGTGTCATTAAAGAAGAAGAAAAATCTATGAAACACAACTTGTACTTGTTTGTATTAACCAATGAATGCTAATCGTCTGTTGCTTCGGTTTTGTCTAGAGATGCTTGTTTTCCATTCCAGTCGATGGTGGAGCTTCACTCTGTTTGCCTTAATGTCAGTCGTTCCGTTTGACTTTTCAAAACGAAGAGAGAAAACTTCAGAATGCATGTTTTCTTTTGTATTATTTTCCTTTGTATGAATGTTTATTTTTTTTCACTCTTTTGTGACCAAAGCTTCCATCACCAATTAAAGATGAACGATTATTAACGGCGATGTGATGAAACGGTGCAGATTTAAATGAATGATTTTGAAATTTGAACGTTTTACTTGTTAAATCTTCAGCAGGTCTGTAATCCACCACAGCCATCCGGATTCAATTAAACTTTATGGACACTTTTCTTACAAGCGCTGTCTCTGAATGATTTTCTGGTGCCGTCCAACTGCAGGAAACATTTCCAAAACATTCAGACATCTGATTTCTATATTATCGGGCTAATATTGAAGTTTTCTGACCCACAGAAACCCTGTCCAGAGGCAACATCCAACAGACTATTAGAAATGGCTCAGCTTAAATGATCTGCAGATTCAGTTTCCATTGAAGCTGTGAAACCTTCTCCCAGTATTTCAAATATCACACTAATATGTAGAGTAAATAAAAGTTTGTATTCGTGAAATATTCCCGCCTCGTTCGTAATATTATCCCATCCTTTTCTCCTTCCTTTATTAAAGAATGTAGAACACAATGCAGGAAATTATAAATAAAACTTTTGAACACAAACGAATGAGAACAGTTAGGAGGTATGGAAATAAAAGCGGAACAATGCAACGATGAGCTCTAAAAGATAACTTAAGTTTAATTTGATTTAGTGCTAAATGAAAGTTTCTAGTAGGATAAAGTTAATGGAACTGCTTTATAAACTTCTTTAAATCTTTGTAACAGCAACTGAAATGTTGTTTTTAAACCAATCAGAATCAAAATGTTACCCTAACACCTACACAGTTGAATATAACTGTTTCGGGGGGGGGGGTTACCATTAGCAATACTAGACAGGTGCCTAGGGGGGCCATAAAACTCTGTTTCCATGTATGGTTAATACAACTATTCCTTTTTTGTGCACATTAATTATGTTTTTGATGAAAATCCCCCCCTCCAGTGTCCACCATATTGGATCAGTCCATTTGCTGCACATGTTCAGAAAGGTCGCTTTAGTTGCTATATTTAGCGACTTTTCAGACCTCTCTAGCTCTTTGATTTCAAAAAAGCTCCTAGGCGACAACATCTAAATGCAGTGAACTCTGCTCTCCAGAGCAAGTAGATTGGTAACCCCGCCTCCTGCTCTCCTCTATCTTGTCTGCTGTCATGATTCATGCAGCTATTATTTCGTCCAAATGAAAAATGGAGAACAGATAAGCAGATCATGGCTTGTCTACAGTGAAAAGAAGGACTGGGTTATTTACTTTTGCCGTTTTGGAAACACAGGAAGGAGCAATCAGCTAAGTGAGCTTAGTGCTTGGAAAAAATCTTTCATTCCTTCTGAGACAGCATGAAAAGTCAGCTGAGTACAAAACATAGAGAGGAAAACAAGAAAAGGACAAGAAGAGGTTGACAAAACCTAGAACAAATAAGGGATGTCTATTCTATTAACGTTTCTCTATCTGTATAATGGGTCTGTTTTATGTGTTGTCTTCTCAATTCAGAGGGCCCCCTGCCTGTCTTTGCCTAGGGCCCCACATTTCCTAAATCCGCCCCTGATCAGACTGGCGGGAAATCCACACCATATAGAGTAAAAGTTACTCTGCAATGCCGTCAATTTTTACACTTGAGCAGATTTACTCTCAGTATACATGTAAATATTCTAGAGTTAAATATGTTAACTGAATTTTAACACCCAATCTTTTACTGTGTAATTGTGTAAAAAAGCATGACAAAATAAATGATCAGCTAAACAATGCAAATAATATGACACTAACAGTTTAAGGAAAAACATAAAAAGGTTTTAGATGAGATCTAGCTGCTCAGGGAAAAGATAAAGTTGTTGGGTTAAAGTCAGTTCTTGGCTTTACTGCAGTGAAATGCCTCAGATGAGAAATCCAAAAGATCACCATGAATAAAAGAGCATGATTGACGGCTGTAATTCCTTCATTATTCCATCAAGCTGATGTGAGAAAAGATGTTGAAATATTTTCCAGATTTTAAGTTTATAAAATGTATAAAACTTTACTGGAATTTTACCAATCTAATAAAGCTAATAAACTAAAAAAGGCCGCAGATGCTTTTTTTTACATTATACATTTTTATAACCTTGTGCCTTGATTAATTTTTTTCACTTTTTATATATTTTTTTGTATAAATGTTTTACATTTTTTCAATAACAGAAAAGAAGTTGAGTTTTGCGCTTTTATTTTGAAGGCCATCCGGAAGCCATGTTTTTTTCTCAGGAAGAGGCAGAGTGGTTGAGAGGTGTGCTGAATTCACAGTTGGTGTCAAAATGAGCTCCATTGGAACCGGAGTGAGTAATTTACAGTTTATTTTCACCTGTATTTTATTTTTACTGGGTTTTATGTTTTATAAGTTTGCTGTATTTTAAAACCATACTTATATTTGACTTCTAAAAAAGCAATTTTCCTGGAAGCTAGTCATCTGCCATGTTAGCCTGCTGAGTCACAGACCGGCCTGTTAGCACAGGCTAAAGTGAAAGTAAAGTCCCTCATTGTTTTATTTCTAATTGATGTTTTTCTATTTTGGCGAAGCTTTGTTGACGTATGATTTGATAAAACAAAAAAATCTCTACCGAATCTTGCATCTCATTCGATAAATGTACTTTAATTAATGCTAATGCAAACAGCTAGCTACGTTGCTCGCCAGACTCTGTGTTTAAGAAATCAGATTTTAGTTGGAGTTGTACATCTCTAAATGAAAAACTCGCCTTACAGATTAAGCTGATTATTTAGATTGTTTTGCTTCATTCGGCGTCTAATTTATGTAACTTCACTTGTTTATTGCTGTTAATCCTCAGTTCATTTTCAGTTATCTGTCTGTGGTCTTGGCATGATGTGCATCAGCAGGATAACATATACATATATTTATGGATTTATTAAAACTTGAGTTCACATGTATAAAAATTCAGACACAGTGAATTACATGAATCCAAATAACCAAAATCTAGTGTAACTCAAAATAGTAAGTTTTTATGTTTTATACGTCTACTAAAAGTGATGCACCTCAGATAATTTTTAGTTTAGAGCTCATTCACAAAAATTCAGTAAATAAATGAGACTATCAGGTCTGACATTATTCGGGAATCAAGATCCCAAAGCTTAAAGGAAAAGGTGAGAGGCTCAGAAGCCAAGCTGCTTCAGGTCCAGTCATGGCTTGAGGATCTATGACATCTGCTGGTGATGGTCCACTCTGCTTGGCCAGGTCTACACATTTCTTTACACAGCAAGAAGCTTCATGGAGATTCTGGTTTCATTTTCCATCTGGACTCTGTTCCTTTCTGCACTCCGTAAAGTACCAATACCTGCAGGAATCACCTTCATATCAATGTGCTTGAAGCAGCCTGGGCTTCAGCTGAACCTCCAGAAGCAAATAGAAATGGATATTTTTAATTATTAAAACTTTATTTGTGTATGAATTATTGGTCAATTGAAATGGAACAGTACATATTAATGAACGGACAGAGCTTTGGTCAATGTCCCATTAATCTGGTATAAAATGCTACATTTCCTTCAGTAAAAACAAACAAGACAAACTTACACACAGTTTTTTAAACAAAAATAAATGTTCTGTAGAAATTGGCATCTTGCAGCCAACTGTCTGTCTTCTCTGGTATAAGCTACTAAATTTGGGACAGTGTTGCCAACTTCTCAGCAAGAAAAATTGCTTTTGGATGTCCTAAAAACCGCTAGATGACGTCATTGCCTAATTGGCATACATCATATCATCCGGCTGCAAGAGATTATGAATTCCTACAACAGTTAAACATTAATTTCATGATTCAACTTTTCAATCTAGGATAGGATCTTCAGCAGTTTTGCACATTTCATTTGCAATTGAAATACAAAGTGGAAAGGTTTGCTGTCTCTGCGTGCTCAGTACTAACGTGGCCTTTCTGTTTGCGTCCTGCAGTATGACCTGTCTGCCTCCACTTTCTCTCCGGATGGCCGTGTGTTTCAAGTGGAGTACGCCATGAAGGCTGTAGAGAACAGCAGGTGAGTCTCCATTTGCTCGTCACTCGTCAGGCGGTGGATGTTTTCTTCAAGCCGTCCAGGTTTGGATGATGTGTCAGGAACAACCCCGTTAGCTTTGAATGCTTTGTCTGCAGCACAGCCATCGGGATCCGCTGTAAGGACGGCATGGTGTTCGGGGTGGAGAAACTGGTCCTGTCCAAACTCTACGAGGAGGGCTCTAATAAGCGCATCTTTAACATTGACAGACACATTGGCATGGTAACGTAGATGGTTTCCTAACCCTCAGCTGCACAGATGATTGGAGTGATTCTGGATTCATGTAGTTGTTGAAGCTAGGCCGACTGTGGCGCTAAAATCAGAGTATCCTGTCAAGCTGATAGGGATTTATGTTTTTGACAATATCCGCACTGCTGATGGACTGAATGATCAACTTTTGTGTTTAGTTCAGGTCTTACACTCTGTCGAGCTAACCTAATTTCATTTACTGGAATTACAATTAAAGATTAGGAACATATTTGCAGAATATTCTCATCTGAACAGAAGGAAAAGACCGTTTAATGCTTTGGTCAGAAATCAAAAATCCGACTTTATCTTTGATGTGAAAGAATCTATTGAGGACCTTATTCTGAATCACACAAACCTTCACAGTTCTGCCCACGGATGTTATCTGGACTAAGTGTGTCGTACGTTGATGGTTGTCGTCCATTTTGAGCAGTTAGTGCCCCTGGATTCCTCCACCAGGCTGGTTTCTAGATGTTATTCCTACATGAGGCCCTTTCCTCTTGTTGCTGTTTGTGAAGAGCAGCAGTCCCTCTTAAAGCAAACGGGAGCACATCATAACATGTTCTGCTGTTTGCAGGATCCTCTTTGTTTCCTCCTAATATAAAAATAATCCCTTTGCCCAAACACCTCCGTTTTAATCCAGTTACAAATAACACAGATGGAGAGAACCAACCAAGCCAACTTTTAAACTGTCAAAAGTAGGAATGAGACGCGTTTTCATCGACTGGAGCGAATTAAGCGGCCATGTAAAGCGTAATGTTGTGGCATGTTGAGATTATTCCAGGTTTTAATAAACCGGAACCAATGGTAGCAAGCTAGCACGGCCACAGATCAGAAAAGTTTTAGTTATTTTGTTATAAAGCTCAAACAATTGCCCTGATTAATCACTTATTGAAATAATCAAAGCTAACTTAATAATTGATTAATCGTTAACTGGAGAAAAGAGACTCTATAACATGCTTTTAGCTGACAGAGCGACCCACTTAAAGCAGGAATTGTTAGAAAAACTGTTAAAATATATGAACATTTAAGATTTAAAATCTTGTTCGTCTTTCAATATACTCCAGAACTCCAGAATTTTGCATAATCCACAATTATGCAAAAATTGAATACACCATAATATCACCAAAATGAATAGAGAATAACAGAGCAAGCTTATGTAACGCATGCCGGTTCCATCCCCTGAAATGGTCGCAGAGTTACCTCTGACCCGTCCTTGGAAAGGTCTGAGCCTCTAGTTTCCAATGATGGCAGCCATTAGGGGGCGGGGCTAAAGATGAATACCTGCTGTTGCATTGCTCCAGCACAGTCACACATTTAGGTGGGATTTTAGATCTTATTTTATTTGTTTACACAGCTATAAAAAAAAAAGGTACTTGTGAAAAAATAATTTTGAAACATGTTTTAGAAATTTTAAAGCCCCATTTAAAAGGCGTGTGGATGAAACACCATGTGACTGTGTTTTGGCCATTTCTATAGATAGATAACATCAGCTGGTGTCAGCTGGGCCCGGTACCAGGCCCGCCAGGCTTAAGGGGTTAAGGAACCTTTGGCTATCTGATTATTAATCGAATCGAAAAAATAATCCCCGGATTAATAGTTTTACAATATAATGGTTTGTTGCAGCTCTACTCTGTTGCAGTCAGGTGAGCTGTTCTTCCATTAGAGACAGTTCATCATCCAGAGAGACGACTTCTTCTAACGCTTTCAGGACGGAGGCAGTCTTTCCATCTCCTTTTTGGAATTTTATGATTTTTGAAAACGGTTAAAAAAGCCACCCAAAGGAGCGTAAAAACTTGTTTGCAATATCAAGATGGTAACCAATGTTATGCCAGTTCATAGTTAAAATGAACTAGCTTAAAGTTCATAATTCACTTTATCAAACCTATAAGTGAAAGAGTTCAGGTTCATTTGGTAAATGAAGCCACAATCCTCCACAAGAGAAGCTCATATCTCCCCCTTTAGATGTGTGATCATAATGTATAGAAAGAAATGGAAAACACTGGATGCAGTCCAGGTATTCTGGATGTGCAGTGAAGCCTTTATTTAGCCAAATTTACACAGAACTTCAGAAACATTCAGGAAAATTCAGGTTCTGCTGAAAAGATCTGGATCCAGAATGATTTCTTCCATTCCTCAGTCTTCAAAAGTGGCATAAAAACCTGAATGGAAACTTTGCTGTTGACCCTTTATAGGGCAAGTTAGCGTCTTTGATCACGTGCCTTATAAATGGAGCCCCCCAATACCGCTATTGGCTGGAAATGTTCAAAGCTTTTCACCCTATAAAGGGTTAAATGTTGGAGGAGAAGATGTGGCAGATTTCTGTTGGTCCATCTAGAGCTGAGTGATTTTGGTTAGAAACTCTTGCTAAGCTAACCACTGCATAGAACAGGAATGAAGCTCACTAAGTGCTTCTCTGATTCAGAAATAGATTTTATTTTATTGTGATTATTCTTCTAATGCAGTTCATTGTCCAGTCTGGGGAGCAGCCTGTTTAGTTGGTTAGAAATTGTTCAAAGGTTTTTTTTTATTCCATCATCAACAAACGCTTGGATTTCTTCTCAGATTAGGATATAATAAACGTTCAAACGGCTGTTTTAGGAGAACATTTCTGCAACCCTGTGCTCCTCCAGGCGGTGGCTGGCCTTTTGGCAGATGCTCGCTCCCTGGCCGAGGTAGCCAGAGAAGAAGCTTCCAACTTCAGATCAAACTACGGACACGACATTCCTCTGAAGGTAAACGGAGCAGCCAAGCGCTCTGAATTTCCTGTTTAGAAGCCGACGCCGTGTCTGAGGCTCTCCTCTGCTGTTGTTGCAGCACCTGTCAGACAGAGTGGCCATGTACGTCCACGCTTACACGCTGTACAGCGCCGTGAGGCCGTTCGGCTGCAGGTGAGGCAAACCTTCACATCCTAATAATCTTTCTCTTTCTTCCTGTTATTCTCCTCCTCATTCATACCTCAGTCAGATCTGGTCAATATACGGCCGGAGGCGCCGCTTCACTTCATCCTTTGCTTTAAAACCACGTTAGATGTGATCTGTGAGGCTCTTAAACTCTCCCTGATGCGGGATAAACCACAGATTGTCAAAGTTTCTGGAGACGGTCAGCGCTTCGATCAGCTCCAACTGAACAGAGCTGTAAAATTAATCCTGCTTGTTTTTATAATGAATGGAAGACGCCAGTTTTCATTTTATTACAGCTGACTCACATTTACAGCTTAAAGCACTAACAGGCGTCCAGTTAATCTGCTTAGACGTTACGGACTACATAAAGGGCATCGATATCGTTAGGGATTTATCACTAATACTCTTCATTCTTCTTATCAATCCAATATTTGAAACAGAAATGAAACAAACTTTCGAATGTCTATTTTATTTTATTTATGGTGAAAAAAGCAGATTTCCCAGCATGACGCAGCGTTTAACTTTAGATTAAGCTCCAGCAGGAGAAACATCCGTCTGTAAGAGACAGATCATGTTGGAATAAGTGAAAGAAAATCACCCAAAAATTATAAGAAAACATGATTTTCTTGGTCTTTAAGTGGTGAGACGGCAGATCTAAGTGAGCTCTCAACCCGCAAAAAGAAATCTTCTAATGAAATCTGGCAGCTCATACAAACTACTCCTGAATGCTTCGATTAAAACATCTGGAATAATCTTGCAGTCCTGGCAGTGCAGGAGATCCCACTGTGCAGGTCTGCAGCCAGCCGCCTCTCCCTTTATCTGAGCTCTCGTTGAAGGATCTGGAGTAAAGAGTAAAAACGGCTTCCCTGCAGCACCGTAGATATTTACAGGTTGTTGCACATGGAGCAGAAGGAACTTGATCCCAGCACGTAGAAATGCATGTGTTAGATTGGGAGGTCTGTTCCTTCCCTGTTGGCTCCGACGGACACGGCAGCTGATGCTTCTCCCTAACACGCTGTCGTCTGTCTGACCTCTCAGTTTCATCCTGGGCTCCTACGACAAAGATGACGGTCCGCAGCTCTACATGGTCGACCCGTCCGGCATCTCTCATGTGAGTCTCGGTGGGAGTGGGTGAGTGAGTGGGAGGGTGGAAGCAGCAGACTAACCTCCATGTGTGTTCAGGGTTACTGGGGTTGTGCCATCGGAAAAGCCAAACAAGCTGCTAAGACAGAGATCGAGAAGCTGCAGGTGAGAAGTTTCCCTTTTGTTTTTTATCTGAGCTCCACAGAACCAGCTAGCTTAGAGGGGTTAGCGCTGCTCGGATCAGCATGGCTGCCTGACCCAGGATGAAGGCAGAGGGAGGGAGGCTGGCTGGAGCAGACCAGCCCTGAAGGTGATCTGCTAACTCCATGTGCTGATCTCTGAACTCTTCTTATCCTCCAACAGATGAAAGACATGACATGCAGAGAGCTGGTCAAAGAAGTCGCCAAAATGTGAGTAAAACCCTGAACCTGTAGGCAGACCGAACCAGAAGCATCTGTGTTTATGTTTCCTCCATCCTCAGATTGAAACTAATTCAGCCTGATCTTTTAGAATAATAATCATTTTATTCTCTTGTAATGAATCATTGAAAGCAAAGAGGATTAAAGTCGGATGGATCCTCTCCATCAGGCCCTCAGCATGGAGGGTGGGGCCAGTGCTGTCATGGTTGAGCTGGTTGGTTCAGCTCTCTTCTGCTTCTCATTTCCTTTGACAGAATCTACATCGTCCACGATGAGGTGAAGGACAAAGCGTTTGAGCTGGAGCTCAGCTGGGTCGGAGAAGGTACAGGCTGTCGCTTCTGGTTCCTTTAGAAACGGACCTTCTCTAAACCTGCAGAACAATCACTGATCTGTATTTAGTCCCTGGATTGCTGATTGGCCGTTGGTAGTACGGGGTTAAAGTGAAGCCACCGGCCGCCATATTTGTACTCCCTAGTTACACTGGTCTCAATGTAAATAATCTGTGCACTACAGCATTTGATGATGATCTCATTTTCAGGGGGACTTGAGGCTTTTAACATAAAGATAAATTCATCACTTTGTCACACACTGGCTGTTTCATAGCATCAGTAGATTTCTTTAACCTATTATAAAAAGAAAATAGGCCCATCACATTGCACAGTCATTATGAAGTCTATAAATTATGTAATATAACATATTATACAAATCCATCACAATAACACTAATGTGTAAATGGAGCAGAAAAATACAGATGAGCCAAATGTGCTAAATTGGTGATGTGCATTTAATATACATGGATTTATTCCATTGTTATGATAATTTCGTATAATTTAAAAATTTTACATCAAGTCTATTAATGCTGTAGTATTTTCCTAATGCAAAGTGTGCATGAATTATGCCATATCCGTGCATTAGCCTTTAAAATGTTTGAGTTGCTTTTTTTCGTGAAAATAACACGCAATATCTTTCATGACTATTTCAAATGAAAAACAAACACAAAAAACAACATACAACAAACACTATATTATATATATATATATATATATATATATATATATATATATAATGTATGAGGAGGCAGAGATAGCAGAGTTTTGCTGATTTAATTTAGAATCTGCGCGTCAGAAAAACGTCTTCATGGGCGTCAGGAGCTCTGAGGCTTTCTGGGCGGCGGCTTCTGCTGATCTCTCGCCTTTACCTTCATAGAAGTGTCTGTTGCCCATCGGGCATCTTGTTGCCATGGTAACGCCTCTGATCCGCTTTCTCTGTTCCTCAGTGACAAACGGACGACATGAGTTGGTTCCCAAAGACATCAAGGAGGAAGCAGAGAAATACGCTAAGGTGAGACGATATAGATGAAATTTAGTTGCTAATAATTGATCAGCCTGAGGTTTCTTCCTCCGCTTTCATTCAGACATCTTTATATTCCCATTTATTAATCATCAGCTGAAAGCCTGAGCCAAATATATATTTTTTTACCTTAAACTAATATTTATACACTATATTGCCAAAAGTATTTGCTCACCCATCCAAATTATTGGAATCAGGTGTTCCAATCACTTCCATGGCCACAGGTGTATAAATTCAAGCACCTAGGCATGCAGACTGTTTTTACAAACATTTGTGAAAGAATGGGTCGCTCTCAGGAGCTCAGTGAATTCCAGCGTGGAACTGTGATAGGATGCCACCTGTGCAACAAATCCAGTCGTGAAATTTCCTCGCTCCTAAATATTCCACAGTCAACTGTCAGCTGTATTATAAGAAAATGGAAGTGTTTGGGAACGACAGCAACTCAGCCACGAAGTGGTAGGCCACGTAAACTGACGGAGCGGGGTCAGCGGATGCTGAAGCGCATAGTGCGAAGAGGTCGCCAACTTTCTGCAGAGTCAATCACTACAGACCTCCAAACTTCATGTGGCCTTCAGATTAGCTCAAGAACAGTGCGCAGAGAGCTTCATGGAATGGGTTTCCATGGTCGAGCAGCTGCATCCAAGCCATACATAACCAAGTGCAATGCAAAGCGTCGGATGCGGTGGTGTAAAGCACGCCGCCACTGGACTCTAGAGCAGTGGAGACGCGTTCTCTGGAGTGACGAATCGCGCTTCTCCATCTGGCAATCTGATGGACGGGTCTGGGTTTGGCGGTTGCCAGGAGAACGGTACTTGTCTGACTGCATTGTGCCAAGTGTAAAGTTTGGTGGAGGGGGGATTATGGTGTGGGGTTGTTTTTCAGGAGCTGGGCTTGGCCCCTTAGTTCCAGTGAAAGGAACTCTGAATGCTTCAGCATACCAAGACATTTTGGACAATTCCATGCTCCCAACTTTGTGGGAACAGTTTGGAGCTGGCCCCTTCCTCTTCCAACATGACTGTGCACCAGTGCACAAAGCAAGGTCCATAAAGACATGGATGACAGAGTCTGGTGTGGATGAACTTGACTGGCCTGCACAGAGTCCTGACCTCAACCCGATAGAACACCTTTGGGATGAATTAGAGCGGAGACTGAGAGCCAGGCCTTCTCGTCCAACATCAGTGTGCGACCTCACAAATGCGCTTCTGGAAGAATGGTCAAAAATTCCCATAAACACACTCCTAAACCTTGTGGACAGCCTTCCCAGAAGAGTTGAAGCTGTTCTAGCTGCAAAGGGTGGACCGACGTCATATTGAACCCTATGGATTAGGAACGGGATGTCACTTAAGCTCATATGTGAGTCAAGGCAGGTGAGCAAATACTTTTGGCAATATAGTGTAGGTCAAAGGTCTGAGTTGTAAACCTGATTGGACCTGATAAGTGAATAGGTCTGAAATGGGAAATCTTCTGAACCTAATTGAAGCTGATTCAGCTTTTATCCTGATCCTCACCTGGTCTTCAAACAGAATGACGTGTCCTCCAGTGTTGGACCTGCTTGATTTGTTTAAATACTTCCTGATGGTGAATCAGGTCCACAGCTCAGAGCGTAGTTCAGCTTTAACATGTTTCTAATCCTGGGCTCAGACAGGAAACGAGTTTAACTAACCTAATCCCTGCTGATAATTGAAACATTTGTTAGATTAAACCGGGATCATCTGATCTGACTGGAGTCCCTTTATGGGGGACGTTCCTGAGGTTGGACTTCACTCTGACCTGCTTTGTCTTTCAGGATTCTCTAGAAGAAGAGGATGACTCCGATGAAGACAACATGTAAAATGCAGCGCCGGGTTTATTGTTCTTCATCACATCCTGCTGCTCGGACACATCTCAGCTATTTTTATATTGTTTATGGGCTTTCATGTCTGGTTTTGCATTCTTCTTGATTTTGACTTTAAATAAAGAAACCAAACGGATTCTGATGGTTCTGTTTGAAATCCCAGTATGATCCATTTGACAGGAGGAACCGCTGGGAGCAAAGCTACGCTACTCCTCAGCGCATCAGAGGGGAGCATTCTTCTCCTCACCGTTTCAAAAGGGCGAAGAACAGAAAAGATGGATTTAGTCAAAATGTTTCTTTTTAACATTAAAGTGGGAATTTAAACCAAGGGGCTCCAAATGTTTGAGTTACAATATAATCCTAGATTACAGATGAATGTTATCGTTTTAACAGTCAGCGGTTTTAAACTTGAGTCAGAACAGGAAGGTCCAGAATCACAGAGGAACCAGCAGCTCCTACTTCTGTTCTTGGATGAACAAAGAGGAAACCGAAATGGTGTCGAGCATCACAGGAGAAGCTGGTGGTCTTAGTCTGGGTGGGGGGCGGGTTCTGGATGTGCTCAATAGAACCAGAACAGCAGAATGCGGTTATTGTACCTCGGAGCGTCCAGCATTTCACCACACCTGAATCCCTGACAGTTTGGGTTCGGCTGCAGCCTTGAGGAACGGAGGGTTGGCGTCATGGAGGACATGATGGTCATGTAGTGCAGTGACTAGGATGCAAGCTGTGTTTAATGACTGATAAGTAATTTGTTCATTTGCTACCATGTTTGGCATCTCTCATGATGCCACCATGTTTGACTTTTCGTAGTTTACCACGTCATTGTTCATCACAGGAAATACTGAGATCTCTCTTCTGCCCTCACAGCTGTGATTGGTCCGATACCTTGAACCCGCCCCTTTATACTATGAAGCTAATCCCAGTGGGAAAACTATGTAGGGAGTGCTAGCCATACTAACTGTAGGAGCAGTGATAGCCATGCTAACTAGGGAAAGCGATAGCCATGCTCACTATGTAGGGGCAGTGATAGCCATGCTGAGTATGTAGGACAGTGCTAGCCATGCTAACTCTGTAGGGGCAGCGATAGCCATGCTAACTCTGTAGGGGCATTTATAGCCTTGCCAGTCCAGGGACTGACTGCAGTTCTACTGGAAGGTGCCTTGGTCAAGGTAAATACCAGCGTATCTGACATGTAACAACCAAACCAATACCATGCATACTGCTTTAGATTAATACATTAATTAGGGTATGTATGCTTCTAAAACTAAGAAAAAAAAAAATTCACCATCCCCTCTTTTTATTTTTCCACACCGAGACTACTGGCTACAACTTCTTAGTTAATTGTCCTAAAGGTTGGAGTGGAATCACATTGATGCCTGTTGGCCATGCAGGTACTGCTGTACGATTAAACAAAGAAAATTATTGCAAGGTTGTTTTTTTATTTTGCAGAATGATAAAAAAGGGATCCCTATGTCCTCCAGCAGTTTAAGCCTATAGCAGCATAACTATAAGCTTGATCAAAAAGGAAAGTTTTAAGCCTAGCCTTAAAAGTAGACAGGGTGTCTGCCTCAGACTAAAACTGGTAGTCGGTTCCACAGGAGAGGAGCCTGATAAAAGATTTTAACTTATGAAAATGAGACGCTGCAGCAGATCTGGTTAAAAACTTTATTAGAAACAGAGAGCACTGCTTGCTGCACACACACACACACACACTTGTAGCATGGCTTGTGTGCGTTTCTCTATTTACATGTTTGCTCTCAAATCTCTGCCAGCAAAACACATGAGAACCCAAAACAAACAACCGAGGAGTAAACAACTACAGTACAAACAGTCTCTTAGAAAATATTAGAAATTATTCTTCTGGGGTGTAAAACGTAGTTCTCAAATACAGGTGTGGTTTTATTCTTTTAACATTTTATGTACAAAACAAGCAAACGTGGAGGAGCTGGTAGCAGCCGTCCGTCTGAACCTGATGCAGAACAGAGGGAGGGAGGGGCAGAACGCAGAGTCCAGAAACCGGTTCGGACCTGGAGGAGACTCGGTTTCAGGACTCTTCCTGTTTCAGAACATCTCTTTTTAAACATTTCAGTTTTCACATTTTCTCTGAGTGATTTCATGTGATTCAAATTCCCATCATCGTTTAAACTTTAGTGGACCGAAACCAGGTCAGTTAGAAGATTTAATTCAAACTAATTTAATTCTACCTCAGAAATTCATAAAAGCCTTTACAAAAAAAAAAATGTTAAATTTAATCCAATATTTATCTAAAGAGCAACAAAACTTGATCCAAACAGAAGAAATTCTGTTTAACAGAAGAAAACGATTAGGATAACTCTCTGGACCAATCAAAATAAAATCATTCAATCAGAAAAGTGAACCTAGAACGTCGTCTTTGTCCTTGTTTGGCTCCCAGTAAAGGAAAACCTTCTGGATGTGTTTGGGTTGAAGCGGACCTACTGGTTCCTGACCCTGAAACCAAACGGACTCATCAGATGGTTCTGGACAGGAGCATGGTTACCCTAGAGGACAGGGATGGAGGACACGTCTGCACCAGTGCATAAAGGCCGCCTTCAATCGCCTCCCCATCTCAGCTCCACGCAGCCAGGAGCTCAGTCTGCAGCGTCCTGATTTAAGTGTCCGAAGTCTGTGGGCTGAAGGGACGCGCCCCACGTGGGCGTGTCATCACCTGCACTCCACCGCCACGGTGTTCTGAGCCGGCGAGGCCGAGGATGGACTCATGCCTGTGTCTGAGGAGCCTGAGGAGGTGGACGCCGTGGTGTTGGACACTGAGGACGAAGGACAGATTGACAGTTACAGCCTTAGCACAGATTCAGGACAAAGACGTAGAGGTGTCCCTCTCTGCCCCACCTTCTCTCTCCTTCTTTTTTAGTCTCTTCCTGCGCCGGTCGATGGAGGCCACCTCAGACTTCAGGCTCATGTAGTACTTCCTGATCTCCTGCAGCTTCTCCTGCAGGAAGGAGATCCTCTCTGTGCTCGACATGCTGTCCAACTCATCTGAGGAGCAGAGACCCGTTAAGTCAAAAACCAGAGAGCTACATTCAGCAGAAACATCTGATGGTCCAAGGTCTCGGCTAGAGCCGCTTCCTGAGGCTCAGAGAGCAGAACTTCTCCTCAAACATCTCAAGCAGCCTGAACGGCTCAGAGGTTCTTCATCTTCTCATGGCCTCAAAGAGTCACTCTGCTGCTCATCACTTCCTCTGATCAGTTAGGTTAGATATGCATGACTACTGGTTAGTTAATGCTTATATATGTGCTGGTTAGTTAATGGTTAGATGTGTACTAGTATCTGATTAGTTAACCTTCTGGTTTAAAAAGGGATGAAGAGATTGGTAAGTTTACCAAGCTGCAGTGTCCACTTGTAGGAGCGCTGTGGGGAGGGGAAGCCATGTTTGTCTTTACTGTGCGAGGACGGAGAGGACAGACCGGGACAACGGGACTTCTGGGATTTGGACAGCGATGAGAGACGAGACTGGTCCTCGCTGTCGCTGCTGTGACCTGGAAGACGACCAGCACGAAAAGAAGACTGTGAGAAGAGATGAGAACCAGGCCGGTGGATCAGAGGACCCAGATCAGCCTACCTGCTCCGTTCTTGTCGGCCTTGGCGGGGGTCAGGGTCCGTTTCTGGTTCCGTTTGTGTTTCTTGGCCGTCAGGCTGGAGTTCACGTCGTTCACCCTCTTCTGACCTGAAAGGTCAGAGATCAGAAAAAAGTCAAAACAGAGACCAGAAGACAGCAGAATGTGGCGTACAGGGCGGCGCGTCTCCTTCCTCACCTCTGTCCTTGTTCTCCTGCAAAAACAGCAGCGAGGAAGAGGAGGAGGTGCTTCCTTCAAAGCCAGGACTGGAGTCTCCCCCCTGCTCCCCCCGGCTGCAGCCCCGCTCCTCCTCAGCAGGGTCCTTGGGAGGATGGGGCTCCTCAGAAATGACAGAGGGAGGGGCAGCTATGAGGAAGGATCTGACCTGAGGCTGGGGGGGTTGAATGGCGAGAGGCAGCGGGGGCGGAGCCTGGTTCTGCTCCCGCATCATGAGGAGGAGGCAGTCCGACGAGGAGGGGGGCTTCTCCTTCTCATCCGGGTCGTCCAGGTCCATCTCGTGGCAGACGAGAGCCTCGGGACCAATCTGAGGGTCCAGCTCTTCGGCTGGGGGGGGGCTTTGGGCCTCTGTCCCAGAATGCATCTCTGCAGGTCCACATGGCGACAGCTTCTCCTCCTCCACCACATTATCCTTCTTCTCCTCTGGGCGAGGCTGGTCCTCCGCCTCCCCCCCTTCATCCCCACTCTGCTCAGACGGCTGGGGCAGAGGGGGGGCTGTGGGCGGCGCGGGGGGGCCTTCCTCCTTCCTGTCCTCCGTGCAGAGCTTCTTCTCTGCCGTTCTCTGATCTATTGCTTTACGTTTCAGTGGTGAACTACTCTTCTGTTTAGGCCCCGCCTCCTCTTCCTCCTCCTCCTCTGTGGCAGAGTCCGTGTCCGAGTTAACGGACGGGGGCTTGGTGGGGAGGTGCTGGGAGGGGAGGTGCTGGGAGGGGAGGCATCGTAGGACCACCATGGGTTCTTCTTGTCTCTTCATGTTCACCCGGGGAGGAGTAGTCAGGAGTGTGACCTGCAGGGGGCTGGGGGCGGGGCTAGGGTTGCACTGTGGGGTTGTGGGCGGAGTCTCAGGAGCGGACTCTCTGGGATTTGCCCTGCGACCTTTCCCTCTGGGGGACAGAGCTGCAGCGGTGGAGTTTACTTCCTCAGCCGTGCTGCTGGGTGAGGAGGACGCGGCCTGCTGTCTCTCAGGCGGGAGGGACTCGTCCAGCCTCACTTCCTGTCCAGGGGACACCCTGCTCTTGTCTTGGATGGGTAACGTCCGCATCACAGGACTTGCTTTATTCTCCTTCTCCAGGTGGACTGCTGTCCCACTGGGCTCCTCCGCAGGCTCCGCCCCCTGCTGCTGCTTCTCTGGTTGGTCCGCCTCCTCCTGAGGCATGCTGGGACATGGCGGTGCTGTGACCTCTGGAGACGCTTCTTCGGCCTTCATGTCATCAACATCAGCAGGTTCGGGTGCGGACGTCTCCCCCTCCTGCTCCTCCAGCTGCGCCGGCTCCTCCTCCTCCGACTCACGGGTCTGAGGCTCAGATCCCCCTCGCCAAGGAGACGGTTTCTCCATCTTCTCCGGTCCATTGTCCGTTTCGCTGTCATCTGAGGAGTTTCCAGAGTCTTCTGCGGGCAGAGACAGATGGGCTGTTAGAGGAACAGGATCCTTAAACAGAGCAGACTGAGTGGGGCCTTTCTTACCGTTGGAGGCCTGATCAGACTCATACATGCCCGATGTTCTGGTACTCCTGCGAGTCGTATCTGCACACAGGAAACCAACATCAACTATACTGAATAAAATGTTTAGTATTCCATAAAAGTTCTTCTCCCCCTACCATTTCCATTTGCCAGGGAAGATGTGACCTCTGGCTGCGCGCCCCTGCCATTGGACTGGCCCTCACTGCTGGGGGTTTTGGAAACGCTGCGTCCTGAGGGGGGGGTCCTGATTTGAGGACGACCTCGCTTCAAGCCGGGTGGCTTCACAGGCGTTATTGATACAGGCTTCTCTTCTTCTTTTTCTCTCTCCTTCTCTGGTTCTTCCTTATCTTTGTTCTATCAGAATAAAAAGGGGGAAGAATTCATCCATCCATTCATCTCAATAAATGGCTGCCCAGGTAGGGGTCAGATCCTGGACAGGACCCCATCTATCAGAAGACCAGCCCCTGGGCACTAACAGCAGCTAACATCATCATGTGGAAATGTATAAAGCGATAGGGTTACTTGCATAACCACGTTTCTCAAAGTAGCATGAGTGAGATGTCTCACTAGGTGATACGCCTCTTGCCGTATTCCTCAGAAGCATTTATTTTATTATGCCAATCCTGATTCGCTGCTGATCATGAGAACCTATCCTATAAGTAACTGCATCATGATGTGGCATCATTCGAAATAAGAACCTCTTTACACTTGGCTCCAGTTAGAAGGGTTGTCTGGTGCAACATCTCACTCATGCTACTCTGAGAACTGGGTTATGCAACTAATCTATAGATCTCATTCATAGCATTGGTTTCACTATCTCACTATGGGATATGGAGACCCCCGTATTACCAGACATCGTATCTCTAGCATCCCCTATCACTCAGCTGTGCGTGCCTCAGAGTTCAAAACAACTGAAGCCAGACTAGGAACAGAGACGTCCAACTTAAAGGACCGAGCAAAAGCAACTCGCTGCATGCATGTCCTGAATGGACCCACCCCTAAAAGGGGCCCAGGACGTGGCCATGCCCTGAGTAGAGTGGGCATGTAGACCAACTGGAACTTGAAGACCCTGGCTTGTATATATTAGAGCAATTGCTCCCACAATCCAGTGGGAGAGCCACTGCTTAGTGATCGGCTTGTCTCTAGAAGTGCTGCTTCGTCTACAAAGGAAGACTGGGTAGACGGAAGGAGAGCGCCACGTCCTCCTTTTTCCAAGCCTCACAACACTGATGCATTGAGGCTAAGATGGAACCGAAGATGCCTTCCAGCAGGATAGGACAGTCCAAAACGTCATCCCTCTCATGGTCTGACGGGTTGGTGAGGTGGAGTCACCTCGCTCTTTCCTGTAGAACCGTTGTCCCCATCGATTTTCCTCTGGCCTGGACTGCAGATGTCAGTTATAACGGTGATTTTTTTCCAGCACGTTCAGGTCCAGCTTGGTGGCCATGTCCTCAACCAGTACAGCTGGGAATGCAGAGGGCATTGAGGACACGTTCAGAGCGCTCACAGCAACTGCTGCTGCTTTATAAGCTCTCTCCGTCAAGGCGGACTGGAAGTTGTCAGCCTTGGATGGCAGTGTAAGATTCTCCAAAGACGTTGGCAACTGTGCTACCAGCCAGTGGTTCCACTGGGGGCATGCAGTGTATGCCACATTTTTCCATGCCCTTGCAGTCCAGAGAAGAACCTGAATCAGATTTTTCCTACTAAACGGGCAGCCCTTCCAGGAGAGCGCAACCTCGTCCAAGAGCTCTGGGAAAAACAGGACGCAGCTGTTTGGCCGCTGAACGGTCTGGAACAATTTCTTCCGTTCGTAGCACGTTCTGGTTGCCTCCGCTACTACTTTGGGCCAGGGGATGTTGAGCCTGGATGGAGTGCGTTTGCACACTGTCTGCATATCCATGCTCACAGCCAGCGGGGGAGGCTGTAGCACTCCCCTCGCCTTCCCCATGAGCCAACGGGGCGACTGGCTTTGCAGCCTATAGGTTTGGAATGAAGAATTCATCCTCGTCGTCATCCTCTGAAAGGACGAGCTCCGAGATGACTTCATCTTCATCCTCATAGACCATCTCCAGGATGTCCTCAACCGGTGAAAGCGTATCAGCTAAATCCGGTTGGAAACCCCAGCTAGTCTCAGTCTGGGTTGGACAATCCTCCCCAGTTCGCTGTTGTTGCTGGGTGGCAGCCCGCTTGATGGCAAATACGGGTCTCTGCCAGAGAGGCTAGCTTGGCGAGCTAGCCGACTACGGAGGTTCTTAATTGTGAAGTGGGAACAGTCTGTTCATGAACCCGGGGCATCAACCGCCAGGAGGGCGTGTTCCAACCCAAGACATGTCGAGGAAACCGGACGGGGGCCTTACTCCTGCACCCACCAAGGCGAGCCTATGAGATGCCATCTCCTCTGGTGTGAGGTGAAGCAGGGTCCATTTCAGTAACTAGAAAAGTTAAGTGGAGGGAAAAGAAATGTGGCAGACTCCTTCAATGACAGGTTTTATAGAGACGCCAATTTCCTTTTCCATTGAATCTAGAACCTGCCAACACTGCTAAAGATAACAAAACCAGCTTTAATCACCATGGCAACCCCAGAACTCATAGTTTATAATGTCTGAGTGGAAAGTTTCAGGCCCCGTTTTATATGGAGACCAGCTGGATAACTCGCACAGCGACGTCTTACCTTCACCTTTTTCCTCTGCCTCTTCTTGGTTCCTTTCTCCGCCGGCCAAATGATGCGGTCAGCCTTCACCCATTCATCATACCTGTAGGTCAGACACCAAAGCCCAGTTAGACGGTTCAAACCAAACCAGTTGCCGTGTGGAGTCAAGGACTGGATTTTATCCACCATGAAGGACACCCGGCGCCCAGCAGGTTGGTGACAGTCTGAAGGAGTCAACAAGCTGCAGGAAGTCACCATCACACTGACCTAACGTTCCAGCCGTAGTAATGGACCAAGTAGAATTGTTCTCCGTTGTCCACATCTGTCTTCTTGATGTGTGCCTCATAGATCTTCTGAGTTTTTCCTCTGCCGTACTTCACCCTGACCTTTGTTCCGGCCAACGAGTCTCCATCCTCTTCCTCCTCGCTCCTAAAACAGCGAAGCAAGAAAAACCCAACAAATCTCAGATGCGTGGGATCAAACTCAGCTTCATTCTCATGCGGATGGTATCAGACGTAAATCTTCTGACAATCAGCCAATATCAAACTGAACTGCACTTGTTTGCTTCACAAATGGAAACCTACAGATCCTTCTTTTAAAAGCTTCCGTCTGAATAATTGGACAAATATAGCTGATTAAAAATAGATCTAAAAGCCATCTATACCGGAGCCCAATTTTACCTTCTCCTCTTTAAGCCATCTCTGGATAAATTTGGGAAAGGCATCCATCTGAAATGGATGGATGTCTGTCCCAAACACAACATGGATCCAACCTGGATGCTGTCATGCACGGAATAATTAGCCCATAAAGCTCAAACTGGAAGTTTATTTTGATTCGATCACGTTTATTTATATAGCGGCAATTCACATCTGCAGAAACTTTACAGAGACAATTCAACCAGATTGGTTAAGAGTTTATGCCATGGAAAACCAGATTTGATTTACTAGTGGTTCCTAGAACCAGGCAGATCTTTTAGTTATCAGGCTCCTCTCCTGTGGAACCAACTACCAGTTTTAGTCCGTGAGGCAGACACCCTGTCTACTTTTAAGGCTAGGCTTAAAGTTAGAGGAGCTCAGGTTATCCTGAGTTATCTCTATAGTTATGCTGCTATAGGCTTAGACTTCTGGACCCCGAGGACACAGGGACCCCTTTTCTTCATTCTGAATATCTGCACTCACCTCCATGTTCACTCCTTTTATTGATGCAACTGCCTGCATTGCCTAGACATCGTTTTATAGACGATCTGCCATCAGAACCTCAATTCAGTCCCATTAAGTCAAACCTATGAATGAGCTTGAATTTCTTTCTTTCAGTATTTTACTGGATTTTGTTTATTGAACACTTAAAGGTGAGGAGGAACCCTGTTTGTCAAATGACATTTGTTCTAAATTAGAGATGTGGCTTTACACAGAGCTAATGTGTTTACCAATTCATTATCAGAATCTTACCCCTGTCCTCTTCTCTCTTCCTCCCCTTCGTCATCCTCCTCGTCGTCATCATCCTCTTCCTCCTCATCAGAGCCTTTCTCAGAGTCATCCGGTCTCCTGTTGCTGCGCCTCCTCACCTCTCTTTGCTGCTCCTCAGTGGCGTCTGCTGCCCGTCCGGTACTTTCTGGTTTGGTGGGAAGTTTTCCCCGACTCCCCACGCCCCCCCTCCTCCTTCCCTACAGTCAGACGAATCAGACATCCGTTTTCAGTTTCAAAGGACACATCAGGGCAGATTCTCCTTTTGAGTTGCTCTAAACTATCCCTGAGCTGAATGACTGAAACGAAAACAAAGAGCCGATTCTCACCCTGGGCGATGAATGTCTCTCCTTCACCTCCTTTTCGCTCTCGCTCTCTGAATCTGCCTCCTCCTTCTTGTCTTCAGCAAAATGCTCTTTCAGTGGTGTCATGAAGGACTCCTTTACATCACCTTTTCCTTTTTTATGATAGCTCATTGTGGTGCTGGGAAGGGGGTCGTTGTGGTGGATGGTTCTGAAGGTGATGCCGGCTGAGCAGCAGTACTCCTCAAACCCAAACAGATACCTGAGAGCAGATAGCAGTGGGACGTCACATGAAGCCGAACAGACATGGAGCTCAGCAGGCGTTCTCAGCCGCACTCCAGCAGGTCTTACTTTTTGTAGGCCGTCTTAACATTGTAGGATGCAGCAGAGTTGAGTATAGGGATCCCCAGATCCATGTAGACCTGCTTCCACACCGTGCCGGACTCGATCTGAAACGGACACAGAATGAGAACCAGAGTGAAGCTAGAGGATTCCTCCATCAGGACGCTGGTCCAAACCTGTTCTGTCAGACAGCCAAGAGACTCATCAGGATCTCAGTCCAGTATGCGAAACCTTCTGGGTATCATCACTCAACTGACACACTACTCTAATCAGTCACACATCGCCCTCCTCACCTTGCGGCAGCCTCCCAGCTGGTAGACCAGCCTGAAGAGCTTAAATAGGTTGAGGTCCTTGTAGCCCAACACTGGGGGCTTGTTGATGGGAGTCCCTGAGAGAGAGAGGAACACATTGAACCAACTAATCAGGAAACAAAAACAGCTGCAGTTCAGGCATTAGTTTCAATTTTAAACAGGTTTATCACGATCATCGGGCATCGTTTGAACGATTCCAATTCTGGTTCCTTTAGGACAGGGGTCGCCAACCCGCGGCTCCGGAGCCGCATGCGGCTTTCATCCTTATACTGCAGCTGTAAGTGGCTTGGGAAATTAAATTACTTTAAAAAAAAAAAAACTAAGTATTTAATTGACAGATGACAGCTTACAGTCCTGCGTAAAGATGAGAGTGACTTCGTACAGGCCCGATTTGCAGACACTGTGCGCAGAGGTTCAGGAGCAGTCTCATTAGCCCATTAACCAGGTTAAATAAATATTTATGCAGATATTTTGCAAATATTTATTTTTCATTGTTTAGTGACACAGTTTATCTTTGTAATTCAGGTCAAGCTTTTGTTTGCTACATGGATAATTTAAGTTCAGCTTTTTAATTTATTTGAAAGAGACATTCAGACATTGTATTATTTTTTCAAGAATTCAAAATGTGTTCATTAGATAAAATTAATTTTCTCTGCAGCACTTTTTGGATTTCATAAGCAACACACTTTAGTTGTTTTTAAAAAGTTTAAAGGTAAGAAAAAGCAATATATACAGTGTTATCTTCATTTTAGATAAGATGATAGCCCATCCTCAAAAGGGTAGTCAAAGCACTCATAAGTGTACTGTCCGGCTGGGGTGAACCCCGAAGCATGAAAGGGAAGTTGTTGTTGTTTTTTTTATATTTTTTCTTTCTATTTAATAAATGCGTTCATCAATAAATTCATTTTAGATGTCATAAAGTGTTTTCTTTTCCGTGGAAACCGGATCAAATGGGCCTTTCGGTGTTAAAGGTTGCTGACCCCTGCTTTAGGAGGATCAGAAAAGTTTAAATGCTTTAAATAAGCCGGTTAACTGGAGTTCTGGCTGGATTTCAATTCTATGAGCCTTTAACTTTTTATAAAACTTAGTATACATAATTACAGGGTTATTTAAACTTTGAACTCTAATATAATCTCTTAACAAGGTTAAATTATCACTTGGAGCTTTACTGTTAACAGTATTCACACATATCCAGTGTGTGACGCTGCAGGAACTGATGTCCTATAAGACAGTTTGATTATTTTACTGACCCAGGTTCAGTGTTTGGCTGATTGTCTGAGCTGCAGTAAAAACAGATCAACAGGTTTTACGGCATCCCTACAAAGTTTAGATCCTCAGCGTTGTTCCCTGGACTTCAGATCTGCATAACCAGACGGAGGTGGTTCTGAACGACTCGACCAAAATAACGTTCGTAAAACGTGAAATTGTTCTGCATCAACATCAAACATGTAGGATTTCACTCTACGATTTGTTTCCGTCACCTTAACTTAGACTGATTTATTTTATTATTTTGTATACACAAGTGCAAACAAAAAGAAATTTCGTTAACAGCTCTCTAAACAATTTCATTTTTTTTAAAGTGCAGCCTTGAAAAACAGTAAAAAATACATAAAAACAGTAATGTAATCATATGACTGTATATTTACAGTTCTAACATTTCAGTTTTTTTTAAACCTCTGAACATTAGCTACAGCTCTGCAGCTCTGTGTTTGTCATCATCTCTAGTTTCTCAATATATGAATTTAGTTACATTTAAACTGAGTAAAATCTGGAAGATCTAGAATAAAGTGCTTATAAATCCATCTATATTGCTAGGAAATAAAGCAGGTACCTGATAAAGCAGAGGGATAAAAAAGGCTCTGATCTCCCTGCTGTAGGTTCCCTATAATTGCAGGAGGGAACAGATTTCCACAGGAAACCTAGTTTAGCAGAACACCGATCAAAGAGCAGACTTTCACTGGTGTTCGAACACGT
Source organism: Cyprinodon diabolis (assembly GCA_030533445.1). Taxonomy (NCBI): domain Eukaryota; kingdom Metazoa; phylum Chordata; class Actinopteri; order Cyprinodontiformes; family Cyprinodontidae; genus Cyprinodon; species Cyprinodon diabolis. Next base: position 8,058,439 of record CM060080.1, read on the forward strand.
TGGCTGTTAGCTTTTACACGCAGCCGACTGGGCGCGTCGTTACCTTTTGAATGCTCCCACACTAACATACGCGCCCTCACATTCTCCTTTGCTGATATTCAGCAGCTTTGCCTTCCGGTCAGCAGTTGGGCATCAAAAAATTTCAAGTGGACTGATTGTGGGAGAACTGAAAGTTTCCCGTCTCCTCTCAGTCTTACCTCTGTCCTCCATAAATTTGTAGAGATGCTGGAGGAAGTTCTCCTTCTCCTCGGGGTCTGCCTCCTCCTCTGGCTAAATGGACAGAAGGTCAGAGAGCAAGGCGGGTCATTAGACTTTCACTTCATGTCAACAAGCAGCACCTGAAAGCTCCTGGAAGCTGACAGCCCACCGGCGAGAAAAAGGAAAAAGAGACGCTCGGCATACAGACTGAATGGTTAGCTTTTTGTTGATCATTTGTATTCCTTTTGTTGTTTTTTAAAGAGATAATAAAGATGATTTTTTTAGGTCATCCAGAGGGCAACGTCTCTCCATCAAGCTCTGAACTGAACCAGTTATTAACTATTCTTATTAATGTGTTGCTGTTGTGATACTTTTGTCTTTAACTTTAGAACTTGATAAAGATTCAGGAGGGTGAATCTTTATCAAGGGGGGAAGGTGACGTCTAGAGACCTAAATAGTCTCCGAAATCATCATTTTAACTTTACTAACAAATCACCAACCATTTAGTCCATTTGCAGAGTATTTTTTAAGGCGTACGATGCGTCAGTCTTACACAGGTCTACCTGGACTAAAGTTTTAATCAGATAAATTGTTACATAACATATAAGTATATAAACATTTTGCATTTAAGATAAAAAAAATAAATCTGTCAATCTGCTCCATCAGAACTCAAGTGGAAAAGTTTTTGTTTCACTGGTTTAATTTCTTTAAAAAGTCTTCTTCAATCACCCTTTGGCTATCAGATTATTAATCGAATCAAATAATTGAAAGATTAATAGATTTGCAAAATAAACATTAGTTGCAGCCCTAAACTGAAACACAAACATGTCAGTGAAACCCCTCTCCCCTCCAAAGGATCCCAGCAGAAGGATCCTAGATTTAGATTTACTGGCCCGTTTGTCGCTTGGGGAAACTTTACCTCCTCTTTTATGTGCCTCTTTCTCTTCTCATCTTCAGCGTCGTCCTCCTCCTCCTCTGCCTCGCTATCCTTGTCATCTTTGTCATCCTCACTAGAGGAGTCTAGAATCTGACTCATGTCCATCTTCCAAACGTCTGGAACCTCCCGGCTCCTTAAAAACATTTGGGCTTCTTTAATACCTGCAAGACATGGAGGAGAGGGGTTGAGTGGAAGAGGTGGAGACGAGCAGCCTGGGTGAGGAACAGGAGAACAAAGAGCATCTCACCTTTCCTCTTGGAAAAATCGGACTTGGAAATGCTCATGGCGTTAACAACGTGGGCGTGTCTCCTCCCCACGGTGTAACTGCACGACGAGGACAGAAGGAGTCAGAAAAGCGACTGGTGGGATATTTGTCCGAACATGTTCAGAGAAACCATTGAAATGATGTGATGACGGAGTCAACATTCAGATGAAGCATGCACTGCAATACAATCATGACCCCCAAACTGGGTCTCAACAAACTTGATTTTATTGGCACCAAATGCAACAATAAACACAAACGCCTCCAACCAAGAGGCAAATTCTACTGGAACTCCATTTTTAATAGAATAGACTGGAGCAAGTCATTGCCTCATCAATATTTCTTCATAACATCAAATTCTTTATAACATCTATCCAAAAAATAACGAAATAGCTTAAAATCTCGAGGTAAATCCAAATTGTTGCTTCTGCACTACTGAACCTCTGGAGAGAAATATCAGATGTGCTGCTAAAATCAACACCTTTGTTTCTAGATGCTGGAGATTGGCCTGTTTTTCAGTGCAGTCCTGTTTCTCTGACTGTGACTAACTGGATGTGCTCTCTTCATCCTCTGACATGGGAGCTGGCTCAGAACTCGTCTTCCCTGGCTGTGTGTTTCCTGGACGGGGCCGCCTGTGGAGCTCGTTGACAGTTGCCTTTTGTATCTATGCTTCTTTTTCTATGTCTGCTTCTGTCTCCTTGAACACCAGTCGGCCTCAGCAGATGGCCGCTCACACTGAGCCTGGTTCTGCTGGAGGTTTCTTCCTGTTAAAAGGGAGTTTTTCCTCTCCACTGTCGCTACAAGCATGCTTAGTGTGAGGGATTGCTGACTAGTCAATGAGTCGAGGCAATCAACTGGTTTTCCTTAGATAGAAAACTTTGAATCAATCTGACTGGATGATCTGGTGAACTGGAAAGTGCCTTGAGATGACATGATGTGAATTGGCGCTATAGAAATAAACTGAATTGAATTATATGGCAAATTTCACCTTCATACAAGTAAATTCAATAAAACTAAACTGTCTTCACTCAATACTGAAATAAAGAAATAAATACAATCTGCAAATCATATACCGGAAACTGATCCTTCATTTATCCCTAATTTCAAGTTTATCTCAAATCTTAAAGCCTTCCCAACTTTATACGCCCCTCAAATGCGCTTACCCTGTTTTAACAAATCTACTTCCTGTCTTTTTATATACTTGAATTACAGTAATATGAATGTCTTTTGTTCTGTAAATATTGTATATTTTATCCTGTATATTATGTATATATAATCTTTTAAAAAAAGCATGCATTGCAAAACCTGGACAGAGGACGAGGAAAAGGTTTAATCAAATAGTTAAACCTATCCTTAATTACAGCAGGTCATTAACATGATCTCCCAATGGGATGAAGGAAGATTTTGTAACAGATATTATGTGCTTAAAGTAAGATAATGGACATTTTTTCTTATCTTAAAATGTCTTCATGTATCAAAACAAGAGAAAATACACTGATTTCAAGAAAATTTTGCTGTGTAGAAACACAGAACCCAGTCGTTCTGTGTTTCCGATGGAACAACATGTGATGGCTGCTTGTCAACGGGATCAGATACATCAATACATAAATAAATTAATGAAAAAAAACTTACAATTTGCCATCACAGAAGGACCTGACCAGACACTGGTCCTTCTTCACCACCAGCTCCTCGTTGCAACTGGGGGACAAGACCTGCAGGAGGATCAGAAACTGCTTAACTGTTTTAATCACACATGGAACATCACTTGGAAAAATAAGAAAACATATGCAGATAGAAATGGAAGGAGGAGAAAAATTCAGGAACCGTTTAGGGAAAGAGTAACAGTGCATAGAACCGGAAAGCGTTCATCGGTTTTCATCTGTTTACCAGAGCCATGAACCACTGATCAGAGTCCTCCACATTCTCTATGCTGCAGATCTGTCCCCGCAGCTCATCGGTCAGCCTCTTCTTATCATCTTCCTCTTCCTCGCTGGATGAAGTGTCGTTCTCCTCATCGGCCCTGAAGTAGACATGAGAAAGAAGAACCTGAGTTTACATCCTGCAGGAACCGAACCACAGTCTAATCAGGGAAAGTCCAGCGAATGCCTGATGTACGAATAATCTGGCAAAAACCCTGACATACGTTGGAAAAGTTATGGGTAAATTTTGATTCAGTTACAGGGTTCCTACAGCATAAAGCAAGTTAAATTCAAGACTTTTTAAGACTTTTTAATGCCACTTGAAATAAAATTTAAGACCAAATTCACAAGAAAAACCTGCTTGCGACAACTTAACCCAAAGGTTTATTTTAACATAAACCACTGCACTAATGTTTCAAATTTAGAAAAACTTCCCATATAGGAAGAAAGCTAAAAACACACAAATGACAGATATATTTTAACAATTATTTAACTTAATTCACAAACTTTGTTTTAGCAGGGAACAAAACTAATCAGTTTTAAAGCCACAACATAACCAGTCTTTTTTGCAGCTATTTTTCTTTGTATTGTTTTCTTAGTATGTTTGATTTGGTGATAAGTGGAGGCGTTGCAGAGACAAGGGAGGAACAAAACTGAGAAATACCGGCGATTTCTCGGTAACTGCATTTTGACGCTTTGTGTTTCGTGCTTCGCATGCGACTCCACTGCCTTAATTCTCATCGTTCTGAGCTTGAATGACTTCTTGCACAAAATCCACTGAGCCTCATGTATGTTCCCTGGTTTTAGCCATGGAGAAAACTCTTGGCTGGAGACAATTTTGGTTACATTTACACTTGCTCATATTTTCCAGACAAAAAGTTAATGGCGCATCTCCCAAATGTCCCGGCCGCAACAACGCTTTTATTGGTTCCACTATCGGGACGGAACCAATAATGGCGAGCCGTTATTTTTTTATTAAAAAAAAAAAATATTCAATTTTAATGTTTTATTTAGATTACAAAAATAAATCGTAATAAAAAATAATCCTATTTATGATGTTTTAAAAATTAAGACCTACGAAAGACTCATTTAAGACATTTTAATACCAATTAAGGCCTTAGTTTTATTTTGAAGAATTCAATGCCTTTTAAGACTTTTTAAGGACCCGCGGGAACCCTCAGTTATGAACGCACTAAAGGATGCTGAAGCACTCTGGCACACGTGGACATACGGCGAGTACGTCAAGAAGCATGCTTAAAATTTCCCAACGTATGCCAGCATATGCCATATGTGGGGCATAAGTCAAATTATCTGGTGGTTGACATACGTTAAGTGTCAGTTACTCATAAAACCTGTGAGTAACTTCTCCTCCAGACTTCATCCCCATCATAGGTTGAGCCAGAAGGTGAGTGTGATGGATCCTCCCTGCATTCACGCCCAACACCTACACCGTTATCTGCTGCCACCAAAAACCTTCTTCCTTTTTATTTATTCTGTTTTTTTGGGGGGGCAGGCAAATAACAAAAATACTGCCGTGGTGTTATACATAAGTTAGGCTGTTGTTGGACATAAGTTCTGGACTCGTTATGAATACTCTGTATACGCCCAATATTGAAATAATCCATAGAAAGTTCAGCATATGCCAGCGTTTTAGGAGATTCTGGGACGTCAGGCATATGCTGGATAAATCGGTACGGTGTGACAGGGCCCTCAGCTACATTAGAAAACTAAAAATGAGTGCAGCTGTAAGAGACATTATAATAAAGAAGGCAAACTGTGAATTAAAATGGCTATAAACTGAGCAGGAAAGGCTGTTATCACAACGCAGGAGAGCTACAGAGTCCTACAGCTTCAGCCAAAGGTCCTTCCACTGAGGATCATCAGAATACAGCAGCCTCCCCTCCTTCCAGCTTCTCTATCACAAACCATCACCATTATTCCTCACTGGGATCTTCTCTTTCCTAACCTAAACGCTCTGAATGCTCCTTCAATCATATGGATTACCTGAAGGCATCCCCCAGAGCCACATTACCTGAGTCAGTCTCACCAACACACAGTCGCACACTGACCCGGAGCAACGTTTAGGACAGATCCATCTCTGACAGGAGGAAGAAAGAAAAGAGCAACTCTTGGACTGAACCACAACGACTCGACACATCAAGCTACCACAACACAAGAGAAATGCTCAGAAAATGTCCACACCAGAGGAGCACCACCTGTCTCTTCACATATAACTTCTGGGATGCAGGCATCGCCTTCAGCCCCTGCCAAGCAGCTATGGTTTGAAATCCAAGGAAAGACCTGCGACTAGAACAAGGTGAATGAACTGCACCACCCCAGATGGTGATGCTGCAGGTCTTTCTACACGGAGTCTTCATTCAGACTGGGCGCATTTTCTTCAAACAAAGCGTCTGATTTATATCCAAACTAGCTTTGAGAAGTCCAGCGACGCCTAAAATCATTTGACAACGGAGCATCAACCAATCAGAAAAGCTGAGGACACTAACTACAAACTGTCATGGATTCTGCAGACATTCTGCATATGAAAAAATAAATAAATATCAAAGGAGTTAAATGTAAAAAAAAAAAAGCCTGGAAGAATTGATTGTTGAAGGAACAGAGAGCCACTCGGATCATTATTGCAAAAAAAAAACCACATTTCTGGTACTTGCAGTTTTTACCACAAACCTTAAAAACTCTTTCTATTCACTTCCAGCGGCTAAAAATGTCAGCAGGAGGCTGGCAGCTGGGTTCCCGGTGTTCTGTCAGACCAGCATACCTATAGCCAATACGCATGTGCAAGACGTCAGATTTGCGTTTATCCCTTTAGTCATGTACGGAAAATAGACTCTGAACTACCTCAACGGGCGTGTCCCCTAAATCATGTAAAAAAAACAAAAAAAGAATTTAAGTTTGCCATACACTTCAAAAAACACCAAAAAGTAAGTAATTGAATAGTTTTTTGTACATAACTAAAGGGATACACACCTGTTAAGGTAGTTTAAAGCGTATTTTTGGTAAAAAACTAAAGGGATAAATGGGTACTGACTATGGGTATGCAGGGCTGATGGGGTATGCTCATCTGACAGAACCCCAGTGGTATGCTGGAGGTCTGGCGCTCCCAACAAGAACTGCATATGTTGGTGGGATCATAATCCTGATGAACAGAGGATGTAAATAAAGCAAAGCTGTTCTCTAGTTTGAAGCTACAGAACAGAGTAGATAAACAACCAGATCACTAAAGCAACAAAAATTTGACAACCGTTTGACCCAGCTGCCAAATTTCAGTACTTGAAACGCCTTCAGCGTGAACGCAGCATCCAATTGACAGAAATGAGAACCAGCTCCCTGCGACCCTGATGGACAGACGGATCGCACAGACCTCAAATATTTTCAGGGAACAGAAGTAACGCGGGGAAACTAAAGCCAAAGAGATGAAGCAACTGCAGGAAACTTTAAATCGGGTCTGATGAGCTGCCAAACTAAGATTAATTTTATGCAATACAGTTCTATGCTCCTGCCTTTATACCTAGAACCTGAGCCAGTAACTCACTGGGTCTTGGTTCAGCTCTGACTAAAGCCATTACATTACCGGGTTAGGTGGTGTTCACGAGAAACGTTTACAGTGACAGGTTGCCTAGCAACAGTTCTGAATCCTGGCATCATTTGTTATCATCCACAACAACAGCATCCCTGAAACTGGAAGCATTTTATCAAGCAAACGGGCAGGCGTCCAACGATGGCTGGAAACCGGTCAGACCTGGAAGAGGAAGAATGCAGAGAAATAGGCTGTCCTCTCACTGTGAAACAAGCTGAAACAGCTGGATTTCGCTAACCAGACATCATTTCCAGCTTAAATTCATCTTTGAAGGTTGGTGGATCAGTTAAAGCCACATGGTTTACATCACTGCCACCCATATTAGGTACATCCAGTTAAGTCTGAAAATAGCTGACCTGCTAATTTACTGGGACTTAATTGGTCCAACATTCTTTGATGTCCTTCAACTTGCAGAGCGAGTTCACTGGTTTTATTCATTTTCTCAGTATCAGCAATTAATAGATCAAACTAAAACCCATAGAACTATAATTGGAGACGAAACTATGAAGAAAAATCCAACCTTTCTGAGGTTTATCTAACGCATCGGCTCAGTAGATATGAACAGGAGGCGGTGAAAGTAGAGCAGAGACATTAAAACAACAGCAGCAGACTTTTCCCCGCAGCGAGCGGGTAATGGTGAGCTAGGAAGCATGTAGCCGGTTGGTTGGTTAGTAACTGGTCAGCAAGCATCAGTTCAGTGGTTTGGTTGGACTTGGCAGAGAAACCAAACCACTGACTGTCTGCTAAACGAATCATCCTCAGGTGCTCAGCAGGCATCAGAGCCCTTCTACAGATGATAAAGGAGAATGAAAACCACTGATAACTCATGGATTTAAATGCAACTAAAACGACACGTGTTACAATGAATCCAAACGGCCGATACGCTGTCAGAATCTGTAATCTGGGTCTGCGTTGTTATATTTCACCATGTCACCCATGCATGGTGTTCTGCTGATTTCTAATCACCAACGCTGAACTTGAAGTTTCTGTAAAATAAACGGCCTGAATTGATGCAGCCCTTTATCGAGTCTGAGGACCACAAAGCCCTTCACATATAGATGGAGGAGAGCTAGACTGTAGCCACAGCTCCCATGGGGCATGCTGACAGAGGCCAGACAGCTGTACCTCATTACAGCACATACCCATGGGGCCACATGATACCGGCTCAGTCTGGTCTCTAAAAGCCCTACAGAACAAACATGGAGTATTTTATATTGAAAAATCTACATTCCACTTCCTTTTTACAGACATTTGCAGTTCATTCAACTTCTCTCAATCGAAGGACCTGTAACCAGCTGAAATTTCATCCCTCCTGACAGACGTCCTGTTGGCCTTTTAGCAGAGATGTGACGCTGATCTGCCTTAAAGCTTCAAACCATTTTCTGCAGCCCGGCCTGGCCCCCCCACCCTGATCCTGACGACTTCCTCTAGTTTAAGCAGGTTTTTATGTTCAAGTTGTTCCTGAATATTTTGTGGTTCCTGTTCAAACATCCCTGTGACTGGCAGTGGATTGGTCAGACAGCCAAGAGAAATTGGTGACATCATATGATGTCATCAGCACATAAAGCGAAACCATTTCTCAGCATCATCACTCCTCGTCCACTACATGCAGCCACAGGATGAGCCCCCCCCATCCACAGCTGGAGCTCTTCTTCAGGAAACAGAAAACCTTCAACTGAGGCTTCCACCTTCATCCTTTCTGGTTTTTAAAGTCACATCTTCTGAGGAAAGATGAGCAGCTAGAGGGAATCAAGGTCTTCCTTTCCATCCTCATCTCACTGAGGTTGTTAATACCTGGTCTGATAGCCTCCATCTTCTAACCAAGCGAACTAAGAGCAAATACTCACACAGCCTGGGACGAGCGCCGTCCTCCTCGGTTGGATTTCTTGCCGATGACCGGGGTGCCGAAATGCTCCGGGTTGGTCAGCGGCAGCTGGTCCAGCGTCTGGGTGAAAACGTTACAACATTTAGGAGTCATTCAGACTCTGGTTAGAAGGTCAAGAGTCGTCTGGAGGAAACTCACCTCACTCTCTGCAAAATGTCGCTCCCCCTTCAGACACAGGGATGTCCGACGAAGGGTTTTCTCATCACCGTCGTCAAAAACTGAAAGACAGAAGAGTCAACATGTTGGGGGCGGGACCTTTCAGCAGCCGATCGACAGTGATGGACACTACAGGAGTCTGCAGCAAACCAAAGTTGACAGCAAACTCTTGCTTTGCTGCCTCTGCCCTGCTAAGAGAGCGGCTGGTGTTTAGAGCAGATCTAATAATAAATATGTAAATATCTTGCTAAACATCTAAAGCTAACGCTCTGAGGAAGATGGCGTTTTCCTGTCGCCTAGTCTGGTTTGTAAAGGTAGATTCTGAGCTCCGTGTGCCTCTGTTATTTACAGACACACAATTGCAATTCTAGAGTCTAATGATTTTCAGTAAACTTCAGCTTCTAAAGATTCTAATCATTTTAGGAAACAGAACATTTGAGGCTAACGCTAGCCTGACATAAATGTTCTTCTACAGCAAGGCGAAACGTTCCCGCCGGATTTACTCCCAGAACCACAGCTGCATGATTTGGTTGATTGTTAAAATCGACGATGACGTCAGACGTGTTTAGCAACATGCTAAACATAGTTAAAGGCAGATGATTTAGATATCGTAGCACAGTGGTTCTCAAACTTTTTTCAGTGATGTACCCCCTTAAAAATATATTTTTAGTCAAGTACCCCCTGACACAGGCAAAACATTTTTGGAAGAAAAAAGAGGTACAGTGCTGTAAAATCACTGTCTTATTTATTAAAGCCAAACAACTGATCCATACTCCAACCATTGCATGTAGAAAAAAAAAGAAAAACAGAAGACGGTGACCACCAGGAAGGCATAAAACCAGTCAAAACTGAAATATGTTGCTAACGCTGCTAATTTATATTGGTCTCTGTAATGGTACAAAATTGAATATTTACATAAATAACTAAAATGTGTTCACAGAAATAAATCTATAACTTAATTATAAATCAATTATATTTTGTTTACAAAATAAATTAACTTAAATAAAGATTTGCTTACAAAAAAATAAAGGTTACATCTTTTAGGATAAAAAAAAGATTGCACTTTAATCACTTTGCATTGAACATTTGATTTGATTTGAACAGTATGTAACAGGCAGTGATTTATGAACAGGAAAAAAATTACTCAATACATTTTAATGAGAAATATGGGCTTGCACCTCACTGAGGATCTTTGTCATTCTTATTGGCAGGGAGGCAACTGCAGTGATCAAGCTCTTCTCCAGGCACAGTCTGTTTCTTTGCTTTGTTTTGATCAGCATCATTGCAGAGAAGGAGGCCTCACATAAATATGTGGATGCAAAGGGTAGCAGCTGCTCCAAAGCTTTCTGTCCCAGCTCAGGGTGCTCCTGCCTCACACACACCCAAAACTGTGTGAGCGTGGATGCACCAAACTTCATCTGCAGGCCACGGTCAGATGCTACTTCCATTAGTTTTTCCTGATGACTGACAGGAAGCTTGCTTCTGTTTGCTTCAGACAAGCGAAATGGATTTCTCACCCAATCCAGCTGTGCAGATTTCTCATCCATGTCAGCAAAGTAGGAGTGAAAACCACTGATCAAGTTAGCCAAATGTCCCACTATGACTAACTTCACCGGAGCTGTCGCCACATCCTCACTGCAGAGAAAAGCATCCAGCTGAGGAAAGCAGGTGAAATCCTCCTGATCACATGCCCTTTTCCACATCTCTGCTTTCTTCAGGAAACCACCCACCTTGTCATACAGGTTCAGGATGCTGGTGCCCTTGCCCTGCAAGGACATATTCAGTTCATTCAGTTTCCTGAATATATCTGCCAGATAGCAAAGCTTTGCAAGCCAGTCCGTGTTCTCAAACAAGGTGGCATGGGGAGATCCGTGCTTTGTCAGGAAGGTGTGCACTTCGGCTCGCAACTCAAATAGCCTGTTCAGTACTTTTCCACGAGACAGCCAGCGCACTTCAGTATGCAGGAGCAGTTCAGTGTGTTCAGCTCCCGTATTTTCACAGAGGCTGCGGGACAAATGTGCGTTAATTGGCCTTGACTTGATGAAGTTTATAACTTTAATGCTGTCGTTCAAAACATTGTGAAACACAGGGCTCATTTTCTTGGACGCTAGCGCTTCCCTGTGTATCACACAGTGCGTCCACTTGATGAGGGGATTTTCTTTTTTAATCCGCGCTATGAGCCCTTTCGCGCTGCCCGTCATTGATGCAGCCGCATCCGTGCAGATGCTGCTGCAGGATTTCCAGCTGATAGCGTTTTCAGTGAAAAACATGATAACGACATTAAAAATGTCCTCTCCGGTTGTTCGCCCCTCCATTTCTTTGCAGAATAGGATGTGTTCACAGATGTCGTCTGTGTAAATGTATCTTACAAATGCAACAAGTTGCGCATTTCCACTCACATCTGTGGATTCATCCAGCTGCAGTGAAAATGAGTCGCCAAGTTTCCCCACAACTTGTTCGACAATGTCTGTGCCAATGAGATCTATTCTGCAGCAAACTGTGTCATTAGACAGAGGCACAGTTTTTAATGTATCCGCTGATTTTTTGTCCAGCATAATTTCGGCCAATACAACAGCAGTGGGGAGCAGTTGGTCTTCCGCTATGGTGAACGGTTTTTTGGCTTTAGCAACAAGCAAAGACACCACATAAGAAGCCTCCAGGGCTTTGGCTGATGTAGTGGAGGCTTTTCGCATCGTGGCTTGGGATGACTTGAACTCAGAAAGTTTCCTCCTGAAGAACTCCGGTGGCTTACCAACGTGACATCCATGTTTTGTTGTGAGATGCCGCTGGAGGTGCGCTGGCTTCATGCTAGCGTTGGCTAATTTCTCCCCGCAAAAAAAACGTAGTCCCTGGGGGGGACTACGTAAATCCCACTAAAGCATACTTCTCCATGTACGTTCTGTACTTCGTTGGCTCTGGTTTTGCCTTCTTTTTAACTTCATCTGCACTTTCAGCAGCATTGCTGCTATGCTTTAGCCACGTCTCCATAGTTACAGCGTAACCATGTTAACGACAGGTCGTTGACAAGTGCGCTGGGTCCGTGGGTCAAACTAACTTGGTGGGGGTCTGTTTTATTTTAAAGGATATTGAAAGTAAATACTGAATATAAAATGCAGTGCATGAACACACATTTATATTCTATCGAACTTTTTACAGAATAATTTCTCCCAAGACTTATTATGAGGAGCCTACTGATTTTTAAAATATATTTTGAAAAGCTTCACGTACCCCCTGCAGTACCTCCACGTACCCCCATTTGAGAATCACTGTCGTAGCATAATGTAAACGAGCTGATTGGAGCATTTAGAACCGATTCAGCTCAACTGGAAAAAAACTGAACTAAACTGATGTTGATCCAGATGTGATCAGCGTCCATGTAAACACCGATCGGATTTCATCCGTCTGATCAGGCAGCAGCAGGAAGCTGTACGTTGTGCATCCTTATACTTCCTACTATCAATTAAGCTATGCTAATGTCTAAGTGCTTCTATTTAGAAGTTATTATGCAATGATTTTAATTTTTCATCTCTATAAATGCCGAGTTAAGACTGATTTATACTTCAAAACGTCTCCGTAGGTGTGGCAGTGAACGCAAAGACGTCCCCGCCCCCTCCGCAGACACTCTGCTGCACCTCTCCCAAATTGTAACTGACCGCAGACGGGAGGCCGGCTTGTGCAACTCGTGAAGATGGACCAGCTAGAAGAACGAGGTTCACGAGAACGCTGGGACCCTTTTCCCACCTGGATCCCCGCTCTTTTTCGCCCTCATGTCCCTCCATTGTTGGACAGACTTGTCCCCACTTCCTCACCGCCTCGGCCGTATCAAGACCCACAGCTAGTTCATGATTCTCTAGTGTAGTGGCGTGGAATATAACATAGCTCAGACCAAGCTTCAATGTTGAGCATAAATCAAAAATGTCTGCATCAAGCTCACTGAGACACACTGCTGCAGGAGGATAACCAGGCCTTTAATGTCTTTATTTCAAACCAGATATATCTCATTCTGATGAAGGGAAAGCTTTGCATGTAAACACAGCTACCGTCTGCTGTGACTGGCAGTGGATTGGTCAGACAGCCAAGAGAAATAGTGACATCATATGATGTCATCAGCCCATAAAGCGAAACCATTTCTCAGCATCATCACTCCTCAGCCACACGCAGCCACACTGTCAGCAGCTTTATGTCACATTTAGTCTGCTGGTACTTTATAGATGTTTTAATGCCGTTTGCATGCGACGAACGGCAAAGACCTACTGCTGTAACCGTAGCAACCACCTTCCAGGTCTCCCTCGAAAAAGAGATTTTATCTCAAGGGACTTCCTGGTAAAATAAAGGTTAAATAAAAATAAATAAATAAAATACAGGCAATAAAGAACACAAGTGTCTGCGTTTTTAACCACATTTAAACAGGCGAGGGGCTGGAACGCTTCGACAGCACTCCCACACCCTAGCTAACGTGAAACCATTAACCTACTGCTTCCGCTGAATTATCCCTTTAAAATACACTATATTGCCAAAAGTATTTGCTCACCCATCCAAATTATTGGAATCAGGTGTTCCAATCACTTCCATGGCCACAGGTGTATAAATTCAAGCACCTAGGCATGCAGACTGTTTTTACAAACATTTGTGAAAGAATGGGTCGCTCTCAGGAGCTCAGTGAATTCCAGCGTGGAACTGTGATAGGATGCCACCTGTGCAACAAATCCAGTCGTGAAATTTCCTCGCTCCTAAATATTCCACAGTCAACTGTCAGCTGTATTATAAGAAAATGGAAGTGTTTGGGAACGACAGCAACTCAGCCACGAAGTGGTAGGCCACGTAAACTGACGGAGCGGGGTCAGCGGATGCTGAAGCGCATAGTGCGAAGAGGTCGCCAACTTTCTGCAGAGTCAATCACTACAGACCTCCAAACTTCATGTGGCCTTCAGATTAGCTCAAGAACAGTGCGCAGAGAGCTTCATGGAATGGGTTTCCATGGTCGAGCAGCTGCATCCAAGCCATACATAACCAAGTGCAATGCAAAGCGTCGGATGCGGTGGTGTAAAGCACGCCGCCACTGGACTCTAGAGCAGTGGAGACGCGTTCTCTGGAGTGACGAATCGCGCTTCTCCATCTGGCAATCTGATGGACGGGTCTGGGTTTGGCGGTTGCCAGGAGAACGGTACTTGTCTGACTGCATTGTGCCAAGTGTAAAGTTTGGTGGAGGGGGGATTATGGTGTGGGGTTGTTTTTCAGGAGCTGGGCTTGGCCCCTTAGTTCCAGTGAAAGGAACTCTGAATGCTTCAGCATACCAAGACATTTTGGACAATTCCATGCTCCCAACTTTGTGGGAACAGTTTGGAGCTGGCCCCTTCCTCTTCCAACATGACTGTGCACCAGTGCACAAAGCAAGGTCCATAAAGACATGGATGACAGAGTCTGGTGTGGATGAACTTGACTGGCCTGCACAGAGTCCTGACCTCAACCCGATAGAACACCTTTGGGATGAATTAGAGCGGAGACTGAGAGCCAGGCCTTCTCGTCCAACATCAGTGTGCGACCTCACAAATGCGCTTCTGGAAGAATGGTCAAAAATTCCCATAAACACACTCCTAAACCTTGTGGACAGCCTTCCCAGAAGAGTTGAAGCTGTTCTAGCTGCAAAGGGTGGACCGACGTCATATTGAACCCTATGGATTAGGAACGGGATGTCACTTAAGCTCATATGTGAGTCAAGGCAGGTGAGCAAATACTTTTGGCAATATAGTGTAGCTTTTATACAACAGAAATTAACTTAAAAAAAGGAGAACCATTAGAAGTTGTTTAGAAATAAACATCGGTCCAGTTTTAGTGATGGGACAGGTGCTGATATTAATGTGGGCGACTCATTATCCCTAATATTTACAGTGTTTTTATTCACAATACATGGACAGAGGGGGAGTGGTGGCCTACTGGTTAGAGCATAGAGCATGGAGTCCAGAGGTTCTGAGTTCAAGCCCCACTCCCACAGACTGCCACTCTGGGTTCCTGAGCAAGACCCATAACCCCACACTGTTCCCCAGGCGCTCCACACTTGCTGCACACGTCTCTCCAAGGGGATTGGTTAAATTCAGAGCGAATTTCTCCAATCCAAGATCAATAAAGTTTGATTATTATTGTTACTCAATTATTATTATATGCATGCATGCATGTCCTTTACTATCTAGTTGTGTAGAAATAAGTCTTCAACTGAAAAAGCTGCCTACCTTACGCATCTTAATGTATGAAATAACAGACTTAAACTGGCTCCCCATACAGTTCCGCATTCACTATAAAATTATCATGGTGACATTCAAGGCACTTCACCACCTTGCCCCCCCCATATCTGTCAGACCTCCTGCATGTTCCCACTCCCTCCCGTGCTCTTAGATCCTCATCTGCTTTGCACCTGTCTGTCCCCTCCGCCCGTCTCACCACCATGGGGAGCAGAGCATTCAGCCGCTCTTTGCTTATTCTCTTTAAATATCAATTTCACTTTCACAGCCTCTGTATTTTTATTCTTTACTCTGTATTTTATGCTTTTTGTACGGTGACCTTGAGTGTCCAGAAAGGCGCCTTTTTAAATAAAATGTATTATTATTATTATTAAAGAGGATTATTAATGAAGACGTTAGCACCATGCCTCTGTAAGACAGAGAAAAAGATTAAAGTGCTTTTCTAAAAGCTTAATGTCAGAAATCTGAGTGCTCCTCAAAAAGGAAAAAAAACTTCCCCTTCTTGACATTTTCTAAGGGATAATGCAGAAAATACAGCCAACAGCTAGAAAACACTGTAAAAAAGTGCTCAACTACAGATTAAGCCAGAATGTTATTTTTTTGGTTGTCTTTTAACAACCTGTCAGCATAGCCACCTTAGGAAAGCCATGCATCAGGAAATTAGCATCTCGGAGGCAGCAGGCATTACTGGATGACTGACTCCACTTCAGCAGCTTTGAACTTATTTTTCTCAAAACAAAAGCCTTTCAGGGACTGATGTGAACCCATATAAACCTTTCCCACTGGCCGAAAAACAGGTTTAAACCCACAAACAATGGGCTTTGAGTGGCAGTGAGAACAGATGTGTGTGTACCCGGGTCGAACGACTCGGCAAGCGAACCGTGTTAAAGATCTCCTCGGCTATGATCGGCATGCTGTGGAAACACCAGAGATAGGTTGATCGGCTAATTTACGAGATACCATTGAACCTAACATACAGACGTCAACACGCCGCGCCGGTCGCTTCTGATCTAACAAGCAGAAATGACTGTTTCCATTGGATAAACATGGAGCAGCTCTGGTGAGAGGGATTCAGACAGATAATACAACAATAAAGCACACTGACTACACCCTGGTTTCCTGACATGTTGCTCTCCATTGTTTACTTTCCTGATTTCTGTCACACTGGTGTCATAATCAGCGCTAACCCAGCATGATGGTGTCACCAGACAGCTGCAGGAGGGCAGAGGCCATACTTATTTATTAGCCAATGGGAAGGGAGCTAGATACTGATTGTCAGCAGGTCAACCATGTTTGAAAAATATGCGTTAACCTGGATTTTCATCAATCTGAGCAGATTATCTCTCCAGCACCTCCTCAGGCCACCAAGCTGACAGACATCTGATGAGATTCCCCCGTCATCACTCACCTACGGTGTAGAGGCTGGCGTCCGTCAGCTTACTGATGACGGCTTCGCTGCTCAAACCCTCATTGGTCTTGACCTCCACAGTGGAGCCCACCTGAACACAGAACACGTCTTGAATCCACAGTCATGCAGTTAAACAATCGACCTTTGACGGACTGGCAGTGGATCAGTCAGACAGCCAAGAGAAATTGGTCACATCATATGATGTCATCAGCACATAAAGCGAAACCATTTCTCAGCATCATCACTCCTCGTCCACATGCAGCCACAGGGTGGCAATCCACCAGAAAACATTTAGGTTTTCCTGTAGAACAGGAGCTAAAAGTACAGATCAGGATTATTGGGCTGATCAGAAACATTCAGCAGAGTTCATGTTCTGTACGCCGCGCTGATTCTTAACAGAGCTTCTATATTTAAAAACGTTTAGAAAGAAAAATAATCGACTTCCTGTGTGTCAGAGAGGCTTACCCTCAGAGGCCCTTTGACCTGGTCGTCCTGCACCACCTGGGACGTGCTTTCACCTTTCAGGGTCACCTGGGGGCAGAGAGGAAGGACAGAAGGAGGTCAACAGTTTCTTCTCACTTTGCTTTGCCAGGAAATAAAAGATGAGGGTTATCTGCTAGCTTGCAGGAGCCTGATGTTCCTCTGCTGCTTTTAGTGTCTTTAAAAATACTAATAAAGGAAACCTATTTGTTTGTTGTTGTTTTCTTTAACTTGATTTTAGTTATCAGAAACTAATGTTTGATCGTTTACTTTCGGTTTCACGGCTGTTCCAAGCAAAAGAAGAAATATGAGATCATTTCTGAATTTCCTACAGAATCTGTTTCCAAACTGGTTTGGAACCAGTGAGCTGCTCTATGAACAGTTTGGTTTATCGAATCCATCAGAGGAGAAATCCCTCATATTCTGTCCCATCTGTTCAAACCAAACCATTCAACAGGGGAACATTCTGCCCTGTTGGAGCAGCGTAAAGGTCAACATCAGATAGATGTTAATATTTCATTGAAAGGGAATATGATGCTAATTCTAAGCTGTATTCATCAGTTTTAACAGTTTTCTCTGTTTAGATAAACTTAAATCAAACTAGGCTTCAACTAACGATTACTTTAATTTTTTTCAATTAATAATTGAGTAGCCAAAGGTTCCTTAAAGAAGATTTTTTTACAGAATTAAACCAAGTGAAACTAAAACTTTTCCACTCCAGTAGTTCTGGATAGAGCAGATTGACAGACAAAAGCTTTCTTTTTTTTCATATCTTAAATGCAAAATATTTACATTTTTTTTCTCAATCTTGGTATAATTACTGCTCTAAATGCGTTTTCTCTGTCAGCTAAAGGCATGTTTTAGAGTCTCTATACTCCAGTTAACGATTAATCGACTATTAAATTAGTTGACATTATTTAAATAATCGATTAATCCGATTAGTTGTATCAGCCCTAAATCAAACACTTAATAAATAGCGATGTTTGCATAGAGCCAAACACAGGATCTCCGTTATCATGTAAAAGTCAATTTGCTTTGACTAACAGCAGTTAGCAGTAGATGAGCATAAATCCTGAGCTCTGCAGACATGCGGCGCTTCGGGTCCTTTTTTAACTGGTGACCTACAGAAACATCTAACTGACACCCTGTAGCCAATAAGTAAGGAGCTGGAGCCGGACCCCACCTATACAGATATGTGAGGGCTAACCCAGTCCAAGTCCGAGTCTGCTGGTTTGCTTCGGTTCATCACAACTGAACGGCTACCAGATAAAACGCACTCCTTTAAAAATGAATCATTGTCAGCATGTTGAGCTCAAAGGCAAAGCTAAATAAATCAATGTTCCTTGACAGCTTCAGGCACCAGAAGATAACCACTGCTATTAGCCACTCTATTTAACTATGATCTATAAGGAGTTCAGCAACAAGAGCAGCACCAGAACCAACTTTAATCCCTTCTGATCAGTCACCCCACTGTTTAGGACATTTTTAATATTTCTATGCTCTTTCAGATTAACTTCTCTACTTTCTAACAGATTACAGAGGAATCAAAACATTGGCCAGGTTAGGTGTCATTTCTCCTTTTATGAAACCAGACATTAAAAGCAGCAGAAAAAGTAAAGGGACGTTTCACATCAACGTCTTAAAAACAAGTAAGTTCACATTGATTTTCTAGAAAACTCTGGCCTAGATTGTTTCATCTTTCACCAAATCTGGTTCAAGAACCATGTCCCGTTTAGAGAAGAGGGATCCAGGAAGCAGAAACGTTCCTTGTTAATCCTTGAACATTGTGTTTTATCTTCCAGAAAGTCAAACCACCGAGGATTGACGAGTCAGAGCAGTGTCAAATCTAATATTAACTCCTTTTTAATTTTCCGCTCATATCCAGACCTTCAAAAATATTTAAAACCCAATTTCCAGACCTTAAGAGAGAACGAGAACTGGATAAAATGGCTAAATGCTGCTCAGTAACGAGAATCCTTTGTGGGGAAAATGACTTCCACCACATTATTCGGTAAAGCCCCTGTCCCACCTTGCTGATTTACCCAGCGTCTGCCTGACGTCCCAGAAACTTCTAAAACGCTGGCATACGCTGAACTTTCTATGTATTATTTCAATATTGGGCGTATACATAGAGGATTCATAACGAGTCAAGAACTGATGTCCAATGACAGCGTAACTTCTGCATAATGCATGGCAGC
The DNA here is from genome assembly GCA_030533445.1 of Cyprinodon diabolis. Lineage (NCBI taxonomy): Eukaryota > Metazoa > Chordata > Actinopteri > Cyprinodontiformes > Cyprinodontidae > Cyprinodon > Cyprinodon diabolis. The sequence continues at coordinate 8,077,716 of CM060080.1, forward strand.
GTAATGCCCACGAAATGATGCACAAGCCAGTGTCCTGAGGGGGGCAGCGATGCGCCCGGAGGTGCCCGGCCTGCAGAAAAAGGTATATTAAAAATAAATCCGTAGCGTAAGACTATTTTACTACACAGGTTCAAAGTTCGAAATTACAATTTCATTTACAGAAAGTGATTCCAGGAGCTATCTTTTTCGGCTTTGGATTTAAACATAAATCTAGTCTTTTTGAGTTTTATTTTTTTCCTTTTATGTTAACATTAAGGTATACAGTGCGTAATCTAAAGAAAGAAACAACTAGAATGAAGATAAACATGGTTTAATCATATTTAGTAGAACTACTCTGAGCATGTCCCATTGTGACGTCAGAGATTAACAGAAAAAAAATATAAAAATAAAATTACACTGTTCTCTGCAAGGTATTTTTTTTTAAACATGTAGTGTAGCGCCCTGCGATAGACTAGCAACCTGTCCAGGGTGGACCCCACCTCTCTCCTGTAGACAGCTAGAGATAGACACCAGCACCCCTAGCGACCACAGCTGGGATAAGCATGGTAGAAAATAGATGTAGTTTAGCATTCTTTAGTGAGTTAAGTATAAAGTTAAGAACTTTTAGCACCATAATTATAGTATTTATGATGACATGAATGAATATCTGCTTGCACATGTGCAAAGGGGCCAATGATACAGATCATGCTTCCGGTACGGATCATGCAGTGAAATACATAAAAGAGAGTAAGAACAGTTTGACTTTTCTGAATATTAATGGAGGAAATGTTTCAGAACAAAAAGGAGGAGAGAAAGTCCTGGATCCTGACTCCGACCACCTCCTCTGAGACCAGAAGGTGGTTCCTCCTGTGAGGAGCTCCAGCTCTTACCTTGACCTTGACCATGCGTTTGACCGTCTTGATTTTGGCTTCACAGAAGGCTCCTCTGTACTTGGCACTGACATCTGTCCCCACTGTCAGGTAGGCAGGCTCGTCTGCTACCTGAAACACACAAACTAGTTAGCAGGAACACATGAAGCAGGCATGTGCTGCAGTTCACTCATGTTTTATCAAGATCCATGATGAGATCAGATGAAACTTATTAATCCAGAACCGATCCGACTGGTTTTTTTCTCCATCCGATATCTAAAACTTTTCTTTTGGCACAAACTGAACTAAATAAATTCAAATATTGCCTTGGATAGCATCATGTTCTGCAAACACTGCATTGAAGAAACATTCAGTAATATATCCCATGTTCATGCAACATGCATGCAGATTCTGCTAATGCATTTGGCCTTTTGCTTGGATGTTCACCACCTTTGATGCTCACTGAGCATTTAAACATCCAACAGGCTTGTGAAGCTCACTAAAGCGGCAGCGACATCGTGGTGGAAAAAGGAAGAAACAAATCGTCTAAAAAGGCGTCCGAAAATGTGGCTAAACCATGATTATTCTCCCTACAGCAATATTATTGCAACTATACGATAGCCTCGTGAGACCATCCTGATCTCGCGAGCTTTCAAGGTTTTACTCGCTAATCAGTCTGGAGACTCTCCGTTAAAGAAAATTTGGAGCCGTTCACCAAACGAACGTCCAATCAGCGTTGGCTTTGAGGCGGGTTGAGGTGTGACGCAACTAGAAGCGCGACAGTTCAGTCTATAGAACATGGCGGCTTCAGCCGATGAAACTAGCGTTAGCGTGGCTATCGAGCAAGTTTTATCGGAATTACAGAGTATTTCTTCACTGAAAGAAGAGCAAAACACTGCTCTGGAGGCTTTTCTCAGAGGAAAAGATGTTTTTGCTCTTCTCCCGACTGGTTTCGGCAAGACTTTGATCTATCAATTGGCTCCTCTTCGTCGTCGCTCTGTTTATTTGGCCCGTCTATCACCAACATAGGCCAATCAGCTAACCAGTATTTTAGCCCCTTCCCAAAATTACTTCAACGGAAGGTTTCCAGATGGATATGCGGAGCAAATCCATCTGGCGGAGTCAGGTTAACTATACGGTGCAGCGTCCAACAAAGGCACTAAAACATCAGACGATGTATTGGATGGCAGAGCTTACTTCATTTTGCATCAGTTGCTCCTTTATCAAAGGGGAAAAACTATTATTTCATCAGAAATCTCACTTTAAATCTGAAAAAAAAAATAAATCATTTAAAAGTTTGTAGAGATTTGTTACAGCTGCTGCCGAGTAATTTTCCCCGTGGCTGGTGAGGATTCTCAGTCATCCAGGTCATAGTTATTCCAAAAAGTTAAAAAAACAATCCACTGGACTTTGCTTCCAAGTTTGTTTTAAAATTATTTAGAATGACATTTTTCACCGTGGTTTACAGACGGATCACAGAGGAGCGCATAGCTGGAGTATTTGGAAAAACATTTTATCCATGAGTCTCTCATTCCCTCTCTGCATAGCCGCCACTCATCCAGCTGGTTGAATGTTGTGTAAGAAAGAAGTGAAGGAAATAAGCAATGTCACTGTTTTCCATCCTAGTTTCATGAACTAATCGGCAGCGTTTTGTTTAGCATTTGGAGTAAAACGTAAAAAAAACTGTTGATTCTATTCAGATTTAAGGGGAAACCATCAAACAAACAGTTTCATATTGTATAAACTTTGCTTTGAACATTATAGTATTTATTGAGAAGCGTTTCAGTGACTCTCTGCTCAGCTTCCCCTGCACTGACGGCTGTCTGAAACATGAACCAGACACAGGCAGTGAAAAGAAGAGCTAAACAACGTTAGACCAGTTTCCAACAATTAGTAAATATCTGGATGACATATCAGGTGTGATTAGTTCTATTTTCCTCTTTCTAGTCTGTATTTTTGTCGTTATGTAACCATCATTTTCAGTGACTATTATTGCACTGGCATCAGTCTTACCATGTATGAATAAGCCATACAACAATAGATACTGTGATGATTTGCAATATATTGCAGTCTTAGTCTTCAAAAAAGGTTAAAAAATGTGCAGTAAAAGGAAATCCAGATTCACCAGATCTCAAAAATAAAGTGTAGATCCAATAAATAATTTAAAGAATTAATTCTATCTCTATTCTCCCACTCTGCAGAATCTGTTACTTCAATCTCTAACGTTCTGCTCTCTCTGCTTTTTCTCATAGTAGCTTCCTCTGGTCTGTGACTCCATCCTGGAGAGAAATATCAGATGTGCTGCTGCCATCAACACCTTTGTTTCTAGATGTTGGAGCTTGGCCTGTTTTTCGGTGTAGTCCTGTTTCTCTGAATGTGACTGGCTGGATGTGCTCTCTTCATCCTCTGACAAGGGAGCTGGCTCGGAGCTCGTCTGCCTGGCTGTGTGTTTCCTGGCCTGTGGAGCTGGTTGACAGATGCCTTTTGTATCTACGCTTCTTTTTCTATGTCTGCTTCTGTCTCCTTGAACCCCAGTCAGCCTCAGTGAATCCAGGCCTAGTTAGAATGAGATTCACTGAGCAGAACACCAGAGGAGCCTCTTCCCTTTAGCTGGAGAAAAGACTTATGCTTTTAGATTAGTACATTTGCCTGTGTGATCAAAACTTTACTCAGCACCTTACAGAGACCTCTGAGCATCATTCAATTCAATTCAGTATATTTCTGTAGAGCCAATTCTCAACACACGTCATCTCAAATCACTGTACAGTTCACCAGATCATCCAGTTAGATTGGTTCAGTTTTCTATCTAAAGGCTGCTTTATGCTCAGAAACCAGGTCGTCTGCGTGTGTCGCAGTTAACGCAGATATGCCCCGCCCCCTCCGCAGACACTCTGCTGCACCTCTCCAAAATCGTAGGTTGAAAGGAGGCCTCTGATTGGTCGAATCTACTTCCGCTCTACACTATGCGTATTTCCTGTTTGGTTCTTTACCGGCTTGTTTTGTTTGTATGACCACTGTTGTGGAAAACAACTGGTGAAGATGGACCAGCTAGAAGAGCGAGGTGCGTGACAACGCTGGGACCCTTTTTCCACCTGGATCCGCGCGCTTTTTGGCCCTCATATCCCTCCAGTGTCACACAAACTTGCTCCTTGCTTTTTTCCACTTCCTCACCACCTCAGCCAAATCTAAACCTACAGCTAGTTGGGGATTCTCCCTCTTGCGTTTTGACGTGGAATACCAGCGCAGACCACGCTTCAAAACTCAACATAATTCAAAAAATATCTGCGTCATACTGCTGCGAGATAACCAGCCCATAAGGAAAACCAGCTGATCACGTCAACTCATTAACTCTTCAGCATTCCCTCACACCAAGCATGCTTGCAGTGACAGTGGAGAGGAAAAACTCCCCTTTAGAAGCAAGAAACGTCCACCAGAAGCAGGCCATCTGCTGGGGCTGACTGGGGTCATCACACACCCTGATTAGAGGTGTTTGCTGCATGGTTCCCATCAGTGGATCATCTCCATGTTTAGTTAAACCTGACTCAAAGGGATATTTTCCCTTTGGAGGAGGATACCAGACTACTTTTAAAACGTTTCCTTTAGTTACCATCACACCTATCTTAGTTTTGTTTGTTTTCAAGCTGAAGGGTAGGCTTGTGCATAAATATGTGAATAAATCAAAACTTTTTCCATCTAAAGTTTCAGAAAATGTAGTGATAAAGACCAAAAGCTCCCATTAGCGCAGCAGACAGGCCAAGTGTTGGTGTTTACTGTGGGAAACACCGGTGAGCAGAGCAGCTGGTTCCAGCTGGATCCACCGGGAACATGGAGCCTGACCGAGGTTCATGGCGCTGGGAGGGGAGGAGGACTCACCTTCATCTCTCCGGCTAGACCAGGGCTTCCAGCGCGAAAGACTTCAGGTCACTGGAAGACAAAACATCAGTATTATTAAAGCTGACTCTGCCATGGAAGACAGCCTGTCTCCAAAGAGCAGGCGAAGCTAACCAACTAGCCACGCACTGTTAGCTCAGGCATTCTTAGCTTCCTCCAAGCTGCCCCGTCCCCACCTCATCGGATCACTTCCCTAAACTTATCTCCTAACGTTGACTTTCACCTAATGCGGAGCAGTGGCCGGACTGGGCCGCCGGAATGAGCGGAGGGGTCAGTGAGGCTCAGCGTGCCAGCCGCGCGGCCATGGAAGAGCCTTCTTACTTCCCGCTTCGCCTCTGACTCACGTCGCCATCACAGCTCGCCATGTCAGTTAGCTGGGCTGTCTTCACCGCGTCCGTCGCTATAAAAACCCGCCGCTGAACCGCTGCTGGCCGAGGAAGTCCTGTCAGGGAGCCGACCCTCACCCTCACTGAAGTCCTGGCGGCAGGGGGAAGGAGTCTAGTGGGTTTCGCCCCGTCCTTCGCCGCTTAGCGACATTTTAGCTAGCTGGCTATCAAGCGATTCAACGAGCCAGTTTGTCATCAGGGCGATTTAAACTGGATCGGAAGCGGAGCAGCCCGACACCAAAGCGCCCCGGAACGCGTTTGTTTTCAGATGAATAACCGAGTTTTTTTGCCGGTGAACAGATCATCCGTGTCAGCGATCTGAGCGCAAACTGCTGGGAAGTTATTTATTTAATAAGCCGCTCTCCCACAAAGGCGCAGGAGCTTCACATTGCTTCACTGCCATTCAGTTCCCAGCCGGCCCCGTCCTCTAACAGGCAGCCCGCCCCTCTCCTGCCACAAACTGCCCCTCCGAGGGTCTCCTCTGAATTCATGTTGCGTCTAAAATAGACCGCTATTCAGCTGGAAGTCATAAAGAATCGTTACTTACATTCACATTCACCGTTGCTTCCTCTCTTTCACGGGCTGCAAAAGCGATACACGGACAACAAGCTGTTGAGCCCAGAGCTGTGTTTCCCGACACGTGATTGGTCGAGGCAACAGCGGCAGTCCCCAACGCCATATCTCATTGGGTGAATCTTTCCACCATTTTCATTGGCTGTAATGAATACGACGCCTCGATCGGTCGATACGAACACGGCGCCACAAGGGAAATGAGGACAACAGCCAGACGACTGTCCATTCACACGCGAGGTTAGATGGAAAAGCAAAAAAATGCGGAATAGAAAAGAGGCGATTGGGTGAATACTTTTGGTTCCAGCAGCGGAGGGCTGTGATTGGCTGCGCAGTCTTCCTTGTTTGTACCAACGTTGTAGAAAGCCCATCCCATCTACGTGCTGGAGATGTGCGCACTATACTTCATCTGCTATCATCGGCGATCAATGACTTCTGTCAGACATTAGTTACTACACTTTTTAAGGATTTGCTGGGTTTCGTTTAAAAAAAACTAAGACAAGAATAAGAAGGCATTAAAAGGCCGCCGATCCTGACGTCACCCCGTTGACCCGCTGATTAATGACCGCAAACATGAAGAGAAACACTTGTAGACCGCGACCATCGAGTCTTTAGTGTCTATGGTTGGTGGTTTGGGTCTGTTCAGGAGGATCATCCATAGAAACAGGTCGGTCTGACCCTTATTGGTGGTGGGGAAGCCGCCGTGGACCGAACAGCGGAGTTATACGTCATACGAAGACGTAATAGCGAGAGGCAGCACGTAGGGCCAGTGTGGGTGATGATGATGATCCTGTTATAACTAATGGACGAAGTGACACAGAGTCACTGTTATTGTGAGCATCGTTTCTAGTTTACAGCTAATAGAAAAATAGTTTCACAGAAAACTGAGAAAAAACAGGAAATAAATAAATAAATGTCCTGAACAATCAGCCTATGGTTCCACTGAGGTGTCCAGGAAGTAGAGCATGTTTTGACTTCAGCTCAGCTGCAGTTTGCATTCCGGTGTGCCTCTTAATGACAGCAGCCTGCAGGGGAAACCACAGGGGATGAAGCAGGTTCTGGTACCTTTCCCACAGCTGGTCAGCACCAAGTCCTGCTGGAAAATTAAAACCTGCATCCATGGGAGGGGGATTTACCAATTAGGAAATAATAGGCAGCTGTCTAGGGCCCCCCCGAGTTCATGGGGGCCCCAAATAAACTCTGTTTCCATGTATGGTTAATACAACTATTCCTCATTTGTGAAAATTGTTTTTGATCAAAATCCTTTGGCTAAAATGCCATCATAACGCTTATAATATTAAGTGTGGCGCCAAATCTAGCTATGTTTTTCTGCTACTGGAGACTTTGGTGACATCTAAATGCAGTGAACTCTGCGCTCCAGAGCAAGTAGATTGGTAACCCCGCCTCCTGCTCTCCTCTATCTTGTCTGCTGTCATGATTCATGCAGCTATTATTTCATCCAAATGAAAAGTGGAGAACAAATAAGCAGATCATGGCTTGTCTACAGTGAAAAGAAGGACTGGGTTATTTACTTTTGCCTTTTTGGAAACACAGGAAGGACCAATCAGCTAAGGACATTAAGAAGTTAGGATATAAAGGTAGGAAGGGAGTGAAGGTAGGAACATCAGAAACGACCAAAATATGTTAAATCTTTGTTTTATTCTTTCAGACAGAAATACATAAAACCCCCATGAAAGGGAACAAGATCTATTTAAGTAGACAAGAAGGGAAACCTCACCTGAATTCTGCTCCAGACAGAAGCAGATCAGGCTGGACTCCACATACCAACAGGGAGCCTTTATGTCCAAGCTCTGGCTCCATTTTACACCAAACATAATTCCTTTCAGTTTTTACTGTGATGACAGAGGGTGTGCTGGACCGGGATCTGGACCAGGACCGGGATCTGGACCACGCTTACTTCAGAGCCGCTCAGCGAGGCTGGCCCAAAAGTCCTGCCTTGGCAGCCAGAGCTTCGTTCTGCTGGATGTGGTACTCCTGGAAACGCATGGAGATCCTCTGCGTCATCTTTAGATACTTCTGCAGGCACGACTCTGAGCAGCTGGACTGAAAGACAAAAAACCCCCAAATCAGACGAAGCCAAGTGACCTCAGGATGGAGAGCTCTCAACAGCCTCCGAGCACCAACTCAAAGGAGGGAGCTGATGATCGGCCCCTGCAGCCCAGACCCAACTTTACAGCTACTGAATGAGGCCCTCTGCCAGGACAAGACACGTCCTTTCATTTCCACTTTGATAACAACTTAAATCTTTTTCTATCACCCAATCATGGAGTAAGGGCCCTGTCACACCTTACTGATTTAGCCAGCGTATGCCTGACGTTCCAGAATCTCCTAAATGCTGAACTTTCTATGGATTATTTCAATTTTGTGCATATGCAGCGGGTGGATCCATATTGGATCGAATATTGTTTTTTCAAAGCCTCTGATATCGGCCTTCAACATCCCATATCGGTCGGGCTCTACTCAAGCCATGGCTCATGTATCAACCAATGAATGGGACGACACGTCATCAGCTAAAAGACAAAAAGCAAATTATGCTGCATGATTAATCGATTTCATCAATTAATTGATTTTTTGGGAAAAAATAAAAAACAAAATAGTTTTTTTTTTTAACCAATCAGCTCCCTGGGCTGACGTCAGTTCAGCCGTTCTCTTAGACATCTCTTAACTGATAAAGTAGCTATCTGTGATACCAGCTGCTAACATTTATTCTATTTTCGTTGTTTTTTGTAATTTCCTTATTTAAGCTGAGATCAGCTCCAAGATTGAAATCAAAGAAAATATAACTGGACAACAGCCAGATGCATGTCTCACTCCGCCTAGCTCCACTCACATACATCTGGGAAACCGCCATAGGAATTGCCTTTACTGAAGGCTGGGCCTTATCAAAACTCCTTGCATATGATTGGATAAGCCACTTGTCTGTCATCTTTATCGACGTGCTATTTCAACCGCTCACACCGAAGCTAACCTGTGACGCTGTGAGAGCTACGCAGGAAAAAAACAAAGCAGAACAGCCGACATCTTGGATATAGCAACAGTGGAATCAGCGCAATGTCGGTAAATGATCAGTGTCGTTTGTGCCATGAAAATGTGCGGATAAAAGGCAACATTGTGCACAGCAGACTTATTTTAAAAAAAGAAGCCAACCAAAAAAGTATAGACAAATGACTTACAGAACTCGCTTCTCCACTACGTCACATGCAGGACACACCCGCCCTGCGTCCTGATTGGCCAGACCATAAATTTGGTTGGGGAAATCACTTTCAATGAGCGGTGTCCCAGATGTATGTGAGAGGAGCTAGGCGTAGCGAGACATGCATCTGGCTGTTGTCAGGTTAAGGAAAATATGCACTGCAAAAATGATCTAAATATTACTGAACATTTCTTAAAATTAGATCATTTAGCCTTAGTTTGAGTGTGTAAATAAGACAATCTGTTCAATGGTTGCAGTTCCGAATTCTCCCGAGTGGTGCCCGACTTTACACAAGAGAATAAAGTGAATGTGATTGGTCGTTTCTCAAGGGGGCGGGATTGTTGTGGCAAAGGGTTTGCATGTTTGGTTGTGGCCAGTTTGTTGGAAGCATCTTACAAACCAGTTAGCAACTTAGTGCTAGTAGGTTCCCAATGGGAATTTCTATTGGAACCTACTAGCACTAAATTGGTGACTTAGAAACGACACTGTCAGGGAACGCTATGGACAGTGGAAACATGCAAGAGGAGGAGAGTTTAGTGTCTGAGGTCGTGGATGAGTCTCCTCCGTCATCCATTTTTTATTTAGAGGAGGAAAGCGGGGATGAAGATGTTGTGGAAGAGGACGCCAGGGCGGCAGAAGCTTGGTTTGGTGTAGAAGGCTTCCAGACGTACATGTTTGAGCCCTTGCCTCGCAACGCTGCCAGTTCTGTTAGCTCTACGCCTGCTGAAGACACAGACGTCCATCCCCGTGAACACTGGGACGGAACTCAATGGGAAAGGAAATTATTCTGATTTCAACCTTTGCGTATATTAGCTGCAACATATTGGCAGATGATCCTTGATATATGATTGGCCGAATTTAGGTGTTCAGGCTGACGTAGAACTAACTGGCCTGCAGAAGATGATGAAAAAAACCCACAGATTTTAAGACAGGATTTTTAAAAAATAGAAATGCTCTAACTTTTGGGACAATGTGGTCTGATAAAGAGTACATTTACATACATGTTTAAGCCAGAATGATTTGAAATTTAAATATGATTTCCCTACAACTTTAAAATAAGATACCTAGATAATTTATGCACTTGAAATGAGATAATCTATTTTTTTTTCTTATTTTAATGTAAATTGTCTCGTTCCATTAGCAAAGTGCCTCACCTACGGTAGCTGCTCAACTCAAGAAAAAAAGGCTTTTATTTTTAAGAAATATTGACTCACTTAGATTTTCAGTGTGTAATTAGTATTATGAACACTCATTATGAAACCCCCCCAAAAAATATTTGATTTTAAAGCCTTGTTGTTCCTCTTCTCCTAAAGCTAAAATCAAAGGAGCTTTAGATGATAAGTATCGAGAACCAAAGGGTCCCGTGTTTCTCACCTCCTCAGGCTTTACGTCTCTGCTGGTGAAATCCTTCACACAGTCCATGAAGCAGTTCTCTGTTACTTTATTGTACGTCCCCAGAAACTCCTTGAACTAAAAGTAAAGCAGAAAAGAAAAACACAGCAGTGAGGAAAAAGGCATAATTTTCCAAAGATCCAACCCGAGTTACTGGAAAACCAAGAAGTTTAAAGTCAGAAATGAGTTTTTGAACCAGACTTTTCCATGGTCTGACAGGAGATTGAAACATCTCCAGGGGTGTTTGACTGTTGACGTTTGTCTCTATGCAGACACATAAACCCAACACTTTTCCTTTTAGGTCAGGCCTGTGCAGAGTCGCCCCTTAAGGGCTGCTGGCCTGCAGGTTTTTAAGGTTTCTCATCTTCAGCACAGCTGACGGCTTTAGCTAAACTGGAACCATTAGTGTCAGCTGTGCTGAAGCTGAGAGACACCGATACCTGCAGGGGGGGGCCCTCAAGGGCCGACTCTGGACTGGTCTCATTTAGGCACTTCTCATCTGCAACAACCATCTCTGGCTTCGCTCTAAGGAAGGTTTAAACTTCTGTTCTCATTTCTTTAGCCCACAGCGTCTCAGTGAGACCAGACCGTAGGCTTTGACTAGACCCAGGACTTAATGTTTTTATTCTCATCAAGTCCCTGGAGGATTTACTGCTACCTTTTCTACGGAGAGTCTCACTTTCTCCTCAGTGAATTCAGGATGATCTAGCTAGTTCCTGCCACAGTAAAGCTTCTCCAAACCCTCATACTTCCACCTCCATGCTTTGCAGGATGACGTTATGGTTTTATTTGGGTGAATGAGTCATTTGTCAAAATGCTGGTGAAGATTCTCAGTCACCCAGGTCATAGTTATTCCAAAAAACTTTAAAAAACAATCCACTGGTGTTTGTTTCCAAGTTTGAAGACGTTTCTCTTCCCATCCAGGAAGCTTTGTCAATTCAAATGTCAGAAATAGCGTTGAGTTTGAAGCTTTATAGAGTGGACCAAAACAAAGCCTGGTGTCTGCTTAGAAAACATGCAATTTGAAACAGAACGGGTCCACTCCTTTGGAATGGGGGAGATTGGGTTCTTTGTCAACCTGCAAAGCCCGATACTGGTCTCTGGCTCTGAAAAGGGAGTCGTTAGAGGCATTGTTGACCTGGCTGACCAGGCGAGATGTTTTGGTCCCCATGGGGGTGGGGGGTTGAGATGACAGTGGGAAGGAATCATCTATCACTGCATTGTAGGTTTTTGAAATCTGAGAACACGGTCGCTGTGACGCCCCAGAACACGGTTGCTGTGACGCCCCAGAACACGGGCGCTGTGACGCCCCAGAACACGGGCGCTGTGACGCCCCAGAACACGGTCGTGAACACGGGCGCTGTGACGCCCCAGAACACGGTCGTGAACACGGTCGCTGTGACGCCCCAGAACAGGGGCGCTGTGACGCCCCAGAACACTGTCGCTGTGACGCCCCAGAATACGGGCGCTGTGTTGCCCTAGAACACGGTCGTGAACACGGTCGCTGTGACGCCCCAGAACAGGGGCGCTGTGACGCCCCAGAACACGGTCGCTGTGACACCCCAGAATACGGTCGCTGTGACGCCCCAGAACACGGTCGCTGTGACGCCCCAGAATACGGTCGCTGTGACGCCCCAGAACACGGTCGCTGTGACGCCCCAGAACACGGTCGCTGTGACGCCCCAGAATACGGTCGCTGTGACGCCCCAGAACACGGTCGCTGTGACGCCCCAGAACACGGTCGCTGTGACGCCCCAGAACACGGTCGCTGTGATGCCCCAGAACACGGTCGTGAACACGGTCGCTGTGACGCCCCAGAACACGGTCGCTGTGACGCCCCAGAATACGGGCGCTGTGATGCCCCAGAACACGGTCGTGAACACGGTCGCTGTGACGCCCCAGAACACGGTCGCTGTGACGCCCCAGAACACGGTCGCTGTGACGCCCCAGAACACGGTCGTGAACACGGTCGCTGTGACGCCCCAGAACACGGTCGCTGTGACGCCCCAGAATACGGGCGCTGTGATGCCCCAGAACACGGTCGTGAACACGGTCGCTGTGACGCCCCAGAACACGGGCGCTGTGAACGCACCTTTACAGTCAGAGTTCACCAGCTGATAATCACCAAACAGTAGATGTCAGGCGGTGGAGGTGGTCGTAACCGGAGGAAAGTTAGGAGAAGCTGATAAAGCCGGGCCACTTACCTGTTTGATCTGGTCAGACTCGGTCACCTGGACGGCCATAATTCACACCCTGATGGAAGAACAGGACAACAGTCACACCTACAGCATCCATCCACCAAACGGATCAGAACCTGTTTGTGTAAACTCACTAAGTAGGAGGGTTTTTGATCCAAACAGAGAAAGATCCACTTAGGATCAAACCTAAAAGCCTCAGTAAAGCCGTTGACTTACAAACCACGTACTTGCTGTTTTCTATGTGATCAGCTGATCATCAGCAGCCAGACAGACCAGTGTACGGTGTTTAGTCAGACTAGCATACCTATAGTCAACACGCCTGCGCAAGACCTCAGATTTGCATTTAGCCTAGGCTTGTATCCCTTTAGTCATGTACAAAAAAAAACTATTTAAAGGTCAGATCACTATACGTTTAAAAAAAAAAAACACCAAAAAGTGAGTAATTAGTATTTCTTTTTTTTTTTTCGTACAAATCTAAAGGGATAAACTAAAGGGATGAACAGGTATTGACTTTGGGTATGCTGGTCTGATCGGGTATGCTCATCTGACAGAACACCAGATCAGAAAAACATATTTATGAAATTTTTAGAGGTGAATGGACATCTACACTAATCGGTTCCCATTCAATCTAAAACTGAACATTTAGTTATGGTTCTGATAGTTATTAGGTTCCCCTCCTGTGGAACCAGCTACCAGTTTTAGTCCGTGAGGCAGACACTCTGTCTACTTTTAAGGCTAGGCTTAAAATAAATAAAGCTTATAGTTAGAGTGGCTCAGGTTATCCTGAGCTATCTCTATAGTTATGCTGCTATAGGCTTAGACTGCTGGAGGACATAGGGGCTCTGTTCGAAAACCTAGGACGCATCCTTAGAAGACCGGATTCGAAGGCCGATTACGTCATAGCGCGGCGCCGAGGTCTGGTCGGATTCCAAGAGTCCTCGTTATGCGGCCTTAAAATGCGTCCTTCTTTTTGCCCGGTTTGAAGGACGGGTCCGATGTATCCTCGGTATTCTTGGATATCCCAGGATTCATTGCCAGACCAAGCAAGCTGTGATCAGAGGAAAGGTTACTTGGCGCCGAACAGTGGTGAAAATTGGAAGTTCAGTTTAATATAATACAACTCTGTGAATAGTTCCGTCTGAGATTAATGAAAATAGTTGTTTTAATAGTTATTGAGTCAGATATGTGGCGGTAATGTTTGATTTATCTAAAGGTTTTAATCTGTTACTGTGTAAATGGGTTTGGCTGTAATTTAAGGACAGATTCTAATATATCTGCAGGGTGGGAACTATAAATCTGATAGGATTTTTATCTTTTTATTGCTGTTTTGCACAATATGCTTAACTAAGTATTTTTTGTTGTTGAATATTAGAGATTTTGCAGATAAATTTTTTATAAATACATAGTTTAGATTTACTTATATATTTCTAACCCTTTTATAGAATAGAATAGAAAATCCCTTTATTGTCCCACAATGGGCAAATTTACAGCAGCAGAAAGATTATTGAAAATGGTCACACAAATGTGGACCTTAGAAAAATGTATAAGAATAACATAATAGGGAAGAGTTAAAATATAAATAATAAAATACTGTAAAGTGTTTTAACAATATAAAACTGGAGAATTAATAACCAATATGCAGCTATGGACATTTTTACAGTAGTGGATATTTGAAAATAGCAGCAACATCAGAGCTGTGCAGAATGACAGCAGCAGGTTATTTAACTGCAGGTTTCTATCATTACATTTGATTTGATTTGTTCCTGCTCCCGGTGGTTGGAACCTTTATTCCACTCTGGATTCTTGTGAGTGTAGTCTTTGTTCACTTCACAAAAAAAGAAATAAACAGTTTTGAAAACTACTGTATTCATTCTTTTCCTGCTTTGTGTGTCAACGTTCAGAGCATACGGCGGTAAAACCCGCCGAAGGGTGGACCTGGTCGAATTCACAGCCAAAACTCTTCCGGTCTCCTTATTTTCAAGGACTTCGAAGGATCCAGTCTAGGTAGACGGCGTCCTTGGAGGACACGTCCTAGGTTTTCGAACAGAGCCAAGGACCCCTTTTTCATCTTTCTGCTTCATTCTATCTCTATTCTCCCACTCTGCAGAATCTCTTAGTTCAATCTCTAACGTTTTACAGTACCCTCTCTACTTTTTCTCATAGTAGCTTCATCTGGTCTGTTCCTGTTTGGCTGTGACTCCATCCTGGAGAGAGCTGTGCTGCTGCCATCAACGCCTTTGTTTCTAGATGTTGGAGCTTGTGCTGTTTTACATTGTAGTCCTGTTTCTCTGACTGTGACTAACTGGATGTGCTCTCTTCATCCTCTGACATGGGAGCTGGCTCGGAGCTCCTCTGCCTGGCTGTCTGTTTCCTTGTTGACAGTTGCCTTTTGTATCTATGCTTCTTTTTCTATGTCTGATTCTGTCTCCTTGAACCCCAGTCAGCCTCAGCAGATGGCCGCTCTCTCTGAGCCTGGTCCTGCTGGAGGTTTCTTCCTGTTCAAAGGGAGTTTTTCCTCTCCACTGTCGCTACAAGCATGCTTAGTGTGAGGGATTGCTGAAGAGTCAGTGAGTTGATGCAATCAGCTGGTTTTCCTTAGATAGAAAACTTTGAATCAATCTGACTGGGTGACCTGTTGAATTGTAAAGTGCCTTGAGATGACATGATGTGAATTGGTGCTATAGAAATAAACTGAATTGATTGAAAAGAAAATTTCATCACATTAAGCTAAAAGGCTGAGTGGCACTGCAGCAGCATCATGGTCCAGCAGTTCAAACGTGTTTCATCAATAAATTAATATAAATATGCTGAGTGAACAGTAACTTTGCATCCAAAGACTTCCTCCTGTTTCCCTCTGAGCTTAACTTTGACTTTCTAATGGCAGATTTTGTTCTTTTATTCACCTTTAGAGTTATTTGGGTGAATAAATGTATAGAAATCCCGGAGGTTCTCGTTATAGAGCTACCCTGAGATTTTTATTTTATTGACAGGAATATTAAAAACTATATATATATTTTTTTTATTTTTATTTTTTTCAGTTTTATCTTGCCAGAAGAAACTAAGATATTGTATTTTAATCAAACTGGTCAGCAAATAGAAAACGCAGTAAGCTGCAGCTGATGGCGTCCAGACGACAGCTGCTCATCATAGCCACTGAGCTCCAGCCTCACACACCCGCACTGGCTGCTAGCTCAGCTAGCCTTAGCTTCACCAGGAGACCACAGCCGCACGCAGCTGTCCGCGGCTAAGCTAATGACGGCTACCTGTGTGTCCACGCTGCTGCTCCTGTGGATGGCTCTCCGTGATAAGCAAACGCTTTGAAGGGCGAAAAGACAAACAGCCGCAGGTTTTCTACAGAGACTCGAACACCTTCATTCCCAGTGAGCCGCGCTGCTTCTGATGACGCAGTCCGACTCTGACCGCTGCTGCTACAAGGTTAGCACCGGACAGCTAACCAGGCTAATCACGAGGAGAATCTTCTTCTTCTTCTTCTTGTCAAGTTTTATGGCGGTTGGCAACAAACTGTTAGTAGCATTACCGCCACTTACTGGTATGGAGTGTGGTTCGTGAGGGTTTAAATATTTATCCTGATACATTCTACCCTAACTTCTTCTAAACATACATTCACACATTCACACTTAAAAATATATACATATTTGTGCACATCTTTGTATATCATTCCTTCACTCACAAACACACTTACTATAATTAAATTCTATTAAATAATTTCGTTTTCTTTAGAAATCGAATAATTATTTGTATGTGTTTACTCCCTAAATTTTTCCTCAGTATATCTAATAAATTAACCTTCTCCTTAATGTCTTCAAACTCTCTCCTCATATATCTTCTCTCTTTTTCATATTTATGACATTCTAATATAACATGTTCTATAGTTTCATATTTATCACAGAAATCACATTTGCCTGTTTTATGTTTTTGTATTTTAAAAAGTGTATAATTAAATCCTGTATGACCAAATCTTAACCTTGTTATCACTCTTTCCTCCTTTCTATTTCTTCTTCCATTTCTTCTTTCTCCTACCATCTTCTGAATTTTATAAAACCATCTTCCGGTTTTATCTTCATCCCACCTTTTATGCCAAATTTCCATAAGTTTCTCTTTAATAATACTCTTTCCTTCTGATTTACTTATTTTAACTATAAAACTAATAGAATGTTTAATTGCCCTTTTTGCCATTTTATCTGCCTTCTCGTTTCCTTCTACCCCAATATGTGCTGGAACCCACACAAATGTAACTATCAGCCCCATGTTTCGTATTCTGAACAGTGTATGATTTATTTCTAATAAAATAACATTTTCATTCTAAATGCACTAAGAGGTTATCCAATGATTCTACAGCCAATCATTTCCCTGGGTTATAATAATTTGTAACTTTAATATTTTCATTTCCTCCCCATATTTCTATGATTGTATATTCCAAATCTGACCCTTTTGTCCACAAACGATATTAAATTAGAATACATAAATGAAACGTAGTAGTTGTTTAAGTTTAAAGTTGTTTAAGTCTAAGTTACAAACAATAGCTGGTGTGGACCAATCAGCTGTCAGTAGGAGCGTGCAGTGCCCCCTCTGGCCGGTAGGGGCGCTGTATGGGTTGGTAGTTTGGAGGCAAAAAAGAAGCAAAGAATGAAACCAGTCAAGATCTTTTAGATGAAGTTAATTATATAAAACAATAAAAATAAGTATTCAATTCACATGGGTTCCAGCACATAAAGGAATTGTAGGCAATGAAAGAGTAGATAAAGAAGCAGTTAAAGCAAGAGAAACTGAATATGATGTCCCATTAAATAGAGCATAAATAAAAGTAATTATTAAAGATAAAGTAAATAATATATGGCAGGAGAGATGGAATTTAGAAGAAAGAGGAAGGCATTTACATAAAATACAGAAGGAGGTAATCATAAGAAATAATAGTATAATGAATAGGAGAGAGGAAGTATGGATTAACAGGTTGAGGATCTGGCATACTAGTTTAAATAGTGGGTTTTTTTCTTATTGTGGGGAAACAGAAGGAGTAGAACATGCGTTGATTTATTGTAGAAAATATATAAAAGAGAGGAAAGAACTGGAAAGGGTAATGGGGAGTTCAGTAAATATGGTTAAATTATTAGAGACGCATCAATCACATGATATAGTTAAAGCACTTATTAAGTATTTAAAAGACACAAAATTAGATGAGAGGATTTAGTATTTATGTGTGTGTGAGTGATTAAGTATGTATTTCATTTAGTTTTTTTTTTTTAAGATTTGAAGATATATAGGAATTTTTATTTTCTGAATTACATCTCCATCCAGTTGATGGCGGTAATACACGTCTGTAAAGTGCCATAAAACACCATAAAAGAAGAAGAAGCAAAGAAGAAGAAGCAGGGAAACAGCGGAAGATACCAGTAGAGTTTCTAGCAGCAGCAGATGTTTGTTTTATTTATTTTAAACACCTCAGCTGTCTGTTAGTAGAAGCTCTCCGTGTCCTCTGCGTCTCTAAGGTGAACTTTATTCTCTTGTTGTTTCTGCCCAGCTTCTTCTGGCGGCAGCAGGAGTTCCCGCAGCGGGAAGTTTGAAAAGTCTGACTCCCTGGGAACAGATGAGCCGCTGCCTGCATGTTGTCTCCGGTTCCCTCTGACCCACCGCCTCTCAGTCCGGGTCGGTCCTCCTGCGGCTCGGACACCGGGGCCGTCCTCATCCGCTCCACCCGTCAGATGGCTGCTGAGGCACCGCAGCACGTTCAGATAACGGTCCGAAAACTGCGGGAGCCTCAGCAAAGCAGGCGGAAACACGGAACCAACCCGGAGGAAGGCGACCCAGAGCGGGCAGCAGGAGATCCTCCACCCGGTGAGTCATCACCAGCCTGGGCATCAGCAGCCGGTCCCTGTTCACAGTCACTGGATCCTATGTCAGATCAGCAGACCCAGTTTATTACCGGGAAAACAAACCGAGGGTTAAGTAGGCTAGGTTATTTATGCCTGATAGAATAAACAAAAAGTTGTAGTCTGAAGCAGGGGCGGATTTACCAGGTGCCTAGGGCCCCAAGGTCTTAATATAAACTCTGTTTACATGTATGGTTAATACAGCTATTTCTTATTTGTGCACATTCATTAAACATGTTATTAAACATGTTCAGAAAGGTCCAAACAGACAGCAGCAAACCATTTGAAAACAAATGATGCTAAGATCTGTGTTGCCAACTTAGTGCTCTAGTTGCTATATTTAGCGACTTTTCAGACCCCTCTAGCACTTTAATTTCAAAAAAGCGCCTAGTGCCAAATCCAGCGACTTTATTCTGTTACTGGAGGCTTTGGCGACAACATCTAAAAGCAGCGAACTCTGCTCTCCTGAGCAAGTAGATTGGTAACCCCGCCTCCTGCTCTCCTCTATCTTGTCTGCTGTCATGATTCATGCAGCTATTATTTCATCCAAATGAAAAATGGAGAACAGATAAGCAGATCGTGGCTTGTCTACAGTGAAAAGAAGGACTGGGTTATTTACTTTTGCCTTTTTTAAAACACAGGAAGGAGCAATCAGCTAAGTGAGCTTAGTGCTTGGAAAAAATCTTTCATTCCTTTAGAGACAGCATGAAAAATCAGCTGAGTACAAAACATAGAGAGGAAAACAAGAAGAAAAGGGACAAGAACAGAGGGACAAAACCTAGAACAGATAATGGATGTCTGTTCTATTAACATTTATCTGTATAATGGGTCTTTTTTATGTGTTGTCTTCTCAGTTCAGAGGGCCCCCTGCCTGTCTTTGCCTAGGGCCTTACATTCCTAAATCCGCCCCTGATCTGAGGTAAACAGCATTTAAAGCTAAACTGCTTTAAACACAGACAGCCTCACTTTCTGTGTTTGCTGTTTCACACCAGGAGAATTTTATATAAATGAACTTAGAAATGCAATTTTTAACATTTTCATTTTTATATTTAAAGCATGTGCAGTACCTGGAAAATTACATGATATATGAAAACAAAATACAGGCAAAATCGTACAGCAATTCCGTCATTGATTAAACTATTTCTTAATCCCATCATTAAACAAGATTATTATTATTCATTTTTTATGCACCAAGTTATTATTATGCATCTTCCGATCCGCCGAGCCGCTGCATCCAAGGTAACGTAATATCCAACTCAATATCATCAACAATTAGCTGGGCGGGAGGTGTGTTTTGTAGATGGCTGCAGGTGCAGCTAGACCCTTCCCTAAATACAGTTTAAACTTCCTCAACGGGCGTGTATCCCTTTAGTAATGTACAAAAAAACACTTTAATTACTTAGTTTTTGGTTTATTTTTAAGTGTATGGCAATCTGACTGCATGCATGTGTATTCCTATGGGTATGCTGGTGTGACAGAACACCAGACCTCCCGGTCCGACCTCCTCCATCCAGGTCCCGGTTCTTCCCTCTGTTCCTCAATTATTTTTCTCTTCCACCAATCTGCGTTCACATCCTCCTGAAAACAACTTGGTCCTCTACAGAACCCAGCTGTACCCAGATCCAGGTCTACTGATCCCGAACCCAGAACATGTAAAGCTCTGCACAGCTCAGTGGAGGTCAGAGGTCATGGGATGGCCAAGCCAGGGCCACTGGGAATAATTAGGATTGGGTGTGCTGTGAACATTTTTTGCCTTTTTTTTATTTTTATTTTTTTAGACAAAATACCTGAGCGTATAGGCTTATTTAAAATACAATAAATAAAGAGATTGAGATTCACTACTAAGAAACTTCACTTCAGTGCACGCAACCAGGACCTGTAACACACAGACATCATTAATCAAATTAATCATTTATCAGTTAATTAAACTTCTCAATGAAACATTCTCAGTGGCTTTATGCCTATTTGAAAAGCTGGCATTCACGAAGGGGTTGTCTTTCTTAAATTTGTCTCTAGGTATGACTTTTCTGACTGCTTCCAGACAAACAAAACACAAAATCTGATCCATCTCTTCCACATCATGCAGCCACTGCCATCCAGCAAACCAAGCCGGCGCCACAGACCGCGGGAACGTTTCAAGTGGATGTTGCCTTGTTTAATCCAGTCACGCTAGTTTGGTTGCTGAAGCAACTGCCATCAGAGGCGGGAGACAGTCTCCTCTCTCCGGCTGCTCTCCGTTGTCGTGGTTGCGTTCTTCACTGGTGGTTTAAAAAAAAAATAAATCCAAAATGCGTTTCTTTGCCATTTTCCTCCTCGTTTCTGCCATTAAACTATGTACATTTAAAAGTCTGCTGCCACAAGCAGGATATAACGCAATAGCTTGCATGACGTTGCCATGACAACGTAACTTCCGTGAACTTGTGTTGATTAGGCCTCATTATAATTACATTAACATCCAAATACACAGAATAGTGAAATAAAAAAAGTCAAAACCATTAACCAAAATATCCAAAATAAATGTATAATTTGTGCAAAGTATTTTTAATACATAAAAAAATAAAAGATTCTCCCTATCGCCACTAGGGGGTGCTGCAGCACCCCCCACTTCCTGCAGCCATAGGCCAAGGTCAGAAAAAACACAAAGACACATTTCCTAAAACATCCACAAAAAAAAGATCCTAAAGGAGGAAATGTTTGGAGGCTGACCGTCTGATCTGCTGCTTCCTGCAGCTCCTCATAGAGCTGCTGGGAAGCTGCTCGGTAGCAGAACGCCCCGATGGAGGATTACCTAAGTCACACTTTGGTTCCTCGACTGAACATCGACTCAGATGTTCTGGAAAAAACCAAAACAGGCTTTTTTTAGGGGGTAAAAATTTCTTCATTAGGACCAGGATGGTTTGGATCACTTAGTTTTCTTTTATTGACATAAATCAACAACTTTTGTATGAACTCAGGATATATTTGTCTGATATAACAGTTTTTTTTATCATTAATAAATAAAGTAAGACGTTGAATCAGTGAGGGGTGAATATTTCCTAACATCAGTCAGTGTTTCCGTGGTGAAACATTAAAGCCTGCTCCATCTTCCCCCTCAGGTCCGGAGCTCCAGACGTCATGCTACCAGCCCGGAGGGCGTGGCGTCGTGCTTGGCGCTCTGAGACAGCGGTAAGGAGGCGGTGGTCAGATGGTGGTCGTTTATATCAAGCCAGGCTGATAACAGCTTTGATCTCCCATCATTCTTTCTGCTCTAGCTGCGTTGGTACCAAGAAAAGGGAGGTCAGTGTCCAGCTGCTGGAACCAAGGCGGACCCTCAACCCACCGTTCCATCAGAGCGCTGAGGATGCAGCGGGCGTTCAGGGCGGGGCTTCATCCGGTCTGGAAGATGTCAGCAGAACAGCAGTAGCTGCTGCAGCTGCGGCTGTGGCTGCTGCAGCTCCTCTGTTCAAGGTACCTGGGCTGCATAGAAACGCATAGGAATGTGATGTCACTGATGACTGAGGCGACCTCATCCACCTTAACCCCCCCATAGAGCACTATACACCACTTTATATGAGCGTCTGAACCTCTAAGGGAGGAAAAAGTAGTACGCTTAAAATTTCCCACAATATAGATATGTCTACAAAGGTTCTCTCGCAGAGATGGTAGAGGGAGCCGGAGTCACATAATCAACAGGAAAGGAACGTTATCTGAACGGTCAGTAAACTGAGTCACTATGTAGTAATGCACAGGTCAGAGGTCATGGGTCAGAGCGGGGAGAGCTCCCCATGCAAAGCATTCTGGGATATTCCTGCCTCTCCCGAGGCCTTTCTTTTCTTTTCATACACTTTATAGATACTTTTACTCTTCCGACCCTCGGGCCTTTTTAAAAGAACTTATGTTTTTTCAAGCATATGGCGATCTGACCTAAAATGTTGTTTTTTGTTTTTGTTTTTTTTTTGTACATGACTAAAGGGATACACGCCCGATGAAGTAGTTTAAAGTTTATTTTTCATACTAAAGAGATAAACAGTTTTTGGCTATGCTGTCTGACCCGATATGCTGATATGATAGAACACCGGTTCTGGTGTTACCGCCTATCAGAGCCGAGGCGATTTTAACACTGGTCTCTCCTCAAGTCGTTTGACCCGGGTAGATACGCTTCATTCAGCTGTTCCCACTGCCACTGAAAGCCCATTGTTCCCGGTTTAAACCGGTTTTTCAGCCAGTGGGAAAGTGTTGTTGTTGTCCTGTATCTGTTGACTAGAGTCCAGCTATATCTGTACTGCAGCAGCTCTCATTATTACATAGAGTATGAAGACAGTTTGGCACCATGGATGGAAAGAGGCGAGGCCAGAAGGCGTCAACATAAAACCCAGCTGCACTGCTCCTCTCCTACAGGGAGCAAATACTAACATTTGCAGTGACCTTAAAACAAACACAGTAATACAGGGGGGCGCCTCTTCGGCTCTCCACAACCACTATTGAGCATTTTTTCTTTGGATAAACTTTACATGCACAAGTGCACCCTCACAAACTATTACAGGTGCTTGGCTCCAGGTACTTAGAGATTCACTTCCAAACAGAAACCCCACATTCTTATCTTCAGGTAACACAGAGTACATGTCAGATCAAATAATACTACTTCAGCAATAGTATCAAGGTGTTGCTTTATTGTATGTCTCGTACCATGTCTTTTGGTTGTTCTGTTCTTTTTACATCTCGTTACAGGTGATGAAGCAGACTGAAAATGTTTTGCCATCTCCTTTCTATCTCCTCTTTTTTCATCTTTTCTCTTTTTTTCCTTTTTCTGTTTTTCCTCTTTTGTTCTATTTACATTGCAGTGTCCATACAATCTGTAAAACTGCCTGCATAATTATAATAAAGCAATTTATATGCATGAAATAGCCCTACTGCTCCACTTGTGAAAGTAAGTCTGTTGGGCTCTTTTTGGCATCAAGGCAATTATTCTCATTGCCACATTGCCAGACAGGACAAAAAACAAAAAACTTTAATTTTGTATAGATTTCAATTGAATGTTACGAAATTGTTTTTAAGCTACAACTTTATTTTCAAAATGTTACAATTAAATTTTTCAATGTTGTGTACTTTTGTCAATTTCAATTGGAAATGTTAAGACTTGATTTGTGATTCTATGAATCCAATGTTATGACTTTATTCTTGTAAAATTAAAACTATATTCTCTGAGAAAAAAAACAAACACAGCTTATGTCATGGCTGCTGCAGTTAGACCTGCAATAAACACAGCTGGACAGTAATTGTATGATGATTAAAGGTATAGTATAGGATGTTCTTCTTCTGGGTGGATCGTTGAAATAAGTGGTGCTCTTAACTGTCAATCATTCTGGTGATATGTTTAAGGCCGTCCTACGTGCTCGTCCCCATTTTCACTTACCGCTGGTGAGTCTGACATAGTGGAAAAATTGCAGATCTTCTTTTGGAAAGTAAGCTTGTATGAGCGATGCAAGCAGCAACTTTTTAAACAGAGGGTAGACGAGGAGAAATGGGCTCCTTTTCCCTGTGTGTCAGCCATCTTTGTTTTACTGACTTTTGTTTTCTATTGCAGTTATCTTTTTCTTTAAGGGATGATGCAAAAGCTTCCACTAGGTTGGACTATCTTTAGGTTATATTAAGGTTTATATATAGAAAGAAAGACTTTTAAACAGCTGTAATGTGTAGTGATCAATATGCAAGAATGGGTTAAAATAAAATTTAGTTGATATTGTTTTATATACTATGTCAACCAATCGGTGTCAGATGTTGGAACTGATTGGCCTGCAGTGGTGTTTAAGATCCAGCAGGTGTCAGTATAGAACAGCTTCTGCTGCAGGCTTCACCAGGCCTCCTCCCCATCTCCTCCTTTTCCTTCTCCAGACTGTTGTGATTTTATGTTCAGTGCTCATCCAGGTAGGATGTCACATCAATGTTGGGATTTTATGTTCTATTTTATTCCCAGCCAGCTGGGAATTTATATTTCTGATACTTTAAGATGTTTATTGCCCTCTTTAATCAAATATTATTTGGGCTGTTATATATTGTTTATGAACACAGCCCTACTAGCTGTATGTTAGACCAATAGATGAAAGAGTGATTTGGGCTCAAATCATGGTTAATTCTGCACATACATGGAATAAATTCACCACAACTTCTGTGGGCGGGGGCACAGAGGTCTCCAGCTGTTATTCACCAAAGCTGCGTGTTCTCCTCTGGTCATCATGTCAAGATGAAATATGGACACTGGTTCCCACTGTCCAAAAAACTTGATCATGTCATATGGCACAACACGACTCCGTTTGCTCCTCGCTGTCAGCGGCGCTTCCAGCAGCTCGGCTCATCGCCAATGATTTTATTAATGAATGGGATAGCTGTCTGTCCTTCACCAGTATAGCTGACGATTTGTTCCTGATTCTCAACAGATTATGATGTTAAATGGAATTGAAATAGGTTTTCTTTTACTCCAGCTCTCCATTAGTTAATCCTGAACAACACGTCTGTTTTTGTGTTTCTGTGTTCAGGCCCAATCAGACATAGAAGCTCAAATGTCGCGGTTGTCTGAAAGTGTCCAGAAGCTCCTGGAAACCAACAGGTACGCAAACTTCCTGCAGCTTCCTGTTCGCCACCTTCTGATAAAATGACATTTTAAATATTCATCATACAGCCAGACATTTCATGACCTCCTCCTCTGACCTGCCATTAGTGGTGGTCTAATGGTTTTTTACTTTTTGGAATGACTATGACCTGAATGACTGAGAATCTTAAAGGTTAAGCTGGAACAGGGATTTTGAAATGGGGAATAACTGAATTTAGACCATGTCTGGTTTGTTCATCAGTAACCAGGGTTTACCTGTAGAGGACTGTAATGTAGTGGTGGTCTAGTGGTTAGGGAA
This sequence comes from Cyprinodon diabolis, assembly GCA_030533445.1. NCBI lineage: Eukaryota > Metazoa > Chordata > Actinopteri > Cyprinodontiformes > Cyprinodontidae > Cyprinodon > Cyprinodon diabolis. The sequence goes on from CM060080.1 coordinate 8,102,987, forward strand.
TTGGTCAGAGGTCAGGGATTAGTGGACCAGGATCCGGACCCACCTGCTGGCTAATCCGGACCCAACCAGATGTAAAACATTTATAAATTACAGCATGTTGTCTGACGACAGTGTCTAACTTAATTGCACCGCTTCTCCTGTTAATACGGTAAAGCCCTCCATAGCGTCCAGCACCAGGCTGCATTTGATCCAAATTAGCCAATCAGTCTGGGTTGCTGCTGCTGCTACTTTTAGACACAGCAGGCAAACCTGTGGCAAGCCGGGCGATGAGAAAGAAGGAGAAGATGATGAGGAAAAAGAGAAGAGAAAGTGTGGACTGCTGGAAGAACTGCGGTGAACTGGTGAAAGAAAAGTGAAATGGTGCTCAAAGATGACCCTGAACATTTAGAGGATGTTTGGCTCAACCTGCTGCTGTGAAGCAGGATTCTCCACCATGAACAGAATCAAACATAAATATGGATCCAGGCTCAAAATGAGCACCTTGATATGTGCTTTAGAATGGCTTAGTCTCCATTCTAACCCAGGTTTAAAGCCTTACAGCCCACTGCCAACATTAAGCCAGAAAAAAGAAAGAAAATAACAGTCAGTTAGGGTGTTTGATAAAATATGTGAATCAGGAAATTTTCTTTATACCAAACGTAATGATTGTTGTTCTCTACTTCAAAAAACGCTTTACATTTTAAAATGGAAAAATTTTCTTATATATATATATATATATATATATATACATTTATTATTTTTTTCTTCTTAGTTAAAAGGTCAATGTGTAACATTGATGCATAAAACCCTCATTTGATTTCAGTGTTAAATGCTGTCTAAATTAACAGATTATAATTTAAAACGTCCACGGACCTTTACAGGTTGATGATTTTCTTTATTCGTTCCCCGCTGATTTTTAATTGGTTACCCCTGGCATAGAGCTTGGAATCTTGAGGTTCTGATTTCGAGCCCCACTCCCACAGACTGCCACTCTGGTTCCCTCTTAACCTTTAACCCCACACTGCTCCCCGGGTGCCGCAAAATAGCAGCCCACTTCTCCCAAAAGGGAGCGGTTAAATGCAGAGAGGGAATGAGTTGCTTTTGTGACAGTAAAATGATAATAAAAGTTGGGGGAAAAAAATATGCAGAAGTTTTTATCTTTTACAGGTTTTAGTGTTTAAAACCAGAAGAATAGATAAAGGAATGAAGCTGATGAAAAGCTTGTGTTTTTGATTAGAGCCGAGGGCTTGTTTTCTGTTTCTTCTGTTTTAAATGGAACTGAGGCAAACTTCCGGCTCTATGCCTCCATGGTCTGACTGTCTGCTCTGATCTAAGGGAGGCTGATGGCTGGCGGTGGGGCCTGAGTCAGCAGACGCTGCATCACCTAGAGACTCTGCAGAGCCAGCAGCTCCAGCTGCAGGTAAACTTCCTCACCTGTTCAGAACCGGCAACTGCTGCTTCCCGCTTCCAGCCTGTCACTGATTATTGCTTCTCCTCTCATCCAATCAGAGCCAGCTAATGGAGTCAGCCATCAAGATAGTGACAGGCCACGGTTCCATGACTTCAGACTCCAAAGCAGCAGGTGAGTCAGCCCAGCCTAACAAGCCCATACCCTCAAGCAGAGCCACCGGCTCTGGTCCAATCACTGTCTACCTCCACGTTTATCTCCATCTCTGATCACGGCTTCACTGATGAGACTAAGGAAAGGTGAACGGAAGGCGGTCAGTCTGGCGCCCATTCAGGTTGAGGGTCGTGATCTAGTTCTAAGGTGCTCCCATGGAAAACATGGTGGACAAGCCACAGCTGTGACCTGCAGGTTTGCAAATATAAACATTTAGAGACATCTTTCTGTTTTAGTAAACAGAATCAAGTTGATAAAAAAAAATGTTTTTGGTGGGACAGGCGGCCATTTTGGTTATGTTTTAGGAGAATATCGCTCTGACCTTGAAACATAAACGCCTGCAGCTTTTGTTCAGGCCCCTGCATCGTCTACAGAGGCCTGAGCTTCACCCCAAAGTGCCGCTAGAACTGATGCTGTGAAGATCTTCACTCTGCAGCAGAAAAGCAAAGTTCACGAGTTCATCCAGACCTTTTCAATAAAATCTAGCAGGGGAAGGATTCTGTTGGATATATGTTTAACAAGACAAGGCATGATTAGCACTGATTAACTAAAATATTAGTCTGTTTATCTGATTTTGCAAGACATTCCAGAGTCTGAGATGAAGGGAAGGGGAGGACATGTTTTGTATTTACAGTTTTCTCTGTCTTCCACCAGCAAAGATTAGGTACCAGAAACCTGGAAGGCCTGCCAGTACAGCGGCCATCACACAGATGGATGCGGTTACCATGGAAACAGGCCCCCGTGGCTCCAGGCCAGGGCAGACCAGGTAACATTGGTTGAGCTTTCTGTTTTCCTTGTAGTATTTTAATCAGCTCATGTGCCTGGAGAGGAGACAGACTCAGAGAGCATTTGGTTGATGACGGAACATTCCAGCACCATGACGGAGAGTTGATGGTTCCCAGTTAACCCGCATGCATGACCATAGGTTTTAATAGGGACCATAGGGAAACGTCCTTTGGTCCTACCTACTTGTCCCTACCAATAATTTGATGTGAACAACATGTTTATAATTTACAATTCAGCGTGGCTGTGTTTGATCACAACCAATTCTTTTTCTCTTGCAGCTTAGTAGCTGCTGCTGCCGCTCCGTCTGAGTGCTGCCCGGTCTTTCCTGTCCCTTATATAAGTAACTGCGTTGTTTAGCTCCACTCTCATTGGTTGTTCTGCCTCAAGTTCCGCCTCTTCTCTTCCTGATTGGCTGTTTTCTAGTCCGTTTGCTTGTGGGCGAGCCTGGGGCGCGAAATAAGAATTTTATTCACGCTACTTACTATACTATACTACAATTAATATTAGGCTACAAAACTAGTCTTAATAAAAAAAAAACTTAATTCTATCTATACTAAAACAGGCGAAAGCTGCTGATTGCTGATTCTTAGCCACAGCCGACTGAAAAAGAAATGGGAGGGTTTCCCTTTGAACAATACTTCATTGCAATTACTGTTTTCACTTTATGGCGACTTCTTTGAGGCAGTTCAGCTATAAATAGAAGAGTATAGCGACACGACATGCCGCCTAAACATCTATTTTTCGTTTAGAAAGCAAAATTCCAGTTCCACATAATGTTGCTATTTCTTTGACTATTTCTACTTTTAAAAATAGGATAAATTCGAAAACAAACAGAGGAACACTATTTACATTGATTTTATTTTACACAGATTTCCACACGGTCCATAAGTTAATTAGTACAAACATTAGTGTTTAGTAAAAATGCTTGAATCCGGCTGTTTATTTTGAATATTATTACATTACAGACAACATGGTGTTATATTTTCTTTTAATAATTGTTAAAAGTGATTTTATTTTGGAATAAATTAAGTCTCATTCTTAGTTTTGTGTTTTGTAGATGATGCCACTAAATGTAAATACGATAAATGTATTTGCCGTTCCTTGAATGTGTTATTTTGCGTCGTTTCATGATACAGAGAGAGCATTTTAAAAAAAAGTGTGTTTCACCCGTTTACCTTTGCACAATTATTTATCTTCAAAAGAAAATGCAGGATAAATCCACCTATAACGGGCATATTTAGACTATATTTGGTTAAACCTACTGTTTTAGTCACTGGTAAGTTTAACTGCAAACCTTTTCAAAGTGGAAAAAAGTGCCAATTCCACATTAATCAGAGCCGGTGACGCTTCAAACATTGATCAACAACATCTAGTGTGTGTGTAGTGCTTATAAAATTATTATAAATGTAGCAAGAAATGCTGCTTTTCTCTTTGAACCAAATGCACCCTGATGCTTATGTCAGGCATAACTAAAGCATGCATATTTTTGCATTGGTAAAATGACATGAATGAAACTTAGGACCAATAGTGTCCCTTCCAAAGTGGAAATCAAACCTACGCCCTTTGTTTGATGGTTAGCAGATGTGGAGCTTCTTGTTTTCTTGGTGGACGTGTGGGTTTGGCTTTGGGATCTCAGATGTTCCAAACCAGTGCAGTTTGTCAGCTCAGCCTTCAGCGCCGTCACCTCGGACATCCTCGCCTAGAGGCTCCACCTCTCTGTGGATCAGCAGCAGCTTAGGCCGACATCTTCTCATCTCGGTGCTCCTCTTTCTCCTCGTAGACAAATGTCTCTGCCTTAGTTGATCCATCTGTGAGACGTGCTTCTGGTGGGGATGGTGGCATTGACCCGAAGTTTGACCTTCCTTCTCACACTTTCTTTCGCAGATAGTCTTTAACAGAAGGTTTAAACTAAGCAAAAAGAATCAGTTCCTGATTACATTTTCCAGAGGGTCTTGTTGCAGAGCTATGCATCGTTGCTTTCCCTAAAACAAGTTTTTCCCTGTAGAGCAGGTGACGAGAAAAAAACGATCCTACTGAGTCTGTGCTGTTTGCCATAGATCTGGTGTTGGGCTTTATGGCGGAGAGCAGAGATGGTTCAAACCGTCCCATACCCGTCTCTCGTCTTCCTTTCCTCCTTTTCTGCATCCATGATGCCTTCTCTTTCAATCATCTTGGATTTTAGGATTCTAACGATCAGCCTCCTGCTGCGGTGCCAATCTAGAAATCTAGTTTGTTCTGGGTGAATTTTCTGTGTCAGTGCGTGTTTACGGTATGATGGCGATCATCTGTCCTTCAGCTGAACTTGTTTGCAGTGATTTAGATTTAAAGTTTGAAAAGGAGCTTCAGACTGAGCCCTGAACGGTCGTCTGTAGATGGAAACCGGTGAATTTCAGGCTTTTTGTTTGACCAAGCATGGATGTTTATCCATGTAGGCGGAGCTGGAATAGAGGCCTCATCCTTTCTGCCTGCAGGGGTTAAATGATGAGCATATTTATGTGTAGAGAAGAAGAGAACTTCAGCTGTGATGTGAAGCAGGTTCCTCCTCCTCCCGTCTGTGTGGCCAGCAGGCGTGTCGCTATGGCAACGCGGAGGGTACCCATCAGAGGGATGCCTGTAGTGGTGGGGGTGTGAGGAGCTGGCAGAGAGGAAACACAACCTTACTGCAGGTGTGATGTCCTCGGATTTCATCAGCACAACTAAGATTGGATCATGATCCGATCTGCTGAGAAAATAGAAAAACTCGATTTGCAAATTAAGCTTTTTAAATGTTTAAACTGTGACGTGATGCCTGAGGTGTATGGAGGGCCAAAATGTATCATGAAATGCATGTGAATATCCCATGAAATAATTAGATTTAACAATTATTCCTTCATCTAATACCTAAATTAAGTCAATACATCATTAAATTGTAAAACACCCAATTCAACAATGAAATATCCCTTTTATAAATAAACTTATTTAAATAATTATTTATTATTTTAAATTCTTTAAGCCATTGTTTGATTGTATTTATCTAAAAATAAATATAATTCAGGACCAAAACAATTTATTGGATTATTCCATTATTAAAAAAATAATTTTCAACTAATTTAGCAATCGATTAATCAAGACTTTGAAAGACGCCTTTAGCTGAAAGAGTGACACAACAAAATAAAAAATATAAAATGTTAACATTTTGCATTTTAGATTAAAAATAAAAAAATAGTCTGTCAATCTGCTCTATCCAGAGCTCCTCAAGTGGAAAAGCTTGAGTTTCACTTGGTTTGAATCGGTAAAAAAACATGTTTGAGGAACCTTTGAGAATCCTATCATTATATTTCTGTATATTTAATTCAATTTAGTTTATTTCCATAGTATTATATATTTCTATATTCACAACACATGTTATCTCAGGGCACTTAACGGTTCACCACATCATCCAGTCAGATTGATTCAAAGTTTTCTATCTAAGGAAAACCAGCTGATTGCATCAACTCACTGACTCTTCAGCAATCCCTCACACTAAGCATGCTTGTAGCGACAGTGGAGAGGAAAAACTCACTTTGAACAGGAAGGAACCTCCAGCAGAACCAGGCTCAGTGTGAGTGGCCATCTGCTGAGGCCGACTGGGGTTCAAGGAGACAGAAGAAGAGATAGAAAAAGAAGCATAGATACAAAAGGCAACTGTCAACTGGCTCCAAAGGCGGACACACCCAGGAAACGCAGAACCAGTGTTGATGGCAGCTGATATTTCTCTCCAGGATGGAGTCACAGCCAAACAGGAACAGACCAGATGAAGCTACTATGAGAAAAAGCAGAGAGAGCAGAACGTTAGAGATTGAACTAACAGATTCTGCAGAGTGGGAGAATAGAGATAGAATGAAGCCGAATGATGAAAAAGGGGTCCCTATGTCCTCCAGCAGTCTACCATTAGTCAATACTAGGCAGGTCCAAAACAGACAGCAGGAAACCATTTGAAAAAAAACTGACCTGTTTGTTTTCCTAGCAGTGTTGCCAACTTAGCGCATTAGTTGCTACATTTAGCGACTTTTCAGACCCCTCTAGCTCTTTGATTTCAAAAAAGCTCCTAGCACCAAATCTAGTGGCTTTTTCCTGCTACTGGAGACTTTGGAGACAACATCTAAAAGCAGCGAACTCTGCTCTCCAGAGCAAGTAGATTGGTAACCCCGCCTCCTGCTCTCCTCTATCTTGTCTGCTGTCATGATTCATGCAGCTATTATTTCATCCAAATGAAAAATGGAGAACAGATAAGCAGATCATGGCTTGTCTACAGTGAAAAGAAGGACTGGGTTATTTACTTTGGCCTTTTTGGAAACACAGGAACTTGAGCTTAGTGCTTGGAAAGAGACAGCATGAAAAGTCAGCGGAGTATAAAACATAGAGAGGAAAACAACAAGAAAAGGGACAAGAAGAGAGGGACAAAACCTAGAACAAATAATGGATGTCTATTCTATTAAAATTTCTCTATCTGTAGAATGGGTCTGTCTTATGTGTTGTCTTCTCAGTTCAGAGGGCCCCCTGCTTGTCTTTCCTTAGGGCCACACATTTTGCCTATTTTGTCTTTGCCTAGGGCCCTATGAATTGCCCAGCCCTAGTTGCCAGAGTTGCATTGTTGTTTCAGGCTCACAGGCTGAAATCTTGTTGAACCCCGGATCTGCATAGAAATAATGATGCTGGCTGTTTTGGTGGATAATTTTATGCACTTTAAGTTCTGCTCAAATGTCACAACACCTGGGAAGGTCTTTTAACACAGGGCTGTTTCTACAGAGCTGTTCTCTTGTTGTTTTTTTCGCCATCTTGCAACTGTCGCTGTTTCCTCCTCCACATTTGGAGTAGCAGAGATGGAAGGAGCATCCTGTTGCAGAGGGGTCCCTGCTCCTCCGGGCGGTGTGGCTGAGGGGGCGGGGCCCTGTGAGGCTGCAGGAACAAACCAACAACACCCCCCCTCCTTCTGCACACTCTGCTGCAACATCACTGGTGAGGAACAATAACCTGGGAGCGCAGCAGCCTGCCGCCTTTATTCTCTGATTTTCGGGTTTTTGGAGCAGGAGGAGGAGGACAGGGAGGGAGACAGACGGAGGGAAGATGTCCTCCCTGTAGGTCTCCTCATCCCGCAGACAGTCCTGTTATCTGTGCGACCTGCCCCGCATGCCCTGGGCCATGATTTGGGACTTCACCGAACCCGTGTGTCGGGGCTGCGTCAACTACGAGGGCGCGGACCGGATCGAGTTCGTCATCGAGACGGCCCGCCACCTGAAGCGGGCTCAGGGCTTCCAGGACAGCCGGTCCTCCGCAGCGGCTCAGCCCGCTGCAGCCAAAGGCCAGGCGGTCCTACTGGGCGGGAAAGACCCGCTGGGGCAGCAGAACCTCTACCAGGCGGACGGACAGGGGAAGACTCAGCAGCCGGGCCTGGACCGGTACAACCCGGTACCGGACAGCCGAGCTCGCTTCGAGTTTCCGGCGAACAGCTGCGGCAGCAGGCCGCCCAATGGGTTCGGAGGGCTGAACGGCTTTAAGCCGGACGACGGACCGCCGGAGCTGAACCGGCAGAGTCCAAACTCCCGGAGCAAACCCAACGGTGGGCCGGTGCCGGTACCGGTCCCGCCGAACCTCATGCCTCAGACCGGCTCCAACGGACCGACACCGCACAGCCTGGCGGGCAGACCGCCCTCGGGCTCCATGGTGGTGGTGTCACAGCCGGAACCGAGCGGGAAGCGACCCGCCTCCGTGTCCAGCAGCGACCAGGAGCGAGAGGTCAAGGAGAAGCAGCGGAACGCGGAAGCTCTGGCCGAGCTGAGCGAGAGCCTCCGGAACCGGCAGGAGGACTGGGCCAGTAAACCCAAACCGGTCCGGGACACGCTGGTCCTCCTGTCCGGCTGCACTCCGTTCGATGTCCGCTTCAAGAAGGACCACGCGCTGCTGGGGCGGGTCTTCGCCTTTGACGCCGTGTCTAAAACCGGGCTGGACCACGAGCTGAAGATCTTCATCGAGTACCCGACCGGCTCCGGGAACGTGTTCTCCAGCGCCTCCGGGGTGGCCAAGCAGATGTACCAGGACTGCATGAAGGACTTCGGCAGGGGGCTGTCCTCCGGCTTCAAGTACCTGGAGTACGAGAAGAAGCACGGCTCCGGGGACTGGCGGCTCCTGGGGGACCTGTTACCGGAGCCGCTGCGCTTCTTTAAAGAGGCTCTGGGGGAAGACATGCTCCCGCAGCCGCACATCGACGGCAGCTGCCCGCTGCTGCCGACATGCCTGCTGGCCGCAGGCCGGGCTCCAGCCTCCGGCAGCGGCAGCAGCAGGGCCGGGGCGCGGAAGAGGAAGGCCTCCCCGGAGCCGGACTGTGAGGCCGGCCTGAAGCTGGAGGAGCAGCAGAGGCAGCAGTGGATCAGCAGCCAGAGCGAAGCTCTCAAACTCTCCATGGCCGCGGGCTCGTTTGCCGGGCCGCCGCCCCCCCTCACCCAGGGCCACCCCGGCGGATCCACCCCACCGGAGGCTGCGGCCCCCCAGAACAGGCAGTCCCCGATGGCCGCGCTGCTGTCGGTGGCGGACACGCTGGGGACCGCCTACTCCCCCAGCAAGGACAGAGACTCGGTCCACTCCACCACCTCCTCCTCCAGACACAACAGCAGCAGCCCGGCGTCTCCTCCCTCCGTATCCGGCCAGAGGCGCCTCTCCTCCCGCAGCGGAGAAGCCGGGCTGCCGTCTCAGTCCGCCGGTTCCATGGACCAGGTTCCGTCCCAGAGCGTCCCTGACTCTCCGATGGCCAACAGCGGCCCTCTGTGCTGCACCATCTGCCACGAGCGCTTAGAGGATACGCATTTTGTCCAATGTCCCTCTGTCCCCAACCACAAGTTCTGCTTCCCCTGCTCCAGAGAGAGCATCAAGAACCAGGGGCCCTCTGGAGAGGTGTACTGTCCCAGCGGAGACAAGTGTCCCCTGCTGGGCTCCAACGTGCCCTGGGCCTTCATGCAGGGGGAGATCGCCACCATCCTGGCTGGAGATGTGAAGGTGAAGAAGGAGAGGGACCCCTGAGAAGCAGGGGGGGCCCTGATGTCCACCTCACCGCAAGAGAAAAAAGAAACATATCAGGACCACATGGTGGTTTTATTCTGCTGCTGAGCCTCAAAAAAACCTTTTTCTAAGAAACCAGAATCAGCTCTTAAAGCATTTAAGCTGCATCTCTGATGGCGTCACAGTTTTTATATCATAATGGAAAAGTTTGTGCGTTAAATTGTGCGAATGGAGCCTGTGTGTTTTAGTTTTTCTTTTATTTTACAGAATCTGATGAAATGAGGCAATATTCATCAGATTCTACCAACATAAACAGTTTTAGCTTTCTTTAAGGAAGCGGAGAAATGGTGATTAAATACTTCCAGATGAATGAAGTTGTTTTATGTCATGAACATCTGTTTATTGAAGTTTTACCACTTTGAATACGTTTAGCAGATTTCCTATTTAAAGCGTGGTGTCAGTGCTGTTAATGCAGTGAGGGACAGACTAAAGCTTCCTTCACTACTTTGTATACATGTTAATAAAGTATATAAAGAGTGCTTGGATGTGTAGATCTCAGTAAACAAAAATAAAGGGGGAGTTTGGTCATTCCTGTATTGTTGGTGTTTCTCTCCGGTTGGTAATGCAGGATTTTTCTAGATCACAGAACCTTTGTACTGAACAGAGCGGAGCTGCTCCGAACTGGACCACGATGATGATGGCTGACCATCCCGTTCATGCTGCAGCCCTAATAAATTTACAACCTGAGGAATCTCCACAGCAGGAACTTTAGCCTGGTTAACGTTTACCAGGATAGAGGTTTACTCTAGGCGGGGTGGATTTAGCTTTAGGCAATGCTAGGCAGTTGCCTAGATAAAACTCTGTTTACATGTTTTTACAACTATTCCTTATTTGTGCACAATATTTATGTTTTTGATAAAAATCCTTTGGCTAAAATGCCGTCAGAACGCTTATAATAATAAGTGTGTCTCAGCTGTATACAGTGAAAAGAAGGACTGAGTTATTTACTTTTGCCTTTTTGGAAACACGGGAAGGAGCATTCTATAGAAGCCGTTCCGCCACTCTGTAAAAAAACAAAACAAAATTATCTCATTATAATGATTATATCGAGTTACTATCTCGTTATATCGAGGTACCATCTCGTTATATCGAGGTACCATCTCGTTATATCGAGGTACCATCTCATATTTAGATACTATTTCATTATATTGAGATAATTTTTTTTTCTTTTGTTACAGAGTGCTGAAAACAAGCTTCCATAGCAATCAGCTAAGTGAGCTTAGTGCTTGGAAAAAATCTTTCATTCCTTTAGAGACAGCATGAAAAGTCAGCTGAGTACAAAACATAGAGAGGAAAACAAGAAGAAAGGGGACAAGAAGAGAGGGACAAAACCTAGAACAGATAATGGATGTCTATTCTATTAACATTTCTCTATCTGTAGAATGGGTCTGTTTTATGTGTTGTCTTCTCAGTTCAGGGGGCCCCCTGCCTGTCTTTGTCTAGGGCCCCACATTTCCTAAATCTGCCCCTGATTCTGGGAGATCTGGAGGTCTTCCAGAATCAGGTAGAGTCATGATAACTTTGCCTTTTTTCAAATAGGTAAACAAAACACTAATCAATAATTATTGATATGACTGATTAGAAAGGTTGATACAGCCCTGATTGCCATGATAATAAAACTGTTCTAACTGCACTTTATAACTGCTGCTAAAAGAATGGGACCTGTTTATTATTAATGTTGCACTGGACTGAAATGATCGGATTATTCGATTATGAAATGATCATCTAATTTAGTAATTGATTAATCGTTAACGGAGACTCTAAAATATGCCTTTAGCTGACAGAGCGATCCACTTAGAGCAGGTATATATATAAAAATTGTTTTAAAAAACAAAAACATTTTTCACCTGGTTTCAATTCTTTAAAAAAACCTTTAAGGAACCTTTGGCTATCCAATTATTAATGGAAAATAATCAGCAGATTAAAGGATTTGCAAAATGTTTCTTAGTTGCAGCTCTAGTTTACTTGGATTGAGATGCATAAACATGAACAATATTCCTGAATATACCTTTGTAAAGTAAAAATGCAACTTGAACTAAAATATATTCTTTGTAAAGCAATAAAAATACTTCTGGTTGGTTTAAAAAGGGAAAGGAGATATTGGCTTGAAATTGTTCATAATTATATTTTTGATGCAGCTATAAAATAAAACAAGCACTTTGTTCCTATGGCGTTAATCCAGCTCCTGTTTACTCAGAATTCTTTCCAAATTATGGATATCCGGGAGGAATGATGAGCAGCTGCTGTCTGCAGGCGTCTCTGAAGTTGATCAATTCTCCATCTCATAATCCTTCTCTCTTCTATCAAACCCTCAGCCTCCTTCATTACTCCTCTGGTTTTCCTCCTCCTCAGGATCTGCTGGTTCTGATCTTCATCCCATCCTTTATCCAACGTTCCCATCATCCCTGTTATCAAACAGTTTTAAATGACTAAATAAAAGACTGATCCACAGATTTCAGCTCTCAGTATGAATTACAACCAAAAGCAGCAGATTAAATCAATATGATTAAATCTAAACATTATCCAGCTGGTTTATACAGTCATAGTCGTTTCCATCCTTGGAGCGACATCATTGAAATGGCTTCAGCCAACCAACTAGATGAAGATGTTTCCAGATGATATCAGTAAATAAGAGAGGAGGTGAATTATTGGTCCGAAACTGAAGGAAGAACGGCAGAAGATTTGAGATGAAGAAAAGGAGAAGATTTTGTAGGATCGACCAGACAGCAGGAGAGACGAGAACCAAAAGGAGGAGCAGATAGGAGCAAAGATGAACAACTAGACTTAGGCTTCCAGGGAAGGGTGAGCGCTGTGGAGAGAATGAACCAACAACATTTTTATTAACACCTTTACTGGTCTAGAACTTTATTTAGCTTCTGCTTTCTTGATATTCACTCGTTCATCTATAAACACATTCACTCATTCATTAATGCATTCATCTATTTACCCATTTACTCATTCATCCATAAACACATTCACTCATTCATCCATAAACCAATTCACTCATTCATCCATAAATGCATTCATTCACTCATTCATCTATAAATGCATTCACTCATTCATCCATAAACACAGTCACTCATTCATCCATAAACACATTCATCCATAAACACAGTCACTCATTCATCCATAAACACATTCATCCATAAACACAGTCACCCATCCATCCATAAACGCATTCATCCATAAAGCAATTCACTCATTCATACATAAACATATTCATCCATAAACCAATTCACTCATTCATCCATAAACACATTCATCCATAAACCAATTCACACGTTCATCCATAAACACATTCACTCATTCATCCATAAACACATTCGTCCATTAACCAATTCATCCATAAACACATTCACTCATTCATCCATTAACACATTGATCTATTTAACCATTCACTCATTCATCCATTAAAACATTAATCTATTTACCCATTCACTCATTCATCCATAAACACATTCATCCATTAACCAATTCATTCATTCATCCATAAACACATTCACTCATTCATCCATTAACACATTGATCTATTTACCACTTCACTCATTCATCCATTAACACATTGATCTATTTACCCATTCACTCATTCATCCATTAACACATTAATCTATTTACCCATTCACTCATTCATCCATAAACACATTCATCCATTAACCAATTCATTCATTCATCCATAAACACATTCACTCATTCATCCATTAACACATTGATCTATTTACCACTTCACTCATTCATCCATTAACACATTAATCTATTTACCCATTCACTCATTCATCCATAACACATTCACTCATTCATCCATAAATGCATTAAATCATTCATCCATAAAACACATTCATCCACAAACCAATTCACTCATTCATCCATTAACGCATTCATCTATTTACCCATTCACTCATTCATCCATAAACACATTCACACATTCATTCATAAAACAATTCACTCATTCATCCATAAATGCATTCATTCATTCATTCATCCATAAACACATTCCCTCATTCATCCATTAACGCATTCATCTATTTACCCATTCACTCATTCATCCATAAACACATTCACACATTCATTCATAAAACAATTCACTCATTCATCTATAAATGCATTCATTCATTCATCCATAAACACATTCCCTCATTCATCCATAAATGCATTCACACACTGAGATATGCCAAGTTGGATTTTAGAGTTTTCAAATTACAAACACAGAAATGATCCCCTTTGATCCTTCACATGGAAATATGGATGTGTCACTCTATCCTTGTGGGGACTTTCCATTGACTTCCATTCATTTCTATTGGCAAGCAGGGACTATTACCATAAACCTAACCGTTAGCAGAAGCTAACCATCTAAAATGGCCTCACTTTGTGAAAATATTATCCCTCCAAAGCTTATAATGGATCCTCACTCTGGTTCTAAAACAGGAGCACACACAGGAGCAGGATTTGGATGGGATGTGCTTCGGATCCAGCCCTGGTGCAGATCAATGTTTCTAAGGGTGTGAGAAGGTTTTTAGGAACCTAATGATGCAGAAAAGTCACTGATATTTTAAGGTTGCAGAAAAGCCTTGCTGCAGTCTCTGTTAATGTCTCTGGTATTCTATGAAAATCTGTTCTTTTGCTTGTGCTGTTTAGATCTTGATGCTAATGATGCTACATTTAGAGCAGGTTATTAAAGGAACAGAACAGAGGTGTCCTTACAGAGGGACACTTCCCCAGAATGCTCCATGTTCATGCACATTAGCATGCATGCTATGAGCCGAAGCACTGAGCCAAGGGCACCTTAACCATCAGAAAAGAAAGCTCAGAAAGAAAGATCCGCAATGCAGCTGGAAGCAGCAGAGAGAGGACTGCTGCTGCTCCACCGTATTCCACTTTCACCGATCCTGCTGCCCGCCTGATGCAGCAGGCGGTGAAACAGAGCGCAGCATCAAAGCCCGGCTCCTTTTCTGCTGCTGTGCGATTGGAGGATGAGGTGTGTATGTGACAGCGCTCAGTTTGCTGGCTCAGCTCCTCTGGAGCACAAAGACTCCAGGTTGCACTTTGCTTCTGTCTGGATTTATATTTAGCCTCTTTGAGACCTGCTGACTTCCTGTCAGCCTCGTGTCGATCACCATGTGAGGCGTCTTCCTTTACTGAAGATTGTTGGATCTTCCAACCATATATGGTTGTAATGCAGCGTTGCACCAATACATGAGGTTTGGTTTGCAGATGAACCATGCTTGTCCTTAAATCGGTCTCATTCTAGCAGGAAGGAGGCCGGTATAGTGATGAAAACTTTCAGTTTTTTTTTTATCATGATGGAAATTAGATCACAGGGGAACCATTTTAATGAAAATAAAAATGTTGAAGTCGGGCTCCTGGTTCGTGTGCAGATGGGAAGCAGACAGAGAGCTTTGGGCACAGTGCTTCTTACTATAATCTGTCTCTTTCCCTGACTGTATATCACTGCAGCTTTCGCCCCTCCTCCTCCTCTGTTGCTGTGTAGGAAGATGTGGTTGCCATGGTTACCTCTTCCAGACTGCAAACGTAATTTATTCAGGAATTTGCTGCTGAAAAAGGCAGACATAGAAACTTTGGCGTATATTTTGGACTGAGCTGATTTCTTTCCCGTTAAAGCAGAGAGGAGCTAAAGGCATCACTGGTTCGACTAAAGCGTCTCAGTCAGCTGATTCGTCTGTTTACAATGTGCCTGCTCCATTTACCGAGCATCCTCCTCCTCCGCTCCACCCCCCCGTTTGGTACCCGACATTCCTTCACCTAGAGGCTCAACGCTGTCCCCTCCCCCACTCACATTCCCCCAACCACAATGTGAGGGGGGGGATGTTTGGAACAGACAAACAAGGCGTTCCTGAAATTTGACCTTTTGTCCTGCGGATGTGTCGCCCCGCCAGTATGCATGAACACCCCCTATGTAGGAAACCATTAGGTGACTCGATGTTATGCAGAGTATCAGAGCCATACTGAGGTAACTTCATTCTTTAGTTAAGAGAAGGAAATCATATTAAATCTATGTGACTAAAATCTCAACATTCAAAGATTAAAGTCGAAACATTTGGAGTTTAAAACTGTATTTTCTGATATTAATACTATAAGATTGGCTTTCTTTGATGTAAACCCGGCTCAGACTGATGCTGCAGTTTGGTTGACCTCATCACCTCACTTCACAATTATCAGGCTTTCATCTCGATAAAACATGTTTTTTTCTTCTAATGTTATGGCTTCACACGTGATATTATTCAGGTAATAATATCACTTTATTATTCAAACCTTCTGAAATTGTGTTTCCTTTCATGTTTAGTCATTTTTAGGAGAAAATGCGTTATGGCTGCCATTTCTGTGAAAATGAAATACGGGATGCTCATTAGCCAGGCATTGCCTTCCACCCTACCAACATTATTATGAATGGCTTTTTGTCTTTTCTTGTGTCTCTGTGAAGTGAGTTCTATAAACATGTAACCTGAACTAAATTAGACGCCTCATTTTGTTTCTTAATAATTCTGTTTACTCATACGTCTTCTCAAGCGTTTTTCTCAGAGACCCAGAGTGGCAGGCTGTGGCGATGGAATCGGGTACTTGCAACCTTCTCAGAGCACCAGCGCTCTGCTCTAACCACTAGGCTAGCACTCCCCCAAAAGAAAAATAGATCTGCACCACGCTCCAGAAACTGGAGGTCACTTCCTCCGCTGCTGTTTTTGAGATGAGACCAGTTTAAGATGAAAGTTTTTACTCCAAATTTTATAAAAACATTAGAAATAAATGTAGAGATTTGAGGATAGAAAGTCTGTGAACTCAGAGAGGATTAAGATGGTTTTCTGAATCCAAACATAGCGTGACTGAGACAGACAGATCCACTCTGCCCTGCTCTGTTTCTAACTGCTGAGTCATCCTCTGCAGAGAAAAGCCTCAGACTGATATCAGATGGATGGGAAACCCAGCCATCAACTATTCATAAACATGTTTTAATTCAGCAAAAATCACCTAATCTGGGTTAAATGAAGCCTTTGCTGTGAGATTAGACATAAGCTTCAGCTTTAAACCAAAACGTCTTCTGAAGTATCAGAAAATGGGAAAAATATCTCTGAGATCTTTGTTTTTATTCTGTTTCACTAAACCACTAGAGGAGAACTTATTCTAATGTTTCCTTTAGTGTTTATTTTCTTTGTTACTCTGGTGTTTGAGGCCATGGATGGATGGATAGATGGATGTTTCTGACCCATGTCAGGAGAGGATGCTACATATCTTCATCCTTTTCATGTCTGCAGAATAATGTTGGTAAAACAGCTTATCGTGAAGCAGAAGCTTTTCCCATCAGTCAAAGGAAGATTAATCGTAAACCAGACGCCGGGGCGACTGGGAGACGTCATCACCAGGAGAGGGAAATGAACACTGCCACTGTCCTCTACCAGTTGTGTTGCTTAGCAACAGCTGTAGTGGACTGTCTTTAGCAGCCCTTTGTGATGGTTTTGGGCAGCTTTGTGATGGAGTAAAAGGTCGGAGCGGCAGCCATTTTGTCCCCACTCATCTTACTCAGGGAAGCACAGAGTAGGTTGTTCACCTTCCTGCACAGCAGATGTTGAAGGTTTCATCTGTTTTTTTGTTTTTGTTTTTTTGTTGTTTTTTTATTGAAAAGTCAGAGGTAGAAACAATAGATCGTCATTTTTACAAAAGACTTTTCGTTTTTCAAACTTTATACACATTCAGAAAAAAGAAAAAAAACACCCTCCCCCCACCCAGACTGATTGTAATGAATCAAAAAACAAACCAAAAAACACTGAACCGACAGTAGACTTCAGTTTTTGTTTGTTAAGTGTGGGCAGGCATCAGAATAAACAAATTAAAACAGAGAGTGAATAGCTCGATCTGCATTCCAAGGTCCTCTTGGCCAACAAAGTATGCCTTTGTGTATGCTCAGCTTTTTAATTGAAAGCATAGAATCTTTTAATCTAATGCAATGTTGGAGGAAGTTCTTGGAGGCCACTAAAGTATGAGAGAAAGCGTTCCCAAACAGATTGAAATTTGTCTGAGCGCCTTATAGCAAATTTGATTTTTTCCAAGTGCAAAAATAACATTACATCCTTCAACCACTGAGCGACAGTCGGTGGCGCACTTGACTTCCAGTGGAGTAGAATTCGTCTCCGTGCAAGCAGAGAAACAAATGCTATAATGTTCTGTTGGTTCTTAGTTAAATTTGCTTCATTTTTTGGTACCCCGAATAACGTTATCATTGCACAGGGCTGTAATGTGACTCCAAAAACTTTTGACAGGGTTTCATCTGTTGACCCTGTTGTCTAACCCTGTGTTGCTCAGCATAAATAAATAACTTTCAGTGAATTTATGTCGTTTATGTACATTGTTGAAAAGGCACATTAAAATGTAAGGAGGAACCTATGTTTTTTGTTCCGCATGTCATGTTGTTCCCCATGGGAAAGATTGATTGACACAATTCTTTTTTGCACCTGTTTTTTCCAAGAATTCCGTAAAAATTAAAAAAAAATATCCACTGGACTTGGTTTCTTCTAGTTTTTTCAAGAAGTTTCACAGGAAAGCTTTAAGACTGTTTATTCCTCTGGAGTTTATGCGGCCAATGAGGCACGACTTTGTTTTACTTGGATTTATTTGTGTAAACCTTTATATTTGTTTTGAGCTAATCTGGGTTTCTGTTTCCCTTCTTAGTTCTGACGGCATTTTTTGGGGCTTTATAAGACATGTCCACAATAAATGGCTGTTAAAACCAAAAGAACGACGTTGAGCCTTGATTATCTCAAGAAGAGTAACACTGGTGTTCGAATCAATGAGTCGATGCAATCAACTGGTTTTCTTTAGATAGAAAGCTGAATCAATTTGACTGGATGATCTGGTGAACTGTTTATTTCTGATGACATATAGAAATAAACTGAATTGAATAATTAAGTCCACCCTGCTGTCCAATAAGTTAAATTAGTAATGTACAAGTCAGCATTAGCTTTGGTTGACATTTGAGTGGAAAAATAATTTCCCCGTAAATCAGCCAGAACCTGCTGCCCTCAGACAGGATAATAAATCCGCTGTAGAGGAGGATGGAGAGGATGGAGATGGCAAACACAGCTTCTACCTATCTATCTATCTGATGGAACTAGATAGGTAGCTAGGTAGGAAGCTATATAGGAAGCTAGGTGAGTAGTTAGATAGGTAGCTAGGTAGGAAGCTTTATAGGAAGCTAGGTGAGTAGTTAGATAGGTAACTACGTAGGAAGCCAGGCAGGTAGTTAGATTGGTAACTAGGTAGGGAGCTATATATGAAGCCAGGTGAGTAGTTAGATGGCTAACAAGATAGATAGCTAGGTGGGTAGCTAGATGGGTAACTAGGTAGGAAGATATACAGGAAGCTAGATGATTAGTTAGATAGGTAACTAGGTAGGAAGCTAGGCGGGTAGTTAGATAGGTAACTAGTTAGGAAGCTAGATGAATAGTTAGATAGGTAACTAGGTAGGAAGCTAGATGAATAGTTAGATAGGTAACTAGGTAGGAAGCTAGATGAATAGTTAAATAGGTAGCTAGGTAGGAAGCTATATAGGAAGCTAGGCGCATAGTTAGATTGGTTACTAGGTAGGGAGCTATATATGAAGCCAGGTGAGTAGTTAGATGGCTAACAAGATAGATAGCTAGGTTGGTAGTTAAAAGGGTAACCTGGTAGGAAGCAGGTACAGATTTTGCTTTGTGATTTAGATTCACATAAAACTGAAGTACTTGGAGAGAACCAGGCATGAACAGGAAGAAAGGCTACAGGAGTCTGCATTATAAAGGCCAGATTGCTCCACCATGTTTTCTCTACGTAGAGGAGAGGTTCTAGCCTGATGGGGTTGTGATGCAGTGAGGAGTTTGTAAGCAGAACGATAGACTCCTCAGCCTCCTCAGACAGGATAACAAATCTACTGTAGAGAAGGATGGAGAGGACGGAGATGGCAAATACAGCTTCTACATGTAACGCTTGTTAAGGCTAATGATAAGGAACTGACTGTTGTAGTAAGGTGTTATCAGAAGAGGGTTCGTTGAGGAGTCTGAGGTGTGAATAATTATAGAGACAAAAATAAGGTTTAACTAGTTTTGTATTAGGTGGCCAAAGACAAAAAAACAAAAAAAAAACAAATACAAAGACAAAAACATTAATAACAAAACAACAGTATTTGATTAATTATCCCCAAGGTTCAGTTGGGTTAGATTGTTCAGTGTTCATAAGTGTAAAGTCCACACGCTATGGTAATCCAGGGTTGGGAATATAATAGTCTTTATCCTTATAGGAAAGAGAGTCTGTATCCTAGCGCACAGGTAGAGGTCTTAGCTCGCCATCTTCAGTTGAATTAGGGAAAAGAAGAAAAGTTGTTTTGAACCAGGTTGGAGTGAGGGTGATGTCCTTTTTCTGGCATAAAAAAAAACCTGACCTAGAATGGTCAAAAAGAAAAATGAGCAGTTGTTCTTAAACAATGAGATCTGCATGTATAAATTACGTGTGCATTAAATATTGGAACACATTTATATATGCAGATAGTTTTCCATATTTATACATTTTACCAATATATATATAAACATATATAAATATATATATATATATATATATATATATATATATATATATATATATATATATATATATATATATATATATATATATATATATATATACACTATATTGCCAAAAGTATTTGCTCACCCATCCAAATTATTGGAATCAGGTGTTCCAATCACTTCCATGGCCACAGGTGTATAAATTCAAGCACCTAGGCATGCAGACTGTTTTTACAAACATTTGTGAAAGAATGGGTCGCTCTCAGGAGCTCAGTGAATTCCAGCGTGGAACTTTGATAGGATGCCACCTGTGCAACAAATCCAGTCGTGAAATTTCCTCGCTCCTAAATATTCCACAGTCAACTGTCAGCTGTATTATAAGAAAATGGAAGTGTTTGGGAACGACAGCAACTCAGCCACGAAGTGGTAGGCCACGTAAACTGACGGAGCGGGGTCAGCGGATGCTGAAGCGCATAGTGCGAAGAGGTCGCCAACTTTCTGCAGAGTCAATCACTACAGACCTCCAAACTTCATGTGGCCTTCAGATTAGCTCAAGAACAGTGCGCAGAGAGCTTCATGGAATGGGTTTCCATGGTCGAGCAGCTGCATCCAAGCCATACATAACCAAGTGCAATGCAAAGCGTCGGATGCGGTGGTGTAAAGCACGCCGCCACTGGACTCTAGAGCAGTGGAGACGCGTTCTCTGGAGTGACGAATCGCGCTTCTCCATCTGGCAATCTGATGGACGGGTCTGGGTTTGGCGGTTGCCAGGAGAACGGTACTTGTCTGACTGCATTGTGCCAAGTGTAAAGTTTGGTGGAGGGGGGATTATGGTGTGGGGTTGTTTTTCAGGAGCTGGGCTTGGCCCCTTAGTTCCAGTGAAAGGAACTCTGAATGCTTCAGCATACCAAGACATTTTGGACAATTCCATGCTCCCAACTTTGTGGGAACAGTTTGGAGCTGGCCCCTTCCTCTTCCAACATGACTGTGCACCAGTGCACAAAGCAAGGTCCATAAAGACATGGATGACAGAGTCTGGTGTGGATGAACTTGACTGGCCTGCACAGAGTCCTGACCTCAACCCGATAGAACACCTTTGGGATGAATTAGAGCGGAGACTGAGAGCCAGGCCTTCTCGTCCAACATCAGTGTGCGACCTCACAAATGCGCTTCTGGAAGAATGGTCAAAAATTCCCATAAACACACTCCTAAACCTTGTGGACAGCCTTCCCAGAAGAGTTGAAGCTGTTCTAGCTGCAAAGGGTGGACCGACGTCATATTGAACCCTATGGATTAGGAACGGGATGTCACTTAAGCTCATATGTGAGTCAAGGCAGGTGAGCAAATACTTTTGGCAATATAGTGTAGCTATAACAAATAACTATAATTACTTTCAAATGAATCATTTAACAGATTATTACAAAAGTTTTAGATACTCAAAAACACATTGTAATTAGGTGCACTTTTTCCATACATCATGAATATTCAATGAAAAAAAAAACTAATTTCGAAATAAACTACTTGAGCAGAGAAAAATACTCAAGCAGATCTTAAGCTCATTAGTTCTTAAGTTGCGCAACAAATTCCATCGGTACGTAGCTACATTCAATTATTTATTTAATTTTCAATGAGGTAAGAAGAAAGAGAACTAAACCTCATTGCTTTTCTAATTATCCAGTCAAAAGCTGGAAGGGAAAAGGGAGAGAAAAAAAAAAAGTAAAATGAAGCAAAAGTGCAAACAAAAGGGGCGCTTCTGCTATACTAAAATGTAAAGCACAATTTGGCTTGAATGTAAATTAAAAATAATTTATATTAAACAAGTAGAAGCGATATTTTACACGCTACAAGCGTAGTTCAAAATTTATAATAACGCTGGGGCTCAGCGCGGCAAGGAATTAAGTGGAGGCAGCGGTACAAACAAAAGACGCAAATCGCGTAATATAAACTTAAATCTAGCCGCTGCAAACAAGACAAATGAGCCGCATCGGAGTTAATAACTCACCGTTGAAGGGATGACACATTTACCAGTTGATCTCCGTCTGTGTAGTGGGATTATCGCATGACAACATGAGCGGTTTGGCCCAAATTGTGAGAGAGAAGCGATTCTGTAAAAAGTTACACTTGGTGAGGAATTACACGATGTTAGTAAACATTAGGAGATTGCTTTTGTGGCGTTAAAGCACTCACCCGAAAGACAGGTTATAATATAGAATCTTTAGAAAGATCCAGTACTTTTTTTTTTTTTTTTGAGACGAGACGCCAACAGAGCATGCAACAGCCACAGGTGAGGAATAAAGGAGGGAGTGGCACTCTGACTCCGCAGGTAAATAGAGTTGGGGTGATGTCGCACAGGGCGTGGCCCATCAAATTAAAAAGGACTTAGGAGCTGAGGGCTATATACACATTAGTACTGTGACCTGTGTGAAAACTCGCTGCACAAGACTCCACTGCTGAAGGAAAAGAGCTTGTTGAAAGGTTGCTGCCTTCACTGACAAACCAGTGAAATTGTGGTTTACTTTAAACGTGGCGCTTAGAGGAGGAAGTTTAATCACACAGAGAGAAAATCCCAACAGGAGGAACCATCATGGTGTAGGCTTTATTCCAACATCTGGTTGTTTAATTGGCTTAGTTTAGTTTCAATAAAAGTTAAGCTGCTAGAATGGCTGAGTTCATTACTAGACTTGAATCTATCTGAAAAAATCTACAGGAATAAACTGAAGATCAATAGGGGTAGAAATAATCCCAAACCCTCAACATTTAAAGGCAGTTTGTGTCGAAGCTCAATTCAATCCATGCTCTTCGTTTCTCCACTCAGGAAACTCCTGGAAGTTATGATGACCAAAAAAAAGAAAAGGCTTTTCCTCAAACAGCTTCAGTTCTTATTCGTTGTCATTTCTGCTTGTCATTTATTATCTAATATGCTTTTCTGGGTCACTTAGAAAACGCTTTGACATGTGTGGCTGTTGAAGCATTGCAGCCTCCTGTTGTACTTATTGGTGATGGAGGTCCTAAGTTCAATTTTGACCTGTTTGTTCCAGGTTTTAGTCTTGTATCTTTATGGCCTCGGTCAGATTGGTGCTTTTTAACGTTTAAGATAAGGGTGCTTCTATGCTAAATGAATATAAACTATGCATTTTTTTTTCTATTTATTTTAGTGGATGAATTTGGTTCCAATGAACATTTCCAAAAACTTTCTGATAGATACTTTTGAGGCGATAGTTTGTTCCATCAGTCTGCGCTGCACCTTTTCTATTCACTAATTAAAAAGCTCAGTGGTTGTTTTGGTTATTTAATGCCTTTAAGACAACAAAAGCTGTTTGGCTGAATGGTTTGCCTAAATGTTCTGTATCCATCGTGGAGCCATTTCTTTTCCTTTATTTATTTTGTGGGTCGTTTCTTTTCTTCAGGGACAACCTCTGTGTGCAGGCCCCTCTGGCTGAATGCCTTCACCTTCAGTCTTTGGCAAATGACACTCAGGAAGCGGTACGGAGAGCAAGTGATATGCTGAAGCAGATGGAGAGTCTGAAGACGGAGATAAAGATGCTGCTGACTGTGAGTAATTAGTAATACTCTACTTGCAGTGTCGGGGCATCAGTTGATGTAAAATAATCAGTTAAATATGCTCAGAAGGAACTAAATCTTTGATAATTATAAGGTGTTCAGGTAAAGAGACGGAGTTCTGGTGTTTACGAAGATCTGTCTTCCATCCAGCAGCAAGAACAGACTCCACAATTCAGCTTTCCTGCTCCAGTTCAGAGTGAGATTCCAAATAAACATCTTGAGCCCCAACAGAACAAATCCAAGCCCAAGCAGGCCTGGTTCTACCTGTCCAGTGCTGAGCAAAGCCAGAGCCGTCCAAACGATCTTCAACAAAATGATTCCCAAAACACTTCTCACATCCAGCATAATAAGCAACATGAGAAGCTGGGTCAGCAGCTGCAGTCCCAGCTTAATCCGCCCAGCTCCCGGGATCTGCAGCCCGTTCCAACACCGTCTCAGGCTGGACCATCGCTGACTCATCCTAGCTTCACCCAGGAGTCCAGAGGTCTGTCTAACCAGCGCTCCCATCCAGGACTGGTCCAGAGGAAGCCCGGGAGCCACTCTGTGCTGGAGGAGGCGGGTCAGGTTCTCCGTCAGGCCCGGAGACGGAAAAAGGTTCTGGAGGAAAACCTGGAAGCTCTGATGAAAGCAAAGAATGGAGAAATCCTACACTGCCAGCTGGAAGCGCTGGCTGCTAACAGGTGATGAAAACACAGGAAGCTAGGTTGTTAGCTAGATGGATAGCTAGGTAGGAAGTTAGGTGAGTGGTTATATAGGGAACTAGGTAACAAGCTATATAGGAAGCTAGATCAATAGTTAGATAGGTAACTAGGTAGGAAGCTATATAGGAAGCTAGATCAATAGTTAGATAGGTAACTAGGTAGGAAGCTAGATGAATAGTTAGATAGGTAGCTAGGTAGGAAGCCAGGCAGGTAGTTAGATAGGTAACTAGGTAGGAAGCTATATAGGAAGCTAGATCAAATGTTAGATAGGTAACTAGGTAGGAAGCTAGATCAATAGTTAGATAGGTAACTAGGTAGGAAGCTATATAGGAATCTAGATCAATAGTTAGATAGGTAACTAGGTAGGAAGCTAGATGAATAGTTAGATAGGTAGCTAGGTAGGAAGCCAGGCAGGTAGTTAGATAGGTAACTAGGTAGGAAGCTATATAGGAATCTAGATCAATAGTTAGATAGGTAACTAGGTAGGAAGCTAGATGAATAGTTAGATAGGTAGCTAGGTAGGAAGCCAGGCAGGTAGTTAGATAGGTAACTAGGTAGGAAGCTATATAGGAAGCTAGATCAATAGTTAGATAGGAAACTAGGTAGGAAGCTAGATGAATAGTTAGATAGGTAGCTAGGTAGGAAGCCAGGCAGGTAGTTAGATAGGTAACTAGGTAGGAAGCAATATCAATAGTTAGATAGGTAACTAGGTAGGAAGTTAGATGAATAGTTAGATAGGTAACTAGGTAGAAAGCTAATAAGGAAGCTAGATCAATAGTTAGATAGGTAACTAGGTAGGAAGCTAGATGAATAGTTAGAAAGGTAGCTAGGTAGGAAGCCAGGCAGGTAGTTAGATAGGTAACTAGGTAGGAAGCTAGATCAATAGTTAGATAGGTAACTAGGTAGGAAGCTAGATTAATAGTTAGATAGGTAACTAGGTAGGAAGCTAGATCAATAGTTAGATAGGTAACTAGGTAGGAAGCTAGATTAATAGTTAGATAGTTAGCTATATAGGAAGCTAGATCAAATGTTAGATAGGTAACTAGGTAGGAAGCTAGATCAATAGTTAGATAGGTAACTAGGTAGGAAGCTATATAGGAAGCTAGATGAATAGTTAGATAGGTAACTAGGTAGGAAGCTAGATGAATAGTTAGATAGGTAACTAGGTAGGAAGCTAGATCAATAGTTAGATAGGTAACTAGGTAGGAAGCTAGATTAATAGTTAGATAGTTAGCTAAGTAGGAAGCTAGATCAATAGTTAGATAGGTAACTAGGTTGGAAGCTATATAGGAAGCTAGATCAATAGTTAGATAGGTAACTAGGTAGGAAGCTAGATCAATAGTTAGATAGGTAACTAGGTAGGAAGCTATATAGGAAGCTAGATGAATAGTTAGATAGGTAACTAGGTAGGAAGCTAGATGAATAGTTAGATAGGTAACTAGGTAGGAAGCTAGATTAATAGTTAGATAGTTAGCTAGGTAGGAAGCTAGATCAATAGTTAGATAGGTAACTAGGTTGGAAGCTATATAGGAAGCTAGATCAATAGTTAGATAGGTAACTAGGTAGGAAGCTAGATCAATAGTTAGATAGGTAACTAGGTAGGAAGCTATATAGGAAGCTAGATGAATAGTTAGATAGGTAACTAGGTAGGAAGCTAGATGAATAGTTAGATAGGTAACTAGGTAGGAAGCTGTATAGGAAGCTAGATCAATAGTTAGATAGGTAACTAGGTAGGAAGCTATATAGGAAGCTAGATGAATAGTTAGATAGGTAACTAGGTAGGAAGCTAGATGAATAGTTAGATAGGTAACTAGGTAGGAAGCTAGATTAATAGTTAGATAGGTAACTAGGTAGGAAGCTAGATTAATAGTTAGATAGGTAACTAGGTAGGAAGCTAGATGAATAGTTATATAGGTAACTAGGTAGGAAGCTAGATGAATAGTTAGATAGGTAACTAGGTAGGAAGCTGTATAGGAAGCTAGATCAATAGTTAGATAGGTAACTAGGTAGGAAGCTATATAGGAAGCTAGATCAATAGTTAGATAGGTAACTAGGTAGGAAGCTAGATCAGTAGTTAGATAGGTAACTAGGTAGAAAGCTATATAGGAAGCTAGATCAATAGTTAGATAGGTAACTAGGTAGGAAGCTAGATGAATAGTTAGATAGGTAGCTAGGTAGGAAGCCAGGCAGGTAGTTAGATAGGTAACTAGGTAGGAGGCTATATAGGAAGCTAGATCAAATGTTAGATAGGTCACTAGGTAGGAAGCTAGATCAATAGTTAGATAGGTAACTAGGTAGGAAGCTATATAGGAATCTAGATCAATAGTTAGATAGGTAACTAGGTAGGAAGCTAGATCAATAGTTAGATAGGTAACTAGGTAGGAAGCTATATAGGAATCTAGATCAATAGTTAGATAGGTAACTAGGTAGGAAGCTAGATCAATAGTTAGATAGGTAACTAGGTAGGAAGCTATATAGGAAGCTAGATCAATAGTTAGATAGGTAACTAGGTAGGAAGCTAGATCAATAGTTAGATAGGTAACTAGGTAGGAAGCTAGATTAATAGTTAGATAGGTAGCTAGGTAGGAAGCTAGATCAATAGTTAGATAGGTCACTAGGTAGGAAGGTATATATGAAGCCAGGTGAGTAGTTAGATGGCTAACGAGATGGATAGCTAGGTGGGTAGTTAGATGACTAACAAGATAGATAGCTAGGTGGGTAGTTAAATGGGTAAACATTCTTTAAGTCTATATCCTAGATTAACTGAAATATTAATATAGGTTTACTTATTAAAGAGGAAAATAGTGCATGCATTGTTTTTTTTAATCTAATTTCGGCTCACAGTAGTTGGCTTCAGCTCTCCTCTTAACGCTTCCTAATCTTTCATACTCCCCCACTCCAGCTAATATACTTAGCAAATGGGCTGCGGTTGTACACGTGACCCTAATACGTAACAGCGACTGGCTTTATAGTAGTTTAGCAAGAAATCCTAGTGCAAAATGTGAGTGATAAAGGGGACAGGGAGTGGAAAGCGGGAGATTGAGGGAAGTTAAAAGTTTACACCTGGGTCACCATTCAGATCAGGGTTTGCTTCTCTGAAGCGTCTGAAGTACTAAAGGAAGTAGCAATCATGGAATTGAATCAACATAACTAAAAATGCTGCTGGCAGGATCCTAAAGAACTCCACAAAGCTTCACCTGAGGATTTGGTTAGAGAATAATTTTGTCACCAGTGCAGAGCATGCATCACATTGGCAGCAAGTAGCTGGAAAAGCATCTGCCACTAAGACAAAGAGAAGCCTCTTCTGTCCAAGAATATCAGCGACAGCTGACATTCTATGAAGCTGAACAGGAGGAGATCTTTTCTCTAGAAATTTGTTCTGAAGAATAAGATTTTTCTCCGAAGGAGAAAAGGTTGAAACTTCTGTAATTCATGTGTGAGGATGCAAGCTGTAAACTGGAACAGTTCAAGCTGACTCTGTTCTGCAGAGACCTGACTGAAGACGTGCGGATAAAGAAGACAGTGGATGCCTGGATCAGCTCCTTAACCAGAGACACTCAGGTAAGAACATTTGGAAATCCACCTGATCTGGAAGTTCTAAAGCTACGTTCTGCAGGCTTTAATGCTCAACTCCAATTTTTTTGTGAAATAGAATTTTTTTGCGTTGCCGTTCACATTTCCAAATATTTGCAACTTGTATGTGATCTCCTGTGTGAACTGCATTTATACAGCTTAAATGTCCTGCATGCACAGTAGAGGACGCAATGATGTCAGAAGCCAGCGTGCTCTGTGTTTACAAAAGTAAATATGAATGGTAGTGCTGGAGCGCATATAGCAATCTTTCCCAGCCTTAAATACTCAGTCTTTTAAAGATGGTTAAATATAAAAACGACTCTCCGCATCATCATCCACCATGGTTGTTGTTTTTTTTCCCACTTCTGAGTAGCAAGGCGCAGAATAGTGAAATTTGTCGGGTATTAATGGCTTTTAGTTCTGATGAATGCGACCTGGCCGTTCAGACACAGGTTACATTCGAAAAGATCAGATTCGTATTGGATTCAGGACCACGGAGCCAAGTGGTCTGGGTCACGTTAGAAAGAATCAGATCGTTATTGTTTAGACTGTCATGAAAAGATCAGATCCAGGTCGCATATGGGCAAAAAAAATCGGATTTGGGTGACTTCCGACAGTGTGAACGTAGCCTAACAATCGTCGTTTTTCTCTTCTTTTCTATTTTCTCTCAGCCCCTTTCTGCCTTGATGCCAATGCATGCCACACTTTTCAGATTTAGATTTTTTTTAAAGAAAATAAAAACAGAGATCCTTCATGCATCACTTTGTTTGTCAAACATGTGATCCTGCTAAAGTTTTTTTAAGCTCTCTTCTGTCTTCAGGTGCAGGATCAACCTCCTCCCCATCAGGGTGAGACGCGTCCAGGAGAAGCCAATCAGCACAGAGCAGCGAACGCGGCAAAGTTTCGACCCAGACCATCAGGTAGAGGGAAGACGCCGACGGTGCCCAGAGGAACAAGCAATAGGCCCGTTATGGGAAGAGGAAGCAGAGGCCAACCTGCTGGACACAGAACGGTCATACATGATCCTACTAACAGTGACGGGTCAGTTTGCTCGGCAAAGTGCAGCTGGTGACATTACCACTGCTTTGTGTACAGCTGCAGGAGGCGGAGCCTAATGGAGTCTCAGGGAACCTGATGGGCATCCAGCAGGAGGATGTTGGTGGAGAACTGTATCTGACTCGTCTGTACGGCAAACTCCCTCATGAAGGTCTGAGACGAACCCTGAAGAGGAGCCCGTACCCTCGTTTCATCTCCCCCGCATCCCCTCTGGGCAGGAAGCATCGACCCCGACTGGTGGAAAGCATCAGAGGTCTGGAGAAGCATTGAATCACTCGTGTTTCATTGGTGGAAGCTGTTCCTCCCTTTGATTGGCCTGTGATCTGTGTCTCCTGACAGGTGTAAGGGTGAAGTCCTGTAAGACTCAGACCAGCTTCTCTCCTCTCCACAGTCTGTCACTTGAGCCTCCAGTGGATTATACTGGAAGCTCCACTGGTGCCACGGCCATCCCACTGCGTCAGTAAACAGACAGCCACACTCTGAGTCATCACTGCACCTCATTAGGATTTTATTTATACCTGAAAACAGCTGTAGGAACAACCGTTGCTCTCTCTAAGTCAATCATACAGTTTCCTACGTTAGATTCATTTATGTTTGCAGATATTTACCATAACTGAGGCCTGGTCTCGCTGAGTGTTTGAATTAACTGAGACAACCAGTCTGTAAAGCATTCTTCCACATTTGTTTGGGTTCCAGTCTGATTCCAAACGGCATCTATTCATTGAATTCTTCCAAACTCCAAACATTAAAGTCCATCATGAAAATGAGGAAAAATTTTTTAAAGGAAAAGTCCAGTCAGACTGCTCTGCCATACAGGCCTGATTGCCTCAGAGATGGTTGACGCAACAGGTGGAGCCATCAATCATCCAAAGGAGGATGAGAGGAAACAGGAGGAGCTTCAGGTTGGAGGCTCCTGGTAAAGGCTGTGAATAATCAGACATGGAATTTCTTACTATTTGTTAGAAATGTTCAGCAATCTAAAGGAAACGTCTTTCCATTTCTAGAGGAAATAAAATAATTTAAAATCATTTGAAACAAAGCTGGAACAGAACTCTCTTGATGGACTGTATACATTGAGTAATATTTCTTGCTGTGTTTATCTTTAATGGTTCTAACTAGTGATGTTATGAGATGAGCCGAGGCTTCGAAGTGCTTCGAGTAATGGAGGCGCCTCGGCATTTCCATGAGGCGCGTATCGGGGCTTGCTTCAATTAGGGGAGGAGCCAAAATCAATGACATCTGACATGACGCGACCGCTTCAGTAAGTGGTTCAGCTCGCCCCGAACTTCGGCAGGCATTTAAACAGCCTCAGTGTTCAGACAAGATGTGGGAGTTTGTAGGAGAGCTGCTGTCAGTTGGATAGATTCTAAGGATAGATTGGTTGGAAAAACAACCAACTAGTTAATCTAAACTATTTTGGTTAGATTAAATAGTGTAATGATGAAAATCTAAGCAAACCACTGGTTACAGTTGTAATATTGGTTTTAAATAGTATTGCTTTCTCATTTGCAGTTACTACTGCAGGTGGCATCAGCTGTAAGACATTGACATCCATTCCTTAGGTTGATGGTTCAAATCCTACCTCAGATTTTGAAAGTTGCGATGATAATAATGTGACTAATTTGTGTTGGTTTGCTCTAGTACACGTATAACTTCCAACCTGATTAAAACAAAAACTCTGAAAAAACTATCATGTTTGAATAAAAATGACTAAATCCTTTCATTTTGCTCATCATTGCCCAATTTACACAAAAACTTTCACTGCCTGCTTGAACTTATTTCACTAAAGTGGCAGAAAAACAGTGGACCTAAAAAATTGTTCTCTTCTAATACATTTTACTCACAAGAAAAACATACAAAAGATTTTATTATCAACCAATCATTAACAATTTCAAAGGAACGTAAATGGGGAAAAATGAAAAACAATTGCAAAAAAATCACAGATTAAATTACTAACTGCAGTTCTGCACTCCACCAGTAGGTGGTGACATGTTCACATGAAGCTTCATGAACTGTGGGGATCGTTGATAACCTGACTCCGTCAGATGGATTTGCTCCGCATATCCATCTGGAAACCTTCCCTTGAAGTAATTTTGGGAAGGAGCGAAAATACTGGTTAGCTGATTGGCCTATGTTGGTGATAGACGGGCCAAATAAACCAATCAGATCAACGAAGCATATGATGTACTAACAGAGCGACGACGAAGAGGAGCCAATTGATAGATCAAACTCTTGCTGAAACCAGTCGGGAGAAGAGCAAAAACATCTTCTCCTCTGAGAAAAGCCTCCATAGTAGTGTTTTGCTCTTCTTTCAGTGAAGAAATACAGTGTAATTCTGATAAAACTTGTTCGATAGCCACGCTAACGCTAGTTTCATCAGCTGAAGCCGCCATGTTCTTTAGAGTGAACTGTCGCGCTTCTCGTTGCGTCACACCTCAACCCGCCTCAAAGCCAACGCTGATTGGACGTTCGTTTGGTGAACTGCTCCAAATTTTCTTTAACGGAGAGTCTCCAGACTGATCTGCGAGTGAAACCTTGAAAGCTCGTGAAATCAGGATGGTCTCACGAGGCTAGATCGTTGAAGGAATTTGGCCAAAACGGTTCAATGAGGCTTCAACTCACCATCACCAGTTCTAACCCTCATGATATGTAATAATTTAAAGGAAATAGGGAAGATAGTTTTTAAAGGTAAAGTGGGATGAAAACAAAGAAGATCTTTAGAAAGAATAAAGATCTGGATGTCTTACAGGTCCTCCCAGGATACACTCCTCCTCCAGGAGGGAGCATCCTCAGGAAGCTCCTCCCAGGATACACTCCTCCTTCATGAGTGGGCATGGTCAGGAAGTCCTTCCTAGTGCTCTGCCAGCTAGCGGCGCGGAAAGGAACGACAGCACCGATTACCAACAGGTGAACTTCATCACAAGTCTGCTGAACCACTCATGGTGGCTTCTGGAAATGACATAAAGCTTCAGACGTCTCAATCAACTCTACAAATCATCTCTTGTGTTCAGAAACACCTGGAAGGCGAAGTGTAGCAGTGGACGGTTTTAATTGGCTCATTCAGTATTTTCTAAGAGCGGAGGTTCTCAGCCTTTGCCGATTAGTCATAACCGTGAGGTGCTGCAGAAATGTTTTCCGTTGGATTTAAATCCAGACTTTGACTAGGCTACTTCAAAACTTCATTTTTGTTTTGGTGTCTGGAGTCGTGTTTGGTTTTAGATTTGGGGGTTTTAGTCCAGTGAAGGTCTTCCGCATGAAACCCACTCATTAACATTGAGACGTTCCAAAAACAATTGAAAAACAATCCACTGGACTTTGTTTCCAAGTTTGAAGACGTTTCTCTTCCCATCCAGGAAGCTTATTCAATTCTAAATATCAGAAATAGCGTTGAGTTCCAGGTTTTATATAGCAGCCCAACAAAGCCTTGTTTTTGTTTAGAAAACACGCAACCAGAAACGGATAAACAGCTCCACCCCTTTGGAATGGGGGTCGTTTGGCTTCTTTTAGCCTGCAATGCCCCATACCTGTCTGTGGCTCTGAAAGGGAGGTTGTTAAAGGGTATTGTTGGCCAGGCTGAATAGATGAGGTCTTCTGTTCCCCTGTAAAGGAGCTGGTGTTGCAATGACAGTAACTATCTTCGACAAACAAAAACAAGGCTTTGTTGGGCTACTGTATAAAGTAACTCAACATTCTGACATTTTGAATTGAAGAAGCTTCCTGGATGTGAAGAGAAACGTCTTCTAACTTCAAACAAAGTCCAGTAGATTGTTTTTTTAACTTTTTTGTAAAGACTATGACCTGTATGACTGATAACCTTCACCAGCAACATTGAGACTCCCTTTCCCTGGAGCCATATAGGTTTGTAGGTCTGTCGACTGCAGGTGGTTGGTGACCTCTGCTCCAATCTCTGCACCACAGGAGATATCATCATCATGATGCCACACCGGAATTCCCTGTTCCTATGAAAGACTTGTTCTTTTCCAGGTGTTTTAGAGGTGGTCTGCACACCTTCACGGTCTAATTTAGTCAGATCTGAGCCTTTTTCCACCATCCTTAAACCATTAACATCTCTACTGGCCTGCCTGTCTTTAAATCAAAGTTTATTATCTTCTGGGTGGAGGAGCAGGGATGGGATCTCCTTGTTTTAGAAAAAAAAGCCCCTGATCCGAGGAGGACTTTGTGTTTTCATTGATCCATAACAGCAGCAAATCAGTAAAATTGTAGATTTCCTTCTAATTAAACTGCTGGTAAATTTCTGAACTGATATTTTAGGCGCTAATCTGGTGTTTTGTTATTGACAGAAGCAGCAGCCGATCACAGAAAAGCCTTCATCTTCTCCACTATGTATCATCAAGACAGCAGCAGCTGAGCCCCATGAAGATCATGAAGAAAACTTCCCTGGAAATAACTTTCTCTCTGTCTCTGATCTCAACCAGGTAACCAGCAGCTCCCCCTGCTGGACACACACAGGTTAGCACATAGGCCTGCTGTGTTTACCAAGGTGAAAGGTCAGAATAGGGAAAGCAGAGCCAGGACTGTCCAAGAGCTCTCTGTAAAACCAAATGGAAATCAGAATTCCTTATAGATGAGGTGTGAGAATCCGTATATTTCTCTCATTCAGTACCAGTTTAGAAGCCATGGGGACGTCTATGAAGAAACTCCCCGTTTCTCCATCAACTCTGAAGTGGTTGTTTGGTTCCAAATTATTTCAGCAGCTGAGAAAAGCCATCAGCGGACGGTCAATCATCAATTCACCATGGCAACCGCCTCTTCTCCAGTATTACAGAGGATTTCAGTTTAGTTCATTCCCAGGGCTCTATGTTAACCATCGCCCCATCGCCCGGGGCAAGTAGTTTTTATTGTCTTGAGAGTACAAATTTCATTGCATTTGCCTGCCGGGCAAGTGCAATGATCGCAAAAAAAAATTATCATTCAAAATTACTTTAAAAACACCGACATTTGCTGAAAAGGACCCACAAGCGTTGCCGGCGCCATCTTTGTTGTTTTGTACACATTCTCACGTGATTTGAAAAAGCTGCGTGATTTTCCGCTAGATGGCGTGATTCAGCTCTTGGGGAGAGAATTCTGCAGAGCAGCAGCTGGATGATGAATCAGGGGTCAGGGATTAGGAAAATAATAGGAAAATAATAATAATTGTATGCGCACAGTGTAAATATTTCTGTCATATGGCAGTCTTCTGTACAGTGGTCATACATTAAAAAATGTTCATTAAATTTTTTTTCTCTTAGACATTGGAGTGGTGCATTTAAATGTTATAGAGCTAAACATGTTAAATTGCTGAGTAGTAGTAGTGTAAGTTTTTTTTTAGATTTTTAACATTAAAATTTATATTTTTCCAAGCACACAACAGTTTAAAGCAAAGTTTAGTTTGAAAAGAATGTGCAGGAAGGATTGAAAAGCATGTTAACACGGTAATGTAGGCTTGAGTTCATTATCTGACGCTTGCATATACACACCAGGAACCTGGAAACTTAAAAAATACTGAATTACAAAAAACATTTAAAAAATAAACATGTTTCATTGATATATACACAAAAATGAATATTAGGAACTATATTTATCAAACATTATACTGGGCAAGTAAAAATTGTTTCTTGGCAAATGAAATGTGAAAGTCATTTGCCCAAAGGCCAAGTGGTAAAAATCCTTAACATCAACCCCTGATTCCACTTTCTAATGAAAGCATTAACTTTTAAATCCTATGAATACAGATTCGTCCACTGTGCCTCAGATTTCTGCGATGTCAGTGAGAAGTTATAGCCTGACGTAGTCCTACTCAATTCTAGTCAGAATATGAGTCTGATACTGCTCCATAGAGCTGTGATTATGGGGCGTGTTTCGAACGAACCAGGAAAAAAAATGCCTCTGCACTCAATTGGATAGACCTACAACCAATAAGAGCAACGGAGTGCGTGACGTATGTTAAGCGACACATAGTTGTTGTCAACAAAAATCAAAGCGTGCAGTTTCACGCCTAGAATAAGAAGATGAGCCTTGATCGCGTTTCTCTGTTCCCCTTTTAAAATTAATTTGCTGTCGATATCTTCTAGAACAGACCTAATAGCAGAATCTACTCACCTCAGCTCTCCAGCGGCAGCCATTGTTGTTGTCACCCAAGCGCGGTTTGGTGACGTGGTTGATTACGTTACTGTTGATCATCTGTCCATCATCGTATAAAGCCCGCCCTGACAATTTGATTGGAAGGCCAGATATTGTGCGAGCATACTCGCGCTACTATGGAGCAATGCCAGACCGAACTTCCCGACCTCAAACGTTGTGGGCGGGACTAAGTTCGGAATGGCACCCAGGCTAGAGAAGTTCACCCTCACAGAGCTTTTTTTTGTGGAGTCTGAAGGGTTAAAATAGCAGCGGCGTAGCCAGAACATTGTCATAGCGGTGGCCAGGTAGGGACCAATGTACATCAAGGGGCGTCCAAAAGCGGAAAGGCGCCAGATCCTCAGAGTCAATCTAATGTTCTCCAATCAGTATTAGTCTCAAATATTAAAAATGGACTAGATTTCTTTCAGCTTTGAATTCTGGGGTGAACATGTATTTGTTTTCAGTTTTTACTTGAATTTGTGGAAAAATGTTGACTATATTTTTATCAATAACTGTTCTGAATATTATTGATATTTATTTAAACTAATACCTACATTACATGGACTTAATGGCTGGTTATCCTCCCGTAGCAGTGTGTCACATTAAGCATGTCGCAGGTATGAAACAGATATTTTTTGATTCATGCCCAATTTGAAGCGTTATGTATCTAAATGATATTGATGACTCTTAGATGACTGCAGATGTACATAACTTTCTGTTCAGAGGGGAACTAGTTAAAAATATCCACAGGGGTGGCCAAAGATTGGCTAAGGGGGGCCATGATCACCCCGGGCCCCCATCTAGCTCCGCCCCTGTAAAATAGAGCTCAAAAACAGAAAGTTTGGCTCTGCTCACAGCGAACCCTTTCTGTGATTTTCAGATATTTCTTCTTAAAATAAGTGCATTTTGTCTTGAAATTAGGAATTGCTCCATTCTTTGCCAATGGAACAAGATCCTTTACATTTAAAAATAATAATAAAAAAAAATGTAAATAATAATTAAAAAATTGCGTTGTCTTATTGAAGTTTTTCATTTCATTGGCAAATCATCTTATTTACCTGCTTAAATTAAGAGTAAATACATGCAGTGCAGAAGGTTTTTTTTATGGAGAAAACAACTTTTAATCTGGTGAAGGTGGTTAAAAGGTTCTCCTCTCCAGGAAGAGAACAGTGAGGTGGGAGAGGAGGCCGTGGTGTTGGAGGGACGCCTGTCTCCAAGTCCGGTCCGGTACCACAGCCCAGCCTTCCCGCCTAGAGCCCCCTCCCCCCGCCGTGTTGAGAAAGGGGCCCCTGCAGTGACCGGCGGCCCTCGGCGGGATGTCCTGGAGGACCGGCTGGTGGAATGGTGCGACCGGGTCTGGGTTTCACCTCTGTGGGTTCTGCTGATTCTGCTCTGTGTGACTCTGCTCCTGTTGTTCTGTTTAGGGTGGAGCAGCAGCTGATGTCCAGGATGATTGCTGACATGTACCCCCGGCCCCCACCTGATCCCGCCCAGAACGACTCCACGGACCAATCGGAGCTGGAGGAGCAGAGCCTCACGTCAGACATCGGTAGTTTGTACCAAACTCTTTTTGCCCTTTATTTCAGAACTTGTGCAGAACTTCTCATGTCCGTCTCGTCTGCAGTGAAAGCGGCGGGAGGAGGAGGTCTGCAACTCTTTGTAGACTCCAACATGTCCGTGGACTCGGCGTTAATTAGGCAGCTGGTTAACGAGGTTCTGAGTGAAACTGTGGCCCAGATGCTGAACGGCACAGATGTGGCTCCAGAGCCAGAAGTGGAAGCAGCTGAATCACAGCGTAATGAGGAAACGGAGGTAAAGAAAATCCCTCAGCTCTCTGACCACCCACCAGCTTCTGTCTGACCTCGCCGTGTTTTTTAGCAGCAGCCGGCCCCACTGGTTCCCACACCGGTCCCAACGCCTCCACCCAGTGGGCCCCAGCCCAGCAGAGAGAGCCCCCCTGCAGCTACGCCTCCTCCATCCACACCATCCAGCCCAGTTATCCTGGAGTCTGCGGAGCCCGTCCCTACAGCAGGTCTGCAGCAGCAGATGTTCTGATCCAAACAATCAGATCAGATGTTGGTTTACTGCATGAACTTGTTTCATTTAGGTGCAGAACTTGTGAAAATAAATCCCCTCATTCTGTCTGATCAGAATTCCACTGATTTCAGCACCAAATAACCAGAGGTGGCCAGTCAAGATTCAGAAAGTCAAAGGTCTGCATAGAGACCCTCTCCAACCTTTAGCATTTCCCGCTCTGGAGCTCAGACAGCCCAGATCGTTGCTCCTACCTCTGAGTGCTTCATCATTCATGGAGTCAATGTGGTTAGAAGTCTGGACTCCTGGCAGCCTTCAGTCAATAGGGGAAGGAAACTAACATGGAGGATTCTGGTTTAATAGGGCTACACTACAGCCTTATGCTACGTTCAGACCGCACGCTGCAGACGCAGCAGGAGCAGCT
This sequence comes from Cyprinodon diabolis, assembly GCA_030533445.1. NCBI lineage: Eukaryota > Metazoa > Chordata > Actinopteri > Cyprinodontiformes > Cyprinodontidae > Cyprinodon > Cyprinodon diabolis. The sequence goes on from CM060080.1 coordinate 8,140,454, forward strand.
AGTTTACATTCAAAATCAATGGTTGACGCGCATCAAGGCTCAGCAAAAAGTCCCGCAGCTTAAGCAGCGCCTCACGAGCTTCTCGGCATCTGATGTACGTCATGTGCTGCACAAGCAGCAGCGCCTGAAGTTGGAAAAATTTACCTTTAGCCGCTGGACCACATCAACCAATCAGAGAAGCTGATCTGGGAGCTGGCAGGGAGTCAGACACAGCACTGCTGATGCAGAGCGCTATGATCACTCCTCTGAAACAGTTTATTAACGCCTAAATGAACCTAAAATGTAGAAACCTGCCGGCAGAATATGTTCGCTTTTATTATCCCGGCAGTTTGGATTACGTACGTGAAAAACGCCTTCCAGCCGCCACAAACATTAGTGGAAAACCCCTAAGAGGCGACCGAGCCTAAGGCAGCTGCTGCTGGGGATTCCCAGTGACAGCGCACCGCCGGTATGTGGGGATCTGAGCGGCTCCCTCAGAGAAATAATTTTGAAGGCAGGATGGTAATCTGGATGAACTGACTGCACAGATCAGTTAGCACGCACGACCCATGTATGGCGGCCTTAGTCCTCGACCAGGCCGAGCCGGGTTCGAATCCGGCATGTGGTCCTTTCCTGCATGTCTCTCCCCCTCTTTCATCCCCCTTTCCTGTCAGCCTACTGTCAAAAAAACGAGCCACTAGTGCAGTAAAAACTAAAATAAATAAAAAAAAAATTAATTACTTTACTTCATTTAAAACACTTTACTGGATGTCTGACCTTAATGTGGACAAGAATCAAAAATGAAGCAGCAGAATCTTTCTTGCTGATTCCAGTGCTTGTCTGAACGTAGCATTCATAGGATAGGGTAGCTCTGCCCACTGCGCATCAGACCCACTTTTCACCGTGGAGTAAGGTCAGCAAAGATGTTTCAGCCGCGCGTCAGAACTAAACTTTTTGCTACTCCTGCTCCGTTCGGTCAGAACATAGCATCATACTGCAAAAACCATCCAGAAATAAGTCAGCATTTCCTAAATTAAGTTATTTTACCTGCAATTTCAGAATCAGAGTTACTTTATTAATCCTGGGCAGAAAATTATTTTTCTTGCGGTGCAACCTTTTACAGAAGAAATTAAGATAAGTACAATAGAGTAAAATAAAGTATAAGACACAATAAAATGAGATAAGTAGCATTACAATAACAAAAAAAGATTAAAACCCACACAGTGAAACTAAACCCTTTCCCTATAAACGGTGTAAAAAGAGATATAAGAATATAATAACATAAGGATCTCAGTATTTACAATAGACAGGATTTCCAATACTGCTCAGTACCTAAATTATTTTATTGCACAATGAAGTAATGAATAATACAGTTTGATGACCAAGTAGTTTGAGTCTATAAATAGGATGATTTGCCAATGGAATTAGTTTTTTTTTACTCTTAAAATAAGATAATTAGATAATATGTATTTGAAGTAAGACAATGCAGTATTTTTTGTTCTTATTTCAAATCTAAATTATCTTCTTCCATTGGCAAAGTGTCTCACTGACCTCAGTTCAAGAAAAAAATACACTGTACTGTTAAGCAAAGGATTGTGGGAAACTGTTTATCTCCAGATGGGAACGTCATCAGGTCCTTCTGCTAAAGGAAATAGGATAGGAAGCTTCCTCTTCCTGCCTCCTTCCTTTCTACCACCTTTATTCAGACACAGCTGACATCTGCTTCTGCCTCCTTGAACCCCAGTCGGCCTCAGCAGATGGTCGCTCACACTGAGCCTGGTTCTGCTGGAGGTTTCTTCCTGTTAAAAGAGAGTTTTTCCTCTCCACTGTCACTACAAGCATGCTTAGTGTGAGGGATTGCTGAAGGGTCAATAAGTCGATGCAATCAGCTGGTTTTAATTAGAAAACTTTGAATCAATCTGACTGGATGATCTGGTGAACTAGAAAGTGACCTGAGATGACATATTTTGAGAATTGGCGCTATAGAAATAAACTAGATTGAATTGAATTGACTATCTTCAGCTTTGGCTGAAGAGTCTTCCTCAGTTTGATGAACTTGGATCAGGTGAGGGACCAATCATCAGCTGGGAGAACAGGATGAGGGAAAACCACGCAAGTTTTTAGTTTCTGGACCTGGAATGTCAACCTCTGTAAACACAGTATGATAGAAGTCATGATCTCTGCTTCTTTAACCTGTCTAGACTTACAGATCTATTCTCTCTGGTTCTAATCTCTTTATTATCCAATGTGATCTGAACCTAAAATGGCTAATTTCTCTGCATCCAGTTCATTCTTGCTCTGTCGCTGTATTCTGCTCATTTACGATCTTCTCTGATGTCACTTCCTCCTGCTGTGACCCAAGATCCCGTCGCTACGCCGACCGCCACGCCAGAGCCCCGTTCTCCTGAAGAAAGTCCCCCTGCTTCTCTTCAAGCCCCGCCCCCTAAACTTCCCCTGGATGAGGATGGACCAGAGGAGGAGCTGGAGTCACAGAAGCAGCCTTTGTACGCTGACAGGTCCAGATTGAAGCGAAGCAGCTCACCTGGCTCAGGAAACACTAACCGGTCTTCTCGTGCAGGGTGGCGTCCATGGAAGAGGAGGAGCCTCCTGCCTGCCGCCCTGCTGCTGCTCAGTCTGAGGCTGAACCCAGTCCTGCTCTCCCTCCCAGCCTTTCAGAAACCAGCAGCTCCAGCAGCAGCAGCAGCAGCAGCTCTGTAACAGCAGAAACCGAAGCGGCTCTGAAGCACATCTCAGAGGGAGAGCTGCTCATCAGTGCCAACCAGCTGGCCCCTCTCACAGGTCTGATCCTCATCCCTTCTACTTTCTCTGCCACTTCCTACTCTCACGTGTTTGAAGGCATCACTCAGCTCCAGCTGCACTGACCACTTCCTGTGAGAGCGGTGACATCCATTAAAATGTTTTTTTAGACACAGATTAAACTGTCCATCATTTAGAATCAGGCTTTGACTAGGCCATTGAGGAGGCCGCCATTAGTGCACCTCATTGATGTCTGTCTGCTGTGTCTTTTCCTGTTTCAGAAGAGGAGGGGCTCTGCAGCTTCTCCAGCTCTCTACGTGAGGTGGAGGACATGGTGAGTATCTATCCATCTCTGCCCACTTAGGGATCACACTTTTCTGTGAATGTCATCAGCAGTTCCTCCTCTGGCCTCCGGGGGTCGCCAGTAGGAAGAGAAACATGTGTCTGGTTGCTCCGTTCTGGTTATTATCAGGTTTGGAAATAATTTCAATTTCAGTTAAAGAACACAACAGATTCCTCATTGGTCGTTAGCAAACCTGATAGAGGCTAAATTAAAGGTTAAGTTTGTAGAATTGGGTCCATCCCCTCGTCCAGCTGATGGATTAATTCCCATCAGCAGCAGAACTCTGTTGGTCATTATCTCAATCAATCAATCAATTTCACTATTTTCATTTTAATCTAGATTTCACTTTCATCACATACATTGGGGTGGGGGGGCTGTTAGGGAGAACGATTTGCCGAGGCCATGGGTGCTGCAGAACGCTGCCGTTGCCATATTCTTATGGCTGCCAAGAGCCCCACCATGAGGCGGTTGCCTTATTGTGCTGCCTTTATCTCTGTGGAAAGATAGGGGGGAAAAACATATTTCACACTTTATCCTTGACAGGATACAGTTTGAGATATCAAAAAAAAAAAGTTAGCACAAGAAAAACACATTTAAACATGAGGCAAACTTTTCAGCAGAGGGTCACATCGGAGGCTGGAGCCATGTGAAAGTCAGTCTGACATTTTGAGCATCAGTTGTGTCTGTGTGTTTGATGAAGTGCGTTCAGTTTTTCTCATGAACGCTGTCCAGAGGCCATTGTCCTTGATAAGATGGAAGTTTATCAATCGGTACCACAGGGGAGCCAGCAGCTCTGGGCGATAACATCCAGGGGAGGTTTTGAGAGAGCAGGCTGCACAGGAATTTTCCGTCAGTCGTTTCTTGCTGGCTCTACATGTCAAATCCAGTATTCTTAATTTGTCGTCCTTTCCCGCCTTGACGTGTGCGTGCTCATCCAAGATATTATCCCATCTCACCTTTGTGGCACCCAGCATACGGCTCAGCTCCTGGTCCTGCTCGTTCACAGCCTTTGTGAGCGCATCAACTGCTGCCTGCAGCCTGATCAATGCCTAAATTGCTGCTGACAACCTCTGTAATTGTAGAGCAGGGGTGCCCAACCTTTTTTAAACCAAGATCTACTTTTGAAGTTGATGGCATGCCGAGATCTACCAAGCCAAACACAAGGGATGGTCAGTATTTGTTTTATATTTGCAGAGGTGGAGAATAAACAGTAAGTCCAACAACTGAGGAAATTATCAATTGTGTCAAAAAATAGGTTGCAAAAACCAAATTTAACAATCTCTTAAGAACTTCACACCATATCTCTCTCTCACTCTCACTCACTCATCAGACACTAAAAACTACAGAAAAGAGCAGTCAAGATCTCCAGACAAAGGCTGTGCAGTCAAAAATATAAATAAACCAATTGATACACACACAGTCCAGTAGAGATGAAAAAAAAAATCTCTGCAGATTCCTCTTGGCGCTTTAGAGTCCCTGGTAACAACCTAGCAACCGTGGCAAACCATGCCCAGCAATCAGCATGCATAAAAAAAAGGTTCCCTGCATACTTTTTATTTTTCATTTTATTATTATGAAAATACACATTGGCCTCTCATGATCAATGATTTGATTAGTGTTTTTTAAAATGTTTCTTTTTTTTTTGTCATAGCCATAAATAGGTCTACATTGTAAAACTTCTCGCGATCGACTGAAACTCCGCCCGCGATCAACTGGTAGATTGCAATCGACTGGTTGGGCACCCCTGTTGTAGATACATTGGGTATCCTCCAAATCCAAACAGGAGAAGTATCGTAAATCAGAAAATCCTAACATCTTTTATATCCTCCTAAAACGCACCATCCTCCAAGCCTTCCAGGAGTCCACGGTGTGTCCCACAGGTCCCGGCAGGACATACTTCATCTCCTGCTCCTCTCTTCCGGTTCCCTCACAGCATTTAGCTTCTCTTCTTTTCTCTCTGCAGATCTGATGCTTATTTAATCATTGTTGTGATGATGATGGCTTGTCCATCTGTAGACGGTCAGACTCGCATTCAGTGCTTTAGAACAGGAGTTCCCAAACAGCATCAGCTTCCAGCGCTTTCCAAACTAAGAGAGAAATAAACCTTTAGATGTTTTATACCTCCTCAGTGAATATTACATTTGATTAGCCTTTAGATTTTGACTAACTTCTTATTTTCCTACTGAAGAACAAACCAAAAACAATAAGAACAGAACAAAATAAACCAAACCTCATTAAAGTCTTTGTGTAGATGGTGGGCGGGGCTTAATGTCTGTACATCATCTTATTTTTACTGAGGTTAAAGTGAAATATATCCTTAAAAGAAAATCCAAGCTATTCCCTACCCATGATCAAATCAACCAATTAAACATTTTACAGAATGATGGAAAATTAAACGAAATATTAAGTGATGCAAATTCTGGTCTTTTAAAAAAGACCAAAAATTAACATAAAATATCCAGTAAATTCACAATAAATATACTGTTCAATAGTTGCAGTTTATAGAACAGGTTAAATGACAGTAAACTGTTTATTTTCAGTCGTCCTCCAAATGACACAGCAGACTGATGCGCCTCAATACAAACAAAAAATAAGAGAGCATGTCTCTCAGTGGTGGATATATTTGTTTAGAACAAGCTTGTTTTCATTAATTAAATCCAGTTTCTATCGCTACAATTTAAAGCATGTCATCTTAAGTCACTTTACAAAAACAATTCAACGAGAACACCAGGTCAGATTGGTTCAAAGTTTTCTAAAAGTTTCTCAAAATTGATGGAGCAGCCAGTAAAAGCAGTGATACTTTATTTTATTTTTTTATTTAACTGTTTATTAGTATTTTTCACAGCTGTTTACATAAACAATGTACACTTCACATTCAACATAAAATAAAACCAGTGCGGGAAATACCTGTCAATATTTGGGGGGGTCCCCATCTCCCGATTGTTGCGCAACACCGATCAAAATTTTCTCAATATGCAGTAGGCCTATAACATTTCAAAGTCAAAGTCAGCTTTAATGTCAATTCTTCAGATTCACCAGACAGACAAGGACTGGAGAGGATGTTCGTTTCTCATTCACCAACAGTGAAACCGATAAAGTGCACAGGCACAACAGATAAGATCAGTTCCTAATACTAAAATTTAAACATTCAATTTCACAATAAAATATAAAATATACAATAATATAAAATATGCAATACTTATGCTAGTGCAAAAAGGCAGATGGTAATGGCAGCAGAAAAATAATAATAATAATTATTATCATTATTGTTATTATTATTACCAACTATGTAAGACATATCATTTGTAACAGTAACAGTGCAAAAGAACAGTAAATAAATATAGTATTAATAGTAGTGCAGGAGACAGTTTGTGATTTTTTTTTTTGAGGGGGGGCTCAGCTTCCTGACAGCTTGGTGGATGAAGCTTTCTGTGAATCTTAGTGGGCAAGAGCCTGAACAGACAGTCAGTCTATGAAAACACACACACACAAAGACTGTCTCTCTGTCTCTATCTCTGTCTGTCTCTCTCTTTCATGCATGCACATGTCCTGCTTTAATCCAGTTCCTGATGAATGGAACTGGGTTGAATTTGTCCAGAGGTCTGTTGAGGTCCACAAACAGGAGTGAAGACATGCTGTCTTTGCGCAATCTGTTCCGCGTTGCCCGTGTTATTAACTGCGGAAAAGCACATGGCTAATTTGCATACGCGAACAGGATTGGCTGGCTCCACTTCGCAAAAAAGAGAGCATATTTATGAATAAAGGTTTTGAATTTTTATTCTGGACATGTTGACCTTAAAAACATTTTAGTGACCATTAGTGACAAAAAATATTTTATTTTTTTGACACAATTTAAGACCCCATTAAATTTTGCTTTTGAGGCTTTCAGGGGGTTTCATGGGTTAATCAGGGGGGTTGAGCCCCCCCTGGAACCCCCCTGTATTTCGCACTCTGCATAAAACCTTTGCTTGGGAGCTATTTCTCTTTTTTGCCTTTGTCCCATCTAGTTTATCTGGTTCTTTATTTTTTTGTGGCGGTCTTTTCTCTTGAATGTTTTCCATTTCATCCACTTTTCTTACATTTGAGTTTACTGAAGCCTCAAACCATGTGTCAGTTTAATGTAGATTTCTTCTATTATTCCAGTCCATTGTTCTTGACAAAGGGGGTCAGCCTTTCCCCATTTCCTCAGAAAAGCTTTATTACTAGCTATTAACATGCAGTGATACTTTTTTGATTTTTCCTAAAGGTACATTTAAATAAAAAGCTACTCAAGTAAAGTTAAGTTAGTAAATGTAATTAGTCTCTACCTACGTTTGGTTTGGGTTGGTGGCCTGAATCTTTGAACTCTTACTCGTCTGTGAGATAAACGGCACAAAGCAGCTGCATTTTCCTGACTCCTCCCCCCTTGTTTTGTAACAGTGGGTTAAATCTTTCTCTTTTCTTAAACCTGCTTTTGTTAAAACTCATCTTTTCTAAGCTGTTCAGATTAAATTCATGGAGAATGTTTGATTCCCTCTTGCAGACCTTAGACTCCACTGTGGAACAGGTTGGAGGTCGTGACCTTTTGCTGACCCTGCTGACCAAGGTGGATCAGGGAGGACAAAGGCCGGACCCTGAGGTGGGTTAGTCCAAAGGACTTTGAAATTAACTGAGAAGATCAGGTTAAGTAAAACATCTTTTCATCCCTTGAACATTTCCTCTACCCTCGCTTTTTGCTTTGGAGAGCAGCGCTCTCTGCATCTGCCCCCTTTACTGTGGCTCCCCTGAATAAAACGCGTTTACAGAAGGAGATCTGAATACTTTTCTATAAAGTTTTCCTCCCTCTGATGTTCAGCTGATCTGAAGCTCAACAACAAGCTTTAACTGAGCTTTGGAAACAAGCTGTGAAGTATCTAACTTATCCAGTCAGCTGGTGCCGGAAAACAGGAAGGTCCAGAATTACAGGCTGTTTAAAAAAAGTCCATCAGAGGATCAGAAGCAGAACTGATTCACTTTAAGACGGGATTTAAAAGCAGCCGCCTGAGTGGCCCCGTTTGATTTCCTCAGTGTGAGGGCGGGGCCTGAAGACGCTCGCTCACGCTCGAAATTCAGGACTCGTTATGACTCTGCATAAGCCCAATATTGAAATAATACATAGAAAGTTCGGCGTATGCCAGCATTTTAGACGTTTCTGGATAAATCAGTAAGGTGTAACAGGAGCCTAAGGGGGAAGAAAAGGGAGGAATAACCAGGGAGAAACATCAGGATCTAAAAGTAACTAGAAAATAACTTAATTAAGGCTAAAAGGGGAATAAATCTAATGACTACAAAATAAGTAATGAGCAAGGGTAAAACTGCATGATAAGAGAAGTGACTGGAGAAAACTGAAGCCATGGAAAACCTCACCCTCACTTAAAGATAAAAGGGAGAATAACTATAAATAAACTAGACCAAACAATAAATAATACCAAAAAATGCTGAAAAAAGACAGGAAGAGCTAAACTAAAAATGCACAAAAGATCTAAATCTAAAGAACACAGAAGAAAATAAAGCAAACTGGAGAACCTGAAAAATAAAAACTTAGAAACAAAAGGTCCTCAATATAAGAGCATAACATATAATCTGTGCTTTATGTTTTGGATCATCTCTGGGTTTTATGGAGGATCTCAGATGTTCTTATAGTCACCACAAAACATCTGAAAATTAAAGGCAATTCAAACCAAGTTTGATATTATCTATGTTCTACTGGCAACTAAAAAAGATTCAATTAAATAAAAAATAAAAAATTCTTGGTTCTGGTTGATTTATTTTCCTCTGAGTGGAGCTGATGAATTTTTTTCTGTGTTTCAGTGATTTTGCTCCGTTTTCTGCAGCAGGTAAAGGAAGGCCGTTAAACAGCCACTCACTGACCTTTGACCCCAACTGTTTCTTCAGGGCTCTTGGGGGAGGGAGGAGATGGAGGATGAGGTGAGCCTGGGGGAGGTCAGAGACTACGGGCATCTAAGACCTCAGAACCAGACCAGAACTGTGGGTCTGCTGGACCAGACGTCCGCCTGCGGCCAGAACAGTCCGCCTGCAGGTAAGGCTTAGAGCACAAACAGGAAGAACCAAACTAACATTGTCACAGACAACAGCATTCTGCAGAACATCTGGATATTTAATCAATTTAAAACATGGATAAAATGGAAGTATCTGAAATCAGCCGTTCCATAGATGGAAACAGAACAGCCGCCATGTTTGGCCTCCCTAGAAGGTCCGCTCTGAAAGCAGGCACCAAGATTCTAACAGGCTCTAAAAACACAATAACGTTAGCATAGGACTTGCAGTGGGTTCGGCAGCGTACAAAAACTAAAGTCAGATGTCTAACATAACGTGTGTCACGGCACCTTTACCTTCATACCTTCCAGTTTGGGACGAATCATTTGACATCCCCCTAAATACAAATCATTATAAATATCCACCAGGCTCCCAGCAAGTAACCATGGCGACGTTGTTGTCAGGCATGCACAGGGCAACACTTTTTAGAAACGTCCGACCAACAACTTCCTGAATGACGTCAGCGACTCACTGAAGGAAAAGTCTGTCAGGATCATCTGTTCGCATCAAGTTCAAATGGTTCAGTCCATCTGCTGCGCTGATTTATAACAAATCATTATCATTGAGGTGGAAATTAATGACATATCGCCACAAAACGTTCAGAATAATTCAAGACGTCACTAAAAACCTGAAGTCGAGTAACAAACTACTAATACGTCATTACCTTACTGAAGTAGAAATACTGGCTATATATACTTTGCTGGAGTTATTTTTATCACTTCCACCTCTTCTTGACGGCAATAAAGAGTTTGTTACTGCCGGTGTGAAGTCAGTTTTATTGCAAATCTTCTTATAATTTCTTTGCCACTGACAACAAATCCACCGTCGAACTAAAATACAACATAAACTTAAATGAGATGGTGTCATGAGTACAAAATGACATAAAAAATAATATAAATAAATATAAACCTCGCTGGCTGAGCCTTCCTTTTGAGGTAGAAATGAGAAATAAAGGATTTCTTAAACTTAAATTTCTTTGTAAAACTTCTGGCAAATGTCATGCCTTCATGCTGTGTGCATCTTTTCTTCTAGTTTTCCAGCAAGCATACTAGATTCCAATTCCTAAAGAAGCCTTTCAAAATAAGAGTCATAATAACAAAACATTTGCATAATACAAAATAAAACATGTAAACTAAAAATATGGCAGTAAAATTTTTTATTTAGACAACTTTTTCCTTCTACTCCTTACATTTCAAAAATATACTCATTTGTTTTGTTTCATTTAAGCTCATTTTCATTATGGCCTGTTAGTATTAAAAAAAAAAAAAAAAAAGATCCTTCAAAATAATTTTAGTTTTATCCAGAAAATGAATTTCTTTGTGTTTGGACTCGGTGCTGCCCCAACTTGTTGCTCGCCACAAACCAAAATAAATAGTTTTTCAAGATGATGCAAAGTTTAATTTCACACCATTAGTTATAAAGCTAAGACAATGAAGTCTAAGGAAGTTATCATCCAGAATTATAGAAAAATGTTCCTTTGATAGGGTAGAGCAGTAAAGCTTCTGTCCTTAATGTTTTATCCTGCATTACTTTTACTTTTATACTTTAGGTTAGTTTTAAAAATGTCACTTTCACACTTTTACTGGAGTAAAAAGCTTAAGTTGATTCTTAAGGGGATTGTTGTTTGAAGTGTCGACTGCTGGGCCGCTGACTGGACCGGACCTCAGAGAGCCATGAGGGGTGGCAGGTGGGGGGAAGCACGGGGGCCGCCGTTTTCCAGGCTACCGTCACCGGGTCGGGTTCGGTCGCTCCGTCCCCTGCTGGCTCCCTGCCTCCCTTCACCGTGGTTCCCTGACCAGCCCTGGAGCTGACGGCTCAGTTTGAGTTCCCGGCATGTTTCGACGACATGCTGTACTGTATGGGACCAAAATCCCGGACGATTTTGAAATTCTGTCTGGAAAAAGAGGACGTCTGGTCACCCTACCACATCGACAATTTGATGTTACAGACTCATTCTATCAACCCTGTAATGCTTATGACATTAAAGGGTTAGTAAAGAGTGCAGCGTACTAAGAAGTTGGAGCGGTACCGGTTCTTCCTAGTTTCCTTTGTGACGCCGGTCAATAAACCAGCTAATCGATCGATCTTCATACCCCAGCAGGTCCATTAAACCTGCAGCCATTTATGGACATGTTGTTCTCTACAGCTGTTAGGAAGGAAGAACTGCGTCCCTTTGAGAATACATCCAGGAGTTGCTGAAAACTTCTCAGTCAACCACGGTCTCTAAATAAGTCCAGGTTTTCTGCAGGCCGGTGTCTGTCTGAACACCGGAGCTTCGTCTTCAGTTTCTCTGGTTGTCATGGAAGCATGTCTGATCTCTCACCTCCCAGCTCAGCGCTTTTGCTGCTACTGAAATGATGCATTGAGCTGCAGGTAAAGCTAAACGCTCAGTCTGTTGGTTTTCTGCTCAGCTGAGTGCAGCTTATTCTATCCTGGATCCTGAGATTAGAGGATCCAGTTGGTTCAAGCTGCTTGTTGTGAAGTTTTCTGAAAATCACAGAGTAATATTTATGCAGAAATGCTGCATATAGATCAGTACTAACAATATGAATATCAATATATGATCTGGGATGAAGATAACAACAGACCCATTACAGCTGTGCTTCATCTTCCTAGCATCCTGTTAATAAAGTCCAGCACTGTTGTAATGTTGCCATGGAGACCCAGCGGGGGAGCAGAGGAAGACTCTGATCAGTAAATAGATTTTCCTCTGCTGAGATGAGGCGTGTAGAATCTGTGTGGAAGTCATGTGGGCTTCTGATGTATCCCAGCTCAGCTCTCCATCAGGTTCTGTTTACCTGAGCAGAGGTGTGGTTCTGATCCACACTGAGCTCTATGTTTCACAGCTCTACGCTCTGCACACTGAATCCATTCACAGCGCAGCTCAGAGAGTTTGCATCCAGCCAAGGAGCCTTTGAAAGGCCTGTTTGCACTTACCAGGGTTCCTGTTTTTGCAGACCACTGTGGTCCACTGTGCAGTCAGCCCTCTGCTGCTCCCATCGTCCTTACAACAGATTAGATCCTGGGACAAGTTGGGGTCCGTCAGTGAAACCTCAGCTCCCTGAAAACAGGCGCAGTGATGTAAACATGGTGGTTAACTGGTGGCAGATCTAAACACGGCTCAACAATCCGGAGCTGAACAACAATAAACACCCGAGTTTGATCAGACTCATTAATGCTGATCTGGAATAAATGTATAATAAGCAGATTTTTTTGTAAAGAAATAAAACATTAAATCGAACTGCAGCTGAAGCTACTTTTAAATGGGTTAATTAAACAAAGAACCAAGATTCCTTTATTTGGTGTAAATGTTTATAAATCTGCACCTTTAGTCTACACTGCAAAAACAGTCTTTTTTTCTTGAATTGAGGAAGTAAGTGTACGGAAGAGGATTAGGGCCACTGGAAAAAAAAAAAAGTTAACTGATTTTTAAATTTTATTTCAGTTTAACATGGTAAAAAAGTCAGAATTCTGACTGAATTGTGACAATAAAAAAGTCAGAATTCTGAGAAAAAAGTCAGAATTCTGACATTAAAGTCAGAATTCTGACTTTTTTCCCATACTAAACTGAAATAAAATGTAAAAATCAGTTAACTGTTTTTTTTTTTCCCACTGGCCCTAATCCTCTTCCGTAAAGTGAGACACTTTGCCAATGGAACAAGACAATTTACATAAAAATGAAAATAAATACAAAACAATTGCATTGTATTATTTCAAGTGCATATTAGCTAATTATCTTATTTTAAGAGTGAAAATATTTCCTTTATTTCTTATTTACCTGCTCAAATTAAGGCTAAATACACTTTGCTTTGAATATTTTTAGTTTGTTTTTGCAGTGTTCAACAAAGACTCATTACAGCTGATCTGTAATTACTGTATAATAAGCATATTTTTGTAAAGAAAATACTTTGTTTATTGAAACTACTTTTAAAGGATTTAATTAAACAAATATCAATGAAGATGCCCAGATTCCTTTATTTGATTTAAATGTTTATTAAGGATTTTAGAAAAATATAAAACCAGATTAGACCTAAAATACACAATAAAGACATTTTTATACAATTTGCATAGAGAAAACAAAATATGCAGAACTAAAAATTAGGAGAATAAATCTGCATCTTTAGTTTACACTGCAAGAAATGTAAATCTGAATAAGTATTTTTTTTCTTGAATTGAGGAAAGTGGGACACTTTCCTCAATTCTGGAACAAGACAATTTATATTTACAATAAAAAAAACAATTGCGTTATTTCAAGTGCATATTATCTAATTATCTTATTTTAATATTGAAAACATTAATTCCATATTTAACTGCTAAAATAAGGGCTAATTACACTTAATTTTAGACATTTTTGCTTATTTCTAGATCGTAGGAAATTTGCTTGTTTCTTTTATGTTGAGGATTTTTTTTCCCACAGAAGATGAACAGCAGGAGAAGCTGAACACGGGAGGAGCCATGAAGGGAGGCGTCCATCCGTCCACCTTCAGGCCCCAGGAGGACAGAGACCAGGAGGAGATGAGGAGCACCGAGTCCTCCAGCGATGATGTCTTCTGATCACAGTTTCTGCTGACTTCCTCCTTTCAATGATAGTTGGATACATGACCTTTGACCTTTGTCAAAAACAGTGGTAACCTGTTTGGCTGTTTGTGTAAATGTTCTGAACATGTTAATTTGGAATAAAATGACCAGTTTTACTTCTGATTTCTACTTGTTTACTTATTTTCTCAGAGGCCATCAGTTAAATCGTTTAGTTTTAAATATTTGATGGCTGCTGGTTCCAACCCTGAAAACACCAAACAATGAAATACCAGGATTAAACATGAAGCTGCTGAGCAGAGAGGGAATGATATTGACACCCAGTTCTAATTAGGCTTAGATTAACATCATTTAATCCAAGAATACTCTGGAAATAAAGATCTATTGATCTCAGAGTCGGATGGTTCCCTGAGGTGCTGTGTGTCTGTGAAGAGATCGATGTTCTCAGAAACAGGGATTAAACTGAGCAGCTTTCATGAAGCTGAGGAGGATGAACTGATTTAAACCTCTGCTTGTTTACTGAAGCTGAAGCAGCAGCTCACCTCAAGGCCTGAGTTAGGTCTAAAGGGAAACCAGTAAACAGAGTTCAAAGGTCAAACAAACATACTGTATTTAGGAAAGATCTATCTGAGACCTGAAGCTGTTGATGGGAGAAAATAAACTGGTGGCTCCATTATCCATCCACCATCCAACCATTCCTCCATCCACCCATCATCCATCCATCATCCATCCAAGCTGAAGCTGAACTGAATCATTTGCTATTTTTCTAATGAACTGAATTTAAAGTATTGAGCTATCAAACAATTATACAGAAGAACATTAGACAGGTGCTTCGACAGATATGTCTAAAATATCTGGATGTAATGATTTGTGAATCATTTGCTACATTGTTTTATTTTGAAGGTTCATGTGACGCCAGCCTTTTGGGCGGAGTCAGTCTGGGGGCGGGGCCATGCTTCCCTCAGACATCAGGGGTCAGTGTGAGCAGAGCTGCTCAGCAGGGAGGATGTTCTCCTCTGGTGCTCCTCCTGCGCTCCGCGGGGATAAAGGGTAGCAGTCAGACCCGAGCAGGAGGTCCTGGATCTGGCCGGGTCCATGCCCCGGGTCAGCGGGTCTCTGCTGCAGAGGGAGCCACGGCCGGAGGAGATGCCGCTGTTCGCAGCCTCCCGGCGGGATGCAGGCTGCCGGCACAGGGCGCCACCGGTCCGGGAGCGGCTGCAGCTCATCGTGTCGGTGATCGGAGAGCTGGAGTATCTGCGGCACCGGCAGGAGCTGCTGGTCCTGAGCGCCCTGATGGAGGAGCGGAGCGCTGCTCACTGCGAGGAGAACCTCCTGGTGCTGAGGAGACAGCTGGTAGGTCCAAGTGATCAGGCCTTCAGCTCTAATCTATGAGTCCTTCTGCAGCGAAGCCACAACTTCTCAGATTCATTTTCTCTGCTTTGTTTGAGTTTCATTCTGTTCAGAGTTTTTATTTTTCATTACAACCAATTAATTTGGTTTGTTTGATTAAAGAAGGAAGGAAGGAAGGAAGGAAGGAAGATGGATGGATGGATGGATGGATGGATGGATGGAAGGAAGGAAGGAAGGAAGGAAGGAAGGAAGGAAGGAAGGAAGGAAGGATGGATGGATGGATGGATGGATGGATGGATGGATGGATGGAAGGAAGGAAGGAGGTAGGTAGGATGGAAGGAAGGATGGATGGAGGATGGATGGATGGAGGAAGGAAGGAAGGAAGGATGGATGGATGAAGGAAGGAAGGATGGATGGATGATGGATGGATGGATGAAGGAAGGAAGGATGGATGGATGGATGGATGATGGAAGGAAGGAAGGAAGGGCGGAAGGAAGGAAGGATCAGTAGGAAGTCAGCTATGGTCACTAAGGAAGTTATCTCCTCAGACGTATTTTGTTTGTTTTCTACAAACCTTTGATGGACCTCTCCTGGGTCAGATGTTCCGGACTTCTTGGTACCAAAGGACACTGCAGGCGGGTCCAAACTCTACTGTTTAGTCAGCTTCAGGTTCTGATCCCATCCTTATTGTTAAGGTTAAAGGATCATGTAAATGTTGAAGGTCCTTGGTTCAATTCCCATCCGTAGAACCCCCTCATCATCACTGGATCGGACACATCCTGAGGCCGACTGAGTCTGAGGTGGACCTGGAGGGTTTCTGTCGCTTCTCTGAGCCTTCAGATGGATCCAGGTCCGCCCAACGCTGTGAACCATCGAGCCGATGATGGTTCAAAGATGTTTGTTGGATTTAACCCAGACTGATGGATGAGCTCACTGCCAGACGGCACAGAAAGGAAAATCAAAGCTTCTCTCAGCTGCTGATCATCTATCAGCTAAATCTCTAATATTTCATCTTCCCTCATTAACTCAACAGAAGTTGTCAGTCTAAAGCAGGGGTCACCAACCTTTTAAGGCTGAGGGCCACTTCAAGGGTACCGAGACATAGGAAGGGCGACCATAACTGACCCATGAGCTGCAAGGGTTAGTGTTAGCCTAAACTTTGTTCATTATCAACTTATTTTTATTGTTTCTGTTAATTTCTAAGTTTATTTAGACATTGTCATTTTTGAAATCTCTATAAATGATTAAAAAGAAGAGCAACAGAATAAAATAACATTTCAAACATAGCCCACTGGTGAGCTGTTCTTTATTTAGAAGACTCTGAGGGCCCCCCATGTGGTCCTTGAGGGCACCTTGGTGCCCACGGGCACCGCGTTGGTGACCCCTGGTCTAAAGCCTCGCTGTGTCTGTCCTTGATGTGTTTGCTTCCTTCCAGCAGCTGTTTCCTGCTTTCAGGACTCTAAGGATCCTGATGTCTCACTAACTCCACCTCTCTGGACGGATGGTTGATCTTAAATACCAGGATCTGTTGATTTTTCATGACTCTGCAGTTCAGGTTGATGCTGATCAGCTCTCACACTTTATGGCCCTTAGGATTCATTTTTAAAGAGCACAGTTAAAGAACAAACCCTCCTGTTTCTGTTAGTGTTTTATACAATGTTGCTGAAGGTAAAGAAATGAAGAGCAGCTTATGGAGCATCAGGTTCTGTCTTGTTTTCTTGTTTTCTAGCCTGTTTGGTGTAGATGGTGCATGAAGGTGGTAGATGAAGCAGATTTCCCTTCACTGCTCTGCTGGTGCAGAGGTCAGAGTTTCTCTAAGATGACAAAAGCTGGAAGCTTCATAGTCAGGAACCAGCAGACCTGCTTCATTTTCTCACATCCTTCGAAACATCCTCAAACACTTCAGCAGCTCAGATCCTCTCTTCATCTTCTCTGGGCCGCCGTGTAGATGGCGTGTTACCGTCTGTCCTGGCGGAGTCATGAGAGCAGCAGAATAATGGAGGCTTGTTTCCACTCTCCTTCCCAATTAGCTCGTCCCTCGTGATGTCTGCCATCCGTCCTTCAGTCATCAGAATGTTGTTTTTAAGGGCCGGGACGTTTCAGAGCTGTGAGGACATCTTCATTCCTCCCACTGTCTGAGGAGAGAGTCTGTAGATTTATTCTGGGTCTGGATGTTCAGGTTCTCTTGCTTGAAGGTGAAGCTCCTCCTCAGTCTCAGGGCTTCTGCCGGTTTTCCTCCAGGCTGCCATCTCCAGGTCTCTTTCCAGCGAGTCGATGAAGGTCAATCTGGGTCTCCTCTGATCGCTGCAACAGAACCTCTCATCTTTCTCTGAGCCGTTGTCCCAGCGGGTCTGCAGGTGGTCCTTTCTCTCTTGATCAAAGCTTTGGGAGATGGTTCTGGAACAGAACCCTGCTTTAAACACAACCAGAACCTCCTTCCTGACCGGCCTGCTGGAGGAAAAGAGATCTGAGCGCTGATTAGAGCTTAATGCTGGTTTTATTTGGGTGTAATGGAGTAAAGGGGCTGAACACAGTTTTAAAAGAAAATTCCGCTCATATTCAGAATTCAAACTTCTGAAAGTTCTTTAAATCTGAAATTATTCCATACTGTTCAATAAATAAGTGTTTTTAATTAATAGTATTTTTTTAATTTAAATGTACTTTACTGGAGACATCCATGTTTGTCAAAGAACACTACTGCCACCTACTGGTTTGTGATGTCACGGTGCGGTATCGGCTGTTGATCAAGTCCCAGTGCTGTATCTGGTGTTTGTCACAACGCGCTATTACCCAAGTCATCTTGAAAACACTCTTCTTCCAAATGTTGGCTGGTTGAAGTCCTCTGGAAATCTTCAATAATTGTTGTTGATTGCAGATGTGTCTAGTAGTTCCCACTGATTTTGCTTGTAAAGCGGGGAGAATGGCGCTAGGCTTACCGCACCGTGATGTCACTGCTGGAAGATGGCAGGAGGGAGGGGTTACTATATTTGGCTAAAAAATGGCCGCTACCAGACTCTGTGATCCCAACAAAAAATTTTTTTTTTTTACTAATTAACGCTAAATTCATTAAATCACTGTCAACATATTAGTTTTAGGTATAAATAATGATCCATTGATCATTCCCCCGGACTTTTCCTTTAAAATTGAAACCATTAATGTTTTGCGTTTCCTTAGGTGTTGCTCTGTCTCATTAAATCCCAATAAAACCTGTTTATTTGTAGAGTTTTTAATGGGACAGAATGTGTAAAGGTTGAATGGTTCTGGAGAGAACCATGTTTAAATTAAAGGACTGCTTAGTTTCCGACGGATCTTCATTAAACTTCAAATTTTGGTCTGAATTTTGCCTGAACTTGGAGGAATTTATTCGGCTCTAAACGGCAACAACATTTTTATTGGTCACAGCGATTATTTGGATTGAACTTAAAGAGAAGGGGATCAGTAAATCGAAAGCTTGATATGAAAAATATAAATGAAAAGAAATTGGAAAAAAATACAATAATTGAGATGTAAATATCTGAGAAAAAGTTACTCTGAAAATGTGTTTAAAAAAAAACAAATTCTTTTTTTTGGATTGCTCTTTTTTCAAATTTCTATTTTCTAAAACACAACAATAATGGAGCCAAATTCTCTCCATCCCAGAGCAGTTGCTTTGATTTGCTGTTTCAGAAGCAGGGGCCCTGGAGTTTTGAGGTTGTCCCTTTAATCCTTATTTTTAATTGTCATCGTTCAAGTCGACACATCGCTGCAACACGTCTGTCTGATGAAAACAGCAATGAAGGTTCATACCATGAACTGCTGCAGGAAGTTTCTCTGTGGGTTTGATAAATACGTCTTTTTAAGATGGAAACGGCTCCTCCATGTCATCGCCGCTGTTCACACAGCTGTGGTGCTGAAATGTCTCCTGTCATTCATATGAGGATCATTGGGAATGGAAGAGAAAAGTTTGGGATTCTGTTTTGTTATGTTTTTTTTTTTTTTTTACAATTTCTGATAAAGCTTATAGTTAGTGTCTCAGGTTATCCTGAGCTATCTCTATAGTATATGCTGCTATAGGCTTAGACTGCTGGAGGAAATAGGGACCCCTTTTTCATCATTCTGCTTCATTCTATCTCTATTCTGTTAGTTCAATCTCTAACGTTCTGCTCTCTCTGCTTTTTCTTATAGTAGCTTCATCTGGTCTGTTCCTGTTCGGCTGTGACTCCATCCTGGAGAGAAATATCAGCTGTGCTGCTGCCATCAACTCCTTTGCTTCTAGATGTTGGAGCTTAGCCTGTTTTCCAGTGTAGTCCTGTTTCTCTGACTGTGACTAACTGGATGTGCTCTCTTCATCCTCTGATATGGGAGCTGGTTCAGAGCTCTCCTGCCTGGCTGTGTGTTTCCTGGACGGGGCCGCCTGTGGAGCTGGTTGACAGTTGCCTTTTGTATCTATGCTTCTTTTTCTATGTCTGCTTCTGTCTCTTTGAGCCCCGCTCACACTGAGCCTGGTTCTGCCGGAGGTTTCTTCCTGTTCAAAGGGAGTTTTTCCTCTCCACTGTCGCTACAAGCATGCTTAGTGTGAGGGATTGCTGAAGAGTCAATGAGTCGATCCAATCTACTGGTTTTCCTTAGATAGAAAACTTTAAATCAATCTGACTGAATTATCTGGTGAACTGGAAAGTGCCTTGAAATGACTTGTTGTGAATTGGCGCTATAGAAATAAACTGAATTGAATTTAACTGAAAATCGAACTGGTCTGCAACACTTTGACTCATGATATTTATGTGCACATGCCCCCTCAGATCGCCTGCAGATCGTTTAATGCTCGTTAGTGAGGATCTTAGCAGATGAGGCCCTGAATGCTGCAGCGTGTGTCGAGTTTTCAGACAGTTCCTGGAATCCCAGGTTGAGAGTTAAGTCAGTACTGATGTTCTGGAACTGGTCCTATGTTTCCAGTTATGTTTCCTGTTCGGGAACCTTTTCCAGGAACCAACGTTCTGCTGGATTTAGCAGAATCATAGCTGATGGAGGAATGAGGTGAAGCTGTGCAGTGGAGGGGGGTGTCTCGGTGTCTTTGTTGTTGTGATCTGGTTTTGTTTGGATCTGGATCCTTCTGGTCTGTCAGTGTTACACGTTTAGTCTTTCTCTTATGATCTTTAGCTCCATCTTTCTTTCTGTTCTTTGTAAGGTTTTTATTTTTTGTTCTTGGTAGATCCCTCTAGGCTAATTATTAGGTTAATCTGCCTTTTTCTAACAGCTGTTCTGTTTCGGTTCTGGTTCTTTGAATCGTCTCCCGGCAGATCAAGCTGGTTGGTTCTTTACTCAGTTCCTTCTTCCTCCTGTTACAGTTGCTCTGCTCTTCTCTTCTTGCCTCCTGCCTCTCACTGAAACTAAATCTTAGCAGTCAGCACACCAGCCGTCTCTCCATTTGGGTCCGACTCCTAGGATTTCATGAATTAGTACATTGGGAGGAGTTCCCCCTCAGCGCAGTGGCCCTGTTCTGGACCCTGGAGTGGAAATACTCATAAAAATGTTCTGGATAAATAGAAGTTCCAGGAAAAAAGGAGAAACATCTTTGAACGATGCAGCTGTAGCTTCTTATTCCCCCTCCTGAGGCAGCCCTGCTTGGAGGGCAGTGAGGAGATGATGGCGAACCTTCATCGGTGGCTGCCCTCCATCTTTCTCTGTTCTTCTACGTTTGCTCACCTCTGTCTCTTCAAACTGATTGCTTCAGTCTGTCCTGGCGCTCTGGTAGGGGGCGGAGATCCGCAGCGCCACGCCATGTGATGCAGCCCGCTTTGTTTCATCAGCAGAGCTGAATTATGAGCCGTGCGTTCCACGCAGTGCACGTTACTCTCTAGTTTATATCCTGCAGAGACGGCGCCATTCTGATCTACTGATGATCCCCGCTGGGCCAGTCTGCCAGGGGCATGTAGGACACTCCTGGCGGGGTCAGTGGGAGGTGTCTAAGGTGTGTTTGGGTATTATGAACCCAGAGACCTTGAACTCAGCTGTTCTAATGGTGCAGATCCCCACAAACAGATAACTACTCCGATTTCAGGCTGTTTTCCTGGCGGCCTGCTGCTGTTAATGATGCTGGTCCGGGATCAACCAGCAGCTGTGTTCTTCAGTTTCCCTGCAGCAGCAGCTCAGTTGTAGGAATTTGGCACATGACCTGCAAGCAGAGCTGCATAGCCCACATGTTTTCCATCCCACAGGGGCGGGGCCGGTCCAGACTGTCTGAGTCTGTGAGCGTCGCCGGGCTTCATTACAGAATGTGGGGCAGGTTTAGTAGCACGTTATCGTCAGCCTTCCTCTTTATGCTTTTGCCAGAATCAACCAGTCAGGAATGAAATAGTCCATTAAAACCAATGGTTTATTGCTGCACTATTTATCTGTGTTTTTTCAACGTCTTCCTCATCCGCTGAACTCTTTTCCTCATTAAAGGCCTGAATGTGGTAAACATTGTTCATCATCAACATTTATAGTCGTTGGAAATGTGTGAAGGAGCTCCAGGCTAAAGCTCTATCTATTACTGGGTACGCCCTGACCAAGATGGAGTCTGTCAGGGACACTCATGTCCTCAGAGGGACCAGTCCGCCTCTTGAACATCCAGACTTTTTAATTGGGCAGAAACGTAATCTTATCAGATTACGTTTCTGCGGTGAGAATTTCTGTTTTTATTTATGCTTTTTTTTTTTTTTTTAGACTCAAACATGAAAACGATCCGATTTTCCTGCTTCCTGTTCATGTTGTAGAGTTGTCTGAGGAGGGACGCTGGGGTCATCGGCGACCTACATGAGCTGGACCAACAGATCAGTGACCTGCGACTGGATGCTGAGGTGTCACATGACCCGCCGGAGACGGACAGCCGACCCAGCTCAGGTAGGACCTCAGAAAAGTGTTTCATTTTAAATGTTCCAAGAAACAAGATTTTAGAGCTAAAACGCTTGGTAAAGGTTTGTTTGTCATAATCTGGTCGGACCTTTTCTCTTCACCAGGTTTCTATGAGCTGAGTGACGGTGCCTCCAACTCGCTGTCCAACTCGTCTCACTCCGTCTTCAGCGAGTGCTTCTGTTCACCAGCTGAGGCTGAAGGACACTTCCTGTCCACAGGTACCTCCTGCTTTTTGACCCGGTCTGGTTCTGCTGCTGGACATGTCGTTCAGACCGTGGAACAGGGACGGATTTAGGACATGTGGGGCCCTAGGCAAAGACAGGCAGGGGCCCCCCTGAATGGAGAAGACAACACATAAACAGACCCATTCTACAGATAGAGAAATGTTAATAGAATAGACATCCATTATCTGTTCTAGGTTTTGTCCCTCTCTTCTTGTTGTTTTCCTCTATGTTTTGTACTCAACTGACTTTTCATGCTGTCTCTAAAGGAATGAAAGATTTTTTCCAAGCACTAAGCTGACTTAGCTGATTGCTCCTTCCTGTGTTTCCAAAAAGGCCAAAGTAAATAACCCAGTCCTTCTTTTCACTGTAGACAAGCCATGATCTGCTCATCTGTTCTCCATTTTTCATTTGGATGAAATAATAGCTGCATGAATAATGACAGCAGACAAGATAGAGGAGAGCAGGAGGCGGGGTTACCAATCTACTTGCTTAGGAGAGCAGAGTTCGCTGCTTTTAGATGTTGTCTCCAAAGTCTCCAGTACCAGAAAAAAGACACACTTAATATTATAAGGCATTTTAGTCAAAGGATTTTTTATCAAAAACATAATTAATGTGCATAAATGAGGAATAGTTGTATTAACCATACATGTAAAGAGAGTTTTATGGGGCCCCCAGGAACTTGGGGCCCTAGGGAACTGCCTAGTATTGCTTAATGGTAAATCCCCCCCTGCCTGGAAGGACACCTGTTGTTTAAACAGCTGTCCTCAGAGCCATCGTGGCTCTTTAAACCCAGTCAGGGATTCTGAGTCGGGGCTGAAATCACAGCTTAGGTTTTGGTTATAAGTAGGAAGGATTGCAGCTTAAGTAGGTAACATGTCGGACAGGTTTAATAAGGACTGAACAGCCAGCAGTGGGTGTGGGAGGGGCTCATGCTGGAGTTTTTCCTCTCCACTGTCGCTACAAGCATGCTTAGTGTGAGGGATTGCTAAAGAGTCAATGAGTCGATGCAATCAGCTGGTTTTCCTTAGATAGAAAACTTTGAATCAATCTGACTGGATGATCTGGTGAACTGGAAAGTGACCTGACATGACATGATGTGAATTGGAGCTATAGAAACAAACTGAGTAGAATTGAATAATCAGAGCGCCTGAGAAGTTAAGTAGTGAAGTGACTTCTAGTGAAAATGAACATCATTAGATATTAAAGACTTAACAGAAATAGAAATGATAAATATCCTTTATTGTCCCTCAGTGGGGAAGTTAATGTTTTTTATCAGCAGAGTGAAACATAAATGAAAGCATGCTGTTAGAAAAAGATGTGATTTTTGAAAGCCATGTTGGCATATTTATGCTTTGAAAAACAAAAACAAGCTATTTGCAAGAAAAGAAAAACTGCAGAGACATAAGCAGCTTCTGGAGCTCATAAGGAGCAGTTATGTATCTGAAGTCCAGCTGCAGCTGGGAGGAAGGATCTGTGTTGGTACTCGTGTGTGTTCATAGGAGGCAGCGGCCTGTCGCTAAAGGAGCTGATCTGTGTGTTATTAACTCTTCTTTCAGCGGCACAGAAGCTGCCCTGCAGAAGATGGCCGATGCCCACAGAGTTAAAGAATCTTTTATCTGCAGTCCAGATGATGAACACAACTACTAGTCATTGTGTTTGCTGTATAAAAACTGGTTGAGAAACATGTTTATGTTGCTGACTACGTTTGTGCTGATGGGTAAGAGTCCATGTGGAGATCAGGGATCTAAGGAGAACATCCGCGCTTCCGCACACAGTCCAGTTGTTTCCCAGAACCAGTTATTAATCCAGTTTGTCAGGAGTCCGCCCGCAGCCACAGCTGTTCTAAAAGAGCAGCAGGATTCTGCTCGTTAGCGAGCCGACAGTCGACGCTCATAAGTCCACCTTTCACCAAGTCCAAGTCAGGTTTCCAGTCTCCAGTGGCTGAAATGAAGATCCAATCAGCCACAGCACATTTAGTCTGCAGAAGTTCAACTGCTGCTCTGTTTGCCCTCTGGCCTGATTTATCTCACAGCTTTTTCATTAAACCTGCTTAATCTCTTAACTTTAATTCACTTCTATCTTATTTTCCTGCAATAAGCTGTTCTGAGCTGTTTAAACAAACCTTTGACTGATAAAGAAAAAGGTCACACAGTTTGAAGTATGAATATTTATTCCTGAATAGATAACAGAAGGAGCTAAACATCCAAGAATAGACCTACTTTAGTGAGTAATTAGTCTTGCAGTAATGAGAGTAAATGCTGAAGGGGATGAGGGGCACACACAGGGTTAAAGTTTCCAGCTCTCTGTCTCCACTGAGAGGAATTTTCCACTTACTAATGCCTGCATGTTCATTGTGCAGCCTAACCAAACAGAGTCCAAACTCACTCACAGACCATTGGAACCTACTTCCTGCAGGCTGCTGGCGCTCAGCCCTCACCTACAATAATGAGGCTGCTTTCTGTCGGTCGGTCGGTTGTTGACGCCCAGAGGTCATGCTGTGTGTGACTCCGCCTTCTCTGTGTTCTGTTTTCAGACGAGCGGTCCAGCAGCCTGGAGTATGGCGTTCTGGTTGGAGGACTCTGTGACGACTCCGTTTGCCGCTTGCTCTCCGCTCCTCTCCAGGCTCCTCTGGACGCTCTTGTTCCCACCGACTCCCCGGCTAAGACTTTCTGCAGCCTCTTTTCCAGAAACGTGGCTGACGTTTACAGCCACAGAAGCCCTCTGCGCTCCGCCGCTCTTCAAGCTTCTGGTTCTCTGCAGGTTTCTGGGTGTAGAGGTGAGAGCAGGGATGAAACTGGTGCTGAATGTCTCCAAACAGACATCTCCCCTGGTCCCTGTCCTGCTTCAGGACTTCAAAGCGGCGCCTCTCAAACTCCTTCCAGTAAGCACCTAGAGAGGTACATTTTTGGTCTGCTGCAGCGGAGGGCACAGCCCATCCGGAGCAGCAGGTCCAGGACGGGAATCAGCACCGACCCGCTGAAGGGCATCGCCCGCCAGCACAGCCTCTGTTTGAGACAAGCATCTGGTCCCAGTCCTGGTGCAGGAACCCTGAAGGGGTCCGAAGTAAAACCTCTGCCCACCCCTGGAGAAACCTCAGCAGAAGGTGTTTCCACCTCATCTTCTCAGAGACAATGTTCTGTGGAAAGCAGAGATGAGAAGGGCTTTCTGAGAGTTTCCCCTGATGGTGCCGACATGGAGCCAGTCAGCTCTAACTCCACCTCCCCTGCTGGTTCAAAGGGCTGCGTCACCAATCGACTCAGAAACAGCAGCAACAAGAAGGTCCTCAGCAAAGCATGCAGGGAACTCCCAGGTCCCGCAGTCCAGACTCCTCTCCAGAACAGCAGAGCTCAGAAAAGTCTCAAACCTAACTCCTTCCACAGAGACTCCTGCTGTCCCCTTGAGCAGGAGGAGATCCTCCAACCACCTCTAACCTCTAAACCACAGACTGGTTCCTCCAGGAAGAGCTCTGAGCTCCTGCAGCGCGGACCTTCAGAGAACGGCTTGGAGCTACAGCTGTCCGTCTCAGAGGCCTCTCAGGTACGAAGGGGTCACGCGAGTAACGGCATCGTTTCCAAGCAGCACCATGGGAAACATCGCCATGGTAACAGCAGGAAGGTTAGCAAAATGAAAAGCGCCAGCAGGTCAAACACAACGTCTGCTTCTGAACTTAAGAAGCTGCTTTCAGAGAAAAGAGGCGATGGTTTCCAGCATAACTCCGACCATAGAAGGTCTCATCCAGCAGAGGATGGGAGCTCCAAGCAGCTGAAGGTCTCCACCTCCTCTGGAGACAGAGTCCCAGACAAACATGTCAGCTCAGCGCTCGCCGCTGCCAGGTCAGGATCAGTAAGGCTCCATCGATATGGGGCCGACCATCATCACCATAAACATAGACGCGAACAGGTGGTTGTTTCTGCCAAGCCAAAGATCAAAGGAGGAGTTTTCCAGTTTCCGCGTACCATCGTGGAGATACCGTACGACAGCGGGACCAAGCACTCCGCGCGCCGGCAGAGGAAGATGCTACCGAGGAAACCTGCGGCCACGACCTGCTCCACCTCCAGGGAGCAGCAGAGCGGCCCGTATGCCAACGCTGCAAAAAGTGACTCTGAATATTCAGCAGAATGTGTCTCACTCTTTCACTCCACCATCGTGGACACCAGCGAGGACGACGGCTCCAGCTACACCACCAACTGCTTCGGAGACAGCGAGTCTAGTGAGGAGGAAGAGGAGGAGGAAAACGCCACCACTGACACTGAGGAGAGCATGGGAGGTGGACCGGGGGGGGGCGGGGCAGGAGGTCAGCTGAGGACAGCCCGGGTCACAGCGGGGAAGCTGCAAATGGATCCGGCTCAAACTAAAGCGCCGGTCAAGATTAAAGTGTCTTACAACCTGAAGAGGAAGATCCTCCGCTTCAGGTCGGGCTCACTGAAACTCATGACCACGGTCTGACCAGAACCAGAACCAAAACCAAAACCGGACCTGGTGGGTGCCTAGAACAAACAGAGTAGCTGAACAAACATGGCTGTCGCTGTTTGATCCAGAAGCTAAGAGGCAGGAAGCTGCTCTGTCTCAGTGCAAAGTCAGGCCTGTTGTTTCCGTTTATCATCTTATTCAAATATTCATCTAAATGCTGATCAAAGGAAAAGCCCCAAAAACGCATAAAGGTGATGATCCTTCATCTTAAACAGGATCTGTATCGACACACTTTCCCTGCGTTTACGAACCGTCAGATTGATTAAAAAAAAAACAGATTCTATTTTGTTGTTTTTTTATTTTTAACATTTAACAGTTTATTAGTATTTTGTACATGAACACTTCACATTCAATATAACATAAAACCTTCGCTTGGGAGCTTTTTCTCTATTTTACCTTTGTCCCATCTAGTTTATCTAGTTCTTGATTTTTTTTTTGCTGTCTTTTATCGTGAATGTTTTCCATTTCATCCACTTTCCTTCCATTTGAATTTGCTGAAGTCTCAAACCATGTGTCAGTTTTTCCATAATGTAGATTTCTTCTATTATTCAGTCCATTGTTCTTGACAACGGGGTTCAGAAATTCCCCATTTCCTCCTAATAGCTTTCTCACTAGCAATTAACATTTTTCAATTAATTTCCATTCAATTTATTTCTATGGCAGCAATTCACATCATGTCATCTCAAGTCATTTTACAGTTCACCAAATCATCCAGTTAGACTGACTCAAAGTTTTCTATCTAAGGAAAACCAGCTGATTGCATCGACTCATTGACTCTTCAGCAATCCCTCACACTAAGCATGCTTGTAGTGAGAGTGGAGAGGAAAAACTCCCTTTGAACAGGAAGAAACCTCCACCAGAAGCAGACATAGAAAAAGAAACATAGATATAAAAGAAAACTGTAAAAAGCATCCAAATTCAGGTATCTGTCTTATACCCTTAGTTTGATGTGATTGAAATTGCAAAGATATAGTACCACACTACTCATAGGAATATCATATCCCAGAATTTTCCTCACAGTTTTATGTACATTTTTCCAAAATTGAACAATTTTAGGACAGTTCCAAAATATGTGAGAATGATCGGCGCTCATTGATCCTCTATTACGCCAACATCCCACTCCATATCTGTGAATTGGTGGATATCTGATGCGTTTTCCACATATTCAACCAATCTTCATTAAAATTGTTGTGTTAAGCTCTGATTCCCACTTTTCTTTTATATACATAGTTGAATGTTTATTCCCCATCAGTTTATGATATAAAGTAGAGATTATTTAAATGTTTGTTCAACTGAATGAATTCATCACAATATGAATCAACCCATTGACTTTCACAGAGGATCCCACCTGATTTCTGTCTTATAATAGTCTCTCAATTGCAGATACCTGTAAAATTCCTGTTTATCTGAATTATGTTTTCTTCATTTTTAGAAAACTCTCCAGCTCCCTGTTTTTCTGAAGGCTGTGACCCCCTTGCTCATCCTTTTTTTCAACTCTTTATCATATATTGCTGGTTTGAAATTGCTACCATATGCTACCCTTCTGAGGTTTTTCATTTCTTTCTTTATCCTGTGCTGTAAAACGATAAACATTGTAAACACTGAACTGGAAAAAA
Source organism: Cyprinodon diabolis (assembly GCA_030533445.1). Taxonomy (NCBI): domain Eukaryota; kingdom Metazoa; phylum Chordata; class Actinopteri; order Cyprinodontiformes; family Cyprinodontidae; genus Cyprinodon; species Cyprinodon diabolis. The sequence goes on from CM060080.1 coordinate 8,168,677, forward strand.
TCGAAATCTAGATAAGTCATTTTTTCTTGAAATAAGTGCATTTGTTCTTGAATTGAGGAGATAAAAGACCATTTAGATTTAAAATAAGAATACACAATTGTATTTTCTTATTTCAAGTGCATATACTCGAATTATCTTAAGAGTAAAAATACTCATTCCATTGACAAACTATTTCATTTAGCTATTCAAATTCAGGGTAAATACAGTTAATTTAAGAAATGTTTACTTCTTTCTAGATCATTTTTCCAGTATGTAATTGGATTCATATATTTCTTGATCTTCTCATATCTATCTTCATCCCCAACAACACTTTGAATTGGCTATCCTCCAAATTCTTTCTCCATATCGTTCCACTTGGCTTTCTGTTTAGGTTTTTTAAATTCTAAATATTAGAGACTAAGTAACGAAACGCTCTGTGATGTTCGTTGTTACAAGTTCTCCATGAAGATTTTTCTGCTTTTAGAAAATAAAGGCATTTTCTAAGGTTTATTTGGAGGCCATTTTCTATTGAATGTAGGTAGTTATGTATGTTTTGTAGAATTAGCATTTTTATATCCTGCACTTTGAAATAAGCCATCAGTGGACAGGACGTCTTTACTTATTGCCTTGTTTTATATTCTTTAGTTGGTCGGCATCGTTTAGTTTAAAATTTTCTGTAAATTCAGTTTTATAAGATATTTTTAAAGCTATTTATACCTAATATATTTGCTGTAGAAAATAACCGAAAGCCATTAAAGAGTAAACAGGCAGATGGACATTCATTTGGCCTTTTTTTTTTTTTTTTTTTTTATTTGAGCTGTAGTTTAATATGAGGAAGAACTTGAACATCTCTTTCTGTGATGGTGTTTAGGATGGTAACGGATGTCTGTGGCTTTATCTGTTCAGGACGGTGGGATGATGGTTAAATAGGGAGCTCTAATCAGAGCTGCAATTAGTTTGTTTGCAAATTCCTTTTAAAAAAAAATGATGATTCCTACAAACCATCAGTCTTCATCCTGCTTATTTGAGCATAAGCAGGCTGTTGAATTTGCCTGACGTCAGGATTAGGATGATGAGTCAAATGTTGCTTCTGGCCTCATGCAGCCTTGGACCGGCCCTGAACTGGACTTAGACGGTGATGTTTTTAGAAGACCAGGACTGCCTGATGTCACACGCTGCCTTTCCGTTTAAGGTTTTCTTTGCTGATCATTTATCTGGTTTTAAAATGTTTTAAACGTCTCGCCTGCAAATAACCTTCAGGTCAATCGATTGTATTCATGTTTTTTTCTTCATGCCTCTGCTTTACCAGATTTGTTATTAATATTTGTACGTATGTAATGTCCATGTATTCCAATAATGAGGCTTTAACGTGTGATTAAATGTGGATTTAACTCATATGTTGGCCTGTTCTCTGAGTCCCTGCAGCGGAGTCCAGTTACCGTTTGGAGGTAGTTTCTTCTTCTGCTTGCAACTGGTTTTATTTTCTTCAAATCTGATTTTATGTGATGATTTCAGAGTTGCAGGAAATATTGAGGCTATCTAAAGCTTTCTGTCTGGCTGTATTTTCCAGGAGATGACTGATAGCTGTAATTACTAAGACCACAAATCATGATGCAGATGTTCTTCCAGTTCAGTCATAGTTCAGATCTTCTCTCTCCACCACATGGTCACAGAGCGCGTTTTGTTTGGAAGGAAAAGTTTGAGTGGTGGATAGAAGACTGTGGGGAGAAAGAATCTGTTTGTTTCTGTGGGAAGATTGTTCCTCCAAAGATCCTGTTATTGATTCTGAAGCTCGTTAATAAGACGCTCTGTCCTTTTCTTTATGCTATAAAGAATCCATCAGTACGGCATCATCTCCAGAGGATCCAGAGCCGACCTAGAACAGAACCAGGCTTCTGGATGGCTTATTGACCTTATTTAATCCCTGATGCTGGGAGAATCCACACTGCAACAAATCGAGATATAAATAAGACATTTTTTCCTAAAATTAGTGCATTTGTTCTCGAATTGAGGAGAGAAGTGAGACACTTTTGCCGATGGAATAAGACAATTTAAATAAAAAATAAGAAGGAAAAAAAAACAATCCCACTTTCTTAATTTAAGTGGATTTTATCTAATTATCTTATTTTAACCTTTATATCCACCTCATTTTGGGAAATGCTCGCCTATTTTGCATACCCACATGGAAAAGCAAATAACTTAGAAACTGTAAGCCCAAATTACATGAGTGATACATTATACACCTTCTAGTTTCTGAATATATACATGAAAATTGGGTGAGTAAAAAACCCAAACTGTATCAGTTCAAACATGACTCAAAGTTTTTTTTTTTATTCTGTAAAATAATAGGTCTTTTTTTGAACAGCAGTTATAAAGACATGCTTGCTCTTTGTGGCTGCTTTGTCATGTTTACATTTTGACGTGCTGCTATATCTGTGTTAATTGTACCTTGGTGCTCGCTATGTCCATAAAATGAACTAGCTGGTTGAATTGTGGAGAACCTAAGCTTTCCATGTCTACAACATGTCTATATTGGTAAACATTTTACCTGTGTATTTTCATGCATTCTGAGTTATTTGTAAATGCTTTAAACAGGTTCTGAGAGGTTAAGAGAAAATATAGTCTTTCCTTTGGTAAATCCTCCTAATTATCTTCTCAAATTAAGGCTAAATTCGCTAAGTTTAAGAAATTTTACTTCTTTCTAAATTGTTTTAGCAGTGCTCCATAAAGGGGTCTGCAGTGCAAATACTAATTCTAACCTAAGTAGTTTTACTTTGCTACATTTAAAACCCCCTCACGTTACTGAGTAAACAAAAAAAATAATACTGATGGTGAAAAAATTAAATGTGGCCCTGCCTTGCAATTACCAGAGACGGCAAAAGTACTCACTGTCCGTACTTGAGTAAAAGTAAAGATACTTGTGTTAAAAAATACTCTGGTAAAAGTGGAAGTACTGATTAAACTTCTTTACTCAAGTAAAAGTAACAAGGTACAGGCTTGTAAATTTACTTAAAGTATAAAAGTAAAAGTAGAAACCACTTTTTTCATGCCGTTGCCTACATTTTAAATGGATGTCTGCCAATAGGACTAGATCTCCGTTGTGTTCATTTTCAATCATCTCGTCGTCCATACTACTATGCTAACGCCACCGCCACCAAGCTGCAATGATTTGCCGCAAATGAATACCGCCGAATCTGTCGATTCATCTTGTAGCGGTGTGTCAAATGCAACATAGATTCTCATCCAATTAGATTGAATTTGGTATTGATGACGTGAAAAATAATAACGGTAACTCCATTGAAATGATTCAAAACTAAAGTAACGAGCCAATTTTTTAAAATGTAAGGAGTAGAAGTAAAAAGTCACCATAAAAATAAGTAGTAAAGTAAAAATATCAGAAAAATCTACTTGAGTACAGTAACAAAGTATTTGTACTTCGTTACTTCCCATCTCTGGCATTTACCCTTTGTATTGTCTCATAATCCAGTGCTGCGCTTCGGAACATGGCAGTTGCTAATCACAATTTAGGGAGTATGGATGAGGAAAGGCCTGAAGAGGAAACATATTCTGGAGACGAAAGCCAGAAAAACTCTTGGCCGTATTTGGACTGATTATTTGTTTTCAAATGCACAAAAGGGAACAATGTGATAATGCAGTGCAACATGTGCCTGTCCAGCAAAACGGAGCTTTCGGTTTTTAAACATGTGGCGGTAAGTTAGTTATCATAGTGTTGTCTGTTGGACAGTAGGATCGAAAATAGTTTGCACTTTATGGTACAGGTTGTGACTGTCCTTGAGTAAATTTTGAGATGGGTAATGTTACTTTTACTCTGAGTAGAATTTAGGCAAAGTAAAGATACTTTTACTCAATTACAATTTTTTAGTACTCTTTCCACCTCTGAATAACACAATATAAAACAATACATGTAGAAAGGAATGAAAGAGCCACAGACAAATGGCTGAAAGGTTAGAAATGACGTAGAGAGTGCAACATGATTAAAATAAAAAAAATACCAAAAACACATGGAGGCATCGTCTCTGCACTGCAGATACTGTCTCACGGTAAATGTTGCAGTTTAACTTGAACACTGCAACATATCTGAAAAATCCTTAAATTAACTGTATTTACCCTTAATTTGAGTAAGTAAATAGGATGATTTATCAATAAAATAAGTATTTTTACTCTTAAAATAGGATAATTAGATAATACGCACTTGAAATATGACAATGCAATTGTATTTTTCTTATTTCAAATATAAATTATCTTGTTCCATTGGCAAAGTGTCTCACTTTCCTACACATTCAAGAGAAATTGCCTTATTTTAAGAAAAAAAATGCAGTAATTTTAAGAAAAATTACTTATTTAGTTTTACATTTTTTGCAGTGTGAAGCTTAGTAACATGGAGAGACGCTGAAGTAGCGGATTAGCCTGTAGCCTTATCTCATCAAAATACTGCATCCCCCAATAGTCTAGATGTGTCATTGTTGCCACTCGGAGTTTATCCAGTTTTGTCAAAGACCTTTTGCTACCAATTAAGATTAAAATACAGAAATGGTTTAAACTTCCACCTCTTTTAAATAACTTGGAAATGTGGGTTGTACTCCAACAATTACTAAAGGTTTGAAGCTGCTCACATGGTAACAAATACCCCCACTGTTGCTATGGCTACACATTACAAAAAATATCCAAGTTGAAAATAGCCAAATCACCAAACATCCTTCCTGCTAATTCCCATAAAATACCAGAGCACTGCAAAAAATGTAAATCTAAATAAGCTATTTTTTTCTTAAAATAAGTGCTTCTTTTTCTTGAATGTATTTACCCATAGTTTTATCTACTAAAATGATGGGTAAATACATTTAATTTAAGACATTTTTACTTATTTCTAGATGTTTTAAGTGAGTTCAGAAAGGATGGATTCAGCTAGAAAAGGATGATTAAAAACAGGCTAAATCAGAATGAGAGGAGCTCCAACCTGCAGCTGTGGGAGGAACTGGGAGCAAATCATTTATCACATGGCCTCTAGTCATTTAAAGTATATAGGGATTAAATATTAATTAGCTACTAAGACAAATCTAAAGGGATTTCTGATCGACTTCAGACTGAATGTTCAGGTCTTCTGTAGCTGATGAAGATTCATTTGATCAAATCATCTCTGGAAAGATAAACTCAAGGTTTATGGGAACTATTTGAATCATTAAATGCCTGATTGGAGTCTGAGAGAAAAACATGGAACATTTAATGAGAGAAGAAGGCTGGAGGTGCCAGAAAACGATAATATAAATATGACGGGACAAGAAGTACGTCCTTTTTTGGTTTGGAACCAGCCTGGTGTTATTCTCCAGCTTCCATCGGCTCTCCCAGCATTGTTTCTCTTGGCCGGAGAAGATTATCAACCGGAAACTGGAGAGTTTGGCTGCTGGACGTCTGGATGCTTCACCCTTAAGACTCACAACTAGATTCAAATTCTTCAGGAAATATCGAAAAAAATCTATCAGTGAATAAAAACAACCTAATTTCAGTAGATGGATTAAACTGGTTTGATTTATTGGGAACAGATTTATGTTGTTTTTGTTAACTGGGTTTATTCCTTCTGCTTTTCCGGGCACCTCCTCATCACTCTACTACACCGGGATTCATTTCTCAGAAGAACAGATCATATCCTTTTGCCACATCTACAAAAGTTAGCAATAAAACAAACTAGCTATAGTTTTTTTCCAAAACATGTTTCTACTTAAATGAGATAACAGAGAATCCATAAAACGCCAGATAAGAGCATTCCCGTCGGGAACAGTCTATTCCCTCTAAGTGAGCATGTAGATGTTCTCAGAAGAGGAAAAATCCAAAGGTTGACTTAAGGAGAATTCTGTTTAATAGGGGTCCCTACATCTACTTTTGTCAACATTGCATTTGGACAGAAATCTTATAATGATCCGGAGTATGCCAGAAACAATTAATCAGATTAATCGATTGTAATAATTGTCTACTAGTTTAGTAATTGATAAATCATTAACTGGAGTATAGAGACTCTAAAACATGCTTTTAGCGAACAGAGAGACCCACTTACAGCAGGAATTATATCACAATTATAAAACTATAAACATTTAGCATTTAAGATCAAAAGTTGTCAGTCTGCTCTATCCAGAACTCCTCAAGTGGAAACACCTGGTTTAATTTCATCAAAAATCTTCTTTAAACAACCTTTGGCTATCCGATAATCAAATAAATAACAATCAAAATACAAAATAATCAGAAGATTAATTGATTTGCAAAATAATTGTTAGTTGCAGCCCTAATTCGCAGTTAAATGAATTTTCTTTCATGTCTGTTTTCAATCTTTTCATGTTTTTTGTAGATCATTTTGAATACAGTTATTCTCCCTTTCTGATCACATGTCTCCCGTTTCCTTGCTCTCTTCTCCAACAGATGTTCCTCATCACCTCTGATTCGGCTCATGTTATTTCTTTTGAATGTTTCAACCCTGTATTCACCGTTTTCTCCAAATTTTGGGAAACATGCCGCAGCAAACAACCATGGAGCAGCTGGAGAAGGAAGGCAAGCTAGACAGTTAAAAGCGTGAGACTAATCGGAGCAGATTGACGCTTCTTTTTCTATCTCTGCTTCTGTCTCCTTCAACCCCAGTCGGCCTCAGCAGATGGCCGCTCACACTGAGCCTGGTTCTGCTGGAGGTTTCTTCCTGTTAATAGGGAGTTTTTCCTTTCCACTGTTGCTACAAGCATGCTTAGTGTGAGGGATTGCTGAGGAGTCCGATTTGATGCAATCAGCTGGTTTTCCTTAATGTTTGGTTGAAGTTTGAGGAACCAAATGCAGAGGCAGAGGTTTGTTCTTGCAGTATTAATTGAATGATCATAGTTAACAGAGTGAGGAATCCAAAAATCCAACTTGAAATGTTAAACTAACCAGAACCATGGCGACATCAGAGAAAACGAACATGAGGAGCCAGGAAAAGACGAGGAACCAGCACTGAGGAGAGTATTTATGGTTGACTGAACAAAGGCAGGACTAACCAGCTGATTGGGAGCAGGTGTGAACAGAGGCTTCTAGAAAGGAGCTAGGGAAAAGGAAACCACCACAAGAGGGCAACAGAAGGCAACAAAGAAAATCATAAGAACTCAAATTAAATTTCTAAAATTTAATTGAGACAGTTTTGATCACAGCATTATGTTTGCCATTTGAATGGAAATTGTCTCCTTCATGCTTTCTTTAAGAACTCTGCTATCTCACCCTTTCTGCCTTTCCATATCTTTTAGTTTGATAATTTCTCATGTGTAGTTTTTAGTTTTTCTGCCTCCCTGAATATCTTTTCATCACAGCCAAACAGGAACAGACCAGATGAAGCTACTATGAGAAAAAGCAGAGAGAGCAGAACGTTAGAGATTGAACTAACAGATTCTGCAGAATAGGAGAATAGAGATAGAATGGAGCAGAATGATGAAAAAGGGGTCCTCCAGCAGTCTAAGCCAATAGCAGCATAACTATAGAGATACCATTTTGGCCCCATACAGGTGTTGTGAATGAAACGGTGTCCAACTTGAAAGAGGTCCTGTGTGTCGCTGAATGTGTGCATTGATGACTGAAAGACATCTTCTGCCTCCATTTATCTGTTTACTACAGTGAGTTGAATTCATGTTAATGTGGATTTAAAGACATTTCAATTAGGGGAAAAAATTGCAGGGGGAATATGAAAAAGTAATCAACCAAACTTTTCGTGACCCCAATGCAGTACCTCCATGGACCCCCTAGGGGTCGCGGACCCCCTGTTGAAGACCTTCGCTTTAGACAACAAGGCAGGTCAATGTAGGTAGCAGGGAAGAGGTCAGTTTTGGCTGAACAAGAGGCTGAAAAAGATGTGAAACCTTTAAGCTGGCCCATAACCATCAATGTTTCACCACAGGTACAGCGGAAGAGTCTGAATGAACCTTGGCTGTTTGGATAAAACAGATTTCCAGAATGTTTGGTTGTTAGATGTGAACAGCTTGTAGAGGGAAAATGGAAACAACTCTCAGCTGAAAATAAACCAAAAGGTGTGTCCATGAGCCATCCGCTCAGCGCCTGAATGCAAACACACATTTCAACATTTTAATTATACAAATTCAAATATAAAACCCTACTTTGTGTCACATCATAAACACTAAAGTCATAGGCAGTAACTTGACAAAATAGGAAAATGTTCCAGGGGCATGAATACTTTAACGACTCACTATAAAACCAGGTTTGATTTATACAGATATTTATATTTGATCATCTAAAAAAGCCCTTATAGAAGCTTCATCAACAATAAGCTGGAAGGACCAAATAAGGAGCTGAGTCCATGACAGCCGCCTGCTCTCTTGGTCCTGCCTCCTACATGCTTTAACATGACATCACCCTTCATCTAAACACAAAGAACTACTGAGAATCTGTCATAAACACTGCAGACAGTTTTCAAATACTGATTAAAGTAGTTCGGATTGAACAGAATCAATCATTTCTAAATGAGTGGAGCAGATTCTGCAGAGAGCCATAACTGAACTGACTCAATTCAAAGCAACACCTTTTGTTCTGAAGGTGAAGCCCAAGCTGCAGCTCTGCTCAGTCCTTTGGTCCTGTTGAAGGAAAAAAAGAGAATCTGCAAGCAAGCAGACATGCAAACGTCATGCAGGCTGTCAGCTTAGGGGGAAGAGGAATAAATCATGGCTGTGTTACAGGAAACGCTGCGAATCCTTGAGTGTCCTTCAGCACCTCACATACACACCAACCATCAACACTCACACAGAAACGCTCCTTTATCTCCAGACCTTCACAAACTGATCCCCCAGCCGGAAAGTGTTTATGTTGGACCTTCAGACCAGAATTATGTCTTTTGTGCTTGATAACAGGGTGGATCTTTATATCCTAGACAGAAATAAAACACACTCAGTTACAGTAAATCCGCCTTATATGTGTATATAATCCAACAGCATTCCCTAACTTGCTGGAGGGTAAGCTGTGTTTAGAACCCATTGACTTCCTGTATAAATCCACATCCTGCTGTAACTTCAGGTGTCATTTTAGGCTCCAGTCTGCACCGAATGAAAATATATTTAAAGAAAAGCAGTGCTGCTGCATAAATGTAGAGGAGAGCATGTGCTCAAGGCAGGACGTCCCCTAAGATCTCCCTCTGCAGTCAGGAATGCAGAACACCTCCAGCCACCTGTCTGCTCCACAAAACCAGAGGATCCTCAGCTCGTTCCTAACAAGTTAAAAATCATATTCCAGAAATGATTTAAATCTGCATTTACCGTTCAGATGTTCCCTGTCGTTGGATGTGGCTGTAATTCAAGCACAAATAGGTTGAAGGTGATTTAATTTTAGAAGAACAGGTCCTCACTGCTGATTGTGTTTTTATCAAAAAGTTTTTATTTTTTTTATTTATTTTTTTTGAAAATCAGCTTAGAAATTTTCCAATCCCCAGCCTCACTATTTTTGTAACCATAGTTACCGTGTCTCACTGCCGCCCACACAAAGCACAAGGGAGAGGAAGCTGGAGGATTGCTGCTGACCTGACAGCTGCAACATATATTGATATAAATTACAGAGAAATAACCTCGCTCTGCAAAAAAAAATCTAGAAATAAGTAAAAAATCTCTCAAATTAAGTGTATTTGCCCTTAATTTGATTTGGTAAATTAGTTTGCCAATGGAATTAGAATTTTTACACTTAAAATAAGATATTTAGATAATATGCACTTGAAATAAGACAATGCAATTGTTTTTTCTTATTTCAAATGTAATGTCTGGTTCTATTGCACTGCAAAAAATAGAAATCTAAATAAGTCAATTTGTCTTAAAATAAGTATATTTTTTCTTGAATTGAACAGATAAGGTTGACACTTTGCCAATTGAATAAGACAATTTATATTTAAAATAAGAAAAAACAACCGCAGTCTCTTATTTAAAGCGCATAATATCTAATCGTCTTATTTTAAGGCTAAAAATACTCATTCCATTGGCAGATCATCTTATTTAACTACTCATATTAAGGTTAGATACTCTTATTTTGAGAAATTATTGCTCAGTTTTAGATCATTTTTGCAGTGTAGCAAAGTGTTTAACTTCCATCCTCAATTCAAGAACAAATGCATTTATTTTAAGAAAAAATGTCTTATTTAGATTTGAGTTTTTTGCTCTGCTCTCGGGTCTGCAGATGTTTTCCCTGCAACTCTCCACCTTCTGGAACACAAAGTTTGGTGTTTTTCAATTCATAAAATTGAATCAGATCTCTGTCAGTTTTCCAGAGTGTGAGAGGAGGAAGTCAGACTGTGGAAAGACACAATGGCAGGAGAAGCTCAGCAGGCATAAATGAAAAAAATAACCTGATCAACGCTGACGTCTACACCAAAGTTTGGACACCAAAGGCTTCTGGGTAAGCGTTTCATTTCAGCCCTGCTCGTATCCTGTCATCAGAAGAAGAACCATCTGGAGGGGATGGTGTCATTATTAAAATACAGGAACTCCTTCTTTTCATTTGCAATTAAACTTCTAACTGAAGCTTAAGAAGGAAAAAAGCCAAATATTCCCAAAGTGGAACAATACCAGGTTGTAATTTTGAAGTCATAGCGAAGAAGGATACGATAACCAGCCCGGTTAGAAGATAAATACCGATGGCTTCTTCCACAGTTTGGCACTAATGAGCATTTTTGCTAATTTTCCTCGCTGTCCATGTCTGAATGTTTTCAGATGAATTTAGATTAGACAAACATGGAAGATCCTTCTTCTGGAAGATGCCCTTTGTCACATAGGATGTGAAAATCCGACCCAACTGCAAAAACCATCTGGAAATAAGTAAATCAATTCTTATATTTAGGGTATTAACCCTTATTTAAGCAGATAAACAAGATGATCTGCCAATGGAATTAGTATTTTTACACTTCAAATAAGATAATTAGATAATATGCAACTTAAATAAGACAATAAAATTGTTTTCTCTGATCTTAAATGTAAATTCTCTGGTTCCATTTGCAAAGTGTCTCACTTACCACGTCAATTGAGGAACAAATGCACTTATTTTAAGAAAAAAATGGTTTGTTTAGATTTCATTTTTTGCAGTATGACTAAAACATCTCTAATATATTTGTAAAAAAGCTGAAACTACGGCTGGGGTTTTATTTTAGAAATAAAACTTGTTTTAACATGTCAGCCAGACACTTGTGCAGGCTATTTTTTAAAGTGTTTTGGACTATGGTGATGTTGTCTACATGCATGCTGCTTCTAGTACTCTCCACCTGTTAGATTCTGTGTACCATAGTGCTTTGCGCTTCTTAACTAACTCCTATTCCCGTACTCATCATTGTACACTGTATGAACTGGTAGGCTGGCCGTCACTAAATCTACGTAGACAACTTCATTTGTATATTTTTCTATACAAGGCCATGTTGGGTAAACTGCCGGCATATTTATGCAATCTCCTCAAGCTAAATTCCAGCCATTTTCATCTCCGTTCCACCAGGTGGCACTCTTACCAGGTTCCAATAGTTTTTACTGAGCTCGGGAAGAAATCCTTCTATTACTTTGATCCATGGTCCTGGAATAATTTGCAAAACTTGCTCCATTTAAATGATCTAGTCCCATTGAATGAATTTAAGGCCATGTTAAAGTGTCATGTAATTCAAAAAGGTAACTGCCCTATGTGACCTGTCTTTTCCTCTACGTGAGATTTTGTCTATGCTGTATTTCACTTTGTATTTTAACTGGTGTGCCGTCTTGGCCAGGTCTCTCTCGAAAAAGAGATTTCAATCTCAAGGGACTTCCTGGTTAAATAAAATAAATATGGGTTTTATATTTTATGTTCTTTGACAATCATACAAGTTTTGTAAGTTTCTGTTGAGAGCATGATATAATTTGCTTTTTGTACTCACAAGCTCTTGGTGCCATGCTCTGACCATGCTGACCATGAGGTAATTTGTTGTTGGTTTTCGGCTGTCCATGAGCCCTGAGTTGGTTCGGGGGTGCCCGTTCCATATTTTTGTTTCTGTATTCATGCGCTCCAGGCATGAGAGGGAGCGATCACTTTTCCTGATTGGGTGAAAGATTTTCCTTTGAAGTTTGGCATAAATGGCGAGTGGCGGTTGGCACTGGCAGAGTCTGTTGGGTTTCGTACGAACAACTAGCTGCACAGGTTGCTGCCCTGCTGGGGTCGACTGGCTCACCCCAATGCTTTTCTGTCATACAAATACAAACAATTGTATTTCCAATTTATAGTTTGGGAGCTGAACTTGCTTTAATTCAAAGATGTCATTTCAGGCGGAATTTGCTCCTGAGACCCTTGTGGCTTAATGGATTAAGTGTGGCAATTTCTTGATAAACTGACCACACATAGATAAAGTTTAGAGGTGTATTTCCTCACTTAAAACTTAATGTATGAAAACAACATTTGTACACTCTCCATCAGCTGCTGCTGGCGGAGCTAAGCACTACAGCTGTACATAAAAAAAAAAAACGTCCCTCAACAAGCTCCAGGGAAGCTAGAAAGTCTTGGATCTGTATGAAAATATCCAGATAAATGTGTTGGAAACACCAGCCAGGCTTTCAGAAACCCCAGGCTGCTGAGTGGCATTAGGAAAGGGTGCTAACAGAGCTTTAACATGGTCAGGCCATCAGACCACAGACCCCTATGTGGAGCACTTCTAAAACGATATAGAAATAAGCATACATTTCTTTAATCAACTGTATTCACTCTTAATTTGAGAGGGAGGTACTCTGAGTAGAGCCGCTGCTCCTCCACGTCGAGAGGAGCCAGTTGAGGTGGCTCGGGCTTCTGGTTAGGATGCCTCATGGACGCCTCCCTGGTGAGGTGTTCCGGGCCCCGGGGAAGACCCAGGACACGCTGGAGAGACTGGCCTGGGAACGCCTTGGGGTTCCTCCTGAGGGGCTAGAAGAAGTGGCTGGGGAGAGGGAATTCTGGGCCTCCCTTCTTAAGCTGCTGCCCCCGCGACCCGACCCCGGATAAGCGAAGGAAAATGGATGGATGGATGGATGGTTTCTTCTAGTATTTTCAAAAATAGATTAATATTCTCTTTCTATTTCTGTACTAAAATCTATTTGACATGGTTTCATGTCAAATTTTAATTGTGCCGGTGAAGATTCTCAGTCTCAGTGGTTCCAAAAAAAGTTATAAAACAATCCTCTGGACTTTGTTTCCAAGTTTGAAGATGTTTCTCTTCTCTGTAGTTTAATTAAAAATGTCAGAAATAGCGTTGAGTTCCAGGCTTTTTTTTGTTTGTTGGTCCGCTGTATAAAGCCTGGAACTCAACGCTATTTCTGACCTTTTGAACTGAATAGAAACGTCTTCAAACTTGGAAACAAAGTCCAGAGGATTGTTTTATAACTTTTTTGAAAATTTTGAATTTGCATTTTGGTTTTCAACAAATTCTCCTTATTCTAAATAATCAACCATAACTGAGTGAGATAAATCCTGCTCTGTGTGATCTAGGTCTATCAATTCAGCTTACTGAAATAATTCAGTGAAACACACCTGCAGGTTGGAGAACAGGGGAGACACTCCGCCTGAGGGGGGCAGCAGTGCGCACATTGTGGCCCACGTTGAAGCTAACAGAAGAAGAAGAAGCGACAGTCCTCCTCATCTCGTCTTCCGGTGAAGGTTCAGTCTTTTCGGAGAAGATGGCGGACACAGAAGGTGAGTGTGCGGAACGCGGGTCACATTTTAGTCATTTCTGATCAAATAATGATAAACTTTAATCTTCCTCTCGTCATTTGGAGGAATTTCTCTCTAGAAAATGATCTAAATATATAATCTGGGTTATTTTATCGCAGCCATTAAGCTGCTTTGGTAATTTAGTCTAAAGTGTAGCTCAGATTATTAGTTATTTTAAAGCTATTCTTAGATCCAAACTGTGCGCATTTAGATGAGTGACTTAGGTTAAACATTTTATTTTTTAATTGTGGAGCACCAGGCGCGTGGACTATAACTGCGTGGAGTGGGGAAACACGTGGTGAGAATCGGACCTGTGATCCAGCGGACCCCACTCGCCAAATCAACCAGTGAAATGATTATTACAGGAAAACTAAAAACGAAGCGCTGTCATGGCTGAAAAGTTTGTTCTGATTTTAACCCGCATCACTGTAGAACAGCTTTAATATAGACATAGTTGAACCGATCTGTGTCTAATCTATTTTATTCTATTCTATGCCGGTGGATCAGCCTGTCCGTCAGTAATCGACGTTTAGCTTCTCTTTATTTTGCGGATTTTAAACCTCAGTGGCCTGCTAGCTGCAGAGCTAGCTGCTGCGCGGGGCAACACGTGCTGTTTTCAGCACGTGGTCCTTCAGTTGGAACGTATGAAGAAGAATGTGTGGCCCCTCCTCACCTACTCTGCAGCTAAACCTGCAGTTTGTCCATATCAGGAATCCCCAAAGTCTATCCTCTATGGCTGCAGGTATTGGAGGTTTCCTTGCTCCAGCACAGCTGATTTTAATTGAAAGCTGATTAACAGGCTTTTGGTCTACTGCAATCATAATCAGCTGTGCTAAAGCAGAGAAACCTCTAAAACCTGCAGGACAGCGGCCCTTGAAGACAAAGTTTGGGGATGCCTGTTTTAGAGGTTTCTTTGCTTCAGCACATCTGATTTCCATTGATAGCTGATTAACAGGCTTCTGCTGAACTACACTAATCAGAATCAGCTGTGCTGAAGCTGAGAAACCTCTAAATCCTGCAGGACAGCGGCCCTCCAGGACCGCCTTGGGGATGCCTGAATTTCATGGAAGAATCTGGATGAATACTGAGGAGGTAGCAGCCATATGCATCAGGTGTGTCGGACCAAGAGTGAGTCTAAAAGCTGCAGGATGCCAACCCTCAGGAACTGGTATTGCCAACACAACCAAGTGTTGAAGTTTATTTCAGAGGCTCTGACCTTAGCTTCCACATTTGCCCCTTAACCAGAGGAAACCCAGGGTTTCCACGGGTCATTTTAAATTAAGGCCTTAATTGGCATAAAAAAATATTAAACGTGTTTATTGTGGCATTTAAAATGCTTGATTAAAATTTTGCGTGGAACTGCTTCCGGCGGATCGCAAAGCTGTATGTTCAGAAAAGAAGCTTGAGTCTGAGAAAGAGAGGGCAAATTTCAACAAAAGTGGTTGGAAAATGAGGATGCAGCCTGACGACGGCATTAAAATTATTTCTAAAGCATTAAAAAGCATTAATTTTGAGTTATTCATTCCTGTATAAACCCTGGAAACCCAGTTTATGGAAATGGATGAACCGTTAAATCTGAACCACAAGCAAATATGTAGAAACTGAGGAGACCAACTGCTTCTGATCTTCAGCTCCAAGTTTTGCCGATCAGTCTGCAGCCATTATTTCTACATGGAGCTAATGTTAGTTACTTTGATCCAACCATGTTTTCCTTCTGTGGTTTCAGCATCTGTAAAGAAGAAGAAGAAGTCGAAGAGAATCAGCGAAGGAATAGTCGGGGTTTGTGGAAACTTGACCTGAAGCTTTACAATGTGCCGAGTTCCTCCTCTGGATGTTTTACCGTTTGCTTCTGCTTCTCAGGAGATCCAACAGAGCGGAGACTTCTTCATCAAGCCAGAGTCGACGACAGTTTCTCTAGAGACGTCACAGTGGCCCCTGCTGTTAAAGGTCAGAGGCCACAGAGTGGGGGGGGGGGAGAACCTGCAGGATGATGTGAAATGATGAAGCAGTTTATCCATTCGCTGAGTGCCGCTGTCCTGTTGCAGTCCTTGCCTCTGCTTCCGTTCTGGGGGCGGGGCCCCTCCACCGGGGTGCTGGCAGTATCATGGCGTTCTGCCAGAGGACCGCCAGAAGCCCCACGGGGGGTGTGACTCAACCAGGCTGCGGCCAAGACGACTTTCTGCTCTGATCACATAGAATCGGTTGCAGGGTCAGTTCAGGGCCTCCAGTGGCGGGCAGCTGTAGGCGGTTCTGCTCGGGTCGTCTGCAGATCAGGAGATTAGAAACATTTAATCCATTAGAATCGGATAGAAAGCTGGGAAGTTCAGTTTCACAGGTTAGGGTTGGTTAATGTTTGGCAGAGATGCAGCCGTTTCCTATCTGCTCCAAATATGGTTAAAACGTCTGATCTGTTTCCTGCAGAACTTTCATAAGTTGAACATTCGAACAGCCCATTACACGCCCATACCATGCGGGAGCAACCCCCTGAAGAGGAACATCACTGACTATGTCAAGTAAGTCAGTGCCGACTCGCCGCCTGTGCCGGGTCACGAGTGGTTCTGATCGGCTGGTTTCTGGTCTCTTCAGGTCTGGCTTCATTAACCTGGACAAACCGGCCAACCCGTCGTCTCATGAGGTGGTGGCGTGGATCCGAAGGATTCTACGGGTGGAGAAGACTGGTCACAGTGGAACGTTGGACCCCAAGGTCACCGGCTGTCTGATCGTCTGCATAGACCGCGCCACGCGGCTGGTCAAGTCCCAGCAGAGCGCTGGTGGGTTCTCCTCAATGACTGAATCTGACTGGTGGCGGGTGCCAGGAACACTCCATTCTGCTCCCTTCTGATGTCTGTGTTCAGACGGGGATGGGAACAGCACAAAGAGTCACGCCTTCTCTGCTCTGGGTTGCAGGTAAAGAGTACGTGGGAATCGTTCGGCTGCACAACGCCATCGAGAATGAGCAAACTCTGGCCCGG
Organism: Cyprinodon diabolis; assembly: GCA_030533445.1. Classification (NCBI taxonomy): domain Eukaryota; kingdom Metazoa; phylum Chordata; class Actinopteri; order Cyprinodontiformes; family Cyprinodontidae; genus Cyprinodon; species Cyprinodon diabolis. Next base: position 8,185,320 of record CM060080.1, read on the forward strand.
GTAGGTTCCTCTGGGTGGTACAATCTGCTGCAGATTTCAGCCCCACGGCGGTGAAACATCTGATGTTCCCCTGATGTCTGCAGGCCATGGAGACGCTGACCGGAGCGCTGTTCCAGCGGCCGCCGCTGATCGCTGCCGTCAAACGCCAGCTGAGGGTCCGGACCATCTATGAGAGCAAGCTGATAGAATATGATCCAGAGAGGAGGCTTGGTGAGGAACCACTTGGTCTTTCTGCATTTAGAGAAGGTTCTCATCAGCAGCTGTCAGGCTGCACACTCGCTGCAAGAATTACGCTTAGATTGGAGCCGTTTTTACTCCCCATCTCAGTTGTTTGTTTATCCTTTTATGAGCTATAAAAAAGGAACATTTGTTTATCTGATGTCGTCTGTAGTTCAGGGAAGTGACCAATACCTTTTCATCAATCTAGTTTCGTCCAAATCGACTTATTTGATTCAATTTTTTTCACCAGATTTATTTAAATATACAACGGAGAATCATAGTCAGGCCAGATTGTTTGTTTATACAACAATAAGGTCATAACATGATGAGGATAATGTAAAATAAAGCTGAAAGTCATCATAATGTTTCTACTTTATAGTAGAGTATTATTCTCATAATGTTAAAATGTATTTTTTAAATTTTCTAGAATGGCCCTGAAAGAAAATCCTCTTAAAGATAATTTCATTACTACTGTGGTCATCGTCCACTAGATGGCGCTCCTGTTCAGCCTCATTGCTATCAAGGGTTACATTTTGATTAATGGCAGACATAGAGGGGGGGTGACTCTGATCCAAAGTTTTTAATGGTACTTTAGGTTTTTAATGTGAACCTTTTTGGTCTTGGAACAGAACTAGTTACAGGGTTCCCACAGGTCCTTAAAAAGTCTTAAAAGGCATTGAATTTTTCAAAATAAAACTAAGGCCTTAATTGGTATTAAAATGTCTTAAATCAGTCTTCGTAGGTCTTAATTTTTAAAACATCATAAATAAGATTATTTTTATTATGATTTGTTTTTGTAATCTAAATAAAACGTTAAAATTGACTTTTTTTTTCTTCTTCATAAAAAAAAAATAAAAATGGCTCGCCATTATTGATTCCGTCCCGATAGTGGAGCCAATAAAAGCGTTGTTGCGGCCGGAACATTTGGGAGATGCACCATTAACTTTTTGTCTGGAAAATATCAGCAAGTGTAAATGTAACCAAAATTGTCTCCAGCCAAGAGTTTTCTCCATGGCTAAAACCAGGGAACATTCATGAGGCTCAGTGGATTTCGTGCAAGAAGTGATTCAAGCTCAGAACGATGGGAATTAAGGCAGTGGAGTCGCACATGCGAAGCACGAAACACAAAGCGTCAAAATCAAGTTACTGAGAAACAGCCGGTATTTCTCAGTTTTGTTCCTTGTCTGTGCAACGCCTCCACTTATCACCAAATCAAACATACTAAGAAAACGATACAAAGAAAAATAGCTGCAAAAAAGACTTAGCACTGGTTATGTTGTGGCTTTAAAACTGATTTGTTTTGTTCCCTGCTAAAACAAAGTTTGTGAATTCAGTTAAATAATTGTTAAAATATATCTGTCATTTGTGTGTTTTTAGCTTTCTTCCTGTATGGGAAGCTTTTCAAAATTTGACGCTGATCCAAAGTTTTTAATGGTACTTTAGGTTTTTAATGTGAACCTTTTTGGTCTTGGAACAGAACTAGTTCTGAGGTCCACTCGGTCCATTTCCAGTTAGAACCAGGGTTGGCTGCAGTGGCTCAGACTCCATCCTTCTATTTATTTACAGGCATCTTCTGGGTCAGCTGTGAGGCTGGGACCTACATCCGGACCCTGTGTGTCCACCTGGGGCTACTGCTAGGTGTGGGAGGTCAGATGCAGGAGCTCCGCCGGGTCCGCTCCGGAGTCCTGGGAGAGAAGGTGAGAAGGACTTCCTGTTTCCAGGTCCAAAGCGTTGAGTCCAGCTCTGCTGTTCAGTGCCGAGTTGTTAATTAGACTTTGGAAGAGCAGAAAGCAGTGGAGACACGATGGCCAGAGATTCCTGACCTTTGAGCCTCAGTGCTGCTAACAAACGACCCGTCTGTGCTTTCAGGACAACATGGTGACAATGCACGATGTTCTAGATGCCCAGTGGCAGTTTGATCACAATAAAGATGAGACGTATCTGAGGAGAGTCATCTTCCCCCTAGAAAGGCTGCTGGTGTCGTACAAGCGGCTGGTGATGAAGGACAGTGCGGTGAGTCTTCCTCAGGACGGTGGATGAGCGCGTCGCTCTGCTGCTGCCTCAGAGGTTTAACCTTTTCATCCGTCTACAGGTGAACGCCATCTGCTACGGTGCAAAGATCATGCTTCCTGGGGTCCTCCGCTACGAAGACGGCATCGAGGTCAACCAGGACATCGTCGTCATAACGACCAAGGGCGAGGCCATCTGCACAGGTGAGGGTTGGTCCCAGCGGGCCGAGGAGTGGAGGCCACATGATGAGTTGAATAGATGCAGCAGCTTTCGAGCAGTGGTGACCTGCTATCTATCACCCTTACCTGATGGCGTTCATCAGGACGTCTAACCTGACAGACAGATCGGTCAATCAGACTGAAGCTCCTCCTCTTTTCTCGCAGCCGTGGCTCTGATGACGACCGCTGTCATTTCTACATGCGATCACGGCGTCGTTGCAAAGATCAAGAGGGTCATCATGGAGAGGGACACATATCCTCGCAAGTGGGGCCTGGGTCCCAAGGTACGGCTGGAGCTCCAGGTTGTTCCGTTTTCAGTCTGTTTGTGCTGCGGTCTGATGGATTGTTTTCTTTGAATCAGGCGAGCCAGAAGAAGATGATGATCCAGAAGGGGCTCCTGGACAAGCATGGGAAACCCAACGGCAGCACACCACAGGAGTGGAAGGAGCATTACGTGGACTACAGGTAGGCGTAATGCTGGCGAGCCCCGGTTCTCTGCAGAGAGTTATCCCAGTCTGAGCTGACGTGCTCTTTCAGGGAGTCACTCTGCTAAAGCAACGCTCTGCTGGGCGTCGGCGCTCAGCGATCAGCTGAGGGTTCAGCCCAGCAGAGAACAGATGGTTCTATGGACGCCTCTGACCGTCTCTAAACACGTCTAACCTAAATGTTTGTTTTCTCTTTGCAGCGTTTCTGGAGCCGCAGCCTCAGGCGACGCTTCAGCAAAGGTAATCCTCTGCTTTTCAGGAACATAGTTTTTGATTCCATTCTCCTGATGAGAGGAAAATTTTAATCGAGAAAGTTTGTTTAACTTAATGCATGTCCAGCCATCAGTACGCTTTAATATTACACTGGTTAAACTTTTACCAATATAGATGTGTTATAAATCCTTACAGTTTAGATTATCCATTAAAAAAACACAGCGAGCACCAAAGAACAATTAATAAAGATATAGCAGCATGTTTAATAAAGCTTTGACTTCCTCCCTTTGAAGCGATCCTGAAGTTTTATTATAAATCCAATACTTATTGATATTCCATTTGTCCGTAAGCGTCCACGGATTAAAAGTAATCCATAAAATCTAATGCTAATCTCCTTGCTAGTTACCTTAGCTTCCTCAAATGTTTCCTGACGATGTTGGGTATGTTTGTTTTCCTCACCTTCCAGCCTTCAAAACAAGTGTCCCTGCCTTCCCCATTTTGAGAATTGATGTCGGGGCAGCCCTTAGAGTGTCAAAGCGTTCCCTCTAAGCTGCTTACTTTTACTTATGCTTCCAGTCATGTTATTCCTCAAAGTCTGCCTGCTATTGGTTATGGCCACATGCAATGAAATGACCTTTAAAACAAGGCTAATTTGAACAATGCAGCCCAGATATAGCCATGCAGACCTGATCCTGGATCCTCACAAACTGTTAATTATTCAAAAATATTGTGTCCATTAAAAAGCTCTAATTGGATTTTTTGGGGGGGTAAAATTGTTTAAAAGCAATAAGCACAATTTGGATTAATTTGTCAGATTTTGGGGACGCTGCCTCGGAAGTATGTCCCTTATCTCTAGGACCGTTATACCTAGAAGTCTGGAATGTTCTGCAGCTGTTGACATGATTCAGAATGATTGTAAAACAACATGCCTGCAAACATATCCTTCTTACTGCTATATAAAAAAAAACTGAGTCATGTTTGAACTGATGCAGTTTAGGCTGTGTTTTAGTTGCACTATTTTCATTTATATTTTCAGAAACAAGAAATTGTTAGCTTTCAAATGATGTATCATGCGTTTAATTTGGGCTTAAAGTTCCTCAGTTATTTGCTTTTCTACATGTTTATGCAAAAAGGTGAGGATTATTTAAGACAAGATGGATATTAAGAGGATTAACTGGGAATTTCTGCATGAGCTGATTTAATGCCTGGTAAAATAGCGACCATGTTTGGATCATTGATCGTTTGTCCCTTTGATCTTCAGAGGAAGAGGGAGGCAGCGGAGAGTGACGGAGAAACGGCCCAGCCCAGCACGCCGTCTGCAGACGACATCAAGAAGGAGAAGAAGAGGAAAAAAAAGGAGAAGAAAGCCAAACTGGAGGTGGAGGCGGAAAAAACGGAGGAGGAGCCGGACGTGCCGGTCAGTCCCACGTCGCATCACTTCTCCCTCCTGGAAACGCTGCAGATGGTTGATTGTGAGCTTTGTCTTCCAGGTGGTTGAAAAGCCCAAAAAGAAGAAAAAGAAACAGAAGGAGGGCGACCCGTCAGAGTGACCCCCGCCTCATCCGCTGAGCATCAGCACATGGTGCTAACGGACTTAAACTCACGTCCAGGACAAACCGCCGGCTTCAACATTTGACCACACAGTCCATTTCTAACCGGTAGGAAACAGGAAGTCCCATCGCTGCCTTTGGTGGAGCAGCCGTCTCTGGGTTCACACTGCTGCCTCCGTCCCCTCAGACCAGATACCTGGAGGACAGAAGCCCTGGCCATGAGCAGGGGGGCGGGGCTTATCGAGGAAGACGAAAGAACATCTTTGTGTATAAAACTGATCAATTTATTTCAATCTGTAAATATTTTACTTTTTTATTTTGAAATAAAAAATGTGTTCTGTATTTTTCTTCTGTCTGACCCGCCTGGTTCTGCAGAACCTGATGTCTGTTTGTCCCTCTGGACCTTTCAGTGCTTTACTGAAAACTTTAAATGTCCAAGTTTTCTGCTTAAATCAGCAAAAAGACGGAGATCAAAGATAAATCTTGATGTAGAAAAAAAACAACAAAGTAGCTGCTGAAAGGTTTCCTTCCCCTAACTTCAATTTGGCTGCCAGAAAACTGCTCTGCCTCAAATCTTTTGCAACAGGATAATTCAGTTTTTTTTTGTGCACACAGGTCTTTTCTGTTGCGATGACCTCCTTACTGACAGACCTACAACTCTATAGATATTTCCTGCCAGTGTCTGAGTCCAACAGGCCGTCCTCAGCTGCTTGCTCTGGAGAGCAGAGTTTGCTGCTTTTAGATGTTATCTCCAGTAGCAGAAAAGTCGCTAGATTTGGCGCTAGGAGCTTTTTTGAAATCAAAGTGCTACATGGGTCTGAAAAGTCGCTAAATATAGCGACTAAAGCGCTAAGTTGGCCACACTGCTCTTTGCATCGTTTGTTTTCAAATGGTTTGCTGCTGTCTGTTTGGACCTTTCTAAACATGTGCAGCAAATTGACTGATCCAATATGGTGGACACTGTAGGGGGAGGCTGAGACACACTTAATATTATAAGAGTTCTGATGGTATTTTAGCCATAGGAATTTTTATAAAACACAGTGCACAAATAAGGAATAGTTTTATTTACCATACATGTAGACAGTTTTTTGGGGCCCTAGGCACCTGCCTAGTATTGCCTCATGGTAAATCCCCCCCTGATTGATCTAACATTCAAGAAATAATCCTGCAATATTATTGCAGTTTTGATATGTTCTAGTTTCACTAAATATGATTCCTGAGATCCGAAAGAAACAAAATGGCATTCTCCACAGCTACAATAAACATTCAAGATGTCTATAAATTTCAGATTTCTGTATTCCTAATATTACTGGTCAGCATCGATATAAACTTGCAGATTTGAATCTGATTTCGTTAAAACCTGCTTGGTGAAATGGACCCTTGGAAAGAGGCTTTCAGCAGAAAAACAAATATATAAAATATAAACATCACCAAACACAAATCCCACTTTTTAAAAACAAAATTAGAAAACTAGAGACTGATCTCCAATATAAACCACATCCATATAAAGGTTCTTCATTACAAAGATAATCATGTGCAAAAAAACAGCAAAACTTAATTAACCCCAAATTTAAGGCACTAGCAGAAACTGGAAAGCTTTGGTTTGAGTCCAGCTGGGAAGTCTCCAGGTTTGCTGGTTATACTGGCCACAGAGGAGCAGCATTAACAGAACCATTCTGATCCCATCAGAGCTGGGTAGAGCATCCAGAAGGTGGCACATCCCGTAGCCTGATGCTACCAGCATCGTGCTTCACTGTAAGGATAATGGGGAGGAGCTTCCTGGTAAAGGCTGTGACCCCTCAGACATGGGATTTCTTAGTTTACTATGTAAGACATTAGCAATAATCTAAAATATGTTTTCCTTCATAATGAGGTATAATGTTTGTAGATTTAATTAGATTAATTTAAAGCCATCTGGATTAATACTGGAACAGATTGGTTTCAGATTTCCTCCTGAAGGACAATCAGAGAAAATGCTAATGCTGTAAAATGCTAACCAAGCTGCCCCCATGGAGAAAAGACAGCTAGTCAAGCTTTTCCTCACTGTGGATTCTACTCCTCTTTAGCACTACTTTGATTCAGCAAAGATGGAGGTTTTGTGTCAAATGTGGGATACTGGGAGAGTCCAAGACCAAACCCCCCTGCAGAGCCAGAGCAGCACACAGAACCCTCTGACCTTTCACCAGCTGCAGTCTATGAGCTTTAGCCCATCAGGCTGGGGTTAGACAGCAGGGTAAAGCTGTAGGTCCACCTTAAAAACCAAACAGAACCAAAATGAAGTGGTGAGGGAGGTGGGAGAGGACATCATCTTCTGACGGCTCTGATCCAAAGTCAGATACAGCCGCAGGACAGAAGGTCTCTGTTGGAGCTGGTCGTGACTCGGACTCGGTTATTGGTCCGTTGCTGCAGGACGGAGATGAGCTGCAGCAGACGAGGACTCGGCTGGTTAACGACCCAGCTCGGATCCTTTGGGTCGGGCCTGTAAAACGAATCCAGAACCTCCAGGGTGGTTAGATGCTGAAGATGGTGGAGACCCAGGAAGTCTTCATCCGAGACGTGATGATGTCTGAGGTGAGAAACCACAGGTTACCAAGGAAACCTTTCACCAAGTTTGTCTTTTGTCACATTTAACTCTGCATTTAACTCATCCCCTTGGGGAGCAGTGGGCTGCCACTGTGTGGCGCCCGGGGAGCAGTCTGTGGGAGTGGGTCTCAGAACCTCAGGATTCTGAAATGCTGGTGTTTGAGCATCTCACCTGATGGCCAGAGTCCTCAGATGAGGAAACAGCTGTGGGAGCAACCTGACCAGGTTGGAGGAGGAGCTCCATGGTTCCAGGTGCAGGTGTTGCAGGTTCGGAGCTCGGAGGGAAACCACATGGAGATCTTCAGGCTGAAGGTCCACACAGAGAGTCAGGCTGAGGAGGGAGGATGGGAGGAAGTCTGCGTACACCTCCAGGGGATGGCCTCCTGGTGGCAGAGAAGATGGAGCCGCACCACATGAGGAAGAGGAGTAGAGGCTCTTCAGTTCTTACGGGGAAACCAAGCATGGCAACCTTTTTCTCCTGAATGGTTTCCGTAAATATTATGGGAAACAGTTCCTCTTTTGATTGATCATTTCTCATTAATCAAATATGAAAAAAACAAACAAAAAAACGAAAAACAAACAAACAAATGAATTCATTTTTTTTCTGATTTAATTTTGGGCTCAGAGATAACAATAGTTATAATTGTTGGGTTGTGTCCAGCAAACTGATGTTTTTATAACATCATTTATAAAGGTGAGATTCTATGGGAGTCCAAAAGGGGAAAAACAACATTTAAATGCTTTTCAGCCATTTTAATGTGTTAGTGTTAGTTTTAGTAGGGAACTAAAAAATAACAAATAAATAAATAATAAAAGCTGATATTTGTATTTTTTTTTATTTAATTAAATGATTTAGGAAAAAAAAAAAGTTTTGTTTCTTGTTATTTTCCATTGCTTCAATTTGAAAACTAAAATAAACATGATGGAAAAAAAAAGAAACATGAATGAATCTGTTCTGATTTCCTGCTTATGGGGGATTTACTCTCCCTGCATTGAAAACTTTTAATCCTCACAATCAGAACTTCTGCTTTCTTTTTTCTGAAATTTAAGAATTTTTCTTTGAAGGAAGCCATTTATGTTAAGAATTTTTTTGATTTCTTTGATTTCAGCTTTCAAAACCTACAATGCAGCAATAGAGATGATTCCTTCCCGCTATCATCGCAGCCCCAACCCCTTTACAGGAGAACAGAAGACCTCGTCTATTCAGACAGGCCAACAATTCCCTTTAACGACCTCCTTTCAGAGACATAGTCAGGTATGGGGGATTGCAGACTGACAAAGAAGCCTAACCACCCCCATTCCAAAGGGTTGGACCCGTTCGTCCGTTTCTATTTGCATGTTTTCTAAACCAAAACAAGGCTTTGTTGGGCTACTGTATAAAGCCTGGAACTCAACGCTATTTCTGACACTTGGAATTGAAATTAATTTTAGATGTGATTAATCTATCTCTGTTACAGGGATATGTACCTAAAGCTTTTAAGGTTGCTGTAATTAAACCTCTGCTTAAGAAACCGTCTCTTGACCCAGATAACTTGGTTAATTATAGACCTATATCCAATCTTCCTTTCTTATCCAAAATTCTTGAGAAAGTAGTTGCCAAACAAGTTTGCGATCACTTACACCATAATGAACTTTGAAGAGTTTCAGTCTGGCTTTAGAGCTCATCATAGCACTGAAACAGCTCTGGTGAAAGTCACTAATGATATTCTCATGGCCTCAGATAATGGACTTGTATCTGTGCTCGTCCTGTTGGATCTCAGTGCTGCATTTGATCCAGTTGACCATAATATTCTTTTAGAAAGACTTGAATATTTTGTTGGAATTAAAGGAACAGCACTAGACTGGTTTAAATCTTATCTATCTGATCGAATTCAGTTTGTTCATGTTAATGATAGATCTTCAACACGCTCAAAGGTTACCTGTGGAGTACCACAGGGATCAGTGCTAGGACCAATTCTCTTTATTATATATATGCTCCCAATCAGTATAGTTATTAGACAGCATGGGATTAATTTCCACTGTTATGCTGATGATACCCAGCTATATCTGTCTATAAATCCAAATGAAGCTAACCCATTACATAGATTACAGGCATGTCTTGAAGACATAAAAACCTGGATGACTCTTAACTTTCTGCTTCTGAATGCAGACAAAACAGAAGTTATAGTCTTTGGAACAGAGTCTCTGAAAAAGAAGCTGATTAGCCAGTCACTTCATTTGGATCGGATTAAACTGATTTCAGATAATAAAGTAAAAAATCTTGGTGTTATTTTTGATCAGGGCCTGTCATTTAAATCCCATATCAAATAGGTTTCTAGAATTTCCTTCTTTCATCTGAGGAACATTGCAAAAATTAGAAATCTCCTGTCCAGAGGTGATGCTGAGAAACTAGTCCATGCATTTTTTACTTCAAGGCTGGACTATTGTAATTCTTTACTATCAGGAAGTCCACAAACTGTAGTTAAAAGCCTTCAGCTGATCCAAAATGCTGCAGCCAGAGTTCTGATGAAAATTAAAAAGAGAGATCATATCTCTCCTATCCTGGCTTCTCTTCATTGGCTTCCTGTTAAATCAAGAATAGAATTTAAAATCCTCCTTCTCACATATAAAGCCTTAAATGGCCAAGCTCCATCTTATATCAGAGATCTGATTGTTCCTTATGTTCCTAACAGAGCACTTCGCTCTCAATCTGCAGGTTTACTAGTGGGGTCTAGAATTTCTAAAAATAGAATGGGAGGCAGATCATTTAGTTATCAGGCTCCTCTCCTGTGGAACCAACTACCAGTTTTAGTCCGTGAGGCAGACACCCTGTCTACTTTTAAGGCTAGGCTTAAAACTTTCCTTTTTGATAAAGCTTATAGTTAGAGTGGCTCAGGTTATCCTGAGCTATCTCTATAGTTATGCTGCTATAGGCTTAGACTGCAGGAGGACATAGGGACCCCCATTTCATCATTCTGCTTCATTCTCTCTCTGTTCTCCTATTCTGCAGAATCTGTTAGTTCAATCTCTAACGTTCTGCTCTCTCTGCTTTTCCTCAGAGTAGCTTTGCCTCGTCTGTTCCTTTTGGCTGTGACGTCATCCTGGAAAGAAACATCAGCTGTGCTGCTGCCATCAACACCTTTGTTTATAGATGTTGGAGATCGGCCTGTTTTCCAGTGTGGTCCTGTGACTGGGTGGAAGTGCTCTCTTCGTCCTCTGGCATGGGAGCTGGCTCGGAGCTCGTCTGCCTGGCTGTGTGTTTCCTGGACGGGGCCGCATTTTACAGCTGCTTTTTGTATCTCTGCTTCTGTCTCCTTGAACCCCAGTCGGCCTCAGCAGATGGCCGCTCACACTGAGCCTGGTTCTGCTGGAGGTTTCTTCCTGTTAAAAGGGAGTTTTTCATCTCCACTGTCGCTACAAGCATGCTTAGTGTGAGGGATTGTATTTGAGTCAATGAGTCAATGCAATCAACTGGTTTTCCTTAGATATAAAACTTTGTATCAATTTGACTGTATGATCTGGTTGAACTGTAAAGTGCCTTGAGATGACATGTGTTGTGAATTTGGCGCTATATAAATAAACTGAATTGAATTGAAAAAGCTTCCTGGATGGGAAGAGAAACGTCTTCAAACTTGGAAACAAAGTCCAGGTGATTGTTTAACTTTTTTTGGAATAAGTGTATAACAGCAAAACTACAGATATATTTCAGTATAGCCTGGATAGTTTAATTGTACTGCAGCAGAAGGGATTAAATATATCTAGTCAAATAATATTTCACCAGAATACCAGGAGTTAGTAACAGATTCATAAAGTGACTCTTATTAATAATATTATAGATTAGACCTGCTGGGCTTAACCATACCATGGGATGTAATACTTAAGATCTGAACACAGCTTCTCTCAAAATACAACTAAGAAAATAGCAAAGAGGCTCTTTTTTTATATTTACCTTTTTTAATGTGAGATATTTCCATTAAAAAAAAATTTTTTATGGAAGATCCCCAAAACTTATAACCTGACTCCGCCAGATGGATTTGCTCCGCATATCCATCTGGAAACCTTCCGTTGAAGTAATTTTGGGAAGGGGCGAAAATACTGGTTAGCTGATTGGCCTATGTTGGTGATAGACGGGCCAAATAAACCAATCAGATCAACGAAGCATATGACGTACTAACAGAGCGACGACGAAAACACAACCACAAGCCAGGCTACTCTTGCTGAAACCAGTGGGGAGAAAAGAAAAAACATATTTTCCTCTGAGAAAAGCCTCCAGAGCAGTGTTTTGCTCTTCTTTCAGTGAAGAAATACTCTGTAATTCCTATAAAACTTGCTCGATAGCCACGCTAACGCTAGTTTCTTCGGCTGAAGCCGCCATGTTCTTTAGACTGAACTGTTGCGCTTCTCGTTGCATCACACCTCAACCCGCCTCAAAGCCAACGCTGATTGGACGTTCGTTTGGTGAACGGCTCCAAATTTTCTTCAGCAGAGAGTCTCCAGACTGATTAGCGAGGGAAACCTTGACAGCTCGCGAGATCAGGATGGGCTCACGAGGCTACAAAAGTTATAGTTTTAATTTGGAAGGTTAGCAGTTTCTTAAGGATGGAAAACATGTAAATCCAACATGGCTGCTACAGAGACTTGCAGCCATGTTGGTTCCTATGATGTCACATTTTACTGAACTACATCTGCATCTGAAGCCGTCTCCAGAGCATTTTAATGAGAAGCAGCTGGATTTAGATTTAATTTAAAAAGGTCATAGTGATCTGTTATCTCTTGTAGATGGAACATTTTATTGGCGGAATTCAAGTTAAGCTGCCGCAGTTATTTTAAGATATTAAAACGAAGTTCTGTTTGACCATGGTTGAAAAGGGAAAGTTTCTCTTGTATCGTATCTACATATGAAACCAGCTTCACTACAGCTAGAGGCTTGTTGTTTTCTGCAGCGCCTCTACTGGCAGATCGGAGTATTGGTATCGGTTCTACAGTTATGGGTTCCCTTCAAGGTTCTTTATCATTGCCTCCCTTAGCAGCTGGTAAACAGTGAGGTCATAGTTACCATGCACACTCAGGCTGAAGAGCTGATGCAGTGATGACAGCCATGTCTGCAGGTGACAGGTGGGTCCAGGTACGGAGTACAGGTGGAAGACTGAGAAGCTGCGAAGATTGGCCAAAGGCTGCAGAGCTTCCTGTGTTACCGCCGCGTCGTAATTCAGCAGCTGCAAGTCAGACAGCTGCAGAGAGCCGCCAGCATCTGTGAGGAAAACAATGCAGAGGGCGCACACTCAGCCCATGCTGACATTTTAAACATCCATGCTGTTTCTTTCTTCTGTCATTCCAGAAAATACAGCAAAGGAGCTCCAATTCACAACCTGTCATCTCAGGGCACTTCAAAGTTCACCAGATCATCCAGTCAGATTGATTCAAAGTTTTCTATCTAAGGAAAACCAGCTGATTGCATGGAAGCATGCTTGTAGCGACAGTGGAGAGGAAAAACTCCCTTTGAACAGGAAGAAACCTCCAGCAGAACCAGGCTCAGTGTGAGCGGCCATCTGCTGAGGCCGACTGGGGTTCAAGGAGACAGAAGCAGAGATAGAAAAAGAAGCATAGATACAAAAGGCAACTGTAAACCTGTCCAGGAAACACACCGCCACAGTTTTTGTGAAAGTAATACTGCAGCCTGTATACCATGTCCAGTTAGTATCCACTGAATTAGAGGTGGACAGGGTGTTGCCAAGAAAAGGTAAGCATGAATGCATTAACATGAATTGTTTAAATAACTGTTAACAATGTATAGATATAGGTTAGACAGATCCAGATGTGTTGGGGGAATCTTTCTGTACCAGCACCTGTAGGATGGAAGAAGTCGTGGTTCAGCCTCTTGTGGTTGATCATGGTCCAGGACAGAGAGGTGAGGTGCGGCAGGTTGGAGAGGAGTCCTCTGATGGAGGGCATCAGCAGGCTGCCATCATGGTGCAGCACCAGAGCCCTCAGGCCGCTCAGCTGGGAGATGCAGGCCAGCAGCTGGGGGGCGGGGCAGCGGAGCTGCACGCTGCACAGGCTCAGGTGGGTCAGCTGCTGCTTCAGAACCAGGAGGAAGTCCAGGTTGATGAACGGCGTGCAGCCTGCGCTCAGGGTCAGGCGCTGCAGGTGGCGGAACCGCTTCAGTTCCTGGACCTGAAAGTCTTTCCCCCTCCAGCTCTCCAACCGGAGATCCCGGAGCAGAGGGAGCCAGACGGAGAGCAGCTTCAGGTCCCTCTTCTTTCCCCCCCGCAGCGCCACGCTGCCAAGCTGCCTCTGAGCAAGGCTCCGCCAGAAGGAGCTGTTGTAGCGGGAGAGATCCCGCAGCGCCACGCTGAAGCCCCGCCACAGAGGCCGGGACTCGTCCATCAGCTGCCGGAAGTGTGAGCAGGTAGAGCGCATACTGAGCTTGTCCTTCCAGGACAGGAAGCTGAACACCTTCAACCACAGCTCGTTAGGAAGCACGAGCGCTGACGTCATCATCAGCTCATTTAATAATAATAATAAACAAAAACAGCCTCAAACTCTGAGCGGACAGGAACCGGAGGCGTTTTCACTCCGTCCTGAAGGATAAAGATGGCAGTAGGTCTCCTGGCAGCTTCCTGGTTGCGTCATTGAGGACAGCCTACGTCATCCTACAGGGGAGCGTCCAGGTTTTAATAACAGGAGGGATTGCTCAGGTAGGGTTGGGTCAGTTCATGAAATGTCCCTTTGAAAAGATGACCTCTGACCTGGAAGCCTGTTTGCAATCTGATAATTATTATCTAATTTAAGGACCTGAAGCCAATCAGGTTCTAAGTCTTTCTATATCTATAGGTCTATATGCTTAGACTGCTGGAGGACATAGGGACCCCTTTTTTGATCATTCTGCGTCATTCTCTCTCTAAAAAAATCTGTTAGTTCAATCTCTAACGTTCTGCTCTCTGCTTTTTCTCATAGTAGCTTCATCTGGTCTGTTCCTGTTTGGCTGTGACTCCATCCTGGAGAGAAATATTTGCTGTGCTGCTGCCATCAACTCCTTTGTTTCTAGATGTTTAAAGTTTGGCCTGTTTTCCAGTGTAGTCCTGTTTCTCTGACTGTGACTAACTGGATGTGCTCTCTTCATCCTCTGACATGGGAGCTGGCTCGGAGCTCTTCTGTGTGTTTCCTGGACGGGGCCGCCTGTGGAGCTGGTTGATCAATGGCGTAACTATCAGTAAGCAGAGGCTACTGTTGCTTAGGGGTCCCGACACTGACACCTGGTTGGCCCCCTATCCTATTGTGGACTAGGACGTCTCTCTACAGATGTAATGGTGCAAAAATTCCCCTTAAACCCACCTGATACCTGAAGTGAATAACCACAATGGACAGTATTTATACTGCAACACATGACAGATTTCAACATGATGGTGAGCCGTTTAAACACGACACCAATAGCAAAGCAGACAGTGGTACTTTTAGTTACTATGTTAATATATGTGTATAGTTCACTAGACGGTTGGTAAAAAAATACTCATATAATATGTTTCAAACCAGAATAAAAATCTTAAAACAACAATGTATTTGAGTATTTTATTTTTTACAAAAGGACTTAGAATTATAGGTAATCCGGAGCCTAGATTAAAACCATTACCATTATGTACAATGTGTTAGCGACGATGGATACCAAAAAGAGGTACTTAAGCGGATTCCAGAAAAGAAAAAGCAAAGAGCTGCTGGAAGAACGGAAAAAACTTCCCAAAATAAACACGTTCTTTCAAAGAACCATAGAGGCAGAGGTGGACGTTGCTGCTGCAGTGAATAAAGATCAAGACGTGAAGATGAAGCTGAGGTAGCCTGTTAAGACTTATTTTACTGCAGAATATACTAAAGTATATCCATGTCTAGCAAAGGTAAAGAATGATGAAATGATGAAGTGAGTATGTATGGGGCACATTATGGGTCGGTTGTCTACGGTGGCACGGGGTGTTGTACTTCATATGGGGCCCACCCAGATATTGTTGCTTACGGGTCTATTGTTGTGCCGTAACGCCATTGTGGTTGACAGTTGCCTTTTGTATCTATGCTTCCTTTTCTATGTCTGCTTCTGTCTCTTTGAACCCCAGTCAGTAAGAGCGGCCATCTGCTGAGGCCGACTGGGCTTCAAGGAGACAGAAGCAGACATAGAAAAAGAAGCATAGATACAAAAGGCAACTGTCAACCAGCTCCACAGGCGGCCCCCATGCTGTCTAATAACTCTACCGATTGGGAGCATATATATAGTAAAGAGAATTGGTCCTAGCACTGAGCCCTGTGGTACTCCACAGGTAACCTTTGAACATGAGGAAGATTTATCGTTAACATGAACAAACTGAAATCGATCAGATATATAAGATTTAAACCAGTCTAAAGCTGTTCGTTTAATTCCTACAAACTATTCAAGTCTTTTTAAAAGAATAGTATGATCAACTTTTATCATTTCTAATGTCCTAATGTATTTTGCACCATATTTATTTATTTGCACTGCACTGAACTTTTCCATATTAATGCCTTTTGCACCATGACTTTAAAATGTTCTTTTTTTTCTCCTACATTGTGTATATCCTGATCACTGCTGCACTTTATATTTGTGATGTTTATCTACTCCAACCGTAATATTATTACACTTGAAAAGCTGTATGCAGCAAATTTTCCTTTTGTATACACTCTGTGCATTCAAAATGTTAAAGAAAGTTTGTCTACGTCTATGAGTTGTATGTTGCCATTTTTTTGGTCAGGGACAAACCACCTGGAAAACAAGTGCATGGTTTCAAATAGTCTTAATTTATTACAAAAAAAAAAAGCTGATAAAGTGACAGACGTCAGCCAACCAAAGAACACAATAACAAACTGATCTAACAAACAAGACATGAGGGGAACATAAATACAGATCAGTCCACTGCTGATATACAAGGAGCTACATGACTAATTAACATACAAACTCAATTAGCAAAAAAATACTGGAGTGCAAGAATACTGCTAAGTACTTTAAAAAAAAAATAAAAAAAATACTATTTTACCAGAACTAGCCGTCTAAAATAAGAACAGCTAAACTATAATATCTGTAGTTAATTATTATAACTTCAGGTGTGTGTGGAGTAGTCTCAGAAAAAGAAGACATCTTTTTCTTAAAAAAAAAAAAAAAGAGTCAGAACAAAGTTCACTAGTGAGTAATGAGGTTTAATCCTAATCTGAGTTTCTGTTCGAATGTGAATAATGTCTGTGTTTACATGAACAAACAGAACATTTTGAACAAACTGTTTAGCTTCTCTAACTTCTGATAACTAATAATACTTAAAGGTGAATGACATTTATAATAAAATATTTTAAAAGACAAGAGAGGACGTATTATTCAGGTTTAGGATTTTATAAAAAAATTAAAAAACCCTGCAGATTTTACAAAAAAGAATCAAGTGAAATAAGATATGAAATAGTGGTAAGTGGTAAGAAATGCTTAAAGAAGAAATGATTTGTTCCTGCAACTAAATTATTACTACAGTAATATTATTTTTTTGTTGTGTTTTTTGAAAAAGCACTACTATAATTATGCACTACTATATTTGCACGCCATGGACATGGAATATGGACAGAAATGTTGGATGAGTTCAGCTGATGGGTGATAAAGCTGTGTAAGTGACGGAGAAATATTTTAGTATTTTAAATAAAAAAAGAAGGGTCAATTTAATCTGCATTTGTTCCAAAAAAAAGTTAGAAAACGATCCACTGGACTTTGGTTCCATGTTTGAAGACGTTTCTCTTCCCATCCAGGAAGATTTTTCAATTGAAAAGTTCCAGGTTTTTATACAGTAGACCAACAAAGCCTTGTTTTTGCAAATAGAAACAGACAAACGGGTTCAACCCTTTCGAATGGGGGTCGTTTGGCTTCTTTGTTAGCCTGCAAGGCCCCATACCTGTCTATGTCTCTGAAAGGGGTTATTTAAAGGGAACTGTAGGCCTGGCTGAATAGGCCCCTGAACAGAAGGACCTCAGGTCTGATCTTTAATTTTTTTTTTTTAGTAAATGACTAAAAGGATACGTTTTACTTATGCGCCAGGAGCTGTTTGACTGACTGTTGTACTAAAGTGTGTTTATAAGTGCATCTGTGAACAGGATGCATCTGCCAAAGAAATCTCAGATCTTTTGCAGTTAATTTTGAAATTCATGAGGAAATATGGAGGCGAAAGAAAGGTTTCAGGCTGTTGAGATCATTTTCATGTTTGTTTGAATTTCCTCGTGTCATCCTGTTGCTTTCAGTTATCACCCAGGTTATTTAGAATTTAATTCAATTCAAACTGACATTTAGTGTACCGGATTCTCTGTTCTTATGTTGTTGTTTTTTAATGCAATCATCCTCATTCACTTGTTCACCCAAATGTTCACGTTATTTATGGACCACATCTAAAACTATCAAACATATTTTCATATAAACAAGGATATCTAATAATGCAGTCTAACATAGAATGGCTTAAATTATAGTAGGCCTATCATCAGGTCATCAAATCAGTGTTAGTATAGAGTCAAAAAGGCTGCATGTTGGGACTTTAAAGGTCCAGCAGGTGGCAGCATTGAGTGACAAAGTATCTTTTTAAAAAAAAACTTTATTTAAACAAAGTAAGCACAAAAAAGTAAGGAAATAGCAACAACACAAATCTGTAAAAGGCATAGTAGAGGCAGATTTCAAAATGGAAATATGAGACAACATTGATAAGGAACAAAATAAAGAATAAAAAAAAAAGAATAAATGAATGATAATAATGAAGCAATAATTTAAAAAAGCAACAACGGGATTCGTGTTAGGATTGATGAACATTTGGTGGGCAATCCCATAAGTATTTCAGTCAGGTATTGCTATGATTCGATACATTTAAGAGATTTTAAATATAATTTGAATAAAAAAATTATATTTTTTATAAAAAATATATTTTTCTATAAAAAAATGTAAAAGACTGGGGATGACCTTAACACTCTTTAATTACCAATAAAGAATGTTGCTAAACACAAAACGAGGTTAATGCAGAGTTCTATTGTTTTGCTTTTCAACATTATTCCAATAAAAAGTTACTACATCTTTAAAGATAGATTCAGGAAGTGCACATTTTAATTTGATCCATTTTTTTAAGGCGTTCCAACATGTTTTGGTTTGATTGCATTTATAAAAGACATGGTCAATCTTCTTACATCACTATCACAGAATGAGCATTTATTCTCATCAATATTAAAACCAATTCTTAGTAGTTCTTTTGAGGGGTAGAATTGGTGCTACTGGACTTAAAAGCTCTCTTTCAGAATAGAGAAAGATGAAACAGGGACTTATAATTACTGTAATGAGATAGAAACAGTGGAACATGTATTATATATATATATATATATATATATATATATGTGTGTGTGTGTGTGTGTGTGTGTGTGTGTGCACATACACACATACTAATGTATATGTGAGTGTGGATATAGATTTGCAGATTTGTGCACATCATAGAGGTAAGTTTTTTTTTTTTTTATGCTTTATTGGCAATTCCGTGTAACATTACTGAATTAATCAAACATCAAGCACAGATATACAACAGGTGGTGAAATTATAACTTTAACAAAGACGAGACATAAAAGGTAAGAAAAAAAATTAAATAAACAAAGAGATATATAAAATAAACAAATAAATAAAATAAACTTAAAATAATAATAGGTAGGGGTTTACACTGAGTTTACAAAAGTGTATAATTTTATACAATTTTTCTTCTTCATAAATTTAAGTGATTGAAAACACAAAGTTCTTTAAGAAAAACGTTGATGCCTGGCTTTGTCCTCATGTATTTGTTTTTGTGAATGAAAAATTTATAGGTATGTATTATTAACTGCCCTCTGACATCATTGATGACCTCACTGCAGTCTGGTAGGTGGCGGTAATGCACCTTAAGTTGGTTACCATCCACCAATAAAATACATTAGAAGAAGAATGTTTGTGATTACTGATCAGCAGGGGGCGCTCACCACCTACCACCGGAAGTAGTAGAAGAAGAACAAACTAAACAAACTAAAGTGTCCATAAAGTCCAGTTTCTCTGACAGTTTAGTGTCTCTTAGCTGCAGCTTGAGGGCGGATGTCTGTGTAACAACTGAAGGGTCGCTTCGTGAAACAGCAAGAGGACCGGAAGACAGAAGGTAACATCCGGTCCCACCTTGAAATGTTTCCTCTTAAATAAAAAGCCTGGAAGCAGCTCATCAACGCCGAGCATCACATTGGTTTCCAGACATTATGCTTAATAATGTGTCCTTTAAACTATAAAGAAAAGATGAGGAACAAACATCAGCATCCAGCAGGCTGTAGCTAATGCTAATGTTAGCTGCACCATCCAGGAACAAATCAGCAGCTGCTGTTCCTCAAACATTTCAGCCTTTGACCTAAAAATAACCAAAAACACACCGCTGAGCACAAAACTCTACTTATTAACACAAATAAAGGGAAGAGATGATGACTTTATGAAATAGAAAATCTCTTTATTGTCCCACAATTGGAAAATTTACAGCAGCAAAAAGATAAAAGAAAACAATGGTCGCACAAATATGGATTTTAGAAAAATGTATAAGAATAACATAATAGTGGAGAGTTAAAAGATAAACAATAAAATACTGTCCTGTAAAGTGTTCTAACAATATAAAACTGTGCACCTGGAGAATAAATAACAAATATCCAGCTATGGACATTTTTACATTAATGGTTATTTGAAACTAGCAGCAACATCAGAGATGTTGAAGATAGAAACTGTGCAGAATCAGCATGAATGGAACAATTTATTGAGGTTGTTGGGAACAGTGGTGGTTCTAGAGTCTTCCAGCTGCTGGGAGGAAGGATCTGTGATAACGCTCCCTGGTGCATTTAAGGTGCAGCAGTCTGTCACTGAAGGAGCTGTCCAGTTCAGCACCAGAGATGTTAAAGGAGAAGTCTGGTCAGCGAGGAATAATCAATGGATCATTATTTATACCCAGAACTAATACAATATAGCATTAATCAGAAAAAATATAAAAATAATCATTTTCGTTGTGATCACTGAGGGGCCATTTCTGCCCAAATATAGTAACCCCTCCCTCCTGCCATCTTCCGGCAGTGACGTCACGGTGCGGTAAGCCTAGCGCCATTCTCCCCGCTTTACAAGCAAAATCAATGGGAACTACTAGACACATCTGCAATCAAGAACAATTATTGAAGATTTCCAGAGGACTTCACCATTAAAATTCACCGGAGCTATAGTGAAACTGACAATGCCCACGTGCATGGCAGCTGGATGTTGGAATACATCGGGTAAAAGTGGAAAAAAAAGAGTTATTTCAGCTTTCTGATTCCTAATCCTCCACGGACGGGTTCGTCGTTGGATTGCCAACTTGAAGAGGGAGGATTTGCCATCAAACTTCTGGCCAGAGAAAAAACACGAAATATGTAGCCAACATTTGGAAGAAGAATGTTTTCGAGATGACTTGGATAATAGCGCGTTGTGACAAACACCAGATACAGCACTGGGACTTGATCAACAGCCGATACCGCACCGTGACGTCACAACCAGTAGGTGGCAGTAGTGTTCTTTGACAAACATGGATGCCTCCAGTAAAGCACATTCAAATGAAAATTACTCTGAATTAAAAACACTCATCCTTTATTGAACAGGACTTTTCCTTTAATTTAGTTAGGATCCGTCTGTTTCCCACCTCCGACACTGAGTCCAGATGGGAATCCAATCACAGCTGGCCTTCCTGATCAGCTGATCCAGCCATTTCCTCTCAGCTACAGATAAGCCACCGCTCCAACAGACAGCTCCATAGAAGATGGCTGATGTCACAACAGAGTCATAGGAGGTTTTTAGGAGCGCCCCCTCAGTCTCCTCAGGAGGAAGAGTCTGCTCTGACCTTTCTGATCCAGAGCCTCAGTGCTGGGAGTCCAGTCCAGTTGTTATTCAGGTGAACACCTCGGTACTTAGAAGAGTCCTCTACATCAATGTCCGTTCCCTGGATGTTCACCAGTGTCAGTGGAGTGGATCTGCTTCTGCTAAAGTCCAACAGTAGCTTAGTAGACTTATAACTTTTATTTTCAATTATGAAATGTCATTATTTATTTTAAGTACTATTTAATGAGTTTGTTAATTACCTAATTGTTAATTGCACTATTTAGTGGGATATTTAATAATTGTTTTAGATAAATAAATGTTAAATCTTATTAAAATTTTTCCAGGACATTCATAATGATGCATTTCCTGTTATATTTTCATTGTTCCTCAGGAATCCCAAACCCAGCGTGTGTGAACCCAAGGCCAACGGGTGGACCTTGATTTCCATCCACCTGGACCAACCAAGAATACGGTGATCATCAAGAGGAAGTACTACGAACTGTGTCCTCACTGTGTCTACGCAGCCATCCCCATGTAATGTCAGTAAAGCCCAGTGGAGCTTCCGATCCGATTCCGATGTTGACCTGATACAATCTGAGCGTGGATCCGAGACACTTTTATTACTTATTTATTAGTGTGGGATTAATATTTGGTTTGATCAACTGGTTTCACTCAGAACATCAGCAGGTATGAGAAGGACTGACCCACTGATTATGAACTAACAGATTTAGATCAATGAAATGAGTAACAGTGACCAACGTGTCCCCAGGTGACCCCCGCTGACGCACCGATGACCTCATCCAACATCAAGTTCTCTGCCGTCACAGGAAGTTCTCGAAAGGTCGCAGACAATGCGGCCGACTGGCACAACCTGATGGTGAGGTGGGACAAGCTGAACGGCCGTGGATTCCAGCTGGCAACAAACATCGTCAACATGAGGAGGTGAAATAAGCCGCCGGTTTAACGGCTGGCTCCGGTCAGAGTCTCCCTTCTGCTCATGTGACCCTAAATTAGACCCTTTCCAAGGTCATCTTAGATGCAGCAGAGTGCGTTTTACAGGGAAAAAGTTGGACATTTAAAATCTCAAAACAAGATAAATGATCTGAAACTTCTAAATTTAGATTAGTTTCTGGAGCTTTTTGGTTCAAACCTGTTTGTTTTTCATTTGGTGACAGAAACCTTCCTGAGCGGAAAGCAGCTTCACCTCCTTAGCTTCAACCAGGGACCAACATTTTCCACGGAATCGGCCCCATGAGCAAACCTGGGGCCATCTTGGGGCTGGTCACGTGGTGGTTGCATGGTCATGTGACAATGATGGAGCAAAGGATTGTGGGTGTTTAATGTGGGTGCTACCTGGTAATATTCCTCAAGTAGAAGTACCGTAAATTCCAGACTATAGAGCGCACCTGATTACAAGCCGTGCGCTCTAATTTTAGAAAGAAAATCTTTTTTATGCTTTTATAAGCATAAGGATTTTAAGCCGCGGGTTTCCCGCGTCGTATGAGATATTTACAAATAAAGATATTACACGTGAGCATTTTTTTAACGTTTGATTTAATCCGTATGATAAAAACAAACAAATACGTTACATATTATGAATGCTTTTTTTTTTCAAACTACCTGTAACACATTTAAATATACGTATGTCGGTAACACGCAAATAATCCTGCATATACTTTTAATTGAACAACGCACAGAACAGCAGCCGACCAGGAAAAGTCATTAATCACTTTCTTCTTCCTCCTGCGCGCTAAAACCCTCAAAGTCCTCTTCCTCGGTGTCTGAATGGAACAGCTTCAGGATGCTGTTACTGATTTCAGTCTCATCCTTGTCGCTCTCACTTGAGCACTTGCGGTCCTCTTCATCCCGCAGCAGCCCAGCCTTCCGAAACCCGCCGGTGATGCTGGATGTTTTCACACTCATCAATTTTATTGGTCTGTTTTTTGTGCCATGAAAAAAAAAACATGTATTAGCCGCACTGTATTATAGGCCGCAGTGTTCAAACAGCGGGAAAAAAAGTAGCGGCTTATAGTCCGGAATTTACGGTAAGTTGAGTGAAAGTTCTCCTGGAAGTGAGTTGAAGGTTTGAAACCCCCTCAGATCGTCTGTAAATCTGAGATGTTGGGAGATCTAACCCAGAGATTGTCCTCTCAGTCCTACTGACTTTCCTTTCCTGCTCTCTGGTATTTAGCTCATCAAATGTTTCCCTCCCCAGATCTCAGAATGACCGTCGGCCTGCGGACGACGTCCCTTCAGCTTCCACATCTCAGTCGTTCCCTCCAGCGGTGCAGCAGCACACAGCCGCAGCAGCAGACCTCCAGGAAGAATGCTCCAAACTGCAGGCTGTGGTGGACCAGATGGTGATGCTTCCTTTAGCTCTAACTGCCTCTGATATGGAAGAAATAAGACGCTCTGTGAAAAGTTATTTCCTCCCTGCAGATTTACTGAAATAAGTCGAATCAAACATAGATCAGTGTCAGATAAAGAAACTCTGGGTAAATTTCATTCCTGTGGGGAAGGATCTGACCAAACCTGACCTGTAAAATAACCTTATAGATGGAAGGTTAGCGGTTTAAAGGTCTATCCCGGTTCCAGGGAGCTTTGCTTTCAGAGGGAGTACCATGGCTGTGACAGGCCCAGCACGGCGCTGAGACCTGCTGATGTTTGCTATATGGGAAGACTGGATGCTGAAGGAAGACATATACGGCAGCAGCTGGGAGGAAGGAGGCCTCCCTGTGTTCACACAGCGGCAGCAGAGGAGAGAAATGTAGAAATGCGTTAAACAGCTTCTACCCACATTTAAAATGAACTACGGCTAAACTAGTAACGGTTTATTTCTATGGCAGCCGTCACTGGAAGGAATACAGAGAAATAAATTAATTTACAGTCGATGCAATAACTCTTAAGCTGAAACACAACCCATCCGACGACACGAAGTAAGCCAAAGATCTCAGACAGAAAACCACATCAGGCTCCAGTCTTTAGAGACTCGGGGGAAAAACCTTTTGGACGCGTCGGTTCCAGCTGGTCCTAAACTAACATCCTCCTTCAGAGGAACCTACAGTTGCACATGGTAGAAGTAGTGTTATGATCTGGGCTGCTCTGCTGCTTCATGACCGATGGAAGTTAGCCTCCGCCTGGATCCAGGCTGAAGCTGGAGCTCCAATGGATGGACTGTGGTCCGAATATCAGCAGCTAGTTGGCTTGTGGACGGCTCGGAGAACCAGACGAGTTGCTTTTCTTATGCTCTTTTGTACTATATAGACTCTTGTTATGTATATCTGTTTTATTTATATCTCATAAGCATCTTGCTTTAACTCTTTGTACTCTATATAAGCTACTGGAACCAGAATTTCCCTGAAGGAGTAATCCCAAGGGATAAATAAAGTTAAGTCTAAGTCTAATGGTCCACTGCTAAGCTAACCGCACCATAAATTGACGCAGAGTGGGCAAAGGCTGCTCCTCAGTGAAGAACATTACTGATGATCATTAGAGTTTAATGGAAACTGCCAGAGCATTAATACTGACTCTTGTCATCCAGACCTCCAACCTGAAGACGTCTGCAGGGGCCCCACTGATGTGATTTTTTGTCCAGGTGGTCGTCGTGGAGAAGATGGAGCGCCTGACGGCCGTTCAGAAGGGTCTCCAGGATCTGGAGGAGTTTCAGTTTGGTCCTGAAGGCAGAGCGTTGCCTCTCTGTCACAGCTGGAGGACTAGAGAGTTCGGTCAGTCCGCCTACATTTCTGTTCGCCTTCATCTACATGCAGAGGATTTGTAATATTTTGTTGTTAAAGTCAAATATACACTATATTGCCAAAAGTATTTGCTCACCTGCCTTGACTCACATATGAGCTTAAGTGACATCCCGTTCCTAATCCATAGGGTTCAATATGACGTCGGTCCACCCTTTGCAGCTAGAACAGCTTCAACTCTTCTGGGAAGGCTGTCCACAAGGTTTAGGAGTGTGTTTATGGGAATTTTTGACCATTCTTCCAGAAGCGCATTTGTGAGGTCGCACACTGATGTTGGACGAGAAGGCCTGGCTCTCAGTCTCCGCTCTAATTCATCCCAAAGGTGTTCTATCGGGTTGAGGTCAGGACTCTGTGCAGGCCAGTCAAGTTCATCCACACCAGACTCTGTCATCCATGTCTTTATGGACCTTGCTTTGTGCACTGGTGCACAGTCATGTTGGAAGAGGAAGGGGCCAGCTCCAAACTGTTCCCACAAAGTTGGGAGCATGGAATTGTCCAAAATGTCTTGGTATGCTGAAGCATTCAGAGTTCCTTTCACTGGAACTAAGGGGCCAAGCCCAGCTCCTGAAAAACAACCCCACACCATAATCCCCCCTCCACCAAACTTTACACTTGGCACAATGCAGTCAGACAAGTACCGTTCTCCTGGCAACCGCCAAACCCAGACCCGTCCATCAGATTGCCAGATGGAGAAGCGCGATTCGTCACTCCAGAGAACGTGTCTCCACTGCTCTAGAGTCCAGTGGCGGCGTGCTTTACACCACCGCATCCGACGCTTTGCATTGCACTTGGTTATGTATGGCTTGGATGCAGCTGCTCGACCATGGAAACCCATTCCATGAAGCTCTCTGCGCACTGTTCTTGAGCTAATCTGAAGGCCACATGAAGTTTGGAGGTCTGTAGTGATTGACTCTGCAGAAAGTTGGCGACCTCTTCGCACTATGCGCTTCAGCATCCGCTGACCCCGCTCCGTCAGTTTACGTGGCCTACCACTTCGTGGCTGAGTTGCTGTCGTTCCCAAACACTTCCATTTTCTTATAATACAGCTGACAGTTGACTGTGGAATATTTAGGAGCGAGGAAATTTCACGACTGGATTTGTTGCACAGGTGGCATCCTATCACAGTTCCACGCTGGAATTCACTGAGCTCCTGAGAGCGACCCATTCTTTCACAAATGTTTGTAAAAACAGTCTGCATGCCTAGGTGCTTGAATTTATACACCTGTGGCCATGGAAGTGATTGGAACACCTGATTCCAATAATTTGGATGGGTGAGCAAATACTTTTGGCAATATAGTGTATGTTATATATATATGATGATTTTAATCTTAAGTAGGTAGTATTTCTAATTTTTGTAGAGTTTGGTTTTAGATATTTCTGTCCGTAAATTAATCCTCCTGTTTTCCACATTTATGCAAATGAGCATTTTTAAATTCTCTGTTTTAATAATGGCTGATTGGAGTTTTCTTCCTCTCCAGATGTTCAGGTAGGAAGTTTTTATCAGGGATGTTGTGACAGTTGGAGCAGACACCTCATTGGACGCTGGCCTACGTGCCCAAAGGGTGGCCATCTTGGATCAGACCATAGTTCAGACAGCTGCTGTCAGAATGAATAGGAGGCGCTTTAGATCTCATTTTAATTACATGAAAGACGAGTCAGAGTTAATATTACAATAATCTCTTCCATGTCACAATCCCTTAAAAGACTAAACAAACTAACATTACCTTTCCTTTAGATTACACAGATTTATTCAGATTAAAAACTATTTAAACTGAACCTAAACTGGATGAGATACGTTATATATTTTTCAATCAAATATTAAAGTTTTACGTTATAGGGTCATGTTTTACAAATATATATATTTATATGGTATATTATGATTATTATTCAGCATTTTAAAGGATTGCTCTGTGATTTACAAAAGAGAGTAAAGTTATTTTGTTTTAAAAAAAAATAATTTTACGTTAATTTTTATTTATTTTCTGTCATTGTCAAGACTTTTTGTCTTTTTTTTCCTCATTATTTTTGTATATGTGAACATTTGTTCTTTAATCTCATAATGTGTGATATATATATTTATGAGATATGCAGATGGGATCTAAGGCGTTTCTTATTCCTATACAGCAGCTTTCTGAACTTTGGTCTTATCCAAGATGGCCGCCCTCTAGGCAAGTCGGCCTCGCTGCTGACGGCGTCCAATGAAGCGTCTACGTATATAATGTCTAATGAGCAAACGGCTGTAAGAGCCCCTCAGCTAGCAGGTATTAGCGCAGCGCAGGCAGGATGGATGAGGGCCCATCTGATTGGCGGATCCAGCTTCCTGCCAGCTGATTGGCTGTCTATTGTTTCAGTGGATTCTGCTCAGGTTCTGTTGGCCGCCTTCAGTCAGGAGCTGAAGTTGAAGCAGGTGGTTCTGCAGGAGCTGGCCCACACCGCGTCCGCCGACCTGCAGCTGGTCTACCTGTCCTGTTGGCTCCACCAGCCCTACATCCCCCCCCAGAGCAGGCTGACTCTGGAGGCGCTGCTGCTGGAGACGGGGCACCGCCCACTCTGAGGCCCCACATCACTGGGACCAGCATCTTTTACTGCGATGTCTGAATATGGAAATAAAACTGAAACTGCTGGAATAAATAAACGTTTTCACCTTTAGATGGTTTCATTATTCGTTTCTTTAGGGGCGGGGCATCGATTTATCACTGTGTGGCTTTCAGTAGGATTTTTCTGCATATTCAGACTTATCAGAACATTCTGGACTTCCTTACATCTAGACCCTTATAAATCTATTAGGGACCAGAAGCACTAAACAACAGGAGCAAACAGGAACTTTAACCTGCAATAGCGTCTAAGAGCTCCGCCCCCTCCGCAGAAGCGTTCTTTATATTCTGATCGAGCTCCTCAGTGATCAGATTCACTCTGTTTACATTTGATCAACTTATTAAAATCATCATCAAAGATGGCATCCTGCATGCCTAGACCCCTCCCCTAGCACAGACTCATAGCCATCTGAATGAGTCTAACGTCCCGTTAAGAATTAAAATTGATGGATTTCAATCATTTGCTGAGATTGAAAGACTGATAAAACATTGGGAAGACGAAGATCCTGAAGCTGCTGGAAGGATTGATACCGTCTGACTGGGCTGAACCAACCTTTAGCCTAACATCAGCTGTAAAATGTATTTCAAACATTAAAAACTTAAATATCTTTGCCTCATAGATTAAAATTTCCTGTCATGTTAAAAATTATGACTCAAAAAATTAGAACATCTGTATCCAGCTGTTCTGAAAAGAACTGTCAGGCCTCATTTTCTCCTTCCACTCAATCTTCTATGGATCAGTTTTTCCTTCCTATGATGGACCCATCTGCAGCAGAGGTCCTGAAGGAACACCTTTCTGCTGCTTCCACACACCAGAACCAAACAATCGAGTCATTAGCAGGACTCTGCAGACCTGAAGGCAGGTTGGACCAGGGACGTTCATGAAACCTTTGAAGGGGTTCTGTGTTTACCTGGTGGGGCAACATTGTGAAAGGTTTCACTTTTTCATGATTTAGACTAAATTTGGGTTTCTCATCTGCAGACAGTCTTCCTCCTAACCTCCTCTATCCCCTGAGGAGCCGTGCGCACCTCCTCTATTCTCTGAGGAGCCGTGCGCAGCTCCACTATCCTTTGAGGAGCAGCGTCTCACTGCGTGGACCTCCTCTATCCTTTGAGGAGCAGCGTCTCACTGTGTGGACCTCCTCTATCCTTTGAGGAGCAGCGTCTCACTGTGTGGACCTCCTCTATCCCCTGAGGAGCCGCGTTTCACTGCGTGGACCTCTTCTATCCTTTGAGGAGTAGCGTCTCACTGCGTGGACCTCCTCTATACTCTGAGGAGCCGCGTCTCACTGCGTGGACCTCCTCTATCCTTTGAGGAGCAGCGTCTCACTGTGTGGACCTCCTCTATCCCCTGAGGAGCCGCGTCTCACTGCGTGGACCTCCTCTATCCTTTGAGGAGCAGCGTCTCACTGCGTGGACCTCCTCTATCCTCTGAGGAGCAGCGTCTCACTGCGTGGACCTCCTCTATCCCCTGAGGAGCCGCGTCTCACTGCGTGGACCTCCTCTATCCTTTGAGGAGCAGCGTCTCACTGCGTGGACCTCCTCTATCCTCTGAGGAGCAGCGTCTCACTGCGTGGACCTCCTCTATCCCCTGAGGAGCCGCGTCTCACTGCGTGGACCTCCTCTATCCTTTGAGGAGCAGCGTCTCACTGCGTGGACCTCCTCTATCCTCTGAGGAGCAGCGTCTCACTGCGTGGACCTCCTCTATCCCCTGAGGAGCCGCGTCTCACTGCGTGGACCTCCTCTATCCCCTGAGGAGCCGCGTCTCACTGCGTGGACCTCCTCTATCCCCTGAGGAGCCGCGTCTCACTGCGTGGACCTCCTCTATCCTCTGAGGAGCAGCGTCTCACTGCGTGGACCTCCTCTATCCCCTGAGGAGCCGCGTCTCACTGCGTGGACCTCCTCTATCCCCTGAGGAGCCGCGTCTCACTGCGTGGACCTCCTCTATCCCCTGAGGAGCCGCGTCTCACTGCGTGGACCTCCTCTATCCTCTGAGGAGCAGCGTCTCACTGCGTGGACCTCCTCTATCCCCTGAGGAGCCGCGTCTCACTGCGTGGACCTCCTCTATCCCCTGAGGAGCCGTGTGGTCCTCCTCTGATGGCTCCTGCATGTTTCTACTGAATCACCAAACTGAGGGCGGTTTCTATCAGGGCTTTATTGGAAGAAGGTAACATGTAGTGGATACTGACCCCCCTGCTTCAAAGACATGACTGATGCTTTATAAAAAGTAATAAAATAGTGAAACTCTTTAACTTTGTTCATGGTCTTTATCTACATATAAACATCCAACCTTCTAGTTTTAAATGCGTATGTGGTAAAAACACGGAAGAGATGTTCAAAGGTCCTGGCAGCAGCAGAGCTCAGCGCTTCGCCGTCACTGCAAAGGCTTCTGGGTCAGGATTCTCTCCTTCGATGAAACACCAGATCCAACGGCGCTAAGAAAACCATTCCAGGAAAACTCTGGTTCCTCTTCAGCGTTCCGCACTTGATTCTCCAGGAAACGAATGTTCTGGAGCCCCGCACCCACCTGACACAAACACAAAGGCTGGGGGCCGGGATCCCAGCCCACACCAAAGACAGAAGCAAACTGGTCCCAGTATGAGGATCTGTAGGGTTTAATGGTCCAAACGGGACAGACGGACCTCTGCAGAACCCAAATACGGACCAAAGCAAGGCGCCCCCCCATTTAATCCGTCATTTCATGCGTTTGATTTCTGAAAAATATTTATTTCAGAAACAGAAAAATAAAAACGAACAAATGAAGTGCAGACAGTCAGAGGGGGAGGGGCCGGACCAGCAACGTAAAACAGGAGAAATGAAAGGTTCTGAAGGACCGATTGTCATGTGGGATATGCCCCCCCCCCATGGTTCTGACATTCAGAGCGGCTGGACCTCCTTCTAGATTCCAACCTGTCGTAGGAGGAGGTGCTGCAGCCCCCTCTGTCCCTGCCTCCTGCTCCTCCCGGCCGCCCATCGGCTGGCGCTAACCCAGAGCACCCGCTCACCCGCCCGTTTTCAGGCCCCTTCATCAGCGGTACTGTTCGGGGGGAGCTGAGCTTAGTCTTGGCTCTGCTGAGGAGGTTTGTCTCCGTCTGAAGCCTCAATGCCCAGCAGAGCCTGCACCGCCTCCAGGGGAACCCCTTCTGGGGTCTGGATGTGCATGGTGGTTCCGTCTGGCCCGTTGACGATGACAATCCCGTCCGACCCCGGCTCAGCCAGCTGGACCGTCAGCCCCTCGGTCTGGATGTAGATCTCCTGCCCCGCCTGCAGCTCCCTGGGCTCTGCAGACCCAGGATCAGGCTTGGAGGAGGCTGAGGGTTGGGGGGGGCTGGACTCCAGCGTCTGAGTGTCTGTGGTTCCCTTAGGGCTGGAACTAGGAGCGCCGTCTGGTTGGGTCATCTGGTCAGAGGCGTCGGCCATGTCTTCGTCCTGGACTGAGGGCTCCGGCGCCTCCTCCTGCTCCTCCAGGGGGCTGGCAGGAGGTGGGACCAGGGTGGGAGGTGGTGGAGCAGGGGAGGTGGCAGAAGAGCTGGAAGATCAAGACAAAATGGGTCCACAGAATATCAGTGTGAACTCAACTTTTCTAGGGTTTTAGAACAGAAATTAAACCCGGGCCGTTTTTCACTATGTGTTCTTGTGCGTTCTCGTGTCCTCGACCGTCATCAGCCTCAGCCCTAGCACTGTTCCAATTCACAAGAACAGCAGAGAGCTGACAAAGTCCCCGGATGTTGTTCTGGCCCCTCCCTCTTTACCCAGCATGCATCAGAGCAGAATTGTCCGTCCTCCGTACTGACAGCTGTCCCAGCATGCACTGCGGCAGCTGCAGCTTCCAGGTTAGCGCTCACAGAGCTCAGAGGATTAAGTTAAATGTTCTCTTTTCTGTTCCCGTTGTTCAATAAAAGTACGTTTTAAGATCATTTGAGGCGAGAATATTATAATTTAAGCTTCACTATATGGAACATTTAATGATTTAGTGCATAAATAAAAAAAAGTATTATGATGTTGAGAAGACAGCGGACACAAGCAGAGCTCCAAGGCTAACCTTAGCCCGGGCCGGTCCTGGAACAGTCTGTTCTTAGATTAGTTCTTAGACTGAGGAGCTTCTGGCTGTCAGGGCTAGTCCTAGTTTACCTGGACGGCTTTATAAGGAAACGATGTCTCCATGGTGATGGAGCTCAGTTGAACTAGAATCAGGGTCCACTCACCTGGAGGTAGGTTCAGTAGAGCTGGTCAGAACTTTGGATCCACCTGAAATATCCAGGGGAGACATGGAGACGGAACAGGACTTTAGCTGAGAGGCTGAAGGGACCGAGGTCACCGGAGCGGAACCTTTGAGAGAAAACACACACATGAGCACAGATATGAAAACAGCTCCTAATCCTGAGGTTCTTCCCATAGCAGCTCCATAACTGGGAGCTGAGGCAACATGATCCATGAAGGCCTGGGGGCCCCAGGGAGCCCAGGAGGTGAGAGCTACACAGCTGCAGACATGAACAGGAGTTGGAAAAATGTAACTTTAGCTGCTGGACATCAACCAATGAGAGCAGCTGATCTGGGAGCTGGCAGGGAGACAGACACAGCACTGCTGATGCAGAGAACTATGATCGCTCCTCTGAAACAGTTTATTAACGCCTAAATTCACTTAGAATGTAGAAACCTGCCAGCAGAATATGTTCACTTTTATTATCCTGGTGCCTGCAGTTTGTAGCACATACCTGAAAAACGCTAACATCTACTTCCAGCCGCCACCAACAGTAGGGGAAAACCTGAAGAGGCGAGCGGGCCTGAGGCAGCTGCTGCTGGGGGTTCCCAGTGACAGCGCACCGCCGGTATGTGGGGGTCTGAGCGGCTCCCACAGAGAAATCATCTTTGAAGGCAGGATGGTAATCTGGATGAACTGACTGCACAGACCATGTTTTCAGGAGGACTTTTTCACTTCAAAATAGATTCAAACAAATTTTCACAGCAGATATAGCTGCCATTGTTCCAGGCAAAGAAAGGTTAGGGTAGCTCCGCCCACCGCGCAGCTAGAACAGCAAAGATGCTTCAGCCTCGCGTCTTGTAAAAGCATCAAAAATGAAGCAGCACACGTGTTTTAGCTGCTCCTGTTGCTTGTGGTCAGAATCTAGCATTAGTATGATGTCACATTCAGACAGAGACCTGAGGAATTGCTGCAGAATCAATCTCTCCCATGGCCGCTGGGAAGTGGGGGTGCTGCAGATCTCCCCTAGTGGCGAGGGAGTTTTTTATTTTATGTTTTAAAAATACTTTTTATAAATTCCTTTAGAATTTATGGGAAATTATTTTGACTTTTTATTTTACTATTCTGTGTATTTGGATTTTAATGTAATTATATTAAGGCCTAATCAACACAAGTTCACAGGAGCTGCGTTGTCATGGCAACGTCAAGCAAGCTAGAGCTTGGTAACCCGCTTACGGCGGCAGGCCTTTAAATGTACATAGTCTAATAGCAGAAACGAGGAGGAAAAATGGCAGAGAAACGCATTTTGGATTTATTTTTTTTTAAACCACCACCAGTGAAGAACGCTGATACCGCAACCACGATAACGGAGAGCAGCCGGAGACTGTCTCCCGCCTCTGATGGCAGTTGCTCCAGCAACCAAAGCTAGCGTGACTAAATTAAACAAGGCAACATCCATTTCCTGCTCGGCTTTGCGGTAATGAAACATTCTCGCGGTCTGTGGCGCCGGCTTGGTTTGCTGGATGGCAGTGGCTGAATGATATGGAAGAGACGGATCAGATTTTGTGTTTTGTTTGTCTGGAAGCAGTCAGAAAAAAAGTCATACCTAGAGACAAATTTAAGAAAGACGACCCCTTCGTGAATGCCGGCTTTTCAAATAGGCATAAAGCCACTGAAAATGTTTCATTGTGAAGTTTACTTAACTGATAAATAATTAATTTGATTAATGATGTCTGTGTGTTACAGGCCCTGGTTGCGTGCACTGAAGTGACAATAAACCCCTGATCTCTCCTATCTGGATCCTGCAAAGTCAGTGACTGGATGCAATCAGCTGCTTTTTCCTTACAAACTTGAATCTGACTGGATGCTCTGGTTGATCTAGATCTATAAATACCTGGGCTGACACAATGAATTGGAGCTACAGAAGTAAACTGAATTGAAACAAATGAATTTCAGCTCTGCATGCAGCTCCTCATTAATCCCGTGTTAACCGCCATCCTACACGTCTGCCTCTCTACCAGCAAACAGGGCGGGAGCCTCACGCATGTCCATCAAACAGGCTGAATAATAAATACATGCTTTGGATCGGTACCTGCTCTCGGCGCCTCTGTGCCGTTCTGGTGATCTCCAATGTTGTTTTCCATCTTAAATCTCTTCGATGGCGGCAACATCTTGGAGTTCTGGAGAACAAGAAGACGTTTGATTACGTTAAAGTGAAACTGAAGGTGCATCTGCTTTTCTGCAGCCTCTAGATGCTTCTCTGTTTCCACACCTGAATCCCCTCCTCAGCCTGCAGCCGCCTCCTCCTGCTGATGACCTGGTCATGTGACTCCATCAGCAGAGCTGGAGGAGGGTAACGGAGGAAGCCTGGCCTAATCTAGGCCTGCAACGCCATTATTTTGCTAATAGATTAATCTCTCATATTTCGATCTATACTCCAGTTAACGATTAAGCAATTACTAAATTAGTTCACAATTATTTCAATAATCGATCAGACTAATAGTTTCAGCTCTAGTCCAGACTGAGTTTTCCACCCTGACTGATTTGTTCTTAGTTGTAATCTTCTCTACGGGGTCTTAACTCGCATTCTTCTGGGTTTCTGAAGGTCTTTATGAAACAGCCGTTATCATCTGGAAATGAGCTTTTCTTTGAGGATTATCAGAGCAGGGTTAACTCCAGGTAAAGAAATGTTTTAGATACTTCAAACCACTGAATGATGTCACTTTGATAACTATTTACTGTCTTGATCTGGTTCCCTCAGAGTTTAAAGATTTCTCACTCAGATCATCTTCCTCAAAAACAGAAATTTGTATAAATTCCAGTCTAACTGATCCTGTTTGCGGAGGCGGTCTTTGATGGCGTAGAAGCTGCGTTGGTAAAGGTGGCATTCACCCTGATGGACAAGCAGCACAGAAGACGGATGGATTCCAAAAAAAGTTAAACAATCCACTGAACTTTGTTTCCAAATTTGAAGACGTTTCTCTTCCCATCCAGGAAGCTTTTTCAATTCAAAATGTCAGAAATAGTGTTGAGTTCCAGGTTTTATCCAGTAGCCCAACAGAGCCTTGTTTTTGTTTAGAAAACATGCAAATAGAAACGGATGGACGGGTCAAACCTCTTTGGAATGGGGGTTGTTTGGCTTCTTTGTTAGCCTGCAATGCCCCATACCTGTCTATGTCTCTGAAAGGAGGTCGTTAAAGGGAATTGTTGGCCTGGCTGAATAGGTGAGGTCTTCTGTTCTCCTGTAAAGGGGTTGAGATGATAGCAGGAAGGAATCATCTCTATCGCTGCATTGTAGGTTTCTGAAAGCTGAAATCTGAGTCCCCCCCTCTGTTAAAGGTTGGGTTTTCTTTCTTAACAAAGATGGCTTCCTTCACGCCCCTCTCAAACCACCTGTCTTCTTTGTCCAAAATGGGAACATTCTGGTTACAATGCACAAATAGTTTTAATTAAAATGACCTTCATAGAGCTGAGGCCTGCTGCCCCCGTGTGGCCAGAACCAGAACTAAAAAGGCTAAGGCGGGTTTTAGCTCCTCAGCAGCTCTGCTCTAAAACCAGGACTGAAACATCACTGATTACTGCAGATTTACATTAAAACAAAGTTTACGGCTCAATTTCAGCTTCTCCTTTGCTTTAAATCTGTTTTAATGCTCCTTGATTTTGTTCTGATTGTTACATTTCAGCAATGCTTTCCTGATGTTCAGCTCTTTGGTCAAATGTGTGATGGTTTTACATATCCCAAACTTCCTGACATTATGCTTACCCCCATGTACCGCACATTTTTACTGTTCACAGCCGAGACTGGGGCCGCTCCAGGAACCACTTTCATCTTGTTCACCTCATCCAGGATCCCCAGAGACCTGGCCACCTGCAACAGTGGAGAAAGGACGCCGAGTCACATGACCTGCTACTCACAGCTGCTAGACTCGGAAAGGAAAGATGGGCTCACCTCGATGTTCCTGACCTCCACCGGCATGGCTCCACCTAGAGGACTGGAGATATAGTCCTGTGCAGTCTGTCTAACTTGGCTATGCAGAGATTCAAACTCGTGGTAGATGTCTGGGAAACTGCTGCAGGCAGAACTCTTGCAGTCCAGCTGAAGGAGGAGGAGGACGTCAAACGTTAAAAACCTGAGAATTCAACTGGTCTGCTTCCCTACTCCCTGTGAAGGGTGTCCACTAAACTAAGAAAACAAGAGATGTGAACCTTATAAGGACCAAACAGAACCAGATCCACAGCAGCTGATTCTGAGCTGAGGTTTGTTTTAAAAGACGGGAGATTTGCTGCAGAGCCTCCAGTCAGAGCCACACAGTAGAACAGCAGTTTAAGGTCAGGGAATTAGATACGTCTCCTAAACTCAGAGACCAGCAGGATTTACTGCTATACTTGGGTCATCATGTTATGTAAAATAATGTAAATCCCTTTATTGTCCCTCAGTGGGGAAACTCACTCTCTGCATTTAACCCCTCCCCTTGGGGAGCAGTGGGCTGCCATTGTGTGGCGCCCGGGGAGCAGGGTGGGGTTAACGGTCTTGCTCAGGAGCCGATAGTGCAAGAATGTGGGGATCAAACTGGGTACTTGCAACCTTCTCAGAGCACAAGGGCACTGCTCTAACCACTAGGTCTATATTCCCCATCATCATGGTGGACTCTATAACTGAGCCCAAACCATGAAACCGCCGCCTCCATGCTTCACTGGATGGATGAGCTTTAACAGGACAGAGCTGAGTCATGATGTTCTCCTCACGGTCTGCCATTTTAGAGGCATCTGCAGACCTGCACAGCAGGGTCTCCTGCACTGTCAGGACTGCAAGATTATTCCAGATATTTTAATCAAAGCATTCAGTAATAGTTTGTATGAGCTGCCAGATTTTGTTAGAAGGAAATTTTCTTTTTGCGAGGTGAGAGCTCACCTAGATCTGCCGTCTCACCATTTAAAGACCAAGAAAATCATGTTTTTTTTCACTTATTCCAACATGATCTGTCTCTAACAGACGGATTATTCTCCTGCTGGAACTTCACCTAAAGTTAAACGTGCTGGGAAATCTGCTTTTTTCACCATAAATTAAATAAAATAGACATTTGAAAGTTTGTTTCATTTCTACTGTTTTCTCAGGTTTTCGTGGAAAACTAAAATGAAGTTATTGTCTATTGTGGTCATTATGGAGGTATTCAGTAATTCACTGAGAACCCAAAGCTTAGTTAATATAAAATCCCAGCCTCCATTGGTTAATCTATGTGGTCCAACAGCACAAACAATACTAAAAGAATAAAGAAAATAGAATACACATTAGAGACTTTATAAAAGAACTGAGTTCATTTTGTTATTTTGACATTTTCTTGCATTTTTTACTTTATCCAGGTGAACTGGAAAGAGATTATATATAAATTATTAAACACATGAATAGAGAAAAATATTTCAATTATGGAGACCCAGGAAATGAACACGGAATGTAAAATATTCCCAATATACTAGCTTTTATTTTACTTTGCTTTTACTAGGAAAGGCTTTGAATAAACTTCTGGTTCTGACAGCGGAGGAGAACCTCACAGTGCAGGTTCTGCACCTAGACCGTTTTGGCCATTTTAATCATAGAGATAAAGAGACAACTCCTTCGTGAATGCAGGCTTTTCAACTTGGCATAAGCCACTGAATATTTTATATTGTGAAATTTAATTAAATGATGTCTGTGTGTTAAGGGCTGGTTATCCTCCCGCATCAGTGTGTCGCAGTGAGCTTGACGCTGTTATTCCACGCCACAACGCAAAAGGGGAAAATCAGGAACTAGCTGTGGGTCTAGATACGGCCGAGGCAGTGAGGAAGTGGGGGCAACAGAAGGACACGAGGATTAAAAAGAGCAGGGATCCAGGTGGAAAAAGGGTCCCAGCGTTCTCGCGCACCTCGCTCTTCTAGCTGGTCCATCTTCACCAGTCGTTTTACACAATGCCAGTTGGACAAACAAAACAAGCCGGTAAGGAACCAAACAGGAAATACGCATAGTGTAGATCGGATGTAGATTTGACCAATCAGAGGCCTCCTGTCTGTCAATTTTGGAGAGGTGCAGCAGATTGTCTGTGGAAGGATGTAGGGGGTGGGGGGGGGGACGTCACCGCCACACCTACGCAGACGATTTGGTTTCTGAGTATAAATTAGCCTTAGCCCTATTTATTTATTGTATTTTAAATAAGCCTATAGGCTCATAGGTATTTTGTCCAAAAAAACAAAAATACATTTGTTTCACAGCACCCCCTGATCCAAATGACTTCCAGCGGCCCTGATCTCTCCTGCCTGGATCCTGCAAAGTCAGTGACTGGATGCAATCAGCTGCTTACAAACTTGAATCTGACTGGATGCTCTGGTTGATCTAGATCTATAAAGACCTGGGCTAACACGATGAATTGGAGCTACAGAAGTAAACTGAATTGAAACAAATGAATTTCAGCTCCATATGCTGCGACTGAACGTCTTATTACATCTTAATTAAGATTAATCTTGGAGGAAGTGGCTGAGAGGAGGATGCTGTCCAAACTCACATCCATCATGGACAACACCTCTCACCCCCTGCACCAGACTGTAGAGGAGCTGAGCAGCTCCTTTAGTGAAAGACTTAGACACCCTGTCTGTAAGAAGGAGCAGGTCATTCATTCCTGCTGGCACCAGACTCTATAATAATGCACTATAACCACAATAACTGCTGTAACAACCACTGTGGAACTATATTAGTTTTTTACTTATTGACTGTGCAATATTCTGTGCAATATGCTGACTATGCAATATATGTGAATATAATAGTCATACCACTACCTCACCGTTGCTCCTTACCTACTTCACTTTAATGTAAAAGTCAATCCACCTGTATATAAGCCATCCTGATTGTACATATATCACCTCCAATCTCTGTGTTACTCCCTTGTATTTTTTTATTTTCTTATTTTTATTTTGTTTTTCATACATGTACACTTGCACCTTAATCCTTATTTATCTTGAGATATTGTATATACCTTGATATACTGTATATATATTGTTTATTCTTAATGCACCTTTTCCTCCTTGTTTGGACCTTCTTTAATTACTATGCCAATATGTGACCAGTGGATTTCTCCGCTGTGAGATCAATAAAGCTCATCTAATCTAATCTAATGAATCCATTCCAGGCTGGAATAAACACAGATGTGTCCAAATCTCTTCCTCAGCATTAACGCCTTTATTGTTGATCACTGCTGGTCTCATGCTTGTGTAAATGTTTTACTCACCTTTGCCAGCAGCAGCTCCCACAGACTTAACATACTGGTCAAACGAGGAAGAACGACCTCCATCAGTTCTTCATCCTCACACTGCTCCACCAGCTGTAGGCAGTCAGAGACACAGATTACCGGTCAGGCATGAGGTCAGCGGCTCGGTGACCTCCTGACATCACAGAACGCTGGTGACCAGCAGAGCGAAAGTTACTACTGTAACTACGGTTCTACGAATCCCGGATGACCGCCAGAGGCGGTGCTTCAAGCACCGCCTCTGGCGGTCAGTAGGGATGAAATAGAACTTCCTTTTACCTCCTGCAGCCTTTGCTGTCTCCTCTCTGCCTGCTGCTTCACAGTCACTGGGAGGATGCCGAGCTTCGGGGGTCGCCCTCGACGACCGGGTCTACCCACCAGCCCAACTGTCACCTGCCGGAACCAACCAATCAGATGACAGAAGAAACATCAAACAGAATCTGATTGGAAGAAGGCACAGGTGGTCCCTCACTGGTTCTGGAAGGTTTCAATCTGACCTAAAGTCGCCAAAAACTCATCAGCCTCCATGATCCCATCTGGAGCAGCTGAGTGTGAAAACCCAAGTGCAGGGCTGTTGGCCCAGCCTGCTTCAGCTCCAAAAGGCATTTTGTTTCTGCTCGGTCTAGCAGGGTGCTCCACCCAGGCGGCATCATTATACTTCTGCTTTTCTTTCCCATCTGAACTCTTTTTCCTGCTGGTGACCCAAACTGGGCGGACTCTAGAATCCACTGGTTTACAGAGGAACCCCTGGTTCTCTGAGTGGGTCACATGGCTGCAGGGTGAGCCCCCGACGTTGTCAGGCATGCATACACGCACGTGGGGGCCATATAAATTACTGAATACCATTTTGATTTGCTACAATGAAATTTCAGAAAAATGGACTAGCCTCATTATTTTTTCACTGTAATTTTTGGGGTGTCTTTAAATTCAGCCCTCTGTAGGTTGATCATTTTCATTTCCATCAAATGATGTGGCATCCTTTTGTTCCTAACAAATCACTCAGTCCATATCAGTTTAAATTAACAGCATGTTTTTTTGCCCCATTGAGATCTGATGTGTTTTTAAAGTGTTCCTTTAATTTGTTTGAGCAGAGACTGTTAATAACAGGAGGTGAAATGCAGCTCCGGACGAGCTTTGAATGTGGAGTTTCTACAGTCAGTAGATTTTTGGCCGAGTAACTTTAACTTGCAGTTGAGTAAGATTTGACTATGAGTATCAATACTTTACTCAAGTACTACTGTTGAGTACTTTGTCCTCTGCTGTTTATAACTGATCCTCTAGTAACAGCTGTATGAAGGTAGATTTGTTTCTTTATTATTCAATCAATAAAAAATTCCTTTTTTATTGATTGAATAATAACCGGTTATGCTGAACTTTTTGGGAATTGAATGATTAAGACACAAATGTCCTACCCATGTATGGCCCAAACACAAAGTAGATCCCTTCAACCAAAGAGAACATTTTCAACAATAAAAAAAGTGTTCAGATGCAATTTTATGAGTCTCAAATATTTTATTTGTATTCAAAAACTATTTTCTATGATTGAAAACGTTTATCTTTTTATTGAAGTTACTTTTTTTTATTGATTCTGTTGTTTGTTTGAAGCAACTTCTTTTTTGATTGAATAATAAAGACCCATTATATGGTCCAATCAAAAAACAATGTTACTTCAATTAAAAAAGTTACTTCTATCAAATAAAACATTTTCAATCAAAGAAAAGCAGTGTTCAAATGTATTTTTTTGAGTCTCAAATATATTTTTGCATTCAAATACTTTTTTTTCTTTGATTGAAAATATGTTTTTTTTCATTGAAGTGAAGATTTTTTTTAATTGAAAATATTTTTTTTTACTGAAGCAACCTTTTTTTTGATTGAAAGATAAAGAAACAAATCTACCTTCATACAGCTGGAGGGATCAGCCGCTTAGAGATCAATTCCGGACCTTTAAAGCAGATAATGATCATTTTAGATATGTGCTGCTTTTATGGGGCTGAGTTTGAAGCTCTGTTCTTCCATTTATGTGGTAAAAATGCCACGATAATGAGTGTTACACAGATCAGTTTACACCCAAATAAACATCCTTTAGCAAAGGATAAGAGACGCAGGGAGCGATCATAACTTTAGCCATCGCTCATCTCTAGCTGGTTGTGAAAAACGATTGTTTTAAATAAAAGTTTGTTTTTTAAAATGCTGATTTTTGGATCAGACTGAGACAGAAATCCCTCATCAGAACAGGAAGCAGAACCTGGTAGGAGAGACGTTCAGGGAACCGAAGGCTTTAGTGACGTTTTAGTGACGCATTGAAAGCTCACCAACCTTAGGAGGAGGCCCCAGGGATCGGCCTCGGCCCCTGCCTCTTCCTCTCCCCCGTCCCCTTCCTCTCCCCCGGCCCCTGGGGCGCCCGGGGCCGCGGTGCTGAAGGATGCCGAGTCCTTCGGTTTCCACACGGCCGCGGTCTCCCTGAGGACAAGCAGAGCAAATGGGTCAGCTAACAGGATCAGAACCTGATGGTAGAACCGTGACATTCTGAACATGTTTCAACATGAAATGCTTAGTGGACCATCCAGAACCTGCAGCATTTCTGTGACTTCCAATCATAATGTTCCTAGAGTCAGCTACAGCAGGAATTAGCATCAGTCCATGATCAGTCAGAACCTGAACACACCGCAGCTCCAGCCGGGGTCTCACCTCTGAAGCGGGTCGGTACCGCCTGTCTACCTGGAACATTAACTGCTCCCAGTTCAGAACCAGAACCAAGGAGGGAGCCAGTGGTGAGTTTCAAACATTGAGAGGTTCTGTTCTTCTAAAGGCCCGAATTCACCAGCTGCGTACGACTTTTTAACCTCCGATCCGATTTTTTCCGTGTCACACTGACTGCGTACAGAGAGGCTTCAACTAGGCAGGTTGAGCAGATCTGTGCAGATTTTTTCAATTCTGTTTCTGTGCTATTCACACATTACAACAATTCCCATCATTTGATTTGGACAGATTCTGAAAAGTTAATAATAAAAAAACTGCTCTGGCTGCACGGTGGAAAAGTGGGTCTGATGCGTGTTGGGCGGAGCTACCCTAACCTTTCTTTGCCTTTAATGGCAGCTATATTTGCTGTGATCAGCGGGTAAAAAGTAGTTTGAATCTATTTTGAAGTGAGAAAACATGGTCTGTTCAGTCAGTTCATCCAGATTACCATCCTGCCTTCAAAGATTATTTCTCTGTGGGAGCCGCTCAGACCCCCACATACCGGCGGTGCGCTGTCACTGGGAATCCCCAGCAGCAGCTGCCTCAGGCCCGCTCACCTCTGTTAGTGGCGGCTGGAAGTAGATGTTAGCGTTTTCCAGGGATGTTCTAAAACCTGCAGGAACCAGGATAATAAAAGCGAACATATTCTGCCGGCAGGTTTCTACATTTTAAGTGAATTTAGGCATTAATAAACTGTTTCAGAGGAGTGATCATAGGGCTCTGCATGAGCAGTGCTGTGTCTGTCTCCCTGCCAGATCCCAGATCAGCTTCTCTGATTGGTTGATGTGGCGCGTCCAGCAGTTAAAGTTACATATTTCCAACTCCAGCAGCTGCTGCTTCTAAAGTGCCTCAGATGCTCAGAAGCTCATGGTGCGCTGCTCCTGCTGCTCTAGATGCTGCAGGAGCTTTTGCTGCTCCTTGACGCGCATCAACCATTGACTTTGCATGTAAACCAGCTGCTTCTGCCGCTTGCTGTGTCAACGTAGTTCTAACAAACTTCATCTGGTTCTGTGTTTTTTGGACCTCCAGCAGAGACTGAATTACTATGTGGTTCTGAACCAGCAAACATCCGTGTCCTAACCCTCTACTGAGCCCAGAACTTTCAGAACCACAGGGTTTGACCGGTTTCTTCTCATGTAAACAGAACCTGGCCCATGATGTTCTGAAAACAACCTGAACAAGAGCAATCATTCAGTTCTGGTGGCAGAATCTCACATTGTTTGTTGCCACGGCAGCAGGTTTGTCCTCCTCCTCCTCCTCCTCCTCTTCCTCCTCCTCCTCGCCGTCGTCCTCCTCCTCCTCTTTCATGGCCTCCTCTGCCTTCGGATCCCCTCGGCTCTGCTCTGGTTCCGGCACACTGGAAAA
Organism: Cyprinodon diabolis; assembly: GCA_030533445.1. Lineage (NCBI taxonomy): Eukaryota > Metazoa > Chordata > Actinopteri > Cyprinodontiformes > Cyprinodontidae > Cyprinodon > Cyprinodon diabolis. The sequence continues at coordinate 8,228,387 of CM060080.1, forward strand.
ATCTGGTTCTCCGTGGGTCGGGTTCAGCTTGTAGTGTCGGTTCAGGCCTCCAGGACCAATGTAGGCCTTATCGCAGGTCTGACACCGATGGCGCCGGGACTTCAGGCTGTAGCTGGCAGACGAAGGGCTGTCGGAACCGGACCCAGCCCGTTTGCCATTCTCCTCCTCCTCCACACTCATGTCAGAATAATCGTCCGAGTCCGACTGGTGGCTCTCAGCCAGGTCCTCCGTCTTTATGAACTTGTAGTCCTTAGCTTTGTACTTGGGCGGCCTGGAAACCCGACCGGACCGGGTTTGGACCTTCAACGCCTTCTTCTCTTTTTTCTTGGCCTTCTTCTTCTCTTTCTCTCTGTCTCTCTCCTTGACACCAGGCGCTAGGGTTACCGGGGCCGCTTTGGGGGCCACAGTCAGGGTGGAGGGCTGAGGAGCCGCCGGAGCCGCTTTAACCGGACCCTTCCCAGCAGCTGGTTCCGTGCCGTTGTGTGGCGCCTTAACCAGAGAAACGCTAACAGTTTTAGCAGGATCAGAAGGAGGCGCCTTACAGCTGGAGGCTGGCAGATCTTTGAGAGTGGACGCCGTGGTCACCCTGATAGTGGAAAGCTTTTGACCCGGACTGGAGGAGCTGGTTGCTACGGTAGCCGGGCCTGTCACCTTGTGGACCAGGGGCAGCAGGGACCCGACCACAGGGGTGGCGTTCTGCAGCAGCAGCTGTATGGCGGGCTCCCCTGGGTTCTGCTGCAGCAGGATCTGCTGACCCTGCTGACCCACCATAGGCTGGATGTGGATGATCTGCGCGTTGCTCAGACCGGCTGACAGCTTCACCTGAGGGTGGTTGATGGTCACCGTCTTCTGCTGCAGTGTTTTCACCTCCTGCTTAGGAGGAACTTGGATCTGAATCCTTGTAGGTTCCGACTGGAAAGACAAAAACACAAAGAAAGAGATTATTGGAGCTGAAGTTATTATGGAAAATCATTGCAACCATGGAAACATCTGAAGGGGGGGGGCTTGTAAAAGACTGAGATGCTAGATGTGAGGTTATCCTGCCATAACCCTTGACTACTACAGCAGTTATGATGCAACTTCATCACCTCTTCATCTATCAGAAACAATCAACACGAGGAAGAGAGTTAATGGGATGGAAACGGAGCAGAATGTGTCTGGATCAGTTACTGCAGGTTGGATAAAGATAAAAACAGTCATCCTCCCTGGTCCTGGTCACTGTGCTGATAGTAGAACAGCACAACAATAGGAAACCATGAAGGGATGTTGGCGAATTTTACTTTTTCATCATTCTATCTCTATTCTCCCACTCTGCAGAATCTCTCAGTTCAATCTCTGACGTTCTGCTCTCTCTGCTTTTTCTCATGGTACCTTCATCTGGTCTGTTCCTGTTTGGCTGTGACTCCATCCTGGAGAGAAATATCAGCTGTGCTGCTGCCATCAACACCTTTGTTTCTAGATGTTGGAGCTTGGCCTGTTTTCCAGTGTAGTCCTGTTTCTCTGACTGTGACTAACTGGATGTGCTCTCTTCATCCTCTGACATGGGAGCTGGCTCAGAGCTCGTCTGACTGGCTGTGTGTTTCCTGGATGGGGCCGCCTGTGGAGCTGGTTGACAGTTGCCGTTTGTATCTACGCTTCTTTTTCTATGTCTTCTTATCTCTCCTTGAACCCCAGTCGGCCTCAGCAGATGGCCGCTCACACTGAGCCTGGTTCTGCTGGAGGTTTCTTCCTGTTAAAAGGGAGTTTTTCCTCTCCACTGTCGCAACAAGCATGCTTAGTGTGAGGGATTGCTGAAGAGTCAATGAGTAGATGCTGCACAGGGAGGCATTTCTACTGCGTGTCTCTGTGGGTGGGTTCAGCTTGTAGTGTCGGAGTGGGGAGTACCAGCATGGCGGACGGTGGCTTCACTTTTTTCAGCCAATCAGCAGTCCGTTAAATAAATAGAGATCAGTGAATGAGACACCATGCCATCATCAGAGGGATTTTAATACGTTTCACTTCTTTAGGAGCAGAGGGAACTACACAGACGCTCCATCACTGCCAGACCTTTGAGCTTTAACTGATTCTGACAAGTCTCGCTGTTAGTCGTGATGATCCTGAAGATCAAAGATTCCCTTCATGCCTTGAGCGTGAATGTAAGAGATTATCTGGATCTTAGAATCAAATGTGACCCCTTCCTGCTGCTCAGCCTCCATCTTCCCCTAAGGGCGAGGCACTCCAGTCACAGCCGCTCTCATTGGGCTGCCGGTCTCTCCTGTTCCAGACGATCTGTGACATTTTTCAGCTAGCGGATGAAGCAGGCTTACTTAACCCAGAACACTGGTTGGTGGTTCATTGATTTATTACGCCACATAAACCCTCAATGTGATTTGCAGCCTGACAGGATGAGCCAAGGGAAAAATAAATCTACTCTACTGTCAATGTTAAATTCAAACCAGTTTTCAGACACCATAAAGATATAATGATAAAACACTGGAAGATGGACTCTGATGCAGAGGCGTAGCCAGAAAATGTTTATACGGGTGTCCAGGTAATAACCAATGTACACTGAGGGGTGGCCGAAAGTGAATCCAGAACCTCAGGGTCAGTCTACACCAGTGGTCTCCAACCCTGGTCCTCAAGATCTACTGTCCTACAGATTTTAGATGCATCCCTGCTTCAACACAGCTAAATCAAATGAATGTCTTGAAAAGGTAATCAATCATTTGATTCAGCTGTGTTGAAGCAGGGATGCATCTAAAATCTGTAGGACAGTAGATCTTGAGGACCAGGGTTGGAGAAGACGTTTTTAATATTCCACTTGAGAGCATTACTTTTACTGTTATTAAGCCGTGCATACACTGTGCGATATTTGCAATGGTTGCACGAAGCTACAGCTCAAACTGTACAACTAAACCACAAGCTTTAAAAGTTCACAGCTCACGATGATTGTTCTCACGCTGTGCGACCCGACGCTCCTATGCTAAATGAGTTTCATAAAAAAGACACAGACAGGTATGGGGCATTGCAGGCTAACAAAGAACCTAAATCACCCCCAATTTCAATTTTCATGTTTTCTGAACAAAAACAAGGCTTTGTTGGGCTGCCGTATAAAGCCTAGAACTAAACGCCATTTCTGACATTTTGAATTGAAAAAGCTTCCTGGATGGGAAGAGAAACGTCTTCAAAGTTGGAAACAAAGTCCAGTGGATTTTAACTTTTTTGGAATTTCATAGAAAAATAATAAAACCCTGCTTTAAAGTCATAGGGAAGTGGTTGTTCCAACTGTTGCATTTCCGAATTGATTGTGATTGGTCGTTTATCAAGGGGGCTGGAATATTGTGGCCAAGGTTCGCAAGCAAGTTTGGTTGTAGCCGGTTTGTTGGAAGCATCGTTGCTAACCAGTTAGCAACTTAGTGCTAGTAGGTTCCCAATGGGAAATTCCATTAGGACCTACTAGCACTAAATTGGTGACTTAGAAACGACACTGTCAGGGAACGCTATGGACAGCGGAAACATGCAAGAGGAGGAGAGTTTAGTGTCGGAGGTCGTGGATGAGTCTCCTCCGTCATCCATTTTTTATTTAGAGGGGGAAAGCGGGGACGTAGTTGTTGTGGAACAGGAAGCCAGAGCGGCAGAAGCTTGGTTTGGTGTAGAAGGCTTCCAGACGTACATGTTTGAGCCCTTGCCTCGCAACGCTGCCAGTTCTGTTAGCTCTACGCCTGCCGCAGACACAAACGTCCATCCCCGTGAACACTGGGACGGAACTCAATGGGAAAGGAAATTATTCTGATTTCATATTTCAACCGTTGCATATATTAGCTGCGACATGAAACAAGATGATATGACCGAAAACATTTGATTGACAGATGATCGTTGATATATGATTGGATACATTTAGATGTTCAGGCTGACTTTTAACTAACTGGCCTGCATAAGATAACGAAAAAAAAAACTAAACACAACACATATTTTAAGACAGGATTTTTTTTTAAATAGAAATTTTTTAAGTTTTGGGACAATGTGGTCTGATAAAGAGTACATTTATATACGTGTTTAAGCCAGAATGATTTGACATTTAAAATTTAATGCATAGACTGGGATTAAAAAGCTTTTCATCTGTGGACCAACCTCCAAACATTTCCTGCTCCTGTGTTTCTGTACTGAGAGAATTTAAGGACTAGTGAAGGCATCCCCAAGGCGGTCCTGAAGGGCCACTGTCCTGCAGGTTTTAGAGGTTTCTCAGCTTCAGCACAGCTGATTCTGATTAATGTAGTTCAGCAGAAGCCTGATAATCAGCTATCAATGGAAATCAGCTGTACCTCTAAAGCCTGCAGGACAGCAGCCCTCCAGGGCTGAGTCTGGGGATTCCTGCACTAGTGTGAAATCAGTCTAAAGCAGCTCAGACCTGAGAGATGATCCTGCAGCCCTGTGGGAGGAAAGGGGAACTTCCTGATGGAGCCTGAACTCACCTGGACCACATTGCTGGACTGCAGGGCCACCTGCTGCGCCACACTTTTCAGCTGAGTGGAGGCGTTCTTCTGAGGAGACACCTTCAGGATCTGTGGAGGAACCTGGACTTGCTTCTGCTGGGTCGGAACCTGGACCTGCTTCTGCTGGGTCGGGACCTGTTGGACCTTGACTTGCTGCAGGTTGTCCTGGTTCTGAGACTTGGTCACCTGGTTTATGACCTGCTGCAGCTGACTCGGATCCAGAGAGGTCTTGTGGACCGGGGCGGCTTTGACCAGCTGGCTGTGCTGGAGCAGCTGGACGGCCTCGGTGTCAGAGACCTGAACGATCTGCTGCTTGCTGAGCTGACTGAGCACCGCCTGCTGCTCCTCCACCGTCAGCCCGGAGCTCTCCACCAGGCTGCCGTCTGGCTGCACGTAGATGATGGTGGTGTTAGCCAGGTCTGTGAACTCTGCGCCCACCACCACCCGCTGCTCCACCTGACAGCCTTCTGCTCCACTCAGGGACTGCTGGCTGCCATCCGTGCAGGACCCGGACTCTGAGCTCTCTGCGGGCTGCTCGCACTCAGCCACCAGAAACGTCGATACCTTCTCCTGGGGCTGTAGGACCTGGGCGGCAGGCTGGCCTGCTGTAGGCTCCGCAGACTGGCTGCTTAGAGGAGCCTCTGTCCCTGGCGGCTCCGCCACTGTTATTGTTGCGATAGCTCCGCTATCACCCTCTCTGTCCGCCATTTTAGCTTTGGGGTTAACAGTTAGCTTCCACTGGGGGCCTTGCTGCTGTTCGCCGTTTCTTCAGAGAATATCGCTGAATAAAAAGTCCTTTATAAAACCGGCTTGTGCTGGTAGGTAAAGCCCTGCGCGGGAATGAATGGCAGCATTGATGGAAGCGCTGGAATCTCTGGAAGCTGAGAGTTAGCGGGAGGAGTTTTGAACTAGCCTAGCTTAACCCTCGGCGGCAGCGGTGGCGCAGAACTCCCGGAGCGGAACCGATGGAACGGATTCGGTCCGCGGTCAAAAACACGGCGACACACCGAGGGGTCCTCTCCACTTCCTTCTTCTTCTTAATTTTTTTTTTTTTTTTGGCGGTTGGCAAACAACAGATGCATTTCCGCCATCTGCTGGAATAGAGTGTGGGCCGGAATGACTCTCAGGAACTAAATTCTATTATAAAAATTTGTTTTTTTAGATATCGAAATAGTATTCTGTAAATGTTACTGTCTGAATATTTCAAATAAATCTAATTTAACTTTTACTTTACTTAAATTTAGAATTAATTGGGGGATCCTCTCTACTCACTTCAGTTTATTTCTATAGCGCCAGTTCACATCATGTCATCTCAAGGCACTTTCCAGTTCACCAGATCATCCAGTCAGATTGATTCAAAGTTTTCTATCTAAGGAAAACCAGCTGATTGCATCGACTCATTGACTCTTCAGCAATCCCTCACACTAAGCATGCTTGTAGCGACAGTGGAGAGGAAAAACTCCCTTTTAACAGGAAGAAACCTCCAGCAGAACGAGGCTCAGTGTGAGCGGCCATCTGCTGAGGCCGACTGGGGTTCAAAGAGACAGAAGCAGAGATAGAAAAAGAAGCATAGATACAAAAGGCAGCTGTCAACCAGCTCCACAGGCGGCCCCGTCCAGGAAACACACAGCCAGGCAGATGGGCTCCGAGCCAGCTCCCATGTCAGAGGATGAAGAGAGCACATACAGTTAGTCACAGTCAGAGAAACAGGACTGCACTGAAAAACAGGCCAAGCTCCAATATCTAGAAACAAAGGTGTTGATGGCAGCAGCACAGCTGATATTTCTTTCCAGGATGGAGTCACAGCCAAACAGGAACAGACCAGATGAAGCTACTATGAGAAAAAGCAGAGAGAGCAGAACGTTAGAGATTTAACTAACAGATTCTGCAGAGGTGAGAATAGGGATTGAATGATGAAATGGGGGTCCTTATGTCCTCCAGCAGTCTAAGCCTATAGCAGCATATACTATAGAGATAGCTCAGGATAACCTAAGCCACTCTAACTATAAGCTTATCAAAAAGAAAAGTTTTAAGCCTAGCCTTAAACGTAGACAGTGTCTGCCTCATGGACTAAAAGTGGTAGTTGGTTCCACAGGTGAGGAGCCTGATAACTAACTGTTCCTGCGGAGGACGAGCAGACCACTGAACTACTGGGAAACTAGAAAGTTAATATAAGAAAAACTACATCATATTCAATCTACAATAACTAAAGGAGATCTCTCTGAATTCTTAAACAGTATTTTAATTTTCCCATTTAATGAACTTCCAATATAATATCTTTATTGTTAGGTGGAGGGATAGAATAAAGTCAGGGTTTTATATATAAAACCAGGGGTGGGTTTACCATTAGGCAATACTACATAGTTGCCTAGGGACTCACGTTCCTGGGGGGCCCATAAAACTCTATGGTTAATACAACCATTCCTTTTTTGTGCACATTAATTATGTTTTTGATAAAAAATCCTTTCAATAAAATGCCATCAGAATGCGTACAATATTAAGTGTGGCTCACCCCCCCCTTCAGTGTCCACCATATTGGATCAGTCCATTTGTTGCACATGTTCAGAAAGGTCCAAAACAGACAGCAGCAAACCATTTGAAAACAAACAATGCAAAGAGCAGTGTTGCCAACTTTTATATAGCGACTTTTCAGACCCCTTTAGTACTTTTAGTTCAAAAAGCGCCTAGCACCAAATCAAGCCCCATTTTTCTGCCACTGGAGACTTTAGAGACAACATCTAAAAGCAGCGAACTCTGCTCTCCAGAGCAAGTAGATTGGTAACCCCGCCTCCTGCTCTCCTCTATCTTGTCTGCTGTCATGATTCATGCAGCTATTATTTCATCCAAATGAAAAATGGAGAACAGATAAGCAGATCATGGCTTGTCTACAGTGAAAAGAAGGACTGGGTTATTTACTTTTGCATTTTTGAAAACATAGGAAGGAGCAATCAGCTAAGTGAGCTTAGTGCTTGGAAAAAATGTTTCATTCCTTTTGAGACAGCATGAAAAGTCAGCTGAGTACAAAACATAGAGAGGAAAACAACAAGAAGAGAGGGACAAAACCTAGAACAAATAATGGATGTCTATTCTATTAACATTTCTCTATCTGTAGAATGGGGCTGATTTATGTGTTGTCTTCTTAGTTCAGAGGGCCCCTGCCTGTCTTTGCCCAGGGCCCCAAAATTTCCTAAATCCGCCCCTGGATAGTGGATGGAAAAGTGGATTTAAATTGGATAAATTGTTTTGACTAAAGATCAACCAAGAAGAGGAGTAACGCCGTAGCGAAGGGTCGTAGACGGAGTGAAGGAAGATCTGCAGATGGGTGGAGTGGCAGAGTGACACGAGCCCAGAGAATCAAAACAGATGATTTTAAAGGGGAAGATAAATCCAGTTTCCTGGTTTTCCAGTTTGCCTATCCAAACGAAGTCATTCATTTTCTAAAGACCATGGTACAGAGACAAAGAAAAAGCTAAAAAAGTTTATATTTTCTAAAGAAGTCCAATTAATGTTAGAACCTGTTAATATATTTGAAAGAAGGAATCTGCAAAAAAAAAAAAAAAAAAAAAAAAAAAAGACATGAAGCGCAGACACGGATGTTTCCACGTGTGGCCGGTAGGAGGCGCAGTTTGACGGTCTGATTCAGGCAGCTACTGTACATGCTGGGCGATGGCACCTGTCCGCATTTAAAACCCACTCCAAGAAAACTCCAGGGGTAACATCTGGATGCGTCCTCCGCCAGACTGGGCTCCCAGTAGGTAACGGCCTCTTCCTCCTCCTGCGGCCGGTATTCAGCTTTGCCTGCTGGAGAAGCTGCTCCAGAGGATGCTAGCTAGCCCGGAGGAGCAGCTCTCTGAGAACCACCATGTTTGTTGTTTTTAATGTGTTCTGTTGAGTCACTTTGAGTTTGTTTGCTGTGAAAAGTCACATTGTCCTCTAGCCCTTAGAGCTAACATTACTCTGTGCCGCAGAGAACCGTCCATTGGACACGGAAACACTTTAATGTTTAGCCTGACACACAACACAACGATGAGACATTTATTTATCAGCTTTCAGGAAATGCTCCTGGTCGATTCGCGGTGAACCAGAGGGATCAGTGATTGCATTTATTGAGGCGTGATCATTTCGGGGTTTTATTTTCATCCGGCTGCTCGTTAACGCCCCCTGTGTTATGATGCATTCCCTTTACCTCGGAAATCTGAGATCAGGTCTGAAAACCGTCACTAGAAATTCCGCTTTGCTGGAGCCGAAAGTCAAGTAAAAGATCTGACATGGACTGTGTTTGATATCCTCCATAATCCACCAATCACTAGACACAGAGTAGTGACTATTCACCAGGCTAGCTATTGCACCTAGTACTAGGCTAGATATAGCAGGTAGTACTAGGCTAGCTATAGCACCTAGCACCTAGTACTAGGCTAGATATAGCAGGTAGTACTAGGCTAGCTATAGCACCTAGTACTAGGCTAGATATAGCACCTAGTACTAGACTAGATATACCACCTAGTACTAGGCTCACCATAGCACCTAGTACTAGGCTAGCTATAGCACCTAGTACTAGGCTCACTATAGCACCTAGTACTAGGCTATCTATAGCACCTAGTACTAGGCTAGCTATAGCACCTAGTACTAGGCTAGATATACCACCTAGTACTAGGCTCACTATAGCACCTAGTACGAGGCTATTTATAGCACCTAGTACTAAACTAGATATAGCACCTAGTACTAGGCTCACTATAGCACCTAGTACTAGGCTAGCCATAACACCTAGTACTAGGCTAGCTACAGCAGCTGGAATAATATTGGCTGTAATACCTGGGACTATGCTAGTTGTTTTACGTGGGACTATGCTAGCTGCAGTACCTGGGGCTATGCCCGCTTTATTACCTGGGACTATACTAGCTTTACTACCTCTGACTATGCTAGCTTTATTAACTGGAACTATTCTAGCTGCTGTACCTGAGACTATGCTAGCTGAATTACCTGGGCCTATGCTATCTGCAGTACCTGTGACTATGCTAGTTTTATTACCTGGGACCAACATCATTGTTGATGATTGCAGATGTGTCTAGTAGTTCCCATTGATTTTGTTTGTAACGTGGGGAGAATGGCGCTAAGCTTACCGCACAGTGACGTAACTGCCGGAAGATGGGAGTGAGGTGTTACTTTATTTGGACAAAAATGGCTGCTCCCAGACTCAGTGATCGCAACGAAAATAATTGTTTTTATTTTTTGACTATGCTCGCTAGTATTAGGTAATATAGCAGGTACTAGGTGCTATAGCTAGGTGAATCATCGTAAACGTATTTGTTTTAGGTATAAATAATGACCCATTGATTATTCCTTGCTGACCAGACTTTTCCTTTAAAGTGGGATAATCCTCAGCATCCTCTTCATCACATTGTTAAATACCAACAGGGTCTTCAGTCAGAGGCTTCTCCAGATCCACAGTAGGCAGACCACTGCAGGTCTTCCTTCCTGCCTATAGCATCAACATTTACAACAACTGGAAAAATAAAAAAAGATTTACTACAACATTCCATTTTATTTGCAAAATGTATGCTGGGTTGATTGTGCACACTGGGTTTGAAGCTGTTTGCCCCTGGAGGCTAACATCTCACCTGTGCAGATTCTAAGACATACAGCCATTGTTCTACGTTTGTAAGAGGCAACTGGAGACACTAAGAATTACTGATTGCAGCTTATAATTGATTATAATTAATTAAATGTCCCAGTCTTTTAAAAGGAAAGTTTTAATTTCTGCCTTTTTTTTTTTTTTACTAGGTCTGAAATGATAACCAGAAGTTGCTAAGTCATCCCAGCGAAAAATCATGGCGACACAACCAACTTCGGTTTCCATCCTGAGGGAGTTCTGTCCTTTGTACTATCTGCTGAATGCCATCCCTGCCAAGGTTCTGATCCATAACCTGCTATAGAACCACTGAACTCACCTACTCTGATCAGGAGTTTATCTCCACCCATTGTCGGTCTAACATTATTTTCATCTCGTTCTTTATATGATGCCTTTTAATAAGTCTTTGTTATAATTAGGGCTGAAACAATTAATCAAATAAATTAAACAATTATTAAGATGGTTCACAGGCTGTTTACACTTGCAGAGAAGTTGTTTGAACAGGTGAAAGCTTCAGGTTTCTGGGAATTGGACTGGAAGAAGAACCAGACTGGTAGAGGTCCAGAACTCTCCTGATATCTTTGGCAGATTTCTTTAGATTTTCCACAGGGAAGGGGAATAATTAAGTTTTTCTTAAAAGATTTGCCTCTATTTAACGCAGCTGTGATGAATTAACGAGATAGAAGCTTACAAAATCATGACACCATTATTATTTGGGTGTTTCAAAAGAGGTTCAAAGGCCAAATCATCATCTTATAGTTGAAATGATTAATTTGATGAAGTTTGAAAAAATCCTTAAAAAATATTTATCATTGTTTTGCATTTAGAAAATCCAGATATTTATATTTATTTATATAAGTTTTGGGTTTTCATGTCATCTAGTTTGTGGATAGGGTTTAATTGGTGTGTGTGTGTAGGTCCAGCGGGGCTTCCGGTCCGTCCTGGTCTACCTGACTGCCCTGGACAGCAGCTCTGACTTCCTGGCAGTGGGCAGCAGCATCGGCATGCTCTACCTGTCCTGCCGTCGGGTTGCTCAGATGAACAAGTACAGCGTAGAGGTCAGAGCTGTTTCAACCTTCCTGCATTGTTTAACGCTGTTCAGTTTTTTTTTAAAGGTCAGTTCTTCACGTTTGTCTGCAAGAGGCTGAAAGATTTTATGGCATAGACGTGGGTTTAAACATTTTTATTAATTTAAAATGTATCAAACTATGTTTATTCCCCCTGAATCAATACTCGATTACTTTGCTGAGCAGCAGGATAAGTTTGGGTTGTTTCTAACTGCTTATCTCATCCAGAGGTGGATGCTCAAAGCTCAGCCAGTTGAAAAAGAACAAAAGGGAAAACAAAAACGCAATTTTAAAGAATTAGAAAGACTTCATGGCTCTTATTTCTGGACTTTGACTAGGCCATTATAAAAGTAATGGTGGTTCTCCTGCTAGAAGGTGAACCACCAGGTCGTCTCCTGCACCACAAGGCTCTGCAAACAGGACTTCTTCTGGTCTCTTATTTAGCAGCAGCTATGTTCTAACAGCTCCACAATAGAATAGAGGGTTGTAGAGTGATCAGTTAGAAGTTATCAAATCAAAAGTATTTCCTCCTGAGCTGTAGATCTCTGCAGCTCTTCCAGAGCCCCCACGGTCCCCTTCTTCTCTGATCAATATTCCCCTCCTCCAACCTGTGGGTCTAGGAGGACCTCCATGTGTTGGTAGGTCTGTAGGTGGTGCAGGATTGATCAGAGGGCCTGGAGAATGTACTAGAACCTAACCCTGCTTTAAACTGAACCAGAACCTCCGCGCTGTCATATCTGCTGGGTTCCATGGTCTTCATGTTGGTGGTGGTTCTCTTATGTTCTCTGAAGAGCCTCTGAGTCCAGAAACAGAACATCTAGATCTGGATTGAGATGGCATCCCATGTGTCTAACAGGGAAAATGTGAAGCCATCACGGCAGTAAAGCTGCTCAGCTGCTTCGATGATCTGGTGGCTGTTGGAACAGCTTTGGGTCGGGTCGTAGTCTTCCAGCTGGTTTCCCCGCTTCCTGGACGCAACAAACAGGTTGGCCTCTCCACACCTTTCCCCTCTGCTTTCTGCCTGTTTTCTTGCTGCTGGAGCTCATCTGTTGGGTTTTGTTGCAGCTCAGGCGTTTCGACGTGGTCAGCCTCCATAAAGGCTCTATCACAGCTCTGACCTGGAGCGCCAACGGAATGAAGCTGTTCTCTGGAGATGATAAAGGACGGGTCGTGTTCTCTGTTCTGGACTTAGACCAGGTAAGCGAGGTGTGATGCGTGACTGTTTGCACTTTTTAGAAGAAACGCTGTCTGACCCTGAATGCATGCAGGGGGTGTGTAAACCTGTGCTGCTGCTAGAGGAGCCGTCAGGCGTGGTTCAGATGGAGTACAGACATCAGGTGCTGCTGGTCTCAACTCAACAGAGATCCCTGCTCTACTGTACTCAGACACAGGAAGTGCTGCAGCTGGGCACCAAACCACGCAAGAGGTAAACCAAACTTAAGTCCACTACTGTCCTGCGACATGAACTCATCAGCAGCCCGACAAGCTGATTTAAAGGCAGCAGAGGTCGCAGCCCTGACAGTTTCTCTGCTCTATCAGAACCGGCAGGTTTGGAGCTTGCTTCCTGCCAGCGCTCTGCAAACAGAGCGATCTTCAGGTGTACGCCGCCCGACCCGGACTCAGGCTGTGGAGGTCTAATGTTAGAGGAGAGGTGGAGCACACGCGACTGCTCAGATCATTCTTTGAAAAACAGGTAAAAACAGAATCTTCTTCTGAGTAAAAAGCAGTAGACGTTCTGGTTGTACATATAACCAGAAATCAAAACATTACCAGTGTGATAATTATTTTAGAGATTGATTATGTTTCTGTCTATCGGTCCATTACAGATTCCCCAGTTTGAGCTGTTTCCCCGTCCTGGTCCAATCGGAGCGTACCGTCCAGCAGACAGACAGCTCGGCCTGCTCAGCTGTTTTCTCAAAGAGGGTTGGATCCTGAGCTGGAACGAGTACAGCATCTACGTATTTGACTGCCTTAACGAGGTGGGGCGTTTATTAGTAGCATATTCTTTAGTTGAAGCTCTTCACTTTTACTACATTAACCCGGTTAGAAGGCCAACATGTAGAGAACCCAACTAGAAGGCCAATTAGAACTTTTGGTATCACATCCTTATCAGTGAGTTAACTCAGAACTTAGTAAAGGTTTCCTAACCTCCAATAGCTTTTCTCGGGTCAGTAGGAGACTACCAACTTGACGGTTGTCCATAAAATGTTCTGTGATATTGTCCACAAGTAGGGGAAGCCACTGAAGGTCATCACTAAAGAAGCTTGATTTTTAGAACTGTAGCAAAGCAAATTTGTAGAATTAGAAAGACAAAATGTGGAAGAAAGACGTGCAACAGCAACATAACCTGAGCCTTTTGATTAGTATTCTAATCAGAATACATTCAGAGTGAGGCTGGGGTCATAGAGACCAAGGCTGGAGTAGGAGAGAGCAGGGCTGGAGTCAGAGAGAACAAGGCTGGAGTCAGAGATAGCAGGGCTACAGTCAGAGAGAACGAGGCTGGAGTCGTAGAGAGAGAGGCTGGAGTTGTAGAGAGCAAGGCTGGAGTCAGAGAGGTTGGAGTCAGAGAGGGCGATGTTGGAGTCGGAGAGAGCGTGGTTGGAGTCGGAGAGAGCGTGGTTGGAGTCGGAGAGAGCGTGGTTGGAGTCGGAGAGAGCGTGGTTGGAGTCAGAGAGCGAGGCTGGAGTCGTAGAGAGCAAGGTTGGAGTCAGAGAGGTTGGAGTCGGAGAGGGCAAGGTTGGAGTCGGAGAGCGTGGTTGGAGTCAGAGAGGGCGAGGTTGGAGTCAGAGAGGGCGAGATTGGAGTCAGAGAGAGCGTGGTTGGAGTCAGAGAGGTTGGAGTCAGAGAGGTTGAAGCTGGAGTCAGAGAGGGCGAGGTTGGAGTCAGAGAGGGCGAGGTTGGAGTCAGAGAGGGCGAGATTGGAGTCAGAGAGAGCGAGATTGGAGTCAGAGAGAGCGAGGTTGGAGTCAGAGAGGGCGAGGTAGGAGTCAGAGAGGGCCAGATTGGAGACAGAGAGAGTGTGGTTGGAGTCGGAGAGAGCGAGGCTGGAGTCGGAGAGAGCGAGGCTGGAGTCGGAGAGGGCGAGGTTGGAGTCGGAGAGGGCGAGGTTGGAGTCGGAGAGGGCGAGGTTGGAGTCGGAGAGGGCGAGGTTGGAGTCAGAGAGAGGGAGGCTGGAGTCAAAGAGGGCAAGGCTGGAGTCAGGCTGGAGTCGGAGAGAGCGAGGCGAGCTTTTTACGGGCTGCTGAGACACTACGCCCCGGCATCCTCACATATTGTGTTCAACCAGTGAGGTAATTCAGTACATGAACCAGATCGGGTCCATTCCTTACTTCCCTCAGAATTCAGACTGATTTTGAACTTGTGGACCTCATGTTGTTCTTCCCTCAATCTGAGGTGTGAGCTGAAGAAGATTCTGGCCTACCGCTTCACTGATGTTGTAGAAGGCCTCACAAAGTGACTATAATGGAATAAAATAAAGCTGTCATTAGCATAGCATTGCTAACGCCATGATCTGAGTGTGTAGCAACATGTGAGAGCCCTGAATCTGACTCTAATAGGTTACATCATCTTTTACTCCTTCTTAACCTAATTGAGATGATAGTCAGTCAAAGACAATGTAAGAGGAAATATCTAAAACTAGCGTTAAACTAAATGTTGTAGCATGAATACCCAATAAGCTGCCATGCAGTGATTCTTAGAGACTCTTCATCTTTGCTAAGCTGAAAACTCTGGAAGCTGTGTCTTTGATGCTTGAAGGTTATAATCGGTGCTCTGGAGAGCAGCGGAGACATCGTGTCTGTATCATCTTGTGACAATGAAATCTTCATCCTGAAAGGAGACAGAGAGATCATCCGCCTCTCCAACAACCCAGAGGGGATCGCTACCAACAGTGAGCGCTGCCGATGCTGCCGCAGATAATAGCACCACCAACGGAAGCCCCAACTAATGACGGCGCTTCTTTATCATCAGTGCTTTCAGCTCATCTGTCTTCACCTCTGACCACGCCCACAATTGTTCAGCCAACCGGGTCAGTGGAAACAGTCCAACCCATCAGAACAATGGCCATCATCGTAGAAGGGGGCGCTAAAGAGGAGGCCGGGCGGAGCGAGAGGCGGCCTGAGGAGGGAACAGATGAGGAAGAGGACGAGGAGGAGGAGGGAGTGGAAGAAGTTGAAGAGGCTCTAGAGCAGGCGAGCCCACTAAAGGTAAACTTTTCCCAACAGAAATCCACCTGATCTGCTTCTCAGTATTGAACCAAAGAAAGAAGCTAATAAGTTAAATAAACAGCCGTTCTATTTAATCACTGAGAATATTTGCTTATTAAAACTGGCGTTATTAGCCAGTAGAAGTATAAATCCTACTGTTTAAAACATGTTTGTAGAAATTACAGGAATGACTTGAGCTTTTTTTCAAGTAAAAACATTTAAAACTACTTAAAGTTTAAAAGTAAAAGTAATGCAGGTGTTCGGGGTCTGAGCGGCTCCGACAGCAAAATAATATCTAAAGGCAGGATGGTAATCATCAGGAACTGACTGCACAGATGAGGATTTCAGGTGGACTTTCTCACTTAAAAACATTAAAACTACTTTTTTAGGATCACAGCAAATATAGCTGCCATTGATCCAGGCAAAGAAAGGATAGAGTAGCTCCGCCTAACGCAATTAATTGTATGCTTAATTATTTATTTATTGAGCATTTATTTATTTATTTATTTTTAAATATGTCACAGTTGGTCCTCCATAATTTCAATGCTGGTGCTAAAAGATTTCCTTATTTTTCAAACCGATGCCAAAGTATAACTTCACATAATGCTCGACATTCCTCATTTTAGGGAAGAGAGCGGTTCTTGTAAGAGTTGTCATAAAATACAACTTTATTCTTGTATTATTAGAACTTTATCCTCATAATGTTACGACTTTATTCTCATAACATTACAACTATATTCTCGTAATTTTACAACCTTATTCTTGTAATTTTATGGTTATTCTCATTGCAAATTTATACTCGTAATTTTACGACTTTATTCTCGTAATTTTATGACTATTCTCGTAATTTTGATTTTATTCTCATAATGTTACGACTTTATTTTCATAATGTTAAGGCCTTCATTCTCTTATGACTATTATTGTAATTTTATGAATTTATTCTCATAATGTGACAACTTTATTCTCACAATTTTATGCCGACATTATTCATGTAATTTTGCGACTTTATTCTTGTAATTTTATGACTTTATTCTTGTAATTTTATTACCTTATTCTCATAATTTTATGACTTTATTTTCATAATGTTTCAACTTCATTCTCCTAATGTTCCAACCTTTATCTCGTATTTTACGACTTTATTCTCATACTGTGACTTTATTCTCGAAAATAGAAAAAAAAATCTCTAAAATCAGTGCCTCTGCTATTTGTAAATTGCGTTTTGCTAAATTGTGAATATATTGCAAATGCTATTAATTGCCCGGCCCTAATATATTGTCCAGCCAATGTTCTGCTAGTTCTGGATCTATGGAAGCAGTTCTAGATACCAGGTTATCCTCTCCTGGTTCCTGAGCAGACTAAGCTGCTGTTTTTGCTATTTTTAAGGGTTAATGGTTGATCTGTCATATAAAATTAAGAGAGAATATAGACAACAGGTCCAAAATTGTAAGCTCTGTTTATGTTTTGACAAACCTGAAAAAGATGAGGGGGTGTGAATACTTCTGCAGGGTATCTTTATTTAATTTTCTCTATCTGCCCAGGTGATGAAGTCCAGCCCTTTGTTCAGTAGCTCCCGTTTCCGCAGCAGCTCTGTGACGGCCTGGGACGCCCCCAGTTCAGCTGCTCCAGCAACAACTCCCCTCAGCACATCCTACGAGCTGGGATGCAGGCGCTACAGCGCCCCCATAGACCAGGAGAGGATGCGCCAGGAACTGGTGGTGAAACCCATCAGAGTGAAAAAGAAGAAGAAAAGACACCAAGGCAAGTGAACTCAGACCAACATGGAAGCTGTTCTCATCCAGAGTGGCCGATTTTAAAAGGTCAGCAGAGGTTAGAAATGAACCAGTGAGGTGAAAAAGGTCACTGGGGGTTTCAGCTCGTCTGCATATTAATGATCAAGTTTAACAAAAGTGAGACAGTCAATTATCTGAATTGGAAATGGAAGCAGAAAAATATATTTTTAAATCCTCTAAATGTGGTAAATACTGATTTTTCTGCTGAGGAATAAATTTGGATTTCTTACAAAAAGATAAAATCCCAGACAGGAGGAATGATATGAACTCGGCACGTCAAAGGAGGTTATTCTCTTGAACCTCTGACATTTAGACTGCTGCCTCTGACTGTAGAACTGATTGAACACCCTGTGAGACCCAGAGACCGTTCGCAGGCCAAAAACAGGAGCTGAGGAGTGTGAGAAGGGATTTAAAAAGGTCTCAAAATAAATTAAAATAATTTTTTTTTAATCAAATTTGTTTAGAAGTGGAGGAGATTCCGAACGCCTGCTTACTCGTTCAGGTCCTGCTGCTCAAAACAAATGTTACCTGTAATCAGACGCTACAAGAGGTGTCCAAATACCCTGATACGTCATCACAGAAATTCAAAAAAAGTAAAAAAAAATGCTCCACTGGACTTCATTTCTAAGTTTGAAGATGTTTCACTTCCCATCTAGTAAGCTTTTTAAATTCAGAATGTCAGAAATAGCGTCAGAAATAGTTCAAAGTTATGTACAGTAGCCCAACAGTTGTGAATTGTTTTTTAACATTTTTGGAATGACTGTGACCTGGATGACTGAAAATCTTCACCAGCAGATCCTCACAGAAATGAAACCAGGTTCTTCCGACTGCTGATGTAGAAGTTCACGCCCGTATGACCTGACAGATGCACATTATCTGCTGCTTTTCTTTGCTCATTAACTTTGCTTAGTTAAAAGCCACCTATTTAGCAGCCTTTTCCGGCTCATGTTATCTGCCTCTGTCTGTTTGCAGACCTCTCCTTAGACCGCAGCACTGGAAGCCATCTTGATCAGGGCAGCTGCTCAGATTCAGTGTTTGGAGTCCAGGACAGTGATGTAGAAAGTGGAACACCTTCAAGTGATCATGCTTTCCTCATTGGTCCTGATGCTGAGAGCCAAGACCAACATATCCGTGACCAGAAGTCTCAGGAGATGGAAGACACCAGATCAGGAAAGGGTTTGAAAGACGGCGAGGAGGAGGAGCCTTGGTGTGTATCTGATGATCCACAGCCTCACTCCTCTCCTACTGCTGCTATTCTTACAAGCTTTTCTTCTCCTCAGCTCTCCGAATCCAGGGTCTCTGCTCCTGTCGGCTCCCAAGGACGAGCAGAACCCAGAGCGTGCTCAGAGAGATCTTTCTGAGGAAGACGATCTTCCACCAACCCCAGATGTTGATGAACTGCTGGAATGCACCTTCTCCTACATGAAGGCTGAAGATGAAGGAGCGGAGCAGCAGCCAGATGAAGATAGAAAGTTTCCCTGCAGCCCTCCAGCATCCAGAGCCCAGACGGTACGCCATCCCTGCTTCAACCCATATGTAAAGACATGGAGAGGGCAGGTCAAAAGTTTCCATAAACTTGTTATCTACATAAATAAACCTCTAAGGCAGGATTTTCAGTCGGATCGGACACACAATTTGTTTAGTCCCACAGAGCTGAATGCAGACTGATCTTAAAGAGTTTGATTTTCTCCCTCTGGGTTGTTTATGTCACCAGTGAGTCGTGGTGGAAACCAGTTTAGGCTTTTAATGGTTGGTTAAATCCGTGTTTTTAATTTTCACACAAGACCATAACGCTTTGAACATGGCTGTGAATAAACGGCTTCAAACTGATGAGCTTGTTCCTGAGGAGCAGGCGCCTCATATCACCTCCTCTGCTTGTGTGAGCAGGAGGAGCACCCTCTTCTTCCACCTGAGATGCCGGAGCAGATGATTTCGTTCGATGACGCCAATCCGCACAGGAAGCCCAGCATGTCCAGCGACGAAGAGGGAGACATCTACCGTCACTCTGCTCCTGCTGTGAGCGGAGGAAACAGCCTCAGCGATCCCTCAAAGGAGGCAGAGAGGACAGCAGACAGGGAGCAGGGGAGCCAGGAGAGGAGCAGGCCTTACGCGGTGAGACTGAGCTGAGGAAAAGTCTTCACTCCATTTTTATTACACTCTAATGGTCCAACAGGTTTTTATGACTCCAACTATTTTCAACTGTTTGAATTGGTATTAACCATAAAAATGGCAAGGCCCCACATGGCACCCCGCCCACAGAGATCCACAGGGATGGAGCAGCACGCCGATACTCTGCACTCTGCTTCATTCAGAAACACTGGAAGCAGAATATTTATATCATTTTGTTTTTTCCAGATTTTCTCCGGTAGACAGATCAATATGCCGCCAACAGCAGGAAGTCCGATTGTAAAAATACTTCTGAAAGTTTTAGTCAGTTTTGGGTCTAAGTTTGATGAAGCTGGTTTTTAGATGTTTAATCTTAAATCTGAACTAGTAATATATTCTGGAGCAGGAAGTATTTCTAAAGGTTTGGATCCAGTTCTCACTGTTTAGGATTTTGTCAAGTTAATGAAATGATGTGTGGAGAACATCGACCTGTTAGAGTTTAAACCAAGTCAGGGGCTGATTATCTGATTATCTAAAACTATAAACATCAAGATGTTTACAGTTTTTTTTTTTTATCACGCCTTTAAATGTTGATTACATTTAATCAGTAACAGGACAGGATTGGTGCAGAATTAATGCTCTCCTCTCCTCTCCTCTCCTCTCCTCTCCTCTCCTCTCCTCTCCTCTCCTCTCCTCTCCTCTCCTCTCCTCTCCTCTCCTCTCCCCCCTCCCCCCCCTCTCCTCTCCTCTCCTCTCCTCTCCAGTTGGCAGAAAGCTGGATGGGATACTCCGGACCAGGATGTGGAATACTGAGTCTGCAGGTGACGGACAGGTGAGTCTCCCCCCATCTCTCCTCTGACCTCCTGATTGGATCTCAGTGGTCTCACTGTTTGACCGTGGCTCCAGGCATGTGTGGTGTTTGGACTTCAAAGGAGGACTGTTCTGCAGCCCTCTTCCTGAAACCGTTCTCAGATGGCAGCGCTTTGAAGACAGCGTCCACCAGGTGGCGTTATCCCCTTCAGGTGGGCTCCTCACACCCTCTGGCCCTTATCTCTGAATCCTTGTCTAGTTTGGACTGCAGAGGAGGTGTGTTACCATCCAGATGTTTTCTGCTGGTAGGTAACTTGCTGTGGAAGGTGGAGCAGAAAACTATGACGGCGTTCGCCTGCGCTAAAGTAGTGGTTAAAGGAAAACGCCACTGGTATAAAGCTGCAGAGCAGACGGCCTTCGTGGCTCTGAGCGACGACTCTGCTTGGATCATCAGGACCAATGGAGATCTCTACCTACAGACGGGTAACGCCTCTAACATACTGCAGTTTAACCACAAATGATCCTTCTTCTGGGGGCACAGAGGTGAAAATACAATTGGAAAATTAGCGGTTAAATTTACATATAGTTTAAAAACTGAATAATCAGAAAAATGTTATTTGCTGTCAACCTTCATGTAAGTTTCTGACGGTGATCTGATGGTGTCCTCAGAATGGGAAAACCTCCTTTCCATCACCCTAATATTTAGCTGCCTCCGCAGTTGAGATTAGAACTGGACGCCCACATCTTGGGGGGTTGGGTGGGAGGTAGCAGAGACTTGATTCAACCGCCGGCAAAACTTAAACACAAGGAATAAGCAAGGTTCATAATGGCCTAGTCAAAGTCCAGACTTCAGTCAGCCGGACGACTCAAACGCTCTGCATCCCATCGGCCTGAGCTGCAGCTGACTTTGGTTAAGATGACCTCAACTTCTTAAGACACGCCCACAATATTTAACTCTTTACTGGCTGAAACATGCAGTTCTTCAAACAAATGCAACAAACAGCACCGATTGCTTCATGTTCATCTGCTGCTCTGCTCTGCTGGAAAAATCTAAATCATCATCATCCATCCATCCATCCATCATCCATCCATCCATCATCCATCCATTTATCCATCCATCATCCATCCATTGTCCATCCATCCATCATCCATCTATCATCCATCCATCATCCATCCATCCATCCATCATCCATCCATTCATCCATCCATCATCCATCCATTCATCCATCCATTGTCAATCTATCATCCATCCATCCATTCATCCATCCATCCATCCATCATCCATCCATTCATCCATCCATCCATCCATCATCCATCCATTCATCCATCCATTGTCCATCTATCATCCATCCATCCATCCATCCAAATATCCATCCATCCATCCTCCATTCATTCATCCATCCATCCATCCAAATATCCATCCATCCATCCATCCATCCATTCATCATTCCATCCATCCATCCATCCATCCATTGTCCATCTATCATCCATCCATCCATCCATCATTCCATCCATCAATCCATCCATCTATCATCCATCCATCATCCATCCATCATCCATCCATTCATCCATCCATTGTCCATCCATCCAACCATCCATCCATCCATCCATCATTCCATCCATCCATCCATCCATCATCCATACATTCATCCATCCATTGTCCATCTATCATCCATCCATCCATCCATCCATCCATCCATCCATTCATCCATCCATTGTCCATCTATCATCCATCCATCCATCCATTCATCCATCCATCCATTGTCCATCTATCATCCATCCATCCATTGTCCATCCATCCAACCATCCATCCATCCATCCATCATTCCATCCATCCATCCATTCATCCATTCATCCATCCATTGTCCATCCATCCAACCATCCATCCATCCATCCATCCATCATTCCATCCATCCATCATTCCATCCATCCATCCATACATCATCCATACATTCATCCATCCATTGTCCATCTATCATCCATCCATCCATCCATCCATTCATCCATCCATTGTCCATCTATCATCCATCCATCCATCCATTCATCCATCCATCCATTGTCCATCTATCATCCATCCATCCATCCATCCATTGTCCATCCATCCATCCATCCATCCATCCATCCATCATTCCATCCATCCATCCATCTATCATCCATCCATCATCCATCCATTCATCCATCCATTGTCCATCTATCATCCATCCATCCATCCATTGTCCATCCATCCAACCAACCATCCATCCATCCATCATTCCATCCATCCATCATTCCATCCATCCATCCATCCATCCATCCATCATCCATACATTCATCCATCCATTGTCCATCTATCATCCATCCATCCATCCATCCATCCAACCATCCATCCATTCATCCATCCATTGTCCATCTATCATCCATCCATCCATCCATCCATCCATTCATCCATCCATTGTCCATCTATCATCCATCCATCCATCCATCCATCCATTGTCCATCCATCCAACCATCCATCCATCCATCCATCCATCCAACCATCCATCCATCCATTGTCCATCCATCCATCCATCCATCATCTTCTGTTTGTGTCTTTCAGGTCTGAGCGTAGAGCGTCCCTGCGCTCGCTCCGTCAAAGTGGACTCCCCCTGTGTGTTCAGCCAGGTATGCGTGAGGGCAGGTGTGGTCTGGGCCCTGAGTGAACACAAGGCTTTGTTCTACAGAGAAGGACTGAACAGCTACTGCAGTGAGGGGGATGGCTGGAAGAATGACACCGTCAGGTACCACTCCTGCTTTAAGACGCCTGAAGTTGGACTGTGGTGCTAATCCACCTCGGCTCATGGTTTTATTTCCTAAATCAGGAATGTGAAGAACAAAAATAATACACTGATGAGGCGAGGTCTCATAAACACATGTATCAAATATGAGACCCTTGGTTTAAAGAGTTAATTTACCCACTTGAGAGTTATTTAAAACAAAAGAGACGTGTTATTATTATGGTTGTTTGTCTGCGCTGCAGCGAGGCTCAGGGGCTGGAGCTCATCTGCATTGCTCTCGGAGGCGGAGGAATAGCCTGGGCCTTAGATGCCAGCGGCAGTCTCTGGTTCCGGACCGGCATCCGTCCGTCCAAACCGCAGGGCGACGACGACCACTGGTGGCAGGTACACTCATGGTTTCAGTTTTTAGGAACGCTTTTGGCCTGAAAGGCATCAACAGGAGATTCAGGGGATTCTGGGATTCAGGAGTGGAACCCGGTCTGGAGTTCTGGTTTCACACTTGATTCTCCATCTCTCCTCCAGATCAGCATTTCTGACTACGTGGTCTTCGATCAAGGCAGTTTTTTCCAGACCCTGCTTCAGGCCACACAGAGCGTTGCCACGGTAACCAGGGGCCCCGTGGAGCGGGTGGTGGCCTTCCTGTCGCAGTACTCCCAGTGCCAGCCGAGCCTGGTCAGCGCCAACCCCTCTGGAGTGTGGGTGGCATCGGGGCGGAACCAGCTACATCTGGCCCGTGGAAACCTCATAGGTCAGTAAAGTTCTGCAGAGCGCTCCAGCAGCCTTCAGCTCTGTTCTGAAAACAGCTTTCACTCGGTTCCAACAGGAACATTTTGGCAGAACGTGGTCCCGAGGGGAACTGTTTCAGCCACCAGATGGACCTTCATCACATCCTCCTCTGTGCCGCATAAAGAAGGTAGATGCTAACAGAAGACAGGTCGGGTCTGGAGCGCTCCGTGCCAGAGCTGATCAGCCCTCTGTGTGAACCGTCCTTCAGGTACGTTCCTGTGGCTGGCCCAGAGCAGGAAGGATCTGTTCTGTGTGTGGGATCGAGACGGAGAGCTCCGTCCTTCCTCTGTCCCTCTACCTCCAGAGGTAAAGCTGTTCATCAGGTCTGCAGGTCCAAATCTTCTCATGTTCTCCTCGCCTGCTTCTCTAATGTTCCCCGTCTTCTGTGGGCTCAGGTGGAGATGACCCACCTGTCCACCTGCCATGATGCCCTGTGGGGGCTTGACATCCATGGCCAGGTGAGCATTCGGACCCTGTCCCCGTCCTGCCCTATCGGTTTGCACTGGACCCTCCTGGACCTCAGCCAGCTGGGTATGAAAGCCTGCTAAGCTCCTCTGATTGATTATTGATTTCCAGATTAGATCATTCACTTTGTTTTCTGAACTGTGGCTCCTAAGTCTGGGCATCCACTGTACGATGTTTTTAATCGTTATGATGGGCTACAGCTCAAACTGTACGACTAAACCGCAGGGTTTAAAAGTTCACAGCTCTGTTCTTCCACTGTACAACCCGACGCTCTGATGATCAAGAACTAAAATCTACATAAATTATTTTTTAATAAGATCTACTGATGATCTACCTGCTCACACTGTACGTATCAAAGCCACACTCAGCGCTGGTTGGACTCATTAATCTGAAAGGAAGAAGAAGAAGGACTTCCTTGTTTGCACATGCACAGTGCGTGAGGTTCCGGTAAATCGGCTCGTAGCTCTGCTTCAACAGCAGGATTTGCTCATGGACACCTCAGGGGGGCCGACTATATTTCAAACATCTTTCATTTTCTCCCGACCTTATGATTCCTGATGGGGAGGTAGCCATAAGAGGCTGATCATCCCTCATTACCCGCTGTATACGACACGACACAGAGGCTGAAACTCGGCCCCATCCAAAACATTGTTTGGTGAATCTGCCCCTAAAGGGCAAAATACTGGTACAGTGTATGCCCGGCCTTACGGAGGTTTTTTCCATCCATATGGTCACATCCTCTCCAAGGCTCTGCACCTGCTTTTAAACGCTTTGTTCAGCTGGAGCCAAAAGCTTTACTGCATTTATTTTATCAGCCATAGATTCATGTTTTCTAAAACTTTTTAAAGGTTCCATCACCTGAAATAAACGTGCTAACATTAGCCTTCCTTGCTATTATTGTACTAACATTAGCCCTGCTTGGTATCACAGTGCTAACATTAGCCCTCCTTTTTATCACCATGCTAACAATAGCCTTCCTCTATCACAGTGCTAATATTAGCCCTCCTTGCTATCAAAGTGCTAACGTCAGCCCTCCTTTCTAGCACTGTGCTAACATTAGCCTTCTTTGCTATTATCGTACTAACATTAGCCCTCCTTTTTATCACCATGCTAACAATAGCTTTCCTCTATCACAGTGCTAATATTAGCCCTCCTTGCTATCAAAGTGCTAACATCAGCCCTCCTTTCTAGCACTGAGGTAACATTATCCTTCCTTGCTATTATCGTACTAACATTAGCTCTGCTTGGTATCATAGTGCTAACATTAGCCCTCCTTTTTATCACCATGCAAAAAATAGCCTTCCTCTATCACAGTGCTAATATTAGCCCTCCTTGCTTTCAAAGTTAGGGTGGCCAGATGTCCGGCTTTAGGGCGGACAGTCCGGATTTTCATTGCACTGTCCGGCGTCCGGCGCCGCATCCAGCCGGACGTGTATTTGCCCTCCTTTACACCCAGATTCCACATACTCTGTCAGTGCTCCGCTCCGCTCAAGTACGTCGTGCGAAGTACTTGTCTGTCATGTAAATCAATGAGAGCTGTTCCACATCCTCCGCTACTCCTCCGCACGTCTCTGTCCACGTACGTCTTCTCCGTCTTTCACCGTCAAAATACGGAACTGAGCTCTTTTTGTCTCCGCTCCCGTCAGTCCAGATCAAGACCCGCAATTGCAATCGCACCAAACAGGATAAAGAATGTAGTGAAGACCCGGTTTTTCAAATTAAATTATAGTAAAAACAGGTCGGTTACTAGAAATTAGAGCATAGTTCGTATATATTCCCAAAATTAAGAGCAATTAATTAAATAACTGGATGCAGACTATTGGTGCTTCAACAGACCAAAAAATTCTTATTGCAGGAATGGATGAAGAGATGATGAGTTTGGAAGCGGAGAACAAACATAGTTCATACAAACTATGGATGATCCTGTTTATTCCTGTTACAAAAATCCACAGCAGAAAGAGAAAATATTTGGGCAGAAACTGAACATCTGCTGGATGATGATGGGGATTTTTTTTAATATGTCATATTAAATTAAACGTTCACAGGGTTTATACCGGAATGAGGAACTCTAATTTAATGCTCTTTTAATGCTATTAGAAATAATTTTAATTTCATCAACAAGTATCATGTACACAAGTTATTAGTATACATGAAATAAGGAGCTGTAAGCACAGTTCCATGACTCAAGTTTGTGTATATATATATATATATATATATATATATATATATATATATATACAGTGTATATATATATATATATATATATATATATATATATATATATATATATATATACAGTGTATATATATATATATATATATATACAGTATATATATATATATATATATATATATATATATATATATATATATATATATATACAGTATATATATATATATACTGTCGACAGGCTGCAGCCATGTCACGAATTCCTCTTTTCCAGCCACTTTTTGACATTTGTATTGTCCTATTCTCTAGCTCTCTCTCCGCCTCAAGCTTCTTTTCCAAACAACTGCTTTATGATCAATTGCAGCAGTTCTGCTCAAATTAATCGTGTCAAAAAATAGTCACTTTTTAAACACCACAATGTATTAAATAAATGCAAATGCTGGGAACCAATTCTTTTTTTACATCTCTTTAATATTTTGTTCTATTCTACTACACAAGCATCATCTTTAAACTACTAAGAATTGTACTATAAATGTGACTTTACCCGATTCTTATGTACACCTTAGTAATTGATATGCCGCACAATGTCCTCCTTTTTGGTGTTATAGAAATGGCCACCCTATTCAAAGTGCTAACATTAGCCCTCCTTCCTAGCACTGTGCTATCATTAGCCTTCTTTGCTATTATCATACTAACATTAGCCCTGCTTGGTATCACCATGCTAACAATAGCCTTCCTCTATAACAGTGCTAATATTAGCCCTCCTTGCTATTAAAGTGCTAACATTAGCCCTCCTTTCTAGCACCGTGCTAAGATTAGCCTTCCTTGCTATTATCTTACTAACATTAGCCCTGCTTGGTATCACAGTGCTAACATTAGTACTTCTTTTTATCACCATGCTAACAATAGCCTTACTCTATCACAGTGCTAATATTATCCCTCCTTGCTATCAAAGTGCTAACATTAGCCCTCCTTTCTAGAACCATGCTAACATTAGCCCTCCTTTCTAGCACTGTGCTAACATTGGCCCTCCTTCCTATCACACGTGGCTTAGTTCAGATGAGACTAAAAATAAACATTCCTGCTTACATGCAAAAATAGTCATAAATTCCCCTCATCATGGTGAAACATGACAGTGGCAGCAGCATGCTGTGGGGATGGTGATGGAAGAAAACCTGTAAAAGGCTGTAGAGGAGCTGAGGCTGGAGTGGAGGTTAATCCTCCTGTTCTCCAGAGACACATCCAGCTGTCGCTGCAGTGAAAGCTGCCTGTGGATGGCGCTGCCTCATTTTTTAAGATATTTTTATCTAGTAAATGTTTAAAACATTTATCTTAATTCAACTTCACAGAAATACTCTGTTTGTTGGTCTGTCTGATAAAATACCAGCTTCTACTGAAAAGCTGGAGGCCATTCTGTAGTGAGTGAGAACCAGCTCACTGGTTTGTGGAGAACTGTACTTCCTGCCATAACAGCTGAGGTTCAGCTTTAACTTTCCGCTCCATGTCAGTCCTGATGTAACATGCCGAATTGAGAAGAACCGATTTAGATCACACATTCAAAGAGATTCAGCACTGATGGGCACATGGTGCTTCCCAACTGAAAAACCCTTTGCTCTGATGTTTACCCTGCAAAGAATTAATATAAGAAAGTCCACTTATCTTGAATCCCTTGAGTGGAGCAGCTCAGTGAGACATTTATGTTTAAAATTGGAACAAAATAAATCCACTACCTTATTTCAAGAGCATAATATCTAATTATCTTATCTTAAGGGTAAAAATACTCTATCAGCAGATCATCTTATTCACCTGCTCTAATTAGAGGCCAACCGGAGACATTTTAGAACAATAATGTATACATTGCAAAAGTGATCTAGAAAAAAGGAAATTTTCCTTACATAAGGTGTATTTAGCCTTCATTTGAGCTGGTAAATAATATGATTTGCCAATGGAGTATTTTTTAATTCTAAAATAAGATGATTAGATAATATGCACTTGAAATAAGACAATGCAACCCGGGTCAGCTGCGTCGGTCGTGCATGCTAACCACTGTTCCACCTGCACACCCCGTTTTTTTCTTATTTTAAATGTAAATTGTCTTTTTCCATTGGCAAAGTGTCTCACTTACCTCCTCAATAATTATATATATATATATATATATATATATATGTCCTCAGGCCAATAGAGGACAGCCTTGGCTGGGCAGAGTTGACGAGTCGAGGCCCATCAATTCAAACTTTGTATCTAGTGTATATACTACAGAAGAGGATTAGGGCCACTGAAAAAAAAAAAAAAGTTAACTGATTTTTAAATTTTATTTCAGTGTAGTATGGGAAAAAAAAAATCAGAATTCTGACTTTAATCTCAGAATTCTGACTTTTTTCTCAGAATTCTGACTTTAATCTCAGAATTTTGACCTTTTTCTCAGAATTCTGACTTAAATCTCAGAATTTTGGATTTTAATGTAGAAGGGCACCATGAAGGAAGAAGTTGGTGGAAAATGACGGAATTAGGCAAATTAGGCTTTTTACGTTAATGGAGGAGCAGAACGTCATTAAAACAAGAGAGCTAGTCTCTAAAACAGACATGGCTATGGCTTGATGCTAACATGTTTGTTAGCTGTCAGAATTCTGAGATTAAAGTCAGAATTCTGAGTTTAAAGTCAGAATTCTGAGTTTAAAGTCAGAATTCTGAGATTAAAGTCAGAATTCTGAGATTAAAGTCAGAATTTTGACT
The DNA here is from genome assembly GCA_030533445.1 of Cyprinodon diabolis. Taxonomy (NCBI): domain Eukaryota; kingdom Metazoa; phylum Chordata; class Actinopteri; order Cyprinodontiformes; family Cyprinodontidae; genus Cyprinodon; species Cyprinodon diabolis. The sequence continues at coordinate 8,257,372 of CM060080.1, forward strand.
TTTATCAGACTAAAATGAAAAAAAAATTTAAAGACAGTAAACTTTTTTTTTTCACTGGCCCTAATCCTCTTCCGTAATAAACCTATATATATCTATATATATTAAAGTCCTGATTGGTCAATCTCTGGAAGCAAGAGAAACATACTTAATTAAATCATTTAAAAATATTTCATTATTTATTTATTAAGGATAAAAAAATATATACTTATTTATTTAATTCAAGCATCTCATGTAACGTTTAAATGTTTACATTTTCAAATAGAGTAATTTCCAGTTTTCATTTTATGAGATCTGCTGTACATTTGGCTTTCCATACCTGTTCCAGTCGCATTCAATCCCATTTATAGATTTCTACATGTCAGAATTTAATTTGGACCACCCAATGTTCTGGTCCAAATTTTTCTCAAGCCTTTAAGGCTGTACAGATTGTCTATTCATTCACCTCCACTGCAGCATTGTTGCAGCCGTGGATGTTAGTCAAACTTCTCAACACCAGTTCTTGCGTCTTTGCACTGGCTCCCTGTTCGTTTTAGAATTGATTTTAAGATTTTATTGTTTGTGTTTAGAGCCCTGAATGGGATGCCTCCTCAATACATCACTGACCTCCTCCAGATTTATTCTCTGGCACGTGCTCTGAGGTCTGAGGGCCATCCTCAGTTAATAGTGCCTAAGACGAGGCTTAAAACCAGAGGGGACAGAGCCTTTTCTGTAGTTGGCCCCAGACTTTGGAATACTTTGCCCCTCCATATACAGACTGCCTCTATGGTGGAGTGTTTTAAGTCTCGTCTTAAGACCCACTTTTACGCTTTGGCTTTTAAAAACGTGTAGTTGGTGTGGTCCTCTGTGTCCTTTTTAGTTTATTTATTTTATTGTTGTATTGTGTTTATGTATTGTTGTTTATTATTTGTTATGTACAGCACATTGGAAACTTTTTCTGTTATTATATGTGCTATATAAATTAAGTGGATTGGATTGATTGAAACTTCTCAACCTATTTGCAATACCCTTTGGTCTGGTGTTAAATATAACTTCATCTAGCAGAGATAGGGAACAACTTCTTGACAGAAACTGTGAGAAACAAGCTATGGCCGCTTTCTCAGGCTTTTGCAGCTGAGGGCGATCTAAAGTTCTGTTCGATGTAAAGCTGTTTCTTCTTCAGGTGAGAGTCGCTGTTCCCTTCATGTTAAAGGGATGGAGCTGCTGCCTGACTGTGTTCAGAGGGGAAGATTCATGTTCTGTATTTTCCTGTCTCCACCTGCGTCAGCGGCATAAACCGTTAGGATGGCTGGTGGAGGTACTTCCTAATACTGCAGTGGATAATGGAAAGACAGTAATAATAGGAAAAGATTTTATGAAACTTAAGAATAAAGCTACAATTTCCTTGCAAACATCTTTAAAAAAAAAAATCATAGTTGCAGCAAAAGTAGGGTGCTGATTCAGCCCCGCCCCTCTACCCTGGGCCCGGTTGTCCCCCCCTGTCGGCGGGCGTGCACACACTGCATACACTGTATGAATTGAGTGGCCCCCCCACTTGTCAATTCTTTAGATTTTGTCCCGGGCCCAGCCATGGCTGTTTGCTGACCTGCAGTCCTCTACTTATTAAAATGCATGAATGGATGATGGCAGCTTTATCTCTGGGCTGTTTTATCTGCTGTGATCACAGTGGAACTCACAAATACTCAAGGAGGATTTTTCACAGGAAAACAGGCAAAGTGTTACAATTGTTGGCAAACAAAGATTTATTTAAAAAAAAAAATAATAATAATAAAAAAAAATCGCACTACTACCAAGAATCCAAAGTTCCATTCAATAATATTCGAGTATAAATAGATCTATAACCCAAAAACCTTCACAACCAATTTATAAGTAAACTCAAAGTCTCAATTTATATCTGCAAAAAACAAACAAAAACAACCCTAAAGACTGAAAGTTCAAAACTGTCCGTTGTTTTTATTTCTAATAACAATGTCCAAACAGGAGTTCCATATGCTCTGAACCCAAAGTAAAATCCTGGAAGTGTTTTATGTCCAAAGTCCTTTCCAAAATGAAAAGTCAAAACGACAAACTCCCCCAAAAAAGATTAGAAAAAGAAAAATAAGGTCCAGATCTCACCGGGGTGTCTTTCTTTCCCCTGGGCGGCGTCTCCTTGCACCGGGCGGCGTCCTCTGGGTGCAAACTCCCATCAGTTTTCTACATTATCTGCGGTGATCTGCAGCGCTGGGACAAACTCTGACTGTGTTTTATCTTTCTTCATTATTTTTTGACTTGTTTTTAACAGACAAACAGACAAAAACTCCCGCTGCACAGACCTGTCAGTGCGCGTCTTCCTCACCTGTCGAGCCGCGCGCACGCCGACACACGCCCCTTTTTATTCAGAAATTAATTCCCATCATTTTTTAAACAGTGGAGATAAGAAATAATATTACCAATGACATAACTGTTCTACAAGACAGTTTTTCATCTGTACACTTTAATGCACTTTATACAAAAAGAGAAAAATAACAGTGGTTATGTTACAACACAAATGAGTCCTGGGTCTCTGATTGACTTCAGGACGCTTCACCACTGAGCTTAAGCCAAGGACCGTTGTCACAGAGACTAGGGCAGGGCAATTAATTGAATTTGCAATATAATCGCAATTTAACAAAATGCAATTTTGAAATCACGTTGGCACTCAATTTTGATCGCATTACATTTAACTAGAGGAATACAGTAAATTAGTGGCTGCAGCCCTTTAGGGGGCAGTAATATTCTTGCAGTGAGTTTCCCGCCACCTAGAGAGTTGCAGCTGGCATGCAGATCCATGCATGTGAGTAGAAGTAAGCAATTTTTCTCAAGGTCACAAAAAACTGAACCTTGTTCATAAAATATCTCCAAACTGGTGGTCAGTGCAAAGGAAAATCGAAATAACATCGCACTCACAATATTAGTCAAAAATAATCACTATTTTGTTTTCTTGCCAAGTTGTTCAGCTCTCTGCGAGACACAGACTGAGACGGCTACGTTCAGACTCAGCTGTGGGCATCCGTCAAGTGGTCCTGCTGTGCCAGAGATAGTATAACACAGCAGAAAGGTCAGATCTGTTTATAGTCCCTCTGCTCTTATCATTATCAGAGATCACATGGTGGCCTGACCTCTCCTCGCCCGCTGCATGTTGTGGACACTCAGCCTGGTGTGTCCGTATCAGAAACCCAGCTGTCCGATCAGTCAGACTGTACTGAGAAAAAAGTATTCACCCCTTAGGAGAGAGACAGTTTAGATCATTGAACAGAGGTCCATATCAGACCACATTTTAAATTGATTATTTAAATAAGCTGTTTCACAGTAATCAGTTAGCAGGTAGAGAGAGGAGGCAGGGAGACCTGCAGGTAGGGTCAAAGGTCAGGAATGGAATCCCAGATGGCGAGGCTCCCATTCTACTGCTACAGAGCTCATGTTTTTGGACAGCTCAGTCCCTTTTGATTAACTGAACAGGACATGATCTGATCAGCGGGAGGTAAAGGTTAGAAAGGTGTTCATAAAGCTGGGGGAGAACCGGTATCTATAAAGGTAGAAAGCATGAAAGGACTGCAGCGTACCAGAGTCCAACGAGCAGGAGATAAAACTCTGTTTACACGACCTTAGAACTGCTGAGCGTCTGACTGCTTCTCTGCACGATGTATCAATGACACAAACACAAGCTTTCCAGTGTTGCACTCATTTTTTGAATTAATCCCGACTAAAGCTAAAGGGGTGTAGAGGGACCAGATATTTCCATTTCCATCACCTCTGAACTCTGTTGCTGTTTCCATACTAGCAGCTTTCTGTAACTCCTGTCAGCAGATGCAGAAACATGCCTGGTGACACTTCAGCCATGAGAGAGCAGCTGATTAGCTCCAAATGATCAGATTACACAACAAGCACTCAGTCAGCTGAGCTGCAGGCTGTTTGTTCAGCCTGTGCTGCACAGTCTGCAGGCAGTTAAACATTTCTATCTGCTACCAGATGCAGTTAGATCTTCTTAGAAATAAAGTTAAAACTCATTGATACAGACTGGTCCATACGAGCGGGCTGCTCAGTGGGGCAGTGGGTAGCACTTCTGCATTGCAGCAAGAAGGTTCTGGGTTTGATTCTCGGCCCGGGGTCTTTCTGCATGGAGTCTCCATACGAGGGTTCTCCCCGGGTACTCCGGTTTCCTCCCACAGTCCAAAAACATGACTGTTAGGTTAATTGGCTTCTCTAAATTCTCCTTAGGTGTGAGTGTGTTTGTGAATGGTTGCTTGTCCTGTTCGTCTCTGTGTTGCCCTGTGATAGACTGGAGACCTGTCCAGGATGGATTCCGCCTCTGGGGTAAGCGTGACGGAAAATGGATGGAATTATATTCATTTTGTTGCAAAAATATTTCGATTACTTGATTCTACTTTTTACATTTGGTCAGAATAAAACCAGAATTCAAAGTATTTCTTAAATGGATTGTGACGTCAGAGCCGTAGACAAGGAAGTGCAGAACAAAGTGAAGAGAAAAAAAACAATGCTGGTTTTTATTTGGAATGGCGTGCATCTGTATTCAGCCCCTCAGGCCAGTAGAGCAATGTTCAGCTGTAGCTTCAGCTGCAGGACTTTGGCTCCATGGGCCTGTCAGCCTTCTGCACTACTACTGGCTGAAGTTTTTTTTTTCCCATTCTTTGTAAATTCATTTTCGAATAATATTTAAATACAGGTCTGGTCTCACCTTTTCTAACACATGAATACAGTTTTCTATGTGAGGTAATCCAGCTGATTGCATCCACTCACACACTTTGTAGGATTCTCTCCTCCTGAATGTATCTATGCTTCTTTTTCTATCTCTGCTTCTGTCTCCTTGAACCCCAGTCGGCCTCAGCAGATGGCCGCTCACACTGAGCCTGGTTCTGCTGGAGGTTTCTTCCTGTTAAAAGGGAGTTTTTCCTCTCCACTGTCGCTACAAGCATGCTTGGTGTGAGGGATTGCTGAAGAGTCAATGAGTCGATGCAATCAGCTGGTTTTTCGTAGATAGAAAATTTTAAATCGATCTGATCAGATGAATGACAGCTCCTGGTTTAGCATTAGCTGTTTTCAGTTTTAACTTTTAGTCTAGCAGATTACAGATTACCAGAGATGTAATGGATCTTGTTTGTAGCGGCTATGTGGACATATTTAATATGTAAGGTGGAAGGGAAACACAGATAAATGGCTCACATTAGAGACCATTGATGTTTAAAGCACTCAGAACCAGGGACAGAGCTAGATGGGTGGGCCAGGGGTAGCCATGGCCACCCTTAGCCAATCATTGGCCAGCCCTTTGGCCACTCCCACCATTTTTTCCTTTAATACAGACCGTGGCAGAAGCAATACTCTGAAGTGGAATATTCAAAACATTTTAATTTTTCATATATTAACAATTACTTGACAGCAAAAACACTGGTTAATTATGCATCATCAATATCCTAACATTAAAGATGATCAATCCAGAATTGATGCTCTTTTCAGAACTAGATTTTCTGTTTTATGGGGTAAAGAGAAAATGATGGGTCTCTATAAGTCATCTAGGAGTCTTCAGTGAAATCATAGATGAATAATTATTTTAATAAAAACTTATAAAATAATTTATGTAGATTTTAGTTTTGTAAATATCAATTTTATGCAGAATGATTATTGATGAAAGTTGGTAAGTAATGACAATGGAAAAGATGTTCGCCGCAGAACTCAAACCTGAAAGAATTTTATCCACTATACCTTTTACCTCGACGGATGCTTACATATATGTGTCTATTTGTGGGCGTGCAGGTAGCGCAGTGGTTAGCGCACATGATCCATATATTTAGGCCTTAGTTCTCGACGTGACCTGGGTTCAAATCTGGCCTGTGGTCTTTTTTCCGCATGTCTCTCCCCGTCTCTCATACCCGCTTTATATATATGTGTTTATTTGTTAGCAAAGGCTGTAGGGAAGTATAGTTTGTCTTTATTTAGAAAATATGGACTTTGTGCTTGTTAATTTTCACGTAGAGCGTAAAGCGTAGAGCGGGGGTCGGCAACCCGCGGCTCCGGAGCCGCATGCGGCTCTTTAGCGTTCCCCTTGCGGCTCCCTGGAGCTTTTTCAAAAATGTATGAAAATCTTTTTTTTTGTTTGTTTGTTTGTTTTAATATGGTGTGCAGGAGGTCAAACAAAAATTATTATGTTTTTCAATGCTGTAAACATTTGTATAATAAATAAATTTAAACAATAATTTGCGTCATAGCCATAGAGATCAGTGGTCATAACTTGCAACCAGCGCTGCGCGGTACCAGGCAAACAAAGCTGCTGGAGTGTCTCGGACCATGGATCCAAAACGATTGGAGGATGTGGGATTTCAGAGTTAGAGAGCTCTGCTCTGATGGATGTCAGTTCATGCTTGGTTCCTCATGACTCAATCAACTCCTCCCAACAGAAATACGTCCACCATAGAAAGATTCCTTTATCCTGTTTCTATAATTTCATCAACGCAACAAAACTTAAACCGCGCAGTGAAGGGCGGTTAAGCGGCGCGTTGTGACGCAGCGCGTGATGGGAGTGTTCACTGGTCGTCCATCACCTCATGCTGCTATGTGACATTTGCTCGAGGATAAACATTTAATCATGAATGCTTATTATATATTTAAGCCCACAATGTCCTTTTCTATAGTGGGATAAAACACTTAAAGCCCATGTTTCCATAAGAGGCATGTATGAGACTTTTACATTTATGCGGCTCTAGACAGATTTATTTTTTGTTTTTTTTTCTTGGTCCAATATGGCTCTTTGAGCAGTTTGGGTTGCCGACCCCGGGCGTAGAGTGACCCTGAGGTTCTGGCGCTGATCCACTTTCACCCAACCCCTCAGTGTACATTGGTTATTGCCTGAATTTTTACGCCTCTGAACAAAACTTAATGTAACTTGAAGTTTATTATATAAATGTAAAAGATGGTAAAACTTCCCACTACAGCTGAACTACTGAGGATGAAGGTTTGCTTAGGTAGTGTTTTCTGCTGCTGTTTGACTTTCAGGAAGTGTTCGCCTGGTTAGCATCAGCTGTGGCAGCCAGAACGTTTGGGCTGTGGACAGTCGAGGACTGGTCTACTTCAGAGTGGGAACTCAGCCGCTGAACGCCAGCATGATGATGCCCGCCTGGATCTATATCGAACCTCCCTCACAGGTAAGCCCTGCGTCCATGAGCAGAGGTGCTTTGTTCCAGGCGGTAGGAGAGGTGTCTGGATTTTAGCGGCGCTCCTTCATTTGGATCGATTGATAGAAAAGATGGTGATTTTCTGTCGGATCCTTAGACTGCATCGTAAATCTTCTCCTCCAGTCTCCTAACATTTCCAGCTCTGTTTCTGGTCCTGGTTTGTATTTTCATCCCAGAGAGCTCTTCTCTGTTAGCATGCTAATCCATCCGAATCAGATGGAGATCTACAGCGAAGACGGCGCTGGACTATGTGTGACCTGTCATGTTTTTGCAGCCAGTAGGAGTACAGCTGGTTAGTATCCAGACCAGTCCGAATGATCGTCTCCTTTGGGCTCTGGACAACAGGGGAAGTGTATTTGTCAGAACTGGGCTCAGTGAGGAGATGCCTGTTGGGACCGACTGGGACCTGGTACCAGGTACTCCTCTGCCTGACTCCTGTCTACTGGGTGGGTTATCTGTTTGTTCTGTCTCTAGGATATGTCTGTGTCTGTTTGGCAGGTCTGGCTGTCAGTCAGCTGGTCGTCAGCTGTCAGACCGTCTGGGTTCGGTGTGTAAACGGAGAGCTGGCTCGGCGTTATGGAATATCCAACCGGAACCCCGCTGGAGATTACTGGAAGAAGATTCCTGGAAACACTAACTGGTTTACTGGTAACACACTTTCTACCATTCGTGTTTTTATGAGACACACTGCTATAGAAATAAGAGATTTCAGGAAAACTAAAGCATCTGTTCTCTGTGACAGCCACCCCACATACAGAGTGCAGCATTAACGTTGGCTCCTCAGGCTAAAGAACAGGCATGGGTCCGGACCTAATGTGAAAGGATCAAATCATTGTGCAGGGCTGGGCAAAATATTTGCTCCCTGACAGATTCAGTCTGTTCCTTTTTTTATCGTCACTTTTTTTCCACAGCTAGACAGTCCTAGGTCCCTTCTGTGTGGGGATTGCATGTTCTTCCTGAGCATTCCTAGGTGCTTCCAGGTCCTCTTGATTCCCCACAGTCTAGAAACATCACTGCTAGGTGGACTGGTTCCCTTTAAACTCCTTAACCCGGGCATACACTGTATGATTTTTTGCCATTTTGTGGCCGACTGTCAGCCTGATGGTGCGTAGTGTACAGGGGATAACGAACGGCAATCAGCCTCTAACGACCTCCTCCTCATCAGGAATCGTGAGGTCGGGAGAAAATCAAACATGTTTAAAATTCAGTCGGCCGTCGTAAGGTGTTAGTGGAAAAATCGCTCAGTGGGCAAACAAGGATTCTTCTTCTTCCTCTCAGAGGAAAACCTAGCAGCATGGTGGCGATGCAATGAGTGAAACGGAGTCGCCTTTTCTTTTGAGGGATTTTTGCACAAAATTGCACAAATTACCAAGGCAGCGCGTTTCACTCTATTGAGTCTCATATTCTCCTTTTACTCGATTGGCTTCCGGATAGACGAGTCCGAGTAGCGCCATCTCACTGCAGAGCTGATTCCCTCCTGGTTTTTAGACGTACAGTGTGAGCAGGTAGATCGCATCAGGGCGTCGGGTCGCATAGTGTGAGAACATACATCGTAGACTTTTACACCCTGCGGTTTCGCCGTACAGTGTGAGCTGTAGCTGCGTGCTACGATTGAAAATGTCAAACAGTGTAGTTTTTGATGGCTGAATCTGCCAGGGAGCAAATTTTCCGCCTGTGACAGACTGCTTCATCCTGTGATCATCGATGGATACTAGGCCACTGTGACCCTTTCAAACCAATCGGGCTCTGTGAAAAAAAATAAATAAATACCCCCCCAAACCTAATCACCCTGGGCATACACTGTGTGCTAATGAGCCTATGATGTATCTTATATAACATGAAGCTGACCTGTAGGAACTTGTTATGTAATCTGAGAGGCGTGCAGACGGTGCTAAAACGGCCAGGAGCTAAAACGGGCTGATGTCTCCCGCCTCTCTTCGCAGTGACTCCAGAGGAGGAGTTGTGGGCGGTGACTCCCGCTGGGGGATTGTGCCGTCGGCTGACTAAGCTCCTCCCTCAGTTACCCACTGCCCCCCCACCCTCAGGCCCCGCGTTCGGAGGAGAAGATGTTGAGGATGAATGGGAGCTCATTTGACCGCTAACATCATCTCTGTTTGCCGCTGGGATCCGGACTGGCTCGGCTCAGAAGGATGCTGTGATGTCACTGCTATGGCTCCTCCCATCGATAACCTTTACTCTCAGCCAGAAAGGAACAGACCTGCTTCATTGGTGCACCAACTCTGAGAAGGCAGATGACATCACATCCTTTTATGTCTGCTGCACAGGGGGGAAAAAAACTGGTGTAACATGAAGGGAAGTTAATTTTATTTTTCTAGTAGGAAGCACTTTAACCTTATTTAACTCCAGACCAGTTCCAGCTGGTTTCTTTTAGTTATCCAGGATTTATGAAGCCAGTCAAATGAGACATTAAATCGTTAAGTTTAGCTTAGTGGAGCCTGACTAAGTCCTTTTAAACTGTTTCTGATCGCTCTTTCTTGGCTGCTGCTGCATTCAACCTCTAACTCTAGAGAGGGAAACATTCCTTGGTTTAAGCTGCACAATAAACCAGGTTCCCAATCTGGACCAGGATCCTAGTCTGAACCAGGTTCCCAATCTGAACCAGGATCCCAGTCTGAACCAGGTTCCCAATCTGAACCAGGATCCCAGTCTGAACCAGGTTCCCAATCTGGACCAGGATCCCAGTCTTAACCAGGATCCCAGTGTGAACCAGGTTCCCAATATGAACCAGGATCCCAGAGTAAACCAGGATCCCAGTCTTAACCAGGATCCCAGTCTGAACCAGGTTCCCAATCTGAACCAGGATCCCAGTCTGAACCAGGTTCCCAATCTGGACCAGGATCCCAGTCTTAACCAGGATCCCAGTGTGAACCAGGTTCCCAATATGAACCAGGATCCCAGAGTAAACCAGGATCCCAGTCTTAACCAGGATCCCAGTGTGAACCAGGTTCCCAATATGAACCAGGATCCCAGAGTAAACCAGGATCCCAGTCTTAACCAGGATCCCAGTGTGAACCAGGTTCCCAATATGAACCAGGATCCCAGCGTAAACCAGGATCCCAGTCTGAACCAGGTTCCCAATCTGAACCAGGTTCCCAGTCTAAACCAGGTTCCCAGTCTAAACCAGGTTCCCAATCTGAACCAGGTTCCCAGTCTAAACCAGGTTCCCAGTCTTACCACCTCCCTCTAACTCACAGAGATGAACTTCTACGCTGCCTTTCTTTCGTCTTTCAGACTTTGAATCTCAGACTTTAAGCTTGTCATTTTTTGTTGCATCACCACTGAACGAGTTAAAGACTTTCTGTAAATGAAATAAACTTGGACGGTTCCAGAACTAAAACCCAGATCCTCCAAACACTGTATTACATCCTGAAGGGGTTCTGCTGTAGTTCTTGTTTAACTAAAGACATTTAGGGAACATATGAGTAAAATATAATGTGACCTGATAATCAGTTTGTTTCCTCATCGCTCTGACAGGTCTGACTGGGTCAGCACATCCTGCTGCTCCACAAAACTCCAGCTACAGTGAGGAAAATAAGTATTTGAACACCCTGCTATTTTGTAATTTCTCCCACTTAGACATCGGGGGGGGGGGGGGGGGGGGGGGGGGGGGGGGTGTTCTGAAATTGTCATTGTAGGTGCATGTCCACTTTGAGAGACATAATCTACAAAAAAAAAAAAATCCAGAAATCACAATGTATGATTTTTTTAACTATTTATTTTGTATGATTCAGCTGCAAGTAAGTGTTTGAAAACCTGAGAGCATCAATGTTAATATTTGGTACAGTAGCTTTTGTTTGCAGTTCCAGCGGTCAAACATTTCCTGTAGTTTTTCACCGGGTTTGCACACTGCAGGAGGGGTTTTGGCCCACTCCTCCGCACAAATCTTCTCTAGATCAGTCAGGTTTTGGGCTGAGAAACACAGAGTTTGAGCTCCCTCCAAAGATTCTCTATTGGGTTTAGGTATGGAGACCGGCTAGGCCACACCAGAACCTTGATCTGCTTCTTCCAGAGCCTCTCCTTGGTTATCTCGGCTCTGTTTCGGCTCATTGTGATGCTGGAAGACCCAGCCTCCACCCATCTTCAATGCTCTAACTGAGGGATGGAAGATTGTTCCCTAGAAGCTGGCAATACATGGCCCCGGTCATCCTCTCCTTTATACAGTGCAGTTGCCCTGTTCAATGTGCAGAAAAACAGCCCCAAAGCATGATGCTACCACCCCATGCTTCACAGTAGGGATGGTGTTCTTGGGATGGTTCTCATCATTCTTCTTCCTCCAAACACAGTTAGTGGAATTATGAATAGGGCTAGGTAAAAAAATTGATTTAATTGATTTTGAATCGATTCCTTTACATTTTTGCAAAATCAGTGTCTAGGGAATGAGATCGATTAGTTTTATAGTGACGTGCGTGACGTTCACATTCAGATGAGCAGGAAAGGTGCATTCAAAATACTTCAAGCCAGACAGCTGCAAATATAGCTAATAGGGTGATTGAAGACATTATCAAATGGAGGCTGACCAGCAAACACCCTGTAGTTGTTACAAACAACGCTACAAATATGGTTTGTGCAGTGGAGATAATGTAGCTCATGCATATCTGCTGTTTCCCCGCTGTGTCACGTCTGCTTGCTCGATTGAGGCTTTTTCACTTTTCACAAACAAGTTTGCACTTTTGAGACAGTTTTGTTCACATCTCAAGTTTAAACTGTCCGATTTACAAGTTTGCACTTTGTGTTTAAAATGACAGGAAAAAGTAAAATACATGAGTGTTTTGAAACACTATTGAACCACTTTCATTATTGTAAAAACAGATCGAATCGTAATTAATCGATTTAGAACTGTATGAATCAAAATCCAATCGATTCAGGACGAAAATACCCAGCCCTAATTATGAACAAAAAGGTCTCATCTGATCACACGACTTTCTCCCATGACTCCTCGGGATCATCCAGATGGTCATTGGCAAACTGAAGACGGGCCTTGGCATGTGCTGGTTTAGGCAGGAGGATTCTTCCTGATTGTATGGGGTGAACAGGTGTCTCTGCAGCTGACCACCTCAAATAGGTGTAACTAACTCCGGATAATAAATGGAATGTATGTGGACATTTTGAAGACAGACTAACAGGTCTGTGAGGGTCAGAATTAGCTGATAGAGAGGTGTTCAAATACTTATTTGCAGCTGAATCATACAAATGCCTACGATGATAATTTAGATCCCTCCATGATCTCTAAGTGGGAGAACTTGCAAAATAGCAGGGTGTTCAAATACTTATTTTCCTCACTGTACCTACAGCACCGCTCTGAAGTTTCCATACACCACTAATGTGCATCTCTGTTCAAAACTACTTTAATGATCCCAAGGGAAAATAAGTGTTTCTGTTTAACGGTTGCTGTAGATGTATTAATGATCAAGTTCCTCTTAGTTTGATCTTCATGTAGGTCCTGTTTTAAGTTTTTTTTACACATGGCTTAAAAGAGTTAGTCAGCAGAAATTGAACACATTTCTTAAAATAGTATCTTGTGTTGAATTTATTTAAACATAATTTTATAAATAAAACAAAGCTTTTTGAATTTTGCCCTTAAAATGAACTAAAATGGAAAAATAACTACACCGAAACTCAGCATTATTAAAGTGATAAAAACTGGCCTTACCATTCATAAAACAAATTATAACTGAATTAAAGGATGAAAATTGTTACAACTAAATCAATTATAGGGAAAAATCCTCCTCAATCCTCTTGTTTGTAGCTTCAAGCAAAGGAGACAAACAGTCAGTATTGATCTGATGGTTCTCCGCCAATCATTTCTGTCCCCTGTTGTTTTTTTGCAAAATGGGATGGTACTGAATTCTCTTCCCACCTTCAGTGTGCTTTAGAGGCTAGTGCATCCTAAAGATAAAACCCCCAAAGCCCAAACCCCAGGCCATTACAAGGCTTTGTTGGGCTACTCTATAAAAGCCTGGAACTCAAACACTAATCCAGACATTTTGAATTAAGAAAGCTTCCTGGGTGGGAAGTGAAACGTCATCACACTTGAAAAACAAAGTCCAGTGGATTGTTTTTTAACTTTTGGAATGTGCTTTAGAGGGTTTCCATGTTCCAGACCAAAGCGTGGTGTTCAGCTGCTGAGTAAATGAATCACACTAAACAGGACTTCTCCTGGCTTTCTTTTACAATCAGCTTTATTGGAGCAGGATTGTTCACAGTGAAGGACCTGACCCAGATTAAAGCGCTCACGCAGCAGGTTTACAGACAGCGGCTATGTTCATTCAGACAGTCGATGAGTCATCCTGCCAGAACTTCCTGATCAGGGCGGAAACAATCAGATGAATCAATTATTGAAATAATCGTCAACTAATTTAGGAATCAATTATATTTATTTAATTATTATTTAGCTAACAGAGCGACCCACTTAGGTCAGCAATTATATAAAAATTGTAATTAAAAAAATATTAACATTTTGCATTTAAGAAAATAAATATTTTTCTGTCAATCTGCTCTATCCAGAACACAAGTGGACAATTTTTAGCTTCACTTGGTTAGATTTCATAAAAAGTTCTTTAAGGAACCTTTGGTTATTCGATTATTAATCAACTAATCAAAAAAATAATCGACAGATTAATCGCATTGCAAAAGAATGGTTATTTGCAGCCCTAGTCCTATTCATGCTCTCTAGGTGCTCTAGTTCTACAGGTGGTCCATCCTCTCTGTCCAGAAGCCTGACTAATCAGGGCTCTGCTGGCATCTCTGGACTCCATGATGCTGGTTGGTCTCAGAACCGAACATCTGCATTCAGAATCACTCATCCCATCTGGACTCTGATGTTAGGTGACGTCTGAGGTGGTTTATTGGGGAGCACCAGAGTAAAGGGGCTGAATGGGCCAGAGGTGGGGAGACCAGTCTTAAGGTTCCAGTCCATCTTCCTCCAACCAATCAGATAATTAGATCCGGGTTAAAGCCCAACCAGGACCCAAACAGTTTTCACTTCAATATACAGATTTACAGAATATTTACAGGTTTTTTACGTCACATCCAAACTGTCCAATCGCAGTAGTCCTGTGGAGCTGACGTCACTGTCAGCTGCGCGGCTGCAGGAAGTCCGGCAGTGAGGTGATGCTGTCGGACCCGGACTGGGCCAGACACCTGAGCGCCTGCAGCAGCAGCGGGGAGGGGGCCCTGCCGCAGAGCCAGCTGAACACCCGGCTGCCCAGGACCGCCTGCCAGCGCTGCGGCTCGGCCCGCAGCCACGGCAGGCGCGGCGGCTCGGACAGGAAGAGCAGCAGGAGGTCCAAGCAGCGCTGCGCCTGCTGACGCTCAGGAGGCGCGCAGGACACCAGCCGCTGCAGCGCCGCCTCCAGGCCGTCCGGCCGCGCGCCGTGGATCAGCAGCTGCAGCAGGCAGTCCGGGTGGGAAAGCTCCACGGCCAGCTGCACCGCAGTCTTTCCCGCGTCCGCGGCGTGGCCGCAGCCGGCGCAGCCGTCCAGGTAGTCGGTCCGCTTCCACATGCCGCCGCTGTCCTTCAGCGCCTCCGTCATCATGCTGAGGATCTCCACCCGGTTGTAGCGCACCGCCACGGTGAGGTGCGGCGCGCCGCCGCCCGGGCAGCAGCAGAAGCTGCAGCTCGGCGCTCTGAGCGCGCCCACGGAGTACCTGTTGAGCAGGTAGCGCGCATAGTCGTGGTGGTCGTGCACTATGGCGTAGAGCAGCGCCTCAGACGGCAGGAAGGCCCTGGGGCCCCCGTTGTCCCAGCAGAACACCTCCATGCTGCGCATCTCCTCCAGCAGCCAGACCGGGAGCTGCTCCCGAACCGCGCAGTAGAAGGAGAAGGCGGTCCGCTCACACTCCCGCTGACACGGAGACAGGGGGGGGCACCGGGGGGAGGACAGCCACGGCATCACCGGGAAAGGACGGCCTGTGTCTCCCTGAGACACTTTCAGAGGAAGAATGGACGTCCTGTTCCTCAGTCCAAACTTCTTGTTCCCTCCTGCAGACCTTTATAGCCTCTGCAGAGCTCCTCCCTCATGCAGCTCCATGTGCGCACTTCATGTTTGTAGTACAATCTGATCCAGGGAGGGGAGGGGGGGTCAAGTGTCTCACATAGAGAACATAGTGGTCTCCTAACTGCTGCAGCAGAAGAACCTCAGACTCCTGTTTCAGCTGACAGCAGCCCAACATGTTTACCATCAGGAGAGAGGACTCTCCATCATAAACCCGTCACCCTGACAGGTGGGTGTGGGCCGCCTGTCGGAGCTCATCTGGGCTCTGTAACCTTGTTGGGTGCAGCAGTCTTTCAACAGAGAGCAAACCTCAGAATTATGTAACAGTCAGCTGGGAAGGAGGAGCTGCTAACCTTTCTGCTCCTCCTGTTATTGACCCAATCTGCATCTAGATGCCCCCACAGCTTCTCCATGGCCCTGCTACAAAGGCAGGTCTTTATAAAAATCAAGCTCTCCTGATCTGCTCCACCCTGTGACGATCCGAGAAGTTCATCTGACAAACCAGCACATCTGGACAGTGGCGGCTCTAGAACAAATGTACCAGGGGGCCAGGAGGGGGCCAGCGTGTTTTCATAGGGGAACAGAAAAGCATGAAAGATAAAACGGGCCAAGGGATTAAAATAGCTGCATGAAGTGACATTTCTATTCAATTAGGTTTGATTAAAAAACAGTTTCTTATTAGGTCAATATGCATTCAGAATTTAGGATTTTTACATATTTTTGACATATTTTAAGTTAAAATTAATGAGTCAGCAGCTTCAGTAAATCTGAATTAGAGAATTTTTTATTTGTTTTGAAAAAACATTTAGCAGATGAAAACTGGTATCCTATCTCAATAACACTGAAGCTATCACCCCATTGGTTTTAAATAATTAGTAAAAAAGAATTTGTAAAGAAAAAACGATGAAATAGATCCAAAGGACCTATCAGTAACCATGTCTGTTCCGGCGCATCATCATTAGAATTTCTTTGAGTATTATGCAGTACAGGGGCCAGGGCATGATCTACAGGGGCACTGCCCCGTTGCCCCCTCTATAGAACCGCCCGTGCATCTGGAGGAACCCTGGAAAAGCTGTTATCCTGCTCAGTGCAAACATTGTTGAAGCTCCTCCTGATCCAACCTGTCCATGTCCATCCACTCTGCTCCACCTGTCAGCACCACGGCTAGAGACCAAGACCACTATAGTAATTACTCATCCTTTCAATTAAACATTCATTTACTGAAATTCATAAAACACACCCTGACGTATGTTTATATATGATCATTGCTGCTTTCGTGGGACAGACTGCTGTAATCAGCACGCTAATTTCCTCAAATCTTCCTGCTTGCATAGGAGTGAAAATGACTTTTTAAAGAGGAAACATTTCTGGTTTATTTGGCAAAATAATGAGATGAGAAGGAAGAAAAGACTGATTGAGACACCAGGAGGGTCACAAGTGAGGAAGACCTGAAAAAGATGAGGAAGATGATGCTAGAATAAGTGGTGAAGATGATGAGACTCAATAGAAAACAACCAGCGGAGGATGATGATGGTGGAGAAAAGGAAGCATGGAGCAGATGGTGTTTATTCTTCTCTATAAATTCCGGTTTGGAGATGTTTAGATGTTTTGCTGCCCAGCAGAACATTAAAAGCTCCTAAAGGTGACGGCTGAAAGCAGACATAGAAGTTCTTTTCCTAAACTTGTTTTCTATATTTATCCAATTATTTTGTGGAAAATTTTTTCGCCTCTAACTAGAAGTTGTTTTTAGAAAAGAAAAAGACAATAAAAATTTAAGTGATTTTTTTATTGTATTGTTTTGTTGAATCCATACTCTACATAACCTCAATAGTTATAGAAATAACTTGAATCTGACAAAAGTAATGGTAGATATGAATCCTGTGAAAATTAACAAAGGCAGAGTGCTTTTCCTCCTACGGGGTACGGGGTGGCTGAGTGATGCTTTGGGGTCAAACTCCCCCCCCCCAATATGGACAGAGCTCATCAAACCTCGATGCACTTTCATTTAATTTCGATTCAGTTTATTTCTATAGCACCAATTCACATCATTGCATCTCAAGGCACTTTCCAGTTCACCAGATCATCCAGTCAGATTGATTCAAAGTTTTCTATCTAATGAAAACCGGTTGATTGCATCGACTCATTGACTCTTCAGCAATCCCTCGCACTAAGCATGCTTGTAGCGACAGTGGAGAGGAAAAACTCCCTTTTAACAGGAAGAAACCTCCAGGCTCAGTGTGAGCGGCCATCTGGTTCATTTAGAGGAAAAGTCTTCCTCGCTTTGACGATTCAGGAGCAGATTTTTGGAGAACAGGAGAGTGGCTGCCTTCATGTCCACTTTCTGCCTTGTTTTTACACACATTCTTAAAGCTTATGTTCGTAACGTCACCTCTCTCCCGTGTCGTCAGTCTGCCAGGGTGTTATGGGTCTCTGTTGGGATGACTTTACTAGAACAGCTAAACTTTACTTTAGGATTTTCACAATTTTTTTTAAAAGACCCGCCCTCTCCAGTAAACAAAAATTAGCATGCGAGAGCGTGCACGAGCCCATTTGTCCTCGTGTTTAAAAGTTGCTGTTCTCATAGCTCATCCAAGCTTACTGCTGATCACTGCTTTTTGCTCCGTTGGTCACATAACTCCTCCTCCACCTACAGTGCCTGCGCCATCTTTGTTTTTAGTCACCGCTGTCGGGTAGCGACAGCTTATGGCGACAGCGGGCCGCTGTGATGGCAAATCCCATAATGCTTTGCGAGGAGAGCTCTTCACGCAAAGCATTCTGGGATATATCTGCCTTTTCTGAGGCCTTTCTTTTCTTCTCATACACTTCATAGAGACTTTTTTGTCTTCCAACCCTCTGCCATTTTTAAAGAACTACGGTGAGAAAGGTGAGCTTCAATGACTTCTGAAACCGTAGATCACCACAGATATACGCCTGAAAGTTTGCAGAAAAAGATGGCTAATGGGACAAGCACCTTGGACGGCCTAACGTAAACATATCACCAGAATGATTGACAGTTAGGAGAACCAATGATGGAGATGATCCACCTGGAAATAAAAGATCCTCCTCTATACCTTTAAATGATGCTAGGCTACCAGAGAGTGGACTAGACACTGGAGTTAAACCCA
The DNA here is from genome assembly GCA_030533445.1 of Cyprinodon diabolis. Taxonomy (NCBI): domain Eukaryota; kingdom Metazoa; phylum Chordata; class Actinopteri; order Cyprinodontiformes; family Cyprinodontidae; genus Cyprinodon; species Cyprinodon diabolis. The sequence goes on from CM060080.1 coordinate 8,275,711, forward strand.
TCAAGTATATTAAAAACAAACTGAAGGTTCAGCTTTGCACAGGAATTTGCAGTCAATAACTGAACACTCTTCTCTGAAAACATTTGTTTTTGTGTTTGAACAGAAATGTTAAATAGTAAAATCACTTTGGTTGCATTCTTTACCAATTCTTTTACACCTCCAGAACAAGCAGTTCCCCTCTGATCCAGAGGATGGCAGCAGTGATCTTCTCAGCTGGATTATTTTGACTGGTTTATCATTTTAACTGTTAGTATATAAACCACAGAGGGTTGCCACCAGTGCAGAGCTAGCTCTGGAAGAGCAGCAGCCTGCTGCCAGCAGTGAGGCAGGCATTTGTATGTTGGTCTGGATTCCTGAAAGGAAAGCAGCAGGGACAGATGGATGTTATGGAGGGAGGACCATGGAGGGAAAGTAGAAAAGTAAAGGAGGTAAAGAACTGTTCATGAGTTTAATTGCTGCAGTGAAGAACCACAGAGAGATCCAAGCATCCTCTGGGGTCATAACGTCTCATGAACAAGCCCAGAAAGCCCCACTAATCATAATCCCATTCAGGACATGAAGCCCAAGTTAGGTGTTTATTTCCTATTGCATGTCTCTCTTTTAAAGGTGATTTCTGCATCCAGAAGTTTTGCATTTGCTGTTTACTCTTTCATGCATAATAACAATAACACTGTTTGCTGACGTCTGCAGCAGATTAATAGCTACACCACCAGCAGCCATGTTGGTTACGCCTGGATGCTCAAAGAACCACAGGCAGCTGATCAGGTCTAAGCTTCATAAAGGATCATCAACCAATATGTAAGCTGGGGGCCACAGGAGGGGCCACTGGGGCCCGAGGCTCAGCCGTTTAGGACCAGCTGAGTTCATGAGGCCGACAGATGTTGGAGCATCAGATGGTAAAATCAGTTTCTGCACATGTCAGGTTTTCAGGGAGTTTGATCCAGAACTGCTGCCTTCCTTGGTTCCAGTTCTGGGAACAAAGGTTTGTGGGGAACTTTTTCCATCATTCTTTGACTCTGATGTTACTGTATTTAGATGGACTCAGGTCCAAGAAGATTGATCCTTTTTGGTTTTAAACTCCTCAGAATGTTTTTGGGGCTGCTGGGATATTTCCTGGAGCGGGTCAGAACCTCCATCAGTCAGTTTCCAATGTTATGGTGGTTTGCAGAGATATGAAATTGTAATTCTTTGGAAAAAACCAACAACAAAGGGGAACGTTTTTAACAAATAAAGAAAACTGAAGAGTGCGGCATGTAAAATGAATCAGCTTATTTACTCAGTGCAGAAAACTCTCCAGAAGTTCAGTGGGAATCTCTAAATGATCCAATATTGACCTAAAGGACTGATGATGATAAGTAAGATCAACCTGTGTGGAATTAAGTCTCCATATAAATGCTCCTGCTCTGTGTCCGTCTCAGAGGTCTGTTTAACGCGCAGAGCATCATGAAGAATGGGCGGATATAGGAAATTTGGGGCCCTAGGTAAAGACAGGCAGGGGGCCCTCTGAATTGAGAAGACAACACATAAAAAAACCCCGTTATACAGATAGAGAAATGTTAATAGAATAAACATCCATTATTTACTTAGACACACTTAATATTATAAGTGTTATGATGACATTTTAGCCAAAGAATTCTATCAAAAACATAATTAATGTGCACAAATAAGGAATAGTTGTATTAACCATACATGGAAACAGAGTTTTATGGGGCCCCAGGAACTTGGGGCCCTAAGCAACTGCCTAGTATTGCCTAATAGTAAATCCCAATACACTCAATTATTCAGTTTATTTGATAGGAAAGTTTAGAACATCCAATAAATTTCATTCCACTTCATGATTTTGTCCCACTTGTTGATTCCTCAGAAAGAATCACAATTTTGAAGCCTTAAATTTGGCAAAAGGTAAAAAAGTTTAAGGGGCTGAATACTTTGGCAAGGCGCTGTAACTTTAGATACATTAAATAACCACACTAACTGTTTCTCATTATCTACTTTTAACAGGAAATGTTTATTTTTCTGTTTGAAAATGTTTTGAGGATGGTTGGGCTGATTTATGAATGAATGAACGAATGAATGAATGGGAATTTATTTCAGACATTTTTTTGACAACAATAATCAACAATAAATGAATCAACAAAATACACATTGTGGAATCAAGGTTTTTCCTTGGCCTATTTGTGTGATAAAATGTTAGTTTGAATAGAAGTAATGATAGAGAAATCCTGTACCATTCACTATGCTATGCTGTTTAAGGGGACAGAAAGTAGGTGCCTCCCCTCCCTACTCTAGATAAGGGTGAGGGGAAGGTCATTAGAAATAATGAGTTCACAAAGCCTCCTTCATGCAATGGTTAAAACTTATGCTCTTATCGTTCTCCCGTCCTGTTTCTGGTGTGAACGAAATACAGTTGTCTGAAATTAATATCTGAGCAAATTTATGTCTTTTAATGAACTAAAGTGTTTCTCTTGGGAAGATTCAATGTTTGTGTGTGTATGGTGTGGATTATTTTTAAATGTAGGGGTGTGTTTCTGAATGCTTCAGAATCGCACTCAGCTGTATTCAGCTGGTTTGTGCCATTCTATTCTGCAGAGTAAAATAAAACGTTTTCTTCCTTGCATATCAACTCTCAGTGCTCATTTTTTTTACTCCACAACACCAAGGAGACTAGTTAACATCAAACCAAACACCAATTTTCAAACTAACTAAATTCACCTGAACATAAATAGAAACTAAACCCTCCACCAAATAAACCTGACGGTTTATACAGCCAAAGAAATGACATCCATTCATGGAAATGCAGTTTACCGTAGGTCTAACCAGAAGTGCAATAGCAGCAAGTGCAGGATGAATAATGGTTCCATAAATACAGGACATGGGTTTCTACTGAATCAGTATAGAGATGAATACATATTAGTTACTGTATATTATATTCATTATAAATAATGAATATAATATATAGATCACTAGTGTTATGAACTAAATTTACAGCTGGATATGTACCGAATATACAGGTGGATATTAATATAAAAAGGTTTTTACAGTTATGTACAATTGATGTAAATTTAATTAAATTCAGTTTATTTCTATAGCTCCAGTTCATAACATATGTCATCTCAAGGCACTTTTCAGTTCACCAGATCATCCAGTCCTCACTGAGGAGGAGCGTAAAACGCTATAAACCAAGCTTAACCCGAAACGCTAGCTCCTGCTCCCACCTGTTCCCGCTCAGCCCCTGACCCACCTGTGGCCTCCTTTTTGTGGCCCCTGACCCAACTGCGGCCTCCTTTTTGTGGCCCCTGACCCACCTGTGGCCTCCTTCTTGTGGCCCCTGACCCAACTGTGGCCTCCTTCTTGTGGCCCCTGACCCACCTGTGGCCTCCTTTTTGTGGCCCCTGAACCACCTGTGGCCTCCTTCTTGTAGCCCCTGACCCACCTGTGGCCTCCTTCTTGTGGCCCCTGACCCACCTGTGGCCTCCTTCTTGTGGCCCCTGACCCACCTGTAGCCTCCTTTTTGTGGCCCCATACCCACCTGTGGCCTCCTTCTTGTGGCCCCTGACCCACCTGTGGCCTCCTTCTTGTGGCCCCTGACCCACCTGTGGCCTCCTTCTTGTGGCCCCTGACCCACCTGTAGCCTCCTTTTTGTGGCCCCTGACCCACCTGTAGCCTTCTTCTTGTGGCCCCTGACCCACCTGTGGCCTCCTTTTTGTGGCCCTTGACCCACCTGTGGCCTCCTTCTTCTGGCCCCTGACCCACCTGTAGCCTCCTTCTTGTGGCCCCTGACCCACAATGTAGCCTCCTTTTTGTGGCCCCTGACCCACCTGTAGCCTCCTTTTTGTGGCCCCTGACCCACCTGTAGCCTCCTTCTTGTGGCCCCTGACCCACCTGTGGCCTCCTTCTTGTGGCCCCTGACCCACCTGTGGCCTCCTTTTTGTGGCCCTTGACCCACCTGTAGCCTCCTTTTTGTGGCCCCTGACCCACAATGTAGCCTCCTTCCTGTGGCCCCTGACCCACCTGTAGCCTCCTTTTTGTGGCCCCTGACCCACCTGTAGCCTTCTTCTTGTGGCCCCTGACCCACCTGTGGCCTCCTTTTTGTGGCCCTTGACCCACCTGTAGCCTCCTTTTTGTGGCCCCTGACCCACAATGTAGCCTCCTTCTTGTGGCCCCTGACCCACCTGTAGCCTCCTTTTTGTGGCCCCTGACCCACCTGTAGCCTCCTTCTTGTGGCCCATGACCCACCTGTGGCCTCCTTTTTGTGGCCCTTGACCCACCTGTAGCCTCCTTTTTGTGGCCCCTGACCCACAATGTAGCCTCCTTTTTGTGGCCCCTGACCCACCTGTAGCCTCCTTTTTGTGGCCCTTGACCCACCTGTAGCCTCCTTTTTGTGGCCCTTGACCCACCTGTAGCCTCCTTTTTGTGGCCCCTGACCCACAATGTAGCCTCCTTTTTGTGGCCCCTGACCCACCTGTAGCCTCCTTCTTGTGGCCCCTGACCCACCTGTAGCCTCCTTTTTGTGGCCCCTGACCCACCTGTGGCCTCCTTCTTGTGGCCCCTGACCCACCTGTAGCCTCCTTTTTGTGGCCCCTGACCCACCTGTAGCCTCCTTTTTGTGGCCCCTGACCCACCTGTAGCCTCCTTTTTGTGGCCCCTGACCCACCCGTGGCCTCCTTCTTGTGGCCCCTGACCCACCTGTAGCCTCCTTTTTGTGGCCCCTGACCCACCTGTGGCCTCCTTCTTGTGGCCCCTGACCCACCTGTAGCCTCCTTCTTGTGGCCCCTGACCCACCTGTGGCCTCCTTCTTGTGGCCCCTGACCCACCTGTGGCCTCCTTCTTGTGGCCCCTGACCCACCTGTGGCCTCCTTCTTGTGGCCCCTGACCCACCTGTAGCCTCCTTCTTGTGGCCCCTGACCCACCTGTGGCCTCCTTCTTGTGGCCCCTGACCCACCTGTAGCCTCCTTTTTGTGGCCCCTGACCCACCTGTGGCCTCCTTTTTGTGGCCCCTGACCCACCTGTGGCCTCCTTTTTGTGGCCCCTGACCCACCTGTGGCCTCCTTCTTGTGGCCCCTGACCCAACTGTGGCCTCCTTCTTGTGGCCCCTGACCCACCTGTGGCCTCCTTTTTGTGGCCCCTGAACCACCTGTGGCCTCCTTCTTGTAGCCCCTGACCCACCTGTGGCCTCCTTCTTGTGGCCCCTGACCCACCTGTAGCCTCCTTTTTGTGGCCCCATACCCACCTGTGGCCTCCTTCTTGTGGCCCCTGACCCACCTGTGGCCTCCTTCTTGTGGCCCCTGACCCACCTGTGGCCTCCTTCTTGTGGCCCCTGACCCACCTGTAGCCTCCTTTTTGTGGCCCCTGACCCACCTGTAGCCTTCTTCTTGTGGCCCCTGACCCACCTGTGGCCTCCTTTTTGTGGCCCTTGACCCACCTGTGGCCTCCTTCTTCTGGCCCCTGACCCACCTGTAGCCTCCTTCTTGTGGCCCCTGACCCACAATGTAGCCTCCTTTTTGTGGCCCCTGACCCACTGTAGCCTCCTTTTTGTGGCCCCTGACCCACCTGTAGCCTCCTTCTTGTGGCCCCTGACCCACCTGTGGCCTCCTTCTTGTGGCCCCTGACCCACCTGTGGCCTCCTTTTTGTGGCCCTTGACCCACCTGTAGCCTCCTTTTTGTGGCCCCTGACCCACAATGTAGCCTCCTTCTTGTGGCCCCTGACCCACCTGTAGCCTCCTTTTTGTGGCCCCTGACCCACCTGTAGCCTTCTTCTTGTGGCCCCTGACCCACCTGTGGCCTCCTTTTTGTGGCCCTTGACCCACCTGTAGCCTCCTTTTTGTGGCCCCTGACCCACAATGTAGCCTCCTTCTTGTGGCCCCTGACCCACCTGTAGCCTCCTTTTTGTGGCCCCTGACCCACCTGTAGCCTCCTTCTTGTGGCCCTTGACCCACCTGTGGCCTCCTTCTTCTGGCCCCTGACCCACCTGTAGCCTCCTTCTTGTGGCCCCTGACCCACAATGTAGCCTCCTTTTTGTGGCCCCTGACCCACCTGTAGCCTCCTTTTTGTGGCCCCTGACCCACCTGTAGCCTCCTTCTTGTGGCCCCTGACCCACCTGTGGCCTCCTTTTTGTGGCCCTTGACCCACCTGTAGCCTCCTTTTTGTGGCCCCTGACCCACAATGTAGCCTCCTTTTTGTGGCCCCTGACCCACCTGTAGCCTCCTTTTTGTGGCCCTTGACCCACCTGTAGCCTCCTTTTTGTGGCCCTTGACCCACCTGTAGCCTCCTTTTTGTGGCCCCTGACCCACAATGTAGCCTCCTTTTTGTGGCCCCTGACCCACCTGTAGCCTCCTTTTTGTGGCCCCTGACCCACCTGTGGCCTCCTTCTTGTGGCCCCTGACCCACCTGTAGCCTCCTTTTTGTGGCCCCTGACCCACCTGTAGCCTCCTTTTTGTGGCCCCTGACCCACCTGTAGCCTCCTTTTTGTGGCCCCTGACCCACCTGTGGCCTCCTTCTTGTGGCCCCTGACCCACCTGTAGCCTCCTTTTTGTGGCCCCTGACCCACCTGTGGCCTCCTTCTTGTGGCCCCTGACCCACCTGTAGCCTCCTTCTTGTGGCCCCTGACCCACCTGTGGCCTCCTTCTTGTGGCCCCTGACCCACCTGTGGCCTCCTTCTTGTGGCCCCTGACCCACCTGTGGCCTCCTTCTTGTGGCCCCTGACCCACCTGTAGCCTCCTTCTTGTGGCCCCTGACCCAACTGTGGCCTCCTTCTTGTGGCCCCTGACCCACCTGTAGCCTCCTTTTTGTGGCCCCTGACCCACCTGTGGCCTCCTTTTTGTGGCCCCTGACCCACCTGTGGCCTCCTTCTTGTGGCCCCTGACCCACCTGTGGCCTCCTTCTTGTGGCCCCTGACCCACCTGTGGCCTCCTTCTTATGGCCCCTGACCCACCTGTGGCCTCCTTCTTGTGGCCCCTGACCCACCTGTGGCCTCCTTTTTGTGGCCCCTGACCCACCTGTGGCCTCCTTCTTGTGGCCCCTGACCCACCTGTGGCCTCCTTTTTGTGGCCCCTGACCCACCTGTAGCCTCCTTTTTGTGGCCCCTGACCCACCTGTGGCCTCCTTCGTGTGGCCCCTGACCCACCTGTGGCCTCCTTCTTGTGGCCCCTGACCCACCTGTAGCCTCCTTCTTGTGGCCCCTGACCCACCTGTGGCCTCCTTTTTGTGGCCCTTGACCCACCTGTAGCCTCCTTTTTGTGGCCCCTGACCCACAATGTAGCCTCCTTTTTGTGGCCCTTGACCCACCTGTAGCCTCCTTTTTGTGGCCCCTGACCCACCTGTAGCCTCCTTCTTGTGGCCCCTGACCCAGCTGTAGCCTCCTTTTTGTGGCCCCTGACCCACCTGTGGCCTCCTTCTTGTGGCCCCTGACCCACCTGTAGCCTCCTTTTTGTGGCCCCTGACCCACCTGTAGCCTCCTTTTTGTGGCCCCTGACCCACCTGTGGCCTCCTTTTTGTGGCCCCTGACCCACCTGTGGCCTCCTTCTTGTGGCCCCTGACCCACCTGTAGCCTCCTTTTTGTGGCCCCTGACCCACCTGTGGCCTCCTTCTTGTGGCCCCTGACCCACCTGTAGCCTCCTTCTTGTGGCCCCTGACCCACCTGTGGCCTCCTTCTTGTGGCCCCTGACCCACCTGTGGCCTCCTTCTTGTGGCCCCTGACCCACCTGTGGCCTCCTTCTTGTGGCCCCTGACCCACCTGTAGCCTCCTTCTTGTGGCCCCTGACCCACCTGTGGCCTCCTTCTTGTGGCCCCTGACCCACCTGTAGCCTCCTTTTTGTGGCCCCTGACCCACCTGTGGCCTCCTTTTTGTGGCCCCTGAACCACCTGTGGCCTCCTTCTTGTAGCCCCTGACCCACCTGTGGCCTCCTTCTTGTGGCCCCTGACCCACCTGTGGCCTCCTTCTTATGGCCCCTGACCCACCTGTGGCCTCCTTCTTGTGGCCCCTGACCCACCTGTGGCCTCCTTTTTGTGGCCCCTGACCCACCTGTAGCCTCCTTTTTGTGGCCCCTGACCCACCTGTGGCCTCCTTCTTGTGGCCCCTGAACCACCTGTGGCCTCCTTCTTGTGGCCCCTGACCCACCTGTGGCCTCCTTCTTCTGGCCCCTGACCCACCTGTGGCCTCCTTCTTGTGGCCCCTGACCCACCTGTGGCCTCCTTTTTGTGGCCCCTGACCCACCTGTGGCCTCCTTCTTGTGGCCCCTGACCCACCTGTGGTCTCCTTTTTGTGGCCCCTGACCCACCTGTAGCCTCCTTTTTGTGGCCCCTGACCCACCTGTGGCCTCCTTCTTGTGGCCCCTGAATCACCTGTGGCCTCCTTCTTCTGGCCCCTGACCCACCTGTGGCCTCCTTTTTGTGGCCCCTGACCCACCTGTAGCCTCCTTTTTGTGGCCCCTGACCCACCTGTGGCCTCCTTCTTGTGGCCCCTGAACCACCTGTGGCCTCCTTCTTCTGGCCCCTGACCCACCTGTAGCCTCCTTTTTGTGGCCCCTGACCCACCTGTAGCCTCCTTTTTGTGGCCCCTGAACCACCTGTGGCCTCCTTCTTCTGGCCCCTGACCCACCTGTAGCCTCCTTCTTCTGGCCCCTGACCCACCTGTGGCCTCCTTTTTGTGGCCCCTGACCCACCTGTAGCCTCCTTTTTGTGGCCCCTGACCCACCTGTGGCCTCCTTCTTGTGGCCCCTGAACCACCTGTAGCCTCCTTCTTGTGGCCCCTGACCCACCTGTAGCCTCCTTTTTGTGGCCCCTGACCCACCTGTGGCCTCCTTCTTGTGGCGCCTGACCCACCTGATGGGCTGCTGGCTGTCCTTGCTGCCTGACACCACCAGGCCTTTGGTCGGGTGCCAGTCCACACACTTCATGTCGGCGCCGTGACCTGAACGAGGACAGAACAGGCTCAGTGGAGCAACAAAACCAGCTGATTGCATCGACTCATTAACTCTTCAAGAATCCCTCACAATAAGCATGCTTGTAGCGACAGTGAACAAACATATACATACCTACACAAATACATCAGGCCAATATCCACATTTACACCTTGTTCATCGGCACTCAGAGTACTGCAAATAAAAAAATAAAAATCATCAGTGCCACGTCCAAACACTACAATCCCTTCCCCCACACCGCCCACCGCCCCCACACAACAGGCAGAGTCCTTGGATTAAATCCTGGCTCAGACGTAAAAGTTGATCTAAAACAAGTCAACATTTCTTAGAATCAGTATATCTGTCCTTACTTAGAGCAGGTAAACATGATGAGCTGCTAGTGGAATGTTTCTGATCTCATGCTACTCACCTGCTACAAACAAGGAAAATATACCTATTTCAAGAAAAAGGTACTTTCCTATATTTTATTTTTTTTAGAGTATTAAACAGATTAGAAATGTTTTCCTGTCTTTTTTTAGTCTCAGATTAAAAAACAACATTTTCTGTTGGTTTTAGTCGTTCTTATCTTTAAGTCACATTTCGGGTTTAAAGGCTTTTAGCATTTTAAATTCAAATATAAAATGCAGTGTTCTGATTGGCTGTGAACAGAACATAGATCCTCAGTCTGTGTGGATCTAATATTTTTGGCTCAGTGAATGGAATCCAGATTGGAACACTGCAACAAGTGATCCAACAGCAAACAAGTCATTTAAATAAGTATTGATTCAAAGGTATATGATTAGATGTTGATGGAATAAGGTTTAAAAAAATAAGGAACAAATTCCTCATCTCATTGTTAGCTGCAGTATATTTAATTATTTTATTCTATTTTTTTATTCCTTTGGCAGATAACTGCCTCCAATAGATATCAAATGCACCATCTGCTCTATCTGTTTTCTCAGGCCAGTGATTCAGACTCCTGTCTGTTCAGCCTGGAAAAGCAGAAAAATCAAACTGTCACTACAGCCGAGCGAAGAGGAAACATTTTCTCCCTGAGAGAAACATGAAGAAGAAGAAGCAGGACTCCTGGGATGAAGAACTTTAGACGCAGCAGTGTTTGGGCTGTGACAGGCAGGTCCAGTCGGCCCCTGAGGGCCGACGTCCTGCAGGTCGATGTAGGCCTGCTGCCATGATGGTTGAAGGTTAGGTCTGAATAAAACGCTTAAGCTCCGCCCACAAAGGCGCAGGAGTATTGATCCTGTTCTACTGTGAATTTGATCTTCCCTACAGGAGGTCCTGCAGACACAGAGCACACTCTGATATTTCTGTGTATCAAGGTGTTGAATGAGATAATAATCATTAAAGAGGAAATAAAAACACTCAAGCGTCCTGTCATTTAGTGTCAGCCTAGTTTTAAACACTGACCAAGTCCGGCCGTCTGTAATGTCAGAAAAGGCTAAAGGCTCAGATTCAACTCACCTGTGGGCAAAAGCCTAATTTAAAACCAGCGGGGTCCAAATAAAGAAAATCATCAACCAGTAAAGGTCCGGAGAGATTTTTATTATAATCCATTACTTTAAACAGAATTTAACACTGAAATAAAATGAGGTTTTTATGATTCCATGTTGTACACTGACTTCAAAAAATTTTTTTTTTTTAAATAGAATGTTTTTCCATTTTAAAATCTAACTTGTTTTTGAGGGAGAGAACAACAATCGTTCAGTTTGTTATATAGACAATTTCCTGATTCCCATGTTTTATAAAACACCTGAACTGAGCGTTTGTTATGTTTCTTTCTTTTTTCTGTCTTAATGTTCACAGTAGGCTTTAGGCTGCCCTGCAAGGCTTTAAACCTGGGTTAGAATGGAGACTAAGCCATTCTAAAGCACATATCAAGGTGCTATTTTTGAGCCTGGATCCATATTTATTTTTGATTCTGTTCATGGTGGAGAATCCTGCTTCACAGCAGCAGGTTGAGCCAAACATCCTCTAAATGTGCAGGGTCATCTTTGAGCACCATTTCCCTTTTCTTTCACCGTTCACCACAGTTCTTCCAGCAGTCCCCACTTCCTTTCCTCTCTTTTTCTCATCATCTTCTCCTTCTTTCCCATCTCCCGGCTTGCCACAGGTTTGCCTGCTGTGTCTAAAAGTAGCAGAGGGCTTTACCGTATTAACAGGAGAAGCGGCCCAAGGGAAGTTAGACACTGTCGGTGTCGGGTCTGGATCCGGACCACGGTCCTCTTTTGGACACGATAGTGTCTAAAAGTGCTTGCGCCGCTTCTTCTGTTACCCTGAAATCCCACATCCTCCATCTCCTCCCACAGTGCTCCAGGCCTGCTGTTCAAAGCAAAGCCTATAGCCTCCGCTGTTCCTCCCGTATTGCTGCGCCCGTATTGCTGCGCTCTGACTTATCCTCGGAGCTCGAGGAGAGAATGCGCAATATTATCATTAAATTCATAGGAGCAAAACATGCAGAAATTAAAGCTTAATTTAATATTACATATTAAAACAATCCCCGCCAGCATCCAGCATATGTGCAGTTTCTGATGGAGATGAGAAATCTGCTTCCTGGTCTGTTGAAGTACCAATAGTTTCCATCCAATCTTTTAAAGAAACGCTTTTAGTTTTTTGAAATATATAAGAATTATGCTCTAATTTGTAGTTATTTATCGGTGATTACTATATTTTTATTTGACAAACCAGATCTTCTCGCCTTGGTGTGATTGCAATAGCAGATCTTGACCTGGCCGGACCGGAGCGTTATGCAGCCTACAAATGCGTCCTTCTTTTTGCCCGATTTAATTTAATGTTAAATTCTGTTTAAAGTAACAGATCATTAAAAATGTCTCCGGACCTTTACTGGTTGATGATTTTCTTTATTCAGACTCCGCTGATTTTTAATTGGTCAGCCCTCATTTAATGTTTATAAATATTTATTTCCAGTCATGTGCTCCATCCAATGCAGATCATTGGCTCCATCCACATCTAGTGAAAAATAGTGTCATTAGATGAGTCCTATGATGCAAACACTCATTGGTTAGCTAAAGGAAATCATCAGAAGCAAGCAGGTGTTCTTCAAACTGTTAACGTGAATTGTCTATGCCATGCTGCAATGTAGGATTCAGGAAAAGATGTTGAAATCTCTGAAAGGTCGGACACAGGCGAGAGCGTATCGGGAGATGGAGACCAACACGACCTCCTTCATCCTTGGCCCTATCTCAAAGAAATTTTAGAAATAGTCGAAAAATTCAAGCTTTCAAGGTTACTTTATACTTTAAGTAGTTTTTGGAGCACATAGTTTTTTACTTTTACTTGAGTAAAGAGGTCAAGTTGATACTTCAACTTTTACCAGAGTGTTTTTAAACTGCAGTATCTATACTTCTACTACAGTAACAAACACATGTACTATCCTCTAAAGATTCAGCAATAGATCATTTAGACGTTTAGATGAAAAAGACTGGAATCAGGGATGTTTAAAAGCATAAAAATAAATGATAATTTAAACTTCTGCAATATAAATGGTTTATTAGAAGCTATAGAACTATAGACTTCATCACATATCCAGTCATAATACAGATACTTGCACTAAATGTTTATTTTAAAAAGGAAATCTTCTTCATTGTTTGTGGGAAAATCTTAAAGTCCAGAAGTTTTGGAAGGATGTTGTTGGGTGTCTATCTGAATAGTTTAAGGTGAAATTCTCATTAGAGGTTATAATCTTTGTTCTAGGAATATACCCAATAGAATTTAAACAATGACAAACTACATTAATAGACTACGGACTTCTTCAAGCCAGAAGATCTATTGCACTTTGCTGGAGGAGCATGGAGGCCCCCTCAATGGGACTTTGAAGGAAAAAAAAGCTGCAGGTTCACTCGGACTGGAAAAACTATCATACATTGCCAAGAACAAACAACTATGGGAGCCATATATGAGGATCATAGGCCCTGAATGTGGAGCTTATTGATGGGTGTCTTAACTACAGTTTCTATTCATATATTGCATTATTTTTCTCTGCCTTAATCTAAAAGGTTTTTAACATAAAATAACCTGACTAGACAAATGCAGGTTTGAATGTAAGTGTGTATAAGTACATGTTACAAGGTTAAGTTTGTTGGGTCAAATAAGAGAAAATTCAATAAAATTTTTATTTTTATATATATATATAAACCTCTGAGCTTGGTGTGATTTAAAGGCCTAGCGGTGAACTAATTTATGTTGCCAGACCGGAGCTTATTGGTGGGGGGGATTTACCATTAGGCAACACTAGGCTGCTGCCTTGGGCCCCAAGTCCTGGGGGCCCCATAGACCTCTGTTTCCATGTATGGTTAATACAACTATTACTTATTTGTGCACATTAATTATGCTTTGCCTAATATGCTTTGCCTAATATCCCTTCAGTGTCCACCATATTGGATCAGTCCATTTGCTGCACATGTTCAGAAAGGTCCAAACAGACAGCAGCAAACCATTTGAAAACAAACAATGCAAAGAGCAGTGTTGCCAACTTTTATATAGCGACTTTTCAGACCCCTTTAGTACTTTTAGTTCAAAAAGCACCTAGCACCAAATCAAGCCCCATTTTTCTGCCACTGGAGACTTTAGAGACAACATCTAAAAGCAGCGAACTCTGCTCTCCAGAGCAAGTAGATTGGTAACCCCGCCTCCTGCTCTCCTCTATCTTGTCTGCTGTCATGATTCATGCAGCTATTATTTCATCCAAATGAAAAATGGAGAACAGATAAGCAGATCATGGCTTGTCTGCAGTGAAAAGAAGGACTGGATTATTTACTTTGGCCTTTTTGGAAACACAGGAAGGAGCAATCAGCTAAGTGAGCTTAGTACTTGAAAAAAAATCTTATTTTTTTAGACACGGCATTAAAAGTCAGCTGAGTACAAAACATAGAGGAAAACTACAAGAAAAGAGGGACAAAACCTAGAACAAATAATGAATGTCTATTCTATTAACATTTCTCTATCTGTAGAATTGGTCTGTTTTATGTGTTGTTTTCTCAGTTCGGAGGGGCCCCTGCCTGTCTTTGCCTAGGGCCCCACATTTCTTAAATCCGCCTCTGCATTAATCAAATTTATTTTATAAATTAATATTAATATTAATCCCCAATTGTTGATTTTTAATAAGCTGTGTGCTGGTGGTGAGCGGGTCTTATGGGAGCAGGTTCTGCAGCAGCACTGTTGAGGATGACCTGTGATGGCAGCAGAGATCCTCTCTGAGCTGCTCACATCGATCAGCCTCACATGCTCCGCTCTCCCGGATCCTTCTGGACCTGCCTCTCGGTACCGGTTCTGTTCGGGCCGCTCTCTGTCTGTCGGCCCGCTCTCTTTCCTGGTCTCGGTCGCCGCTCGCCGAACTTTTCTGACGGCTCGGACTTTTCTGGGCTGCTTGGGTTCAGGCAGGAAGCTAACAGGCTAGCATTAGCCTGAGCCGGCTCCGTCCTCCTGATGCCGACGATGCTGGAGAGGAACTCGGAGGCTCCGGGGAAGAAGAGGGGCCGAGCCCCGGCCGGAGGCGGCAGCGGCTACCCCGCAGCGGCGGCGAACAACGGCAGGAAGAACCTGTCCGGTACCGAGCCCGGCAGCCAGAACTGCTGGGAAGAAGGAAGTTCAGCTTCCAGCAGCGACGAGGACCATGGTGGGTAGCCGCGGTCACCGCGCTGGCTCCGACTCTCCAGCCCCTAAAGCTCTGCTGTGTTCTGCACTCAGGTGGAGGAACGATGCGCGTTGGACCGCAGTATCAGGCCGTGGTTCCGGAATTTGACCCGGGTAAGAACCGGAATTTAGCTCAGGAGAGACCCGAGGCGGCGTGGTAGCCTCGAACAATCGGTGAACAGAACTGCATCCTCCAACCGGCTGTTTCCAGATTAAAGCCGCCTGGTTGCAGCTGGTTATGTGTGCTGGTGTTTAAATGCTTTTACTGGTTTTTTAGGCATTGGACTGATTTCCAGGGGCGGTCTGAGCTCGAACTGCGCCCAGCATCGAGTTAGAGATGGGAACTTTTCCAACTGCTACCACCTAGCAGCTTAGCTAACAGCCGTTTAACATGTTCCGGAGTTTGTGGTTTACACTCAACATCATCAATAATAAACATGAGCATCAATAAGCTGGAAAAATCCGGATTGATCTCACAGCTGAGTCTGTAGCTTCAGCCTCATTCCTTCCTCCATGTCATGATTCATGTTTCAAAAGTAATTTTAGACCAAATCTGGTGTGATTCTGGTGATAGCTGGGGAACTAAATTGTATTTTCTGAGATCCAAAGCCTTTCCAGGTCCATACAACTTGGTTCTGGTTCTGTATTGACATCCATGGCATCCAGCCTTAGGTAGGACATGGAGACCAGACTGGTCTTTTTTCAGCAGATCAGAACCCACCCCCCTCCATTCCTCTGACCAATGACAGCCTGCGACCAGGGATGGCCGCTGCTTTTCTCAGTAACGTTCAGTTTATTTCTATAGCGCCAATTCACTTCAACAATCAGAATCAATCTTATTGTTTACTGACTCATTGAGTCTTCAGTAGTCCCTCACACTAAGCATGCTTGTAGCGACAATGGAGAGGAAGAACTCCCTTTGAACAGGAAGAAACCTCCAGCAGAACCAGGCACAGTGTGAGCGGCCATCTGCTGAGGCTGACTGGGGTTCAAGGAGACAGAAGTAGAGATACAAAAGGCAACTTTTAAAGGCGGCCTCGTCCAGGGAACACACAGCCAGGCAGGAGAGCTCCGAGCCAGCTCCCATGTCAGAGGATGAAGAGAGCACATCCAGTTAGTCACAGTCAGAGAAACAGGACTACACTGAAAAACAGGCCAAGCTCCAACATCTAGAAACGAAGCTGTTGATGGTAGCAGCACAGCTGATATTTCTCTCCAGGATGGAGTCACAGCCAAACAGGAACAGACCAGATGAAGCTACTATGAGAAAAAGCAGAGAGAGCAGAATGTTAGAGATTGAACTAACAGATTCTGCGGAGTCGAAGAAAAGAGATAGAATGAAGCAGAATAATGAAATAGGGGTCCCTATGTCCTCCAGCAATCTAAACCTATAACGGCATAAGCTTAGACTGCTCTATGCTCCAAAAATTGCTGTCCTCCAACTAGGGCTAACCTAGTCCGGCACCTCGGCTCCTCCACATCCCGTATTTCAGAGGTCTTAATTCATGAATGCATCAGGCCTCCTGCTCATCTGGTATCTGTCTGTTTTCGGTCCCCATGACACCGAGCCCCAGCAGTGTCTGCCTCCTTGTTGGCTTTGGTCACTGCTGGTCTCCTCCAAGGAACGCTCCTGTCATCATTGACCAACAACAATAATCTTTGGACCAAAGCAGTGGAGGTTGTGAACATGACCCATGCAGGCCTCTTCCATGCCTTACCTTAAAGGGCTTGACGACATTCTGATGCTAGACCAGATTTGGTTCTGGAGGGTTTTTTTTTTTATCCAGAGGCTGAAAGATGTCTCCTGCAGTCTGTCAGTCCCTTCCCTCATGAGGAGGTCTTCCAACTCTGACCCAGAAAAGAGTCCGCATGAACAACTAGCTGGGGTAGTGAGCCTAATGTGTAGCACTCATAAGTTATGGTAGCACTAATCCCATTCTTGGGCTCACAGATGATGTCACCTAGATGCATATGAACCATTTCACTGACATTTTCTTTCCCATTGAACCATTTAATGTTCCTACAGACAGTATAAAAGTCTCTCTGAATTAAAACAGTTTCACTACAACCTGCACCTCTTTCTCCAGATGTGGCCAAAGCGGCTCACCTCAGAGACAACCTGGGGATGCTGGTTTGGATCCCCAGCAGCTGCCTCAACCAGACTCAGTGTAAGAGATGGACACTAACCCCACGGTGAGGCTTCAGTTTAGTGCTGCTGAGACTCACTCTGTGTCTTTTTGCAGTGGACGAGTACATCGCCATCGCCAAAGAGAAACATGGCTACAACATGGAACAGGTGAGCGTTGTTATTCGTTCCTGAGCAGCGGCTGGTCGTTCCTTCCCTCCCTCTGAATGACCGGTCACAGCGAGTCACTTCCAGGATCGATCAGAATTGTCCATTTAACCAGCTGTTTAAAGCTCTGACCGGCCAACGTTAGCCCATGACCTGGGAGAAGAAGGGTCCATTTGATGCGCCGTAAAAGATCCTCGGTAGTCAAACCTGATAAAGCTGAAATTGGCTGATTCTGGCCTCCATTCGCTTCCTTGGTTGGTCTGTAGTTTCCACCAGGTCACCGGTTGATACGAGTATTTAGTCTCCAATCCGACAGAAAACCATGGTGGACGGGGTGGTGGCGCTGATTGAAAGTCAATGGGGAAGATTTCCTGCAGGGGGCATTGTAGCTCCGACTGGGATAGAGCCCAGGTCTATTTTAGTCGGACTATGCAGCAATTCAGCAGCAATTTCCTGGGTCTGACAGGAAGAGAGACGTGGTTACAAAGTAAAACACATACACTTTGGGGGAAAATCCCAAATAAAATCTGTTAATCTCAAGGAAAAGGAGTCAGTTTGGAGTCACACATCGCGTTTATAGTACGCAGGACAGACTGGAGCAAAAATAATGAATAAAACGTTAAAATAGAAAACTTTCCCCATGACAGGAGTTCAGGAGGACAGAAAACGGATAAAGTAGTGATCCTCTTTGAGCCTCACAGAAAACTAAATAAGGAGGGGCAGACAGAGCAGGTCAGCGCAGCGCTTCTCTCTCACCAAAAAAACACACAGCAGCCAATCAGGGACTGGATGTAGGCAAAGCTTTCCTCGCAAAGCATTCTGGGATATATCTGCTTGTCTAGTGACCATGGATGATAACTACCTTTGAAGGTGCATTTTGGGAAATCTCAAGTCCACTACTTTATCATCCGCTAGACGTTTGGACAATCACTCAAAATGGCGTAACCACGATCTAGTGATTGGGGCGGAGGTTCAGACACAGCCAATGTTAAGGTTGTATAGAAATAAGGAATGCTCTGCAGACGTCTTTAGGTGGCTTTAAAAAAAAAGGCTGTTTAAATTTAGTCCTAGAAGGACTTTTCATCATCCTCCCTCAGCTGGCTGGACAGGGGGAAGGATTTACTGAGGCCACTCATGCCACAGAACGCTGCAACTTGGCGCGTTCCTTCGGCTACCAGGGGCCACAAGGAGGTTTCCTATATGGTTTTATCTCTGTGGAAAGTTTGAAGCCACATTGGGGAGGAAGACAAGAAAAAAAAAACATATTTCAAGTTAACTAACTAAAAAACATGTCAGCACAAGACAAGAACATATAACATGAGAAAAACATTTCAGCCGACAGTCAGTCTAGTATTTTAGCATCAGTTGTATGTGTGAGTGTGTTCAATTTGTCCATGAACGCTGTCCACAGGCCATTGTCCTCGATAAGAGGGAAGTTTATAAACTGGTTCTGTAGTTATATTCAATTGTATTCAGTTTATTTATATAGCACCAATTCACAACACATGTCATCTCAAAGCACTGTGCAGGTTACGCATCCACAGGTGTGCGCTGGGAGGGGGGTGGGTTGTGCGGTTCTGGGCCCTTCCACCATAACAACCAGGGGAGTTTTGATAAGGGGGAGGCAGAAATCCAAAATACACTTTGAAAATTTGATTTGCGAGACCAGCTGACCAGATCCAGTGTTTGAATTTGGGTGATATGAAGAGAGAGCTCAGAAAAGACGAGATGCAGCAAAGCAGGGACAGAGCAGGGAGCTGGACAGAGTCAGAACAGAGAACAATTTAGCCGCCGTCCGTGATGTTAAGGTTCACCTGTGCTTTTATTGTGAAATGCTGACAGTCAGCCAGACCTTGACAGGAAATGACATAGCAGGGCTCGATGTTAACCATCGCCTGGGGCAAGTAGTTTTTACTGTCGGGGGAGTACAAATTTCATTGCATTTGCCCGCCGGGCAATGATGGCAAAAAATAAATATTTATCACTCAAATTTACTTTAAAATCACCGACATTCGATGAAAACGACACAGAAGAATGTGCAGGAAGGATTGAAAAGCATGTTAACACGGTAATGTAGGCTTGAGTTCATTATCTGACGCATGCATATTCACACCAGGAACCTGTAAACTCAAAAAATACTGCATTAAAAAAAAACATTTAAAAAACAAACATGTTTCATTGATATTTATACAAAAATGAATATTAGGAACTATATTTATCAAACATTATACTGGGCAAGTAAAAATTGTTTCTGGGCAAATGAAATGTGAAACTCACTTGCCCGAAGTCAACCTCTGCATAGGGTTGCCAGGGGTAACGGCAGGTCCAAAGCAGAGTATCTGGGAGGCTGGCGATTAACTAAATATTAAATAATCATTCCACCCACTAAATAAGGTCAACATAAGGTAGTAGATTTATTTTAGATATTTTGGGGCTTAATAGGGGGGTTGGTTGACCTCTGGCTGAAAATAAAGATATTTAATACCTCTGAAACAACAGCAACACGTTATCTTTATTTTTTAATTTTTACAAAGGACCATTTTAGAAGCACAAACCTGCAATAATGAAGCAATCAATTTAGCGGCAGTCCATGATGTTAGGGTTCACCTGTGCTTTTATTGTGAAATTCCGACAAACGGCGAGACCTTGACAGGAATAGATGGCTGATAGACTAATCAGTCTACCTGCTGAGTTGTTTTCATGTCGGTGGGGGTCAGCTTCAACAGCTGAAGCCCCTCCTACTTGATGATGCGGCCAGGGTTCATTCACTGAGTCTGAAATGCAGGGCGGTGAACTACCTGCTGGAGGAAATCACCGCCTTCGCCGTGTGCTTAGTGAACGCACCATAAGACCGCCTGCGCTGGAACATAGACCCCCCGGCTCTGTGAGCCTTTCTTTGGTGTCGCCTTTTAATTACGATGTTGCTGGTTTGTTTTTGGGCTTTTTATTGTGTCTAAAATAAATTTATCTTAAATTATTTCCATTCATATTTGCCTGGTGCATCATGACACATTCAGACCCTATATTAGGGATGTCACAAACTTTTTCCGATACGACGTTAGCATGAATGATGCGGCTTTTATAATTTATTTTATGCTGTAGAAAGTGAGGAAAAGCTTAATAAAGTAATATTACTAAAACACGGGTTCAAAGTCAACAAGGATTGATCCCTGTAAAATAAACTTACACAAAAGCAGAGAGTTTCTATCAGCATGAAAATATCCGAGATTTAAAATGCTTGCCAAAAAAATCTGATATTAGATTTTCGGCTATTATCGGACCGGATCGGGACATCCCTACCCCTAAAATGACTCAGTCACCACTGGTGTCTACACTCATCTGTTAGTCATGGTAACATGGTTCTTTCCAGCAGAAAATGATCCTTTTGTTGTGGGTTTAAAATGTCCTGAAGATACAGAACCAACACAGGGCATGGAGTTGATAGTTAGCAGAGCTGATCAGTGAATTGACCCAAACGATGAAAGCTCTAACCAGCTGGTTGTTACA
Organism: Cyprinodon diabolis; assembly: GCA_030533445.1. NCBI lineage: Eukaryota > Metazoa > Chordata > Actinopteri > Cyprinodontiformes > Cyprinodontidae > Cyprinodon > Cyprinodon diabolis. The sequence goes on from CM060080.1 coordinate 8,296,075, forward strand.
GGTGAAGATCATGCAGATGTCGTCTTTTCTTGTTCTCACCTCTCTGTTCCAATTCTCTCCAGGCTCTGGGGATGCTCTTCTGGCACAAGCACAACATTGAAAAGTCTCTGGCCGACCTGCCGAACTTCACGCCGTTTCCTGATGAGTGGACGGTGGAGGACAAGGTGTTGTTTGAGCAGGCCTTCAGCTTCCATGGGAAGAGCTTTCACCGCATCCAGCAGATGGTAGTAGAGCTTCCTCCATTTCATTCATTTCAAAAGAAAAAAGGAAGATTTTTAGGATTTAATCTGCATGGATTAGAGAGATCATCTGATCCAGAAACTTCCTGCTTCAGGTGGACACTGAGGCAGCAGGTAGAAAACAGACCAGCCATGTTTTCAACACAGTGATTCTCATATGGTTCTCTTTGTGCCTTGTGGTTCCTCATGGGTCCTTGTAACTCTCATGGTTCCTAGTGGTTCTCATGGTTCCTCATGTTTCCTCGTAACTCAGGGTTCCTCATGGTTCCAGGAAATTCTCATGGTTCTCGTGGTTCCTTGTGGTTATCAGTGGTTCTCATGGTTCCTCCTCTTTCCTCATAATTCTCATGGTTCCTCGCGGTTCCATGGTTCCTCGTAACTCTCATGGTTCCTCGTAACTCTCATGGTCTCTTGTGGTTCTCATAGTTCCTCTTAGTTCTTGTGGTTCCTTGTGGATCTCATGTTTCTTTGTGATTCCTCTTGTTTCACATGGTTCCTGTTGGTTCTCATGTTTCTATAATTGAACTTCATTAATATCACACTGGAGAAATTAACTCTCTGCATTTAACCCATCCCCTTGGGGAGCAGTGGGCTGCCATTGTGTGGTGCCCACGGAGCAGTGTGGGGTTGAGGGTCTTTGCCCAGGGACCCAGAGTGGCAGGCTGTGGGAGTGGGTGGGGCTTTAACTCAGAACATCTGGAAGCCAATTCTCGTGGTTATTGTGCTTCTCATGGTTCCTTGTGGCTCCCATGGTTCCTTGTGATTCTCATGGTTCGTCATATTTCCTGGTTTTATCATTGTTCCTCGTGGTTCCTTGTTGTCTCATGGTTTCCCTTGGTTCTCATTTTTTCTCATGGTTCCTCGTGGTTCTGATGGTTCCTCGTGGCTCCCGTGTTTCCTCGTGGTTCCCAGTGGTTCATCGTGGTTTCTCATGGTTCCTTGTGGCTCCCATGGTTCCTTGTGATTCTCATGGTTCGTCATATTTCCTGGTTTTATCATTGTTCCTCGTGGTTCCTTGTTGTCTCATGGTTTCCCTTGGTTCTCATTTTTTCTCATGGTTCCTCATGGTTCTCATGGTTCCTCGTGGTTCTGATGGTTCCTCGTGGCTCCCGTGTTTCCTCGTGGTTCCCAGTGGTTCATCGTGGTTTCTCGTGGTTCTTTGTTGTTCCCATGGTTCCTCAGTGTTTCTCATTTTTCCTTGTGGTTCTCATGGTTCCGAGTGGTTCCCCGTTGTTCCTGTGGTTATCGTGGTTCTCATTGTTCCTCCTGATTTTCATGGTTCCTGGTAGTTCTCATGTTTCCTTGTGGTTCCCATGGTTCCTCATAATTCTCATGGTTCCTCGTGATTCTCAACATTCCTCGTAGTTGTCATGGTGCCTCATATTTCCTGGTTTTTATCATTGTTCCTTGTTGTCTCATGGTTTCCCGTGGTTCTCATTTTTCCTCATGGTTCTCATGGTTCCTCCTGGTTCCTCGTGATTGTAATCTTTAACCATTAGCAGATGTTCTGCTCTTTCATATTTAGGTGTTAATATTAGTTTTTCGCTGTTGAACTGTGGTGCACCATTGCTTTAGAAAGCATAACCAGAGCCTGATTGCTGCTCACCACAGCCAGAATGCTTAAATTGGATCTGTCTGACGAACTGAAGTAGACCTTCCCTAAAGCTAGACATCAGGTGGAGTCATGAACTACAGTCAGAACCGTTATCCTCTAACGGTAAAGGCGTCTCCAGGAGGTAGGCCTCATCCTATTTAAAACTTAGCTTTGCTCCGTAAAGCAGCAGTGAAACCTGGTGGGGATATCGTGACTGGCTCTGAGAAACGTGAAGGTTAATGTCCGCCATCGGTTCATGACCTCTAGCTGAAGAACTTCTTGGTTGTGCAAAATAATCCTAAACACACCACCAAGTCCTCCTCTGAACGGACTAGGAAAAACATGGAGCTTTGTGTGGCCTAGTCAAAGGAGTCTAACTCATCACTGGTGAGGAGTTATGGCCCACTCTGCTTTACAGAACTCAGAAACATTCTGGAGCCTCTTCAGGGTTCTGCTCTTTGCCCTGTTGGTCCGTTGAATAGGTTGTATTGTGTTGGTAGAACCAGAAGCTCCTTTCAGCTCTGGCTCGGTGCTGAAGTTAGTTCTGACAGCCGGAGGTGGACCTTTGAAGCAAACAACCTTTCAGACACGTCCTGTTGTTCAATGGTTCAGCTCACCTGCCCCTCATCGGTACCACACTGATGGCACAGCTCTTCTGAATGCTTAGACCAGAATGGATCCTCTATGATCCGGTTCTGGAACGTCTTTAGAACGTCTCCAGGTTGAGCTTCCGGTGTCAGGTGCTGCTTGCAGTGAGCGGTCTGGTTCTGTCTCTGTAGTTACCGGACAAGTCCATGGCCAGCCTGGTGCGCTTCTACTACTCTTGGAAGAAAAGTCGCAGTAAAACCAGCATGATGGACCGACAGACCCGGAAACACAAGCGGGAGCAAGGAGACAGGTGAGAAGGTCAGCACAGGTAACCCCGCCCACAAAGGGAGGAACGGGCTGATGATTGGCTTATGTCCCAGCAGTGATGAGGAAGTGGAGAACGGTAATGAAAATCCTGCCAGTGACTTGGAGATGGACGTGAACAAGGAGAAGAAGGAGGTGAGACGCTGTTTCACTAATGTTAAACTCCTGCTGGTTTAACTCCTCATCATCTGTTTCTGTTTACAGCCCAGTTCTGGATCAGAGAAGTTGGAGGTGAAACCAACTTCTAGTCTTAAGGTGAGAAAACTTCAGATCTTCTAGAGGCAAAAAATCAGATCATTGGCCCGTTTTACTGGGAGAAATAAAATAAAGCCCTTTGGTTCCTGTGATAAAAGGTTCAAAAAATTATCACCCGCAGAGTCGGAGCTGTGGGTCAGAGGGCGCGCTGTGGGTCGGAGCACGTTGGTTTGGGGCGCGCTGTGGGTCGGAGCACGTTGGTTTGGGGCGCGCTGTGGGTCGGAGGGCGCGCTGTGGGTCGGAGCACGTTGGTTTGGGGCGCGCTGTGGGTCGGAGGGCGCGCTGTGGGTCGGAGCACGTTGGTTTGGGGCGCGCTGTGGGTGGGAGGGCGCGCTGTGGGTCGGAGCGCTGTGGTACCACCTTTCTTGGCCTTTAGGTAGTTCCTCTTTCAGCACCGTTGATCTAGAGCCTGGATCTATGGCCCGCTCCGGTGGAGTAGAATCTGTTGTTGGGGAACTCAGCTGGAACATTTTCCCACACAACATTGCCAGAGTCGTTTCTGGAAAACTTTTAAGTTGATTGGTTTACGAAATGTTGCTGTGCAGCGGATTGGTTCTTCCACCCGGTTCTGGTAAACATCCACCTGGTTGCTGTGAAACCTTTTAAACAGAAACTGGGTCGTTATAGTTCTTCGTTATCAAGGCTCCTTCCAGGATTCCAGACTAATAAAAACCACCGAGTCCAACTGAAGCTCGCCTGAAACCGGATGAGACGGATCTGAACTCTGCTGTTTGTTCCCTCGGGTTACTGGACTTTAGCTAGGTTAGTGTCTCTCCTGAGTGGTCTCAGATCTCTGTTGAGCTGGATGTTCTGTGAAGTTCTGCTGGACCTCCAGCCCGGTCTCAGGCTGCTGTTCTCCATTGTTCTTCTGCTTTACCTTCACGCTTCTGATCTAGTCTGACCAGCTTCCCTTTCCATTGTGAAGAAAGGCATCCCCACAGCTTCATGCTGCCACTACCATGTTCCACCTTGGGATGGTGTGTTCAAAGTGGTTTTTCAGATTAGATTAAATTACATATGCAGCCAATAGAAGCTTCGGCGTTGGTGGAGAAGAACCAGCAGTTCAAATAACAGCAGGGATTTAAAAAACACTATATGAGTTTATTATGAAGCTGCTGGGAGGATCTGTGGTAACGCTCCTCTGTGCAGCTAGGGGGCAGCAGTCTGCCTGAAGGTGCTCTGCAGCAGCTGCCTCGTTCATGGAGACTGAGACTTTTTCCGACCGTTTAGTTTTTCCTGTAGTACAGGGTGTCACTACCTGATCCGTCCCGGAAGCCAATCCGTCCTGCACTGACAGATATACACCCGGGTGTCCATAAATAATGTAATGATGGTACTAGGGATGCAAATTATCGATTAATTCATTAATCATTAGTTGATTATCTTATCGATCGACTTTCGATTAATTGATAAGCAGCGTTTTTCACCTGAATTTCATGGCTTCAATAGGGCCTTAATATAATTGAGGTATTATATTACATTAGCCAACATTATGATACCATAATTATATTGTATTATATTATACATTCCTCAAGTAATTATGCATTAGGAGAAGAAAGCAGACACGTTTTTAAGGTAAAACAAAATCTTTAATTAAAAAAAAACCTGGCTCAGTTCTTGCATTTGAAACAGACATAAAAAGAGAATAGAAGAAATTAGAGAGCCAAACAGAATATTATTGAGCCTATAGGTTAGAAAGAAACTGCATAGGCTATTAATTGGGTAATCCTCAACAATCCTAAAATGAAACATCCACAACATATTTCTACCTCAATTTGTATAGGGTTACAGCAAAATAGAATGAAACGTTCACAGGGTCACTGAACACAACAACATAGCATAACATTACAGGGCCTCAAACCAGAACAATCAAATAAAGTGGTGATTCAATATTACCCTCTCCTAACTGAAATGTGGCACATCACAACTTGACCTAGGCTCTATATATTTTTGTTCAAGAAAATTAGCATGTTAACGTGCTCTGGGGTAAGGCGTGTACGTAGCCTGTTTACAGTGAGCCCAGCTACTGAAAACACACGCTCAGAGGGGACTGATGTGCTTGGCGTACACAAATACCGCTTTGCTAGTGCTGCCAGCGTCGGAAACCTCCTTTCATTTACTTTCCACCAGCACGTGGGGCTCGACTCAAGTGGTGCAGGAGGGTCCTTTAAGTACATATCCACTTCACTCAACGTCACCTTTGCGGGCATCGGAATAGGTTTCACCCAGAAGTAAACTCATAGCAGATGTAGGCTTAGCCCCATGTCGCCAAGGCCCTGTATGGACAGTGTTACCGTCGTCTCCAGCGGTGGCGGCACCTGCAGTGATGCTGTCGCGTTCGGCTGTAGCCATTTGAAGCAGCGTGGAATGAGCTGACTTCCTGGTAGCTGGAGGAAGAAATCCCAGGTGTTTGTGACGAGGGTCAAGCATTGTTGCGATCATAGGGGTGGATGTGTTCTTTTCGCCCGCTTCATTTGGTTTTCAACCCTGGTCTCTCTCACGACACGAGGCGTGTTCTCATTCTCACGCTGTGTTCAATTTACAGTAAAGCGCTAGCACCCTCTAGCGGTTAATCGTGATTAATACATTTTGATCGAGCAACCTCTTGATCGACAATTAATCTAAAGTCGATTAACCGTTTGCATCCCTAGATGGTACTAAAATTACTCATTGCTATCCTTAACTCTCTAAAGAAATGCTAATACACATCTTTTAAGAAAACTGTTTTGACTTTTCTGATACAATTTGGGTGCTTTTTAAAATTTCTCTGTTAAACAGCTTCTCTGACGTCACAATGAGACATGCTCGGAGCAGTCTGGCTAAATCTGATTGAACCATGTTTATCTGCATTCTAGTCGTTTCTTTCTTTAGATTATGCACTATATACCAGAATGTTAACACGAAACATTATTACCTTTAACACATTATATTTTAGTACGCTTGCTATTTATGGGGAGGGAAAAATGTGATTTAGGTCTTTTTAACAAAATAAAATAGACGGCGAACCGGATGTATATCTGGATAGTGCTTCCGGGACGGATCGGGTAGTGACTCGGGGACATCCTGGGACTGAGCTGGACTTCCTGATCAGGACCTCAACCACAGCTTTCTCTCCATGATGTTCTCCAAGGAACCTGTGAGACCAGAACCAGAGCAGCGGAGACTGAAGGCAGCTGAGCTTTGTTCTGCTGTCACATCTAATCGGAACCAGGTTCCAGGTCTGATCCTGATCTGAGGCTAAACCGCTCAGTAGAAGGAGAGCAGCATTTAGAACCAGAACCTTCTTGTGGTAAGTTAGTACCTGGTGTTAGCTTTTAGCATCGTTAGCCATGCTAATAGTTGGCAGCAGCATGGCGTGCGTTTCCCTCCTGACCCAGCTGAGGAAGCTGGAAGCAGTAGGTGGATCTGTTGTCCCTGCTGGTAGTCTGCTCCTCAGCCACGCTGCAGCTCCCACTCGTCACAGACAATCTGCATTACAGGTCCGGGTGTTTTAACTCTGTGATACGATGGTTTAAGGCCCAGTTCTGTGTGAAGGAAGCCTGATAGATCCAACTCAGATTAGGCCACAAACCATTGGAAGCAGCCATGTTGGGAACAGGTGTGGATTATCCAGGTGCCCAACATCAGATCCAACTAAAGTTCTCTAAACTTGGTTCTGTTTCCAAGTTGCTCGTACACCTGGTCGCCTGTTGTTGGGAAGCGCCAGGCCCCTGCAGGACGACGGGGCCCATCAGGCTGGTTTTGTAGCTTCAGTTGCGAAGCTGCTGTTTGTTGCAGTGAGATGTTGACGCTCTGCTCCCACAGATAGGAGGGAAGACATCCCAGCGGATGAAGAAACGTCCACCCAGAGGGATGTTCCTCAATCAGCAGGACGTCGTCTCCCTGTCGACCTCCTCTCCTCAGGGACTGACCAGACAGCTGGACAGCCAGCTGGTGTCCATAAAGAGACAGGTGTGCTGTCCTCCAGCTCCTTCCCAACCCGCTGCTCCGCCCGCCTCACCTCTGTCTCCTCTCCTGCAGATCCAGACCATCAAACAGACGAACAGCGCGCTGAGGGAGAAACTGGGCTCTGGAGTGGATGAGTTCAGGCAGCCTGAGGTAACCATAGCAACCGCAGCTGACTCATGGTGTTTCTGATGCCTTCGGTGATGCTGCTTCTGTTTCAGGCAAATCAGAAGTTCAACAACCGCTGGACCACAGAGGAGCAGCTTCTTGCCGTCCAAGGTACCCCCATCCCCTACCCCACCGCAGGTCTCTGCTGCAGACACGATGCTGATGAACTGCTCCATTCTGCCTTCCAGCTATCAGGAAGTACGGACGGGACTATCAGGCCATTTCCGACGTGATAGGCAACAAGTCGGTTGTCCAGGTGAAGAACTTCCTGGTGAACTACAGAAGAAGGTTTAACCTGGACGAGGTTCTCCAGGAGTGGGAAGCTGAGCATGAAATGGAAGGAGGAGATGTCAAAGCAGAGGAGGAGAAGATGATGGAGGAGAACCTGAATGCTTGTGCAGCTGAGGACGATGAAGCTGCCAGTAAACCCAAGAAGGAGGTATGCTTTATGGTATAGGTTGGCTTTATTCTGAGAACTCCCCCCTTGCCTCCTGCTGTGCAGGGGTCAAACTAGATTTAAATTTATAGGGTTATAAAAAAAATACAGAGACAACCTAGATATTTGCCGTATAATGCAATGGCAACCTAGACCTAAATTGAATGAATATGCTACTAAAATGTTTTAATGACAATACAAGGAAACATTTACATCATATTTAAATAGATAGAAATGAGAACAATGAACAAGAAATAAAGATCTATGTACCTTTTCTTCTAGATCTTTATCGAATAATAAACAGAATGCAATAAAATATTTTAGTCTGATATAATTTAGGGATTCCTTTTGGTAGAAATTAAAGAATGTTTAGCATCACCTCTTGTGAGCTGGAAGAAATAAAATCTTGATAGTAAAAAATGATTTTTTAGGCTTGGCAGAGGATGATCAGCCACATCTAGTTTATTAAGTAGCGAGAGCGGGAAGAGCCATAGTGCTGAGAGCGAACCATCAGAGAGGAGTAAAGCGCAGACTCTGAGCTAAGACCCATTTCTGCACAAGCACAGCTGAAGGGGCAGTTTGTCATTCCGGGTTATCTTCTCAGACCCTGCTGCTGCTGCCATGATCCGTCGGTGGTCATGCAGAATGAGCAGCACTGCCCGCCAGGTGGGGGTGTGACCAAAAAAGGATGCATCAACACGGCTGATGATGCACAATGATGCATTTTAAACGTCTGCCCGACATTTTTATTTAGTCTCATCTCGTTAACAAAAACTCACACCTATGACTCGTCATGTTTTAGTCATCACAAATCCACGTATAGTTTGTCAGTTTTCGCTATCGTCATTAAAAAAAGCATCAACTAAATAATTTTGTCATTGTTTATGAAAACAACACTAGTCAATTCAATTCAGTTTATTTCTATAGCTCCAATTCACAACATGTCATCTCAGGTCACTTTCCAGTTCACCAGATCATCCAGTCAGATTGATTCAAAGTTTTCTATCTAAGGAAAACCAGCTGATTGCATCAACTCATTGAGTCTTCAGCAATCTTTCACACTAAGCATGCTTGTAGCGACAGTGGAGAGGAAAACTCCCTTTTAACAGGAAGAAACCTCCAGCAGAACCAGGCTCAGGGTGAGCGGCCATCTGCTGAGGCCGACTGGGGTTCAAGGAGACAGAAGCATAGATACAGAAATCCCATTTCAGGGGACACAGGATGGGACCATGACCTGAAAAAAGCATCCTGACAGAAAGGATGAGTTTAGGTCTCAGGTTTGTTAAAGACGGTCGTTATCCTGAAGGGATGAGAAGATAAAGCTGAGCTGATGAAGAGATGGCTGGAAGATTTAGGTCTGCAGAGGACATAAAACCATGTTAGGGTTGGTCGTTGGTCAGCTAGAAATATTCATCTAGAATGGGATTAAAAGTTTGTTTTTCAAAGTTCAACCAGCTCTGCTTGTATCCATGATGGGTGTCAGATCATAGGCCAGAGAGCCACACTACCATCACCCTAATCTTTAGCTCCATCCATAGTTTGTTTCTCTGAGACTCTGACTGGAAGGATCCAATAAAAGATTCCTAAATCTGCCAGAGTAGGAATCATTTCTGCAGAGTAATGGCGCCACCCAGTGGCAGAGTAAAGCCTCTTTCAGCACCGTCCCCTTAAAGCCTGATAAAAGCAAAAAATTGGAAAAAGCTTCTGGGTTCAGTCGGCAAGCCTATGATGGCAGACCGATCGGATCCTGGCTGCTCAGGTGGACCCAGCAGAACCTGTCAGATGGGATGCATTGGATCATGTCAGCATTTAGGCATCAGCACTGCTGATCGGACTTTTCATTCAGTCTCATTCAGCTCAGCTGTGAAGCCAATAGGACCGGGTGTGAGAGCAGAACCTACGGCTGGAGGTTCGTTTGGACCCTCATGCTTTAATGAGAGAAAACATGTTGGAGGGGCTTGAACAATAGAACCAACCCATACGTGTTCTGATGTTCCCGGGTCCAATACCGCCACAGGGGAACCGCACAGTGTCGGGGCGTGGTCCTAAACCGGGTCACCGGACCGCCTACCTTCTGACTGCTGAGCAGGTGCAGTGTGTCTGAAGGCCGGACGAATTGGCCGCGGACTGGGAGTTTATCGGTATCAAAAGGTTCTGGTTGAGGCTCGGTTCAGTTCTAATGCATTTAAATCAAGAAAAATGAACAAATTAGATCAGAATATTTTTTTATATCTTTGTTTTTTTTTTCCAGTAATTTAATTTTATTAAAATATTTATGGACCTTTACAACAGGGCGGTTGTGGTTCTGTTAGTGCAATGAATAAAAATCATTCTGTTTTCCACAACCTTTTGAGTTGGACTTGAAGTGCTGAATGATGAACCTCCATGTTCTAGGACGGCAGAGGTCCATTCTGTGGTTCTGTATTTGATCTCGGTGTATTCAGGTTCTGGATGGGTCCAGTTCTGCTACTCATTGGCTCCATCCACATCTAGTGAAAACTAGTGTAATTGGATGAGTCATATAACGCAAACACTCATTAGTTAGCTAAAGCAAATCATCAGAAGCAAGCAGTTGTTCTTTAAACGTGAATTGTCTATGCCATGCTACCATGTGCATATCGGGAGACTGAGACCAACAAGACCTCCCTCATCCTTGGCCCTATCTCAAAGAATTTTTCTAAATAGTCGAAAAACTGAGCTTTCAATTCATATAGTGGCATCTGGCTGTTCGCTTTAAAGGTTACTTTATACTTTTATACTTTAAGTAGTTTTTGGAGCACATACATTTTCACTTTTACTTGAGTAAAGATGTCAAGTTGATACTTCAACTTTAACCAGAGTGTTTTTAAACTGCAGTATCTATACTTCTACTTAAGTAACAAATGTGTGTACTTTTGACACCACTGGGAATTCAACAACAAAAAGTTGTATTCTGAAATCTTTACTTCTTTGCTAGCAAATTTTTTATAGTTGGGATTTTGGTGGTTTGGATAAATCTTTTTTTTTTTTGTAAAAATGTAGCATCTTAGCTGAATGTATTTAAAGAAGTATTTCATATTTATATTAAATTTCTGCCTGAATTTTTAAAAAGACATAATTTAAGCTGAATTTGCTTAATATAAATCATTAATTGTTTCTGTGTAGCCCATTGTTTAAATACTGCCTCTGCTCTTCCAGACAAAGGCCCTTCTTAGTCACCAAAATCACATCTATATGAAACACGGAGGCGGTAGGGTGATGGTGAGGGCCCATTCTGGACCTGATCTCACCCTCTGACGCTCTGACGCTGTTCTGGGTTTTTTACGTTGCAGGACTCGTGTCTTCCCGCCGACTCGGAATAGCGTCTGACCTCCAGAGATCCCGACTGCGGACCCGTTCCGCTCCTGGACGAGCTCCTTCTCCAGCCGCCTCCTTTGCTTTAGTCCGTCTGTCTTTCAGTTCTGCTCTGTCCTTTGTCCCATCCTCTGTGGACCAGTCCAGAGTCCAGCCACGGGTTAAGGTGGACGACACCTTCTGGTCACAGAACTTTATTGATTTAATATTTTGAATTCTTCGGTTTGTGTTTTGAACCCGCGGTGCAGAGAAGAGGTCGCTTTCCTGTCCTGATTATCTTTCTGTTTTTTAAAGATTTTTCAGCCTTTTTAGAGAAAAATACAATAAAACCAAAGTTTATTATGAAAATTGTGTGACTTCTATATTTTTTTTTTTTCTTTTGGGTGAAAAGTTAAGTTTCTAAAGAAACCTATTTAATGTCTCCATCAGGGTTTGTGTTTTTTTTTTCATATTTTGTTTCAGGACATAATGGTGCAGAAGTGAATTTATTTTGTTCTTCCATTTCTAGAAAACCTGATTTTAAGGAATGTATGACATTTTCCCTCCATGTTTGTTTTTAATGACTTGGCATCTTCACCTTTTCATAAATAAATCTGATTTTTTTTTTCCTGATTTGAGCTTTGTATTTTGTCTGGTGTTTATGACCTTTGCGTTTTCATTTGATCTTAATTAAACATCCGTCATCCTCTCAACTACTGATAGAATCGCTGATCCAACACCTCCATTTCTGAACTCATAAATTAAAGATTTTGGGTTTGTTTTAATGTTTTAGACCTCTAGCAGAGTGTATTCCCCCCTTTGCCCATAAAATGAAAGGTGATGCACTGATATTTGTACCATCAGTTTGTGTAATATTGATGTCTGAAGGGATTTTAATGTCTGCCTAAATTATAATTTTTTTTTTTCTGATCTCCAGTTAAGAAACACAGACCTGGTTCAGACGCCATCGGTTATAATCCAGCTGGTTATGTTTTCCTCAGTGAGGTTCTGGTCACCGTGGAAACTACCGTAAACTTTTCTAATCTATAGCAAAAACACAAAAATGAAATTAAGTTCTGGAAAAAATTCACATAAAACTCCCAGAATTTGGACCTAGAAATCTCCCAAGTGATTCTGATCCTCCTCCAGAACATACGACCCGGAACTAGAAAATTCGACCCAGAACAGAACATACGACCTGGAACTAGAACATGCGATCTAGAACCAGAACATACGACCCGAAACCGACCCGGAGCCAGAACATATGACTCGGAACCAGAAGATACAACCTGAAACCAGAACATACGACCCGGAATGGACGTGGAGCCAAAACATACGAACCAGAACATACAACCCAGAACATATGACTCGGAACCAGAAGATACAATCCAGAACCAGAACATACGACCCGGAGCCAGAACATATGACTCGGAACCAGAACATATGTTGCAGAACCAGAACATATGACTCGAAACCAGAACATATGACTCGAAACCAGAACATACAACCCGGAACCAGAACACATGCCCAGGAACCAGGAAATACGACCAGGAACCAGAACATATGACCTGGCACCAGAACATATGAATCGGAACCCTAACATATGACTCGGAACCAGAACATACGCCCCGGAACCAGAACATGTTGCAGAACCAGAACATATGCCCTGGAACCAGGACACACGCCCAGGAACCAGAACATGACTCGGAACCAGAACATACGACCCGGAAACAGGACACACCCCCAGGAACCAGAAAAAACGACCCGGAACCAGAACTTATGATCCAGAACCAGAACACATGATCCAGTTAGACGATTGAAATATCTACACAGTATTTAAGAAATCAATGGAACCTTTTGAATGTGAGGTAGTAGCTAAAAGGTATTCTATGCAAATAGAAAAAGTGAATCCTGAACCGACTAGAAGCAGAAGACATTTATTTAATGTGCCTGAGGGAAAAACTGTCAGTCAGTTTGTTTTTTACACAATAAAAACCACCCACCTTTATAGAATACCACCTTTATTTTTTCTATCCATTTTATTTTATTTTCTCATTTTAAAAAGTGTCCAGAGCAGAAAAATTAGGATTTATTTTAAACTTTGAACATTAGATACCAGCAAAAGGTTGTTTTGATTGTTTCCTAACAGGTATGACTGGGTAATAAATCCTTTGGTAGGAGATGAAAGTAGTATGAGTGAACCCAAACTGAACAGGTAAAAATATATATTCCTTTTTTCTTACATTGATGTTAATGTAATGAATGTTTATTTTTCTAACAGGTTCCTGCTTTTAGCCCTGCTGCTTCTGCTGAGAGACGCTCCTGATGGTGAACAGCGCCCCCCAACGATGCAGTCCTGTCCCTCCCTGGAGTCTCCGGGAAAGCTGCGCCCCCTGATGGTATGCTCCTTTTCGGGCAACTGGGGGATTTCCTGAGCGGAAGCAGTGGAGGGGGTTTCCAGTGTGATCAGCCCAGGCCTCCCTGCTGGCTCTCTGAGGTGGACCCGCTGAGTTTTCTCCCTGGAACTGACAGCAGAGACCCGGATCGAGGACGGCGCTGAGCCGAACTGGACCATGAGGAGTCCGCCTGAAGCCTGGAGGCTCCACGGCAGCGTCAGCGGAACGACGACGGTTTGAATCCGCAGTGAATCCGCCGAGGAGGCTGATGTGAGTTTACCGCACACACACAGGCGGAGAGACCGGGTCAACATGGGGCGGATGGAGCGGGAGGACGGGCTGTTCACACCCGGCTCTGGGTGCTTCGGTTCCGAAGGCTTTGATGAATGAATCCTGTAATAAGCGAGCAGAGCGGCGGAGCTAAAGAGGCTAGCCGCTCGCTAGCATTAGCAGTCCGTGTGTTTACATCCGCTGCCTGCCTGTGAGGGACAGACTCTGATGGACATCTGCTGTCCTCATCTCTGTCCTCCCTGTTGGACAGCGTCTGTCTCTGGAAGCTTCTCGGGGGGAGGGAGAATGTCAGCTTTAGAAGGTCACCTGCTGCATGAGGGGCCAGAGGGGCCCCTGACAGCAGCTCCATCATCTGCCCCCGTTCATTAAATGCATCCAGAAGAAAAAACTGCCGCCATTTTCAATCTGTAAGAAAATTAGAGAGATTTAATCTACTGACTGCCTCCATCAAGGTTCATCAGTTCCTATCTGTCTGTACAGTAGGAGCCATTCCTCCAATTTGCTGGCCCTTGGCTGGTCCTTGATGGGCCCTTGGCTGGTCCTTGATGGTTCCTTGGCTGGTCCTTGATGGGCCCTTGGCTGGTCCCTGGCTTGCCCTTGGCTTGTCACTGGCTGATCCTTGGCTTGTTGTTGGCGGGTCCTTGGCTGGTCACTGGCTGGCCCTTGGTGGGTCCTTGGCTGGTCACTGGCTGGTCCTTGGATGGTCACTGGCTGGTCCTTGGCTTGTACTTAGCGGGTCCTTGGCTGGTCACTGGCTGGCCCTTGGTGGGTCCTTGGCTGGTCACTGGCTGGTCCTTGGATGGTCACTGGCTGGTCCTTGGCTTGTACTTAGCGGGTCCTTGGCTGGTCACTGGCTGGCCCTTGGTGGGTCCTTGGCTGGTCACTGGCTGGCCCTTGGATGGTCACTGGCTGGTCCTTGGATGGTCACTGGCTGGTCCTTGGCTTGTCCTTGGCGGGTCCTTTGATGGCCCTTGGCTGGTTACTGGCTGGTCCTTGGATGGCCTTTGGCTGGCCCTTGGATGGTCACTGACTGGTCCTTGGATGGTCACTGACTGGTCCTTGGATGGTCACTGGCTGGTCCTTGGCGGGTCCTTGGATGGCCTTTGGCTCGGCCTTGGCTGGTCACTGGCGGATCCTTGGATGGCCTTTGGCTGGCCCTTGGCTGGTCACTGGCTGGTCACTGGCTGATCCTTGGCTTGTTGTTGGCGGGTCCTTGCCTGGTCACTGGCTGGCCCTTGGTGGGTCCTTGGCGGGTCCTTGGATGGCTTCTGGCGGGTCCTTGGCTGGTCACTGGCTGGCCCTTGGTGGGTCCTTGGCTGGTCACTGGCTGGTCCTCGGATGGCCTTTGGCTGGCCCTTTGGATGGTCACTGGCTGGTCCTTGGCTTGTCCTTAGCGGGTCCTTGGCAGGTACTTGGATGGCCCTTGGCTTGTTAACTGGCTGGTCTTTGGCGGGTCCTTTGATGGCCCTTGGCTGGTTACTGGCTGGTCCTTGGATGGCCTTTGGCCGGGCCTTGGCTGGTCACTGGCAGATCCTTGGATGGCCTTTGGCTGGCCCTTGGCTGGTCACTGGCTGGTCCTTGGCTGGTCACTGGCTGGTCCTTGGCTGGCCCTTGGCTGGTCACTGGCTGGTCCTTGGCTGGCCCTTGGCTGGTCTTTGGCGGGTCCTTGGCTGGTCCTTGGATGGCTTCTGGCGGGTCCTTGGCTGGTCACTGGCTGGCCCTTGGTGGGTCCTTGGCTGGTCACTGGCTGGTCCTCGGATGGCCTTTGGCTGGCCCTTGGATGGTCACTGGCTGGTCCTTGGCTTGTCCTTAGCGGGTCCTTGGCGGGTACTTGGATGGCCTTTGGCTGGCCCTTGGATGGTCACTGGCTGGTCCTTGGCTTGTCCTTAGCGGGTCCTTGGCGGGTACTTGGATGGCCTTTGGCTGGCCCTTGGCTGGTCACTGGCTGGTCCTTGGCTGGTCACTGGCTGGTCCTTGGCTGGTCACTGGCTGGTCCTTGGATGGCCCTTGGCTGGTGTTTGGCGGGTCCTTGGCTGGTCCCCTTCAATTCCTTTTTAATCATCTTTGTGCAAAAATATTCTTGCTGTCATGATTTCCGGACATTAATATCTAAAGAGAAGCGTTATCTCCTGGTCAGACCCTGTAATTCAGTGAAAGGGGGGAGTCTGAGTAAAAAAATATATGCAAGAGGGGGGGTCACTGCAGTGGCTGGGAGTTGGAGGGAAGTGGGCTGCCATTCAGCTGGCGTTTGGCTGGGAAGAGCCATTTTGAATGGCTGCTACTGTAATCAGACCTAATCAGAGTCTGGTTATCGGCTCATATCTCATACTGGTCCGGAGAGTTCTAACGAGCAAAGCTTTAGGTAGAAACCCGATCAGGAGGTTCTGCTGGTCAGAGGAGATCCAGATCGACGCGCCGCTACAAGCAGATCCAACTTGCTGTGCTGTACATCAACTTCTGGATGAATATCAGCCAAATAAAACCTCACTGGATGAATACTTACAGAGTGGATTTATTAATCTGAATAATCTGGACTGAAAGTTCTGTCACCTCTGGAATCACTCAATATTTTCTAGAACTGAGCAATGATCAGAGGCTGGGATGCTGGTTAGTCGGCCTGTTTTCTGATCTGATATTAATACGAATTTAATGCCTAAAGATCTGATCATCTTCCTATTTCATATTTAAATGCATCAAAATGAAGAATTCCCATCCTCTTTGAACGCCCCACCACAAAGGGGACCTTGATGCTCTTTGCTTTGAGTTGGATGAAATAAAGATTGAGGAGGACATGTTGGGCTGATAATCCTCTATAAATTAGGATTATTCTGCAATTCCTCCATCTTCTGATGGAAGCAGAGCCCCCACCTGAGACCCTCAGTTCTATTTCTAGTCCTTAGGAAGGAAACCCTTTTTCTTTAAGGGGGGGGGGTCAAACGTCGTTGTTCCTCCCCCGCTCCCTCCCCCATCAGGGGGAGGGGGGGCTGCCCCACCTTTGGCGTGTCTCTCTGACTCAGTAGTAAAGCTGCAGCATTTCCAGAACCACTCGTGTCAGTCAGAAGAACCTTCAGAGATGATTTCTAGTAAAGGTTTCGTCAGCTTTGATTCAGGCTCTGATTTCCTCGTTCAGCAGCTCCAGTTTCTCTGGTAACGAACAGCTGATCCGGGTTCAGGAAAACCCCTCTGAAGCATCACTTCACTTTCTCTTTCTCTAAACACACTTCTGAGTCATGACGTGTGATCACTAAAGGTGAGCTGCTCACCTCTTCCTTACTCAGAACAATCAGATATTAATATCAGCATTTAAAGATTAACGGCATGTGTTCCCACCGCCGCCCTGCTGGGACCGTAGCGACCTGTCCCAGCGATACTCAGGTTTTATTTCGTCATGTTGGACTTTCAGTTTGCCACCATGTAACGCTCACAGAGCCAGACTGTGCTGCTAATGGAATCGATGGAAAAGCCCCTAACATCCCCACAGTTCAGCCCTGACAGGAAGTGTGCACTGAGAGCACACACACTCACACACACACACATTCTACCACCGTAGTGAGGACCATATGTTGACTGCCATTGACTTCCATTGAGTTTCAGTCATTTAAAAACCCTTTCTATGCCCTAAACCTAAAAATGGTCCTCACTCTGAGGGCTAGACAGGTACACACACACACAGAGTTCTGGTTCATTTGCTAGATCTCTAAAAATAGTCTAAACTGAAAAAAAGTCAAATTTGAATCGGCTAAAAAATGTTTCGTTTATGGAAAATAAAGGATTTCAGACACATTAAAAGCCAGCATGAGCTGCCAGGCTGTTCAGGACACAGAGCCCTGGGTTTCTCTTTCTTTTTTGTCGCGTTTTGCCAGTATGGCTCTGGGAATAGATGTCCCACAGCTAGCTGATAGCACAACAGCTTCGCTATCTCATTATCAGACCATTAGGACTGCTGCCATAACTATTCTAACAATGTTGATTCCTTTTTTCTGTGGATTCTGTTTTTTCTCCAGACACTTATTGCCATTTAATTTATGCTGCTCTTGACAGCTGACCGTTACCATGGTGACCGGTGGCCTGTAAAGCAGCATCAGCGTTGAGGGCTAATTCATTGCTTTCCTCTGCGGTGTCTCCAGGTTCTGCGTGTTTTGTGGGTTATTGTTGTGTATTTTAACAGGACTACAGTCATCTAGTAGCCGCTGCTCTGTTTTTATTATTTTTAATCCAATGTGCAGGATTAAAGACGACCACCAGTTAAATGGTGTCAGAGTTCATGCAGTGACCTGCTGGACCTCAGCCAGTGAACACCTTCCCCTGTTCCTCTAATAAAGTTGTTTTCTGCCAAGTCTGCTGTTCTGAAAGCATGTTTAATCTGTGTGTGTTTTAAAAAAGACTCATCTTTTCTCATTAAAGATAGACTCCTAGATTTATCTTTAAGCTGCGTTTCCACCGTCCTCACAGCCTCCACCAGCCACCATGACTTTGTTGATCTGCTCCTGAATGTTAGTTTCATAGCAGCACAGAGTTTCATCTGGGATTATTTTTTACTGTCTTTGATGAAATGGAACATAGATTAGAACGGGTCATTCTGAAGTAATCTGACTGGGTGAATCCACTCTGCAGACGTCTGATTTGACCAAACAGAAATCAGAGCTGTTTGCTAATCAGCTCGTTATCTTAGTGAAACACTTCAAGGAATAAGAGACCTAATTAAAAACCATATGTTCATGATTAGAGTGGAATTAATCAGATTAATCAATTATTAAAATAATCGTCAACTAATTTGGTAATCAATTATTCGTTAACTGGAGTAGAGAGTCTGTAAATCATGCCTTAAGCTGACAGAGCGACCTGCTTAGAGCAGGAATTCTATAAAAAATTGGAAGAAAATATGTAAACATTTTGCATTTAAGATGAAAAGAGTTTTTCGTCTGTCAATCTGCTCTATCCAGAACTCCTCAAGTGGAAAAGTTTTAGTTTCACCTAGTTTCATTTTGTAAAAAGGAACCTTTGGATATCCGATTATTAATCGATTAATTGAAAAAATAATTGACGGATCAATGAATAAGCAGCAGCTCTACACGTGATATTTCTATCCTTATCTGTAATCTGCTCTGACCACAGACTGGAGCGTTGATCCCGGTTCCATCAGTGGAGCTAACGGCTCTGTGTCGCTGTGCTCAGCCTCCTCAGGTCATGTCATCAGGGAGAAGTGCTAATGGGAGGGAAGTGCAGGTCCCCCTGCAGCAGGTGGCGCCTTCACTCGTCGCTCCGCTCTCCTCCAGCCTCGCCATCACGCCACCGTCCCACCGCTCAGCCAATCCCTGGATTCCATGCGAGCAAAGTAAAGCTCTGAACAATCTCTCCCTCCTCCACCGCTGCTGGGTTTTTAGTGTTTAACGTGTTTTCCTTTGGCTTGGTCCAGCCGCTCCTGCAGGCTTCCAGCCTCTCCATGGGGGATTCAGGGATCACTTCGTGGAGAAGCCAGAGGCCAAATACTGCTGCGAGGCGTGCAGGCGGGTCCTGTGTGAGCCCCGCCAGACTGAGTGTGGACACCGCTTCTGTCAGAGCTGCATCAGCGACATCCTCAGGTGAGCCCGACGTTCCTCTGGTGGACCTGATCCGCTCTCTGCTGGCATCCAGCACCCTGTTAGGTCCTGCTCTCACTCCGCACACCTGAATGAAGCTAATCAGACTTAATGAGGTGCTAAGTGATTCATTCAGGACCATCCGGTCTTGTCGACACTTGGAGAGATTGTTAGACAGCAGCTGCTGGCCTGTTACCTCCCTCAATCTGCTGCGTCCTAACGCTGTCCTCTGTCCTCCTGCAGTCACCCGAACCCGGTGTGTCCCGCCGACATGGAGCCTCTGTTCAAAGACAAGGTGAGCAGCTCAGCAGGGCCGTGTTCCCCCGGTTGGTGAGCCGGTCTGGTTAACTTCTGCCCTTTCCTTGGTTCCTCTCAGATCTTTAGAGACGTATGTTGTCATCGAGAGATTATGGCGCTGAAAGTCTACTGTCGGAGTAAAGCTAGTGGCTGCCAGGAGCAAATGAGTCTGCAGCAGATTCCTGTGAGTCTTTTAGTCCCAGCATCCCGCCCCCAGAAGGACCAGTATGCATAGCTCTCACCGCCTGTGCCTCTTCTGTCTGCAGGACCACCTGAATGTGTGTCTGTTCTTCGAGGTCCCCTGTCCGCTGGGGAAATGCAAGGAGAGGGTGATGAGGAAGGAGATACCTGAGCACCTGGCCTGGAAGTGTAAACACAGAGAGAGCACCTGTGAGTTCTGCGGGACCAAGATGCCTCTGACGGACCTCCCGGTAAGGCGCCGGGTCGGTTCTGTGACGCTAACTGGGTCAGAACTTTGTAGAACCTGCAGTCATTAATGTAAATATCCCAGTGGACCATGTGTCTTTAGTCGTTCCCGTCTAGGGCTGAACCATGATTCAGAATATTGAAACAATCCAGGGGTTATCAGAAAAATAACACAGTCATGACTCTATATTCTACAGCAGAAGAAATCTATATAAACCATTTATGGTTAAAAATCTTTTTGAAGAGGCATGGAAGTTTACTAACGATGCTGCCACGTGTGGCCAAAACACAGAACTGCAGCTGTCTGCTGCTTGTTCTCGTTTATTTTCTTACGTTTTTTCCTTACGTGTAGTTTTTCCATTGGCGTCTTGAACTGACATGGATTAAACTGTCCTGGGTTAAAGCCTCATCTCTGAGTTAAACTGTCCTGAATTAAACTGTCCTGGATTAAGCTGTCCTGGGTTAAACTGTCCTGGATTAAACTGTCCTGGGTTAAACTGTCCTGGGTTAAACTGTCCTGGATTAAACTGTCCTGGGTTAAACTGTCCTGGGTTAAACTGTCCTGGATTAAACTGTCCTGGGTTAAACTGTCCTGGATTAAACTGTCCTGGGTTAAACTGTCCTGGATTAAACTGTCCTGGGTTAAACATTTTGTGAAATTGTTTTCAGAAACACAAAGAGACGGTGTGTCCCTCGTTTCCTGTGTCTTGTCCCAACCACTGCTCCTTCTCTTCCCTGCCCCGAAGTGAGGTACTGACCCCCCACCCCCACCGCAGACATCCTGACCTTCTGTTGAACTGATCCTATGAATGTTTGTCTTCTTTCAGCTCACAAGCCACCAGCATGACTGTCCCAAAGCCCAGGTCAGCTGCCTGTTCCACCGCTACGGCTGCACCTTCAAGGTGACCCCCCCTACTACTGCCACCCCCTCCTCTTTTCTTTCTGGTCTGTAATTCTTCAGCCTCATCCTCTGCTCTGCTGATGGACTGTTTGCTGGTTTAGGGCTTAAATCAAGACATGAGGCAGCACGACTCCACCTTCGTAGCTGAGCACCTGAGAATGATGGTGAAAGGGAACTGCTTATTAGAGAACAAGGTAACCATAGTGACCGTACGTACCACACCCAGCAGGTTTGGGTTGAACGGCGTTAGACTGAAGCCTGTCTGTGATGACAGGTGGAGAACGTGAAGGAGGAGCTGATGGAGCGCTGTAAGGTGCTTCCTGCGCTCAGCAGCCGACTGTCGGAGCTGGAGAACCAGAACGAAGAGCTGCGGGAGAAGAACCGGCAGACGGAGCAGAAGCTGGCCAACATGCAGGTACCACAACACATCTGAAGAAAAGCATCTCAGTAACATGATGCTGCCACCGCCATGCATCACCATGGAGACGGTGTCTCCAGACTGTTTTAGCATGGACCACAGCACCCTGCTCAGGTTTCCCTCCTCTGTGATGCTCTTTAACAAAAAGTTGAGACAAAATAGGAAGAGAAATAAAAACCTTAAACAGGAAAATTATTGCTTGAGTTTGTTGATCTTAAACCATATGAACAGATTTTAGTAACTCTTTTGCTACGTTCAGAATGCTTCCAGCAGAAGCAGCTAAAACGCGCGTGCTGGTTCATTTTTGATGCTTGTACCAGTTTAGTTCTGACCCGCGGCTGAAGCATCTTTGCTGCTCTAGCTGCGCGGTGGAAATGTGGGTCTGATGCGCTTTGGACGGAGCTACCCTATCCTTTCTTCGCCTGGAACAATGGCAGCTATATTTGCCAGCGCTGCGTTCTTACTAGGAACCCAGTTCTGCAGCTGCCTCAGGCCCGCTCGCCTCTTGTGGGTTTTCCCCTACTGCTGGTGGCGGCTGGGAAGTAGATATTAGCTACAAAGGTATGTGCTACAAACTGTAGGCAGCAGGATAATAAAAGCGAACATGTTCTGCCGGCAGGTTTCTACATTTTAAGTAAATTTAGGCGTTAAACTGTTTTCAGGGGAGTAATCATAGCGCTCTGCATCAGCAGTGCTGTGTCTGTCTCCCTGCCAGCTCCCAGATCAGCTTCTCTCATTGGTTGATGTGGCGCGTCCAGCAGCTGCTGCTCTCGCAGTGTGTCAGAAGCTCCTGAGGCGATGCTCCTGCTGCTCTAAACGCGCTGCAGGACCTTTTGCTGCACATTGATGGTCGTCAACAATTGACTTAACATGTAAACTAGTTGCTTTTGCTGCCTCTGCTGCTTTAGGTGTGAACGTAGCGTTAGATCAGACGCCTTTAAAGACTCTAGACGTTCCAAGAAGGCCTAGAAATGTAAAATGTAAAAGTATTTATGTGTTTATGAGGCATGTTTTCAGTTAGCGTGTGGAGCAGACGCTTAATGAGGCCTGATGGTCAATAAAACATGTTTTAATATCAGTGATGGAGGTGCAGGATGTGACAGGAATGCTTGCATGTATTCAATATTAAATCTAAAATAATGAGTTCAACAATGGCTGCAGAGAAGGAACCTGAGAGAGGAACGTTCTTTAAACTGTTATCCAGCGGCCTGAGTCCAGCATAGGTACCAGATCTGCTCGGGGCCCCGCCCCTTCTTATGACATCAACATATGACAACTCCACTCCAACAAACTGTATTGCTCCCGTTTCTTAAGGTTCTCTTTTGAAATCTCAACATATTATTACCTTTATTTACTAAAATTTTATATTTCATCAGCGATCTAAAGTAGCAGAAAGTAGAAAACAATCCTTGTCAGTCTGGAAGGAAAGCCCTGCCTTCTAAGACAGACTGAGCTCTGCTATTTAACAAGGAGACAAAGTCTAAGTTGATTTTTATTCTTTTTATTAAGATCTGAGGTCATAGGAGGACAAATGGAGCATCTTAAAAATGACTTTCATAGAGATTTTAGTCAAATAAAACGGTTATTCTGCTTGTAGAAAACAAACGGTTGTTGTTGACACAAAGTTAAAGTATTGTAGCTTAATATGGCTAACTGAGCAAGCTAAAAGAGGCTAACCTGTTAGCTACAGCTAGCCACAGCGCTACCCAGCTCTTTATATCACGGTCTAACAGTTACTTTGTTCAACAGAAACAGATTTATTTATTTATTTTTTTCAGTTTTGTTATCGATCAGGTAAAAACTTCATCGGTTATTAGACATGCTAACGCTACAGATGCTCCCGACTCGGCACACTGACACTGCTTTATGTTATTATCGCTGTCTGGGCAACCACAATGTTTAACATCATGTGGCAACGTTCAGCCAGTCATGTAGCATAAAGTCACTGGCCTACACTGCTACAGCGGTCCGTCAGGATTGGACCCACCAAGGTCTAAAGTCCAACGGTAGAAATGCATCATGAAACAGATGAAACCAGAACCAGAGGGTTAAACGGTTTTCAATGTAGAACAAAAGGAAGGAGGGTAGACCAGAATTCAACGAATTAATTCCCCAGAGGGTCAAATAGCATTAGGAATTAACTGTAATTTCTACAAAGAAACTGTCAGGTTTTTAAATTATTATTTTTTTATATAATAAGATGTTTTAAGTAATTTTTGAGCAGTTATAAGTTCAAACCTGGTCCCAAAAGGCTTCCGTAGATGAATGAATGGATACATAGTTCTAGTCATTGGATTACAAATTAGATGGTTAATTGCTGCAGTCCTAAATGGCTTGGAGTGTCAGTGTGACAGAAGGGCCCATATGGATGTGCCTGAACATTGACTTGGACCTGAAGGCCTCAGACTATCCTATTCTGTGTTTCCATAGAAACTGATGAGCTCCCACTCAGAGAAGCTGCTGGAGCTGGAGCTGGAGCTGCGCTCACTTCGTGTGCTGAGAGAAGAGGTGGAGAACGTCAGGACCAGGCTCACCGCCTTGGAGCAGGGGGGGCGGAGCGGGTCGGGGTCGAGCCACACTCTGGGTCAGTTCCTGTTCTGGGTTCAATGACCAGCGGAAGTGTTCCTCCCGTTGATCTGACCGTGAATTTCTCCTGGTTGCAGCATCTTTGGAAACTCAGCTCAGTCGCCATGACGACATGCTGAGCGTCCATGAAATCCGCCTGGCCGACATGGACTTGAGGTTCCAGGTACTGGAGACGGCCAGCTACAACGGGACCCTAATATGGAAGATCCGGGACTACAAGAGGCGGAAACAGGAAGCGGTGGCAGGGAAGACGCTGTCTCTTTACTCGCAGCCATTTTATACCGGATACTTTGGATACAAGATGTGCGCTCGGGTTTACCTGAACGGAGACGGCATGGGCAAGGGGACGCACCTGTCGCTGTTCTTTGTGGTGATGAAGGGCGAGTACGACGCCCTACTGCCCTGGCCCTTCAAACAGAAGGTAGCGTCTGTCTCCTTCGCTGTTGTTTGTCTTCTATGAAGCTCTGATGGCAGCTTCTGCTGGTTCAGAAAATTCTCTAAGAATTTAAATTCTAAAAAACATTATTAATCACAAAATAGAAAATAAAATAATAATAATAAAATAGAAGTAACCTTCATGGCCTTCTCTGACCTCTGAACTTCCCTGACCTCTGATCTTCTCTAACCTGACCTTCTCTGACCTTCCCTGCTCTCTGGCCTTCTCTGACCTCTGACCTTCCCTGACCTCTGATCTTCTCTAACCTGACCTTCTCTGGCCTTCCCTGACCTCTGACCTTCTAACCTGACCTTCTCTGACTTCTGACCTTCTCTAACCTAAACTTCTCTGACCTTCCCTGACTTCTGACCTTCTCTAACCTGACCTTCCCTGACCTCTGACCTTCTCTAACCTAAACTACTCTGACCTTCTCTAACCAGACCTTCTCTGACCTTCCCTGACCTCTGACCTTCTCTAACCTAAACTTCTCTGACCTTCTCTAACCCGACCTTCTCTGACCTTCCCTGACCTCTGACCTTCTCTAACCCGACCTTCTCTGACCTTCTCTGACCTCTGACCTTCTCTAACCTGACCTTCCCTGACCTCTGACCTTCTCTAACCCGACCTTCTCTGACCTTCCCTGACCTCTGACCTTCTCTGACCTTCTCTGACCTTCCTTGACCTCTGACCTTCTCTAACCTGACCTTCCCTGACCTCTGACCTTCTCTAACCTGAACTTCTCTGACCTTCCCTGACCTCTGACCTTCTCTAACCTGACCTTCTCTGACCTCTGACCTTCCCTGACTCTACTTTCTTTATGAGTGAACATGTTTTCCAGCAGACTGCTAACCAGAACCCAGACTTTGGTTCTGGTCTCCTGCTGATTTCTGTGTCTCTCTCAGGTCACTCTGATGCTGATGGACCAGGGTCCTTCCAGGAAACATCTGGGTGATGCCTTCAAGCCTGATCCTCACAGCAGCAGCTTCAGGCGTCCCACAGCGGAGATGAACATCGCCTCAGGCTGCCCTCTGTTTGTGGCTCAGAGCGTCCTGGAGACAGGCAGCTACATCAAAGACGACACCATCTTCATCAAGGTGAGCGTCTCCTCTGGTTCTGCTGCAGCGTCTTCACTCGGAAGGCCCATTAACCATCTCTCCACGTATCCATTGCAGGTTACCGTGGATACCTCTGACCTTCCTGACCCCTGAGGTTTGGAGCATATCAGGCTGATATCACCTCACTGTTGCAGGAGCTGCACAGCCAAGACTGATGGAAGGATCGGCGCTGCTGGAGGAGGGAAGCAGCCGATCAGAGCGCCGCCGTCGTCTGACTGCTATACGGACTGCAGAGCTGTGTGTGTCTGGTTGTTTGTGAATTGTTCTGTTATGACGTCACCATGGTGACTTTACCCAGAGCCAACATGGCCGTCACAGAGAAGGCGTTGCTCGCTCCTGACCTGCAGCAAGCCTTGCTTTCAATTTAACACCAGCTTACTTGGTTATACTGGGAGAAGGACGACAGTCACAGAACCAGTAGAGACCAGCTGGATGGGAGGGAGGTCAGAACATCGCCATGGACTGAGTGATGATGCTGCAGGAGCTGTCCAGCCAGTCTGAGCTCTTCCAGCTAATTTCACACTAGTTTTAATAAACTTATAGCCTAAAAAGTTTTTTCCACTAACCGTTTTCATCCAGTGCAGCAGGCCTGGTCCTGCTCACCCGGGCCCGGCAGCACCTCAAGGTCCGCTGGTTTCACAGCTCCCAGTCAGAGGGAGACTGACTGGTCAGTTCTGGCCCTGGTATCAAACTGACAGAGACGGATTCTGCTGCTTACAGAGAAAACCAGAACCAAAGCGGCTCATCTGGCAGCGGGCTCCAGAGGGTCACAGCCATGGCACTGAGCTGAACCCAAACAACGTGGACCAGAACCAGTTCCAGCTGGACCCCCTCTGTGACTGCAGCCGGCTTTGGCAGAACTCATCCAACTCTCTCCATACATTTGCACATTGTATTGTTTGCTGACATGTAAAAATAAAAAAATAACAGAACCTGAGCTAAGATTCCAGTTTTGACTCCAGAACCTTTCAGGAAAATGAGTCTGTTTGCTTCCTGTAGTAAAACGATCCTCTGAGTGGATCCTGGTTTTCTGCTGGTTTCCCTGAGAACAGAATGGCGGTTCAATCAGCAGTAATAGTTGATCTAATTGGACCTTTATGAAGTTTAAACACATCAGACATCTAGATCCAGAGCACTTAGATAGAACCAAGTATTTATCACCATGGGAATATAAAGCCACATTTCTTTTTTTTTGTTTAAAATGTTCCTGAAGTTTAGAAAACATTGCAGTGGAACTGGTTTGGTCTCCTCCAGCTCCCTCTAGTGGTCAGAATAATGAACTGAAAGGCAGGAGAGCATCACAGAGTAGATAAACCTCTTTCACCACCTCATTAGAGCAAAGAGGCTGAGTAGAAAGATCAGCTGAAAAGACATGGCTCCAGAGGTTCTCTGCTCCTTATAGAACATCTACATAACAGCCAGAGCATGAAGGAGGCACCAGAGAGCTGCTACTATAACCATCAGTATGAAAACACTGCTGCCTCCCAGCTCTAATCATTCCCCCCAACATGATGGGGGAACTTCTATCACTACATGACGCATCATTCACGTCCAGAACCGGCAGCCCAGTGCAGGGGAACCGAATCCCTCATTAGAGGGGAGTGATCCTGTTATGAGTTCAGAGAACAGGTGGTAATTTTAAGATCAAGAGGGGAAATGTTGGCCTGGCTGGTTTTGGAGCCTTTCTCTGAGGATCAGAGCTTCCCTACATGGTCCAGAGGGGCACTGGTTGGTTTGAGAGGCTGAGGTGTAAAAAGAGCTAAAGCTTATTGGCTATAAAAGTATAATATACTATAAGTACAATAGCAGCCATTCAAAAAGACCCTTCACAGTCAAAAGCCAGCCCAATGGCAGCAAAATCCCCTCCAACTTCCAGCCACTGGTGTTCTCCTGGGCGTGGTATTTTTTCCTCTGACTCCACCCTTTCACTGAATTACAGGGTCTGACCAGGAGATCACGCTTCTCTTTAGATCTTAATGTTCACAAATCATGAAAGGAGTTGTAGAGGACCAGCCAAGGGCCCATCAAGGAAAGTGGGGAATTTTTGAATGGCTACTACTGTATAGTATAAAAGTATAAGTATAAAAGTAATGCAGGAAAAACTGTTCAAGAGTTCTACCCTGTAAAAGGAACATTTGTCTACAAATCTGGATGATAACTTCCTTAGACTTAATTTTCTTAGTTTTATAGCTAATGGTGTCAAATTTAACTGCATCTGCATCATCTTTAAAAACTATTTATTTTGGTAAGTTGGGGCAGCTTCGAGTCCAACCACAAATAAATTAATTGTCTGGATGAAACTAATTAATTTGATGGTTTTATTTTACCAACAGGCCATATAGAAAATGAGCTTACATGAAACAAAACTCGTTTTTTTGTTGTTGTTTTTTTTTGGTAAGGAGTAGAAGGGAAAAGTTGTCTAGAAAATAATGACTCCAGTAAAGTCTAGAAAGCCAACATTTCTACTTCAGTAAAGTATTTATCCTTTGTTACTCGATGCCTCTGATGCCGAGGTGTCATGATGTGGGGAGACTTCTCATTTCTGCTGTCAGACCAGCGTATCACATACCGGTGATCATGGATCCGTTTGAGGCCATCACAACCCACTGGAAAAAATCGAAATCTAGGTAAGTAATTTTTTCTTAAAATAAGTACATCTGTTCTTGAATTGAGGAGGCAAAAGATATATTTTGCCAATGGAACGAGACAATTTACACTTAAAATAAGAAAACACAATTGCATGGTCTTATTGGAAGTGCCTTTTATCTAAATATCTAATTTTAAGAGTAAAAATACTCATTCCATTGGCAAAGCATCTCATTTACCTACTCAAATTAAGGGTAAATACACTTAATTAAAAAACTTTTTACTTATTTCTAGGTCGTTTTACCAGTAAAAGGTCATCTTACCTTCTAGTGACCCAAACACAGCAGTTAGGAGGAACGTCTTGGTTCCACACCAAACATATGAACATGGCTGAGCTGCAAGACTGACCCGCTGACACCAGTCAGTAATAAGGCTTCCTGTGTTCAGAACTTCCAGTCAAAACCAAACCTATTAGAAAAGGTATAAAAGTGCCCCCAGTTTAGGACACTGGTGTTTGATGGAAGGACTGGCTTCATTCAAAGGATTCAGCTGGATTTCAACCAGATGAAGCCTGCAGCTCTTTTTTTTCTATTTATCTTATTCCAGATTAGTGGAGCAGAAGAACTAACAGCAGCTCCATGTTTAGTTCTGGTTCTGATCCAGTAGACCTGAGAGGTCTGGCTGTCGATCCACTGCCAACACGTCTGGAGTGTATTTTGGAGCCATTCAGTGATTTCTAGACCAACAGAAAGATTTTAAATTCTATTCTCTGAGGTATAGAGAGCCACAGGAAGGACTGTAGAACTGGATCAGCTGTAGCTGTCCGATCTACCTTCTATAGTTGTAATCAGGACACGGGCTGCATGTGGATCAGCTGCAGCTCTGATCTACTTTCTATAGTTCTAGTGAGGACGCAGGCAGCAGCATCTGATCTACTTTCTAGGCAGACCTGTGGAGGTTCTGCTGCAGGGATCAATTTTACTAAAGATGAAAGAAGCAGGAAGTAGTTTTTCAAAATTAGTCCTTTAATCCTGGAGATGTTCTTCAGGTGATGAAGGCCTGCTGTGTTCCTGTCTCTACGAGCCTCTGAGGGTTCAGGTCTGAGTCCATCACTAAACCTAGATTTAGAGCCTTTAATTTGAAAGCATTTGTTCTAGATATATAGAGCTTAGAACAAAGGTCTGCAACCTTCCAAATACAAAAAGCTGTTCTGAATCCAGCCAGATGAAATAGGTCTGTAGCCGCAACTATTTCATGACCTTCTAATAAAACACAACTTCTAATGTTAGTTAGTTTGGTTCTGCTTTAGGAATGGTTTTGCCATTTGTTTATCTTTTAGGTTCTAAAATTAGGAAAAAAAGATCAAATGCATGGATTTTCTTCTACATGATGACATTTTTTTAATTATGTAAATGAAAAAATAGTTTATGGTCATGACATAAAAACAGATCTAAGAACAGATTATGGTTGTTTTACTGTCATTCTGTTGGGAAAGTCAAACCCAGAGTCTTTGAACTGTAGGGCGAGGTGACGGCCAGCAGGGGGAGCCTGTTCGCCCTTCAGATCACATTCTTCCTCTTCTTCTTCTTCTTCTTCTTCTTCTTCTTCTTCTTCTTCTTCTTCTTCTTCTTCTTCTGCCTCTTCTTCTGGCCAGGCGTTCAGAGTTGCTTGTTCCTCACGTCCTCAAACACCGCTGGCAGCAGATAAAGGACCTCGCTGAGCAGGTAAAACATTTCTAGTTGCTGTTATCTTCCGTCAGACTGTACAGTCTGGGAACTCTAGATCTGAGCTGCTGCTCTGACTGTGTTGAAGTGACAGAGAAGAAGCTGCTCCTAAATGTCTCCATCCTGCTGTTTGAACCAATCCTCCACCTTCA
The DNA here is from genome assembly GCA_030533445.1 of Cyprinodon diabolis. Taxonomy (NCBI): domain Eukaryota; kingdom Metazoa; phylum Chordata; class Actinopteri; order Cyprinodontiformes; family Cyprinodontidae; genus Cyprinodon; species Cyprinodon diabolis. The sequence continues at coordinate 8,325,843 of CM060080.1, forward strand.
ACATGATGTCAGCTGCTTTAATAATGAAACCCCCACCAGAAGGAGCTCCTGAACTTCTGGAGCAGGAGGAGTGCAGAACAGAAGATCTAATTGATATTTACCTTTAGGCAATACTAGGCTGCATGCTTAGGGCCCCAAGTTCCTGGGGCCCCATAAAACTCTGTTTCCATGTATGGTTAATATAACTATTCCTTATTTGTGCACATTATTATACTTTCCCTAAAATGCAATCAGAACTCTTATAATATTAAGTGTGTCTCAACCCAACCCCCTCAGTGTCCACCATATTGGATCAGTCCATTTGCTGCACATGTTCAGAAAGGTCCAAACAGACAGCAGCAAACCATTTGAAAACAGACGATGCTAAGATCTGTGTTGTTTTCAGACCCCTCTAGCACTTTGATTTCAAAAAGCGCCTAGTGCCAAATCTAGCGACTTTTTTCTGCTACTGGAGACTTTGGTGACAACATCTAAAAGCAGCGAACTCTGCTCTCCAGAGCAAGTAGATTGGTAACCCCGCCTCCTGCTCTCCTCTATCTTGTCTGCTGTCATGATTCATGCAGCTATTATTTCATCCAAATGAAAAATGGAGAACAGATAAGCAGATCATGGCTTGTCTACAGTGAAAAGAAGGACTGGGTTATTTACGTTGGCCTTTTTGGAAACACAGGAAGGAGCAATCCGCTAAGTCAGCTTAGTGCTTGGAAAAAATCTTTCATTCCTTTTGAGACAGCATGAAAAGTCAGCTGAGTACAAAACATAGAGGAAAACAAGAAGATAGGGACAAAACCTAGAACAGATAATGGATGTCTATTCTATTAACATTTCTCTATCTGTAGAATGGGTCTGTTTTATTCCATTCAGATGGCCTCCTGCCTGTCTTTGCCCACAGATAGCTGATGGCCAAGCTTTGCTTTCATAAACAGACCATTAGGACTGTTACCATAAGGCTCTGCTTGGTAAATTATTTAGGAAATAACATTGTATAGAATGGAAATGGAAAGTGAGGTGATAAAGAAATTGGGAAAAGAACTAAGGGGAGAGAGAAAGAGATGGAGACAGGAAAGAGTTCCTGAAAAGAGAGAAAATAACACAGCAAAAATAGAAACAGAAGATCTAGAGTAACTCCTAGAAATCTGCGTCCACACCTGGATGAGACGAGAGGGACAGAGAACTTGACCGCAAAAGGAAGACAACAGGCTACCAAAGCAAAGATCAAAAAGCCTCCAGAGCAGCAGGTATCCCATGTGTGTCGCAGTCAGAGCCTGTGGTGGTTCCACTGTATTATTCAGGCTGGTAGCTGCAGGTTAGTGTTTAGTATCAGTGTGAACACTGGGAACAAAACTCCTGTGGTATCCATGCATGGGCATGCTCATGTATAAACTATTTACAGCTTCCTCAGAAGGAAAATATGTTCAATAGCAGGTCTGGGTGGCCCCAGACTCAACCTACAGGGCCCTGGACAGACAAAGAGGCATTCCTGGCCCCAGAAATCCAGAGGACCCCCAGATCACAGGGACACAAGGAGGGCAAATATGGGAATGGTCGCACGTACCAGAGAAGGGCAGACTAGAGCACCCTGCGCCCAAAAAGGGGCCTGTTTACTAGACACCCCCGTACTCTTCAGAAACAACTTGCATTTGTTCATTCTAAAATTTTCTATTCCCGTATTTATTTATGTTAAATGTGTTTGCTTGTCTATCTGTAGCACCTCATCTCCAAAATAAATTCCTCATATGTGTCAAACGCTACTTAGCCATAAAGCATTTCTGACTTTGACACAGAGAACATAATTCAGGGGTTTGATTGAGGTGTTCTGAGCCAAGGAGGGTTACTTAAAGCTGCAGCCCTGAAGGACCGGAGGAGACTGTCCAGACCTTTAAGTTCTAATGTTGGAGAAAGCTTGGCTGGTTCTGGTATAACCAAAGCAAAGCTGGGTCTGCTTTCTTCACAGAAAGTCGGGAGGGGCTCCTCAGGTCTGCCCCCTTCCTCCTGTCCTGTTTGTTTGAAGACGGGATCTTAAGGGAAAGTTGTGGAGATGAGGGGTTCTGCTACAGGAACGCTGTGTGGTGCTCTTCAGACCGTGACCTTCAGCCTGCGGTGGATTGGTCTGAGGCTGAGTGGGACTTGGTGTGGAATGAGACTCAGTCACCCTTTATCTTTGGCCACGGTTCTTGTCTGGATAGAAGTGAAGGAGCTGAAGTATCCTACTTTTGGTTAATAATAGAAAGTTGGAGCAGGAGATGAACTGATGGAGTCTGCGGCAGTAATTCGGGCATCTGTCATGGTCATGTCTCTCTAAACATGGAAGCTCTTGACCTACAGTCTGTCTGTGGTCATTAATTATAGTCCGCCTCAGAAGGATGAGATCCTGCTTAAAAGCAGCTTCTGCTTCAGGGTGGCAGGACTCCATCAAGCTCCATCATGTGGCTCAAATCACACCCTGTTCTCAGACACCTGGATAAAGGTAGTATTGCGCTGATGCCATTTTTTGGCCCCGATACCGATACCATAATAATGTGAAATAATTGCCATCATGGCTTTGTCAAGCTGTTGCCTACCTTTGTGAAGCAGGAAAAAAACTAATACAAAGTGAATCCAGTAGAACTTTTTAATAAAAAGTTCTACTGGATAATAAAAATAAAAAGTTTTTATTGCCTACCAGGAGTGGGTGACAATAGTTGAATAAACTTATGGCTCTCAAAATGGTATCAGTGCCCTATTTGTTGGTACTCGCCGATACCACCATTTTTGGGCAGTATCGGGGCCCCGTCCGATATCGGTATCGGTACAACACTAGTTAAAGGTGGAAAGCATTGGTGGGTGATAGTACTCAATACGATAGGGTTTCACTGATTATTATGTCAGGGAGAAGACCCAGAACCCAGATGGAACAGTCCTGCTTTTGATATTGAGGAAAAACCTTTGTTTTCTTTCACCATGAACCTTCTTGGTTCAAGAACAATGAAGGTTCTTTAAGCAAGTCTGTCATGGAGTGGGAACGGGGTCATACTCAGTCCTCTGATGGGAGCAGTCTGCTGGTTTAGAAGAAACACCTGAAGAACGTGGCACCATTCCTTTGCTGGGTCTGTTTCTGTGCCGGTGCTGCTGGATCAATTAGAGGAACTAGCTTCAGATTTTGTGATTCCATCTTGACTTGAAAGCTAGGAGGTTGGAAGGTCGACTAAAAGAACCATGATCCAAAACACAGAACATCTGCACACTTTCATGTAATGTATAATTCAGAGCTTGTTGTAGTGACGGTCCGGTTTGTGTCTGAATCCTGGAGCAGTACCTGGAGGTAACTCCTCTAACGTCTCTGTTCTCAGAGAGGATGTTTGTTCACAGGACGCTGTGCGGCCGTCCTGCTCTGCAGCTCTACAGACTGTTTTCCTCCAAATCTTTACCTACTCTCACTCTGTTCACAAAGGTAACCCTGATCCTCTTTCACTGTAGAACCTCCACAGAAGGGAACCGGGTTCTCTTAGAGATGCACCAAGACGTTAGCTGCTCACTATAGTCAGACGTTTGGAGCCTGAATCAACCTGACTGCTGAAAACTCAAAAGTCCGTTTTATTTCTAATCATTGAAGGCACCATCCTGCCTGTAGGAGCTGACCCCGGGGCTCCTCTGTGTGGGGTGTTCCCAGGGGGCGTTACCGGGTGGGGGGACGCTGTGCTTCCCATGGAGGCTCTCTGCGGTCATACTTAAACAGATCCTGGCCTTTTCTTTTCTCTTCCACTTTGTGAACTTTTGTGGTGGTTTTGTACCTGATCTTTGTCCCAGAGGGCTGCTGGTCAACCTGGAGCAGTAACCGGTCCATCTATACCGGGGGAGGCTGAATATGTCCCTCCAGATGGGCTCTGTTTCTTTAAGGTGTTGTTGGTTTTAGAGATGATGTTCACAGTTAGTGGAAACACCTGCTAATCCCTAATCCAAGCAGTTAGAAGGTCTAAGAAGTCTGCTCCAAACCCTTCGGTGCCGGTTTAGACGCGTTTCTAAAGTGTGGGATGGCAACAACCAATGTAGGACACTGCTATTCATAGAAATCCGCTAAAATGAGTGAAAGCAGAATAAAGCTGAGATCAGAAAGTTGGTGCACCTCTAATTTGAACTCTGGTGTTACCTTGGGTGGAGGTTCTAGTTTTGTTCAGAGACGACTGTGTGCAGAACTAAATGTGAGCTGACTTGTCTCTCTGTAGGATCCTTGTCCTCTGTGTGATGAAGCTAAAGAACTGCTGCAACCTTTCAAACACAGGGTGAGGCTGACCCCTCCTTCATAACTTCTACCTGCTTTCTGAGGTTCTTCACCTTCGTTTGTCTGATCTGTATTCTATCTGCCAGGTCTCACCAAACACCAGTATGATGACAGAACTGTGCATACGCTTCAAACAGATATATAGATCACACCAACTAGAGACAATATCAACTACAGATAACATTAACTAGAGACAAATTCAGATAGAGACAAATTCAGTTAGAGACGGCATCAACTAGATAAAGCATCAACTAGAAGCCAAGGCAATTTTATTTGTATTGTACAATTCAGTACATGGACAATTAAAAGTGCTTTAATTGACTAGAGATAAATTCAACTAGACAACACAAAATCAGCTAGAGACATCATCAACTAGAGACGGCCTCAGCTTGAGCATTTTGAAACAACTGAATGTGACCCTTGCCTTTGTCGCAGCAAAAGATACGGGTCTGACCGGTCCCTGAATGCAGCATCTGCATCCAAATGAAGGACCAACAGCTCCTTTCATTGGAACCCTGAACCTCTGATACAAAGGAGGGACTCCAGTCACATGGCCGCACTTGAAGACCTGACACTTGACCTGGACTTTTACATTAGGGACTTTGGGCTGGATTTGAAATACTCCAAGCTGTGACACCATGGGATTGGTTGATGCTTCAGCTAGCAGTTGTACACATTGGATAAACTAGTGATATCTCACAACTGTGAAACACTTAGGAAATTTAGTTTGATGGCAAACGAAGCTGAAAGACACTGAAGCGTCTAAATTACATTGCTTCTGGTTTGGAGCCCATCCACCGTGTGACTCGAACCGTAGAAAGGAGAGAAGAGGTAGTTTTGGAGCCAGGGTTCTGACTATCCTCTCTACCCTGTGAACACCGGCTGTGGAAGATATGTACAGCAGTAGACCTGTGAGTCTGGCAATCTGGCGGTTCATCGGACAGACGGCTACAGCCTGAAGCTGCTCAGTGTGTTTTTAATTTCTCCGCCTATAAGCTGAGCTCTACTGACCGGCAAACAGTCTCTGACAGCGGCTCAAAAGGAAACGATCAGCTTTAATGACGGGGGATGAAAACACGCTAAGCAGGCAGAGCAGAGACGGCTAAAGATACGTGTGCAGGTACAAAGTCATCAACTATGCCCCTAACTCCAAAACAGATGTCCCTCTGTAGAAGCTTAGTTCTCAGACTTTATCCCCATTCGAGCCTTTTAATAACACACTTTCTTATAATGTAAGCAGCAGCCATCTGGATGAACACATCTATGCGTCACAGGGTCCCTTAGCCACAGGCTACTGCAGCACCTGTGGCTAAGGGACCCCATAGCCTGTAGCTCAGACCATTTTTCTGAAGGAAGTAGACTTCCAGAGAAATGGTCTATTTGTTACCCTGATTCCCATGTTTCCACAACAGGCAGTCAGGTTATCCTAAGGAGGTCCGTGCTCTCCACAACTGGCAGCGCAGTACGATGTCCACGTCAGACTCCTTATAGCAGATGGACTCCATCACTGTGGACATCAGCGAAGAACAGGGACAACAGGTAGCGTTGCCGACTCCCTCAACCCAAAAGGCATATATTGGTGTCAGAAATCCTACCGTAGTGAGTCCATATAATCTATCTGCTACCCGAGACGTGCTATCAGTCTGTGCGTGCGGGTAGGGCGGATCGTCTGGATAGTCAGAACCTCGGCACCAAAACTACCTCTGCTTTCCTTCCTACGGCTCGAGTCACTCGCTGAATGAACTCAGAAGCATAAGCATGATTTAGACACTTCAGTGCCCTTCCAGCTTCTTCTTCCTTGAAACGAAATTTGTAAGGTGTTTTACGGTTGTGATGTGTCGGCCGTATATCTGATGTATTTAACTGGAAGCTACAGAGCGAACCAACCCAGTAGGGGTGGAACGGTTCACAAAATCCACGGTTTGTTTCATGGTTTCGTGGTTACGGTTTTCGGTTTGGTTCGGTATATGTTGATTGTTAGCCTGACATGTTGGTCGTGTTGTTGTTAGCATAAACAAAACGTGTTGCACTATGCTTGCACACTGTTTTTATCCACAACTTTCTTTCCGCCGTCATCGTAGGTCACTCTAAATGCAAAGTGGTCCCATACAGCAGACCTATAAAGTGCTGCTGGCGCGTCTTCCAACTCCTGTTCTTTCCCACTCGCCATACCCACACAATTCTCCACAACAACTGATTTTTTTCCCTGCTACACCCGGCTACGCTGCTTCGCTTCTTCTTCTTTTTGTTTACTACTGGTGGTTGGCTTTGGTCGCAGTACGGCCACCTTCTACTCTGCAGTGTACACGCTTCGCCTCTGAGAAAAAGGAGCAGCGCATGAACCGAACGAAACACACGCGAACCAAACCGAGACAGTCGAACCGAACGGTTCGGACGGTTTTCATAAACCGTTCCATCCCTACATCCCTACAACCTAACAGAGGGTCTGTGTGAGAGGACTTGATCACACCCCTACATAGTTAATGCGCTAGCTAACGCTAGCGCGGGAACAACTCCTCAGGGAACTAAAAGCTTTCAGAACTGCAGCCAGCTGGTTCAAAGCTTTGCTGAGTCCATTGGTTCTGCAGAGGGTCAGCTGAGGCTGCTGAAGCCGGAGCCCTGGAGGCTTCGCATTAACCAAGAAGTCTTTCCCCGCTGACGTTCGTAAGTTTCCATGAACAGGAAATGTAAGCAGGGACTGAAGGGAGGTTCTGATGCTGGGGGACGGCGCGACGGCCGAACAATAAGCGAACGTTGAGGTCTATCCAGCTGTTGCTTGGACATCCTTCAGCTTGGACTACAGAAACACCTCGAGAGAAAAACATGGCGGATTTGTTGGAATGTAAACAGGAAGTTCAACAGTTTCATAGAGAATGGGTGACATAATAGAAAATGACTGAACAGACTGAAGAATATGACATTTCCAGACATTCAGAGACTTGGACTGCAGAAAAAAATAAACTATTTGAAATTATTAATAAGCTATATATTTTATTAATATGTTCCCTTCAAATCCAACATGGCCGCCATGGTTATAGCTTCATCCCTGTGTGTGTGGTAACCAGGGCAACCCGGTGATTATCTACGAGGACTCGGGGTTATTGCCTGTAAACAGGCTGCATGCATCTGGTCCTTCTGGTTTCATGGTGGGCGTAGCTTAGCATCCTCCACCCTAACAAACCTGACACCGTCACTCAGCGCCACCGTCTGTAGCTCCTCTCTGGGTTTGTGCTGACATGGCGTCTGTCTCTCTCCAGTTCGTCCTGCAGCAGGTGGACATCAGTCTTCCAGAAAACAGGCAGTGGTGGGACAAGTACAAGTGGGACATCCCAGTGTTCCACCTGAACGGCCGGTTTGTGATGAAACACGGTGTGGATGCCACGCTGCTGAACATACTGCTTCAGGATGTGGAGAAGCAGAACCTGTGATGAAGATCTCCTCTGTTGAAGCTTCAATAAAGGCCTCTGCTCCATCAGCTGTCATTGTCTTCTGTAAAGTTCAGCTGTGCTGCTCGTCTGGTTTGCATATTTCTGCACATACTGCGCTGTCTTAGTTCCTACGGTTCCTAGAACCTAACCTAGAACACACGGTCCTGGTTGGGACCCTCTGGCTGCTCCCAGTTCAATAAAGCAAATACTGTACGTTCTGATCCGAGAGACGCTGCAGGAGCTCTGCTGGTTTTGATAGAAAACTGCTTTAGTCTGACCTGTAACCATGGAAACCAGCACCATAGGACTCATGGAGGTGCGGTGGACCCAGTTTTGGGTTAGACCAGAACCTAAGGCTGAGTTTGGTCTGAATGCTGCCAGCAGCATGAGCAGCAGCAGCTCTGCCTCAGTGTCAGATCAGCTCGTTAATATTTAACCTCCTGCTGGTGCTCAGCCCCTCCCTCACAGCTTCTCTGGGTGACCTGGAATTGGTATTCTGGGATGTTTGGGGGCGGTTGCCATGTAGACCTCTGTTGGGTGTAATGGCGTCTGTGGGTCACAGGAGCAGATCTGTGGATGTCCAGGTGGCTCTGCAGAAGGCCAGGAGGAAGATCTGCGATCTGCAGCAGCAGCTGGAGTAAGAAGCTGAAAGCGATCTGATCCGTTCGGTGGTTCTGTGAGCAGCTCGGTTCTGATTACAGAAGCCACCGCTGATGGGTATGAACACCAAGAACATTTAGGTCATCATCTTCTCCCCAACAAAGCAGCCGGTTGGTGGCGTTTAGAAAGGAGAAAGAAATTTGAACACCTTTAGGAACCAGAACTACTGTTACCTTCATCTCTGCAAAAAAAATTGGAAATCTAAGTCTTTTTTTTTTCTTTTGAAATTTAATCCTTTTTTTTTAATTGAGGAGGTAAGTGAGACCCGTTGCCAATGGAACAAGACAGTTTACATTTGAATTAAAAACTATTGAAAAAAAAATCATTTAATTGTCTTATTTCAAGTGCATATTATCTAATCTTGTTTTAAGAGTTGAAAATACTCAATCCAATAGTTAAATCATCTTATCTGCTGAAATTGAGGAAAATACACTTAAGAAATTTGTACTTTTTTTCACGATCATTTTTGCAGAGATCAATTCTAGCACATCCCTTAAATTGACCCAACAAACAACGGCGCCGCACAGCAATTATTAGCACCCTTGTTCAGGGAAATCCAAAATAATTTTTATATTCATTTTAAGTAAATCATAATTTAAACGAAGCCTTTTAACAGCAGCAGCTTCGAAAATGGCTGCTTCTTCAGACAGAGCAGCGCCGTTAAAGGTTGCATCCTCACTGCTGCTGCCTGAAAGACCTTCCAACTAGGACCGCATGGTGAAGTAACTGAACATCAGCCGCTCCACGGATAGAACTCACTGACATAGGTCAGAAAGGTCAAAATATCGGTGATGCTTTCTAAACGTTCAGGAATGGACAGTGGAGCTGCTGTCAGCAATGACTGCTCAGGAGAGGAGGGTGGAAATGACACAGCGCCTGTCAGCAGGTCTAGGAAGAAAAATATCACAAACTGATATAAGAATAAGAGCAGGAACCCTAAACAGCACCTGGAGGAGTTTCTCTGGTGCAGAAAGACATTTGGCTTTGTAGCCTTAAACGCCTGGAAAATGAATCGGAGGGGGCGCTCTCCCAGTTTCTGTCATATTGCTCTTCATGTTTTTCTGAACCAGAAATATTTCCCAAGTTCCTCTTTCATGTGAGCAAAGGTAAAGTGGCTGCCCAGTAGTAAGAAGCAACATGTTGGGGAGGGGCCGGTCTGCTTCATGCTAGCTGCCTTCTTACCCGTCAATAGAAGCTCTTTAAACCGCTGCCTCGGTGCGATGCAGCTTTTAAAAGCTGGCTGTGGACGATGGAGAAAACAAAAAGCGTCTTGGTTTTGGTCCGATATTTACAGCTGATGTTCATTTCCATGTAGAGGCTGCTGTAGTTTCAAAAGGGGGGGTCATGTGACTGGCTGTCACATGAAACTGGCAGAAGCAGTTTCATGTGGCTGGGCAGCCTTTCAGCGCAGGGAAACTGATATCTATAAATATCACTGATCGGTCATAACGGCAATAAAATCAGATATTGGTCCAGATCTTCTGAACGGGTCGCAGAGACCAGCTGAATGCTGAAATATTTGGAAAAACTGGACGGATTGATTTTAGTCTGACTGGTCCAGGGTCAGCAGCCAGTAAGGAGCCGCTGATTATATGCACGGCTCCCCAGTGTGACCAGTCTAACTGGAAGCTGAACTGGTCTGACCTGTTTGTCCCAAACCGCTTTCTGTCTCTGGATCAGTCACTCTGTGCTGAACAGGAGAGAGGAGGCCGCGGCGGACCATCTCAGCTTCAGTCAGGTGCTCTGAAGGTCCACTTGGATTATTTCCTGCGGGGCTGAAATGTGACCTGGTGTTTAACGTTGATTCACAGGATCCAGCTGTGAAGGACAGCCCGTCTGATGCATGTTTTCTGTTTCCAGAGAAAAGAGTTTGGAGGATCAAAAAGTCTCCAGTCCTTCACCATGGACCTCCAAGAAGGAGCTCAGGGACTCCCTGGTGGACATGTACAAAGGTAAAGGCCAGCACCTTTGCAGTGGAGCGGTAATATCATAGTCTGTCCATTAAGGGGTGCTGTGCTCCTTCATACGGCGCTGGTTCTGCTCTAACTGCAGCCACAGGTAGTTCAGGGCTCCAAGCCCAGGCTTTTTTCCAAATATGATGAGAGTAAACCAGGGGCCCGCTGTGTGTTTGGTAGGAACTAGGGGGCGCTAACCTCAGCCTTTAAACACTGTTTCACCTCCCAAACAACCAGGGTTCTGTTTCACAGCTTTTTAATGTTTCCCTTTAGAAATGCACCTGCTGGTGCACTGATGCAGATGGACACCTTTTATTGATAGAATCTGGTGAAGGATGCTTGGATCATAGTGAACAATAAATGATTTCATTCAGTAAAGGTCTCAACATTTCATCAATATTCTAATCTGGGTTTTATGTGCTCAGTTTTTAAAGCAAATATTTCTAAAATGTCATTAGATTGGGGCTGAAACAATCAGCATTCATCCATTATTTATCTTGATATACTGTATATATATTGTTTATTCTTAATCCACCCTTTTCCTCCTTGTTTGCACCTTCTTTAATTACTATGCCAATATGTGACCAGTGAATTTCTCCGCTGTGAGATCAATAAAGCTCATCTAATCTAATTATTGAAATAGTCGCCAACTAATTTAGTAATCAATTAATCCTTAACTGTAGTATAGAGACTGTAAAACGTGCCTTTTGCTGACAGAGCGACCCATTTAGAGCAGGAATTATAAGAAAACTGTAACAATATATATCAATATTTTGCATTTAAGTCTGTCAATCTGCTTTATTCAGATCGACTAAAAAGTTTTAGTTTCACCTGGTTTAATTTAGTAAAAAATCTTTAAGGAACCTTTGGCTATCTGATTATTAATCCATTAATTGAAATAATAATCAACAGATTAATCTATTTGTAAAATTAGTAGGTTGAAATTCTATATCAGCTACAGTGATGTGAAAATATAGACTGTATCTCAGTATTTCTGTTGTGTTCATTTAAATAACCACAGGTCTTTGCTACATCATAGACACGGTGCCATGACAAAACAAGCACCAACTTTGATTTTACCTCAGGCATTCAGCAGCACTGCCTGAGGTTTAATCCGGTATGAAATGGGCTTCCAGTTCGAATCCTGGTACTGGATGTAGACCGGCCCAGAGCTCTGCAAGCTTAAAATGCTTCTTCTGAACCCAACCTCAGCCATCCTGGCTGGGTAATATCTATATCTATACATCTATAACCTTTTCAGTATCCAGGAACGCGGCCAGTTATGGGATCCGATACTTATGGCGGATGCGGTTGGTTTGAAAGACTTGCTCCTAAGTGACTGCTCTGATGGCGGTCAGAGTAGCCGACACGATAAAGTCTAATAATCTGAAGTCGGCTTTAAAAGTGTCGGACCTTTGATGAGTTCTGACTTATCCAAGGGTTACACCCCCCCCACACACCAACACACAGAGTGTTGGGGATTTAAAGTGTTGACCGAAGCAGGCAGGAGAGTGAATACGAGGAGAGGGAGGAGACGATTGTGCGAACAGTCTTTGATCTGCTAAGTGGGTGGTCTACAAATACAAACACCCCCGCTCTCCTTTTCAGAGCGTTTCCCTGACTTCTATTCATTGTAGAACTCAAAGTTGAACCTTGACCCCTGGTCCGTCCTGCTCAGAGCTGCTCGCTGGTTTCCTTAAGGACTGCTGCTGCTGTCAGGTCCTCAGCAGAGGTGTCTGTGGTTCAGCCTTCATGTTGAACAGGAACGGAGAATGGGCCTGTTCTGGAGCAATGCTGAGCTTTAACATCCACTCTGAACTCGGTAGTTTCCCCCCGACAGCGTCAGGAACCGGGATGCTCTCAAAGCTGAAGTAAAAACGGGATCTTAGTGTTTATGGAGGCCACATGCAGGCCTGATCTCCATGAAAAGAGTTTTTCCCAATAAACAACAGCATTAGATTTTTATAGTAATAGATGTTATTTAAACTGGGTTTATTTTAATAGCTAATATTTATTAATCTTCAAACGGTTTATGGTGAACTAACCAAAATAATGTTTATTTAGATAAGATCAAAGTTGGACTAGATGATAATAATAAACTGATTCTAAAGGATGGACTCAGGTTTTCATGTCACTGCAGGATCTGAGAACTTCACTGAAGAAGTAGAAAAGTTTCAGCTCCATTATGTGACCTTGAGCTGAAGACCAGTGGGTTCCACCATCTTCTCCCCCCTCGTCAATCTAACATTTGAAAATACAAGCACAGAAAAACCTCAGTCTGTTTTTCCTCCTGAAAGGTTTTTATCAACTAAAAGAGGATTTTTAGCCTTTTTTTCTTTTGTTGCCATCATTCATTTCCTCCTTCAGCTTCATTAGTTAGGGTTAATTTTTAGGAAAATTTAGTTTTCTTCTTGTTTGACATGTAAATCTATCAATTCAATTCAGTTTATTTCTATAGCGCCAATTAAACATCATGTCATCTCAATGCACTGGAGTCAGATTGATTCAAAGTTTACTATCTAAGGAAAACCAGCTGATTCCATCGACTAATTGACTCTTCAGCAATCCCTCAAACTAAGCATGCTTGTAGCGACAGTGGAGAGGAAAAACTCCCTTTGAACAGGAAGAAACCTCCAGCAGAACCAGGCTCAGTGTGAGCGGCCATCTGCTGAGGCCGACTGGTGTTCAAGGAGACAGAAGCAGACATAGAAAAAGAATCATAGATACAAAAGGCAACTGTCAACCAGCTCCACAGGCGGCCCCGTCCAGGAAACACACAGCCAGGCAGACGAGCTCCGAGCCAGCTCCCATGTCAGAGGATGAATAGAGCGCATCCAGTTAGTCACAGTCAGAGAAACAGGACTACACTGAAAAATTGCTCAAGCTCCAACATCTAGAAACAAAGGTGTTGATGGCAGCAGCACAGCTGATATTTCTCTCCAGGATGGAGTCACAGCCAAACAGGAACAGACCAGATGAAGCTACTATGAGAAAAAGCAGAGAGCAGAACGATAGAGATTGAACTAACAGATTCTGCAGAATAGGAGAATAGAGAGAGAATGAAGCAGAATGATGAAAAAGGGGTCCCTATGTCCTCCAGCAGTCTAAGCCTATAGCAGCATAACTACAGAGATAGCTCAGGATAACCTGAGCCACTCTAACTATAAGCTTTATCAAAAAGGAAAGTTTTAAGTCTAGTCTTAAAAGTAGACAGGGTGTCTGCCTCACGGACTAAAACTGGTAGTTGGTTCCACAGGAGAGGAGCCTGATAACTAAAAGATCTGCCTCCCATTCTACTTTTAGAAATTCTAGGAACCACTAATAAACCTGCAGATTGAGAGCGAAGTGCTCTGTTAGGAACATAAGGAACAATCAGATCTCTGATATCAGATGGAGCTTGGCCATTTGTGATTCTGGTAGTATATCATATTTTGAAGAACTCTGATAGTTCTATTGAAAAGTCAACTTACTATATCCACCAGGCTACACGAAGAGAAATCTTTATGAGAATACACACAGTGACACAAAAACCCAGCAGAGAAAACCCATCAGGGGATTACATATTTAATACAGAAGTGATCATTTACTAATAGCCTTTAAATGGTTGGAAAACTCAGATTTCACCAGCTGGTTTTCTTTTCCTTTCATTTCTTCTGCTATCCCTGCCCCCAAACCCCCCTGGTTTATAAATATTGAACCCCACCTACAGGTTAGTACTGGATCTGGGCCTGATTGGGGCAAAATATTCATCAAAAGAAACAAAACCTTCCAGTAAATTTGAACTTCAAAGTTTCTTCTGGAAGAATTGGTTTCTTCTGGCTGGAAAAAAAAAAAAAATACTCAATGGAGAACTCGCCATCCTGAAGCAACTTCCAGCCCTGTTTACATGTTTATATTTGAACCATCCCCAGGAGGAGTTGACGCTGGTTCACCATGTTTTCAGACACAGAACTGCCTGAGAATGAACATTTTCCAGGATGTGCAGTGCGGATAATTAAGGCCATAGTGTGCGAATGCTAAAATGTTGTAATTGTGCCGATTGGCGCCATGGGGCCCGACCTTAACTCTGCTGCCAGCATACTGCAGGTCAGGGCTCGTCTCATTAGAAAGGGAAGCTGTGGAGCTCTGCAGTGAACGAGCTGCTCCTGACATGGACAGTCAGTTAGCTGCTGTAAGAACGTTCCTACGTTTCCAGGCTCCGCCTCCATGGTCATCAGTCCAACTGGAGCTGCGGCCATCATGAGCCTTGGACCAAAGAACCTCCCTGCCTGTCCCACCTCCTCTCTCCAAAACTGACGTCCTCATGTCCAATATAGCTTTTGAAGGGACCACCATGAAGCATGGGCGGTTCTAGACAGGGGCCAACGGGGCCCAGTGCCCTTGTAGATCATGTCCTGTTATGGCCCCTGAACTAAAGACAGAATACTCAAAGAAATTCTAACGATGATATGGGCTGGAATAGACATGGTTACTGATAGGTTCTTTGAATCTATTTCATTTTTTTTCCTTTACAAGTTCTGTTTTACTAATTATTTAAAAACAATAAGGTGATAGCTTCAGTGGTATTGAGATAGGACCCCAGTTTTCATCTGCTAAATAATCACTCTAATTTTAACAGGTGAATTTATCAGTTTCTCTTGAGTTCTAGTTCAGATTTAATAGAAAGCGGTAATTTTAACTTAAATTCAGTCAAAAATATGTAAAATACCTAAATTATAAACATATATTGACCTCACGAGAAATAGAATTTTAATTAAACCTAATTGTATAGAAATTTCACTTCATGCAGCTCTCTTAATATATTTGAATCCCTTGCCCTGTTTTTTTATTTCATGCTTTTCTGGGCCCCCATTAAAACACTCTGGCCCCCTCCTGGCCCCCTGGTACATTTGATCTAGATCCGCCACTGCCATGAAAAATCCTTTTTCTCACACCTTTAGTTATGATGGCCAACCTGCAGCCAGATCACTATGGCTGAGCTTTATATGGGACATCTCCATCAGGACCGTGTCATAGAAGCTGGAATCAGACCACGACCCTTAAACGGATTGCTTTAAATGCTCGTATGCAGCTGAAAATGGCTGCCTGGTCTACTTCTCTTCTCATTGGCTGATCTGATGAAGAGGAGGAAGCGGAGGCATGAAGCTGTGCCATTTATGTTGCGCATCATAGTTACTGAACACTCGCTGCTCTCCTCATATACATGTATGTGGAGTGCGGACTGTGGGGGGGGGTGTGTCTCTGCTTGGCTTAATGTCCATATCTAAATTCATGTGCGGCGTGGTAGCAGTGTGGCGACGGCGGGCCGGATCACAGGCGGATTGTGTTGGATTTGACTCGAAGCCTCTTTAATCATCGTAACACCATCATTAATATTCATGCAGTCAGCTGGAACACCCGGCACTCACAGCTCCAAACTTTCAGAACAAAATGTATTAAATACAGCTTAAAAAATTAATGGACTTTAGTTGATATTCCATAAAAATAAAGGGCGGAGGCAGAGGACGCATCGCCCCTCGTCTTCCCCCTTCTCCTCTGATTGGTTTATTCAGATTGCTCCTCTGATTGGCCTTTGTGTTTTCCCTTTTTTCTGCAGATTTTTTGGACTTGGATGAGACTTCAAAGCAACTGAGAGGCATGAACGGTCATTTAGAAGGATTTAAGCACATTATCACATCTGTAATTGTACATGAATAATAAGGAGAGCTGCAGCGATCAATTAGCTCTGAGTCCACAAAAAGATCAGAGGCATGGGGAGGCAGAGGATGGCAGGAAATTAGAAAAGTTTCAAAGTGAAGAAGAAAAGACGTCTTTTTAACTGTAATTCAGCTGCTTGTCAGCCGCAGCTTTAGGACTAAAGCGGACTGAAGTGCTGTGATTTCTGTCATTCCTTAACGGGTGGGGTCCTCCTTAGCTTTAGGTTATTAAAGGAAAAGTCCGCTCATATTCAGAATTCAAACTTCTGAAAGTTCTTTAAATCTGAAATTATTACATGCTGTTCAATAAATGATCAGTGTTTTTAATTAAGAGAAGTTTTCATTTGAATGTCCTTCACTTGAGGCATCCATGTTTGTCAAAGAACACTACTGCCACCTACTGGTTTGTGACGTCACGGTGCGGTATCGGCTGTTGATCAAGTCCCAGTGCTGTATCTGGTGTTTGTCACAACGCGCTATTATCCAAGTCATCTTGAAAATATTCTTCTTCCAAATGTTTGCAAAATATTACAGAAGTTTGAAAGCAAATCCTCCATTTTCAAGTTGGCAATCCAACGACAAACCCGTCCGTGGAGGATCAGGAGTCAGAAAGGTGAAAGGTGTTTTCACTTTTACCTGCTGTATTCCAACATCTACAGTCATGCACGTGGGCATTGTCAGTTTCACTATAGCTCTGGTGAATTTCAATGGTGAAGTCCTCTGGAAATCTTCAATAATTGTTGTTGATTGCGGATGTGTCTAGTAGTTCCCATTGATCGATTATAAAGCGGGGAGAATGGCGCTAGGCTTACCGCACCGTGACGTCACTGCTGGAAGATGGCAGGAGGGAGGGGTTACTATATTTGGTCAAAAATGGCCCCTCAGTGATCACAATGTTTTAATTTTTATACTAAATTTATAAAATCACTGCAAATGTTATAGTTTTAGGCATAAATAATGATCCACTGATTATTCCTGGCTGACCGGGCTTTCCCTTTAATAACATGGATATATTTCCCCCTAAAACTATGAAGGAAAATACTTCCTCTTGGTTTGCTATAGATGAAGGCAGAACCTTCTGAGGAGGAAAACACAACATGTTTCTGACATTTTTACGATAAAAACATGTCTTAAACCCCCTTGCTTCCTCTGACTTCCTGTCTTCTCTCAGTAACAGCTTTTGCACTCAAAGGCAATGTTTGCAGATGGTGTGACGGTGCTCACATGCAGACAATCAGTCGTTTTTCTTTGCATCTTTCTGCACTCGTTTTTCTTTTATCCCAGATGGAAACTCTTCTATCATTACATAGATGATATCTGACAATCTGTTTCTTTCTTTTCTCCTTATAAAACATCATCTTAATGCATCTAAAAATCTGATTCCTGCATCACAGTGTTTATAGTCATGGGTAATCATCAACTCCTGTCCCTCATGGGGCTTTAATGAAATAACATTAACCCTAAATAAACTACATATCCAGAGAGAGAAGAAAAAATATCTTCAGATCCAGGCTGGGACTGGTAATCTGTGATACCAAATGCCCGGTGGGTCGGTCCTAATTTCAGCTTGAGAGGGCCAGCACTCCTTAAGTCATACCGGCCCCAAAACTTATTCTACGGGCGAAACTCCTACCTGTGACAGTAAATAACTGAAGAAGGTCAAGAAGTGATCAACGCTAACTACCTAAATGATGCATGCAGTATACACTCACCGGCCACTTTATTAGGTACACCTGTCCAACTGCTCGTTAACACTTAATTTCTAAGCAGCCAATCACATGGCGGCAACTCAGTGCATTTAGGCATGTAGACATGGTCAAGACAATCTCCTGCAGTTCAAACCGAGCATCAGTATGGGGAAGAAAGGTGATTTGAGTGACTTTGAACGTGGCATGATTGTTGGTGCCAGAAGGGCTGGTCTGAGTATTTCAGAAACTGCTGATCTACTGGGATTTTCACGCACAACCATCTCTAGGGTTTACAGAGAATGGTCCGAAAAAGAAAAAACATCCAGTGAGCGGCAGTTCTGTGGGCGGAAATGCCTTGTTGATGCCAGAGGTCAGAGGAGAATGGCCAGACTGGTTTGAGCTGATAGAAGGGCAACAGTGACTCAAATAACCACCCGTTACAACCAAGGTGGGCAGAAGAGCATCTCTGAACGCACAGTACGTCGAACTTTGAGGCAGATGAGCTACAGCAGCAGAAGACCACACCGGGGGCCACTCCTTTCAGCTAAGATCAGGAAACTGAGGCTACAATTTGCACAAGCTCTTCGAAATTGGACAATAGAAGATTGGAAAAACGTTGCCTGGTCTGATGAGTCTCGATTTCTGCTGCGACATTCGGATGGTAGGGTCAGAATTTGGCGTCTACAACATGAAAGCATGGATCCATCCTGCCTTGTATCAACGGTTCAGGCTGGTGGTGGTGGTGTCATGGTGTGGGGAATATTTTCTTGGCACTCTTTGGGCCCCTCGGTACCAATTGAGCATCGCTGCAACGCCACAGCCTACCTGAGTATTGTTGCTGACCATGTCTATCCCTTTATGACCACAATGTACCCAACTTCTGATGGCTACTTTCAGCAGGATAATGCGCCATGTCATAAAGCTGGAATCATCTCAGACTGGTTTCTTGAACATGACAATGAGTTCACTGTACTCAAATGGCCTCCACAGTCACCAGATCTCAATCCAATAGAGCATCTTTGGGATGTGGTGGAACGGGAGATTCACATCATGGATGTGCAGCCGACAAATCTGCGGCAACTGTGTGATGCCATCATGTCAATATGGACCAAACTCCCTGAGGAATGCTTCCAGCACCTTGTTGAATCTATGCCACGAAGAATTGAGGCAGTTCTGAAGGCAAAAGGGGGTCCAACCCGTTACTAGCATGGGGTACCTAATATAGTGGCCGGTGAGTGTATATAGCCCTTCCTTGTCATGCACATCCTTGTGA
The DNA here is from genome assembly GCA_030533445.1 of Cyprinodon diabolis. Classification (NCBI taxonomy): domain Eukaryota; kingdom Metazoa; phylum Chordata; class Actinopteri; order Cyprinodontiformes; family Cyprinodontidae; genus Cyprinodon; species Cyprinodon diabolis. Next base: position 8,344,801 of record CM060080.1, read on the forward strand.
CGGTTGGCATATGGTGTCATTTACTATTTCTTCAAACTGTAAAATCCTTGCAACAAACTAAATTATAATAAAACTAAAATGCTTTCTTGAAACCAAACTATGATGTGCCTCTTATATTTTGCGAATTTATGTTAGAATATTTTACAAATATATGTTGCAATGCATGATGGGGCATGCGTTTGACTGTGCTTCTATTTTTTTTTTCAGGGGGGTCTATAAGTGGGCCATTTAACTGAAACCCCTAATTTATCCAAACGAAAAGTGAAATTCAACAGTGGATGTATTTAAAGATGTACAACCTTTGCTTATAGATTCACAAAAATTGTAAGGGGTATGCAAGTGATTAAAAAAAACGGTATCTTTCCCCATAAAGGGTTAAAAAAAATGTATTTCTGGCTGGATCATCTAAATAAGTGGTCCTCCTAATCGTCAATCATTGTGGGTACGAGCCCTGGTAATAAAATATAAATCATAGCAGGTGAGCGGATTCAGGAGTGATGTTAAACCCGGGTCCTCTCATGAATCCTGGATTGCAGAAACACGGCAGCTTCCCATACTTCCCAGAAACAGTCTGGAGCAGCAGACCTTACATCCGCTGCCAGGAGGTTTTCCTCCTCCTCCTGAATAGCGGTTTGAGCACCTTTCCTCCAAACGTCTGATGGGGATCCTGCAGCAGGTTTCTTCCACCTAATGCTAAGTTCACACCGCGATTTCAGCAGCAAAAAACCTGCTGCTTCATTTCTGCTGCTCGGCACATTAAGGCGAGACGTCCAGTAAAGTTTGTCCAGATACGTCTGATGCTTCTGCTGCTCCTGTGTTCACGAAGAAGTAGATGTTAGCGTTTCTCAGCTATGTGCTACAAACTGCAGGCAGCAGGATAATAAAAGCGAACATATTTTACCAGAAGGTTTCTACATTTTAAGTTAAAGGTATAGAGGAGGATGTTTTATTTCCGGATGGATCATATAAATAAGTGGTCCTCCTAACTGTCAGTCATTCTGGTGATACGTTTACGTGCTCTACCTGTTAGCTAACTTTTTCTGCGCACCTTCAGGCGTATATCTGTGCTGAGCTACGGTTTCAGGCAGTCATTGAAGCTCACCTTTCTCACCACAGTTCTTTGAAAATGCCCGAGGGTCGGAAGAGAAAAAGTATCTACGAAGAGTATGAGAAAAGAAAGGCCTCAGAAGAGCCAGATATATTCCAGAATGCTTTGCACAGAGAGCTCTCCTTGCAAAGCTTTATGGGATTTGCTGTCACAGCGGCCCGCTGTTGCAATAGGCTGTCGCTACCCGACAGCGGTGACTAATAACAAAGATGGCGCAGGCACTGCGCGGTGGAGGAGGAGTTATGTGACCAACAGAGCAAAAAGCAGTGATCATCTGTCTGAACGGTTAGTTAACTGAGTTCACTAGATTTAGGGGTTAGGGCGGATGTTCGGACACAGTAAGCTTGGATAAACGATGCAAACAGCAACTTTTAAACAGAGCGTGCACAAGCCCATTTTTCCTTGCACGCATTTAATAGGCGTTCCCTCTTGGGAGCAGGCACAGGGTTGTGCATGTGCATTTTTTATTAAGGTGAAGAGGGTTGGTCTTCTTGTGAAAAATTTGTGAAAATCCTCCATAACACCTTTCAGCCCCCAGCAACCAGCCACCCTGTGAAATACATCAATCTATCAAAGCTGTGTCTTCATGAACATGGTTGCTCCTGCTGTTCTATATAAGCTGTAGTTTTTGATGGGCGGACTCTTCAGTTTCAGTTTTTCTTCTGTCTTCTAGTTAATCCCAGAGTAAACGAGGAGCTGCAGCAGCGTCTTCCCTCACCTTCCAGGCAGCACCTTAGCAACACCCACAGGTTGGTGCACCTCCTTCACAATCCACAGCCTGAAGTGCAGGAATGCAGATCTCTGTCTCATCGGTTTAACATCAAGCTTCTGTAATGAACTTTAAATTAACCCAAAACCCTTTGAAGTTCTTGGGTTTTTGGTTTTATTTGAGGTTCTTGGTCCTAAAAGGACCCAAAAAGCCACTGCTTGTTTTCCGAGACCCTCATGAAGGACTTGGCAAGCATTGTTCCACACAGGGAGTTAGATCTGCCTCCTTGCTTATAGTGGTTCTTTACTGTCAGCATGGTGTCGCAGTTGCAACCAAAACACGGACAGGAAGCACATCTCTCCTTGGAGGTTCAGGGTCATCAACTTCATTCTGAATTAAATCTGAACAAGCTGCAGACATTAGAACTGAGGCTAATTTATTTTGCACTCAGAATCTCTAGAGATGCTACAAGATCTCTGCTGATAAAAGCCTGAAATACTAAAACCTCCTAGAATTCAGTTCAGGTCTGAACTTCCTCGTCCTGAAGAACAGAAACCAGATTCCACCTGCAGCCAGAAGAACACCTCTCATTTCTTCTTCATGTGGTTTACAGATCAGGAAGCAGCCTGAGCCTGGACCACACCTCACCTCAGGGTAACTCCATCCATCCATCCATCCATCCATCCATCCATCCATCATTCCATCCACCCATCCATCCATGCATCCGTCCATCCATGCATCCGTCCATGCGTCCATCCATCATTCCATCCATCCGTCCATCCATCATTCCACCCATCATTCCATCCACCCATCCATCCATGCATCCGTCCATCAATGCATCCGTCCATGCGTCCATCCATCATTCCATCCATCCGTCCATCCATGCGTCCATCCATCTGTCCATCCATCCGTCCATCCGTCCATGCATCATTCCATCCACCCATCCATCTATCCATCCATCCGTCCACCCATGCATCCGTCCATCCATCCATCCATCCATGCATCCATCCATCCATGCATCCATCCATCCGTCCATCCATCCATCCGTCCATCCATCCATCCATCCATGCATCCATCCATCCATGCATCCATCCATCCATGCATCATTCCATCCATCCATCCATCCATCCATGCATCCATCCATCCATGCATCCATCCATCCATCCGTCCATCCGTCCATCCATCCATCCGTCCATCCATCCATCCATCCATCCATCCATGCATCATTCCATCCATCCATCCATGCATCCGTCTATCCATCCATCCATCCGTCCATCCATCCGTCCATGCATCATTCCATCCACCCATCCATCCATCCATCCATCCATGCATCCATCCATCCATGCATCATTCCATCCATCCATGCATCATTCCATCCATCCATGCATCATTCCATCCATCCATCCATCCGTCCATCCATGCATCCGTCCATGCGTCCATCCATCAATCCGTCCATCCATGCATCCGTCCATGCGTCCATCCATCAGTCCGTCCATCCGTCCATCCATCATTCCATCCACCCATCCATCCATGCATCCGTCCATCCATGCATCCATCCATCCATCCGTCCATCCATCTGTCCATCCATCTGTCCATCCATCTGTCCATCCATGCGTCCATCCATCCGTCCATGCATCCATCCATCCATCCGTCCATGCATCCATCCATCCATCCATCTATCCATCCATCCGTCCACCCATGCATCATTCCATCAATCCATCCATCCATCCATCCATCCATCCATGCATGCATCATTCCGTCCATCCATCCATCCATGCATGCATCATTCCGTCCATCCATCCATCCATCCATCCATGCATGCATCCATGCATCCATGCATGCATCCATGCATCCATCCGTCCGTCCGTCCATCCATCCATCCACCCATCCATCCATGCATCCGTCCATCCATGCATCCGTCCATCCATCCATCCACCCATCCATCCATGCATCCGTCCATCCATGCATCCGTCCATGCGTCCATCCATCATTCCATCCATCCGTCCATCCATCATTCCACCCATCATTCCATCCACCCATCCATCCATGCATCCGTCCATCAATGCATCCGTCCATGCGTCCATCCATCCGTCCATCCATCCTTCCATCCATGCGTCCATCCATCTGTCCATCCATCTGTCCATCCATCCATCCATCTATCCATCCATCCGTCCACCCATGCATCCGTCCATCCATCCGTCCATGCATCATTCCATCCACCCATCCATCTATCCATCCATCCGTCCACCCATGCATCCGTCCATCCATCCATCCATGCATCCATCCGTCCATCCATCCATCCATCCGTCCATCCATCCATCCATCCATCCATGCATCCATCCATCCATGCATCATTCATTCCATCCATCCATCCATGCATCCATCCATCCATGCATCCATCCATCTGTCCATCCATCCATCCATGCATCCATCCATGCATCATTCATTCCATCCATCCATCCATCCATCCATCCATCCATGCATCCATCCATCCATGCATCATTCATTCCATCCATCCATCCATGCATCCGTCCATCCATGCATCCGTCTATCCATCCATCCGTCCATCCATGCATCCGTCTATCCATCCGTCCATGCATCATTCCATCCACCCATCCGTCCATGCATCATTCCATCCATCCATCCGTCCATCCATGCATCCGTCCATCCATCCGTCCATGCATCATTCCACTCACCCATCCATCTATCCATCCATCTGTCCACCCATGCATCCGTCCATCCATCCGTCCATGCATCATTCCATCCATCCATCTATCCATCCATCCATCCGTCCATCCATGCATCCGTCCATCCATCCGTCCATGCATCATTCCATCCATCCATCCATCCGTCCATCCATGCATCCGTCCATGCGTCCATCCATCATTCCATCCATGCGTCCATCCATCATTCCATCCATCCATGCATCATTCCATCCATCCATCCATCCGTCCATCCATGCATCCGTCCATGCGTCCATCCATCATTCCATCCATGCGTCCATCCATCATTCCATCCATCCGTCCATCCATCTGTCCATCCATCTGTCCATCCATCCGTCCATCCATGCGTCCATCCATCCGTCCATCCATGCGTCCATCCATCCGTCCATGCGTCCATCCATCCGTCCATGCATCCATCCATCCATCCGTCCATGCATCCATCCATCCATCCATCCATCCATCTATCCATCCATCCGTCCACCCATGCATCATTCCATCCATCCATCCATCCATCCGTCCACCCATGCATCATTCCATCCATCCGTCCATCCATCCATACATCCATCCATGCATGCATCATTCCGTCCATGCATGCATCCATGCATCCATGCATGCATCCATGCATCCATGCCTGCATCATTCCGTCCATCCATCCATCCATGCATGCATCCATCCATCCATGCATGCATCCATGCATCCATGCATGCATCATTCCATCCATCCGTCCGTCCGTCCGTCCGTCCGTCCATCCATCCATCCATCCACCCATCCATCCATGCATCCGTCCATCCATGCATCCGTCCATGCGTCCATCCATCATTCCATCCATCCGTCCATCCATCATTCCACCCATCATTCCATCCACCCATCCATCCATGCATCCGTCCATGCGTCCATCCATGCGTCCATCCATCTGTCCATCCATCTGTCCATCCATCCATCCATCCGTCCATGCATCATTCCATCCACCCATCACTCTATCCATCCATCCGTCCACCCATGCATCCGTCCATCCATCCGTCCATGCATCATTCCATCCACCCATCCATCTATCCATCCGTCCACCCATGCATCCGTCCATCCATCCATCCATCCATCCATGCATCCATCCATCCATGCATCCATCCATCCGTCCATACATCCATCCGTCCATCCATCCATCCATCCATCCATCCATCCGTCCATCCATCCATCCATCCATCCATCCATCCATCCATGCATCCATCCATCCATGCATCCATCCATCCATGCATCATTCCATCCATCCATCCATCCATCCATCCATCCATCCATCCATCCATCCGTCCATCCATCCATCCATCCATCCATCCATCCATGCATCATTCCATCCATCCATCCATGCATCCGTCTATCCATCCATCCATCCATCCGTCCATCCATCCGTCCATGCATCATTCCATCCACCCATCCATCTATCCATCCATCTGTCCACCCATGCATCCGTCCATCCATCCGTCCATGCATCATTCCATCCACCCATCCATCTATCCATCCATCCGTCCATCAATGCATCCGTCCATCCATCCGTCCATGCATCATTCCATCCACCCATCCATCTATCCATCCATCTGTCCATCCATGCATCCATCCATCCATGCATCATTCCATCCATCCATCCATCCGTCCATCCATGCATCCGTCCATGCGTCCATCCATCAATCCATCCATCCGTCCATCCATCATTCCATCCATCATTCCATCCACCCATCCATCCATGCATCCGTCCATCCATGCATCCGTCCATGCGTCCATCCATCATTCCATCCATGCGTCCATCCATCATTCCATCCATCCGTCCATCCACCCATCCATCCATGCATCCGTCCATGCGTCCATCCATCATTCCATCCATCTGTCCATCCATCCATCCATCCATGCGTCCATCCATCCGTCCATGCATCCATCCATCCATCCGTCCATGCATCCATCCATCCATCCATCCATCCATCCATCCATCTATCTATCCATCCATCCGTCCACCCATGCATCATTCCATCCATCCATCCATCCATCCATGCATCCATCCATCCATGCATCATTCCATCAATCCATCCATCCATCCATCCATGCATCCATGCCTGCATCATTCCGTCCATCCATCCATCCATGCATGCATCCATCCATCCATGCATGCATCCATGCATCCATGCATGCATCATTCCGTCCGTCCGTCCATCCATCCATCCATCCATCCATCCATCCATCCTTCCTTCCTTCCTTCCTTCCTTCCTTCCTTCCTTCCTTCCTTCCTTCCTAGTCCTCCTGTCTCTCCCTCTAAGCCCTGTATCCCATCAGCAGTTCTCCATCTCCTTTCTGTAGGACAGCCTCTCCTCAGTCCCCTTCCTCCACCAGGAGCTCGTTGGCTCTTCTATCTTCAGGTTTTCCAGGAGGTTCCGGTGAGATGGAAGCAGACGTGGTGCCGAGCAGCGATCCTTCTCCTTGGGCAGAGAGCTCTGAGCCCTGCACAGAAGCAGCAGCAGCATTCAGAGGTCCAGATTTGCCTGCCATGGGAAGAAACCTGCTATCTGGTCACAGCAGGTAAGAGGCTCTGATAATAAGATGACTGGTTATACTGGATTACAGTTTTCATTCCGTAAAAATTCAAAAAATATCCACTGGACTTGGTTTTCAAGATTTGAAGACGTTTCGCCACCTCTCCAGGAAGCTTTCTCAATTCAAATGTCTGGATCCGCAGTGATCATGTCTATGATTGAATTGAATTCAATCATAGACATGATCCCTTCCAGATATCACCAAACCCCCCACCCCATCACAGAGGAACGAGGGACCTACCCGCTCCAGCCGGTGAACAATACCTCCTTAACGACCGACCCTTAACAATCATAGACAGGTTTCAGGTATTACAGGAGACAATCCCCCCTTAATGGCAATCCCCCCTTTAACGACCGACCCCTAGAATCATAGACAGGTTCAGATATTACAGGCTAACGATGGAACTAAACGTCCCATTCATCGGTTACCATTTGCATGTTTCCAAGCAATACAAGGCCTTGTCCATATAAGACTCAAACTCACTGCGGATCCAGACATTTGAATTGAGAAAGCTTCCTGGAGAGGTGGAGAAACGTCTTCAAATCTTGAAAACCAAGTCCAGTGGATATTTTTTGAATTTTTATGGAATGACTATGACCTGGATGACTGAGAACCTTCATCAGCATTACAGTTTTCACTAAGGAAACTGGTTTCCAGTGGTGGAAGCCTGGAAATAACCAATGGTTTGGTCCCTGTGTTCGCCAACCATGTGCTAATGAAGCTCTGCTGATGTTATAAATATCTAGCTCAGGGCTGATCAGTTAAAGTAGCGTCACTATTTATAGGTTTATTTCAACTTCAAATTAGAAAAGCAGTAAAAATCATTAAACAACCTTCACATTTTGTGCAATATGTAGCTATAGAGCAGAAGAAAGGATGTTTTATAATGAAAGTTTTTCTTCTGAAGGCATTTTTTAGGGTCTCCTCTTAAGGTATTCATTTTTATTTTTTATTTCTGGTAACCTGTTCAGATTTAATCTGGATTCGGGATCTCTTTGCATCGTTTGTTTTCAAATGGTTTGCTGCTGTCTGTTTGGACCTTTCTGAACATGTGCAGCAAATGGACTGATCCAATATGGGGGACACTGAAGGGGGAGGCTGAGACACACTTAATATTATAAGCATTCTGATGGCATCTTAGCCAAAGGATTTTTATCAAAAACATAATTAATGTGCACAAATAAGGAATAGTTAGAGTTTTATGAGGCCCCCAGGAACCTGGGGCCCTAGGCAACTGCCTAATGGTAAATCCGCCCCTGCTGGGTGTGTAGGTGGCACAGTGGTTAGCGTGCATGAACCATGTACGGAGGCCGTAGTCCTTGATGCGGCTGAATTTTTTGCAGCTGAATTTTTCACCAGATAAAAATTCAGTGAAAGGAATTCAATGTGTAAAAAAAATTAGTTTACAAAAAAGGCAGATTCTCACGAGACAGTTTTTCTTTTTTCTTCTTCTGAACTCTATAGAGCGATGGTTTATATGCAAATTTTTTTTTTTCAAATAAACTTTTATTCTGCACCACTCTAGATGTTTGGGGATTTACTACTTTTGAAAAAGGAATAGTTTTGATGAAAGAGTTTTAGCTGTGATCTTTAAACGCTTGTGAAAGTTAAATAAAAGACATAATTACATCAACACAAGGATTTAAGGCGCTTAAGGTGTTCACATTTAAAATAGAAACAGAAGAAATCTGAGGAGGGTGAAAACTTTCCTCTCTGGACTGTTGATTTTTTGATTTTTTAAATTTTTTTTTTATTGCATAGACGAGCGGAGCAGCCTCCGCACGCTGGGAGCTTAGCTGAATTTTAACGTTTCTCTTCAGAACTGAAATCAAACTGCAGGTAGATATGACTGCTATCTGCACCTGTTAAAGGTGATTTCTACATATAAACAGTTTGAAATGATCCAGTGCAACCTCATCGGCCATATTGGGTTATTCTTGGCAGCTGATCCCTGTGCAGCAACCACACCTTGGTTAGAGGATGTCAGACCGACCGTAGTGACCTCACAGCTGACCTCACAGCGTTTAGAAAAAATATAGCAAAAAGTAGATCCCATCTTTCTTAATGAGATGAAAATATTGCTGCTATTTCCGTGATATTTGTGCTCATTTTTAAGGATTAATTTTGTATATGTGGAGCCGCTCTACAAAAAGATTTATTAAAAAGTTTATTGCTTTTCATTGAAACCTCAACTTTTCTTGTAGATACTGTGATTCATGTTAATATGTCTCTTCTTTCGATTCTTTTTCAAATAAATGTGTGGAGAGTTGGAGGTGCTGGCTGTTAAATTTAGATTTGATTTGATTAGTTGGAGTGCTTGAAGGCCTCATAGAAATAGGAAGGTAGTAAAAGCAGCAGGAGGGGGAGCAGTTGATTAGACAGAGCTGCTATAATAAAGTCAGAAACAGTCAATTACAAAATACAGTGTCACTCATATCTCAGTGTCTTATTTACCTGCTTTATTACACTAAGAAGCAATCTGACCTTTAAGGTAATAAGGGAGAATTACAGGCGAACATCAGTGGCTGCTTATTAAATCTGCTGCCTGCGCTGCTGTGCTGCAGAGCCGATAATGTGAGGGCGCACCTTCGCTTTAAAACACCTAACAACACACAGGAGGAAACTAATGAAACACACTGAGGTGATGTCCCAGGAGACCCGAGCGAACACTGCTAACTGACCTGCAGCCGCCTCTGTACCTGCGGCTGCAGGAACAGAGCTGGGCTCATTCCACAGCTGGTTACTGCACCCTTCTAGAGAAATTGTTCAAAACAACCAGCTTTGGTCACCTCGTTTGCTCTTTAGCGAGAGTGTTTGACAGGATTGTAGGAACTCGGTGTTAGATGAAATCCCTGCAGCGGGTTATGTTAGCGTTCACGGCTTCCCAGACACTTCAGTCCGTGACCCCAAGAATAGCACTGCATCAGACCGGAGGGCCCCTAAACATACAGAGAATCTACATTTGTTCATTAATACATAATTCAGAAATTATATTCATAATTTTTTTATTACACATTTTAAATAATCTTTTTAAATGTCTACTTTATTTAATGGCATATTCCATTATTTAATCTGGTATTTTACATTTAGATTATATATATATATATATATATATATATATATATATATATATATATATATATATATATATATATATATATATATATATATATATATTTTATTTTATTTTTTTTAAATCAGGATAAATAAGTAAATGTTTCCACTGCTTATTTCATTGCACATTTGCATTTATATATTTCCATTTTGGCCCTACCTATAGAGCCCCTTTCACATCTTGCTGATTTATCCAGCTCCTGCCTGACGTCTCATAATCTCCTAAAACACTTGCATACACTGAACCTTCTATGTATTTTTTCAATTGCCTAAGGGTGCTTCGGCGTGCCTAATGGTGCTTCGCGTGCCTCAGGGTGTTTTAGCGTGCCTCAGGGTGTTTTAGCGTGCCTCCGGGTGTTTTGGCGTGCCTCGGGGTGTTTCGGCGTGCCTCGGGGTGTTTCTCTGAGCCTCAGCGTGTTTCTTTGAGCCTCAGCGTGTTTCGACATGCCTCGGGGTGTTTTGGCGTGCCTCGGGGTGTTTCTCTGAGCCTCAGCGTGTTTCTTTGAGCCTCAGCGTGTTTCGACATGCCTCGGGGTGTTTTGGCGTGCCTCGGGGTGTTTCTCTGAGCCTCAGCGTGTTTCTTTGAGCCTCAGCGTGTTTCGACATGCCTCGGGGTGTTTTGGCGTGCCTCGGGGTGTTTCGGCGTGCCTCGGGGTGTTTCAAGGTGCTTCGGGGTGTTTCAAGGTGCCTCGGGGTGTTTCGGCGTGCCTCGGGGTGTAGCGGTGTGCCTCGGGGTGTTTCAAGGTGCTTCGGGGTGTTTCAAGGTGCCTCGGGGTGTTTCAAGGTGCTTCGGGGTGTTTCAAGGTGCCTCGGGGTGTTTCGCCGTGCCTCGGGGTGTAGCGGTGTGCCTCGAGGTGTTTCAGCATGATTCAGTGTGCTTCAGAATGCTTAAGCGTGTTCATAACTTATACAAAACTGAGCTATAACCTATCCAAAAACCATCTCACTTTGGGAATCCCTGGTAGAGTTGCATTAGAGAGAGGAAATATTACGTTATTTGAAAACAATAATTGAAGAATTTAGAAAAAGGGACTGGACTTTCAGGATTCCTGGAGTTTTTTTCAGCTTCTTTTGTTCTGAATCAGAATTTTTTTGTTTTGTTTCAGGAGCTTCTAGAGCCTTTCTCAAACTCGAGGCCGGTGGGCTGAATCTGGTCCTCCGCAACAATTTATTCAGCCATAAGGGTCCAGAAAGGCATTTCTCTGTCATAAACTAGAGAACACAATAGGTGAAGCCATGCATTCCCATCTAATTCATTCAGTCCTTCCATATTTGGAAATGATAAATGATGTTTATTCCAGGTGCTGCTTTTTTTATTGATTAGTTTTAAAGTGGTTACACTTTAACCAAAAGAGGGCTAAAATTTGGACGTCATCATATTTGCCATGGTTTAAAAGGATTGAGGAGTGATAAGGTGGTTAATCCTTTAAAGGGTTTTGATGTTTTCTGACCTGAAATAAATGAAACTAGTGAAAATAAAAGTTGGATGGGGATTTGTTTCAAACACTGAAGCCTCATTTTAGCTAACCAATTAAAATGATCATTCAAAATAATCCAATGATCCACAGATGATCATCAATGAAGCATAAATAATTGTAAAATCTTATCAAACCACAAGTTTCTTTGTTTTAAGCTGTTTGAGCAGAAAATCACCATAAAAGATGGAAGAACCGTTTATGGTTCTACCACAGCTTCATTGATTCCACTCTGAGACTGATGGAACACACTGCCTTCATCCTCCCCCTTCAGCACCCAGGACAGCGCCAAACTCTGCTTCTGCCTTTGACACCGTTAGCTCAGTTTTTGTAGGAGCAACAATTTTCAACCAGATTTACATGATGCAATTTATACCATTTGTTTAACTCCTCGTATTTGAATATTTGTTTTTCGTTCAATTCTGTTCTACTTTATAAGGGCTGTTTTTTTGCTGTTGTTTGTCTACATTTTTAGGCTCTTATTCATAATGTCCACAGTGCTCTTTCCGTGGATTAAATGAACTGTTTTGTTTGAAACAGCTCCCCTCAGATTCCTGCATCCAGCCCACATCAGAGCCCAAACATCTCACTCTTGCTGAAGGAACTGGACGCTCTGAGGGAACTCAACAGCACAGTAAGTTCTGTCATTCCACAAGCTGCTGGTTCAGCGGGATAATCTCCTGTCTTTAAGGGGGAGTAGTTCTGCTGCCATCAGATGGGGGCCTTCTAGCTTTTCTTTTCCTCCCTGCGTCAAAGGTTAGTTTGTGGGAAGGTTTCCTTTGCTGACTTGTGGCTGCCTGCTGGGATAAATTTGTGGTCAAAATCCAAAGAGTAATATTACGTTTACCCTTAATTAAAGCTATGTCTGATCCAAGGATCTTCCCTCTTCTTTCATCCCTCTGATGTCATTTTCATGTGAAGGACTTTCAGAGAATGAGGAGGAGGAAGAGAAGTTTTTTTTTCATTAACATGGGTGTCATCTTGTGGCAACATGTCCAAACAAGTGTCACTGACCGTGGTTGGAGCAGGAGATCAGGAGGACCCTAAGATTGCATTCAGTTTGGTCTGGATTTGTCCGTCTCCTTTGGTTCTAAGGCATATCCCAGAACTCTGGACCCACCAGCCTTCCATAGAAATACCTTTGGTGGAAGAATCCAAAGACTTTCAGGAGAATATAATGCAATAATAAATTAACGATAAATGGATTTACTTCTTAGCCACATAATCTATTATCTAATATAGAAATTATACAAAATTAACAACAGTCCAGTTCATGGCTCGTTGGATAACAGAGACCCTGTAGACAGAGAAGAGTAACGAGACCCTGTAGACCCAGTAGTACAAGAAGGTCCACTAGTCCTTGTAGACCCAGTAGACCTTGTACACCCAGGAAACCCTGTAGACCAAGAAGAACCAGTAGGACAAGAAGAGCCAGTAGACCCTGTAGACCCAGTAGTACAAGGTCCACTAGTCCTTGTAGACCCAGTAGACCTTGTACACCCAGGAAATCCTGTAGACCAAGAAGAACCAGTAGGACAAGAAGAGCCAGTAGACCCTGTAGACCCAGTAGTACAACAAGGTCCACTTCCTTGTAGACCCAGTAGACCTTGTACACCCAGGAAACCCTGTAGACCAAGATGAACCAGTAGGACAAGAAGAGCCAGTAGGCCCTGTAGATACCGTAGAATAATTATACCCTGTAGGCCCTGTAAACCGAGTAGGACAAGAAGACCCAGCAGGCCCAGTAGACCCTGTAGAATCAGTAGTACCTGTCGACCAAGAAGACCCAATAGGTCCTGTGGACCCTGTAGACCTAATACAATCAGTAGGCCCAGTAGACCTTGTAGACCCCGTAGATCCAGTAGGCCCTATAGACCCTGTAGACCCAGTAGTCTCAGCTGCTTGCTCTCTGGAAGCAGCATCCCCTTCTGCCATTTTTTGCCTAATCAGAAGCTAAGCTTCAGCTCACAGTGTCTAACTCACAACCTGTTTATCAGCTTCAAAAGCAGATGGTAGAGAAGGAGAAGGAGCTGCTGAAGAGGGAGTTGGATGAGGAGCTGAATGAGCAGCATCGAGAAGCCAAACACTGGGAGAGACCCACAGGTAAGAAGGGAGGGGTTGGCTCACGTTACACTCCCCTTCCTCACCAAGATCCTCCTGGAATACTCCATGTTTTGTCTAGACTGTTCTACTGGATCATCTAAGGTCCTGGTCTTCCTTGGGGATGTGGATAATTATTAGTTCAGATGTTCCTGAACCGTTCAGCTCCCTATGTTCCAACTAACTCCCACCACTGCATCCATTCAGACCCTGTCCATGGGAACATGTTGGCCAGGACCCCGTGTTAACCAGGAGCTCATGTTGGCCAGGAGCTCATATTAGCCAGAACCCCATGTTGGCCAGGACCCCATGTTGGCCAGGAGCCCATTTTGGCCAGAACCCCATTTTGGCCAGAACCCCATTTTGGCCAGAACCCCATTTTGGCCAGAACCCCAATTTGGCCAGAACCCCATGTTGGCCAGGAGCACATTTTAGCCAGAACCTCATGTTGGCCGGGAGCCCATGTTAGCCGGGAGCCCATGTTGGCCGGGAGCCCATGTTGGCCGGGAGCCCATGTTGCCCAGGACCACATTTTAGCCAGAACCCATGTTGGCCGGGACCCCATGTTAGCCGGGAGCCCATGTTAGCCAGGAATCCATTTTGGGCAGGATCCTTGTTAGCCAGGACCCCTTGTTGGCCGGGAGCCCATTGTTGGCCGGGAGCCCATTGTTGGCCGGGAGCCCCTTGTTGGCCGGGAGCCCATGTTGGCCAGGAGTCCATGTTAGCCAGAACTACGTTTTGGCCAGGAACCCATGTTGACCAGAAGCCCACTGTTAGCCAGGACCCTTTGTTCACCAGTACCCCACTATGGCAAGGACCTCATGTTAGCCCCGAGGGGTCCTGAGCTCTTTTAGCATGCAAAGATGATGTTTGATCAATCTGAGCATGTCCGTTTCCTGAGGTAAAGGTTTGATACATTGGTGGGAGCATGCTGTGGTCTGAAATCAGGACCGCCACCCCTGGCCTCATTCATCTTCCTGCAGCTCTCTATGAAGCGACTATCTCATCGTGCTGCTGCAGCTCTAAATACTCTGCCATGATAATCATCCTCTGCACACTCACTGTAAAAATCTAAATATGAATAAGTTGATTCTTCTTAAAATTTGTGTCTTTGTCTTGTTTTGGTAAGTAAGACATTTTGTCAGTAAGATGATTTAAAGTAAAGAAAATCCCATTACATTATTTCAAGTGTATAATATCAGATTATCTTATTTTAATAGAAATGGTCCTTCCATTAGATGATCACATTATTTACCTTTTTAATTAATGATACACTTATTTTAAGATAATATTCATAGTTTGGATGATTCTTTGCAGTGTGGTTTGTGGGGGTGCAGAGATGTGCTTAGACCAGAGTACTCCTCTAGACCATCGTCTCACATCCTGATTCACCTGTTAGGGCGAGGAGGATTCCCTGAAGGCTTTAGAGCTTCTGTGTCATCAGACATTTCCTTCATGTCTCCAGCCGCTCTGCACAGAAGAACCCTCCTTCTGTTCCACCCCTATAGACCTTCTACAGATTGAGACCAGGTCATGGGAGACAGCTGGTTGGATTAGATTCCTCTGGCTTCCTGGTAGCCTGGCAGGACATCCCAGTCCAATTGCAGTTGGATTTTTCTTTCCAAAACCAGTTCCTGGGTGTTGGCCAGATCCTCTAGCTAACCTAGGGAGATGTGATGATGATGATGATGATGATGCAGCTGAACTCTGAGCTCTTATTGCTAAACCCAAGCATCTAAGCTGGGGATGTGTCCCTGCTTCAGATGGTAGCAGCTGTATGAGCAGGGAACTGTATGGTCGGGGCCCACACAGAACCCTTCAATAACCAGCAGAGTCTCCAGGCTCCCAGTCTCACATGAGCTGTGGTCATTTCTGTGTTATTACTGCTGAAACAGAGACACACTGCAGCAATAAGGTCTGCACTGATTGGCCGGTCAGCTTCAGGGATTCTGGTTCCCCTCGTTTTAACTAAATCCCCCCTTTATCAAAGTGAAACCTTTATGAGATTTATTTTTTCTAAAACCACAGATTTTGACCCCCACCCCCCCATCTCATTGTTTCTGCAGCGGTGTTGGAGGAGTTGCTGGCAGCACAGAAGGACAGAGATCAGGCTCTGATGTCACGACTACTGCTGGCCAATGAGGAGAGAGACGAAGCTTTACTCCGGGCCCGCCATCTGCAGCAGGCAGCTGAGTATGTTCCTAGAAGTTAATGACTTCACAGTTATTTACAGCAACTATCAGAAGTTAGCATCCAGGCGTCATTGTCGCGCTCCTGCACAATCTGAGCTTCATGCATAAATAATTTCACATCTGCTCCTGTTGTGCAGCGTTAGTCTGATTTAATATTTAATCACATATCCTTCAGACTGTCCTGTGCTTTCCTGTGAACAGGTGTTTTAGGATAACCTATGAGATTCAAGCTCAGATCGACCAGTTATCTCTGCACACATATGGAATAAATGAACAACTTCCCTTCAAAACACGAATTTATTAACAACAATAATAATCTTAAATCAGTTTAAAAGCCCTCTCTAAGCTAGTTGAAATCAGCTAAACTAAATAGCTCCAGAAATAAAAAATTAGCTTCCCCGCTGGCCCTGGGTTGTTTTTACGTCACATTTCTTTCCCCATCAAACATCAAGCTTATTTCTAAACTAAACTCAACATGTTGTACCTAAGAAACCTGAATTCTAAGCCAACCATCCTCCACAAACGCCAATAACTAATAATTCAGTCTTATGTCATCCAACACGCCTCCAATTCCGACATTACTGGGCTCATTTTGTCTGTAAACATCCTCAGAAATATAATATCCTTTTGTGTTTCCCATAAAATCAAAAATGGGGGTGTTTGACATGCTAAGCTTAGGCTGCATGAAGAACTCTGACCTTGAGTCCATTCAGGATTCCTGGGCTACACCTAAATGTAGTTTGACAGCTAAATGAAATGATTTAAAAATTGATGATCAGAGAAAACCTACAAAAAGCTGAAAGGATGGAAAAGTTTTTGTGGAAGTTCTGATTCAGGGGCAGAAATGTTCAGTTAAACGGTTAAAGCATAAAGTGAATTCTTGGTTCTGCTCAGATCCTGATCAGCTGAGCCAATGAAGCAGCTGTGATGACATGTCTCCATAGAGGAAGAGGAGAACCTGTCTGAGGACAGCTCAGCAGCAGCAGTTCTCTTCCTGCAGACGCTCTGCGGACCAGCAGATCCGTCTCTGCCATTTATTTACATATGCAGCATGTTTAGCGTTGTGCTAAAGAAGGATCTCAGCCCGCTGCCACTCTCCTCTTCCTCCCCCTTCATTATGCACCTCCTCACTCTGTTTTGAGGGCTGTGAAATGAGCTCTTGTCTTCTTCAAGCAGCAGCCAAATAGACCAGAAAATCTAATTAGAATTAAACCCCCTCTTCCTGGTTCTTCTTCCTCTGCCCCCCCCCCCCCCCCCACCCAGAGTGAGAGGGTAATTGATATTGGAGGCCACAGTCCTGTTTTATGAGGACAGAATATGGAGGAGCATGTTCCATCTGTCAGGGCTCAGGGTGTGTGTTGGTTTTTGTTGGGATGTGTGTGTGTTTCCATGGGGCTCACCTCGATGAGTGTGTTTTACTGATTGAGAAGGTGCTCGTCTTTCTAATTATGAGCGGCTCCGTGTCACCCGGCCGCTCCGCTCCGTGTTCAAGACCCAACAACTCCAAGACCAGAGGGGGTCAGCTGCAGCCATGAAGGTCAGGGTCCCGCTTGGGTTAGATCCTCCTGAGTCAGAGGCCTCAAGTAACTAAGTACAAATACTTCATTACTGTACTGAAGTAGAAATGTAGGCTATCTATACTTTACTGAAGTACTCCTTACATTTTAAAAATAGACTTGTTAGTTTTGTTTCATTTCAGCTCATTTTCATTATGGTCTGTTTGTATCTAAAAGCAATAAAAACCATCAAAATAATTAGTTTCATCCAGACTATTAATTTCTTTGTGCCTGGACGCGGTGCTGCCCCAACTTGTTGCTCACCACATACCAAAATAGTTTTTTAAGATGAAATTTGATGAAATTAGTTACAAATTTGCTTTAAAAATAAAAAAAATTAAAAAATGTTATTGTTTTATAAATTAGTCTAGCGGCCGCCTAGCTTAAGTGGTAAGTCACCTGTTCTGCAAACAGGAAGCCTGGGTTTGTATGTCAGCTGCCAGTGTTAGTCCTTAGGCAAGATCCTTCATGCTAATGCCTGCTCTGCGGGGTGGTGGGCTAGTGGTTGGGGCGTAGAGCTTGGGTTCTGAGTTTAAGCCCCACAGTGGGGTTGGCAGTCTGCAAGAACCTTAACCCAACGCTGCTCCCCGGGCGGCGTACAATGGCAGTCCACTGCTCCCCAAGGGGATGGGTTAAATGCAGAGAGTGAATTTTGTGCTCTGTTCTAGTGACAGTGTAATTCCAGTAAAACGCCAGAGTAAAACTAACAAAATCAAGTCTGCTGCGTTCAGACGGCAAGCAGCAGAAGTCAATGTTTGACGCGCATCTTGGAGCAGCAAAAAGTCCTGCAGCGCTTCTAGAGCAGCAGAAGCAGCGCCTCATGAGGTTGTTGCGCTTCGGAAACAGCAGCTGCTGGAGTTGGAAACATTTTATTTTTGCTGCTGGACGCGCCACATCAACCAATGAGAGAAGCTGATCTGGGAGCTGGCAGGGAGAGAGACACAGCACTGCTGATGCAGAGCGCTATGATCACTCCTCTGAAACAGATCATTAATGCCTAAATTAACTTAGAATGTAGAAACCTGCCGGCAGAATATGTTCGCTTTTATTTTCCTGGTGCCTGCAGTTTGGAGCATAGACCTGAAAAACGCTAACATCTACTTCCAGCCGCCACCAACAGTAGGGGAAAAACCCCAAGAGGCGAGTGGGCCTGAGGCAGCTGCTGCTGGGGGTTCCCAGTGACAGAGCACCGCCGGTATGTGGGGGTCTGAGCGGCTCCCACAGAGAAATAATCTTTGAAGGCAGGATGATAATCTGGATGAACTGACTGAACAGACCATGTTTTCAGATGGACTTTCTCACCTCAAAATAGATTCAGACTACTTTTTACCCACTGATCACAGCAAATATAGCTGCTATTGTTCCAGGCAAAGAAAGGATAGCGTAGCTCCGCCCAACGCGCATCAGACCCACTTTTCCACCGCACAGCCAGAGCAGCAAAGATGCTTCAGACGCATCAGAACTAAACTTATACAAGTATCAAAAATGAAGCAGCACGCACGTTTTAGCTTCTGCTGCAGCGTGCGGTCTGAATGCAGGAAGTTATCACCCAGAATTGTAGAAAAATACTCCTTTAATAGGGTAGTGCAGTAAAGCTTCTGTCCTTAAATTTTTTTCCTGCATGACCTTTACTTTTATACTTTAATCAATTTTAAAAATGGTACTTTTACATTGGAGTAGAAAGCTGAAGTTGATCCTCTAACTTCTATAGAAGTGTTTTTAAACCAGCAGGATTTATACTTCTTCTGGGGTAGTAAACATAAATACTTTGACCGCTCTTTTCCTGAGTCAGATGAACAGTTTCTCACCAGGCCTGTGCAGAACCAGCTGACCTGCTGAGGAGGAGCATGACCCCGGCTCTGGAGCTCAGCATTAGGACACAGGACAGCAGGGGATGCTGGGATGTCAAACAGAAATGAATCTTCTCTGGAGTAACTAAACATGTCAGACCGTAGCAGCTGGCTTTTCTGCTGGGCCTTCCAGATCCGTCCATAAACATAGATTTTTTTATTTATTTTTTATTTACCTTTTTAGAACAGGAGCAGGAGAAAAACCCCGGATTAACCCTTTATAGGACACTCAGTGAATTATTGGACAAGACCTTATTACCTTTGTAACATTCAAAAAAAATGGATATTTTGATGGCATAAATTAATGTCAATGTAATGACAAGAAACACCAACTTGCCCGAATATATTAAGAAAAATAACAAAAGTGCTTCTATAAGAAATGCTCTATTTGTAAGGGGTATGCTAGTGATCAAAAACGCTAACCTGCCCTATAAAGGGTTAAAAGTTTAACACTTATCCCTTTGAAACATATCCTGTAACTATTATTGGCTGAGCCTGAATCCTTTCCTCGGCCTACATCTCCCAGAATGCCGTGTGGTTCTTGATCAGAGTTCAGGGGAATTAGCTGTTGATCAGGTCTCTATGGTTTGGGTAAATCCTTGATTCTGACTGGCTGCAGGGTGTCCAATAAAAAAGTAATCTATGAAAAGTTGTAGTCTGATACTTTGTGTCACTTAGCATGACTTTAAACTGCAGCCGACTGAGCTCTGATGCCGGAGCCGTTACCTTGGCAACAATCTATATCATATAGAGAGATATTAAAAAGTCCACTGAGCTTCTGGTGAAAAACATATGATTTCAGTGATAAAAGGAAATCCGAACCTTTCAATAACCGATTTCATATTTCTAAGTTACGATGGTATAAGGAGGATAAAGCCCTCGGATTCGTCCATTATCAGAAATAAATTGACTTCATGGAAGCGAAGGTTCCCGCCACGCCGTCATCTACTCATTTCTGATGATGGACACCTAAAGGGACGTCATCTTTTCCTCACTGCCAGCACTAGTTTCTGCTCTGAAATCTGTTTTCAAGTTAACATTTCACAGCATCTGTTTGGAGTCCAGAGAAACATAAAATACAGAAATTGGCTTTTTTTTTGCTCCCATCAGCTTCACTTCTCCCCTAATAGAGCAGATTTTCTCCTATCAATGACTGAACAGAGCAGGGGCGTCAGCTGACCCAATACTATACAGGGGCAGAGTAGGGCACCCAAAAAAATGTGAGCATGCAAGGTGCGCGAGCAAAACTATTTTTGGGCAATTATTTATTTTAATAAAGCATGGGCACAGCTAATTAATGCAACTATGCAAGCAAATATTTTATAGCACTTATTTGTTATTATAAAACATCATAAATGAATTGTACAATCAGATTATTTTCTGCATCATTAAATATCTACCTGAACAAAACTGAATTGAATAGTCCCACTTGTGAACATATCTGTATATCTCTAATCCACTACTGATGAAGGCACAATTTATCTTTATTAAAAATCTATCAGCAAACATGAACTGGAAAACTGAAAACTTGAAATGTGCAACTAAAAGGAAAAACAAAAAAACACCTCTACATACTAGGTGTGGAATGGCTCACAAAATCCACGGTTCGGTTCACGGTTTTGTGGTCACGGTTTTCGGTTCGGTATATGTTGATTGTTAGGAAAATCTATTATGGTCGTGTTGCTGTTAGCATAAACAAAACATGTTGCACAATGCTTGCACACTGTTGCACTTTTATCCACAACTTTCTTTCCGCCGTCATCGTAGGTCACTCTAAATGCAAAGCGGTCCCATACAGCAGACCTATAAAGTGCTGCTGGCGCGTCTTCCAACTCCTGTTCTTTCCCACTCGCCATACCCACACAATTCTCCACAACAACTGATTTTTTTCTGCTACATCCGGCTACGCTGCTTCGCTTCTTCTTCTTCTTGTTTACTACTGGTGGTTGGCTTTGGTCGCAGTACCGCCACCTTCTGCTCTGGAGTGTAAACGCTTCGCCTATGAGAAAAAGGAGCAGCGCACGAACCGAACGCAACACACGCGAACCGAACCGAGACAGTCGAACCGAACGGTTCGGACGGTTTTCATAAACCGTTCCATCCCTACTACATACATACATGTCTGTGTTTATCATTTCTATTCTGGCCTATCCTATGATGGTGTGGTGGTGATTATCCTATGAGGTGTGTGTATATCATGGCCAGAAAGATGGGAGAGCTGGATGTTCATTTTTTTAACAGTAAACGGTAGCGTCTCGGCCAGTGGCGGCTGGTGGAGTTTTTCTCTGGGGGGGCTATAAATTCTAAATAGACGTATACCAAAAACCAGTCAAACCTACACTAAGTTATCACACCAGTATATTTATATGAATGCCAACAACAAAAAAAATCAAAACAAACATAATTTCATGAACAGCTTTACATGTTGTCCATAAATCTTGTCCTTCTGAGGCTTTGTGAAGTTAAATCTGTGTTTTGCATGGTCAAATATTGTCTCACAAACCTAAAAAAAATTGAGCTGTTTAATAATGGAGAGGCTACTGGTCAGCTTTATAGTTTTTAATGTATAAAAACGTTTTTTTTTACAATGTGTTTCTTTATGAGCAACTATGCAGATTAACAAACATCTAGAAAAAGTAGACTATGTTCTATTTTTTTCCAGGTGAATCCAAAATTGTTCATTCTTCTTTGCCTTTTCTATGCACTGCTTTAAATCAGTCCTAGCTGTCTTTATCTATGCTGGGTCAGATCCTGACCTTTGAAAAAGGAGGCAGGGAAAGCAGAATAAAGCCTTAGCCTCGCTGCATGCAGTTAGCTTAGCCTTGGAGTTAAACCAGGGCCTAGAAAAAGAGGTTTCTTGTGCCATTTCTCTCCCTCTCTCTTTCAAATGCTCCTCCATCCCCCGCGACTCGATCTGTCAATCACCCGTAAAACCTCTGCGCTGTGGCGGGAGATGGTGAGCAAACGCACTTCCTGTCAGCTGCCACCAGATCTGCGCCCTAAGCTCTCCTATACCTTTGTATTGCAGAACAGCGGCTGCGCATGGACAACTTTTAACGAGATTCAATTAGGAAAGATTTTTGCGCCCCAGGGCAGAAATACGTCATCAATCTGACGGAAAATTGAATGATGCTTTACTCATCATTAAGAATTAAATATTTATCTTGCACATCTAAAAAATATGTAGAGATATATTTCGATTTATTTTACGTTTTAATTTAAAATTAAATTATACAAAAGGACATTTTTGTATGTCTAAATCAGGGTCATTGGTTGTGGGTCAGCGCCCTAGCGCCCTCCATAGGCCATCCGCCAATGGTCAGAGCTTCATTTTTGCGAAGATTTCGATTAGTTGTGACTGGCTTATTTTGGAGAGTTCTCCTCTCTCCCCGCTGTGAGGGCGGAGCTGTGAAAGCGGAAAATTAAATAATTAAAAAATAAGTGCCCCAGGAAAGCAGATCCACAATGGGGCACGTGCCCCTGTGAAAAGGGTCTGCCGACGCCGAAGGAACAGAGTCGGTTCGGTGTTCAGGTAAAATTCAGGCTAAAAAATTAGGTCACCTCTTTGACAAAACTTTGACAAAAAGAAATGAATAAAATCAATCTAGAGTATTCGATTAAACTACAATAAAACTATTAAAATAATTAAAATATTTGTTTTCAGAATAATCTTAGAATCTATCCATCCAGTTTATGTCACACTTATCCCTGCTGGTGTTGCAAGGGGTGCTGGTGCCTATCTTCCGCTGTCTACAGGCAGGGGCGGATTTAGGAAATGTCAGGCCCTAGGCAAAGACAGGCAGGGGGCCCTCTGAACTGAGAAGACAACACATAAATCAGACCCATTATACAGATAAAAGTTAATAGAATAGACATCCATTATTTGTTTTAGGTTTTGTCCCTCTCTTCTTGTCCCTTTTCTTCTTGTTTTCCTCTCTATGTTTTGTACTCAGCTGACTTTTCATGCTGTCTCAAAAGGAATGAAAGATTTTTTCCAAGCACTAAGCTCACTTAGCTGATTGCTCCTTCCTGTGTTTCCTAAAAAGGCAAAAGTAAATAACCCAGTCCTTCTTTTCACTGTAGACAAGCCATGATCTGCTTATCTGTTCTCCATTTTTCATTTGGACGAAATAATAGCTGCATGAATCATGACAGCAGACAAGATAGAGGAGAGCAGGAGGCGGGGTTACCAATCTACTTGCTCTGGAGAGCAGAGTTCACTGCTTTTAGATTTTGTCTTCAAAGTCTCCAGTAGCAGAAAAATGTCACTAGATTTGGCGCTAGGTGGTTTTTTGAAATCAAAGAGCTAGAGGGGTCTGAAAAGTCGCTAAATATAGCGACTAAAGCGCTAAGTTGGCAACACTTTGTGTTCTCCCTCATTCACCAGCAGTAAACAGTGAAATAATGCATAAATATATTTTATTAAAATCTTTGTCAACACTTAAAAAGTGTAGTTTAGTAAATCTTTAAATTCACATTAAATCACAACAATTGAAAGACATCTATAAATCTTGATCAATCCCATGAGCAGCCTGAAGCAGCCACACCAAAAATACATGTTTTGTCATTACAGAGACCTGGAACTTTTTTGCATTACAATAACCTTATTTTGCAAAAATTTTACAATAAAAATGACATAAAAAACGTAAAGGACTTTCTTCAGTACATCTTTATAGCAGTTTTAAAGCTTGCTTCAATTATTTTTTTGGGGGGTGGGCCCAATATCGATGTCTTTTATGGGGCCCCAAATTCCTGGTGGCGGCCCTGGTCTCTTTGCTCTAATGAAGTTTGGGTTAGATTATTATTCATTCTTTCTCAGTCACAGGTTGGTTTAATTATGAAAGAGCAGGTTCTACTTTATAACTTCTATTTGATGACAAATAAAAAAATCCAAAGGATTGAAAATTAGAGAAACACAGAGGTGCCAAAGTGGGTTTTCTTTTATTCTTTTCCTGAACTGAAATCATATTTGTCCTTTGCTTCCAGCCTGTCTGAGGTGGAAGGCCTGGATTTATTTTTTGGCAGCCAGGACAGGAATAGAGCTACTGAGCTATGCAGATGTTCAGTCTGCACTGATGAATCAATGTGTGGAGAGGCTTCAGCTGATTAACTCAGTTAATGATCACTCAGGTACAATCAGAAAGCATTCGGTTTTAGTTTCTATGGGATCAATTGATCCTTTAACCCCAAAAATAAATTCAGAACTGAGTTCTAGCCTGAGACGCTGAGAGGTCCCACATCCAAAAGCACAAGAAGGCTTCACTGTTTCCCAAGGCAGCTTCGCATCAAACGAAAATCTGCTTTATTTCTCTCTGTTAGATTCTTTACAGATGAGTGGGAAGACTGGAAGACCAGCCCAGTCCGTCAATCCGAGCCAATTTATTGCTCTTTTTCTACAGAACGATAGAAACTCGAGGTTCTGATAGGAGATCGATAAACCTTAAAGGCACTGAGAAAATCCTACATGACGATCATTCCCAGTTTTTATAACAGCTGCTTTTTATGGACGTGTTTGGTTTATTATTCAGAGTCTTAGGTAGTTTCCTGATGTTTAACGAGCAACCTGATCGAGTGATGGAGGCAACATGACGCTCAAAGATCAGATGAAGGTTTCAGCTGCCTCTAACTTAGCCAGAGGTGAATGGTTTTCTCAGATTATTCAATCCAGTCACATAACAGCTATAAACTTTACCAAAGATCAGTTTTACTAGATAAATGAACACAAAGCAACTCATGTTTTAATATTTTTTTAATTTGAGGCTAAAGCTTCATGTCTATAAAGGAAACATCTGGTGATGGAAATTATGGCTCATTTTTCCTTTCAAATAATTAAATGTAAATATTCAGCAGGATTTAGGTCTAAACTTTGACTAGGCCATTAGAACTTATGGCTTTAAACGCCATGTTTGTGGGTCTGCAGGGAGTCGATCTGCTCTCCGTGGTCAGACAATGGATGGTTCTGGAACGATCAGTGGTCAGACAATGGATGGTCAGACAATGGATGGTTCTGGAACGATCAGTGGTCAGACGATGGATGGTTCTGGAACCATCAGGGGTCGGACGATGGATGGTTCTGGAACCATCAGGGGTCAGACGATGGATGGTTCTGGAACCATCAGGGGTCGGACGATGGATGGTTCTGGAACCATCAGTGGTCGGACGATGGATGGTCAGACAATGGATGGTTCTGGAACCATCAGGGGTCGGACGATGGATGGTCAGACAATGGATGGTTCTGGAACCATCAGGGGTCAGACGATGGATGGTTCTGGAACCATCAGTGGTCGGACGATAGATGGTTCTGGAACCATCAGTGGTCGGACGATAGATGGTTCTGGAACCATCAGTGGTCGGACGATAGATGGTTCTGGAACCATCAGTGGTCGGACGATAGATGGTTCTGGAGCCTTCACCTCCAACTTCAGAACAGCTACATTTAAATTGCCTGCTGTTAAAGTCATAGGGAAGCGGCCGTTGCAACCGTTGCATTTCCGAATTCTTCGCAATTCGCACACAAGTTTGATTGTGGCCAGTTTGTTGGAAGCATCTTGCTAACCAGTTAGCAACTTAGTGCTAGTAGGTTCCCAATGGGAAATTCCATTGAGACCAAGTAGCATTAAATTGGTGACTTAGAAACGACACTGTCAGGGAACGCTATGGACAGCGGAAACATGCAATAGGAGGAGAGTTTAGTGTCTGAGATCGTAGATGAGTCTCCTCTGTCATACATTTTTTCATTTAGAGGAGGAAAGCGGGATGAAGATGTCGTGGAAGAGGACGCCAGAGCGGCAGAAGCTTGGTTTGGTGTAGAAGGCTTACAGCCGTACATGTTTGAGCCCTTGCCTCGAAACGCTGCCAGTTCTGTTAGCTCTACGCCTGCTGAAGACACAAACGTCCATCCCCGTGAACACTGGGACGGAACTCAATGGGAAAGGAAATTATTCTGATTTCTTTTATTCAACCTTTGCGTATATTAGCTACGACATGAATCAAGTTGCTATGACCGAAAACATTTGATTGAAAGATGACCGTTTATATATGATTGGCCGAATTTAGATGTTCAGGCTGACGTATAACTAACTGGCCTGCATAAGAGAACAAACAAAAAACATAGATTTCAAAAACAGATTTTTTTAAATAGAACTTTCTAACTTTTGGGACAATGTAGTCTGATATAGAGTACATTTACATACATGTTTAAGCCAGAATGATTTTAAATTTAAATATGACTTAAATATGTTTTACATCAAAAAATTAATAATGATTTCATTTTTTAATTGTTTCACCTCACAGAAACGAAATTTATTTTTGTTTTACACTTGTGTAAACAAAATGCCAAATAAATCTGTCTAAATCATATGACTTCCCTACGACTTTAAAGTCTTATTTCCTTTTGTTTTAGCGAATCAGAGTAGAAGGGGTGAATGCATGTGACCACACATCAGATGTTTACTTCTATAAACATTGAAATGTTTGCTGAACTGGGTCAGTGCTTCTTCAAACTGCTGTAAACATCTCTGACCTCCAACCTTGGGATCAGAGCTGGGATCTGACAAGAACAGACTCACTGAACGGCAACATGGGGTTAACCTGCAGAAGGCAGAAGAAACTTCTCAGATTCCCAGAAGGAAACAGCCCAGAGATGAAGGGAGGCGACCAGAGTGGACTTATCTTCCTGCTTTAAAAGCAGCTCTTTTAACTGAAGTCTTCCTCTAAAGTCAGAAACAGAACAGTCTCTAAGTTGTCAAACTTTGTCAAAGCAGCCGACCCAGACTGCCGGTTCTCTTCTGTGGATCATCTGCTCCACTAATGGCTGCTAGCGGCTTGCCTGAGTGGAGGTGTGTGGGAGTGGTAATGAAGCGAGCCAAGCCGAGCTGAGCTGAGCTAGGCTGGATGGGGCTATAAGCAGGGTGTTAGTGGAGCTTTATTGGAGTTGGCCGGTCTTTCATTATCTGCTGTTCCCTGCAGAGCGGAGCCGCCTCGACCACCTTATTACAGTTTATTACAGCAAAACAGCGGCAGACTAAATGAAAAGAACTTCCCAGGAGGAGGGACAGAAGATCAGGTAGTTACTAGCTGCACGTCCACCGTCACGGCTTCTGTCTGGAGGAGGAACAGTGGAGGGGTCCATTCAAGGGAAGCATTCTCAGCTTCGAAATGAATTCCAAATGACAGAGATTTTAGCATGGACTGCAGGGATGGCAGGACAAATTTATTGCACAGCTGCTGTGTGGCTCTCAGGTAATCTGAGGCCGTCGCTGCGGTCATTGGCAGGAACACACAGACCAGGACCATCATAGTCGTCGACTGCAGGGCACCAACCTTTTATTTGTTATTCACTGCATACATATTAGCATCACTATCATTGCTTTAGCAGGAACCTTCTAAATAAGCTGAATAGTCTGAAGAGCAAACACGGAGGATGATTCATGTTCTGTAGGTTAAACACGTATACGGGAGGAGAATACAAACACAGGGCTCCCAGAGTCTCCTGAAAGTATTCACACCTTAAACATTTCTACATGTTACAATCCGGCCTTCAGCAGGAAGGGAAGCGGCGCTCTGGGTCATATGACGGACCGACCCCCTGAGGTCAAAGAGAGGCATCGCTACGCAGCAGCAGAGGAAAAATAATCTAAATCAGATTAAGCTGGGGTGTAAGTGCCAGTTCTATACCAGATTTAGTTGGGGGGGGTCAATGATTTTACTCATGACGGTGTTCTGTCAGATCAGCATACCCCATCAGACCAGTATACCCATAGTCAATATGCATGCCCAAGACGTCAGATTTGCATTTATCTCTTTAGTTTTGTATGAAAAATTGACTTCAAACTACATCAAGGGTGTATATCCCTTAAGTCATGTACAAAAAATACACAATTTAAAGTCAGATCGCCATCCATTTTAAAAAACACCAAAAAGTAAGTAGTTAAATAGTTTTTTGTGCATGACTAAAGGGATACACGCCCGTTGAGGTAGTTTAAAATCTTTTTTTTCGTGCAAAACTAAAGGGTTAAACTAAAGGGATAAATGGGTATTGGGTATGCTCATCTGACAACAGCAGCACCAATAAAAAGGAACAAAAAAGGGGTAATAGTTCATTTTTCTGAAATATGTGAAGAAAAGAGCATTTTTCTGCTCTGCAATATATCATATATCAGATAAAAATCATCATCATATCATAATATTGCAAAGCTAAAGGTGCAACAGTTGAAGTTTTGCAACAGTTTATAATTTATTTATCTTGAAGTTATTTATTTTATTCAAATTGGGCAAGGACCAGTTATAGAGGGGCGCTGGCCCCTGTCTAAAGCCGCCCATAGGTCAAAGGTTAAACTGTTTCTTGAACAGGGGTGTGATTTTTATACCAGAACGTTTCATCGTCTTTGACCTCTAAAAGGATCTAAAACCTTTTTAAGGATGAGTCTGATGTCATCGCTTCATTGATGCTCTGGTTTGTAACTTTTCTCAAGTTTATTTAGCTTTATTCACATTAGAAGCATTAAAAGAACAGATGCCTTCGTTTACCAGCTGATGGGCCTTTTTGGCTCCTGAGGGCCAGATAAGTTGATAAGTGTTCCAACTTTAGCTTCTTGATTGTTGCCTTGAGGTTTTGTTTCAGTATTTCAACATAATGATCTTTCCTCCTGATGTCATCAGCCCCTCCTGCTGTTAAAGACTCCCAGAGCATAATGCTGCCACCTCTGTGTCAGTTGGGATGTTATTTACAGGCTTAAAATTTGGTCATTCTGGTCAAACTCTTCCGTTTAATCCCAACCGACCATGAAAGTCTAATCTGGCTTTTAGAAATCCATAATTTTCCTTTGGATATATTGGCTGATTTCGTCATTTTTCCAGGGTGTAACCAAATATATATAGAAGTAATGAGTTTAAGAAGTTTCCTTTTAAAGCATCCGTGGGTTTGTTAAATGAATGTCTTGAATGGTGTGTATCTGGCCTCAGCAGATGGCCGCTCACACTGAGCCTTGTTCTGCTGGAGGTTTCTTCCTGTTAAAAGGGAGTTTTTCCTCTCCACTGTCGCTACAAGCATGCTTAGTGTGAGGGATTGCTGAAGAGTCATTGAGTCGATGCAATCAGCTGGTTTTCCCAAGATAGAAAACCACTAGTTGGGTCATCTGACTGGATGATCTGGTGAACTGTAAAGTGACCTGAGATGAATTGGCGCTATAGAAATAAACTGAATAGAATTGAATTATTCTATTGAAGGCTGACAAAGCCATGATGTCAATATCTGGACTTATAGAAAGCTGTTTATAAAGACAAAAGCCGTTTAAATGTAATGAATATAATAATATTATTCAATTTTTTTTTATTAAAACTGGAAGATTTAGCATTTAGAGTTTAGACCTGAAAAGTTGTTTCCTTTCCTACAGTGAATGTGTGGCTTTAACTGGATGATGAGGTTACTGCCAGTAATCATGTCTCAGCATCTGTTTATGATGGAAAATGTCGACCTTTGTTAAAAAGTTTAAAGTCATTCCTGCTTGATGAAACCACAGAAGACCAGGGGTGTTTAGGATCTCTGAAGGCTCTTCTGTTGAAAGCTAATTCCTCTATCAGAGTTGATAAAAAGAGGAACTGATAATGTGCTCCTCTACTTTCAGGTCAGATGATATCAGCCTGCAGGGCGCTGATATGGTGAGCTCACCCTGCACCTTTACAAACCGCCACTGTGGTTAAAACTGACTCGAGCTGACTCGGTGCTCTCTGTTTCTCAGGACATTCAGGATCTCCTGCGGCGCGTCTGTGAGGCTGACTCCGTCCATGAAGTGCGTCAGTTCGGCTCGGCTCTAGTTCAACATCTGCAGCTTGCTCAGCAAAGGAGAAATGATATCACAGCCCAGGAGATGACGGCTGTGATGGAGGAGAGGGACAAATCTGTTGACAAAGTGAGTCTATCCTTTTCCACAGCATGTTTGTTTTTATCCAGACAAACATCATGTGAAAGCAAAGAAGAACTTTTCCTACGAAAACAGTCCTGATGTGAAAAAAGTTTTAAGGTTTTTTAAAGAACCACCAACAGACAGAGCATAAAGACATGCAGATATTTCTTTTTAGGTTTTTCTTCATGAGTATTTGTTAAATTCTCAGTTTAAAGCTCTTTAGTTTGAATGGAATCAAAGGCTATGTTCGCAAAGCAGGCCTTGATACTCAATTCAGATTTTTTGGAGAAACAATTTTTTTGCGTTGCCGTTCACATGCATTCATACAGCTTAAGTGTCCTGCATGCTCAGTAGAGGACATAATGACGTCACAAGCCAGCGTGCTCTCTTTTTAAAGAAGTAAACATAGATGGTAGTGCTGCAGCGCATATAGCGATCTTTCCCTACCTGAAAACTCAATCTTTTTTAGATGGTTAAATATAATTACTGCTCTCTGCATCATCGTCCACCATGGTTGTTGTTTTTTTTCCTGCTTCTGCTTAGCAAGACGCACAATAGTAACCTATGTTGAGTATTAATGGCTTTCAGGTCAAATGAATGCGACCTGGCTGTTCAGAAACAGGTCACATTTCAAAAAGATCAGATTCATATTGGATTCAGGACCACAAAGCCAAGTGGTCATTGGAAAAAATCGCATCTGAGTTGTTCAGACTGTCATGAAAACATCAGATCCAGGTCGCATATCGGCCAAAAAATCGGACTAAGGGTAACTTCAGGCTGCTGTGTGAACGTAGCCTTAGTTGGTTTAACTCAGACTTTGACTGGGCTGAGATCTTGGCCCAGTAAAGCCTTAGGACCTGATCTAGTAAAGGTTTGCATGGACGTATAACGTGCAGACTTAATAGCGCCCACACAAAACTGATCTACTAACCAGTCGCAATCAGACCTGAGCAGAACAACAGGTGTGATCGGTTTAGCTTGGTTGCTGTTTTTAAAGTGCAGAACGTATGCTGATCATCAAAACTTTAAAAATTCTGGGAGGAGGGTATATAAATAATAAATATGGAAATATCAGAGGTGGAAAGAGTACTAAAAAATTGTAATTGAGTAAAAGTATCTTTACTTTGCCTAAATTCTACTCACAGTAAAAGTAAAATTACCCATCTCAAAATTTACTCAAGTAAAAGTACAAAATTACTTCATTTAAAATGTAATTTGAGTAAAAGTTACTTAGTTACTTTGAGTTATTTAATGCAAAAAAAGGATGAGTCATGAATCGAATTGAGCACAAGGTGTTTTAATCGATTTTAAGGCGTATTTCACATGGACATCCACACTTGCAAATGATCAGCTGGGCTAAGGAACATACTTCCTCACAGCACGACAGTCACAACCTGTACCATAAAGTGCAAACAATTTTCAATTCTACTGTCCAACAGACAACACCATGATAACTAACTTACCGCCACATTTTTACGTAAATTGGATGTTGATGTTTTAAAAGCTGAAAGCTCCGTTTCGCTGGGTAGGCACATGTTGCACTGCATTAACACATTGTTCCCTTTTGTGCATTTGAGAACAAATAATCCTTCCAAATATGGCCAAGAGTTTTTCTGGCTTTCGTCTCCAGAATATGTTTCCTCTTCAGGCCTTTCCTCATCCATACTCCCTAAATTGTGATTAGCAACTGCCATCTTCCGAAGCGCAGCACTGGATTATGAGACAATACAAAGGGTAAATGCAAGGCAGGGCCACATTTAATTTTTTCACCATCAGTATTTTATTTATTTTTTTACTCAGTAACGTGAGGGGGTTTAAAATCTAGCAAAGTATAACTACTTAGGTTAAAATTTACTCGAGTAAAAGTTAAAATTACATATTCCAAAAACTACTCAGAAAATTACAAATTACTCATAAAAAGTACTCAATTACAGTAACATGAATAAATGTAATTCATTACTTTCCATCCCTGGAAATAATCCATTCATAGAACCTGAAACAGGCTGTGAGAAGAGTTTCTGGGATCATGTAGCATGTTTGAAAGTCTCTGCAGTCATTGTGGCCACTAAGGAGGTATCGGCAGAAGATTAGGAGAGTTTCTGTAAGTGAACAGATTTATTCTAGTGTAAGTCTGATAGTGGTCGCCTCCTGATCTAATATCAGACAGAGGTGTGTGTGTGTGGGGGGGGGCAATAACGTTTCCAGGTTTGTTATTGATATTTAATTTTTTATCTACCTAAGTTATCTATCTAGCTTATCTAAGTAACAGGGTCTATTATTAATTCATCATGATTAATTACATTTAATAAAGTATTTTCAATCCAAAAACTTTTTTTGCTTCTAATTCATTGAATAAATGAACACAGCAGCATATATTGTTTTTATTTGATTATCTAGGTTATTCAACCATCAGGTTAATTAAAAGTTCAAATCATTTTCTTTTAGAAAACAATTTTTTACAACTTAAAGTTTATGAACAGCAGCACTGCCTATACTAGTGCCGTC
The DNA here is from genome assembly GCA_030533445.1 of Cyprinodon diabolis. Lineage (NCBI taxonomy): Eukaryota > Metazoa > Chordata > Actinopteri > Cyprinodontiformes > Cyprinodontidae > Cyprinodon > Cyprinodon diabolis. The sequence goes on from CM060080.1 coordinate 8,377,611, forward strand.
ATGAGTTCCACGTTCTTTCCACGGAGGTTCATTTCTTTTTTTATCATTTCACTTTTTATTGGTATTTTTTTACTTTTTACATATACAGTGTACATGAACATTTCACATTCAACTTAACATATCATAAATCTTTCACTTGGGAGCTATTCCTCTATTTGACCTTTGTCCCGCCTAGTTTATCTATTTCTTTATCTTTGTCCCTGTCTTTTGTCCTGAATGTTGTCCATTTGCTCCTCTTTTCTTCCATTTGAGTTTGTTGAATTCTTAGATGATGTGTACGTTTTTCATCGCTTAAAGCTTTGCCTTTAAGAGTTTAACATTTGCTATTTGGCGAACAAACAACATTTAGTGCATTTAAATGGTATATTCCACTCTGGGTACTTTTTCTCCATGAAGGCCATATATTATGCTACATTTTGAAATATTAAATCAAAGAGGACCTCAGGGAATAATTTAGTCTGTGCAGGAAAATTCCTCTGGTATGCAGACTGCATGTACCAAAAACATCCTCATTCAACCCTCCTCGGGAGGAGCCAGGTGAGTTTCCACGCCCTGTCCTCCCAAATGCCACGCCCCCCAAACCCGCAACATTGACAACCAGTCAGAGTTTGTAAAGATACCCAGGAAGCATGAAATATTAATGAGATGAAGCCCTGAATGCTGGGCTGCTACAAACCGTTCTGGATCGCTTTTTTTCCCTTGATGACATCATCAGGGGAACGACTTTTAAACATGGCATTTTGAGCACAGGTGAGGTGGAGAAAGCCAATGATAGAGGTGAAAGGTGAACCTCCTATAAAGGCTTCAGGACGGATATGAATGTTAGACAATATTTGTAATGTGAATTTAGCATAATATGGGAGACGGTTTCTAAGACGAGCAATCCATGTTACAACCTGTTTCATCCTGGTTTTCCCTTTGAAGATGTAGACTTACATTGTTAGCTCTAAGCCCTTCATCTGTTCGATGTGGGCATGCTGGTGAAATAGTGCTGCAGCTGGATGCTGAGATTAATGTTTGCTGCCCCAAAACGAGTCACTCCTAGATGCCTGCAGTGGACCGAAGCTTGAGTTGCTGCTGGTGCTTCAGATTCATGGATGGACAAGAAAAAGGTGAATACAAAGGTTCCCACTTAGAACTTTAGTATGTATGGAAACAATTCTGGTGAATTTCCATCCATCCATCCATCTTCCTCCGCTTATCCGGGGTCGGGTCGCGGGCAGCAGCTTAAGAAGGGAGGCCCAGACTTCCCTCTCCCCAGCCACTTCTTCCAGCTCTTCAGGAGGAACCCCAAGGCGTTCCCAGGCCAGCCGAGAAACATAGTCTCTCCAGCGTGTCCTGGGTCTTCCCCGGGGCCTCCCCCCGGTGGGACGTGCCCGGAACACCTCACCAGGGAGGCGTCCAGGAGGCATCCTAAAAAGATGCCCAAGCCACCTCAACTGGCTCCTCTCGACGTGGAGGAGCAGCGGCTCTACTCCGAGTCCCTCCCGGATGACCGAGCTGGTGAATTTCATTCATTATTGCTGTATGTTTTATTATTCAGTCCCTGCGGGCGGCCTACAGCAGCAGGCTAGAGGAGGAGCAGCAGGCAGGTTGGAGACAGAAGTGATAGGTGAAAGAAAGCTCCAAGAACGAAAGTTGATATTATCAGGGAGCTGGTGAGTCCTGATTGGATGTGTTTGGAGATGGTGGCATAAACAGGAAGGGCTGCATTTGGTGGAGCATTTTTTGGTTTGTTTTAGGAGCCAGAGGGAATCGGATCAGACATAAAAATATCAGAGGGACAGCTGAGGATGTTTGAAGCCACGGTGAGAGAGCGAACAGCCAGATATTTGGGACTTGTTCACAGCAGGGGTCAAAGGTGGATCTGCTACAGAGGAGGCAGAGAACACACAGCGATGCTTGGGATGGGGAGCAATGGAGGGAGATAGTCTGCTGTGGCGCCCCCTGTAGGAAGCAGCCCCAGACGAGACGCCAAAAAAATATAAATCTAAGTCAATGTTTCTTAAAATAAACATGGCATGGCATGGCAAGAGGGAGATTTAAAAAAAAGATATTTAAAAATACTTTGCACAATTTAAAAATTGGGAAATTATTTTTTTTTTATTTCACTATTGCGCACATTTGGATTTTAATTTAACTAATCAAGACAAGTTCATGGAAGTTACGTTGTCATGGCAATGTCAAACAAGCTAGTGTGTGGAATCCCGCGCGCGGTAGCAGACTAGTAAAGTTACATAGTCCAGGGCTCGATGTTAACCATCGCCCCATCGCCCGGGGCAAGTAGTTTTTATTGTCGGGAGAGTACAAATTTCATTGCATTTGCCCGCCGGGCGAGTGCAATGATCGCAAAAAAAAAAATATTTATCACTCAAAATTACTTTAAAATCACCGAAATTCGCTGACAACGACCCACAAGCGTTGCCGGTGCCATCTTTGTTGTTTTGTACACATTCTCGCGTGATTTGAAAAAGCCGTGCGATTTTTCGCTAGATGGCGTGATTCAGCTCTTGGGGAGAGAATTCTGCAGAGCAGCAGCTGGATGATGAATTTAATCTATACTATAATACACACTAGATTAAAAATGATCAGTCAGGGATTAGGAAAATAATAATAATAATAATTGTATGCGCACAGTGTAAATATTTCTATCATATGGCAGTCTTCTGTACAGTGGTCATACATTAAAAAATGTTCATTAAATTTTTTTTCTCTTAGACATTCGAGAGGTGCATTTAAATGTTATAGAGATAAACATGTTAAATTGCAGAGTAGTAGTAGTGTACGTTTTTTTTAGATTTTTAACATTACAATTTATATTTTTCCAAGCACACAACAGTTTAAAGCAAAGTTTAGTTTGAAAAGAATGTGCAGGAAGGATTGAAAAGCATGTTAACACGGTAATGTAGGCTTGAGTTCATTATCTGACGCATGCATATACTCACCAGGAACCTGTAAACTTACTGAATTACAAAAAAACGTTTAAGAAACAAACATGTTTCATTGATATATATACAAAAATGAATATTAGGAACTATATTTATCAAACATACTGGGCAAGTAAAAATTGTTTCTGGGCAAATGAAATGTGAAAGTCACTTGCCCAAAGGACTTTATCTCCACGACCCTCAGAGCACACCTGAACATTTGGACACCTGTAACCAGGCAGGGTGCCCTGCCTGTACCTTCATATCTATTTGTGCAGTTTAATATTTAGAGTGTTATTTTGATCAATATTTGTTCAATAATGTTTAAATAGCAAAATAGTATAATTATTTACTTGTGGTTTGCCTTTGACATAAACACAGTGACTCAGGTTCATGCCAGGTGACCAAATCTATTGTGAAGTTAAATTATCCATCCATTCATTTTCCATTATCCCTGCTGAATTGGTGAGGGATGCTGGTGTCTATCTCCTGCTGTCTATGGGCGAGAGGCGGGGTTCACCCAGGACAGGTTGCCAGTCCATTACAGGGCAACACAGAGACAAACAGGACAAACAACCATTCACACTAACACCTAAGGAGGATGTAGATAAGCCAGTCAACCTAACAGTCATCTTTTTGGACTGTGGGAGGAAGCCGGAGTACCCGGAGAAAAACCACTTATGAACAGGGAGAACATGCAAACTCCATGAAGAAGGACCCAGGGCCGGGAATCGACCTGCAAACTTCTTGCTTCAAGGCAGCAGTGTTACCCACTGAGTGCTAGCCGCCTGATTAAACTGAGCGTTTTAATTAGTAGTGCATATATTCACCTGAGAACTGATGATGTCTGTGTGTTACAGACCCTGATTGCGAGCCTTGTTCATTCTATTGGCTCATAGTCTTATTTTCCAATTGAAATTTGAAATGAAAACACTTATTTCAGAATGTTTTTACAGTGTAGCTGTAATATCCACCATAGGCTGGAAAACTTAACCTATCAAATAAACCTTTACTGATGCATAGATTGAGACAGTGGCCAATGAATTAAGCAAATACAAATAAACGATTAACCTAAGAAGTTTAATCACATCTCACCAGCCCCTGTTTACACAATAAGTGATCTATGCAGAACCGATTCCTAACTGAATTCAGATGAAAATAATCCCTGGAAGCTGTCCGTGGTTGGGATGTTGGCAGCAGTTTGATCGTCACATTAAACCGACGAGTAAATCCTCCAGGGTCTGACTGGGAACAATAGGAAAGTCTGAGCCTAGTCGAAGCCCTCATTTGGATCTCATTGTGATGCTGTGAGGTGAAATAGCTCAAAGTTAAACAGACTCTCCTCAGACTGTGGTTACCTAGCCGACCGCAGTCTGTACCAACTTTTTCACGTTTTTCTCTTTTTATTAATTAGCCAAATATGCTATTTATGTGAAGTTCAGTTAAACCCCCCTCCTACACAGAGATAAAAATAGACTTTAATATGTGAAAATGTCTTGGTAAAATAATGTTTTATAATTTTGATGAATCGTAATCGTTCCAGCTCATTAAATGTTCTGGGTTCAAAGGTCAAACAGTAATACAGTGAAGCAGCTGCTGTGTTTCTAACGTTATCTTTTGGTCTTTTAGCTGTTCTCCTTAATAAATCTGCCTCAATCTGCGATAATAAAGCTAAAAACAACTTAATACGTTCTGCTTTATTATCTTCCTGGAGACGGATCCGTTTCCTGTTTATGGCATCTTATTTATTTAAAACTTTCCAAAGCTACAATTTTCTTTTTCACTTGAAAGTAAAAAATCCTCATTTTCTTTTTCCCTTCTCTCCTCTGGAGGCTGATTATGATCAAAGTTCAATTCTCAGAGTTTATTACCAAAACCTGCGGAGTGTTGGATTTATTACCCACAATTTATATACGGCTCTCTGTGGGGGTGGGGTTGAAATCAGCAGAAATGAAAAAGGACGAGCCTGGCTGTTGGTGGGATATGAGCGAAATAGAGTCGGCTGGCTGAATGTGGAGATTGGTTGGGCTCCCAGCATGCCGTGCGGCGGGTGGTGGGCTCAGAAGCCCCGCCTCCTTCTGATATTCCTCAGATGAAAAAAAGAATCAGATCAGGAGCCTTCATCTGTTTCCTTGCTGTGAGTGACAGGGTGCGGTAACCATGGTTACTTGAACGGCTCCAGCATCGTCAAACAGCAGTGGTAACCAAAGCAACTGGCTTAAAAAGACGATGGGAGGGGCAGAGGAAAGGAATGAAAAAGTTTGCAAACAGTAAAACTCCTTCTGAGTGGAGGAGCATCAGCTGTATCTGCAGCTCTGCAGAGCAGACGCTCAGATATACTGGCTAACCAGCAGAGCCACAGTCCCACCAGGAGCAGCATTATGACCACAGTCAGAGTCCAGCGCGCTCGCTTTACGATAGTGGTCCAAGGAATGGACCTGCTATGCGCTCTGACCCAAACGGCTAAAGAAGTTCATGCTGGTTCTGATGGGAGCTGCTCAGAATAAGGGACGGTCAGGGTGTCCATGCCCAACACCTTCACAGTTCCCTTCAACAAACCTATACATAAACCAGTTCAAGTTCATTTGGTAAATTAAGCCACGATATATAGAAAGAAATGGAAAACACTGGATGCAGTCCAGGTATTCTGTATGTGCAGTCAAGCTTTTATTTAGCCAAATGACACAGAACTTCAGAAACACACTGGAAAAACAACCTAGAAATAAGTCAAAATTTTTGAAATTATATGCATACACCCTTAATCTGAGTAGGTAAGTGAGATAGTTGACCAATGGAATGAATGCTTTTACTCTTGAAATAAGATTTTTAGATAAAATGCACTTGAAATAAGACAATGCGATTGTGTTTTCTTATTTTAAATGTAATCTTTTTCCTCCTCAATCCAAGAAAAATTGCACTTATTTTAAGAAATAATGACTTATCTAGATTTAGATTTTTTCCAGTGCATTCAGGAACATTCAATTTCTGCTGAAAAGATCTGGATCCAAAATGATTTCTTCCATTACTCAGTCATTCCGAGATATTTCCACAGATAGCTTGGATGCTTTAGCTCCATGAGTGGCTTTAAATGTGAAGCGGACGTGGCTGACGTACGGGCTTTGTTAGTTGATCAAACTCCAGACTGGCATCAGAAATCCCAGCGGATGAGTCTGAATGGAGCAGAATGGTACTCGGAGCAGACATGCTGCTCTGTCAGGCTGTTTGCTGTAAAATCTGACGTTATCCAATGAAAAGTGTCAGCCAGCTGACCTGCATACTCCTTGAACACCCGCCCAGGTATGTTATCGGGGCCTGGGGCCTTCTGCGGGACTCTCCTCAGAGTTTTCCTCACTTCAGCTATGGCATCAGAAATCCTCCTCTCCCTGATGGGGTGCTGTTTAGTGCCTCAAACCTTCTTAAGAAGTTGTTTAGGCCATTTAAGCCTACTTGCGGTCCTCAGTGCCTTTCTGTCACCAGACTTTAAAAAAAGAGAGTTACAGAAAAATATACTGTATCACAGCTCCAGCACATATCAATGTGCAAAACGTGAATGCTTTAATGTGAACAAAAAAATTAAGAGTAAACTCTTTCTACTAAAGAATAAACTTTTTTTAGAAGCATTATAACTTGCCACAATGCTTACTTTATTATAGATGGATGGATAGTTTATATGTTTGGCATCAGTGTTAACATCTGTTCCTCACAGTGGTCCTCAGTGAACTCAGCGGGTTTGTGTTAATGGCCAGACACATGGAAAATTAGAGAGAACATTGATTGAGGTTCTAACTGTCACTTTCCGGTCTCCTGTATATATTTCTAGTTAGTATGTTATACTGAGGTTTGCAGGACTGTTCATGAGCTGCTATCAAGGATTAAGACCCAGTATTTCACTGCATGTTATTAGGAGAAGGGTTTTGGTAACGTAACCCTCAGCTGTCGTTAGGTATGTGGACAGTCCAACTAGGGGAAAGTAGTCACATTATGCTTTTCTCACATACATATAACCCAGAGGATTGATACTGCCTGCAACAACCCACTCTAAATCCCACTGTTTTCATTAGAGTAAACTTACCTACCCGTCTATCTACTGACCTACCTGACTACCTACTGACCTACACACAAACCTACTGATCTACTCCTCTACCTACTGACCTACCCGCCTACCTACTGACCTACCCATTTACCTACCTACTGACCTACCCGCATACCTACTGAGCTACACAGCTACCTACTAACCTACCCACCTACCTACCTACTGACCTACCCATCTACCTACTGACCTACCCACCTACCTACCTACTGACCTACCTACCTACTGACCTACCCATCTACCTATTGACCTACCATCTACCTATTGACCTACCCTCCTACCTACCGACCTACCCATTTACCTACCTACTGACCTACCCGCATACCTACTGAGCTACACAGCTACCTACTAACCTACCCACCTACCTACCTACTGACCTACCCATCTACCTACTGACCTACCCACCTACCTACCTACTGACCTACCTACCTACTGACCTACCCATCTACCTACTGACCTACCCGCCTGCCTACTGACCTACCTGTCAACCTACTGGCTTACCCGTCTACCTACTGATCTACCCGTCTACCTACTGATCTACCCGTATACCTACTGACCTACCCGCCTGCCTACTGACCTACCTGTCAACCTACTGGCTTACCCGTCTACCTACTGATCTACCCGCCTACCTACTGACCTACCATCTACCTATTGACCTACCTACCGACCTACCCATTTACCTACCTACTGACCTACCCGCATACCTACTGAGCTACACAGCTACCTACTAACCTACCCGCCTACCTACTGACCTACCTGCCTACCTACTGACCTAACTCCTTCACTCCTTTTAGGAAGCTAGTCATAATGTTAAGCCTGCTCCGTCTACATGTAGAGGAATAGTTACCTAGCTTTTAGCCCAAACGTAACAAATAAGAACATGGTTTACTAAAGCTCTGTGCTCTAAGGAGATTTGAAGCTTGTCAAGTCTTGGCTGCATAAAGAAAATAAGAAATGACAAAATGAGATCAAGTTAAGAAGCGGTGTATAGAACTGAAATGTAAAATCTGTATCAGGACTAAGAGTTTATTCCATCTGTAGTCTCTGTGGGATGAGTGTGCTGCTGCCTCCTCATGTTGAACTCTGCAGCTCTAGCGGCTTCATACGGACAGACTTCAGCTGTTGTCTGAGCTGTACCTCTGACCCACCCCTCATTCGCACATGTGGCCTAACATTTTAACCTCCCTCTGATTCCTGCCTCCTTCAGCCTCACCAGCTTATCAACTTTACTTCCAGTGACCCCCACCAATAACACTGCTTCACTGTCTTTTAACAACCATCCCCATTACGTTAACACCACCCCTCAATGGTAACACCTTAATCCTGCCTTCATTCCAGTTCTGCGCCGCAGTGAAATATGTTTCAAATGCTGCCATAATCCTCAGAGAAGAAGAAGAAAGAGCACTCCACGCTGGAGGATCCCTCCCCTCCCCATCCTCTCCACCCCTTGTTGCTCGCGGATTCCTCATTCCCTCCTTTCATCTCTCAGGGATTATCTCCCCCAGCAGCTGGGGGTTCTGGGAAATATTAGAAAGAGGGGGTGGGTTATTCCTGAACGCTCCAACCCATACGCCAGATGGAGCTTCCTGCTCCTTTCTGAATTGATATCAGGTAATTACAGGTTATCACAGCTCATCTGGAGCTGCTGACCACCTCACTCCCTGACAGGAGCCCCAGAAGCAGACATACAGGTTGATTTAAACACAATTACCCCGAGCGACCAGGAGGACAGAAACAGCTGGAATCACTTGTTGACAGGTGCATGAGACATTAGAGCTCTTTATTCCACTTTTAATTAGTTTTTAGCAGCAGCAATACAGAATAAATCCATAAATTAGCTTTTTACAACTTCAATAACTTGTATAACTTTAATAAGTATGAATTTGATTAAGAGCACTTGAATGAAAACTGAGCGGCTCTTTGTAGGAACCGCAGGCTGTTCTTGTTCTCCCTGATTTTAATAATGAATCCCCTCTAAGCTGAAAAACTTTTCCTTTTTGTTTCTAAATGAGATCAGTGGCTGAGGTTTGATCTTGGTCTTATAGCCTCATTTCTGACTCCTGCTGTCAGTGCAGAGCGGGTTGGGAGGGCTCAGAGCGCTCTGTGTCGTTCTGACATGACGGTTAGTATCAGGAAACCCAACCCTAACTGTGACCAATTGATCTGCAGACAAGCTGGGTTACCACACATGGTTTGGACATAATCCAGTGCCCTGATTCTTTAAACTCTCATTCTCCAAATCAACACAGATTGTTCCAGAGCAGGAACCTGAGATGTTGGTCAGCGATGCGTTCTGAACGCTCAGAGCGGCTCCAGCAGTACGGACGTGTCTCTGGTGGATGACGGTCGGATTCGGTGGTACTTCATCTAGGTGGGCAGAGAGCAGCAGTGCTGGTGGGGGGGGATTTACCACTAGGCAATACTATGCATTTGCTTATGGCCCCAACTTCCTGGGGCCCCATAAAACTCTGTTTACACGTGTGGTTAATACAATTATTCCTTATTTGTGCACACCCAAACCCCGAGCCCCCCCCCCCTTTTTTTTCTGCTACTGGAGAGTTTGGTGCCAACATCTAAAAGCAGTGAACTCTGCTCTCCAGAGCAAGTAGATTGGTAACCCCGCCTCCTGCTCTCCTCTATCTTGTCTGCTGTCATGATTCATGCAGCTATTATTTCATCCAAATGAAAAATGGAGAACAGATAAGCAGATCATGGCTTGTCTGCAGTGAAAAGAAGGACTGGGTTATTTACTTTTGCCTTTTGGAAACACAGGAAGGAGCAATCAGCTAAGTGAGCTTAGTGCTTGGAAAAAATCTTTCATTCCTTTTGAGACAGCATGAAAAGTCAGCTGAGTACAAAACATAGAGAGGAAAACAACAAGAAGAGAGGGACAAAACCTAGAACAGATAATGGATGTCTATTCTATTAACATTTCTCTATCTGTAGAATGGGTCTGTTTTATGTGTTGTCTTCTCAGTTCAGAGAGGCCCCTGCTTGTCTTTGCCTAGGGCCCCAAATTTTCTAAATCCACCTCCGAGTGCTGGGGAGAGACAGGGGGGTCAGTTCTGGAGGTTAGGGGGGACAGCAAACGGTCCCTCTAGTCCAGGGTTTGGCAACCCAAACTGCTCAAAGAACAATTTTGGACCAAAAAAACAAATCTGTCTTTAGCCGCAAAAATGTTAAAGTCTTCTATAAGCCTCATATGGCGACACTAAGTTTATTAGCTCACTATAAAAAAGCTTATATCTATAATAAGCATTCATGATTAAATGTTTATCTAGGAGCAAATGTCACATAAAGTGACTCTGCTTTACCATATTTGATGATTTAAGTTTAAATTCCATTACAATATTAATGTATTAGGTTTGGCTGCATTGATGAAATTATAAAAACACAATAAAGAAATCAGATTGTTGGTGTTATTTTTATTTTGAGGATTCCCATCCCTGCATCAGAGCGCTACCTGTTGGATCTATGAATGGTCTTCTATGCTTGCAACCAAACTAGCAGCAGTAGTGGAGTTTAGAGATGCAACCCGCTCCTTAAATCCATCTTTGCTCTCCTCTAATTTATCCAGAAGTTCTGCAATTGCACTTTTTCTCTCCCTCCCAGCTTGGTGGTGGGCTGCATATTTAGCAGGCCTTCCCTGGAAAGGCCTTTCCAAATTTGATAACTTCTCATTAAATGCAAACATACAAGCAATCCTTACTCATTTATAATGAAAGCAAATGATTCGCTCCATTCTTTGAATCCTCTGTTCTCATCAGCTATCTTCCTTTTTTTCCCGTTTGGATCCATGGTCAGAGACACACCCACCACTTTGTTTACAACAGCCACCTGCCTTGCACCTCCCCGCGCTGAAACCTGCTGCAGGGCTTGACAGAAATGTTTTCATTTATTGTTTAAATTTATTTATTATACTTTTTTGCAGCATTGTGAACATAAGGAATTTTTTTGTGACCAAAGAGAGAAAGAAATCCATCTTTTCCATTTTCATAGATTTTTGAAAAAGCTCCATTAAGCTGCAAGGGGGGCATTAAAAAGCCGAGGGTTGCCGACCCCTGTACAAGGGCTGAATTAAAATGGCTTTTTTTTAAACATTTCTCTATATTCCATTTTAACTGAAAAAAGCTTTGTCTCGGCTGCATTTCTTTAAACCTAAAACCTTTAAACCTTTTTTTTATTTATTGAAAATGATTGTAGATCAGATTTTTTATTTTTTATGATAAATTAACAATAGTAATCATTTAAGGTTTAAAATTAAAAATGGTGTTGCTGCAGAAGAACTAGGTTCCCAGCAGGAGTTTGCAGTTGGTGTTTCAGTAAGGCTGCTCTATACGAGACCAGGCCAAGCAGGAGCAGGAAAACGTTGATCCATAGTCCACCTCATTTCCTCCTATTCAGAAACGGACAGATGGAGAGAGACATGGTAGAAATGTACGACTCCTGACCTAGAAAATTGATCTTTCTGTCGGGTTCTGTTGCATCGTTAGAGTTGGTTTATCAGTGACGTAGATCCAGATGCCCTCACAAAACAGCTATTAGTAAATCTCCCTGTTCCTCACTAACAAGGATGCTTAGCAACAGGCTGATATGGTTTTATTTTCTAAACTGAAACTATTTTCTAGGTGTATGTCTGTGTCTGGAAGAACTCTGTATGTCGGTAGCTGCTCTAGTCTTTTTGTTCTTATTTGGAGGGAGAGCGAAGTTTAGCGTACCCCATTACTGCCTGCTTTAATTAATCCAGACAGAGTTTTTTTTTTTCTTCCAGGTCTTTAAAGGCAGATTAATTGGAAGCAATAAGCTGTTACTTTGGCTGAGACACCATCCTGGAGAGAAATATCAGCTGTGCTGCTGCCACCTTTGTTTCTAGATGTTGGAGCTTGGCCTGTTTTTCAGTGGAGACAGTTGCCTTTTGTATCTATGCTTCTTTTTCTATCTCTTCTTCTCTCTCCTTGAACCCCAGTCGGCCTCAGCAGATGGGCGCTCACACTGAGCCTGGTTCTGCTGGAGGTTTCTTCCTGTTAAAAGGGAGTTTTCCTCTCCACTGTCGCTACAAGCATGCTTAGTGTGAGGGATTGCTGAAGAGTCAATGAGTCGATGCAGTCAGCTGGTTTTCCTTAGATAGAAAACTTTGAATCTGGATGATCTGGTGAACTGGAAAGTGCCTCGAGATGATAAATGAATTAGAGCTATAGAAATAAACTGAATTGAATTGAAGTGTATGGATTCCTCTTATGCCGCTGGCATACAGTTGGTCAATTGGACTTTTCCCCAAATTTACCAACCTTTTGATGATGAACATACAGGAAGAATAAAAACAATGAATTTAATTATTTTTTGCTTTTTTATACAAACACAGTAATTCTCATCTTTCCATGTGAAGTGAGGACCATGTGACTCCCAGGTTCTTTTTACTTTCCAACCCTTTCTATGCCCTAAACTGACAATAACCATAACCCAACCAGTACAGCACAAGCTGACCTTTATATAACCCTAACCTGATTTACTTTTCGCTCCTCTACCTCGGTGTCTCCGAACCTTTTTTGAGTTGTTTACCCCTTTGGACATTTTGTCTTACCATGACATAACTCCCTTATAATCAAATTTAAGCTTGATGAATTGTGAACAGCTTCTTCAGCCGAGGATCAGAATGCCAAGGTCCCCACCCTCGACTGCCACACATCACACATTGCACCCAACCCCTTTTGCCCATCCTACAGATGCTGAGCCCATTGGAAGGGGGACCCATGTTTCTTCCTCTGGCTGTGCCTGGCTGGGCTCCATGGGTGAAAGCCCCACCACCAGACACTCGCCATAGTGCCCCACCTCCAGGCCTGGCTCCAGAGTGGGTCCCCCTGTGACCTGCGTCTGGGTGAGGGAACAAAAGGTCCATTTGTTTACTCATCATAACAGGTCTTTAGGCTGCTCTTTGTCTGATCCCTCACCTAGGACCTGTCTATCTTGGGTGACCCTACTAGACAGCATAGCTCCTAAGTTCATTGGGACACTCAAACCCCTCAGCCAAGATAAAGTGGCAGCCCAGGGAAGGGATCTACATTCCTACCCTCATCTATGGTCATGAGCTATGGGTCATGACCGAAAGATCGAGGTCCCAGATACAATGAATTTTGTCCGTAGTGTGTCTGGGCTCTCCATTAGAGATAGGGGGATCGGGGGTGGGGGGGTGGGGGGGGGGGGTGATCAGTCTTCCGGGGAGGACTCAGAGTAGAGCTGCTGCTTCTCCATATCGAGAGGAGCCAGTTGAGGTGGCTCGGGCATCTGGTTAGGATGCCTCCTGGACGTCTCCCTGGTGAGGTGTTCCAGGCACGTCCCACCAGGAGGAGGCCCTGGGGGAGGCCCAGGACACCCTGGAGGGACTATGTTTCTCGGCCGGCCTGTGAGCGCCTTGGGATTCCCCTGGAGGAGCTGGACCAAGTGGCTGGGGAGAAGGACGTTTGGGCCTCCCTACTGAAGCTGCTAGATGATAAAATGTCTGGGAATGAAACAGTTTTTAGTTTTTATCAACTCCAGTAGGGGAAGTTGTTCAATAGCTTCTTGTTTAATGTTTAGTTTCATTAAAAACTTCAACTAGGTTTAAAAAAGGATGACATGCAGGAAAAACTCAAGTTAAAGTTTTAATAAAAACATTTGGCAGACATGAGAGATGAAATTAGGACGTTTGTTGCATCTACATGGAAAAGACGGAACAATGGCGAAGGAATACAGGCAGCTTTAATCTGCCAACAGAACTCTTCCCAGAACCTTTGGAAGCCACCTTAATTCCAGGAACTTAAAGCTCTCAGAGCAAAAAGCCATGAGACTGAATATTTCCACCGTTTCCATTCTAAGATCTGATCGATTTTAACGGTGCTATGTGACTGACCAATCCATCCTATTTCCTGATCCGGGTAACAATTCCTGTACAGCCCTGGAGCAACGTCATTGAAATGGCTTCAACCAACCAACTAGAGGAAGATGTTTCCAGATGATATCAGTAAATAAGAGAGGAGGAGGATCATTGGTCAGAAACTGAAGGAAGAACGGCAGAAAATGTGAGAGGAAGAAAAGGTGCAGATTTTCTGGGATCAATCAGACAGCAGGAGAAACGAGAACCAAAAGGAGGGGCAGAAAGGAGCAAAGATGAACAACTTGACTTAGACTTTAAGGCCTTCAGTCTACAGGGAGGAGGGAAGGGTGAGCGCTGTGGAGAGAATGAACCAGCAGAGCATTTTCTAAACATTTGGTCCAATGCTAACTGGTCTGCACTGGTGCAGCACTTTATTTTATTGATTGTGTGAGAAAGACTGACCCCTCTCTCTGTGTGTCTGCAGTGTAAATGGCTGAAAGAGGACCTGCTGCAGCAGAAGGACCAATCAGTCAGCCAGGTAAACACTTCCTGATGACTTTAACTCAACCTACTGGACATGAAGCTGCATTACTCCTGTCGATCATTCATCGGTTTTTCCTCCTGCTTCTGTTATTTCTCTCATTCTTCTGTCACTGATTACGGCTCCCATCTTTCATGTAGAAACATGTCGTCTGTGTTTATCATGTTTATAATGTATAAACAGTGGAGAGGAAAGACTCCCTTTGAACAGGAAGAAACCTCCAGCAGAACCAGGCTCAGTGTGAGCGGCCATCTGCTGAGGCCGACTGGGGTTCAAGGAGACAGAAGCAGAGACACAAAAAGCAACTGTAAAAGGCGGCCCCGTCCAGGAAACACACAGCCAGGCAGACGAGCTCCGAGCCAGCTCCCATGTCAGAGGATGAAGAGAGCACATCCAGTTATTCACAGTCAGAGAAACAGGACTACACTGGAAAACAGGCAAAGCTCCAACATCTATAAACAAAGGTGTTGATGGAAGCAGCACAGCTGATATTTCTCTCCAGGATGGAGTCACAGCCAAACAGGAACAGACCAGATGAAGCTACTATGAGAAAAAGCAGAGAGAGCAGAACGTTAGAGATTGAACTAACAGATTCTGCAGAGTGGGAGAATAGAGATAGAATGAAGCAGAGTGATGGAAAAAGGGGTCCCTATGTCCTCCAGCAGTCTAAGCCTATAGCAGCATAACTATAGCACCAGCATAATGACTGGAGTGTGAACTTTGGGAAGGTTTAACAGATGGAATCCTAAAGCACTGCTCTGTCTCTGGTTACCATCTGCACATGGGTCACACACCAAATAATTAGATGAATTAAAAGGCAGGACTAGGTCCTCAGATGACACCCTGCCATAGAGAAACATTTTCCATTTCTGTCCAGATAAAATCTTCAGTCCTAAAAACTTAGAATTCAGGCTGGTTTATGGATCCTTTATGTGCAGATATCTCCTACCTGCCTGCATGATCCTGGCTAACATGTTTAGCTTCCTGCTAAAACCCTGCACCTGTCTCTTTGCTTAAGGCTTAAAGCTCAAAGACTAAAACACAGTAAAGAAGAAGGAATCTCAGACAAGAAGAGAAGAAGGAATCTTTTTGTGCTAACAAATGTTCTCTTGCATCTCTGCCTGCATCCTTTTTTTTCCTGAAATAAATTAAATTTTGTTATTAATGTATCTCTGCTCTGTGTATCCCCCTCAAGCCTGTTAATTAGGCTGGGCTCTGGGGGGATTAGAACCGAGAGAGCATTTTAATTTCACACAGAAACATCAGCAGCTGCCGTCAAATTAGCGCCAGACACTCAGTGAGCTGCTGAAAATCCTGCAACCCGAATCACAAACCAGCGTCTCTGGATGAACGTTTAAGTCAGGCTTTTGAACCGATTTTCACCGAAACTTTCCAGCTAATGAAAGTAATGAAAGTTTCAGCAGCTATGCTGACATCAGAGCTCTGCTGCATGCTTTAAATGATATGCACTATAAAAATCAATCACAGGAGCACAATCTATGGAAACATTCAGGAAAATGTCTCCTTTAATTCAGATTCATAAGGATAAACCTTCCCTGTTATGAAAGATGAAGCCACAGACCATCAACATGATGTTGATGATCCTCCTCCTCAGACCCTGGAGCGATCAGATGACTTTTATTCAGGCTCATTTCAGCAGAAGAATAAAGCTTAGAGCACCTAAAGGTTGTAGGACATTGGCCCCAAATGGCCCCAGTTTGTGGCCCCTAGCAGGCTGTTTGGAAGGCATCCCACAACCTCCAGACTACAGTGACTTTAAATGAAACCAAAGGTTTATTAGTTTGTCTTTTAAAGATGACAGTGAGGTTATTAAAGGAGAAGTCGGGTCAGCAATGAATAAATCAATGGATCCTTATTTATACCTGAAACTAATACGTTTGAGTTTGAGTCTGGGAGCAGCCATTTTTGTCCAAATGTAGTAACCCCTCCCTCCTGCCATCTTCCAGCAGTGATGTCACGGTGCGGTAAGCCTAGTGCCATTCTCCCCGCTTTGCAAGCAAAATCAATGGGAACTACTAGACACATCTGCAATCAACAACAATTATTGAAGATTTCCAGAGGACTTCACCATTGAAATTCACCAGAGCTATAGTGAAACTGACAATGCCCACGTGCATGGTAGCTGGATGCTGGAATACATCGGGTAAAAGTGGAAAAAAAAGAGTTATTTCACCTTTCTGATTCCTGATCCTCCACGGACAGGTTGGTCGTTGGATTGCCAACTTGAAGAGGAAGGATTTGCCATCGAACTTCTGGCCAGAGAAAAAACACGTAATATGTAGCCAACATTTGGAAGAAGAATGTTTTCAAGATGACTTGGATAATAGCGCGTTGGGACAAACACCAGATACAGCACTGGGACTTGATTAACAGCCGATACCGCACCGTGACGTCACAAACCAGTAGGTGGCAGTAGTGTTCTTTGACAAACATGGATGCCTCCAGTAAAGCTCATTCACATGAAAATTACTCTGAATTCAAAACACTTATCATTTATTGAACAGTATGTAATAATTTCAGATTTAAAGTACTTTCAGAAGTTTGAATTCTGAATATGAGCGGACTTTTCCTTTAATGCAGCAGCATTCAGATGCTGGTCAGGCTGAAGGACTGTAGAGGAAAACAGGAAGAAAAACATCTAAACCTTTGAGTTTAGATGTAGCGTCAGCATAAAGGATAGAGGGAGGCAAGTTCTGGAAGCATCTCTGTTGGTTTTCATGTGACTGCAGAGCGTTGTGCATCCGTCAGATTGGACGTAGCAGTGAGTTCCTTCCTGCAGCAGTGGTTTGGCTCCATTATGGCGACCAGAGAGTTCTGGGTCGTCCTGAAAGTTTGGGCCCCGTTGGAGAAGACGGGTGAGAGAATGATCCTCTGGTCAGCCCTGCTGCAGCTGTTTCTGTACGCAGCTGCTGACCTCAGCCTGCCTGCAAAGATCAGGACGATCTGATGTGTTTCAGCAGAGGTGGAGGGAGTTAACTCCTCCCCTGCACCCTCAGGAAGAGGTCTGGTCTGGGTGCCATTCTGAACGGTTTCCAGCTCCCCACATCATCATCATCAAACTACACTAAGGCAGTTTGATGATCATACATTTCATAAAGTTTAGAGCAAACTAGCCTAGCCGATGCTCTGAGGTGGAGCAGAGAAGAGGGACAGAGATTCTGTCTACTGCAGCCTTTTTTTAACCTGATTCAGCAGATTTAGTTTCTGTACCTGATGCAGATGAGACCACAGAAGAATGAAATCACGATTTCTGATTATAGTTAGAGGATCTGTGCTTTGGGTCAACAGTCCAGTGTAACTGCAAGTGTGGAAATGATGTAAAGAAGTGACTCCAAGCATGTTGGACAAAGATTTCAGGTTTTTCAGGGGATAAGAGTATCTGTGAGAATGAAAGGAAAAAGATGTAGGAGATGCTGGTGAGGTGAGAGAGCAGATAGAGATGAAGAGGCTGAGCTGGAGAGGCCAGACTGAGAGGGTTAGGATGTGGACAGAGGAGAACATCTGGAGCAGCTGGAGCTACCAGGCAGGAGAACTAAAGGAGATGTTAGTGTGACAGAAGAAGATGCAGTTAGATGAGTCCCTGTGGCGAGCTCTGAAAGGAAAAAACAAAGCTGGAGGGAGAAGCAGTTAGAGCAATTAGTTAGAAATGTAATAGTTAAATGTAGCAGAATCATCTTTTTTTTTATTACAGTGTCCAGTCTGGCAATGAGGCAATAAGAATAATTGTCTTGATGCCAAAAAGAGCCCAACAGATTTTACTTTCACAAATGGAGCAGTATGGCAATTGCCATATTGCTCCACTTGTTTCATGCATATAAATTGCTTTATTATAATTATGCAGGGAGTTTTACAGTTTATATGGACACTGCAATGTAAATAGAGCAGAAAAACAGAAGAAGAAAAGGAAAAAAGAAAACAAAAAAAGAGAAAAGATGAAAGAAAGAAGAGATAGAAAGGAGACAATGACAAAACATTTTCAGTCTGCTTCATCACCTGTAACGAGATGAAAAAAGAACAGCACAACCGGAAGACATGGTACGAGACATACAATAAAGCAACACCTTGAAACTATCGCTAAAGTAATATTATTAAGTCTGATATATACTCTGTGTAGCAGAATCATCTAATTTCTCCCTGAGATGGAGGCTCCCTATCAACAACGCCCGGTTCCAGTTCTGCTCTCTAACCTAGAAAGTGCAATCCAGAACTACATCGCTGCAGCTCTCTAGCCTGCATTTACTTCCTGGTTTCTGAGCCAATCATATGAGGGCTCCCAGGGTCACAGCATTAAGTAAAAAAACTGAGGTGCCATCATATTCAAACACCTGTAGCTTTCGGAAACTCACTTTGAGGAGAGAGTCAGACTCTGCAGAACGTCTGGAGCTGATTATGTATAAAAAGGCTTATGATATTAAGCTGATTCTCTCCTCGTTTCCTCCTCCTGGATCAGCTCTTCCTCCTTTAATGTCTGCTCCTGATCACCTCCACTGTTTGTTTTAAAGGTCAGAGCACGTTCCCTTTCTTCCCTCCCTCTTTAAGTTCGCCTCCTGCTCTCTTCCTCTGCCTCTAACGTGGCCAATAAAGAGCCTCTGGTTTTAGTCTCCTCCCCCATCTTTCCTCTGCCTCCATAATCTGCCCTCATCATGTCAAAGGTCCCAGCGCAGTAGTTTTATTACCTCCTCCCACCACTCTTCCTTTCTGTCATTGACCTTAACTCCTCATGCTAAAGGTCAGCTCTGTGTCGCTCCTGCTTACTGATCACCTCATTTGAAAATTATTCTGATTAATAAGGCTGGCAGCCCTTTTGAAGCATGTCCTCTGGCCCGGCTGGAAAAGACACATATTGACTCTCTGGGTTTGGTTCCTCTTTTGATGTCTCACTTTAAACTCTCAGACCTTGGAGGCTTTAATTAGAATAGAGCAGGAGGCAGAGGAGGAGGCGAGGGTCAGGCCTGTAATCCCTGCTGGAGTCAGCCTTAACAGAGTTTTACCAAAGACAGTGAGACACGGGGTCCTGGAAGAGGCAGGAGGCAGCCGGTGTGGGGAACCTGTAGGAATTCAGTAATGGTAAACAGACTGTACTGGTTCTGGTGCCGGACAGATGCCCAACAATACCATCTGTTCTGGTTTCCAGCTCACTCAATGTTTGACCCTGATCTAAAAATAAAAATATGTTAAATCATGCTGGTAACATCTGGCATTCATGATTCTGTTAAGCATCATATCATCTAGGGTCACTTTTTAGATCAACCAGATCATCACAGTCAGATTAAAGGTTGAAAGGTTCTATCTAAGGAAAACCAGCTGATTGTATCGACTCTTCGACTCTTCAGCAATCCCTCACACTAAGCATGCTGGTAGCGACAGTGGAGAGGAAAAACTCCCTTTGAACAGGAAGAAACCTCCACCAGAACCAGGCTCAGTGTGAGCGGCCATCTGCTGAGGCCGACTGGGGTTCAAGGAGACAGAAGCAGACATAGAAATATAATATAGAAGCACTGATCTATAAATACTTTCTATGTTAGAAAAGCTAACAGTAAACTAGCTCCAAAGGAGGGTCTGTCAGGGAAACAAACAGTTAATCAGACGAACTTTGAGCCAGTTTTCAGTCAAGGCTTGAGCTCCAACATTTAGAATAGAATAGAATAGAATAGAAAATCCCTTTATTCAATTGGGAAATTCTAGTGTTTCTAGTGTCAGCAGCAAAAAAGATTATAGAAAAAAATGTCACACAAATATGGACCTTAGAAAAATGTATAATAACATAATAGTGAAGAGTTAAATGATAAACAACAAAAATACTGTACTGTGAAGTGTTTTAACAATTCATCAACTGAGGTGTTGATGGAAGTAGCACAGCTGATATTTCTCTCCAGGATGGAGTCACAGCCAAACAGGAACAGACCAGATGAAGCTACTATGAGAAAAAGCAGAGAGAGCAGAACGTTAGAGATTGAACTAACAGATTCTGCAGAGTGGGAGAACAGAGATAGAATGAAGCCGAATGATCAAAAAAGCTCCTAGCACCAAATTTAGTAGCTTTTTCCTGCTACTGGAGACTTTGGAGACATCTAAAAGCAGCGAACTCTGCTCTCCAGAGCAAGTAGATTGGTAACCCCGCCTCCTGCTCTCCTCTATCTTGTCTGCTGTCATGATTCATGCAGCTATTATTTCATCCAAATGAAAAATGGAGAACAGAGAAGCAGATCATGGCTTGTCTACAGTGAAAAGAGAGCACATCCCGTTAGTCACAGTCAGAGAAACAGGACTACACTGAAAAACAGGCCAAGCTCCAACATCTAAAAACGAAGCTGTTGATGGCAGCAGCACAGCTGATATTTCTCTCCAGGATGGAGTCACAGCCAAACAGGAACAGACCAGATGAAGCTACTGTGAGAAAAAGCAGAGAGAGCAGAACGTTAGAGATTGAACTAACAGATTCTGCAGAGTGGGAGAATAGAGATGGAATGAAGCAGAATGATGAAATGAGGGTCCATATGTCCTCCAGCAGTCTAAGCCTATAACGGCATAACTATAGAGATAGCTCAGGATAACCTGAGCTATCTCTAACTATAAGCTTTATCAAAAAGGAAAGTTTTAAGCCTTAAAAGTAGACAGGGTGTCTGCCTCACGGACTAAAACTGGTAGTTGGTTCCACAGGAGAGGAGCCTGATAACTAAAAGATCTGCCTCCCATTCTACTTTTAGAAGTTCTAGGAATCACTAGTAAACCTGCAGATTAAGAGCGAAGTGCTCTGTTAGGAACATAAGGAACAATCAGATCTCTGATATCAGATGGAGCTTGGCCATTTAAGGCTTTATATGTGAGAAGGAGGATTTTAAATTCTATTCTGGATTTAACAGGAAGTCAATGAAGAGAAGCCAGGATGGGAGAGATATGATCTCTCTTTTTCATTTTCATCAGAACTCTGGCTGCAGCATTTTGGATCAGCTGAAGGCTTTTAACTACAGTTTGTGGACTTCCTGATAGTAAAGAATTACAATAGTCCAGCCTTGAAGTAACAAATGCATGGACTAGTTTCTCAGCATCACCTCTGGACAGGAGATTTCTAATTTTTGCAATATTCCTCAGATGAAAGAAGGAAATTCTAGAAACCTCTTTGATATGGGATTTAAATGACAGGCCTTTGGTTCAGGCCTGTAGTAACGTTGGAGCTGATGTAAAATAAATCCTCATCATAAGGTGTGTTGACATTTATGTTCATTAATTAGGCTGTTAGTGAATTAATTAAGCCTTTATTTAAACACTCCGTTCCAGTGTTATCCAGAACCTGATATCCGTGCTGCCTGCTGGGTCTCCATATTACAAGCACAAACACACACTCTGTCAAGTGTTGTTCTACATCTTAAATCCCTGACATACATTTTTATGTATTATTCACTCAGTTCATCGTACTGAAAAGTCGTCGTTTAATTAAAGCATTAGCAGTTTAAACTCCGGTGCCGAGGATTATTGTTTGTTCTTTCTGCTGCTCATCCAGACCTGACTGCTATCAGAGGTGACTGTTGTATTTTTGTTTTTTTAAATAAGGAGGAGCTGCTGAGGCTGCAGAAGGAGAGAGATGAAGCTCTGGACCAACAACGTCAGCTTGAGGCCCAAATCCAAGCATTACTAGCTGATCCCAGGTTAGCTACCGTCACCAAGTCCACCTTTAGGAAACATCTGAAACTGCTTTTTTCAGATTGTTTTCGCTCCTCTTCGATCTATCTGCTCAAATTCTATAAATGGAAACAACAAAAGTTAGTCTATAGACTAACAAGACCAAACTGAGGGTGTTTGACCAAACAATACAGCTAATGGCTAGTAGTCCACTTATCTGTACCTGTTTCTACTGAGCGCATCGGCTCCTGATTCTTTGCTTCCATATATCCTCTCTGCTCTGTGTCTTCAGAGTTAAACTTCAACTTCTCAGGTCTCTGAACATCAGCCTGATGCCTCCACATAACAACAGAAATCCCCACACTAATTAAAACACTAATTAAAGCAGCAAAATATCCCTTTACTCCAGGTATCATCTCTGCTTATAAAGGGTTGGCAGAAACCAACGATCTTTAGACCTTGAAACCACATTTCTACATACAGTATAGAAAGGAATATAATAGAATGAAATAGAATAGAACAGAAGATGCTAAACATTGATTTTTCCAAATGTTGAAAGTGCAAACATGCTGTTAAAGGTGTAGTTGTAGCTTTGAATAACAGATTCACACAAGAATAGAATTTAATGAAGATCAGCAATCAGAAAAGTTAAAAATAAACACACACGCAGTGCAAATAACTGCATTTATGTATAGAAACACTTATGGAGCAGAAATAAATGGTTCACCTCACATTTTATGCTACCAACATTAACGGCTGGGAGCAGCTTGTTGCATAACCTGAAGGAAGTCAGAAATGTCTTCTTGTTCATGATGAGGAGAAAAGAAAAGGAAAAAGTTTGTTTATTAAAACTTGACAAGAAACTGAGCTGCTGAATTTGTCTCATTTCTGTAGCTTATCTCACATTTGCAAAAGAAAACACAACAACAGCAGTATGAAGTCCCAGGGGACAGTTTTAGGATTGAGTAGGAGAGCAAAGTCCTTTCCATTCCCTTTGTCTTCCCTCTGTCACCCGGTCCTCAGACTATCCATCCCATAATTCAGTTCAATTCAATTCAAAGGTACTTTATTAATCCAAAGGGGAAATTAAATGTTGCAGTAACTGACAGGGTTGGCCTTTTTCTTTTTTTTTCATCGAGTTTTTGTCGGCCTTGATGCTGTTGGCTTGAAGGATCTCCTGTAGAGGCCTGTCTTGCACTGGATCTGGAGAAGTCTCTGTTGTTGTACTGGAGCTTGTTTTTCAGCCTTTTCATCTATGTCCCCTTGCTTTCTCACAGCCTTGACTTTAAATTTCTTCTGTATACTCATTAGTTGCCTGTCTCCCTTCATAAAGGCTTCTTTTTTCTTGTTGAACACTTCCTTCAGATTACTTGTGATCCATGGTTTATTATTTGGGAAGCATTTCCATGTTCTGGTAGGGATGGTTTTATCTACACAGCCTCTGATCAACCTTGCAGGGCTTCTTCAGCTTCCTGTGAACATCTCCTTACAGTTCTTTTTAATGCAGGTTGTTTCTTATAAAGTGGCTTATAACCTGAGCAGAGAAAAAAAAAAGATTTTGGGTCCTTGACATTTGCATAAAACAAGTCCAAAGTTTTGTTTTCTCTCTTGCCAGCGTAGCAGAGAGTGAGGTGTGATTAAAATTTGCCACAAATGCATTTGGCTGTTTTGCCTGTAGTTTAAGCCGGGGGTACACTGTAGCTTTCTTTCAATCGTTGCAGGCAGCTAAAGCTCACTCTGTATGCAGGGTTCCCGTGGGTCCTTAAAAAGTCTTAAAAGGCATTGAATTCTTCCAAATAAAACTAAGGCCCTAATTGGTATTAAAATGTCTTTCATAGGTCTTTATTTTTAAAACATCATAAATAGGATTATTTTTATTACGATTTATTTTTGTAATCTAAATAAAACGTTAAAATGTACTTTTTTTTTTTTTTAAATAAATAACGGCTCGCCATTTTTGGTTCCGTCCCGATAGCGGAACCAATAAAAGCGTTGTTGCGGCCGGAAGATTTGGGAGATGCACCATTAATTTTTTGTCTGGAAAATATGAGCAAGTGTAAATGTAACCAAAATTGTCTCCAGCCAAGAGTTTTCTCCATGGCTAAAACCAGGGAACATACATGAGGCTCAGTGGATTTTGTGCAAGAAGTCATTCAAGCTCGAAACGATGGGAATTAAAGCAGTGGAGTCGCACATGCGAAGCACGAAACACAAAGCGTCAAAATGGAGTTACCGAGAAACAGCCGGTATTTCTCAGATTTGTTCCACCCTTGTCTCTGCAACTCCTCCACTTATCACCAAATCAAACATACTAAGAAAACGATACAAAGAAAAATAGCTGCATAAAAGACTTAGCACTGGTTATGTTTAAAACTGATTTGTTTTGTTCCCTGCTAAAACAAAGTTTGTGAATTCAGTTAAATAATTGTTAAAATATATCTGTCATTTGTGTGTTTTTAGCTTTCTTCCTGTATGGGAAGTTTTTCAAAATTTGAAACATTAGTGCAGTGGTTTATGTTAAAATAAACCTTTGGGTTAAGTTGTCACAAGCAGGTTTTTCTTGTGTTTCTTGTGAATTTGGTCTTAAATTTTTATTTCAAGTGGCATTAAAAAGTCTTGAATTTAACTTGCCTTATGCTGTAGGTGTATGATACAATCCTGCAGTTTTTTTCGATTCCTGATGGGGAGTTGGTCATTAGAGGCTGATCGCCCCTCGGTATCCCCAGTATACTACACAACGCACCATCAGACTGAAAGTCGGCCCGATCGGAAAATTCTCACACGACGGGAGAATTGGCCCGAGAACTAGTCAAAAATTGTACAGTGTATGCCCAGCTTTAGTAACAACAGAATAGATTACATCAAATCCAGTGTGGGCAACAGCAGAAGGTGGAATATAAATAGTTACCAAGACAACACTGGTAAACTCTTTTGGTAAACAAAATGGCAAAAACTAACTGCCAGCAGTGATGAATCTTCACAGTAATATGTCCTGGATGACACCATCTGTAGTTCACAAGCACTGCCAATTCACCTCCTTTAAATTTCCCCGTCTTCTTTAAATCTCTGTCTGCTCATTATGGTCAGAAACCCTTGCAGAGAAAGGCTGTAGTCTGAGATTTGATCCTGCAGCCATGTTTCAGTAAAACACGTAATTCTGCATTAATGATATTCTGGATGGGTCCATGCTAGGGCCTGGAGTTCTTCTAAATTGTTCCCTAAAGTCTCACATTGTCAGTGATGATTGACAGAAGAGATTTCTTCCTCTCTCTTATTTTTGCTTCTGCTCCGCATCCCCGGTGCATCCTTTTCAAATCTGCTGGTACTTCTGGAAGTCGTTTATGTATTTTTGCTTTAGAGATGTTAATGAGCTGCTCCAAGGTGTAAAACATCAACTTGCTATGGTTGCCATGGTTACACATCCTAACAAGTATCCAAAAAGGAAAAATATCCACAAAAATCCTTCCAGTTTCATAGCATTCAACACCAAAAGAAAAAAAAAAGAAACTCGAATCTACAAACAGAGAAACAAAGGTTCTAATAAGCAAGAACATCAGAATCAAGCTAGCAGAGCTGCTTGAACGTGCAGCTACCTTTAGAAGTGCAGTTCTATAATTTAGATCACTGAACAGATTTCTGTACCTATTATATTGTCGGACCGAAAAACAAGAGAGGAAAGTTATCTAAGCTGTTCTTGGACACACTGTGAAAACAGTTCTGCCCAGTAGTATGTGTCGAAAACGAGCGAGAATCCGAGACTGAGAGAAGTGACGTCATCTTGTTCTCATAGCTCACAGAGAGAAAACTTCCAGCTTCTAGTATAGAATGTAATAATATCTAACAGCAGCTGGAAAGAGGGAAGGATTTGCAGCTCTCCTTTGTGCACCGAGCGGGCAGCAGTCTGTCACTGCATGGACTCTGCAGTTCTGCTATGACTTCATGTATGCGGGCAACATTAAACTGACTAAGCTTGTTTTTAATCATTTAGGGAAAAAAATTGTTTGTTTTTCCATTTTATTTTTGTAGAATTTTTCCTTTCCTTCCTTGATAGTTAGTTTACCTACTTTAAAATCGTTCTGATGGTTCATCTTTGATTGTCACTCAGCCCCAGATGTGCTCGATCTAATATGAAAAAATTACAGAATTCTACCTCATTAATCTAAAATCTTGTCCAAATCTATAGAGTTGCTTGTTCAAGTCCCAGCTCTTAATAATAATTTTGTTGAAAGAAAAGTCATAATCGGTTGGCAAAGTAAAATAATAATTTCAGATCATTTATATAGAGTAAACTCACAACACACCATCTAAAGGGATTTTACAGAGACAACACAGTCAAATTGGTTGAATGCATCTAGTCAGTAATTTGAAAGGCATACTCCACCTGGATAAGCTTGCTTGTTATTGACTCTTCAGCAATCCCTCACACTAAGCATGCTTGTAGCGACAGTGGAGAGGAAAAATCCCTTTTAACATGAAGAAACCTTCACCTGAACCAGGCTCAGTGTGAGCAGCTATCTGCTGAGGCCGACTGGGGTTCAAGGAGACAGAAGCAGAGATAGAAAAAGAAGCATAGATACAAAAGGCAACTGCCAACCAGCTCCACAGGCGGCCCCGTCCAGGAAACACACAGACAGGTAGACGAGCTCGGAGCCAGCTCCCATGTAAGAGGATGAAGAGAGCACATCCAGTTAGTCACAGTCAGAGAAACAGGACTACACTGAAAAACATGCCAAGCTCCAACATCTAGACAGAAAACAAAGATTAGATTTTAAACAAGAAACATTCCATACCGTCAGCCATGCAAAGAAGTGGTGGTGTGATGCTTTACTGGAATAGCTTACAGGTTGATGGGAAAATATCAGCCCTCTTCCAGTGTGTGACCTGAAGCTCAGGCTCATCTGGTAATAGGAGAATCATCCTAAGCCTCTGAAAGGATTAAACAACATAAATATATCTGGTCTATTCAAAGTCCAGATTGAGAATCAGGTTGATGACTTTAAATCAGCTGTTTAAGCTCAGAATCCCTCCAATGTGTCTAAATGAACTAATTCATTAAATTCCTCCTGAGTGATTTTAAAGACTCATCTGTTTTTACAAAATGTTAAAGGAAGGAAAACAGTTTATCTCAGCACTGTAAATAATATCCTATTCAAAAAAGGGCAACACAGAGAAACTGTGGGTAGAGAAGGAACAGCACCTCAAATGTTGTGGGACAAGTCCAAGGTTTTCCTTAATCTCTGTCCAAATGCATCCAGAGATGTTGGACTGGTGTCCCGTAATCAGAGAGGAGTCTGGGCAACCTGTAGAATAATAACAGGAGTAAACAGAGCGCAGTAAACAGTAATTAGATAAGACCTTATGAGGCAGATTTGAACCACCAGAGATGGGTGATTTAGGCTTTAAGATCAGTGCGAGGATTTCCTGGAGGGGTCTGAGTCCAGTTCTGAGTAAAACAGCTGCAGCAAAGTGAAATGGAATAAAGATGAGGGGCAAGTCCATCTATTCTGATGAAAATGTGAGCCTCCATAAATTACTGGGATTGATTCTGAATTCCTGCAGAGACACCTGAAGACGCAGCCGAAAGCAGCAGCAGAGGAGTGAGGCATGTTGTTTTCACTTTCAGCTGACTTAAACAAAATAAAGGCTCACAACTTCTTTATGATTTTCATCTATACAAGATTTGTTCCATTAGTGCCCTCATTAAAAATGGTTGCCCTTATTAAACATGGCTGTCCTCATTAAACATTGCTGCCCTCATTAAAAATGGCTGTTCTCATTTAACATGGCACCCTCGATAAACTTGGCTGCCCTCACTAAAATATGGCTGCCTTCATTTAAGATGGCTACCCTCATTTAACGCGGCTAACCTCATTTAACATGACTGCTCTCATTAAACTTGGCTAACCTAATTTAACATGGCTGCCCTCATTTAAGATGGTTACCCTCATTTAACGCGGCTAACCTCATTTAATATGACTGCCCTCATTAAACATTTCTAACCAAATTTAACGTTGCAGCCCTAATTTAACATGGCTACCCTAATTTAACGTGGCTACCCTCATTTAACGTGGCTACCCTCATTTAACCGGGCTACCCTCATTTAATTTGGCTACCCTCATTTTACGTGGCTATCCTCATTTAATGTGGCTACCCTCATTTAACATAGCTACCCTCATTTAACGTGGCTAGTCCCTCATTGAACGTGGCTAGTACCTCATTAAACATGGCTACCCTCATTTAACATGGCTGCCCTCATTAAACATGGCTACCCTCATTTAACATGGCTAACATAATTTACGTTGCAGCCCTAATTTAATATGTCTACCCTCATTTATCATGGCTACCCTCATTTAACGTGGCTGCTCTCCTTAAATGTGGCTACCCTCATTTAAGTGGCTACCCTCATTTAAGGTGGCTGCCCTCATTAAACGTGGCTACCCTCATTAAACGTGGCTACTCTCATCAAACGTGGCTACTCTCATTAAACGTGGCTACTCTCATTAAACGTGGCTACCCTCATTAAACGTGGCTACCCTCATTTAAGGTGGCTGCCGTCATTAAAAGTGTCTTCCCTCATTTAATGTGGCTATCCTCATTTAATGTGGCTATCCTCATTTAACGTGGCTTCCCTCATTTAATGTGGCTACCCTCATTTAAGGTGGCTGCCCTGATTAAAAGTGGCTTCCCTCATTTAACGTGGCTATCCTCATTTAATGTGGCTATCCTCATTTAATGTGGCTATCCTCATTTAATGTGGCTTCCCTCATTTAATGTGGCTATCCTCATTTAACGTGGCTTCCCTCATTAAACATGGCTACCCTCATTTAACATGGCTAACATAATTTACGTTGCAGCCCTAATTTAATATGTCTACCCTCATTTATCATGGCTACCCTCATTTATCATGGCTACCCTCATTTAACGTGGCTGCTTTCCTTAAATGTGGCTACCCTCATTTAACGTGGCTGCTCTCCTTAAATGTGGCTACCCTCATTTAACGTGGCTGCCCTCATTTAACGTGGCTACCCTCATTAAACGTGGCTACTCTCATCAAACGTGGCTACTCTCATTAAACGTGGCTACCCTCATTAAACGTGGCTACCCTCATTTAAGGTGGCTGCCCTCATTAAAAGTGTCTTCCCTCATTTAACGTGGCTATCCTCATTTAATGTGGCTATCCTCATTTAACGTGGCTTCCCTCATTTAATGTGGCTACCTTCATTTAAGGTGGCTGCCCTCATTAAAAGTGGCTTCCCTCATTTAACGTGGCTATCCTCATTTAATGTGGCTATCCTCATTTAACGTGGCTTCCCTCATTTAATGTGGCTACACTCATTTAATGTGGCTACCCTCATTTAAGGTGGCTGCCCTCATTAAAAGTGGCTTCCCTCATTTAACGTGGCTATCCTCATTTAATGTGGCTATCCTCATTTAATGTTGCTATCCCCATTTAATGTGGCTTCCCTCATTTAATGTGGCTATCCTCATTTAACGTGGCTTCCCTCATTTAATGTGGCTACCCTCATTTAAGGTGGCTGCCCTCATTAAAAGTGGCTTCCCTCATTTAACGTGGCTATCCTCATTTAATGTGGCTATCCTCATTTAATGTGGCTATCCTCATTTAATGTGGCTTCCCTCATTTAATGTGGCTATCCTCATTTAACGTGGCTTCCCTCATTTAACGTGGCTTCCCTCATTTAACGTGGCTACCCTCAGTTAAAAGGTCCTGCAACGGAAGGAGCAGCACATCTTCATGCATCGAACCAGCTGAAGCAGCGCCTCATGAGCTTCTGAGCCTTTGACGCGCTACAGAAGCAGCAGATTCTGGAGTTAGAAAAATTGAACTTTAGCCACTGGACGCTCCACATCAACCAATCAGAGAAGCTGATCTGGGAGCTGGCAGGGAGACAGACACAGTGCTGCTGATGCAGAGCACTATGATCACTCCTCTGAAACAGTTTATTAACGCCTAAATGAACCTAAAATGTAGAAACCTGCCAGCAGAATATGTTCGCTTTTATTATCCTGGTGCCTGCAGTTTGGCTTACGTATGTGAAAAATGCTAACATCTACTTCCAGCCCCCAGGAACAGTAGCGGAAAGCCTGAAGAGGTGACCGGGCCTGAGGCAGCTGCTGCTGGGGATTCCCAGTGACAGCGCACCGCGATTATGTAGGGGTCTGAGCAGCTCCCACAGAAAAATAAGCAGCAGAAGCATTTTTGCTGCTTCCAGCCCCCGTGGTCTGAACGTAGCATTAAACAGTCTGATGTTGGTAATAACCAATGAAATCCACACAGACAAAGAAACCAACCCACTGATGTTCAAAAACATCATGAGATGTTTCTTTAGTGATACCAGAGACACCTTTTTATAGACCATAATGTGCGCCTGGAGCAGCGGATATTAATCTGCTCTGATAAGGGGCAGGATTGCTTTCTAATTCCTGACAGATTTCGGGCTGCTGATTTCCGTGCCTTTTTCAATCCAAGTTATTACACATAACTCCATTTCTGGACATCTGTGGTTTGATTTCCTTGTTGGTGTGGATTGCATGGATTGTTACCAACATCTGGTGAAAAGGTCACGTCAATAGCACCTCTAGAGATATATATACAGAGTAAAATGGTGCCACAGCAAATCAAGAATAGCTCCCTAATGATCAGGTTTGAATAGAAACTGTTCCTCCCAGAGTAAAGGTGGGAGTTGGAACAATCTACAAATCCTTAAAAACACAGTTTGTGTTTGTAAAAATTAAAAGGTTTTCACACTGAATTTAAAAACATTCTTGAGCCGCTGTGATAATAAATCCAACCTGTTTGGATCCAGCTGACTCAGCGCAATTTAACAGATGGAGTTAAGTGAACATTATTTTAACCAGGAGTCTAATCCTCCACCATCTCCTCTATCAGCTCTCAGGCCGGCATCACATCCTCCCAGCATTCCCTTCCAGCTGACGTCTCTGCAGATCAGAAGGACTTGTCCTCTCAGGTCCAGACGCTGGTGGTCCAACTGCAGCAGCTGTCCAGAGAGAAGGAGAGCACGGCGGCAGAGCTTCAGCGCAGCCAGGAGGCTGAGCGGGAAGCTGATGAGAGGGTTCGCAGGTCAGTTCCTGTTTCTAACAAACAAACAAACCCAGATATGTTGTGCAGCCCTTACCTGCAAAGACCCCCACCCCGTCTGCAGCTCCTTGGCCCTTCAGACCGCATCAGTTCTGTTAAACTGAGGAACCAGCAATAATTCCTTCACTTCTTCACTACCAATTGAAAAAGTTTACTTTCTGCTTCTAAAACAGCCTGATTAGTTCCTGGAAAGACGAGTCGGTTTGCTAGAATCCTGCAAACAGATCTATTCCAACTAACATCAACCCAGTTGGACTAAAGGTTCCCATACAGGCGGTATGTACGCAGGAAGTCTTAGCATGGGTTGGTTTGAAGGTGTCTGAACCGATCCACGCTCAACTTATGATCTCTGGTTGCCTTCTGGTTGTAGTAGTTTAGAACACTGTTTTTCAACCCTGGTCCTCAAGGCACACTGCCCTGCATGTTTTAGATGTTTCCCAGCTTTCACACACCTGTTATCAATTGATAGCAGATTATCAGGCTTTGCTGAACTGCAATCATCTGAATCAGGTGTGCTGAAGCTCAGAAACGTCCAAAACATGCAGAGCAGGGTGTCTTGAGGGCCAGGGTTGAAAAACACTGGTTTAGAAGATGGCCGCTCACACTGAGCCTGGTTCTGCTGGAGGTTTCTTCCTGTTCAAAGGGAGTTTTTCCTCTCCACTGTCGCTACAAGCATGCTTAGTATGAGGGATTGCTAAAGAGTCAATGAGTCGATGCAATCAGCTGGTTTTAGAAAACTTTGAATCAATCTGACTGGATGATCTCGTGAACTGTAAAGTGCCTTGAGATGACGTGTTGTGAATTGGCGCTATAGAAACAAACTGAATAGATTTGAATTGAAGAATAAAAAGTTAGCACTGCTGTATATCCACGTTGCACACTGGTGTCTGCAGCATAGAGCGGGGCAGCGACAGTCACCATACCTAATCAGCGAGATGTGTATCCATGTCCCAGACGCCAGGAACGCCCGACTATGTGGGCGACTTTGGGAGGCCCACCTGATTGCACCGAGTCCCTGACCTGCAGAAGTCAGTCCTTCTGGATGAGCAGGTCAGAAAAACTGGAAGCTTCCAGCAGAACCAGAACCCGCCTCAGCCTAATCTTCGCAGTTAGCTTGGCGCAGGTGTGACGCAGATATTTTTGATTTATGCCCAATTTTGAAGCGTGGTCTGCGCTATGTTATTCCACGCCACTACACCAGAGGGACAATCAGGAACTAGCTAGGATTGTGGGTGTCCGTTTGACGAGCTTGTTCGTCGTCCACAACCCCTCATCCAACGCCGGACGACACACAGTTCACCCGTGAGTGTTCCCCAAAGACTGGCCGTGGCGCTGCGTGTTTTGGCTTTGCGTGCAAACCAACAGATTGTCGCACAGAGCTACAAACTAGCGTTCTGCACGGTGTCTGGGATAGAGTCTGAGGTCTGACAGGCGTTGTGGACCGCACTACAGCCAGAGTGTCTGCCATTAGGTACCAAACAGGAGATACATAGTGTAGAGCGGATGTAGACTCGACCAATCAGAGGCCTCCTGTCTGCAGACACCTACAATTTTGGGGAGTTGCTAACGGACTTCATTACATTTAATGACTCCCCTGTACCACCAGGTGGAAACAGAAAACACCTGACTGGATCAAACCGGTCCTTTACAGAACTAAAGAACCCGACAGACAATCAGAGAGGAGGTTCTGGTTCTAGATAATATTCTGGAGCTGGGCCACCACGACATGGAGGTCCACATAGCCTGACAGGAGGACAGCATTGGTCAAAGGAGGAGAGGATCATGGAGGCTCTAGGGGAGCTGCAGAGACCCACAGCTCTGGCGGAACCATGCAGAGATCCACTGGTTGTTAGGTGATGTTAAAGGAAAGACTGCCAGCAATGTCTTTAGCAGGGACAGTCTGTGAGGATGGAGCAGCTCATCTCGCCACCACAGTCGCCGCAGCAACAGTTTCCCTCAGAGGCTTTGGAGATGTTCAAAGGCTGGTTAAGCATGTGGGACTAAGGAGATTTGGCTGCCATGATTCACATTCAGCAAACTGGGAGCCTGCAGCCGCCATGATCAGGAAGAAATAAGCCTTCAGATTTGGATTGAAAAAGGAAACCGCTGCCATCGAAGGTGATGTCATCGTCTTCTTCTGCTGCTCAGCTCATCAACCTGAAGATGAAGGGATGAGATTGGTGATGAAAACAGCTTAAGTCCTCTGCCTGCGTCCTGCGCCGTCCTCTGGGCTCAAACCAGCGGCTTTCTTTAGTCATTTCGCTGCCAGTGGGGGGGGGGGCTTCAAGTTTCTGGGCTGTGAAGAGGAATGTTTGTTCTCTGATGGGAACGACTGAGTCGGATCTACTGCTTATTACAAATGAGCAGTTTCATTTGAATAGGAAAAGGAGAGAAGCAGTCTGGTGGTTAGAAGGTCATCAGACTCACGGCAGCCTCTCATTTCAAATGATGGGGGGAAAACGCCACCTCGCCATCAGCAGAGCAGGCTGACGGCGCCGCGTTAACCTGGTGGAAGAGGATGGAACAGGTGGGAGCTGATGGGTCCTCCTCAGTGGTGTCAAAAGTTCACACATTTGTTAAGTAGAAGTATAGATACTGCAGTTTAAAAAGACTGGTAAAAGTTAAAGTAACAACTTCAAGTAAAAGTGAAAAAGTATGCACTCTAAAAACTACTTAAAGTATAAAAGTATAAGCAACCGTTAATAAAAAACAGCCAGATGTCACTATATGAATTGAAAGCTCAGTTTTTAACTATTTCTATAAATTCTTTGAGATAGGGCCAAGGATGAGGGAGGTCTTGTTGGTCTCCATCTCCCGATACGCTCTCGCCTGTGTCCGACCTTTCAGACATTTCAACATCTTTTTCTGAATCCGACATTGTAGCATGGCATAGACAATTCACGTTTGCAGTTTGAAGAACACCTGCTTGCTTCTGATGATTTCCTTTAGCTAACCAATGAGTGTTTGCGTTATATGACTCATCCAATTACACTATTTTTCACTAGATGTGGACGGAGCCAATGATCTGCATTGGATGGAGCACATGACGGGAAATAAATATTTATAAATAATATTAAACCAGGGGGTAACCAATTAAAAATCAGCTGGTCTGAATAAAGAAAATCATCAACCAGTAAAGTTCCAGAGACATTTTTAATGATCTGTTACTTTAAACAGAATTTAACACTGAAATAAAATGAGGTTTTTATGCATCCATGTTATACATTAACTTTTTAAATAAAAAATATATATAAAATGTTTTTCCATTTTAAAATCTCAATTGTTCTTGAAGTAGAGAACAACAGTCGCTAAGTTTGGTTTATAGACAATTTCCTGATTCACATATTTTATAGAACACCTGAACTGAGTGTTTATTTTCTTTTTCCTAGCTTAATAAGAACAGTGGGCTTTAGGCTGCCCTGCAAGGCTTTAAACCTGGGTTTGAATGGCGACTAAGCCATTCTAAAGCACATATCAAGGTGCTATTTTTGAGCCTGGATCCAGATTTATTTTTGATTCTGTTCATGGTGGAGAATCCTGCTTCACAGCAGCAGGTTGAGCCAAACATCCTCTAAATATGCTGGGTCTGCTCCGGTCCAGCCAGGTCAAGATCTGCTATTGCAATCGCACTAAACAGGAAAAAGAACTGAGAGAAGATCCAGTTAGTGAAATTAAAGTATAGTAACAACAGATCGGTAACTGCAAATCTTATATATTTCAAAAAACTAAAAGCGTTTATTTAAAAGATTGGATGGAAACTATTGGTACTTCAACAGACCAGGAAGCAGATTTCTCATCTCCATCAGAAACTGCACATATGCTGGATGCTGATGGGGATTGTTTTAATATGTTAAATTAAATTAAGTGTTAATTTTTGCATGTTTTGCTCCTATGAATTTAATGATAATATGGCGCATGCTCTCCTCGAGCTCCGAAGATCGAAGCGCAGCAATACGAGAGGAACAGCGGAGGCTGTAGGCTTTGCTTTTAAGCAGGAGGTCTGGAGCGCTGCGAGGCGCTGTGGGGAGGAGACAGAGGATGTGGGATTTCTGGGTAACAGAAGCGGCGCAAGTGACGTTTAGACACTGTCGTCAGACAACAGGTGGAAATTTATAAATGTTTTAAATCAGGTTGGGTCCAGATTAGCCAGCAGGTGGGTCCGGATCCGGACTAATCTGTGACCTCTGCATTAAACCGAAGCCAAGAGTAACGAGTAACGTTTGTTTGAAAAATGAAAGGAATAGAAAGTACAGATACTTGTGTGAAAATGTAATGAGAAGAAGTCAGAAGTAGGAAAAAAAATAAGTAATGGAGTATTTGTACTACGTTACTTGACACCTCTGGTCCTCCTCAGTTTATGTTTCTGACTTAAATCCTCTTCTTCCTCCTCAGGTTGGAGCGCCTGGTGGAAGTGCTAAGGAAGAAGGTTGGAGCAGGAAGTCTGCGCGCCGTCATCTGATCCATCTTTTTCATTCAGATCTGTGGAAATGGACTGATGGTTTTTAGATCTTCCTCTTCGTTGTGAACCCTGCAGCAGCAGCTGCTGCATCCATCATCCCGTCAACTTTTGTCTTTGGGATGCGGAAGTATTAGATGGAAAACTGAGCATCTATACAGGAAGTCCTTTCTCTCTTCCTCTGTGGAGAAAATGCACCAACCGCCAATGGGGGGGGGGGGGGGGGGGGGGTCAGTTTGTATTGTAAAGCTGTTCTTATTTCATTTGATTTAGTGCTTTAAAGGTTCTGATTGTTCTGGTGCTTATAAATAAAAACGATTGAAGGTTTGTTTGTTTCGTCAGGTCAGCATAAATGTGAAATAGAAGTAGAGCAGAGACTCCGAACAGAAAACACCAGAACCCACTCGTGACCCAAACCGAGGCACGAGGACCAGCGGCGGGACACCGCCACCTTTAGAATTAGGACGCATCAAGATGGTCCCGAAAATGCAAAAAGAGAGTTTAAAAAAGTCTACCACTGTTCAGATCAGGAGAGGAGATGAACCGGCCAGGTTAGATTAGGATTAGGAATAAATGCACAGACCTGAGGATTAACTTTCATTTTTTTATTTTGGCAAATAAGGATAAAGAGCCGTGTTCAAAGAAAAAGTCTGGTCAGCAAGGAATGATCAATGGGTCATTATTTATACCTAAAACTAATACGTTTGTGGTGATTTAATGAATTTAGAGTTAATCTGTTCTCCCGCTTTACAAGCAAAATCAATGGGAACTACTAGGCACATCTGCAATCAACAACACAGGGTTCCCGCAGGTCCTTAAAAAGTCTTAAAAGGCATTGAATTCTTCAAAATAAAACTAAGGCCTTAATTGGTATTAAAATGTCTTAAATGAGTCTTTCGTAGGTCTTAATTTTTAAATCATCATAAATAGATTTTTTTTTATGATTTATTTTTGTAATCTAAATAAACATTAAAATTGACCTTTTTTTGCAAAAAAGACTTAGTACTGGTTATGTTGTGGCTTTAAAACTGATTAGTTTTGTTCCCTGCTAAAACAAAGTTTGTGAATTCAGTTAAATAATTGTTAAAATATATCTGTCATTTGTGTGTTTTTAGCTTTCTTCCTTTGTGGGAAGCTTTTCAAAATTTGAAACATTAGTGCAGTGGTTTATGTTATACTAAACCTTTGGGTTAAGTTGTTGCAAGCAGGTTTTTCTTGTGAATTTGATCTTAAATTTTTATTTCAAGTGGCATTAAAAAGTCTTGAATTTAACTTGTCTTATGCTGTAGGAACCCTGCAACAATTATTGAAGATTTCCAGAGGACTTCACCATTGAAATTCACCAGAGCTATAGTGAAACTGACAATGCCCACGTGCATTGCAGCTGGATGTTGGAATACATCGGGTAATAGATTCCTGATCCGCCACTGACGGGTTCGTCGTTGGATTGCCAACTTGAAGAGGGAGGATTTGCCATCGAACTTCTGGCCAGAGAAAAAACACGTAATATGTAGCCAACATTTGGAAGAAGAATGTTTTCAAGATGACTTGGATAATAGCGCGTTGTGACAAACACCAGATACAGCACTGGGACTTGATCAACAGCCGATACCGCACCGTGACGTCACAAACCAGTAGGTGGCAGTAGTGTTCTTTGACAAACATGGATGCCTCCAGTAAAGCACATTCACATGAAAATTACTCTGAATTAAAACACTTATCATTTATTGAACAGTATGGAATAATTTCTGATTTAAAGTACTTTCAGAAGTTTGAATTCTGAATATGAGCGGACTTTTCCTTTAAAGGTTATCCATTTGGTTAAGCAAAGCTCTGTGTTTCCACGGTGAAGCTTTCTCCCTCCAGATCAGAGATCACTCAGAGCAATCACACCAAATAACCAGAAAACGTGAAAACAGATTTAGATAGAAATTATGATCCTACTCAGATCAGAGACGTTGCTTAGAGTTACAGAAGGCGGCTCTACCAACCGGGCTCACCTCTCAATAAAGTTGGCCACGAATTACAGTTAAAGAAACCTCCAGTCCGACACATCATTACATCATAGATTTTAGCAGATGAGGAGACATCCATCTCACACATCATCCATAGTAATGATCCCAACAATTTCATCGCAGGGTTTAAAGTAGGCCACCTGATTTAGCATCCTAGGGTTATTATCACTGAGACAGATTTCACTACCGAACATCAGAAATAATGGTGTCAGTATGACTGAATGAAACTGATAAATGTTTAATCTGTGGTTCTGAACAGGGGCCACTGGGGGCCACAGGCCCCTATTCAGAACCTTCTTATGTTGACACCCGTCAGCACAGTAACTATAACTGATCGGTTCCTTGGACATTTTTGTGTCTAAATTTCAACCTCAATGATCACATTTTTTATCTGCAGAGCTGGAAGCGGCTCTTTCCCAACCTTAAATGGCCAAGCTCCATCTGATATCAGAGATCTGATTGTTCCTTATGTTCCTAACAGAGCACTTCGCTCTCAATCTGCAGGTTTACTAGTGGTTCCTAGAATTTCTAAAAGTAGAATGGGAGGCAGATCTTTTAGTTATCAGGCTCCTCTCCTGTGGAACCAACTACCAGTTTTAGTCCGTGAGGCAGACACCCTGTCTACTTTTACGGCTAGGCTTAAAACTTTCCTTTTTGATAAAGCTTATAGTTAGGGTGGCTCAGGTTATCCTGAGCTATCTCTATAGTTATGCTGCTATAGGCTTAGACTGCTGGAGGACATAGGGACCCCCATTTCATCATTCTGCTTCATTGTCTCTCTATCTCCTATTCTGCAGAATCTGTTAGTTCAATCTCTAACGTTCTGCTCTCTCTGCTTTTTCTCATAGTAGCTTCATCTGGTCTGTTCCTGTTTGGCTGTGACGTCATCCTGGAAAGAAACATCAGCTGTGCTGCTTCCATCAACACCCTTGTTTATAGATGTTGGAGATCGGCCTGTTTTCCAGTGTGGTCCTGTTTCTCTGGCCGTGGCTGGGTGGATGTGCTCTCTTCGTCCTCTGGCATGGGAGCTTGTCTGCCTGGCTGTGTGTTTCCTGGACGGGGCCGCCTTTTACAGCTGCTTTTTGTATCTCTGCTTCTGTCTCCTTGAACCCCAGTCGGCCTCAGCAGATGGCCGCTCACACTGAGCCTGGTTCTGCTGGAGGTTTTTTCCTGTTAAGTGGGAGTTTTTCCTCTCCACTGTCGCTACAAGCATGCTTAGTGTGAGGGATTGTATTTGAGTCAATGAGTCAATGCAATCAACTGGTTTTCCTTAGATAGAAAACTTTGTATCAATTTGACTGTATGATCTGGTTGAACTGTAAAGTGCCTTGAGATGACATGTGTTGTGAATTTGGCGCTATATAAATAAACTGAATTGAATTGAATTGAATAAATTGGTAAAAGCTAACAGTGATGGAACCTGGAGGGATCTTAAAATATGAAATTAAGGCTCCATATTTGGCCCTAATGGGAGGATCCATCTCAGCCCATTGGCCTCATTAGTTCCACCCGTTGCTGCCCGAAGGAGGCGCTATACTTGGCCAACTGGAGCACCTTTCTTTGCTCTGAGGAGGCGTCTTCATTTAGACCTGCTTCAGTGCCAATCTGAGGCCACTGACCGTCCAGCTGGTGGTCATGAGGAGGCAGAGGAGCTGAAGATGGCAGGACTGCAATGTTCTCATGGTCTTTGTTTGTCCTGAATGTCATTTTAGAGTCCCCCCCACACACACACACACACACACACACACACACTCCCAGGTGGCATCAGAAGTTGGAGCTCCAACAAACTGAGTCTTTCTTATGAACAAGCAGATTAACGGCTGCAGGATTAAGACCAGGACACCCAAGTCGACAAGTGGTCTGTTGTCGCCATGGCAACCAGCCTGTAGTGGGGGGGGGGTGATCCCAGCTAAAGGAAATCCTGTCTCCTCGATGTCTTCATTAAAGCAGCCCTTCTGTAGGCGACCTAAAGTTCTCCTGAACTTCATGAATCTCTTCATCATCTGAAGTTCAGGATGGGATCGACTGGCTGAGGAGGTTTGAAGCTGGAGAAAGAAACGGATCAGCACAACTTCCTCCTCCTCTCATTCCTATCAGATGGAAACATACATTTTTAAATCAGTGTAAAGGAGGAAAGGCTGGAATGAAAACAAAACACTGAAGATGAAATCAACAAAAAAAGGGACAAAACCTAGAACAAATGTATCCATCGATCCATTTTCTGGCTTAATTAATCCTAAATCGGGTCCCGGTGCCCATCTCCAGCTGTCTACGGGCTAGAGGCGGAGTCCACCCTGGACAGGTCGCCAGTCCATCGCAGGGCAACACAGATAGAGCAACACAGACAGCAGTGCTACCCACTGTTCCACTGAGCAGCCCCTAGAACAAGTAATGAAATATTTTCTATTGACATTTCTCTATCTGTATAATGGGTCTTTTTATCTGTTGTCTTTTTAATTCAGAGCCCCCCCTGCCTGTCTTTGCCTTGGCCCCAAATTTCCTAAATCCGGCCCTGTCTCAGGTTTAATGCAGGGATGAGGTGTTTCCTAATGTTTGATCCACTGATGCTGTCCTAAACTTGTGTCTTTTTCTTCAGTTATTGGTTCTTTAGATCTCTGCCTGCCAACGTTGGGTCGGGGGGCCACTAGAGGTCATGGATCTGCAGGTCTGGGGTCTTTATAACGTTTCTTAGTTTGGACTAAGTTTGAATCTTTTTTCTAATTCTTTTATTTCAAAATGTACTGCGATTCTGTTTTTAGAGATTCCGTAAAAATTCAAAAAATATCCACTGGACTTGGTTTTCAAGATTTGAAGACGTTTCGCCACCTCTCCAGGAAGCTTTCTCAATTCAAATGTCTGGATCCGCAGTGAGTTTGAGTCTTATATGGACAAGGCCTTGTATTGCTTGGAAACATGCAAATGGTAACCGATGAATGGGTCGTTTAGTTCCATCGTTAGTCTGTAATATCTGAACCTGTCTATGATTCTAGGGGTCGGTCGTTAAAGGGGGGATTGTTCACCGGCTGGAGCAGGTAGGTCCCTCGTTCCTCTGTGATGGGGTGGGGGGTTTGGTGATATCTGGAAGGGATCATGTCTATGATTGAATTGTATGTTTTTGGAAGCTGGAATCTGAGTCCACCACCTCTGTTTAAAGTTGTTTTTTCTCTCTTAACATAGATGGCTTCCTTCACGCCCCTCTCAAACCACCTATTTTCTTTATCCAGATATGGACATTCTGGTCCTCAAAAGAAGGTCCTTTGTTTTTAGAGATGTTTAAAGGAAAAGTCCGCTCATATTCAGAATTCAAACTTATGAAAGTACTTTAAATCTGAAATTATTCCATACTGTTCAATAAATGACGAATGTTTTTAATTCAGAGTGATTTTCATGTGAATGTGCTTTACTGGAGGCATCCATGTTTGTCAAAGAACACTACTGCCACCTACTGGTTTGTGACGTCACGGTGCGGTATCGGCTGTTGATCAAGTCCCAGTGCTGTATCTGGCGTTTGTCACAACGCGCTATTATCCAAGTCATCTTGAAAACATTCTTCTTCCAAATGTTGGCTACATTTGCTAACTGCACCGTGACGTTACTGCCGAAAATTTTAGGCAAAAATGGCCGATCCCAGACTCAGTGATTGCAATGAAAATTACAGTTTTATTTTTTTCCTGGTTAGCGCTAAATTCATTAAATCACCGCAGACGTATTAGTTTTAGGTATAAATACTGATCCATTGAGTTTTCCTGCAGGTAAAGCTATTAGCTTGCAGCCAGACTGGAGCTTCCAGCATTATAAGCTGAATGTTGGGCTCTGAATCTGTCCACATTGCCGCACAGCTGCAGCTTTCTTACTGGTTAAAAGTTGTTTATAAAAAACTGTGAAAACCAAGAAGCTCGTCGGTTTGAGGAGAACCTGCTGATTAGAGCCGAACGCTGAACTGATGAGTTCTCAGTATACCGACTGATTCAGTTCAAACCTTCAATGACTTTTTTTTCTCCAAACTGAAGCAGAATGACCTGTGAGCCTCTGCCAATTACACATCCCTCCCCTCCCCCTCCCAGGACCACCAACCTCCCGGCTGATCCATATTAGCACCTCACAAAGCTCTAATAAACTTCCTCTGAATGATTTTAATGGAAAAGCAGGGGCTCTCTCTCTCCCTCGCTCTTCTCATCTTTCTGATTCTGGAGGGGATTTCTTTGCTCTTTTCGTTGACCGAGCACAATTGTGTTATTGGAGATAATTAATTCCAATCCCTATCAAAGGGCCTTAGTGGCCCTGGGGCCCCGTTCTTGGCTTTCTAGTGGGTCATGAAAGACGTGGGGAAGAAAGAGGCTGAAGGCCGCCGTATTGTGGGCGACATTTTCCTCCATAAGGAGTGAGTGGAGAGAAAAGAGACTGTGGGCTTTAGTGAAATGATGGTGGGGGCCCCAGGGCCCGCGGCTGCTGACACTGTGTCCTGAGCGGCCCTGGCTTCGGCCCACAGTGAACATATGGCTCGTATTACAACAGCAGACTGGGTGGCAGAGGATCAGCAACAGAGAACGGCACCAAACTCGGAGCAGAGCTGCTCATTATCAGGCAGAGATGCCTCCCATTTTACTAATGTCAGGATTTAAGAAGAAGAACGTCACAGGCCGGCCTTAAAGGCCCGTTTCTAGAAAAAACACAAAACAAAGCAAGAAAAAGCTCCATTCTGAATCTAAGCAGACCTTTGTCATGTTGGAAGCTTCAGAGCTTTTCCCCTCTTCCTTTAATTGTGAAGTTTTATCTGATCACACAGAGATGAACCCAGTTCACCATAAACCAGTTCACTGTTTAGACTTCAGCTCTTCAGACTTATTGTTGTGCTTCTTCCAGCCTGATCAACTCAGGGACAAACACACTAATACTCAGACGGATGCTCCAAAGGCAAACTGGATCCAAGTCTGTTTTTATTTTGTAAAAAAAAAAAATAAAAAGTCATATTTACAGACAGGCCTTTCCTCTGAAACATTCAGGACCAATATGTTGGATAGATTGGATCAAAGTTTCCTATTTAAGGCTATTTTTGACAACCAAGCTTTAAATTATCCTTTGCAAAGTGGAGAAATTTAAAAGAAATTAAAATAATCAAAATACAATTAGAGTAATTACTCTCTGTAGAGAGCTTTCAGATGAATCGGAGCCATAAAGAAACTGAATTGAATTATTTGATGACAAAGAAAAGATTTATGTTAAGTTATGAACCTGAGAAGAAATTTGACTAAATCATAAAGATAAGATCACAGATTCTGTGCTGAGACCGATGAGAATCAGTGTTTACTCACCATAAATAGTGAATGCAGAAACTCAAACAGTCTGCAGTGTAGGGCTTTACCTTTCATTATTTCTACTTTAACACTATTTCACAAAGTGTTGCAACACCGCCTGCATGACACTAAAGCTTTGTTCTGTATTTTACTGAGATGCCTGATGAAGTCTGCAGAACTTTACTCTAAGAAATCACGATTTTGATGCTAAAAAAAAAGATGTTAAAAAATATTTTATTATTAGTAGTAGTAGTATTGTTGTTGTCATTATTTATTTTTGTGTCCTATGCGCCAATTCCTCCAAGTTCAAATTTTATTTGAATGCCTTATTACCAGATATATTAGTGGTAGCCTAATATTGTTATTATATTAATAACTGTCATTGTTTTTATTTTTAATATGTTTTTTATTTTCATATTTTTCCTAATTATTGTTTTTATTATTTGATCTTTTTTGGAGCCTCTTCTCTGACATCAGGCCCGCGGTTTGCGCGCTCCCGACGTGTCTGCCTCGGTTGGTGAGCGCTTAGTGTTGGGATAATTTGCGGATAATTCCTGGATGATTGGAGTCCTTTCTGCTGCTGGGCGGTGAGCGCGTGACGGACAGCCTGGGATCAAAGCTGAAGCGGCGGAGGTTAGGCCGACAGCGAGCCGCGCGCAGCGCCTCGATCTCCGGCTGCAGGCCCGGCGGGAAGCCGCGGCCTGTGGGACAAGTCACTAAATCTGTCCACGAATAACAGACTTTCTGTTTAACAACGGAAAATAACAACATGCGTGTTATATTTCAATCCGACATAAACGAATAAAATCTAAAAACTAATTTGAAATAAATGAACAGCGGTTTTTCGACCAACGTCCAAATGTTGACCTTTCACCCCGCTGCTTCCTCTGCTGTTTATTATTAATCCTCCACCTTCCTCTGCTGGAGCTGCTCCATTAGATGGAACCTCATAAAGCTGAAGCTTCACCTTTGTTTGCAGAACATAAAGATGTTGGTTCAGTAAATTCTGATGGTTGATGAAACAGATGAACGGTTCCGGTCCAGTTGGGTTTCAGTGGCCCGGCGCCCAGCGCTGCGTCCTCCGGCTCCCAGCGTTGCGTCCTCCGACGCATCAATTCAATACTTATAGGTAGATTTCATCTCTTTCTGTTTCTTCTCCTGCAGAGGTTCGGTTCCTCCAGTTTGGACCTTAGGAACCGCCGCTGATGGCAGCAGGAAGGCTGGCCTCATTACCTGCTTGTTGTCAAGGAAACGGACTCACCTCCATCATGTTTTAGGACCTGATCAAAAGTCCATTCCTTTCTCTTTTTAAATATGAGCAACAAAACAGGAAGTTTATTTAGGTGGAATTTAACTCTTTATTTTATTAATATGAAATAAAGCCCATCTATTAAAATAAATGAAGTTCACTTTACTCCATAGATAATTCATAATTACATCCCAGTTTGACCTCTGTTATTAAAGCCCTGAATATTATTGAT
Organism: Cyprinodon diabolis; assembly: GCA_030533445.1. NCBI lineage: Eukaryota > Metazoa > Chordata > Actinopteri > Cyprinodontiformes > Cyprinodontidae > Cyprinodon > Cyprinodon diabolis. The sequence continues at coordinate 8,422,024 of CM060080.1, forward strand.
TAATGAGAATTTTTGTAGTGAAACCCTTTTCTATAATCCTGTCACTGATGTGGACTATTTTTTTTTTTTTTTTGGATTCTGTGGTTGGATTATTTAAAAATGTTCTAATAATAACAGAAATCCTTTACAGCTTCTAGTGGACAAATGGGTCCGATTCATTCAGAATCAACAAGGTTTAAAACTTAAAAACCAGCTGATTATGAGGCTGAACCGTAAAATGTTGTTTTCCAGGGAAAATAACTGGATATGAAGAGAAGCTTTTTGGCTAAATCCCTGAACCCATCTGGATTAAAATGATAAGATGATAGTTTATTAGCTAAGAATTTAGCAGCATTAGTATTCATGTTTTCTTTTTAAAACTAATTTATACAAAATTAATCCGTTTTCTTATTAATCAGCTTTAAATGGCACAAAATCAGGTTTATTGACACCTTTAAAGGGACCCTTAATCATCAGCCAACAGCAAATGTTTCTTGTATTTGTTGGTTTTATTTGAAAATGACTGAATAAGTTAATAACAAGCATGCAGAGTCCAAAACCCAACAAAGACCAAAAGCACAACTGGGAGGGGGGGTCATAAACCAAACCTAAAGGAAAGTAGAACTGCCCTCATGCACATGGGAACATTTAGGCTCAAACAGGAAGTGATGCAATCAGAAAACATCGACCCAGGATCAAAGGTATCATCAGATCTGAGAGGCGGTTCTGTTTGAAATAAAAAGCTCTGCAGCAGAACCTCAGAACCGGGCTGTCTGCTCTCCTCTGAAGTGAGTTTCATTCACATCAAGCCTCCGAAGGATAACTGAGACCCGGTTGTGGCTCTGCTCTGTGGTCCAGTGTCAGAGTGGACCAGAAAAACCAGTCAGACCAGCAAACACTGAGCGGACCTGATGGGCTGGGAGGAAGTTCTGCCTCCACAAATGCAGCGTGAGCACAGACGGCCATGTTGGATTAGTCTCCCAGTTTTGGGTCAGAGAGAAAAAAAAATGTTTTGATTAAAAACCGACCTGGAAGCAGAGACTTTGCTTCTGCGCTGACGACATGGAGATGAATAAATGAGAAGGAGTTGAAGCAGAAAAACACAAACATCCTGTCATCTATTTAACACATGGCTGCTGTCTAACTAGAGATGACCTTCATTAGCTAAAGGGAGATATTTACACTGTCTGAGTTTTCCCAGGATAAACGGTTCTGATCCGTTTCTTTCATGGGAATGAGATTAATAAAGAAACTAATTATCGCCTCAATCTGATGATCAAAGACGGGATTTCTCACTGTCCAGTTCCCGATTGTTCCTCCTCATCCTTTAAACTTTCTATTTTTACACAAACCGACCGCTTTAATAAAACCCCATTCATGTGTTTCTCAGGCTGAGGGCCTTGACCCCCCAGGAGGTCAATGGGGATGGAAAGGGGGGCGTGGGAGAAATAAATCCTCATCACTTCTACAGAGAAATATGGTTTCTGATCCTGGTTTTGGGTGCGCTGTGTAAACACCCCATACAATAGACACATTAGCATCTGCAGGTGACCTCTGGCCTCAGACTGGATGAGGAGCACTGATGTGTCGGGGATCTGGCTCTAAAGATTTCTGAGCATCTTTAGAAAGATGCTTCTCAGCAGCTTCCCCTTTTGGTTCTTAAAAAGGAGCTTTGCATGATGACGCACCACCAGCATGTTGCTGAACAGGAGCTGAGTTTCCACCTTTCTGCATGGCAGGTTGTTAGACAGAACCGTTGAAGACCCTGTGGGACTGGATGTGATGGAACTAAACTCAGAAACGCTAAAACAAAATCAGGAATCCATGTTTGGATATTATGCATTTGGTGTAGTGATGGAATTTGATCGGCGATTATAACCACAAGATCTCTGGGTTTTTAACATTGTGTTTTCTCTGCTGCACAGAGGTTCTGATCCAATCACTACATCTGTCACCATCAACACTGAACTGTTTCATCATGGGGGGGGGGGGCGGGGGGGGGGGCTTTGAGTTAAACAAAGAGAACCTTTCCTAAGGAGAAACCTACATTTGCGTTCATGTAGAAATCCCCATCAAATATCAACACCTTGGTTTGCTTTCCCCAAATTACAACCAAGACATTAGAACGCTGACATCTAACGGGGTGATAGTCTGACTGGCGAGATCCTGCATTGATGTTTTTTTCTGATTCTGGCTCAGTACCAAAGGAGGCCAGAGCTGGGGACGGTTTGAACCGAGGCCGTGGGCGTTTGGTCACAGTGAGGGAGTTCAGTTCAGCTCCCTTTAGACCAGAGGTCCAGCACAGCTGCATGCAGAAGGTCCAAACTCCACACAGGGGGGTACATGCAGCAGCTAGGAGGAGCTGTTAAGGAGCGGTCTGGGATACATCCCCTGGTAGTAGGAGGCCTCCAGAGGCTCCATGGTCCTCCCTCCAAGACCAGAGGCCCCCCCACCGTTGTAGGAGGAGTACTGCAGCGCCTCGTAGGCCTTCAGGTCCAGTTTGTGCTGCTGCTCTGAGGACGACATTAAGTTGTTGATGGAAAACGGGTGGTTAAAGGAGTAGTGGGGGTCTCCTTTGATATGCAGAGCAGTTTCATGACCCATGGAGTGGGGGGGCAATGTCAGGGATGACAGTAAATGAGAACCAGAGACCTTCAGGTCTGACACCCCGCCAACTCCTTCCCTCAGGTCCAAGCCGGCGGGGGAGACCGTCTGGCTGGAGGAGGGTCCAGAGGAGTCCAGAAGTCCGGCGGCTTTGGAGGAGTTTTCAGCGGGAGAGGTGCACCGGCCCCCGCCTGCCCCCATGTGCTCCTTCCTCCCATCCGCTTTCCCAGGACCTTTTTTCTCACACTTAAACCTCTTCTGGCGCCGCAGGTAGCAGCCGTTCTCAAACATGTTCCCAGAATCTGGGTGCAGGGTCCAGTAGGAACCTTTGCCCGGTTTGTCAGGCGAGCGGGAGACCTTGACGAAGCAGTCATTGAAGGACAGCGAGTGGCGGATGGAGTTCTGCCAGCGTTGCTGGTTCTGTCGGTAGTACGGGAACAGGTCCATGATCCACTGGTAGATCTCACTCAGCGTCAGCATCTTACTGGGCGCTTGCTGGATCGCCATGGTGATGAGTGAGATGTAGGAGTAGGGGGGCTTAGCGTGCGGGTAGCTCCGTCTGAACGTCTTGTTGTCTCGGCTTCGGTTCAGTCCGCCGCTGCCGTACGCCATGCCGGAGCCCAGGTTTGGACTCATGCCTCCGTATGGGTTCAGACCCAAAGAAGCCTGCTGGGCCGAAACCGAGTTCATGCTGGACGGGCTCAGCGCCCCGCCCATGGAGGCCATCCCCCCTCCGAGGCCGGACATGGGCGCCGGAGCAGAGCCCCCCATCCCTCCTACAGGGGAGGGACTGAGACCCGTACCGCTGTAGGACATGTTGAAGGAGCCCGATGTAGTCCCGCTGCTCGACATGTAGCCAGACATGGACGTCATTCCCAGACCAGAACCCATCCCGGTACCTGGCATTGGAGAGTACACCTGCAGGGGTACAGACACAGAGGAGGTCAGCTTTGACTGGAGGGGTTCTACAGAACCGGACCGGACCTGCTGCCTCTGTAGAATCACTGCAAACAGCTCAGTTTGAAACATGCCTCAGATTATCCAGACCCATTTCTGCAAAGTTACCCTGAATGAGCAGAAGACAGTCTGATTTACAGAAATTAACTCAATAAAAATCATCTCCAACATAAACCTGATCACAGCAGCTTCTCCCCCAAAGCATGCATGTCAGCTCTAAGGTCCCCCCGACCCGGGTGTTACCCGGACCGGGCTGAAGGAACAGCAGGACTAAATGTGGAGGAGAAGACAGACGGTTTTATTGAATTTCTAAGCAGAAATCTGATCTTAGTTGTGGATTGGAAGCAGAAATATTCCAGTTTTTAGGATCAATTTTTTTTTATTTCCTCTCTTTCTGTCAGATCTTAATCTGATCTGATGAATGGAAACATTTGTTCAAATTATTCATGTTTCCTGTTAGAAATATATTTAAATGTAAAGTCAGAGATAAAATAATTGCTCAAAATGTGACTGATTAAACACGTTTATTTAAAACTGAATTTAAAAAACAGTTTTATAGTAAATTGTTGTTTTTAATTATTTTTAAAACAAAGACTTAATCAGTAAACATTTACTATTGGCCTGTTAAAGAGTCTGGAAATCTTTAGAATGCTAAAAATAATTATTCAATAGTTAATAACAAATTAGAAATACTGCATTTTTTCGTTTTATTTAGGTATCAAATCTACAATTTATGATTAGAATATATATATATATATATATATATATATATATATATATATATATATATATATATATATATATATATATATATTTTTTTTTTTTTTACAACGAACCTTACATTTTCTTTGAACACTGAGAACAAATAACATGACCTTTGTTGAGCTCTAATTTCACCAAAAATAATTACTTCAATTAATAAAGATAAACCATAAAAAATTGCTTTTATTTTAACTGAACATTGTTTATTATTTTTTTTATTGATCTTATAACAAGAACCTCTACCATTTTTTTAAAAAGAGACGCGCTTTGCTGAAAAAATAAAACAAGGTTTTATTTCAATATTATAGTTAATTAGTTTAAAAAAAGTAAATTAAGACCGGATTAAATTCTCGCTCTTTCGCTTCTTATTTTCCCTTTTAAACAAAAAGCTTCTAATAAACTGACTTTATTGTGTTTTTATCTAAACACTTAATCTAATCCCGATTGTATAAATTGAATCTTTTTATTTCTGTCTTAATTTGCAGATTAAATCTGCTTCTGGATTTTTACAGGAGATTTTTTTCACTGATCTGTAATAAAAATGTGCGGCTCTATGTGCGGCGTTTGGCGCGCGGACGGTGACCCACCTCCTCGCTGTAGTATCCGCTCCAGTCCGGAGCTTCGTGGCCTTCCATCTTCACCGTGCCCAGCATGACGGCAGCCGGAACACCGACCCTGCTGCTCCCGCTCCGGGTCCACCTGTCTGTCAGCCTCCGCTCCGGACGGAGGCGCCGAGTCGAGCCAAGCGGAGCGAAGTGAGGAGTAGAGAGGAGGAGGAGGAGGAGGTGACCTGCGCTCTCATGTGTTCCTCCTTCTCCTATAGGTTCAGCCTCCATCACCTCCCTCCTCTCTAACTTCTCTCTCCTTCATTCGCTGATCCTCTGGCTGGATAATGATGTTTAATCTGGAAAGTTTAATGATCAGAATTTCTTTATAAATAAAACTTCCCAGTGACCCCAAAGAATCTGCTGTGGTTTTATTCCAGCATGTTTGAAATGTCAACCCATGTCCATAATCCCAGGTTTCCACAGTTATTTATTGGTCATTCAGATCCGTTCCTTTAGGATTAAAACTGGAAACACATTAGACAAATAATCCAGTTTTTTTTTTTTTTGGAACAATCTTTGTTCAGATATTGATTGGGAACAAACAATAATTTAAGGGAAGAGTCCCTTAAAAGTATGCAAGCTGTTTTCCTGTTAATTCAGTATGGAATAAATATTTTCCAAATATTAATCCTCATTTTTTTTTGTCACATCAAACTAGAAACATTAACCCACCTTTTTTATGGAATTCTCTTTCAGCCAAATCTTTGGTGTGACTTTTTTATTTTCTTTAGTCCGAATGATTCCTTTTAATGTTAAACATGTTTCCTTTGGTATTTCCAATAACATGTCTGTGAAAGAATATCTGATGAACTTTCTGGCTAAAATTAAACCCAGCCTGACAGTTTTTAAAGCAGATATTTCTTGATGTTCAAAACCCTGACTGATGCAGCTCAGTGGTAAACTGTTTTGATTTTCTCTCTTTTTTGTGTGTGGATTTGTTCTCCCAGCACCTGGAGCATACGACTGTTTGCAGTTCTTTATTCTGCATCTCTAGATAAAGTTCATTAAAAAAGATCCTCTCTTTGGACTCATGGCTGAGGTACCGGTCCGGTTCTGCAGCAGAGAATGATTCAGCCTCAAATAATAAAAACAAACATAATTTATCAGGAAAAACCTGCTGATCTCTGTTGAAACCTTATCACTTTTAAAAGGTTCAAAATCTTAAAAAAAAAAACAAATAATAATTTCACTTACTGAGGCTAATTTTTCTATAAATGTTTCAGTTTAATCTAATTCATTCAGGAAACAGTCATTTATTTGCCCTCAATTCTATTATTATTATCATTATTATTATACTTTTGTGACTTTATATGTAAAGGATGTTTAGAACAAATAAAGCAGAAGTTAATAAAACTGTGGTTTGATTAATTTAAATGATCCAGTCGGCTGTCTGATTGATTTAGTCTTTTATTTTCTTTGTTATTGATTTAATTTTTGGACTTAAAAATTTCTGTGGTTTGCTGCTTAGAAGCGGTCCAAGGAGTAGAATATTATTTGGGGCCCATCCTCTGGGCCCCTCTGTCCTTCTGTTTATGCTGTCCAAGGATTGAAGTAATGAAGAATCTGCTTTGATGCAAATTTGATGGACTAATAATTTATGAAAAATTAAATAAGATATTAAAATAAATAAGTGGAGGATAGAGACTAAAACATCCATTTTTGAAAGAAGGATCCACTCAGAGCAGAAATTTAGCCTAAATTGTATAAAACAACTTTAGATTTTTACATCTTTAAGCATTTAAAATGAGAAACCTTTATCTCCTCCTTTTGGAACTGCTTTTCCCAAAATTCAATATATTTTTAATTACATGTTTTTGCATTTTATAATGCCTGAAAATGTCTTTCAAGATTAAAATCTTGTTTATTTAAACTCAGGATTTATTTGTTACATCAATAAATTAATGGAAAAATAATCACTAGATTAAAATATGACTTAAATAATGGAGATTATTTCTGATCTGTTCTGACATCATTTCACCAGCTTTGACAAAGGAAGCAAAATTTATTAAAATGAAGATTATTACTGGATCGTTGGTTTATATTAATGTGCAGGGGCCCCTTAAGAGGAGCAAGGTTTGCTTATAGTGCGGGCTGGCTCCTGTTGGAGTCGGACGAAGAACCTGAACATTCAGCTGGATCCATATTGAAATATCTGAGATTTAAAAACTCTGACTTTTCTTCAGTCAAAAGGTCATTTAGTTAAAAAATTAAGTGGATAAAATAAATAATGAGAATTTCCTTCCTGATCAAACAGAGAAAATAATTAACTTTATCGATTAATTCTAACAGACAGACGTGAGGCTGTGGAGATGCCTGCTAACGGGAAGAACTGCACTTACTGGATCATTGCAAACTATTTAAAGAAGCAAAACTCTGATCCATGTTAAATAGATCACTGCTCAGGGGCCCCACACCAGCAGGGGCCCTTAGAGGACTTGATAAAAGTTCCCATTTAAAGGAATATTTATATATTTATATATCATAAACTGACATTTTAAAGATTGCTGACAAAATAAAACTTGCGCTTCTTTAGGACTTTGCTGAGCTTCTGTTGACTGAGCAGCCGGACCAAAAGGCTCAGAGACAAACGGATTCAGAGTTTAGTTTATCATGCGGTTAATCGAAGGACTTTACAGCTGTTCACTGGGGACTAAAACATGGATTAAACACACAACAGGGAAATAGTTTGCTTAAACTGAGACGTGAGGAACCCTGAAGTAAACAGTGTCTTCACTGCAGGTGGACCCCCCAGAACCACTCTTGGTTGGGGCCTCTTGCAACCTTGGGTCGGCCTTGTAGATCAGAGTCTCTGTCAGCTTCTATAGTACGAATAATCACGGCTTTCTCTGCTGGGAGAACGGGTCCAGAGATGATGATGATGATGATCTGCTGCGCTTGCTGTCGGTTCCAGTCCAGTGATTTTAGAGGCTGTTAGTGAGGAAGTTACAGAACAGAACCACTCACTGTTCACCATTATCTCACTGGATTAACTGGATGAGCTGGGGGCTTAGAGGACGCTTGAACCAAAACACAGAGAGGGGGGTAAAGAGGACAAGCAGGAGAGGAGAACAAAGGCTGGATGGAGAAGTAGGGTTCCCTTTTCCGTTTAAACGCCCTCAGGCTGTACGTCCAACAGCCGCCTGATTGTTGACTTGATCAGCTTCAATCAACCAGATGATTTTAATCAAATTTTTTTATCTCCTCTAAACAGAGATGAAATTATTAAACCTGTCCGCCCACATGTGGCCCTGATTTCAACACTGGCATCAGTTTGTAATGTCAAGACCCGACCCGGAAGCAGTGACGACACCACGGTGTGGAGGTGGATCTGGCTCCCGGTTCTTTCACTGGAATTTGTTGGGGTTTCGGTGTGACTCACACGAGTGTAAATTGCGCATCCTGTCAAATGAAAGACCTCTTAGTGCTCATTATCGTGTTACTGCGGAGACTGACTCACCTGGCTGTCACCTGGCCCCAGCCTCCGCTCAGACTGCCAGACTCCAGTCCTGACGCCGGCATGCAGGGAGCAGGAACCGGGCTCTCCTGCCTCGTCCAGGTTCTGTCTGAGTATTGGACCCCGAGCAGAACCTGTTTCATGTTCTACCCATAAATACTAAAACAAGGTTGTTCTGTTGGGACTGTTGGTGCTGCGAAGGTATGGGTTTGGCTCTGAACAACATGTCTCTGTCAGAGGATGACACTGTGTATTAGTTCAGGCTAGGTCAGAGGTTACCGTCTGTGTGTGTGTGTGTGTGTGTGTGTGTGTGTGTGTGTGTGTGTGTGTGTGTGTGTGTGTGTGTGAGCTGCTCACCTGCAGATGACTTCTACCTGTTTCCGAAACAACAAAGGTGAATGTGTATCAGCCTGTTATTAAAGTCATGTTGAGAGCTTTGTTGCTCTGCTGAACTTTTCACCTCTGCCTTATCTCTACAATCTCTCACACATACAGACACACTACTAACTTGTCTCACTATCTTTGTGGTGCCTTTCCATTGACTTACATTCATTTCTACAGCATAACTGGGAACCTCATCCTAAGCTTAACCATTATGGGTTCAAACCTGAACCTAACCCCGACCTAAACTCATTTCACACCTTTGTCCTATATTCCTCTCATGGGGTCCCGGCATCAGGCCCCACATAGAGCAGTTGGTCCCCATATGGAGCTATTATTCCAGAACATGAGCCCCACAATGTATTAAAAACAAGAACACACACAAACACACAATGTTGACTGTAAATATGACGCACAGATTAACCGTGCCAGGCCCTACTAATGAACTAGTAATAGATTTAGTTTGGTTTGTTTCTTTCTGGCACAGTCCAGTTCAGATGCATTTGATTTACTAATTAACAGTTATCATGTTACCATGCTCAGACCATTCTCAGCACGCTTTCAAAAGGTTAGTGTAAATGGGGCTTATGGTTAGAAATGGAGGTTTACCACATTAGGACCAGCCTTGGTCCCCATTGGGCCTGTTGGTCCTCAGAAGGTTGGTAAATATAGTGAAAGTACACAAAGTCTCATCTTGTTGTATATATATATCGCGAGAACTATTATAGACCTACACACATTTATTTACAGTACCTTTCCTCCTTTTCTATGCTACAAATCTGACAATAAACCCAAATCTTACTATAACCGATTAATACACTATTAACCTAACTTTAACAGTACATATCTAACCATAAACATTAACCTAATGATTACCAGTACATACCTAACCATTAACCTAACAATTACCAGTACATACCTAACCCTAACGATTACCAGTACATACCTAACCCTAACCTTTAACCTAACCATTACCAGTCCCTACCCATCTCCATCCATTAACCTAACAATTACTAGTAGATACCTAACAATAACCATTAACCTAATGATTACCAGTGCTTACCTTATCCTAACCATTAACCTAACCATTACCAGGACTTACCTAACCCTAACCATTAACCTAACAATTACCAGTACATACCTAACCCCAACCATTAACCTAACCATTACCAGTTCTTACCTAACCCTAACCTTTAACCTAACCATTTCCAGTCCTTACCTAACTCTAACCATTAACCTAACCATTACCAGTACATACCTAACCCTAACCATTAACCTAACCATTACCAGTACTTGCCTAACCCCAACCTTTAACCTTAAGCATTACCAGGACTTACCTAACCCCAACCTTTAACCTAACCATTACCTGTCCTTACCTAACCCTAACCATTAACCTAACAATTACCAGTACATACCTAACCCCAACCATTAACCTAACCATTACCAGTTCTTACCTAACCCTAACCTTTAACCTAACCATTTCCAGTCCTTACCTAACTCTAGCCATTAACCTAACCATTACCAGTACATACCTAACCCTAACCATTAACCTAACCATTACCAGTACTTGCCTAACCCCAACCTTTAACCTTAAGCATTACCAGTACTTACCTAACCCCAACCTTTAACCTAACCATTACCAGTCCTTACCTAACTCTAACCATTAACCTAACCATTACCAGTACATACCTAACCCTTACCATTAACCTAACCATTACCAGTACTTGCCTAACCCCAACCTGTAAACTAACCATTATCAGCCCTTACCCAACTCTAACCATTAACCTAACCATTACCAGTAGCTGTCCAGTAGCTGTCCTACCCCTAACCAATAACCTAACGATTACCAGTTCATACTTAACCCTATCCATTACCAGTCCTTACCTAACTCTAACCATTAACCTAACGATTGATTACCAGTTCATACTTAACCCTATCCATTACCAGTGCTTACCTAACTCTAACCATTAACCTAACGATTGATTACCAGTTCATACTTAACCCTATCCATTACCAGTGCTTACCTAACTCTAACCATTAACCTAACGATTGATTACCAGTTCATACTTAACCCTATCCATTACCAGTGCTTACCTAACTCTAACCATTAACCTAACGATTGATTACCAGTTCATACTTAACCCTATCCATTACCAGTGCTTACCTAACTCTAACCATTAACCTAACGATTGATTACCAGTTCATACTTAACCCTATCCATTACCAGTGCTTACCTAACTCTAACCATTAACCTAACGATTGATTACCAGTTCATACTTAACCCTATCCATTACCAGTGCTTACCTAACTCTAACCATTAACCTAACGATTGATTACCAGTTCATACTTAACCCTATCCATTACCAGTGCTTACCTAACTCTAACCATTAACCTAACGATTGATTACCAGTTCATACTTAACCCTATCCATTACCAAGGGCGTAGGTTTGATTTGAACCTTGGTAGGGACACTATCAGTCGGTTGTCATTGGTGCTATGCAATATGCATGTCCTTTTTTATGCACGGTGTGAGCATCCGTACTGATAAGAGGAATTCATTGTTAAAAGAGAAAAGCATCATTTTGCTACATTAATAAAAATTGTATAAGCACTACACTCATTAGATGCTGTTTATTAATGTTTGAAGTATCACCGGCTCTGATGAATGTGGAATTAGGACTGTTTTCCACTTTGAAAATTGTTTCATTTGAATGACTAAGAGAGAAGGTAAATACAGTATTTTCTTCTGAAGATATAGAATTGTGCAGAGTTAAACCCCACTCTTATATTTTTACCTACTATGCTCTCTCTGTATCAAGCAAAATAATACATTCATTAAAATATTAACTTCACTATAAAAGTGGAACATCTGGGCTGTAGTTACTCTGTGTAGCCCATTTCATGTATTTTATCTGGGACTGAAAAAATGAATCATTAATTGATTATTTCAATAATCGTCAACTAATTTAGTGAGTGATTCATCATTAACTGGAGAATAGAGACTCTAAAACATAATAAAAATGTAAAATATGCCTTTCTCCGACAGAGCAACCCACTTAGATCAGTAATTATACCAACATTTTAAAAATACAACATATATATATAATATATAAGATAAAAAAAATGTTTTTGTCTGTCAATATTCTCCATCCAGAACTCATCAAGAGGAAATATTTTAGTTTCACCTGGTTTATTTAGACATCACCTGAAGCACTGAAAAGCCAGCTGCTTCACCTACAAGCTGCCCTGCATCATTATTACTGGATATCTGTGTTTCCTATAATCATATGATGTATAAGTGCATTTTTAATAGTAAAGGATTAAATGTAACACAATCTTTTATCATTGTCCTATATTGCTACTGTCTGACTGTTTAAATAGCTCCTTATGTCTATTTTCTTTTTTAGTGGCATCATCTACAAACACAACACTGAGCATGAGCCTAAGTGTATTAAAATAGAAAATCACTTTTAACAATTCTAAAAGACAATATAACACTATCTTATCTATAATTTAATAATATCCAAAATAAACAGTCAGATTCAAGCATTTTTACCAGACATTACTTTTTGTACTAATTTACTTATAGACTGTGTGGAAATCTATGTAAGATAACATCAATGTTAATATTCTTCCTCTGTTTGTTCTTGTCTTTATCCTATTTCTAGAAGTATAAATAGTCAATTAAATTATTATTATTATGTGGAACCCTAATTATGCTTGTTAAACAAAAAATAGCAAATGTTTAGGCACCATTTCTTGTCGTTATAGGCTACTCTATAAAAGAAATAACACCTGCTAATAATTATACCTGAAAGAGTCATCAAAAAATGAAAACAGTAATAGCAACTAAATATCGGTAAAAAGGAACCCCTCACATTTTCTTTCTTAATTGGCTGTGGCTAAGAATCAGAACTTTTGATGGCTTACAGCCTTTATTTGCCCATTTTTCCAGCAGTCTTCAGAACTCCTGGCTGACTCAGAATATTTCGTTTAAAAAAGAAAAAAAAGAAAAAGGTTTTTGTTTTTTAGAGTACATGATATTCCTTTTTATTTTATTTTATTGGGACTAGTTTTGCAGTCTAATATTAATTGCAGTAACCGCGGCAGTCTAGTGTGGATAAATTTTCAATGTTGTGCTCCAGGCACAGACAGACTAGAAAACAGCCAATCAGAGAGAGAGAAGGCGGGACCTAAGGCAGAACAACCAATGAGAGTGGAGTTAAACAGTGCAGCACAGTTCCATGCGTTGCTACGTGAAAGGGACAGGAGAGACCAGGCAGAGGAGCTGCGAGAGGAAAAGAAGCCACTGCTGCAACAACTACCGCTGTAAATTATAAACATGTTGCTCAAATCCAATTATTGGTCGGGACAATTAGGTCGGTTCAAAATTTTGGTAGGGACATGTCCCTATGGTCCCTATGCAAACCTACGCCCATGTCCATTACCAGTCCTTACCTAACTCTAACCATTAACCTAACGATTACCAGTACCTACCTAACCATTAAGATAACCATTACCAGTCCTTACCTAACTCTAACATTAACCTAACGATTACCAGTACATACCTAACCCTAACCATTAACCTAACAATTACCAGTACAAACCTAACCCTAACCATTAATCTAACAATTACCAGTACATACCTAACCCTAACCATTAACCTAACCATTACCAGTACTTGCCTAACCCCAACCTTTAACCTAACAATTACCAGTACATACCTAACCATTAATCTAAACCCAGTCCACACCTTAGTCCTAAACTGGTTTGCCAGTGAGGACGCAGGCAGCAGCTTCTGGATCAGCTGTCTGATCTACTTTCTATAGTTCTAGTGAGGACGCAGGCAGCAGCATCTTAATCAGCTGCAGCTGTCTGATCTACTTTCTATAGTTCTAGTGAGGACGCAGGCAGCAGCATCTTAATCAGCTGCAGCTGTCTGATCTACTTTCTATAGTTCTAGTGAGGACGCAGGCAGCAGCATCTGGATAAGCTGTCTGATCTACTTTGTTAGTTCTAGTGAGGACGCAGGCAGCAGCATCTGGATCAGCTGCAGCTGTCTGATCTACTTTCTATAGTTCTAGTGAGGATGCAGGCAGCAGCATCTAGATCAGCTGTTTGATCTACTTTCTTAGTTCTAGTGAGGACGCAGGCAGCAGCGTCTGGATCAGCTGCAGCTGTCTGATCTACTCTCTATAGTTCTAGTGAGGACGCAGGCAGCAGCATCTGGATCAGCTGTCTGATCTAGTTTCTATAGTTCTAGTGAGGACGCAGGCAGCCTCTGGATCAGCTGTCTGATCTCTCTATAGTTCTAGTGAGGACGCAGGCAGCAGCATCTGGATCAGCTGTCTGATCTACTCTCTATAGTTCTAGTGAGGATGCAGGCAGCAGCATCTGGATCAGCTGTCTGATCTACTTTCTATAGTTCTAGTGAGGACGCAGGCAGCAGCTTCTGGATCAGCTGTCTGATCTACTTTCTATAGTTCTAGTGAGGACGCAGGCAGCAGCATCTGAATCAGCTGCAGCTGTCTGATCTACTTTCTATAGTTCTAGTGAGGACGCAGGCAGCAGCATCTTAATCAGCTGCAGCTGTCTGATCTACTTTCTATAGTTCTAGTGAGGACGCAGGCAGCAGCATCTGGATAAGCTGTCTGATCTACTTTGTTAGTTCTAGTGAGGACGCAGGCAGCAGCATCTGGATCAGCTGCAGCTGTCTGATCTACTTTCTATAGTTCTAGTGAGGATGCAGGCAGCAGCATCTAGATCAGCTGTTTGATCTACTTTCTTAGTTCTAGTGAGGACGCAGGCAGCAGCGTCTGGATCAGCTGCAGCTGTCTGATCTACTCTCTATAGTTCTAGTGAGGACGCAGGCAGCAGCATCTGGATCAGCTGTCTGATCTAGTTTCTATAGTTCTAGTGAGGACGCAGGCAGCCTCTGGATCAGCTGTCTGATCTACTCTCTATAGTTCTAGTGAGGACGCAGGCAGCAGCATCTGGATCAGCTGTCTGATCTACTCTCTATAGTTCTAGTGAGGATGCAGGCAGCAGCATCTGGATCAGCTGTCTGATCTACTTTCTATAGTTCTAGTGAGGACGCAGGCAGCAGCTTCTGGATCAGCTGTCTGATCTACTTTCTATAGTTCTAGTGAGGACGCAGGCAGCAGCATCTGAATCAGCTGCTGTTGTCTGATCTACTTTCTATAGTTCTAGTGAGGACGCAGGCAGCAGCATCTGGATCAGCTGCAGCTGTCTGATCTACTTTCTATAGTTCTAGTGAGGATGCAGGCAGCAGCATCAAGATCAGCTGCAGCTGTCTGATCTACTTTCTATAGTTCTAGTGAGGACGCAGGCAGCAGCATCTTAATCAGCTGCAGCTGTCTGATCTACTTTCTATAGTTCTAGTGAGGACGCAGGCAGCAGCATCTTAATCAGCTGCAGCTGTCTGATCTACTTTCTATAGTTCTAGTGAGGACGCAGGCAGCAGCATCTGGATAAGCTGTCTGATCTACTTTGTTAGTTCTAGTGAGGACGCAGGCAGCAGCATCTGGATCAGCTGCAGCTGTCTGATCTACTTTCTATAGTTCTAGTGAGGATGCAGGCAGCAGCATCTAGATCAGCTGTTTGATCTACTTTCTTAGTTCTAGTGAGGACGCAAGCAGCAGCGTCTGGATCAGCTGCAGCTGTCTGATCTACTTTCTATAGTTCTAGTGAGGATGCAGGCAGCAGCATCTAGATCAGCTGTTTGATCTACTTTCTTAGTTCTAGTGAGGACGCAGGCAGCAGCATCTGGATCAGCTGTCTGATCTAGTTTCTATAGTTCTAGTGAGGACGCAGGCAGCCTCTGGATCAGCTGTCTGATCTACTCTCTATAGTTCTAGTGAGGACGCAGGCAGCAGCATCTGGATCAGCTGTCTGATCTACTCTCTATAGTTCTAGTGAGGATGCAGGCAGCAGCATCTGGATCAGCTGTCTGATCTACTTTCTATAGTTCTAGTGAGGACGCAGGCAGCAGCTTCTGGATCAGCTGTCTCATCTACTTTCTATAGTTCTAGTGAGGACGCAGGCAGCAGCATCTGAATCAGCTGCTGTTGTCTGATCTACTTTCTATAGTTCTAGTGAGGACGCAGGCAGCAGCATCTGGATCAGCTGCAGCTGTCTGATCTACTTTCTATAGTTCTAGTGAGGATGCAGGCAGCAGCATCTAGATCAGCTGCAGCTGTCTGATCTACTTTCTATAGTTCTAGTGAGGACGCAGGCAGCAGCATCTTAATCAGCTGCAGCTGTCTGATCTACTTTCTATAGTTCTAGTGAGGACGCAGGCAGCAGCATCTGGATAAGCTGTCTGATCTACTTTGTTAGTTCTAGTGAGGACGCAGGCAGCAGCATCTGGATCAGCTGCAGCTGTCTGATCTACTTTCTATAGTTCTAGTGAGGATGCAGGCAGCAGCATCTTAATCAGCTGTTTGATCTACTTTCTTAGTTCTAGTGAGGACGCAAGCAGCAGCGTCTGGATCAGCTGCAGCTGTCTGATCTACTTTCTATAGTTCTAGTGAGGATGCAGGCAGCAGCATCTAGATCAGCTGTTTGATCTACTTTCTTAGTTCTAGTGAGGACGCAGGCAGCAGCATCTGGATCAGCTGTCTGATCTAGTTTCTATAGTTCTAGTGAGGATGCAGGCAGCAGCATCTAGATCAGCTGTTTGATCTACTTTCTTAGTTCTAGTGAGGACGCAGGCAGCAGCATCTGGATCAGCTGCAGCTGTCTGATCTACTTACTATAGTTCTAGTGAGGATGCAGGCAGCAGCATCTAGGTCAGCTGTTTGATCTACTTTCTTAGTTCTAGTGAGGACGCAGGCAGCAGCATCTGGATCAGCTGTCTGATCTAGTTTCTATAGTTCTAGTGAGGACGCAGGCAGCATCTCGATCAGCTGTCTGATCTACTCTCTATAGTTCTAGTGAGGACGCAGGCAGCAGCATCTGGATCAGCTGTCTGATCTACTCTCTATAGCTCTAGTGAGGATGCAGGCAGCAGCATCTGGATCAGCTGTCTGATCTACTTTCTATAGTTCTAGTGAGGACGCAGGCAGCAGCATCTGGATCAGCTGCAGCTGTCTGATCTACTCTCTATAGTTCTAGTGAGGATGCAGGCAGCAGCATCTGGATCAGCTGTCTGATCTACTTTCTATAGTTCTAGTGAGGATGCAGGCAGCAGCATCTGGATCAGCTGTCTGATCTACTTTCTATAGTTCTAGTGAGGATGCAGGCAGCAGCATCTGGATCAGCTTTCTGATCTACTTTCTATAGTTCTAGTGAGGACGCAGGCAGCAGCATTTGGATCAGCTGCAGCTGTCTGATCTACTCTCTATAGTTCTAGTGAGGACGCAGGCAGCAGCTTCTGGATCAGCTGTCTGATCTACTTTCTATAGTTCTAGTGAGGATGCAGGCAGCAGCATCTGGATCAGCTGTCTGATCTACTTTCTATAGTTCTAGTGAGGATGCAGGCAGCAGCATCTGGATCAGCTGTCTGATCTACTTTCTATAGTTCTAGTGAGGACGCAGGCAGCAGCATCTGGATCAGCTGTCCAATCTACTTTCTATAGTTCAGCATTTGGATCAGCTGCAGCTGTCTGATCTACTCTCTATAGTTCTAGTGAGGATGCAGGCAGCAGCATCTGGATCAGCTGCAGCTGTCTGCTCTACTTTCTATAGCTCTAGTGAGGATGCAGGCAGCAGCGTCTGGATCAGCTGCAGCTGTCTGATCTACTTTCTATAGCTCTAGTGAGGACGCAGGCAGCAGCATCTGGATCAGCTGTCTGATCTACTTTCTATAGTTCTAGTGAGGACGCAGGCAGCAGCATCTGGATCAGCTGTCCAATCTACTTTCTATAGTTCAGCATTTGGATCAGCTGCAGCTGTCTGATCTACTCTCTATAGTTCTAGTGAGGATGCAGGCAGCAGCATCTGGATCAGCTGCAGCTGTCTGCTCTACTTTCTATAGCTCTAGTGAGGACGCAGGCAGCAGCATCTGGATCAGCTGTCTGATCTACTTTCTATAGCTCTAGTGAGGATGCAGGCAGCAGCATCTGGATCAGCTGCAGCTGTCTGATCTACTTTCTATAGCTCTAGTGAGGATGCAGGCAGCAGCATCTGGATCAGCTGCAGCTGTCTGATCTACTTTCTATAGCTCTAGTGAGGATGCAGGCAGCAGCATCTGGATCAGCTGCAGCTGTCTGATCTACTTTCTTACTAAGTTATTAGACTTGATACTAGTTTTTAGAATGAAGCAGCTCTTTTAGTCTGCCGGCTCTAAATTAAACCAGGGTTCACATCCAATGACCAATGACTCTTTTAATCACAGCGACTCTTTAAAGTGTTATCACTGTAAATAAGAATGCTGCCCTCTTTAAAAGACTTTAAAAGTTGTTGCAGCATTTTCTGACGAGGGTCCCTCCCAATGACAATGACAGCTAGATAAAATATCAGGTTATCAAATAAAATGTTCAAACAGGACAGGGTTTTGTTCAGTGACTGTAATTAAAGTCATTCAACCCTGCTTCTTTTTTTGTCTCCATCTAAGGTAGTTGTTGCCCAAAAACATCATCCCTTTTATCACTTCGATCTGTTTTTCAACATTACTGCCTGATTGTAGGTTTAGTTATTTGTATTTGTTGTTGTTTACATTAAGACAGTGGTTCTCAAACTTTTTCTGTCATTCCCCACTTTGGACAAGGGGGAATTTTCAAGCCCCGCCTGTCCCCATCGCCCCAACACAATGCTAATGAAATATGAAACAATCTTAAAATGTTCCAATTTTATTGAAGTAACAAGTAGTATCTAAATACAAAGTATCTACATCAAATAACAGCAAGCTCAAAAATAAAGAAAATAAAAATGCAGCTGTGTCAAAATTTGTATCCAGCTCAAAGATAGAAAAAATTAAAGTGCCACTCTGCAATCTGTTAATAAAAGAAAAGAAGTGAAATCCATCTGGCAAGACAGGTCTATTTATCCCTGCATTAGTGGCTGCAATGAGCCTGTTTTGCATTGCACAGTTTCTCAAAACGGGGTTGCAGGCTTGATACTGCCATTCTCAAGTCATGCTTTGTTTTCAGTGAAGCAACAGCTGAAAAGCCCATCTCACAGAGATATGATGTGGCAAAGGGAAGAAGAATGCACACAGCTCTCTGCCCGATGAGTGGATACTCCCTCTCCACTCCAAACCAGAAACATGAACATGTGGCTGTGTGAATCAAACGCCGTTATTTATTTAAGATAAAATATTTCAAATTCAGTTATTTATGATCAACCTGCGCCGTCAATCCCGGCGCATGTGCGCTTCATTTGCAGTCTGGACGCTGAGGGTAAACATGCTGTGTCTCTGACTGCAGCCCCTGCGATAGCGGGGGAGAACGGGGTTGGGATGGAGGAGGCGCCCCACGGCAGCACCTGCCACTGGAGGACAAGAAAAGGAACGATACGTGCTTTCCCGTAAGAGTCTCCAAAAGTCGCTAGATTTTTCGCTAGTGCTTTTTTGAAAAAGAGTCGCTGGAGGGGTCTGAAATATAGCGACAAAGTCGCTGAGTTGGCAACACTGGGGCGCGAAAGTTTATTCCGTTACAAATAATATGCCGACGTCACGTCAATCATTATTTTGGCACTTCAGTTCCAGGTGAAATTTTTCTCATACCTAATGTTCTTTTAATTAGACTGCATGTAGGCTAGTAATGATTACTTTGTGGGTTTGATTGGTCTAAAAAGCGGCAACATACAGCTATAAGGACAGTTTGCTCTCACACGTTCTACATTTATAGTCACACAACACACACACACACACACACACACACCGGAACTTGGCGCGCCCCACCTGTCACGTCTCAATTCCCCACCAGTGGGTCGCGCCACACACTTTGAGAACCGCGGCATTAAGAAGACTGTTTAGATGGTTGTGTACAGATCTGACCACTAGGTGGCAGCAGAGTATCTTCATAGCCCTGGTTGTTTTCAAAGTTTCAAGTCTTATTTAAGATGTCGATGAGCTGCTGCTGGGTGTAAAAAAATAAACTTGTTGTGGTTGTAAGAATTTATTCAGCTACACAGCATCAAACAAAAGAGGCAAAACAATCAGAAAGGGAAACTCTGACCTAGAAACAGAGGAACTAAATCTTGCAAAGTTTATAGAGCTGCAGAATTCTAGAATATTGTAATACTATGCAGACCCAACATTATCTGTGTTTTCTTCCCGAGAACAAAACAAGGACAAAACAAGGGCATAAATGATTTAATGAATTAAAATTAAAATATCAGGTCATAATAATGCTTTTGTAGCCTGTCCTTTATTGGCATAGTGGATGTATAGCTAAGAAAGCAGATCAGTGAATGTATTTTTGTGCATAATCATCAAGAGTAATTTAGTGAATCTCCCAGCTTCGGATAACGCAGAAGAAAAAAACAAAAAAAGTATTTTCCAGCTTTCCCAGTGATAATATACACCATCAGACTGTGCCCGCACTTAGCCCTGCCTTGTTAATGTGAATCCCTTTATTTACCCTCTGTGGGGAAATTCACTCTCCCCTTGGGGAGCAGTGGGCTGCCATTGTGCGGCGCCCGGGGAGCAATGTGGGCTTAAGGGTCTTGATCAGGCACCCAGAGTGCAGGCTGTGGGGATCAAACCCGGTACTTGCAACCCTCTCAGAGCACAAGTGCACTGCTCTAACCAATTGGCCACCACTAAGGACTATAGATCAACAAATCTTCCTTAATCAATGAGGACAGCTCTCATGCTACGTTCAGACTGCGCGCAGCAGGAGCAGCTAAAACGCGCCTGCTGCTCTAGCTGTTTGGTGGAAAAGTGGGTCTGATGCATGTTGGGTGGAGCTATCCTATCCTTTTTTTTTGCCTGGAACAATGGCAGCTATATTTGCTGTGATCAGTGGATAAAAAATAGTTTGAATCTATTTTGAAGTGTGAACGTCCTCCTAAAACCATGGCCTGTGCAGTCAGTTCATCCAGGTTACTATCCTGCCTTCAAAGATTATTTCTCTGTGGGAGCCGCTCAGACCCCCACATACCGGCAGTGCGCTGTCACTGGGAATCCCCAGCAGCAGTCTATGGCTCGGTCGCCTCTACGCGGTTTGCTGCGGCGGCTGGAAAGCGGTTTTCATGCACGTAATCCAAACTGCAGGCACGAGGATAATAAAATCTAACATGTTTTGCCAGCAGATATTGGCATTCTAAGTTAATTTAGGTGTTGATAAACTGTTTCAGAGGAATTATCATAGTGCTCTGCATCAGCAGTGCTGTGTCTGTCTCCCTCTAAACGCGCTGCAGGACCTTTTGCTGCGCCTTGATGCTTGTCAACCATTGACTTTGCATGTAAACCAGCTGCTTCTGCTGCTTTAGGTGTGAACGTAGCATTACATTTAGCAAAGAATCAACAATTAAGATGCCAATTTCACTGTCATCCGTCTCAGGTGATTTAGTGCACAACAGAAAAATCTGCTCTTTAGTTTCCCCTGGAGGCTGCGCACTGGCAGGTTTGCAGCAGGAAGGTGTCTTTCTGGAGTCTTGGTACTCTGGTTTCCTCCCACAGTCAGGAAACATGGGTGTTAGGTTGATTTGAGTCTTTAAATTTCCCTTAGGTATTAGTGCCTGGGTGCATCTAAAAACACATTTGTTTAGGATTGCCTTCGACTGTTCTAGTTAAACAGTTCAACTAAAACATATTTTCTTTAATCCAACTGTTTTTAATATTCTTTTTTTGTTTCTGCATTTTTTGTTTTATTTTATTTATTTTTTATTTTTTTATTTTTTCCTACTTGCTTTGATTCTGTTTTATCTTCCTGTATTTTAATCATGTAAAGCACTTTGCATTGTCTTTGTACTGAATTGTGCTATACAAATAAATTTGTCTTGCCTTGCCTTGTGTGTTGCCTTGTGAAGGATTGGCCAACTGTCCAGGTGTGTGCCCTGTCTGCCAATAGGTACCAGGCTGATGGCTAGTGGAAAACAATGACGAAACTTCAGCTTGGTGGGGAAAAAAGGTTGTGGCAGCAACACAAGGCCACACACGCTAGATAAGCTTCAGACACATGACAATCTGAGGAGGGGAACTATTTCCTGTCCTGTTACTGCTGAACTCAAACAGGAAATACTTTCTAAACACCCCTGGCTGTAGAAGTCAAACACTGGGGAAAAGATGAAGATGAACTCTAATTGCTGGCTGATGATCCTACAGATTTGAGGCCAAATCAGTGTTTGTTGCTGTGGATGTTTAATGCTACGTACAGACCGCGAGCAGCAGAGGCAGCAGAAGCAGCTGGCAGAAGCAGCAAAGTCAATGGCTGACGCACATCAAGACTCAGCAAAAGGTCCTGCAGGAGCAGCACGTCTGAGCGGCTGAAGCAGCAGCTGCAGGAGTTGGAAAAACGGAACTTTTGCTGCTGGACGCTCCACATCAACCAATCAGAGAAGCTGATCTGGGAGCTGGCAGGGAGTCAGACACAGCACTGCTGATGCAGAGCACTATGATCGCTCCTCTGAAACAGTTTATTAATGCCTAAATTAACTTAAAATGTAGAAACCTGCCAGAAAAAAAAATTAGCTTTTATTATCCTGCTGCCTGCAGTTTGTACTACAGACCTGAAAAACCGCTAACATCTATTTCCAGCCGCCACAAACAGTAGGGGGAAACCCCTAAGAGGCCTGCTTCTGAGGCAGCTTCTGCTGGGGATTCCCAGTGACGGCGCTCCGCCGGTATGTGGGGGTATGGAGCTCCCTCAGAGAAATAATCTTTGAAGGCAGGATGGTAATCTGGATGAACTGACTGCACAGACCATGTTTTCAGGAGGACTTTCTCACTTCTAAAGAGATTAAAACTACTTTTTACCCACTGATCACAACAAATATAGCTGCCATTAAAGGCAAAGAAAGGATAGGGTAGCTCCACCCAACACGCATCAGACCCACTTTTTTCCACCGCACAGCTAGAGCAGCAAAGATGCTTCAGCTGCGCGTCAGAATTAAACTTGAACAAGCATCAAAAAAGGAAGGCGTTTTAGCTGCTCCTGCTGTGTGCGGTCTAAGACATAACTGTTCTCTACTGGCAGAAATCTGAGGAGATCTGAGGCACAACAGTTAAATGCTTATTTAATCCATTATAATCACGTGATGCAGGTTTAAAAATGAATTTATACAAGTGCTGCTTCTTTTACTTACTGTAAAAAAACAATAATTCATTATTAATTATAACGATTATTCACAACATGGGATCTCAAATCGAGATCCACTTTATTTATTGAGCATATTTAAGATCAATCTAAGTCAACAGTCAACGAGCAGCAAACAGCAGAAATGATTGTGGCTTTAGAGAGACTTTAAACCAGCGAGAGGACAAACCTGTCTGGTTTGTAGCTTTAACCAACAGAAGCTGCTCAGATGATCTCAGAGTCCTACGAGAAAAATCAGGGTGGAGCAGGTTAGGAAAAGAATTTTAAAAACATTTCATAGGGACGCCAGGACAGGTGAGACGTCTTCTTGGTGGATTATATGATCCCATCTGGTTCATGGTTTGGTCCTCTTCTTCTTCTCACGCCTCTTTAAACAGCATTTCACCACAACAACCACTGCCAGTATTACCAGAAGCACAGCAACAACTGCCAGTACTGGGATCAGGACGTGTGATAACGACATCTTGCCATTGGCTGGTGGAACGTCCTGCTCACATGGAGAGTCCTGGTCCGCCCCGCAGACACACCTGTAGGAGCCCTGGGTGTTTAGGCAGGTGTGCTGGCAGGGGCTCCCAGTGCTGCACTCGTCTATGTCCACACAAAGCCCGGAGTCCTCCTCCTGGAAGCCTGCCTCGCACTGGCAGAGGACGCTGAAATCAGCCAGGGAGCCGTTCAACACTCGCCAAACGGCAGGAACACCTGAACAAACCACGTCCACCTTCACCTCGGACCAACACTCCACCAGAACCCTGCTGCTGTTACTGGGATCGGCAGTCAGGGAACGGATGCTGGAATGTTTGGGGTTCTGGTTCTCACAGGACTCCGGCCCTAATGTCAGGCTGTTGGGCTGGGATGTTGGGTCGGACCTTGCAGTCGGAGGACTAGTTATGGCCGTAGTTGGTTTGGGTTGGGGGTCTGCTGGAACTGGTCTCATGGTGGTCTGGCTGATTTCCAGAGAGGGTCCGGGTTGTCCATCCCTTAGCTTGCAGATGAAGCGGTAGGGAGTTTTACAGCTGTCTGGAATTAAACCCAAAGTTACCTGTGACTGGACTACCTGTCTCCTCAGGGCTCCACAGAGGTCCTCTGTACAGGTGAGCTTTGGCTCCTTCAGCCAGTAGGTGAAGCTCAACTCCTGGCTGCCGGTTTCTACCCATTTAAACCCTTTTAGGGGCTTTGAATCGACAGTGCATTCAGATTTGGGCTTTCTCAGCCCAATCCACACCGTCATGTTAACCATTGATTGGTCGAGGAACTGAAGGATTTCCTGGACCTCATGTTTGGTGGCCATTTGGGGCAGAAAACCAGGGGAGCAGTCCGTCACGGCCCGGTCAAAGGTCACTTCCTTTTGGCTGAGGATGTATCTACGGTGTGAAGACAAGTCGCAGGAGGCATCGTTCATCAGGAAGACAACCATCCAAAGGGAACCCCACCAGCTGCAGAACTCCATTACCACAGGCTCCTCCCCCTCTGGTGATGATGTCACTGCCCGAGTAAACACATCGGCAATATTACTGGTTAGACCTGTGATGATGGAACGCAGGACGAACCAAGTCCATTTGTCCCTCCATTTTGTTCTCATGGACCTAATCAAAATGATTTTTATGAGACACTGTCATTGAATAAATTATTTAATTTAACTCTGTATCAATATCTGATCAATCTGAATTAAACACGGTCTTCAAAGATTTTGGTTCTGCTTGTGATTTTGGACTCAGGTAGAATTTGACAGATTGAACCAAAATAATCTCTGATGATGGAACTAATTTCCTGGGGTCACATCACCTCCTTACAGTATGGTTGCACATATTCCATCCATCCATCCATCCATCCATCCATCCATCCATCCATCCATCCACCCACCCACCAGTCGGTCCCTTTATCTATGCTTGTCATGATCTGGCCTGTTTGCCCCCCCTAATTAGTAATTCCTTTCACCTGTCGTTTTCCCTCCCTGCCTCAATTATAATTTATTCCTCTCACCTGTTTCCTCTGGTTTATATTCAGTTCAGCCTGAGGATTCAGTGCCAGATCATTAACTGTTTTTCTGTTAGCCTGTCTGTTCAGTTTATTTTCTTGGTTCATGTCCTGGATCCTGGCATCCAGTGGAAAGAGGGTTTTGTGTCAGTCTCGTCTCCTAATCGTCCCCTGTTCCTCCCTTGCTGAGTCCTCTGGGTTTTTGGCTCTTTATTCGGGGAGGTTCAGTTTTTATCCAAGTAAGCCTGGCTCCAAGGTGGAGACCAGTTTAAAGGTCCTGCATCAAGTTCTGGTTCCACGTCCTGTCTCGGCTACCCTCTTCCACTGAGCCTGCTCATCTGCACCTGATCCTGTCTGCTCCTGTGCGTGACCACCTGCTCACGCTTTCGGACCCTGTCAGACTCTGAACCCTCCTGGGAGCTTGTGGATGCCTGGAAGTCTGGATCCTGCCACCTGTTTCTGTTCCTGCCTGATCTGGATCCTGTCCCTGTCTGTTCCTGTCTGTTCTGGATCCCTGACCAGGATCGGCTTCCAGCATGTCCTCTGGGACTGCAGCTCTTGGGGACATTCTAGGACTGGACTGTTAAACCAGAGCTCTGTGATTGGGCGGTGCCCCGCTCCCCATCCTGCAGTGTCCGCGAGCCACAGCACCGCTTTAGTTTTTGTTAATTTAATAAACCTTTTTGAACTTTCCTACTGACTGTCTCTCCTTGAATACTGGGTCCATCTGTCCTCGTTTCATGACAATCCTTCCATCTTGCTGTCTTTTCCAGACTAAGTCTTCATGTCCTAACAGCTGTAACTCTGTCCCTAAGTTCCCCACATGGCTTAGATGCAGTCGATGCCATCATCTGGTTTTCCTTCATAGAAACGTTGAAACAATCTGACAGTTTTTTTGTCCATGAAGAGACGACGTTTTGTGAACTGGCGCTATAGAAATAAACCAACCTGAAATGAATTCCACAGATGGATATTTTTCTTTTTCCGTTAACATCAAATAAATTAGCATCCCTACTTGTTTAATTATGGGCTGCTGCGAACCCTTCCTATCAACTGACGGCAGCAGAGTTTATTCAGGTTTATCATAGGGACCAACAAGTAAATGTTTATACTTTAGTTTATATTTTCCAAATCTCAGAAATGCTACATGCCTTTGTGGTCCTCGTTCGGCATTATTCGTCAGTCAGGGTCTCTACCAGCCTCGTTCATCACAGGGAAACATTTTCTGGTTCTTCCTTCACATCATCCCTAAGCCGGGGATCGTCGCAGCTCCTTCAGAGTTACCATGGACCTCTATGGCTGCTTCTTTAGATAGTTTAGGTGGGCGTTGTCCCACACATAGGACAGGCCTTTGCCTTTTGATCCATTTCTAGATATGACATCAGCGGCTCCGTTTATATGGAGGAGGAGGAGCCTGACTCTTTTCTGATTATCTGCATTCTGCTGTGCGCTTACAGTGACAGTTTTAGCAAAAATGCTTTAGTCAGAGGAAGCTGGAGGGATGGCCGTCAGGATGAGGAACAAACACCTAAAGAGTCACATGATCAGTGGACCCTCTGAAAATAGCAGAGGACTCATTCCTCCCCTTTATCCACAGAGGGAAGAGCTCAGTCCCCTTTATTCAACTAAAACATCTCTCACTCTTTGACCTCTGACCTCTCTAACTGTGGTTGGCATGACTTAATCTGAACCCGTGTCTGATCTATGGTAGCTGCCTGCCTCTGTCGCTCTCCTCTCCCAGACAGAGCTACTGGCCGAGCTTTACTGGGACCACCTGGATCGGCTCTCCTTCAGCTTCTAGACCTGGATTCTGGTTCAGAGCTCGTCTGTTTAGCTGTTCCTCTACAGGAGCCATTGATGCAGCTAACCTTCTGCTTTTCAATAACATAGAAAGTGTTTATAGATCAGTGCTTCCAGCGAGTCTGCTCCTTCTGCTCTAGTTGGTCACAGGGTGGTCCCACCTAGCCTGGTTCTGCTGCTTCTCTACTGTCGCTTCATGCTCATCCTGCTGATCCATGTTGGATTTTATTACAGCAGAACAGAGTAAAAGTTCAAAATTCAACTTCAAAGATCATGTATCATTTTGCTGTCATAAAGGGGTGTGAATACTTTTCTGTGCTCACTGATACATGGTTTTTGCTATCAGAATATTTTGTCCTTGTATGAAAGCCTGAAATGCTTGAATAATCTGATCGATCTGGCTACAACCTGTGAAGAATTCAGCGTGATGAGTTGGTATCCAGTCAAACCAATCGAGCAGACCGCTCTGGAGGAGGCACACCGAGTTCGGAGCTCAGCATTTGGCACAAACAGAAAACTTCCCATAGATTGGCTCTGAAACCTGCTTGTCCCTCTGGCTTTTGCTCGTGGCAGAAGCATGAAAATCTTTACAGGTTTGCATTTGAATGATGCTAACAGTTTATTGGCGGAAGCTTTCTTTCATCTTTAGTCCAGCTGATCTGATATCAGGACTGATATGGAGAACCACCACGGTCCTCTTCTCTTCTCAGCAGGACATCTACCTCCAGACTGGACTTTCAGGTAAGACATTTTTTACATTACCAAAATGAAAAAAGCTGTTCCTCCAGAAGGTAATACTATTGTAAAAATATTTGCAAATGCTTTACTCGCCTCCCATGCAAAATGTTTCCAAACTAAAAAAGGACTGAAGAAACATAATGGAAATAACACCTTGAATATTAAGTCTAAGTGGGAAAGAGAATTGGGAGTAAGACTTACAGAGTGATTGGCTTTCAGTGTGCATGACGCTACAGACATGTACCAGTTCTAAAAGATGGAAGGAATTCAGATGGAAGTGCTTAATCAGATACTTTATTACACCCCTAATTACTAGCAGACATAGAGGAGAAGAACAGCAACATTGGAGATGGAGTGTCAATCAGAACATCAATCACTCTCATGTTTTTGGTCCTGCCCAAAGTTTGCACCTTACTGGGATAAATCTGTCAGACCGCCGGGAAAATTTAGTGATATATCATCCCCAAAGACCCCAGGACTCTTCTGCTGGGGCTGATATCTGGAGAAGTGTTTCAAAAAGAAGATGACTATCTTTTTACAATCCAATAAAAAAGCATCAAAAGCAATTGCAAGCAAAAAAAAAAAAAAAGCTATAACACAGCCTTGGCTAAAGAAACTCCCTCCCCAGCTAGACTGTTTGCAGGAAGTTGTGGAGGAGATTCACTCTTTGGAAGAACTGACATATCTTATTCGTATAAAAGGACATTCCTACAACAAACGCTGGACTAAATGGCTGACATACAAGAGCAAGGAAGCATGACTAGGCGTAACATCTTGTAATGTTTTTTTTTCTTCCTATTTAACTGCAAATCAGTGCCCCAAGTTCTATTGGTGTTGTTTGTTTAATTGTAATGAAAAATGTTAGAGTATAAAAAAAGTGACCTTAAATCATTAGTTTTAGTTTTCATGTTGTTTCCTGTATTAATGGGAAACAAACATCCTTTGAAGCAGCTATAGAAAAAAAAATCATTATGAATTCAGTAATGACTTAGATAACTTTTATTGTAATTTTGTATACACAGTGTATACGAAATGACAATTTGTTTTGTGCAGCTCTCGTGACATTTCCATTTTCTTAAAGTAAACACCTTAGGTTCTTGTTTCTTACCGTGAATCGCTCAGCTTCTGATTCACTAATTTCTCTCCTTTCAGCAGTAGTTGACGTATCCTCCAGTCTTTAAAACATCTTCTGGTCTTTCCACCTATTCCTGTGGACCTCCTCCTCGTTCTCTCCTTCCCAGTAGCTCTGCTGGCAGATTTCTGGCCTCGGTCTTCACAGCCAGCAGCTCCTCCTGGACAGGAAGCGTGTCGGGTCTAGATAGGCTCAGATGTCTTCCTGCTCAGCTGCTCTGAGACTTTCAGACTGAAACCTCAGTCTGCCATTCAGCCTTTGTTTAATTAGAACAATTAACAGCAAAGGACTGGGAACTGGACCTCAGTAGAGGTGCAGGTCGTCTTAACTCTCTAAACTTTCTGTCTAATAATGAATGATCCAAAAGTTCCACTTAGAGAACCAGTTTCTTTACTGTTTGAATCAGAACCAGTAAAAAACCCATCCTGATGAGCTGGTGCTGCTAGCTTCCAGTAGCAGAGCGGGCTTCATGCTCACTAATGGATGCTGGGAAGTATTGAATGTGAACACTGGGAAGGATCTCTGGGTCTGACCAGCATTCTTTCATTCTCTTTCAACAAGCTCACATTGGAACAAACAGTGGAAAGGCACCAGGAAGCTGATAGTGCAAGTGGTAACTTAGGCATTTCCATGAGGTGCAGCACAAACAATAGCAGGAAGGACGGTCATGGGTTAGAGGGGGGGGCTTTCTCATGGTTAGCGGGAATGAAGCTGGTGGACAGTGTCAGCACCAGGAGCTGTCCGCCATGTTTGTGGGGGCAGATGAAAATCTGCTGAATATTTCCTGGAGTCTTTGATCATGTTTTACTAAAACCAAAAACTTTGAAGAGTTTAGAATAAATAAATGTAAGAGCAGAAGATGGAGCAGCCATGTTTGTTGCATTCAGCCAAACATCCATTTCAGCTTAATGCTTGCCGTCATTGTTCGGCTCCATAGAATCAGAGTCCAGTTCTTCATTAACAGACAGAAATGCTAAGCAGCCTGGAGGAAGAAAAGCTTCTCCTGTTTTAAATGACCTGAACTGGAAGCCCAGGAACCAGGAACATCCTTAAACAAGGGTTCTGCGTTGAACTATCGACTCCAGCAGGGGGCTGCGAAGCTTTGCCTCCATCTTTATGGAACGCACTAGAAATTAAATCTATCATTATGAAATAAAGATCTACCTAAATTTTAGGATTGATTTTAATGCCCCTGTCCCGCCCCTTCCTGTCTGAGCTGCTTCATCCCTTCATTGTCTCACTACCTTAGATCAGCTGACCAGAGATCTTCCCTTGGCCCTTAGACAGGTCTCTCTTCTTTAGACCCATTTCTTTTTTTCTTGGCTTTTAACTCAACCTCAGATGTTGACTTTTTCGTATTGTTTCTTTTATTATGGGTTTTTATTACTACTTTTATACACTACTTTATTGTTTTAATGATTGATTATTTGTATCTTCTGATTGATTGTGTATAGCATTTTGGTCCAGTTGGTTGATGTTGAAGGATTATAAATAAAATAAATATATATATACATTTGGTATGGTACACAACTAACTAAAAACTGAAAGGAAAAATTAAATATATTTCATAATAATGAAAAAATGATTTGATTTATATTTTCTTTTCCAATCAGAGATTAAACTTAAGGCCTTTTCATTTATTTCCAGCTTTTTTTATTCCAAAATGTCAGCTTTTCCTTCATTTTTACTGCAACGCTTTCAACTGGTACCACTTCGTCTCTGGGTCTGAGCTAAAGGTGAAGGAAAACACAGAAAACAGTGGGCTTTCCACACACAGCTTTACTGCAAACATTAGGGGTCGCCATGACAACATGTTGGGTTTCTGAAATGAAAACCGGCGCTCTAAGGAAACCAGTCAGGGTAAAAAACCTCAACTCATAAATAGAAACCAAGAGTGTAAACACAAACTATGCCCCAGCTGGAGGTTCTGATGTCCCAGCTAGAGGTTCTGATTCCCCAGCTGGAGGTTCTGATGCCCCAGCTGGAAGTTGGTGATGGTGAGAGGAGACCCAGAGGGGATGATGTATAACGGAGTCCTGGACCTGCTGCTGAGAGCGGCGCTAACGGAACCAAGGCTTGTCGTTTGCTTCAGGCAGCTACAGCACAAACAGAACCGGCAACCCGATCAGGCGGCGCTGGAGACAGCCAGCTTCTTCAGGTGATCCATGAAGACCTGCAGGCTGACGTCGTCAGTGAGGATTGGAGCCCCGGACTCCTGCAGAGAAAGCGGCCATGTCATTGGATCAGCTGAGGCCGAGGTCAAAGGTCACTGGGAGTCTTACCTGTCCCCAGGCGTACATGTTGTTGTGGGTCTGAGAAGGGTTGACTTTGGAGAGCAGGAAGCGAGCCTGGAAACAGACAGAAAGTTCTATTCAGATGAGAAAACAGGCCGGGGTCCGTTCCAGACCATGACTTTGGTCCTGATGGGGAGGACCTCCCTGTTAGTGTCTACCCCTGATGCGTCTCCGGGTGACTGTGCCCTCACCTGGCTGCCGCCATGCTCTGTGTCGATGTATCTGGGCATGGGGAAGCGGGTGTGCAGCAGCTCCTGAGCGTCGTCCACTGGCGCCTGGAGGAGGTGTTTGAAGTTCTCGTACTCGGGCATGTCCTGGTACCTGGCCTTCCTCCACTGGGACACGGTCTGAAACAGAAGGTAGCTCAGACTGGACTGGCTCCAGACCCAACATGTTTGTTCTATCTCAGCATGAAGCTGAGCTTAGCTGAAGAACTTCTACTCAAAATCTCTGGCTTCTTCTGCCATCTTACAGAAACAGAGAAACTGCTTCTTTGGAGCAGGATGATCTGACCAGGATAAATGGATGGGGTAGCAGAAAATGGATGAAGGTCTAATCCAGAGAACATTCAGACTGATGAACCCCATCATGAATGAGTTGGTACCTCTCCATGGTAGATGACGATCTGGAAGAAGGTGTCCATCAGCAGGATCCGGTCTGGCAGGATGCTGCTACTGTCCAACAGAACCGGCTGGAAAACACAGAAACAGACACTCTGATCAGACAACAGATCAAAGTCTTATAGGGGAACGCCGTTTTGTTTACATTGGACGCTTGATTTTACGTTATTACATCATGTTCTAATAACCCATATTGGTTTTGTGTCATTTGGAGCCGTTCTGAAGATATTCGGTTTTGTAATCCAAGCAACTTCTTCCTATAGGCGACGACTTGAAGGCACAAACTAAACTGTTCATAATTTATTCTTTATGGTACACCACCATTCATAACATGTAGGCGAATCACTGTCCCCCAGACATCCGTGCTTATATTTTCTATATTTATATGTTTTAAAAACAAAGCGGAGTGTTTATGACGTCATCCATGCGCCGGACTGGAGTTGTGATAGGCAGCCCGGGCCACAGGCGGCTACGCTAGCTAAGTGCATGCAGCAAGTTTGCAGAAGGAGACGTGATAATCTACCATCATCTGAGGTAGTAACACTAGACATCTTCCAGGCATGTAAGCAAAACTAGCAGCAGTTCAGCAGACAGGAAGAATGAATGGTAGCCGGCGCGCGTGGATGACGTCATACACACTCCTTTGTGTGTGTACACGCTTTGTTTTAAAAAAAATGTATAACCGCGGATGTCTGGGGGACAGTGATTCGCCTACATCTTATGAATGCTGGCGTACCATAAATGATAAATTATGAACAGTTTAGTTTGTGCCTTCAAGTCGTTGCCATTAGGAAGATGTTGCCTGGATATAACCTAACAGAATATCTTCAGAACGGCTCCAAATGACACAAAACCCATATGGGTGATTAGAACATGATGTAATCACGTAAAATCAAGGCTCAATGTAAAAAAAAAAAAACGGTGTTCCCCTTTAAGGCTTGCCGCAACGAACCATGCTAAGAGCAACAAACCAGGCTCACCGGGCTAACAGCAAAGAGCCGATGTCACTGCAAAAAACTGGGTTCACCGCAAAGAACCGGGCTAACAACCATGAACAGGGCTAACAGTAACAAACCGGGCTCACTGCAAAGAACCGGACTAACAGCAATGAACCTGGTTCACCACAAAGAACCGAGTTCACCGCAAAGAAGCGGGCTAACAACCATGAACAGGGCTAACAGTAACAAACCGGGCTCACTGCAAAGAACCGGGCTAACACCAATGAATCTGGTTCACCACAAAGAACCAAATTCACCGCAAAGAAGCGGGCTCACCGCAAAGAACCGGGCTCATCGCAACGAGCCGGGCTAACAACCATGAACTGGGCTAACAGCAACGAACCGGGCTAACAACCATGAACCGGGCTAACAGCAACGAACCGGGCTAACAACCATGAACTGGGCTAACAGTAATGAACCGGGCTCACTGCAAAGAAGCGGGATAAAGGCAACGAACCTGGTTCACCACAAAGAACCTGGCTAACAGCAAAGAACCAGGCTAACAACTATGAACTGGACTAACAGTAGTAACGCTAAGAACTGGGCTAACAGCAAAGAACCAGGGTTCCCTGTAAAGAACCGGGCTTTTTTAAAGAACCGGGCAGAAAGCAGATATTTCAGTCAGTAAAAGTTTAACGCTGGTAGAGAACCATCGGGAACAGCAGGTGGTTCTACAAAGTTCTGACCATTCATTTAATACGGTTCCTTTATCTTCAGCTTTACCATCATGGCGTCAGTCTACAGCTAGAGGGCAGTGAAGGAGCTGTTTGTGTACTGACTATTGACGGTCATCTGGAAGCTTCTGACTACAGAGGCCTCTAAGGGACAAAAAGGAAGTGGCTTGTTCTTTTGTGAATGTTGAAAGTGCAGAGGGTGTTTCCAGACCTCAGGAGGTCCGTTGAAGGAGTAGGCGTAGAGCACAGGCTGGATCATGATGAGGGCCTGGGTCAGGTCCTGCCTGTTGAAGTGGTGTCGGTAGTAGGAGCTTTCATCAGGACTGTTGTTAAAGACTTGAAGAAACGGGGAGCGCCGCAGGTGGAACATGAACTGCAGAGAAAAGGACAGAACATGTTGGAGAAGAAGGCCCAGACATCTGGACACAAGGTCATTAGCAGAACATCACCTGAGGGTAGAGGGAGAAGGTCTCTGAGAACCTGAAGGAGTTCGGGTCATCCTTGTGGTAATCTCCAAACTTCTGACACTGCAAACAAAACATGAAAGCAAACTGGACTCAGGCTCCAGGTTCTGTTAGAACCCACCTCATGGTGTTTGGACCCAGCAGACCGTGTCTCCTACCAGCCTAATCAGCTGTCTGTCCAACCAGCGGAGCACGTCGGGTCCCTCCTCCGTTTCTGCTCGGTAAACCGCCAGCCTGGCCATCAAGATGGCCGCCGCCTCCTGATCGAACGACGCTGCTATGCTCTGGATCTGAGTCTGAGCATCGGCCCAGCTGAAACACACATCGACAGCTGTAAATGTGGAGAAACACCTGCAACATCGCCATCCACAGAGGGTTGGAGCCAGTGGCGCCTCCAGAAATGTTTCCTAGGAGGGGCCAGATGGGGCCACTAAAAGTCTTGGGGTGGCCACTGAAGCTAAAAGCCATCATTTTGGTGTTTTAATCTACTATTGTGGTAAACCTGCCTGTAGAAATCATAAAGACTTCAGTAAACACCTGCTCAGATCTTGGTTTATTGTGGGATTTTTAATGTTACGTCGCTGGCTGTACAGAATAGGATGAAATGCTAAACTGATGCTGCTACAATTTACACTGGTGAGTGGGGTGGCCAGGGCATTGTACAGGTCCCATGCCCCATCGAAGCATGAAGGTCAGTGGGTGTTAAAATGAGCTAGCTGCTCAAAGTTGTTGATGGTTACCAGGGCAAAAACAAGAAAAAAAAAAGTGCTGTATATTCAGTAGAAGATATTCATTATTCAGTTATTTTGTTTTTTTGGTATCCATGTTGTTTGGGGATTATGTCACTCAGCATCTGCTACTGTGATTGCCTCTACTACATGCACAGCAAAAGGGCTCCAAGGCCCCATCTACCGGAGCGGGGGTGTGGAAGCAGTGCATATTCCCCCATTGTTTTAGGGAAAAATGTATTTAAAAAAAATACAAAATCAAATCGATATTAGAAACTTAAGGAGCAATATTATGTTGGAATGCCAAAAATCACGATATATTGCCAAACTGATTTTTTCCTACACCCCTACTTCTCAATACTAAGAAGTGAAATTAAATGTGGGAGAAATCTGCCTCAGTTTTAACTCTCTAACTTTTAACTCCCTCTATGAATTACTCAGAGTCTGAGTTAGAAGTCTGTTTTATAGATCACAACCTTTGTGTGGAAGTCTTAATGAGTTCCAGGCTCTAGTTTGTGCCCTGCTTTCTCAATGAGCAAACAGGACGCTGCTTTCTGGTTCATGGGAGAGCAGCCGGCCGCCTTACTTGCGTGCAGTGGTGGTGACTCGGATGCGTCTTTGTCCGGAGGAGTGCTGGTACTGAGTGACGAACTGGATCGCTCCGCGGCCGCCTTGAGGGATTGGAGCGTTATGCTGCGGGAAAACAGAGAAACCGGAAGATCAACAACGTGCAGCAGGAAGAATATGACTGCATGAGGAAAATCAAGATCATTTTACAGCCTTCAGTACAGAACCCACCCTTCAACGGGAAGAATGATCCATTATGTTTCTGTCCTGTTCAGTTAGGAAGGTCAGAGCTATCAGAATCATTATTAGGGGTTGACATGACAAACAAATGAATGTCACACTAACTGCTCCAAATGACTAAAGACCGCTGCCCTTCCTCACGCTTATTCCCCATTTACTTCTTCACTGTTTATGTTTTTACGGAATTTATTAAGTTATTATTCAGACCCAAAGTAACTGAAGTGTATTAAACAGTTTCTCATCTGAGAAAGTGTTTAATACACTTCAGAAATCTGAGTCTACGTCCTCAGAGGTGTAGCGATTGAGTTAATCGCAGCCCCCACCCCTTTACAGGAGAACAGACGACCTCACCTATTCAGCCAGGCCAACAATTCCCTTTAACGACCCCCCTTTCAGAGACATAGACAGGTATGGGGGATTGCAGGCAAACCAAGAAGCTAAACGACCTCCATTCCAAAGGGGTGGACCCGTTTGTCCGTTTCTATTTGCATGTTTTCTAAACAGAAACAAGGCTTTGTTGGGCTGCTGTATAAAACCTGGAACCAAACGCTATTTCTGACATTTTGAATTGAAAAAGCTTCCTGGATGAAAGAGAAACGTCTTCAAACTTGGAAACAAAGTCCAGTGGATTGTTTTTTTTCTTTTGAATTTTAAACTTAACAGTTTTATTCCTTTAGCCAATATCTGACTGACCGACTCAAACAAGAGCCTTATTCAAGAACAATTTCTGCACTGTGTCCGTTATCAGTTAGGGTGTATTGATTTGTGACCTCCTGTGTTCACCTTTGACCCTGTGCTGGCTAACAGAACGGGCTTCAGAGTTCTAGTCGGGTTTTATGTGAACCTGTAAGAATAAACAAAGCTATCAGAGCTTTAATGAATGTGAGCCAAAGAATGAAAGCGGCTGGAATAAAAAAGTGTCCTCAGGAACCAGCAGGTCAGAGGTGTCTGCTCCTCATGGTCAGCTGCTCCGATCGCTGGATCTGATGACGCAGCCATGAAGTCATGGCAGACAAACAGAAACCGCCGTGGGCAGTCAGAGGTCTGAGGTCCAGCAACGTGGTGATGATGATCACACACCTGTTATTACCAGACTCAGCTGATCATACACACACAGCAGCATCTGCTATGTTTGTGAGGACATTACCTGATCAAAGAGAAAGACCGACCTGCTGTGGACCCTGAACCCATTTGGTGAGACTGATCTGCTTTCCTCAGAGAGGTGGTTTAACCCTCCATCCTCCCCCTCAAACACACACAGGATATGAAACCTCCAGCCACTGTTGACTTTGCTGCTACCAGATAACTTGCTGTTTGTTTCTATGCATGTCATCATCATCATCATCATCATCATCCCAGCAGGCGATGGACATGCAGACCATGGTGACCGTCTCCATGGAGACATAATTGCAGACGGAGACAGCTCATAGAGTCTATGTTCAGCAGAGCAGCGGTGGAGGTCGGGAACGTCTCTGGACCTCCTGCACCATTAAACCTGAACAGCGAGGAAGAAAACCTGGGATCGGCTGCTGACTTCTTCTGAAGATCAGAACCGTGCCAAAGGAGAACACCCAGATTATTCTGAAACCAGGGGAAGGGCGATAGGAGCCGCCTGGTTTGAAGCCTGCTCCAGCTTCATGCAGTGACTCATCAGACCTTATCTACGCCCTGCTGATCTGAGGAGGGAGCAACAAGGAGGCGGGCTGGACCTGCTGAGCTCACAGAGCAGCAGAAGCTTCGGCGCCACCATCTGAAGATGGAGGCTGCTCTGAGGACGCTGTACGCAACGCTCATGGTCCTGTCGGCTTCAGCAGCCGTCTGTGGAAACCTCTTCATCCTGACGGTGCTGCTGCTTAACAAAGAGCTTCAGTCAGACACTCTGTGCCTCACCCTGAGCTTCAGCCTCAGCGACCTGGTGACCGGGCTCTCCGTTATTCCCTTCGGAGCCTACAACAGCCTGTCCTGGCCTGCTGTGTACCTCAGCCAGGGGGTGTTCTGTCAGGGCAGCGGCTTTATCCTTCTCCTCCTGCAGGCCTCCTCTCTCCAGTCCCTCACCTGGGCCACGGTGGACAGGTTCTCTGCCCTCTGCTTTGCCCTGAGTTACCGCAGCATATGGACCAGCAGGAGGAGCTGGGTCCTGCTCTGGTTCTTCTGCCTGCTGAACGCCACTCTGCCCCTGCTGGGCTTCGGCAGCTATGATTACAGCAAGTCTCGGTTCCTCTGCTGTGTAGAGTTCACTCCTAAAAACCGGAGCTTTGTGGTTCTGTGGGTGTTGGTCAGTGTAGCAGGGCCCGTCCTCACCATCTGCTCTCTCTACGCCTACATGGTCCACGTCGCCAGGAAACAGGCCAGGAAAGGCACCTTTGTGTGCAATGAGCTGCACTGCTTCCACGTCCCAGCAAACACCTACCTGAGGAGCTCCGCGGTGATGGCCG
This sequence comes from Cyprinodon diabolis, assembly GCA_030533445.1. Lineage (NCBI taxonomy): Eukaryota > Metazoa > Chordata > Actinopteri > Cyprinodontiformes > Cyprinodontidae > Cyprinodon > Cyprinodon diabolis. The sequence goes on from CM060080.1 coordinate 8,459,658, forward strand.
CCACCTCAGGTAGGGTCACTCCATGGCCTCTGATTGGCAACCATCTTCTACCCTGGCTTATCTTCTAAGTCTGCTTCAGCTTTTAGATGTTTAGCATCTGATGCAGCTTCAACTGAGGAAATAGATCTGAACCACAGCTCAGAACATTCTATAAATACTTTTCTATTTAAAGGTTCCATTCCATTTATAGAATGAATACAAACAGGGTTACTACGTTACTATGGAGACAAAAAGACTGGAATGATGGATGGATGGATGGATGGATGATGGATGGATGGATGATGATGAAAGGATGGATGATGGATGGATGGATGATGATGAAAGGATGGATGCATGGATGGACGGACGGACGGACGGACGGATGGATGGATGGATGGACGATGGATGGATGGATGGATGGACGATGGATGGATGGATGGATGGTTGGATGGTTGGAAGGATGGATGATGGATGGATGGATGGATGGATAATGGAAGGACGATGGATGGATGGATAGATGGATGGATGGATGGATGGTTGGATGGATGGACGATGGATGGATGGATGGATGGTTGGATGGATGGACGATGGATGGATGGATAGATGGATGGATGGATGGATGGATGATGGATGGATGGATGCATGGATGGTGGAAGGACGATGGATGGATGGATGATGGATGGATGGATGGATGGATGGATGATGGGTGGATGGATGGAATGATGGATGGATGGATGGATGAAGGATGGATGATGGATGGTTGATGGATGGATGGATGGATGGATGATGGATGATGGATGGATGGATGGATGGATGGATGGATGATGGATGGATGGATGGATGATTGATGGATGGATGATGGATGGATGATGGACAGATGGATGGATGATGGACGATGGACAGATGGATGATGGATGGATGGATGATGGATGGATGGATGATGGATGGATGATGGATGGATGGATGATGGATGGATGGATGATGGATGGATGATGGACAGATGGATGGATGATGGACGGATGGATGATGGACGGATGATGGATGGATGATGGATGGATGATGGATGGATGATGGATGATGGATGGATGGATGGATGGATGATGGATGGATGGATGATTGATTGATGGATGGATGATTGATTGATGGATGGATGATTGATGGATGGATGGATGGATGATGGATGGATGGATGATTGATGGATGGATGGATGGATGATGGACAGATGGATGGATGATGGATGGATGGATGGATGGATGATGGATGGATGATGGACGGATGGATGATGGATGGATGGATGGATGGATGGATGGATGGATGATGACGGATGGATGGATGGATGGATGATGGATGGATGGATGATGGATGGATGGATGGATGATGGATGGATGATGGATGGATGATGGACGGATGGATGGATGGATGGATGGATGATGGATGGATGGATGGATGGATGGATGATGGATGGATGGATGGATGGATGATGGACGGATGGATGGATGGATGATGGATGGATGGATGGATGGATGGATTCTCCTCCAACCCCATTCCATGAACTTTCCCTGTTTCCAGGAAGCTAAAGGATCAGAAGCTTCATTTAGGCCAGAATCAAAGCAGTTCTTCCAAACAATGATCAGATCTTCAGCTGCTCGTTATCTTCAGAGAAATGCTGAATGATTTAGCTTAATGATGAAGGTTAAACCAGAGAAGCGTGTCAGGCCCCCCTCCCTAACTCTGTCCTGTCTGTGTGCAGCGTGTCTGCTGGTCTGCTGGCTGCCCTTCATCTCAGTCTGTCTGTATGAGACGTTCAGCGGACAGCAGAGCCCAGAAGCTGCCGCGGCTCTATCCACCTGGCTGGCTCTGACCAGCGCCGCAATCAACCCCTGGATCATCTGCATGACTCAGAGGTAAGCTGGACCTCACAGCTCTGACAGCACGCTAACCCACAGAAATCTGGGAGCTTTCAGGAGGCTTCAAACACACCAAACCAGAAGACCTGCAGAGACCTGAGTTTCCTAACCCTACACTGGTGTTCCATATGAACTACATCCCTTTTCTTGTCATTTTCAGGCTGAAAGGAATCAGGCTTATGATGGATATCATATTAGATCATTTAGAAACTGTAGAACGGAGGGAAGGCGGTGACCATCCCAGTGCTTCTAATGATCCACCTCTCTCTGAGTCCAGCAGGTACCGCTCAGCAGTGCATCAGAGGCTGAGCAGGTTCTACCAGAGCTGCTCTGGGATGGTTCCTCGGCTCCACTGTTCTGCATCAACATCTGCTACAGAAACGGCTCCGTCACCTACGCCTGGACCGCAGTAAGCCCCTCCCCCCCAGCTGGATCAGAACAGTGGAATCAGCACCGCTAATCAGGCTGTCCTGTTAGCTAGAGGACATCATCTGGGTGAAAGGTCAGACGGACTGAAGAATCACAGGATGGATGGACGGACGATTGGGGGTGGGGTTTGGGTGGGGGGTGATCAGTAACTAGGTCCATTCAGAGGATCAGAACATTTAGCACCTGCTGCTGCTTATCGGAACTAGAATCAGTAGATTTTTGACCAAAGAAGGTAAATAAGAGGATCTTCTAATGGAACGGGGATTTCTGCCCATAAATAAGATCATTATGAATTCTGCTCTAGCAATAATATAATGGAGTTATTTTATCTCTTATAGAGCAGAGCACTGGAGCATCTCATCTGAATTTTTTTTAGTTAAGCATAAATCATCTGATTCTATTGGCTAAAAATTGTCTTATCTGCCTAAATCAGGGGAAAATACATATATTCCAGGAAGCATCCAATTACTCATATTTCTATGCAGTTTGATCAAGATGAAAAACTTGAGATATGTGTGAGGTTAAACTATCAGCAAATCATCATGAAACAAGTCTGATACTTTATCAAATATGTTGATTAACTAGAGTCAAGTTTCCACAACATCAGATGCCACCATCCTCTAGACCATTGGTAACCAATTAAAAACCAGCAGGGTCCAAATAAAGAAAATCAGCAACCAGTAAAGGTCCAGAGACATTTTAATTATAATCCCTTACTTTAAATAGAATTTAACACTGAAATAAAATGAGTTTTTTATGCATCCATGTTATATATTGACTTTTTAAATAAAAAAAATATAAATATAAAAAAAATACAATGTTTTTCCATTTTTAAATCTAAATTGTTTTTTAAGTAGAGAACAACAATCGTCAGTTCGGTTTATAGACAATTTCCTGATTCACAAATTTTATAAAACAGCTGAATGAGCGTTTGTTATTTTTCTTTTCTTCTGCCTTAATGAGAGCAGTGGGCTTTATGCTGCCCTGCAAGGCTTTAAACCTGGGTTTGAATGGAGACTAAGCCATTCTCAAGCACATATCAATGTGCTAATTTTGAGCCTGGATCCAGATTTATTTTTGATTCTGTTTATGGTGGAGAATCCTGCTTCACAGCAGCAGGTTGAGCCAAACATTTCTTTCACCAGTTCATCGCAGTTCTTCCAGCAGTCCACGCTTTCTCTGCTCTCTTTTTCTCATCATCTTCTCCTTCTTTCCCATCGCCCGGCTTGCCACTGGTTTGCCTGCTGTGTCTAAAAGTAGCAGCAGCAGCAACCCAGACTGACAGCAGCTCATTGGATCATTTGGATCACGTGCAGCCTGGTGCCGGACGCTACAGAGGGCTTTACCGTATTAACAGGAGAATGACATGCAGTAATTTATAATTGTTTTAAATCAGGTTGGGTCCGGATTAGTCAGCAGGTGGGTCCGGATCCGGTCCGCGGACCTCAAATACATGACCTCTGCCCTACAGCGAAGGTCCACCTCAACTGGCCTGTTCATGCAGAATAATTGCATGAACAGGCCATCACGTCATTGCCTACTCTGCCATTGTTGCTTCTGCTCCAACAGCCTCCCTGCTGTGCTGGAGGTGCCTTGATGTATCGAGCAGCATGTTTGGTAAATGACAACCATGAACTTTGTCTCTGGTCTTCCTCTTTGGTCTGTGATGGAAAGATGCTCAAACCAATGAAGGGAAATTAAAACTAAACTTCCTAAAAGGGAAATGAACTTTTATCAACGTCTCTAACAGGTAAAACCCAAAGTCGATCTAAACTCAGGTTTGTCCCTCATCAGTAGAACATCTGAAGCTGTTCAGGCTAACAGTGAAGCTCTGGAGCTTCTATAGGAGTTTGTCTTGATGCTGGGTGGACTGGGATGGAACCATCTGGTTCACATCTTCCTTTAAGTCCCATGGTTCAGTAGAGGACCCCCTTACCTGGTTCACAACCTCGAAGTAAAGAGCCATGGTGGTGCTGGCATCCAGACCGCAGATCTTCCACTGACATGTTCCTCCAGTCCCGATCTCCTGAAAAAACAACAGGGTGCTATCAGCATTAGCAGACTAGCATGGCTGCTGGTGAGATGGACCAGTAAAGGCTGCGCGACTAAACCACGGTTCAGAATCTCATTCAAATACGGACTAAAGCAGAGGAACCTTCCGTTTCTAAATGTTCAGCTTCAATGTTTCATCACCAGCTGTAGAATCACCAGCTCTGTATCCCTCAGCTGAAACGAGAACAGGAAAGGCAGCATCATGCACTTAGGATAAACATCTGATCTTCAGACATCCTGGGCACCTGCAGAAATCCTGCTAATTTTCAGAGATCCCAATGATCTATAGACATCCTGGTGATATTCAGAGATCCTGATGATCTAAGACATCCTGGTGATCTGCATGAGATCTTGGTGATCTGCAGACATCCTGGTGATCTGCATGAGATCTTGGTGATCTGCAGACATCCTGGTGATCTGCAGACATCCTGGTGATCTGCATGAGATCTTGGTGATCTGCAGACATCCTGGTGATCTGCAGACATCCTGGTGATCTGCATGAGATCTTGGTGATCTGCAGACATCCTGGTGATCTGCAGACATCCTGGTGATCTGCATGAGATCTTGGTGATCTGCAGACATCCTGGTGATCTGCATGAGATCTTGGTGATCTGCAGACATCCTGGTGATCTGCAGAAATCCTGGTGATCTACAGAAATCCTGATGATCTAAGACATCCTGGTGATCTGCAGAGATCTTGGTGATCTGCAGACATCCTGGTGATCTGCAGACATCCTGGGGACATGCAAAGATCCTGGGAATGTGCAGGAATCCTGGCGATTTTCAGGGATCTTTGGTCAGCTGCAGGGATCCTTGTGATCCTCAGACATCCTGGTGATCCGAAGGAATCCTGGGGCTCTGCAGGGATCCTGGAGATCTGCAGAGATCCTGTCACCACTGCAGACATTCAGCTGCCCTGCAGGTCCTCATTATCAGAGCGTACAGGTAGAAACGACCTTCCGTTAGCCGTCACATTTCGTCAATCGGTTTGGAGCAGGGATAAACGCTAAACTTCCTGTTTGACTCATAAAGGAGATGATTGATTCCGGTTATGCTGGACAGGAAGCATCTCCAGGTCCATCTTTAATGTAAACTCAGTTATCAAAGATAAATCATCACCAAGCATCTTTAACTCAGCAAAATCCCAGACACAGTTTTATGTCCTCTGCGATAAATGCTATAAAATAAGACCTTTGACCTGCCAAGAGACAATCCATCCCCAGACCAACAGAACCTGGAATAAACCTGAAACTGGCTCAGTTTGGCCAGAGGGCAGCTGTGCAGTTCAGGTCTGTGCCTGTGGGGGGCAGCGTGGTTCTCTTACATTCTCAGACATGCAGGGTCCTTTGGCGTGCAGAGACACACAGGGGCCGATGGCTCCGCACACTTTGATCTCTCTGGATGTCTAGAAGAGAGGAGAGCAGCGTGGATGAAGCCCTGGCACCGAGGAGATCAGGAAGAGCTTCTCCACCTCCCAGTTCCTACCTTCACCTCCACCGTGGCAGAAAACGCCATCTTGAAGGATCCCTGGACGTCTTTGGTGAAAACCCTCTGGAAGGTTTGCTTGAACAGAGACGTGTTGAAGGAGTCGGCCATCACCATGTATCCTCTGACAAAAAAAAAACACGACAAACAGGACTGAAAGGTCAAGTTTCTCTGCTTTTTTTCTCTCATTTGGATGCAAAAAAATACAAATGGAGAAGGATGTGTGAACTTAAAACAGAAGTTAGGAAGTTAAATGCTAAAAATTAGCAGATTTTTACTGAACTGGTGGAAAATGAACTAAAACTCAACTCAAACGTATCTGTCAACATGATGTATCTGATTGAATAAAAATGTCTCATCTTTTGCAGTTTATCATTAAAATGATCCAGAATTTTGGAGCCTAAGGAATAGGAACATTTCAACCGTTTTTATTGTCATTTTCTCGTTGTGTCATCCTTTTCCTCTCAGTTATCACTCAAATTGACTCTTAGTTTATTTTCTGTTTTTACCTCACTTATTGTTTTAAAATTATGTTTTAAAATCCTAGTTCACAAGCATCCTCATTCACGTTTTCCCCTAAATGTTCACGTTATAATAAATGTTTACATTATTTATTGGTTGTATCTAAAAATATGAAAGATATTTTATATTAACCTCCAATAAATTCAATGATATCATTGTTCTAAGTCATCAAATCAATTCAGTTTAGTCTGTCCTATCAGCTGCCTGTAGTGTCTTTAAATGTCCAGCAGGTGTCAGTATTCTGTGAGACAGGATCAAGGCAACATCAATACAGTTTGGCTTCAAGATGCCTCATTAACCATCACTAATGGTTACCATGGAGTCACTGGTATTCCAGGGATGTGTATGAAATTGGTTCCCATCTTCATACACATCCCTTGATCAATTCTACTGGATTCTTTTTTGGAAGAATCTGCTGTTTTCTTCTTGTTTCTGAATTAGCCGATATGTGCACCCGTTTCCTCAGATCGTACAGCAGCAGCAGAAATTAACCGCAGGATCTGTACCTGAAGCTACGATGCTTCTGGTAGACACAGGCTTTCTTTAAATCCACAGTAAAGTCTAACCCTACTGCTGTTGTAACTAGGGCTGAAACTATCAAATTAATCGATTATTGAAATAATCGTCAACTAATTTAGTAATCGATTCATCGTATAAAGACTGTAAAAACATGCCTTTAGCTGACAGACGAACACACTTAGAGCAGGAATTATATCAACATTGTAAAAACAATATATAAATATTTTACATTTAAGGTAAAATAAAATAAAATCCGCAATCTACTCTATCCATAACTCCTCAAGTGTAAAAGTTTTAGTTTCACTTGGTTTAATTCTGTAAAATTTTTCATTAAGGAACCTTTGCTTCTGTTATTAATCGATTATTAAAATAATCGTTAGTTGTATCCCTATTTGTGACATCATCCGATGTGGACAAAGCCTCTGAATTATCAATGTGTCTGATAGCGAATCCTTCAATCCCCTAATCCTCCGCCAGTGCTGTGGTCAGACTGGTTTCCTGTGGAGCGTTATTTACCCTGTGTGGTTGGGGCAGCATCTCATCTCCAGCAGACCCGTCTGATCCAGGGCGCAGGCATAGATGTCGATGATGTGACCATTAGTGGAAGCCCTGTTGCCCAGAGCCTCAAAATGCTGCAACACACAGATGAAGACAGTTTAGACGGGGAGGAACGAGGCGAGCTAAGGATCTGTGCTCCGCTGACGCAGGCATCTTCAGATCCACAGAGCAGCAGGTCGATTCAATTAATTAATGGTTTCATTAGACCGAAGCACATCATTGTGTCTAGAGTGGGTTAGCTCCACTCCCACTGGGTCACAATGAGAACTGGGCAGTTTTCATGGATTGACATCAATGTGTCGATTATTAGATTTGATATAATTGCCATCATGCTGGATTGCGTCCAGATCATAACTCGGAGGCTCACAGCCCTACAAAGCAGGCAGCAGTTCCTCCCAGCTGGACCACATCAGCCACCTGCTGGAGGCATCCACCTGCTCCATGGATCTCCATGTTGGTCCTACAGACATCGTGATGGAGCACAGATGCCTCCTCCTGTTTCTAATGTTTCAAAGTGCAGGACCTCTGCAGACTACCTGACCTGCTCCCAAGGAGGAGCGTTAATCTTGTCACATCATCTAACGTTTCATTATCTACAGAATGCCTGAATGATTAAGAATGACCAATCAAGCAAACACCTCCTACATCTGGACAGCCTGTTCATTTACTCTGACTAAATCTGATTGAATGTAGGTGTAGCAGAAGGTTAGCAAGCTAGCTTCTACACCAACACAGCAGGTGCGGAGGGGATCCAAGTCAACCATTTTTCCTGGGGGTGGTCTCTGATGGAGCCGCTTTGAGGGAACCTTCAGCTCACCTAAAAGCTAACTTGGAGCTTTGCTCTCCCTGTTCCTCTAGGAGACGCAATAAAGAACCACGGTTCTTTTCTTTTTTTTAAAGGAGCTGCCTTGTCTAAGGCAGTACGCAGAGAACTAGCAACCCCATCATCAACCTGCGAAGGGGAATAAATTAAGCTTTTGCACTCTGCAGCACCACTCAGTAACACAGAGGAGAGAAAAAGTGAAACCGATTCTTTAAAATGTATAACTGCACTATCTATCTGATAATGATCTGCCAAAGTGAAACCTTCTTTTGGGGGAGGAGAACTTTGTTAAATAATCTTGAAGGTTATTATAAAGTGGTCAGAGAGGACAGGGTTGTGAGGAAATACTGTTATTTCTTCACATTCTATGCCATATGTCAGCTCAGGGTCCAAAGTATGAACATGAGAATGTGTGGGACTATTCACATTTTGAATGAAACCAATAGCTACTAAGATTCCATTAAAGGCTACTCCTAAGCTATCACCTTCAATGTCAGTATGGAGGTTAAAATCCTGTTAAAATCCCCCACTAAGAGGACCCTGTCAGTATTTAACACCAAACCGTGGACGGGACCCACACTGGGAGCTGGAGCCACCCTGGTCTCTCTTATCCCAACCAGGCTTGTTCAGGGTCCAGCCCTAAACAGAACCTGCACGGTTTGGAGGTCCAACACCAAAGCAGAGAAAACGGATCTAATTCTGTGGCTTTAATCTCTGACTTAATTTTAGTTCATGTTAATCTATTAGAACAGCCTTTTCTAAATGTTCTGGTGCTGGTAGCTGGTTCTACTCTCTTCTGACGCTCACTGAGGAACTTTTCATCCTTGTCTGACTCACTTTGGTGGCTTTCTTCATGAACTTGGCATTGTCCTTCTCAATGTCGTGCCAGGACCTGATGGGGGTCTTCAGCTCATCTCCCACCACCATACCGGGTCCCTGAGTGGCTGGGCCCCCAATGAATGTCATGATGCGGGCTCCGGTGTTAGGGAAGGTGCACTGCAGACAGGAGAGCTGGTCAGAGGCGGCTCTGCATCATCATGGAAACCAAGAGCGACCCCTTACCTCCAGAAGCCCCACAGCAATAGACATAGCCACACCCAGCGAGCGCAGGGGCCTCTTCCCCTGAGTGACAGGCCAGGGGTCCCTCTGCAACTCCCCCAGAAGATCTGTCAGGTTCATGTCAATCTTCTGTACAGGCTGCAGGAACCTGGAGAGAAACAGGAGGATGGGCAGAAGGTTTCTAAGGAGGGACACAAACCAGAGATATTCATTGCTTTGGCAATATCGTCAAAATTTAGCAAGATGCAATTTAAAACTGAAACCCTGATCAGGAGGTAGTCGAGAGAGGCTGATTGCCCCCTGTTACTCCTGGAAACTACAAGACGCACCATGAGGTTGAAACTCGGCCTGTTCCAAAAAATTCTCACACGAATGTAGAATGGGCCCGAAAAGGGAAAACCGAACAGTGGAGGCCCCGCTTTAGCTTGACAGGGAGGCACCAGTCTGTGGCTTGTAAATCCTGCAGTGAACCACCAGATGGGGGTAAATCTCACACAATATCCCTTTAAAAGCTCAGGCCTTCCTCTGAGGTTAATGCAGTGTTTCTGAATTGTAGCTAGAAGTTGCGACCTCTGAGCTAATTAAGGTTAAAGGAAAAGTCTGGTCACATTCAGAATTCAAACTTCTGAAAGTTCTTTAAATCTGAAATTATTACATACTGTGTGTTTTTAATTAGGACTAATTTTCATTTGAATGTGCTTTACTGGAGGCATCCATGTTTGTCAAAGAACACTACTGCCACCTACTGGTTTGTGACGTCACAGTGCGGTATCGGCTGTTGATCAAGTCCCAGTGCTGTATCTGGTGTTTGGTACAACGCGCTATTATCCAAGTCATCTTGAATTGTTGGCTACATATTACGTGTTTTTTTTCTCTTGCCAGACGTTCGATGGCAAATCCTCCCTCTTCAGGTTGGCAATCCAACGACAAACCCCTCAGTGGCGGATCAGGAATCAGAAAGGTGAAATAACTCTTCGTTTTTCACTTTTACCCGATGTATTCCAACATCCAGCTGCCATGCACGTGGGCATTGTCAGTTTCACTATAGCTCTGGTGAATTTCAATGGTGAAGTCCTCTGGAAATCTTAAATACTTGTTGTTGACTGCAGGTGTGTCTATTAGTTCCCATTGATTTTGAGGTGTTACTATATTTGGGCAAAAATGGCTGCTCCCAGACTCAGTGATCATGATGAAAGTTATTAATTTTATTTTTTTACTGATTAATGCTAAATTCATTAAATCACTGCGAACATATTAGTTTTAGGTATAAATAATGATCCATTAATTATTCCTGCTGACCGGACTTTTCCTTCAAATCCTTTTTTTAGAGCGTCACCTTGATCTAACACTGTGACGTTCATAAAGGAGAACGTTGGACCTTCTGGAACCGGTCCAGGCAGATTAGAGCCTCAGGTTAGAGAAAACAGACGGATCAGCATTTCGGATCTCCTACCTGTTGGACAGAGGCTGCTGCTGGGAGGCCTGGGGGCCGCGGCCCTGAGCTGCAGAGGGTTTGGTGAGACCCAGCATGTCCTGCAACAAGCATCACGTCATTAAGCCTTCTCCTCCGATCAGAGTCGGACTGCTGAACAGAGACAGGATCAATTCTACCTGCAGCTGCTTAGCGTTCAGGTCCTTGGTTCCCCGGAAGACGTAGCTCTTGGCAATTCCTTCACAGCCCAGCTCATGGACCTGAACCATGCGTCCGAAGGTGATGAGTCCCACCAGAGCGGTTGGGGGCAGCAGGGACAGGGACATCTGGAGAGACTCTTTCAGAGCCTGCAGGTCCTCGTCCTCCATGCAGGTATCCACAACGTACAGGAAGACCAGCGGCATCTGAGGGCCCCGCTGCAGGCGGCAAACAAAGCCTGTCAAACACCAGATGCCACGCATAGCCGCTGTGGGGCTCTCAGAGCGACTCTCACCTGCACCACGTACTCGATGGTAGAGAAATGAGGCAGCAGTTCAGCAGGCTGGTTGACCTCAGAGATCCCAGCGTAGGACGGGGGGAACTGAGGAGAGAGGCTGATGGGTCAGGGTCTGTGGGGCGGCGTTCTGCCGCCCTGAGCAGGACATAACGCACTCACCTGGTTCCTCTGGTAGCAGAAGTTGCAGGCCCACAGCTTGGCTCTGTAGTCCACCTGGCTGAAACACAAGAACAGGTGGAGTCAGATGGGAGGAGCAGCTGCAGCTTGACAGGCGCAGGGCTGAAGGGTGGGCGTACCATAGAGGGTTGAGGACTGCCCGGCAGGTGGCGCGGCTGCAAAGCACCGGCTCGTACTGGATGGGGGGCAGGTCGGTTCTCTCCCTGAGGGGGGTGAACAGCGCCGCCACCGGCACCACCATCCGGGTGGCCTCCAGGCGGCTGGATGGCCAGACGTTCCAGCTGAAGCGGACGCCATCGCGCTCTTCATTCTGGGCGATGTACTCTGGAAAGGTTGCCATGATGAAGCAGGACGCAGGTGTCTCAGCTGGGGGGGGGGGTCGGCAGGTTCAGAGAACAGCAACCAGCAGGTCTGATGCTGTGCAGAGAGGCAGGACCAACGTCAATCTTCTCCCTCAGATCATCATCAAAGTATTTATCGTTTCTGACTGATAAAGTTTGCAGAGTGAAAAATTTCTGCTAGAAGCACAAAATGGTTCAAAGCTGTTCTGGGGAGGTTCTGGAGGGACCACAGCCTGACCCCATATAAAACCACAGCCGTCCGTAAAGATCAGCACAATAATCAGAAATAAAACAATAAAAATAATCAAGAATTACTGGAACAAAAAGCAGGAAGACACAGAAACTAGCAGCAGCATTTATTCAGGAGGTTCTACTGGTGGAGATCAGACCCTAACCTGGACACCATCCTAACCTGGTTATCCTAACCCATTCACCATCCTAACCTGGTTATCCTAACCCATTCACCATCCTAACCTGGTTATCCTAACCCGTTCATCCTAACCCAGGCACCATCCTAAACTGGTCACCATCCTAACCTGGTTATCCTAACCCATTCAACATCCTAACCTGGTTATCCTAACCCATTCATCCTAACCCGGGCACCATCCTAAACTGGTCACCATCCTAACCTGGTTATCCTAACCCATTCACCATCCTAACCATGTTATCCTAACCCGTTCATCCTAACCCAGGCACCATCCTAAACTGGTCACCATCCTAACCTGGTTATCCTAACCCGTTCACCATCCTAACCTGGTTATCCTAACCCGTTCATCCTAACCCGGTCACCATCCTAACCTGGTCACCATCCCCTAACCCAGTCACCATCCTAACCCAGTGATCCTAACCTGGTCATCCTCTAACCAGGTTAGAACCAAGCTGCCGGGTGGGTGGAGCTGTTTAAACCAAACCAGCCTCTCAGCTGCAGACAGAGGAGGACTAACATCTGGACTCTGATCAAACCAATCAATGGCTTCAGGCTGGAGAACATCTGCTGCAGATGTTTGCAGAACCAGCAGCCATCAGATATATGCAGGGATTAATACTAACCAACTAACTAACCCACATGATGCTCAGCTATACTTTGATATATCTGTTCATTTATTTTACTTTAGACAGAATTAATCACACCACGTCATCAACCAGGCTGCCTTTTTAAACTTCATGATCTGCTTCTTCTTCACATAAACAGCTGATGGACTCCCTGAGATGCCAAACAAATCCTTCATCTCCTGCTGGGTGGCAGCTCCGTGGCAGCTCCACGGAGGCCCCACGGAGCCAGCAGGAGCCCACGCAGGAGCAGAAGGTGTCCCAGGTGGAGCAGAAGGTCTCGCGGGTGTGGCTGAGAAAGTGAAGCAGAATAAAGTCAGAACTTACCGATCCGCTCCTCTCCTCCGACAACCAAGCAAAACAATATGGCGGCGACGTTGCCACGTCAAGACAGAGAGAGTGAGCAGGGGCAGAGGTCTCACTCTGAGTGATAAACAGGCAGAGGTCTCATTCTGAGCGATAGGCAGAAGCCACATTCCCGCACCACTACAAAAACATCACAGATGTGACAGTGAAAAACACTTGAAGAGATCAGACGTACCGCCCAGCGGTCATTTCATGTTAACCACTAAACAGTCAAGTAAACATGAAGCCAATGAGAACTTTACACGAAACAGGAGGTATCACTCTGAGTGAAAATCCAGAACTCTTGTGACCAGGGGCGGTTCCAGCAGAATGATGCCCTGGGCGAATCAGGGTCAGAAAAAAAGCTTTGTTTCCAAGTAGTTTTTCATAATGTAAAACGAATTTGCTTTGGTGACGAGGAACAAAGCAGAGACATCTTCTAGAAAACTTCACGTCCAGTTTCCTAGACTGAAATTTTTCAAGCTTTACCTGAATAATTCACATTAACCATAGATCATTAACCTGTTGAGTAAAATAAGTTAGCAGTCTGCTTGGTGTAACTAATAAGAAAGGAATCACATTGTCAATTATGCAGACTAGCTGGGTGCTGTCTGAAACGGAACATGATTGCTTATTTTGTTTGGTTTCTATTTTCCCAAGAACAATTAAACCAGGATTAATCCAGTATTTAATGAGTCTATTGTGTGTCTGTAAATAACACTGAGGACAGCCAGAAAGCTCACAGAGCTAAGAATTTACAAGTCCTATCAATGTCTTTCATGGGTCCACTGCCTCCCTGGAAGTGACACAAAAAAATAACAAATAACAGCAAAAACAGCAGCAGCAGTGTGAAGTCCTACCTGGAACCCTTTAATGTCTCTATATTGCAAATAAAGTTAAGAAAGTACCATAAACAACCCCCTCCATGTGGTTACTTTTCCTTGTATGATGAACCTCCATCAGTTGATGTGGATCGCTGAAAGGAAACTAAAGCACTCATGTTAGAGCTGAGCTAAATGTGGTTATCAGGCAGTTCTGCTCCGGTTCCAAGGTGTATTTAGTATATGACCTGGATTTTCTGACACATCCGTTTCACATTTTTTCCACCCAAGACAGAGATGAACTGATGTTAGAACAGCTTTATGTTGAGATGCTGAATAAAGGCTTTAGGTCCTAAAGAAATTAACATTTCAAAGTAATATAAATAGCTTTAAATTCAGTTTTACATGTAAATAAGCTGGATAAGTGAATAAAAAGTGTTAATTTCATGTGCAAATAAATGTCCCACAGGACTAAATGGAGCTGCTGTATCTCAGACTGAAATGATTACAAAGAATCAGGTTAAACCGTATGTCAGAACCGGATAAAACCCTTTGAATTAAACTGCAAAGAACTTCATTGCCTTGAATTTGTCTAGAAAACAGTTGGTAGATATGCATGGATTACGTCTTGTTGCTGGTGAAGAACTGGTCTTCTCTGATAGGAATGTCTCCCTCTGTCAGGCTAATCGTCCCTTTTTAAGTACTTTATTTTTTTGCAAGCTGAAATAAAAGGAAGCAAATTTCACTAATAACAGTAACAGTTTATTGAAACCTCCTTTGTTCTGCTAATCCTTTACATCTTTTTTTTCCCTCTTTTTTTCAAACACACACAGAATTATACAATAAATGACAGTATATGTCCTTGTAACTAGTGGTCCCTAGATTTTCTAAAAGTAGAATGGGAGGCAGATCTTTTAGTTATCAGGCTCCTCTCCTGTTGAACCAACTACCCGTTTTAGTCAGTGAGGCAGACACCCTGTCTACTTTTAAGGCCAGGCTTAAAACATTCCTTTTTGATAAAGCTTATAGTTAGAGTGGCTCAGGTTATCCTGAGCTATCTCTATAGTTATGCTGCTATAGGCTTAGACTGCTGGAGGACGTAGGGACCTCTTTTCATCATTCT
Organism: Cyprinodon diabolis; assembly: GCA_030533445.1. Taxonomy (NCBI): domain Eukaryota; kingdom Metazoa; phylum Chordata; class Actinopteri; order Cyprinodontiformes; family Cyprinodontidae; genus Cyprinodon; species Cyprinodon diabolis. Next base: position 8,474,776 of record CM060080.1, read on the forward strand.
GCTTCATTCTATCTCTATTCTCCCACTCTGCAGAATCTATTAGTTCAACCTCTAATGTTCTGCTCTCTCTGCTTTTTCTCATAGTAGCTTCATCTGGTCTGTTCCTGTTTGGCTGTGACTCCATCCTGGAGAGAAATATCAGCTGTGCTGCTGCCATCAACACCTGTTTCTAGATGTTGGAGCTTGGCCTGTTTTTCAGTGTAGTCCTGTTTCTCTGACTGTGACTAACTGGATGTGCTCTCTTCATCCTCTGACATGGGAGCTGGCTTGGAGCTCATCTGCCTGGCTGTCTGTTTCCTGGACGGGGCCGCCTGTGGAGCTGGTTGACAGTTGCCTTTTGTATCTATGCTTCTTTTTCTATGTCTTCTTCTGTCTCCTTGAACACCAGTCGGCCTCAGCAGATTTTCATGTGTTGCATTCATGTTCATAGCGTGTTTTCTAACATGCTTAGACAGCCATCAAGGCTAACACTCATATTACATCTATAAAACCTCTGAATTTAGAAATAACTTTTCACGTAAAAAGAAAACACAAACACAGCGACTCCAAAGTGTGGACCCATAGTGTTTAGTTAAATAGCAGGAGGTGGTAATAAACCCTCCTTTTTAATAAGAATTGATGTCATAGTTGAATTGTGGTATCACTAAAGGAAAAAGTTAAACTTATCAAACTGTAAAGGAGGCAGTTCTGTGATTAAATGGTTTTTAGTTTATTTTATTGTACTATTTAACTTACTGAAGGCCATTTTTCTTTGTTCAGCAGTTGAAAAGTTAAGGTAAACCAAAGGAGAAGCCAGGAGACATTTATCTTTAAACAGAGAAATAATTTTGTGTTTTGTTCTGAATAATCTATTAAATAAATACACAGCAGGTTTAAAATGATGTAATAAAAATGTTTATTATATGAGAAAATAGCATCACTACTAGATTTCCTCCTCGTTTAGATCCTGAAGCATTTTGTCCTGTAATGTTTCTCTCGTCCCAACTTAATTTTACATGGAAACTGAGACGAAGGCCAGGAGAACCGTGAAACATCAGCTCAACGTCCACAAGACCCAAGAGCATCTCACACTTTTCCAAGAACAAAAACATTTTCTGGAAACACAGCTACTCCTTTAAACTCACAATTTACCTTTAAGGGTTTCATAAAGGACAAACTTTATTCATTAATTTGGTGCAAAGCAGCAAGAGATGAGTCGCTCCTCCGCCAGATGCAGGAGGGGATGCCTTTCTTCTTCTGTTGGTCACATGTTGTTAAATCCCATCATGCCTTTCATGTTGCCGGCAGCGCCCTGCTGAAACTGACGCATCATAGACTGAAGACCAGCCATGCCTCCTGAAACACAGACAGGGGTTCAAAGTTCAGCGATCATCTGACCTGCAGATCGCTCCAGAATCGGTTTTCCAATTAAAACCCGTTAGATGTTATTAGCAGTTTAGGTTTCAATACAATTAACACGACAAGAGGAGTTCTTTTAGTCCCATAAGGTCCTAAATCCAGATCATGGCTTTTAAATCGAACAGCTGAAGGAAACATGAAGGCTCAGAGTTTCTAAGGTCCATATTAGGCCTGAAACAATTAATCAGATTAATCGATTATTGAAATAATCATCAACCACTTAAGTAATCGATTAATCATTAACTGGGGTATAGAGACTGTAAAGCTGAGAGAGAAACCCACTTAGAGCAGGAATTATATAAGAATTGTTAAATATATAAACAGTTTGCATTTAGGATTAAAAAAATGCTCTATCCAGAACTCCTCAAGTGGAAAAGTTTTAGTTTCACCTGGTTTCATTTCATAAAAAGTCTTTTTTAATGAACCTTTGGCTGTCCGATTATTAATCGAAAAAAATAATCAATCATTTAGCAGCCCTAATTCATATTAAACTATCCTTTTGTGCTATTAGTTATGATGCCTGTTTTTTTTCTTCAAGCCTTGAAGATCATGAAGTTTAAAAGATGTTTTCCTGCATCACAGCACCTCGATGATGATAATGATGCAGGAGGATGAGGCGGGTCTAACTAATGATCTTCATCAACAGGTGATGGAAGCCTCATTCTGTCCGTTTGTTCTTTGTAAACTGTTCTGTTTGATATTTGTTCCTTTTAAAAACAATAAAAAAAACAAGTAAAAAAAAGATTCTGAAATGACATCAGTGACCTAATGGATGGTTTGGCTCTAATTTAATGAAACTGGTTTGTTTGGAAAAGCTAATTAGCGATACTTGAATGATTGTTTTTTTTTTCATTTCTGAAACGGACTGAGCCTCCCAGCTCCAGGCGCTCCTTCACTCTGCATCAACCACACTAGGGTCCTGGTCTGTGGTGCATCTCTTGTCTGACACCCTGTGATGTTTCTGAGGCCGTATCCCATCAGGCTTAGCGGTTTCTGAATGAAAGACGGCTGGATGAAGAGCAGGTCTTACCCATGTGGTGCAGGACCCGAGGGTCCATCATTTTGGCCATCTGCTGGTTCAGCTTGGCCATCTGAGACGGGTTCACGTTTTTGGACATGTCTCCTCCTGAAACGGCAAACACATCAGCCCTGAGACACATGAAGCTCTGCAGTCCCTAGCTGCTGAGGCGCGGCTGGGCCGGGCCCCTCAGCCCTGGGCTGTGGCTGTCAGGTACCTTTAAACAGTCCTTTGATGCCTCCCATCTTCTTCACCATCTGAGCAAACTTGGTGTACTGAGTCAGCAGCTCCTGAACATCTCTGGTGGCCACTCCTGACCCGCGGGCCACTCTCTGGATCCTGTTGGGGTGCTTGCTGAACAGCTTTGCTCCGTCTTTGCTGTCCAGTTCTGTAAAGGAAACAGTTAAGAGGTTATGGAGGATCTTTCCTGCCAAAAACCAGGAGCACACATTTTCAACCTGAGAGCTGGATTTCCTCTACTGGGTTCCTTTCTAGAACATACTTGGCGAGAACACAAGCCTGTTCTCGCGTTCTTGTGTACTGAGAATCGGCCAGAGACTGCTTTATGTGCAAGAAGGAAGTAAAGAGGAGAAAATATCAGAGGAAGAAGCACTAGATGGAGGAGAGAATGGATTTAAAAGAAAGCAGAAGCTCTGGATGTGAGGATTAAAAGTTTTAAAGGCAATCAGAGGAAATCCTGCTCTTAGGTTTTAGGCAGGAAAGATTCTCCATAGGAGAAGTGAGAAATGAAGTCTTTTCTGCAGCGTTAGGGTTAACCCTGCAGCTCCAGGATGTGTGTGGTGCACGTTACCCTGGTCATTCATGCTGTCCATGATGGTCATGAGTTTCTTCAGTCTGGCCATCGATTCCTGCTCGTTCCCCTTACTCATGAAATCTGTGCCGAACCCTGGAATCATACCCTAAACAGAGAAGACAGACATCCGGAGTGAGGACACGTCTCCTCAGAGACGCGGCCCATATTCAGAGCGGTTTCCTGGACTAGAACGCCACAGACAGCCTGAGATGGTTGGTTACCATTATCTGGCCGAATGGTCCCATCTTCATGATGTTCTGGAACTGCTCGTACATGTCCCTGAGGGTGAACTGACCTGCAGGTCCACACCTGGAGTTAATCAGTTGGTCTGAGACCCGCAAGGATGGGGATGTGGGTCGGCTTCCTCACCGTGTTTCAGTTTGTCTATCAACTCCTCGTTGTCGTCCAGTTTCAGCTCGTTCACTCTGTCGATCAGTCCTTCGATGTCTCCCATTCCTGGAGCAGAAGAAGGTTTGATGCCCAATTAAGAAGACAGTTGTTTTTTAAAGCTCCTGTCACACCTTTAGACCATAGTATGCCTAACATACGAACAATCTGGCAAAAACGCTGGCATATGTTGGATAAGTTATGGGCAAGATGAAGCATGCTAAAGCACGTCAACATACAGCAAGTACATCTCAAAATTTGAGCAAGTTAAAAAGTTCCCGCCGTATGCCAGCGTCTGCCATCCGTGGGCCATCAGTTCCAGGTCAGTTACCTGATGGCTGACAGACGTTCAGTGTCAGTTCTTCATCAGTCGTGGCGTCTAGCTTATCCCAAACCTCTGAGTAACTTGTGAATAACTTCAGTGTAACTTATCAAGAACTTCTCTCTAACGCATATCAACGTATCTGACGTGTTCCAGACGAGCGCTGAACGTGTTTCTAACTTCCAGCTACTGTATAATGGCGTATTGGCAGCGTTTTGGTATAAAGGGGGTTCACAGGAGGAAACCGTCAGTTCTCCTCCAGAGTTCATCCTCATCATAGGGTCAGCCACAAGGTGAGTGTGATGGATCCTCCCTGCGTTCACGCCCACCACCCACAAACTTCCTAGCAGACATGACGCTCAATCTGTTGCCACCAATAACCTTCTTTCTTCCTTTTAATTTTTATCTATTTATTTCTTGTCTTTTCTGGGGGGTCGGGCGGTAAACAGCTGCTAGGTTAAAAATGCAATTAAAAGAATCTTTTTCTGCATGACGGGCGCATCGCTGCGCCCCTCAGGACACTGGCTTGTGCATAATTTCATGGGCATTACGCTGCCGTGCGTTACGCAGAAGTTAGGCTGTCGTTGGACATAAGTTCTAAACTCGTTATGAATACTCTATGTATACGCCAAATATTGGAAAACATGCATAAAAGGTTCAGCGTATGCCAGTTTTTTTAGAAGTTTCTGGGACGTCAGGTAGACGCTGGATAAATCAGCAAGGTGTGACAGAGGCCTAAAGGAGGGGACAGATAAAGCAGCCAACAGAGGAGTAAAGATGAGACAGGGTGAGTGAATGTGGGGAAAAAGTGAAGCTGGTTTTCCTGACAGGAACCATCAGGCTGCGTCATTTTCAGCCATTCCAGCACATTGCCTTCATGAAGCTTATTTCCTCACAATTTCATCAATAATTGAGCTTTTTTCCCCAAAGTAAACATGAGCAAATAATGCTGTTATGACCAAAAAAGGAAGTTGTTTGTTAGCTTTGAGCAGAGCACCTCATTTTCAGTGATCAACTGCTGCACCTCTAAATACTCAGTGTGAATTTTATCCTTCTCACTAACATCATTTAGCCTTTTATTAGACGTCTGCTAGTAAAGCTGAGAGACCAGCTGCTCTACACTTCACTACAGGAGATCTCTGATTGGCCAGCAGCCGACGAGCCTGTGGCTGATTGACGGGTGGAGACACGCTAAAGCCAGGCAGACACTGTACAAGTTTTTGCCCTTTTGGGACCGATTCTGCGACTGTTTGAAATTCAGTCGGCCGTCGTAAGCTGGTCGTAGGCAAATCCTGCTGTTGAAGCAGATCTATGAGCTGATGTTTTCATCATTCTATCTCTATTCTCCCACTCTGCAGAATCTATTAGTTCAATCTCTAACGTTCTGCTCTCTCTGCTTTTTCTCATAGTAGCTTCATCTGGTCTGCTCCTGTTTGACTATGACTCCATCCTGGAAAGAAATATCAGCTGTGCTGCTGCCATCAACACCTTTGTTAATAAATGTTGAAGCTTGGCCTGTTTTTCAGTGTAGTCCTGTTTCTCTGACTGTGACTAACTGGATGTGCTCTCTTCATCCTCTGACATGGGAGCTGGCTCGAAGCTCGTCTGCCTGGCTGTGTGTTTCCTGGACAGGGCCGCCTGTGGAGCTGGTTGACAGTTGCCTTTTGTGTCTATGCTTCTTTTTCTACAACTGCTTCTGTCTCCTTGAACCCCAGTCGGCCTCAGCAGATGGCCGCTCACACTGAGCTCCAATTAGAGAAGAAACTGCTCAGAAAAAGTTAATTCCTACTGATTGTTTTTTTAGTTAAGGTTCTTTTCCAGAATCTCTCCGGTCTGTGCTGGTTTCATCTGATCATTATGGGACTGCAGTGAGAAAAGACGGAGCAGAGACGGCGTTTACCCAGCAGCTTGCTGATGAACGGCTGAGTCTTAAAAGGCTCGAAGTCGTCGATGTGTTCGCCTGTCCCAATGAAGATGATGGGACTCCTGGTGGCCGCCACTCTGACAACAGAAAAGAACCCAGATCAAGCAGCGGCCCACGGGGCCCAGCGGCCGTGCGGCGCGACCCGGCTGAGGTTCTTACGCGCTCAGAGCTCCGCCTCCTTTGGCGTGGCCGTCCAGCTTGGTGACGATCACCGACGCTACGTCCACCTTGTCCTTAAAAGCTTTAGCCTGGGCCTCACAGGCCTGACCGATCGACGCGTCCATCACGTACACAATGTTGTCTGGTTGCTGTGGAAACAGAAGGGAGGAGCTCAGAGGCGGGTGGAACAGAGCGTCGTAAAGTGGTCTGTCCCTCAGGAACTCACCACGGCGTTGGACACCTGCAGCATCTCCTCGAACAGGGAGTCCTCCTGCTTGTGTCTCCCACTGGTGTCCACGATGATGATCTCAAAGTTCTCTCCTTTGAACTTCTCCACACCTTCAGCGGCGATCACCACCGGGTCCATCTCAGTGTAACTGAGCCCAAAACACAGGGACGATCAGGGGGGGGGGATCCTGAGGGGGGAGGGGGTGGGGTGGAACGATACTAACCTGCCGTAGAAAGGGATCCTGGCTTTGGTGGCGTTTTGTTTGAGCTGATCGAAGGCACCTGGAGACGAGAGGCGGTTTAAACACAAGAGCAGAAGAAGGTGGGGGTGAAGGGGGGCGGGGGTGGGGGGTTAGCCTACCCGCTCTGAAGGTGTCTGCACAGATCAGGCAGGTCTTCCAGCCTTTCCTCTGGTAATAGTAGGCCAGCTGCAGCAGAAGATGGGCAACGTTAGTGGACCACCGGAGGGAGATAAGAAAAACGGAACCAGACAGGGGTCCCCTGTTTGGGTCGGTGGCCCTCAGGACCATGTGATCAGCACCGAGGGCCCCAGATCCCAGCCAGAACATTTAGGGTCCTACAGCTAATGGAACAAACATCTCATCATTTCACAAACAAAAGCTCTAAGTTCTTCCTGAAACCAGCAGGGGAAATTAACTCACCAGTCGAGCCAACTCTCAAAGTCTGGAACCTGTACCTCTCATACTCTTGAAATCACTCTGTTGTTGTGTTTTGTATTTTATGTTTAAATGTGTAAAAATACACATGTACATTCGTACCACACTGTATTATTTGGAAAAATAATAAAAAAATTGTTTAAAAAAAAAATGCAAACAAAGTTACTGTCAAAGGTAAAAAACTGCAGATTATTTTAATTTGTTCTACTGTCCATAAATCAAAGAGTGGCCTTTCTTCCAGTGGCATGGGCAGCAACATATCTGTGTGTCAGCGCTGCTGCATCATCAGTTGCAATGCAATGAAATACCTCAGCTCCAGACGTCCCCGCCCTCTCCGCAGACGCTCCGCTGCTCCTCTCCTAAAATGTAGCTGATAGCAAACAGTGCCGCAGACAGGAGGCCGGCTTGTTTTGTTTTTATGACCGAAACTTCGGGAAACAACTTGTAATGTTTGACCCGCCAGAAGAGCGAGGTGCGCGAGAACGCTGGGACCCTTTTTCCACCTGGATCTCCGCTCTTTTTGGCCCTCATGTCCCTCAGTCGTCGGACTAAACTCGCCCCCACTTCCTCACCGCCTCGGCCGTATCTAGACCAACAGCGTGTAGCACAGACCACGTTTCAATATTGAGCATAAATCAAAAATGTCTGTGTGAAAGTTTACTGCAACACACTGCTGTAAGAGTATAACCAGGAAGCGAAGTAGGAGGGCAAAATAGGTTTAGCGCCACCGCAGCACGGGAGGGAGAATTACGCCCAGGAGCAAATGGATAAAAAAAGACCGGAAGGAAAAAAATAATAAAAAATGAATCGATACTCTTGCGGATGTATCGATGCATCGGATTGTCGGCTGTTGGATCGATACAAAACGATTACTATTTACACCCCTACTCTGAGTTTAACTCACCTAGTGAAGAACTGGCATTAACGCGCCAAATGGAACCTTTAGTCGCTTTTCATGAGTGTTAATTTCGGACCCTGGTTCCGAGTCTTTAACGGACCGTACGGACCGTTTCTGGCTTGTTAGATATGGCCCCGGGTCTGATCAGCTGCATATGGTTCCAGGATAACAATTATAACAAACACGGATCTATAATGAGTAGAACAGCGTTCTCGTTGGAGCTCTAGAAGGTCTGAGGTGTGTCCGTTTACCTTGGAGCAGGTGGTAGTCTTGCCGCTGCCCTGCAGACCAACAAACATGATGACATTGTTCTTTCCTTTGGTTGGAGTCCAGGCCTTCACCCCGGGGTCCACCAGCTGGAACACAGGCCATACGTGACACATATGAACATCACAAAGCAGAGAGGAGTTCAGAGGCCGCCTGCCGAAACCCACCTTCACCAGCTCCTTGAAGACGGCGTGCTGGATCATCCTCCTCTTGTTCAGCCCTGAGGCCATCTCCTCCAGGTCTATGGCTGACCTGCAGGGAGAAGCAAGGAGGGGCTTAAACCTGACAGCGAGCCGGCAGCACGGGCTGAGGACAGAGGGACAGCAGCGCACTTACTTGACGTTTTCTCGCAGCTGTTTGACCAGTTTGATGTTGACGTCTGCCTCCAGCAGAGCGGCGCACACCTCCTTCAGCATGGCGTTCAACACCTGGAAACACACAGCAGCTCCTGAAGCCCAGCTTCTGGTTCCCACTTTAGCTCCTGTCTCTCTAAGCCGTTCATTCAAAATTATTTGGTAATGGAAGCGTTAACCCGAGAAATGAATCCAACTAACGTACAGCAACAATTAAGAAAAAAACTCCACAACAAACAAACGTTTTACATCAAATACTCTTATTGAGATCTGTATAAACATGGATGGAGAGTTTTCCTTTTTTTTTTTTTTTTTTAACCAAACATTTTTAATTTAAAACGCCAATAAAGCTTTTTTTTCAAAGATTTGTTAACGGATTTTAATTCAATCGGAGAGCAATAGATCGTTTAATACCAACCAGTAGCAATGTTTTTGTTTTTAAATCAACGCGCTGATTCTAGATGCAGGCCGATTGATTTTTGAAACTACCTGTGGACTCAGCTACGAGTTTTTACTACTGCTTGAAATAAAGAGTAAAGATCATCTTTACAACAGACACAAGATAAAGGGGGCTGTGACAAATGTACCCAATGTTTATTTGAACATAAACTGTTACTTTCTGGCCAAGTAGAAATGTTTTAAATGCTGAAAAACTTTCCATAGAGGAAGAAGCTAAAAACACACATGTAACAGATCTATTTCTAACAACTACTGAACTGAATTCGTGAAATTTGTTTTGTTTCCTACTCAAAAGACCTCTGTAGCTCTGCCTTCATTGAAGGCGTACCTCCAAACATTATCCAGAGGTTTGGTGTTACTGCTGCTGTTGTTGATGTGGGAGAAGCTGTGGCGGCGTCGGAGAGAAAAGGGAGGAACAGAACGGAGAAATACCTGCAGCTTCTCAGTCACTTTTGACGCTTCGCATGTGTGACTTTGCTGCCTTGATTCCCATCATGCCTCATCTACAGTCCCTGGTTCTGGTTTTTAGCCATGCAGAAAACTCTTAGCTGGATGGAAAATATTCATTGAATTTATACTTCCCCACGTTTAGCGGTGCATCGCCACAAAGTCCACCTTCATCATCATTTTTAGTGGTTCTTCTATCAACCAATAAAAGTTCCAGCGAGCCGTTCGCAAATGGAAATAAATTATTATCAATGATTTTAATGTTTGATGTAGATTACACAAATAAATCCTGTTTATGACATGATAACAATTTTAAGACCTATGAAAGACATTTTACAGTTAAGGACTCAAGGATTCAATGCCTTTCAAGACTTAAGGATCTGTGGGAAGCTTAAATTCAACACCTCGAGGCGGTCGTCAAAACACCGGGAAGATTCTCCTCACCCTGTCAGCAGCAAGACTACTGTCAACCAGAGCAGAAACTACAGCTCCATCTCTAGGAGCCTCTACACCTTCTATACAATCCTTGGTGCTGCTGATGTAGCCTACCTCTTCATTGATGATGGTGGCATTGCTGAGTGACCTCAGCGCCGAGGTGATCTTCCGTCCCAGGTCGGCCAGCACCATGGTGGCTTGCTGAAGTGATCCTGAGGAGACCCACAGAGACACGTTCAAAGACACTCTGGAAAACACAAATTCTGATGGGAAGCTCCACCTCTGAGCTGGTAAGGAGCTTTTATTGCTGCATTACTGATCAGATGGAAAAACTGCAGCTGAGTCAGCATGAAACCCACCTTCTGTGCGGTAAAGAGGGAGGGAGGGAAACCCCCCAGGTAAGGAGCCTTAGTGGATGCGCTGACAGCTGCTCGCCACGGCAACAGTTTCTGGAGAGGAGCAAAATAACCATCAGTCAAAACCAACAACTTAGCTGAAAAATCCCCTGAGGGGCATGGAATAGCTGGAAAAGGAGAGCAGCTAACTATGGAGGAGCTGCAGAGATCCGAGGCTCAGTGCGCCATCCAATGCAGATCATTGGCTCCATCCACATCTAGTGAAAACTAGTGTAATTGGATGAGTCATATAACGCAAACACTCATTGGTTAGCTAAAGGAAATCATCAGAAGCAAGCAGGTGTTCTTCAAACTGCAAACGTGAATTGTCTATGCCATGCTACAATGTCGGATTCAGAAAAAGATGTTGAAATGTCTGAAAGGTCGGACACAGGCGAGAGCGTATCGGGAGATGGAGACCAACAAGACCTCCCTCATCCTTGGCCCTATCTCAAAGAATTTTTAGAAATAGTCGAAAAACTGAGCTTTCAATTCATATAGTGACATCTGGCTGTTTTTTATTAACGGTTGCTTATACTTTTATACTTTAAGTAGTTTTTAGAGTGCATACTTTTTTACTTTTACTTGAAGTTGTTACTTTAACTTTTACCAGTCTTTTTAAACTGCAGTATCTATACTTCTACTTAACAAATGTGTGAACTTTTGACACCACTGAGGAGGACCCATCAGCTCCCACCTGTTCCATCCTCTTCCACCAGGTTAACGCAGCGCCGTCAGCCTGCTCTGCTGATGGCGAGGTGGCGTTTTCCTGCTTCTCTCCTTTTCCTATTCAAATGAAACTGCTCATTTGTAATAAGCAGTAGATCCGACTCAGTCCTTCCCATCAGAGAACAAACATTCCTCTTCACAGCCCAGAAACTTGAAGCCAAATGACTAAAGAAAGCCGCTGGTTTGAGCCCAGAGGACGGCGCAGGACGCAGGCAGAGGACTTAAGCTGTTTTCATCACCAATCTCATCCCTTCATCTTCAGGTTGATGAGCTGAGCAGCAGAAGAAGACGATGACATCACCTTCGATGGCAGCGGTTTCCTTTTTCAATCCAAATCTGAAGGCTTATTTCTTCCTGATCATGGCGGCTGCAGGCTCCCAGTTTGCTGAATGTGAATCATGGCAGCCAAATCTCCTTAGTCCCACATGCTTAACCAGCCTTTGAACTGCCTCTGAGGGAAACTGTTGCTGCGGCGACTGTGGTGGCGAGATGAGCTGCTCCATCCTCACAGACTGTCCCTGCTAAAGACATTGCTGGCAGTCTTTCCTTTAACATCACCTAACAACCAGTGGATCTCTGCATGGTTCCGCCAGAGCTGTGGGTCTCTGCAGCTCCCCTAGAGCCTCCATGATCCTCTCCTCCTTTGACCAATGCTGTCCTCCTGTCAGGCTATGTGGACCTCCATGTCGTGGTGGCCCAGCTCCAGAATATTATCTAGAACCAGAACCTCCTCTCTGATTGTCTGTCGGGTTCTTTAGTTCTGTAAAGGACCGGTTTGATCCAGTCAGGTGTTTTCTGTTTCCACCTGGTGGTACAGGGGAGTCATTAAATGTAATGAAGTCCGTTAGCAACTCTCCAAAATTGTAGGTGGCCGCAGACAGGAGGCCTCTGATTGGTCGAGTCTACATCCGCTCTACACTATGTATCTCCTGTTTGGTACCTAATGCTGCTCTTGCTGCGTCCGGTGTGAAAGCAGCATGATTCACTCCGCTCTGGCTTTGCACTGACCACGGGCTGCTGAGAGGAGGATGGTCGTGCTGGCTGCGGTCCGCTCTTCTTGCAGTCAAACACCGAGCAACTTTCTGCTCTTAAATTGTTTCCGTGCACGATGTATTGCATTGCGCACTATTGGCATCAGTCTTAATAAAGTGAAGCCGCACTTTTGACCTGGGGGGCATTTTAAAGGGCTTCCACGACGCTCGCAACCAGTTCACAACAGATACACATGAACCCTGGCTGTAGGCGTGACCACCTATGTATTTTTCCTGGATTACGCAATCACGTTAAGTGTTACAGCCAATCACCGAAACTTGGTACCGAAAGACGAGGCATGTTTCCATACTCTGTAGAACCGAAGCATTTTGGTCGGTACCATAAAAAAACCGATGTTCGGTACCCAGCATGAGGCTCAGGTGGGAGCGGTGCTGAACCTATAATCCATTAATAACATGAGTCTATCTGAAAGACAATCCTTCAGCCATTATCCCTTCTCCTTTAGTTTCATTCAGATTATTTTCTATTTAGTTCATTTTTTCAGTTTTTACTCTGGTGTTTTTAAAGAGAAATAATCAGTAATAATCTAAAGGCTGTCCGTTAACCACCTCCTTTTATCCCCTCCAGTATTAACCCTGGCAGTCTAAGCTGTGTTGGGTTGGTGGTCTTCCTACTGTCAGACTGCAATAAATGAAGCCGTCAGTTTACGACCATCGCTGAGGGACGAGCTAAAGGAGCTAACAGTGACAGAACCGGTTTAAACTTATTCTGGTCGCTCAAAACAACAAGGCCACAGGTTGGTGGCTGATTTCGTCAGCTACAAACAGCCAGCCAGCTGTTTCCAGCTGGGCTAACCGCTAGCAGCTAACGGCACCGCCGTCAGTTCGGTGTTTTCACACAGAAACCGTCTGCGGACCTAGCTAGCTCATCCTTACCAACGGGACCGGAAACAGAAGCACCGAAGAAGCCAAGAGGAACCGGTCTGAGAGGCTGTTCGGGCTCCGGAAACCACAGTGTTAGCGCAGCTAGGTCTGAACTCCAGAGAAGCGTCATCCAACTCTACCAAACAGGAAACAGCGCGTCATCATAGCTTTCGTATACAGTGGATGAGCTCCCCCTAACGGGCTGGACATGGAAGTGCAGAAGTGTCACTAGTCGGGGGAAGTTTCATGATTAAAAGGCCAGATTAGTCACATAAAAACAAAACTTCATCGTTTTTGTAAATGTCTAACTCTGAGGGACTATTTTTCTGTAAAAAAAAAAAAAAAAAAAATCAAACCCTGTCTTCAAACCATACCGCCAACATTCAGTTTTTCTTTCATCTTTATTTTCTATTCATAAACACAACTTATTCTGCCTCAAGCCTTCACCTAAGGTTAAAAAAGGCATAACATTTCTGTTTTATTTTCATTGATTTGTGAGTCTAATACCCCTATCTCTAATCCATAATAATATTACGTTCATTATGTACGTAACAGAGTAATGCAAAGACACAGTGGATCTTTCTGAACAGCCAGTTTTCTTTTTTATCTGAGACACATAAATGGTGTAATTATTTTTATTTGAATGTTTTATTCTATTTTATTAACCTAAAATCTGTACTCTAGTGAACATTAATTCTGTATTGTTAAACAAGTTTTGAATAGTTATAGCTGTTTTTTTTTTCTTTTTATATTTGAATTTTTCGCTGTAAAATTCCTAATGTTGTATTTTTAGGTTTAGACTATTTTAAAATTTGTCCAGGAACAACAGATGGAAAACAGTCTTTTGGTGAATTCTGGTGCATTTGCAGGAAGGCTTATTAATGCACACTGTCCCTGTCAAATGAATAAATCTAATTCTACACAGTAATATATATCGATGAGGCTGGAGCCATGAATGTCTCCTCATCTGCTAACATGTGATGATGTGTCAGACTAGAGGTTCATAAAGTGCTTCTCTAACTGTGATTCTGGGCCCCTTCAATGAGAGGTGAGCCCTGCTGGTAAACACTCTCTGATGTAACTAAGCAACTTCTCTGATCTGAGTAAGATTATAATTTCTATCTAAATCTGTTGCCATGTCTCCTGGTTATTTAATCCATAACCAATATAAAGTGTTATTTAGAGTGTTTGCTCTGAGTGATCTCTGCTAAGGAGGGAGAAAGCTTCAAGGCGTAAACACAGATTTCCTAACATGTTGAACTTTTTATTTTTGTGGCCTTGAGGTTTATCTAATGAATCTCAGCAAAGAACAGGACGTGTCTCTGCCCTCCCAGGATGTCTGTGCCACTAATCACTGGAAACTGAACATGAAATATAGATCAGTAAATTACGCATTTTTTATATTTTCCTTTAAAAACTGATTCAGCTGTGAAAACTGCACTCTGAGTTTTCACCTGAGCCGTGCCACATGCTATACCTCTCACAGAGGGCCGCCTTTTTTACTCTATTAACGATGCAATTCTGACTAAATGTCTTTTTATGTCTAATTGTGATAAGTGTTGCCACGGTAACCATAACTGATTAGGCCCCAGCAGCGATTTCATGCATTTTATTTTGATTATATAAAATTGAAGTTGATCCTGAAAATCTTCTCGGATGGTTTGGTAGTGAGTATATTTGGTGTTTCTGCGTTTATAGAGAAACTTTAATCATAGTGGGTTTATGTCTCTAGCAGAGGTCTAGGAGCTTCAGGCTCCACACAGCTACAGTCTTGGAGATCAGTGGGTCTCAGTCCTGCTCCTCAGGCCCCTCTGTCCTGCAGGTTTCAGGCACTGATCTCTAATTATTCACTCGATTGCTGATCGCCCCAAAAAAAGTGAAGCCACCGTCCGCCATGTTGGTACTCCCCACTCCCACAGATAAAATGCCTCCCTGTGCAGCATTTGGCTGCAAAAACCAGCAGTTTTCTGGCTGCAGGAAGACGTTCCACAGATAATTTCCCAGTCAGTGGATGAACTAAGCAATAAATCCATCTATACGCCGATGGATCCTATAGTATAGTCTTTAGCCTAAGATTAGTCTGGCTGAGACTAACTGGAAGACATTGACTGAGTTAGCCACTGACATTGGGTCTAATGCTGTGAAAATAGTAGAGGAAATAGAAATGTCAATGTAGTAATTCTTTATTCAGTAGATGATGCTGTCGTTTTTGTAGTTTGTTGTATTTCTCATTTGAAAAAGTCATGAAATATACTGCAGGTTATATTGATGGAGAAAAAAGCGACTCAAACATTTGACCCAAATATATATATATTGTATGTTATATTTATAGACTTAATTGACTTCATAATGACTGTGAAATGTGATGGGCCTATTTTCTTTTTATAATAGGTTAAAGAAATCTACTGACGCTATGAAACAGCCAGTGTTTGTCAAAGTGATGAATTTATCTTTATGTTAAAAGTCTTAAGTCCCCCTGAAAATTAGATCATCACCATTGTTCGATGCAGTTGAGCAAAGATTGTTGACATTGCGAATGGTCTAACTAGGGAGTACCAATATGGCGGCCGGTGGCTTCTTTTTAACCCTGTACTACCAACGGCCAATCTGCAATGCAGGAAATAGAGATCAGTGGTTTCAGGTATTTCCTTCTTTTTCTTGACATTTATTGGAGGTTGGCAAAAACGTTAGGTAAGGAGTGTTGACCACATGAAAATAAAATAAAAAACCTATATCCTATCATACAACTTACGCTGTTTCAAAAACTCAAATATTGCTTGATATCTTCTGCTTCCTGTTGCAGTAAATCAACCGTATCCAATTAAATGTTCATATTACTTTACTAGTTTGTTTCTCTGAATCAAATATTTCCTACAACTCTAAATAACATGTTCCACCATCTCATTTCCCTGCCTGATGTTTCCCTATCAAAAATAATTCTCTATTCAATCCAGTTAGTCCGATTCTAAGTCGTGAAATAATTCTGTTCTTCTCATCTGTCCAATTCTCTTTTGGATCTTATAAAACCACCTTCCTTTCTTTTCTTCTTCCCATAACCTTTGCTACCTCTCTTTTGTTTAATTATACCCTCATTTTCTATTATACTAAAGCTAACATTAATATCTATCCTTACCTTATTGGTTCTCTCCTTAGCCATCCTGTCTGCCGTTTCATTCTTCTTAATCTCGTTATGTTCCGGAACCCAAACAGAATTTCCTACTAGCCCCAACATATAAAGTGTTTCTTGTATTTCAGTGAATATATCTGTTCTACTGTCTGACTGATTTTCAGGTAGTTCCCTGCCCCCACACCTGATCATCCTTGGTGGCTGCTAAGGATGGAGAGCGACCATTTGATGCTGAGGGGGCGGAGTTTGATCTAGATAACTGTTAAACTAAAACTGAAAGGATTTCCTGCTGTAGAAAGGAAAAGTCTTCAATGTTTGGGAAAGTCTGGGAACCTTTCCGACTTTCTGTGCAGAAACATCTTTTAACCAAGATCCTGAAGATGGGTTTGAATCTGTTGCTGTGAACCGATGGATGAGTTTATCAGTCAAATCCAAATCTGGGAAGTTTTCCTTCTGTTTGTTCTTTTTTTTTTATAAGTTTTATTCACATTTCTGTATTTGTGATGTACAGCTGAAATATTTAGATACTCACACGATAAATCAATAAACGCATTGTTCTAAAATAAACAAAATCTAGATGATCTCAGTCCGGGCTAAACAGACCGGTCCGGTCTGGTTCCCTCAGGGGGCCGACGGCCCAGAAGATGGAGGCTCTGAGCAGCTGCTGCTGACGGATCTCCACTGCTGGATCCTGCAGAACAAAGTTTCTGATTCTGCTGCCAGGGTCAGCAGGAGGGCGAGCGAGCTTTCCTGAGAAAGAGAGAGAGAGCAGACAGACCTCGGATTAGAACACGGTTCTGTTTGCTCTTTCTTCTATGTAGTAGCTGAAGGTTCTGATGGTCCGTCCTGAGGCTGGCCTCTCCTGGAGACTAGATGTTCTGAAGAACCATTGTCTTCATCTAAGCCTTCAACTTGTATGTTAGATCCAGTTCCAACCAGGTTATTTAAGGAGGTATTCCCTTTGATCTCCTCCTCCATTTTAGATGTGATTAATCTATCTCTGTTACAGGAATATGTACCAAAGGCTTTTAAGGTTGCTGATATTAAACCTTTGCTTAAGAAACCGTCTCTTGACCCAAATGACTTTGTCAATTATAGACCTATATCCAATCTTCCTTTCTTATCTAAAATTCTTGAGAAAGTAGTTACCAAACAAGTTCGCGATCACTTACACCATAATGAACTTTTTGAAGAGTTTCAGTCTGGCTTTAGAGCTCATCATAGCACTGAAACAGCTCTGGTGAAAGTCACTAATGATATTCTCATGGCCTCAGATAATGGACTTGTATCTGTGCTCGTCCTGTTGGATCTCAGTGCTGCATTTGATCCAGTTGACCATAATATTCTTTTAGAAAGACTTGAATATTTTGTTGGAATTAAAGGAAC
Organism: Cyprinodon diabolis; assembly: GCA_030533445.1. Lineage (NCBI taxonomy): Eukaryota > Metazoa > Chordata > Actinopteri > Cyprinodontiformes > Cyprinodontidae > Cyprinodon > Cyprinodon diabolis. The sequence continues at coordinate 8,492,115 of CM060080.1, forward strand.
AGCACTAGACTGGTTTAAATCTTATCTATCTGATCGAATTCAGTTTGTTCATGTTAATGATAGATCTTCAACACGCTCAAAGGTTACCTGTGGAGTACCACAGGGATCAGTGCTAGGACCAATTCTCTTTATTATATCTATGCTCCCAATCGGAGCATAGATATAGTAATGTGTTGTGAATTGGCGCTATAGAAATAAACTGAATTAATTTGAAACCCGGCTGACAGTGAGACCCAGGCTGAGGAACCGGGTTCAGAACCGGTTTCTTATTGGTCTGCAGGCTTCAGAGCCGTGGTTCTGGAGCGGAACTGACCAGCAGGGCGAGGCGGTCGCTGGTGGCATTCAGACAGTGGGCGGAGCTTAGCTTCTCCTCCAGACGCTCTATGAAGTCAATCATCATCTTGACGGAGTCCACCACGAAGCTGCAGCACAGACGGGACAGCAGACAGAACCAGTGGTCCGGTTAGCTCCTGTCTCCTGTCAGAATCCTGACAGAACCTCACCAGGTCTTACCGCTGCATGTGGGCCGGGACGGGTAGACCTGTCCGGGCTAACGGCCTCATCAGCCTTTGGACCAGAACCTTCTGGTCCTTCAAAACGTCCAGCAGGTGGTTCCCCAGCAGCTGCAGCTCCTCAGTCTTCTCACCTGGGGGCAAAAGTGAGCAGAGGTCAGACTGAGACCCAGCAAGGTTCTGACTCTCCTGCAGGATCTCATGTTGAGAGGATGCAGCTAATCAGCCAGCAGAAGGTTCTGGTTCTGGTGGACCGGGTCCGACTCACCGAGGTGGAAGCCCTGGGTGACGTCGGCGCTCTGTTCTTCCACCTTCAGGAGCTCCAGCTGCAGCTGGACCTGGATCAGCAGGAATGAGCAGAACCAGTCAGTTCTCCTTAAAGAACCAGAACTGGGCCGGTTCTCCCAGCAAAGCCGACAGGACCTGAAAGGCTAACAGAACCACGGCCCATAGTTCTGGGTGGGATCAGGCCCATCAGAACCCTAGAGGATACCATCAGGGACGAGATTCTGGTCGGGTCTTTAAAAAAAAATGGACCCGCCTTCAGGCTGCAGCTTTGATGGACCCGGCCGGTTCTAGGGGGACCTACCTCCTCCAGCTGCTTCTGCTTCCTGAACTGCACCTCCGCCTCACGCAGCCGCCATGAGACGACGGGATCGGGGTCTGAGAAGGCCTGGTCCAGTTCCCCCTGAGAACAGAACCACAGTGTCACCAGAACAGCCGGGCCCAGCGGTCATGGATCAAAGGTCTAAAGGTCACCCATCCTGCAGGAGGAGCGCCCCCTAGCCGCCGCTGCTGGTAGCGGAGGCCCTGTCCTCCAGAGCAGCCAGTCTCAACCTTTTGAGTCTAGATCCTAATTTTAACTCTTAACTTTCCAATCAGAGGACCAGCAGCCGCTACATCCCATCGTTTTTGTGTTAAAATTCAAACAAATAACACAAACTTAACCTCTATAATAAAACCATCGTGGATCTTTAACTTCCAACCTCTGCGTTTCTAAAAGAAACCTGAGAAATCTTCCTGGTAGGAGCAGCCATGTTTTCTGCAGCTCTTTGGATGTTTGAACAGAGCAGTTTCTGACAAGTCCAGATCTGGATTCCTTTTCCCTGTACGTCACCAAGAAAAGGTGCATGCTAATGGAAACAGACCATCATTGACGGTGCTGCGTTCTCCATTGCTACCAACATGCAGAACCTCTCCAGTGTGGAGAACGCAGCCTGTGATGGAGGATCAGAGGAGAGATGGAGTAGGATGTCCTGCAGCTCTGATGGCGGCTGCCGTATCCAATCCTATTTTCCAGTCTGCATCATTCCTGAACTGATTAATTAGTGATGGTTAATGAGGCATCTTGAAGCCAAACTGTATTGATGCTGCATTGATTCTGTCTCACAGAATTCTGACACCTGCTGGACGTTTAAACACACTACAGGCAGCTAATTGGACAGACTAAATTAAATTGATTTGATGACATAGAACAATGATAAAATTGAAGTTATTGTAGGTTATATTGTATTATTTCATATCTATGTTTAAATTGAAAATATCTTTGATATTTTTAGATGCAGCCAATAAATAATGTACACATTTATCATAACGTGAAAATTTAGGGGGAAAATGTGAGCGAGGCCGCTTGTGGACTAGGGTTTTAAATCAAATTTCGAAAAACAATAACTATAGTAAAAACAGTAAATAAACTAAGAGTCAGTTTGAAATTAACTTTAATTCAGATAAGTTGAGTGATAACTGAGGGAAAAAAAAAAATCTTTTTCAGCAGATGCATCATGTTGACATATGTTTTAAACACAGTTTAGTGAGTCAGTCAGTTAGAAACAACTCCTGGATCGGTCACATCACTTTCTGCAAACCACACGCGCACCGATGCAACGTTTAGCTCTATGGGCTCCACGCACGCAACCACGCATTGCTATTAATGGACCCATCACTAGAGGCAATAATTCATTTCCCAGTTTGATTTTTTATTTATACAACTCTCCATAAAGTCCTCTGGGAACATTTCAACCCTTCCTGCATCCACTCCCACAGCTACAGCTTTCTCTGAATGCTGTCAACATTGAGCCTGTAGGAAACAGTTTAAGCTGCTTATTCTGCCCCTTGCTAAAAAGCTTTATGTACTGGGAGAACCTTCAGCTTTGAGTTATTTGCCCTCTTCTCTTGCACTGTGGGTACAGACAGCCATCATGCTGGGGAGAAAACTTTTGGTAAGGGAGTGGAGGGCCCCATCAACACCTACTTTCACCCAGTGGTACACCTCACTTGGACAACTGGCAACATTTGAAAGATTATCATACAGACTGTTAAATAGAGTAGATGATTATAATGACAAATGGGTCCCCTACTGCTGCTTATTCTGAGAAACATGCAGGCTAAAGATGTGAGGGTCGAAACCCACTTTAGGTTTAGTTAGCCAGGGGAGAGAGGCTACCTCCAAAGCACAGGCCTTCAGCCCCTGCTTAGGCCCCTGCAGCTCCAGCTGTGAACAGAGACACACGCCTCCCTTATCCCCACACCTCCCTGACCGTGCTTTTCATAGAAATACATGATGCAATGACCTGAAAATGGATGAAGCAATGAATTAGCGCTGAAACTAACCATTATTTTGCTAATCCATTCATCTCTTGATCATTTTTCAGATTAATAATGTGTTAGCAAAAATATTCTATAAAGAACTAAACCAGGTGAAACTAAAGCTTTTCCATCTTTGGATAGAGCAGACTGACAGACGAAAAAGATGTTTATCTAAAATGCAAAATGTTAAAAAAAAAAACTTGGCGGTTTATAGCAGAGTGTGAAGCGGCCGGAATGAGAATCAGCTCCTCCAAATCGAGGCAATGCTTCTCCAGCGGCCTGGTGGGAGGCCCAGGACACGCTGGAGGGACTATGTCTTTGAGCTGCCTGGTGTTATGTGGAGGTGTGTGGATCAGGAAGTCTGGGCATCTCTGCTTCGACTTAGATGGAAAAATGTTTCTATATATTCTTAGTTTTCTAACAATTCCTGCTCTTAGTTGGTCGCTCTGTCAGGTAAAAGCTTATTTTAGAGTCTCTATTCACCAGATAACGATTAATCAAACACTAAATTAGTTGATGAGTATTTCAATAATCAATTAATCCGATACATTTTTTTCAGCCCTACAGTAAACCAATCCTTGAAATATTTAATAAAGATGCAAAAACCCTTTTTATTGTTTAAGTAGCAGAACATTATATTTTATTTCAGTCACTGTCTGCGAACACTTTCTGCAGCCGCTGGCAGACAGGAGCCTAGTTAAGGCTGAGGGTGAGAAAAAGCCAGATCGATACCAACTGCTCGCCGTCTGTGATGGCTGCATGTGCAACCAAACAACAAACGCTCTGCAAATTATTTTGTTTAAATAAACTTCTTAGATTTTACTGTACTGTACTTCCCTGATTTTTCGGCTCCGCCCCTCACACCGTCCTAATGCCCGCTGTGGGGCCACATTCATTTGGCGAATTCATATTTTCCAGAAGGACTTGGTGACCCCCCCAGACATCATATCAGAACCACTGCTCTAGAGGCTGAAGACCTCCAACTTTTAGGGTCTTAATGATCCAGGAAACCTTCTGTCAGCTACCATGTTCACTACCAATGCAACGCTGGAACTTTAACCCCAGTCGGCCTCAGCAGATGGCCGCTCACACTGAGCCTGGTTCTGCTGGAGGATTCTTCCTGTTCAAAGGGAGTTTTTCCTCTCCACTGTCGCTACAAGTATGCTTAGTGTGAGGGATTGCTGAGTCGATGCAATCAACTGGTTTTCCTTAGATAGAAAACTTTTAATCAATCTGACTGGATGATCTGGTGAACTGCAAAGTGACCTGAGATGACATGATGTGAATTAATGCTATAGAAATAAATCGAACTGAATGGAAGACAAGGAGCTTTGAGGAGAAAACCCCCAGACTGCTGACCGGGCTGCTCGGTCAGCAGGAGAACACATAGAAGACAAGGAGGGAGGACAGGATGTCCTGACCTGGGACACGGCTCCGACGGAGACACATCTGGACAGCAGGCTGGCTGCAGGAGTCACAGAGAACGGAGACAGATCCCACCGATGCATCTGGAAGGAGGACAGGGAGGTGTTGAGAGAAAGCAGCAGAACCCCCGGATAGAACCTCTGAGGACTAAACAGAACCGCAGATGAAGACTGTGGGAAAAAGCTGCAGTGGATGACATTTAGAGGGAAAAGGAAAGATTTAAGATAATGCATGGCTTTTATTTTGAAGGTCCAAGGAAAGGACAGAGAGCCTCTTGCTTCTCTGCATCTTTATTTTATTAAACAAAGTTTGAACAAAAATCCAGCTTAAAACAGCAGATTTAAAAACAACAACCTGGAACCACATTATTCATCATAAAGTCCAAGGTTAAAAAATCTCATTTAGAAATAACCTGAAAAAAAATGGTTTAAGAAAATGTACACACACACAAAATGATTATTTATAAGGGATTATTGTTTTGTTTTTCATAAATAAACGGAATTTCAATCTAAATGATTTAACCCCCCAAATGAGAAAACCCATTTCCAGAGAAGAAAAGATGATGTTTAAGTTCAACTCATTCAGAGACGAAGAATATTCTGCATTATTTTTAAATTAATCCCATTCAACGCTGGATGAACACATTAATCAGATTATTATATTTCTGATTAGTTCCATCCAGATTAGATGGTGTTCAGTCTTCAACCAAACGGCAGATAATTCAGCTAAAACACATTTAGACCGAATCCAGCCGCTTTAATTTAGCAGATAATCCAGAATGTCTGCCTCTCTCCAGTAAACCAAAGGACATGTGGATACACTGCAGAGACAGACAGGACGTCCCCCTACCTCCCAGATGTCCTTCAGGCCTCCGGTCTCATTGTGGACCAGCGATCGGTTCAGGCTGCAGCTCTGCTTCGATCCAAATAAAGAAGTTTTACCGCCAACTCTCCTCTTCTCCCGGAGAGAAACACAGCAGCGCCCCCTGCTGGTCTGGAGGTGAGAGGGGAAAAAGACCATACAAATGATACGATATTTTTGTCTTTTCTGCTTTGAATTCGATTATTTTGATCGAACAGATGTGGGTAGAGTTTAAAGTGTTCTTCTAAACAAGTAAAAAGCTACGATAAAAGTCATTAAAGGGTAAAGTTGGAGTTGGTCAATCATAGACTGTTGTTCTGCAGCGCCTCCCAGTGGGCAGAAAGGAAAACTGCATATTGTAGATTCCCCAAGGAGTTCTGAGGCATTTTAGCAAAAGGAGGCATTTTAGCCAAAGGATTTGAATCAAAAACATCATTAATGTGCACAAATAAGGAAAATTTGTATTAACCATACATGGACACAAAAAGTTTTATGGGGCCCCCCAGGAACTTGGGGCCCTAGGCAACTGCCTAGTATTGCCTAATGGTAAATCTCCCCCCTGCCTGGAAGGCAGCCAGAGGAAGGCTGGAGATGAAAGGAGGAGGATGAGGATCGGTTTCCTCCAAACAATCAGAGGAAGGATCCAGTTTCTGATGACAGAGAAATGTTGTGATGTTATGAGCAGCGCCTGATTAGCATCCAGACGATCTGCGACTGCCTCATGGAAGCAGCTGATGAGCTGCAGAGAGACACTCATGGAAGCCACTGTTTTCTTACCAATGGGCTTAATGGTTTCAGATTTTTCTAAGATGGTGGCCAGTGCATGTGAACCCTCCTTGCAGCTTATCTGCAGATCTCTTTGCAGAGTTCTACCGGGCTTCTCTACAGGTTACTGCTCTCCTGACCCATCTCACTTGCTGATTCTGTGGAGAGAGTGTGGGAAATGCTGGGTTGTAACGGGGTCAGGTAATCCCAGTTTACAGATTAGGAGCCTGGAAATTAACGGTTTCTCAGCCTGAGTCAGAGACCTTAAAGGCAGTAAAGGATTATACATCTGCCAGGCTGTTATGCTTCCATCCACCATTTTTATCCCAAAGAAACGGTTTCCTTCCTCTGTCACTTATGTTAAAGACTCATTTAGTTATTTCATCTGAATACAGCAGCATTGGGGCTGAAAAAACAACTAATAGATTAATTCATTAATCATTAACTGGATTATACAGACTATAAAACATGCCTTTAGCTGACAGAGCGACACATAGAAATAATTTACAGAATAATTGACCCGCAAAATAATCAGTATAGAAGTTGCTTTATGATAAACCATTAATACTTGCTTGTTGTGATGCAATTATTGTTTCCTCTCTTCTCCTGGTCACTGCTAACTGATAGGATTAAACCGTTATTTAAATAAAGAGGACAGTCTGTGAACCACAGGCTTTAATCTGCAGTAATTGAGATAAACTGTTAAAATGATCTGGTCTAAAGCCTGCATGTTAATCATCATAATCATTTCATTTCTGGTTTGTGTTTTCCTTGCTCCTTCCGTAGGAGGAGGAGGATGAGGAGGAGGTTCCATCCAGAGACAGGACATGTCAAAGATTACTGCAATGTTCCTGCTCCTGCAGAGCTTCCTCTCTAAGCCACGGTCCAAGAACTAACACTCCAGGCCAGTAGGTGGCAGCAGGCAGCAGAAAGGAAGGGAAGAAGAAACCGGAAGAGGAAAAGGAGGAACAGCTGATTCTCAACTTCTTTTCATCGGTTTGACCAGAGTCCAGTTCTCAGGTCCGGATCAGAAACCTCATCAGAACCAGCTGGGAGGTGAGTTACGGACCGGAACCTGCTGCTGAAGATCGGTCCGAAGAACGAGATTAAACGGAACAGCCCATTCAGAGGAGGGGGAGGGAGGGAGTGGGGGGCAGGAAAATAAGAAACCTGGTTTGGCAGCAACGATAAAGGCAATAACCAGTCAATGTTTAGTTAGTTTAGTGAGGATCAAAGACTTTGAGTAAAAAAACAATAAAAGTCATAATATTAGTAATGAGTTTAAAATCCTTTCTGTTATACACAGTTAAATATAACAGCAGATTAACAGTTTTATGGTTAAAATCTAATCTTTGACTGAGAGTGAGGATGACTATTAAACCTGGGAGGTGATGAAGATGATCCTCATTAATCACTAGAGTTCACTGAACTGGACCGGGTCACTAACAGAAGATGAACTGGACCGGGTCACTGACAGAAGATGAACTGGACCGGGTCACTGACAGACGATGAACTGGACCGGGTCACTAACAGAAGATGAACTGGACCGGGTCACTGACAGAAGATGAACTGGACCGGGTCACTGACAGACGATGAACTGGACCGGGTCACTAACAGAAGATGAACTGGACCGGGTCACTGACAGAAGATGAACTGGACCGGGTCACTGACAGACGATGAACTGGACCGGGTCACTAACATACGATGAACTGGACCGGGTCACTGACAGACGATGAACCGGACCGGGTCACTAACAGAAGATGAACTGGACCGGGTCACTGACAGAAGATGAACTGGACCGGGTCACTGACAGACGATGAACTGGACCGGGTCACTAACAGAAGATGAACTGGACCTGGTCACTGACAGAAGATGAACTGGACCGGGTCACTGACAGACGATGAACTGGACCGGGTCACTAACATACGATGAACTGGACCGGGTCACTGACAGACGATGAACCGGACCGGGTCACTAACAGAAGATGAACTGGACCGGGTCACTGACAGAAGATGAACTGGACCGGGTCACTGACAGACGATGAACTGGACGGGGTCACTGACATACGATGAACTGGACCGGGTCACTGACATACGATGAACTGGACCGGGTCACTAACATACGATGAACTGGACCGGGTCACTAACAGAAGATGAACTGGACCGGGTCACTGACATACGATGAACCGGACCGGGTCACTGACATACGATGAACCGTACCGGGTCACTGACAGACGATGAACCGGACCGGGTCACTGACAGACGATGAACCGGACCGGGTCACTGACATACAATGAACCGGACCGGGTCACTAACATACGATGAACCGGACCGGGTCACTAACATACGATGAACTGTACCGGGTCACTGACAGAAGATGAAATGGACCGGGTCACTGACAGACGATGAACCGGACCAGGTCACTAACAGAAGATGAACTGGACCGGGTCACTGACATACGATGAACTGGACCGGGTCACTGACAGACGATGAAATGGACCGGGTCACTGACAGACGATGAACCGGACCAGGTCACTAACAGAAGATGAACTGGACCGGGTCACTAACATACGATGAACTGTACCGGGTCACTGACAGACGATGAACTGGACCGGGTCACTGACAGACGATGAACCGGACCGGGTCACTGACAGACGATGAACTGGACCGGGTCACTAACATACGATGAACTGTACCGGGTCACTGACATACGATGAGCTGGACCGGGTCACTGACAGACGATGAACCGGACCGGGTCACTGACAGACGATGAACTGGACCGGGTCACTAACATACGATGAACTGTACCGGGTCACTGACAGACGATGAACCGGACCGGGTCACTGACAGACGATGAACCGGACCGGGTCACTGACAGACGATGAACTGGACCGGGTCACTAACATACGATGAACTGTAACGGGTCACTGACATACGATGAACTGGACCGGGTCACTGACAGACGATGAACCGGACCGGGTCACTGACAGACGATGAACTGGACCGGGTCACTAACATACGATGAACTGTACCGGGTCACTGACAGACGATGAACTGGACCGGGTCACTGACAGACGATGAACCGGACCGGGTCACTAACAGAAGATGAACTGGACCGGGTCATTGACAGACAATGCACTGGACCGGGTCACTAGCAGACGATGAACTGGACCGGGTCACTGACAGACGATGAACTGGACCGGGTCACTGACAGACGATGAACCGGACCGGGTCACTAACAGAAGATGAACTGGACCGGGTCATTGACAGACAATGCACTGGACCGGGTCACTAGCAGACGATGAATTGGACCGGGTCACTGACAGACGATGAACTAGACCCGGTCACTAACATACAATGAATTGGACTGTGTCACTAACAGAAGATGAATTGGAACCTGTCTCTGAAAGCCAAACTCCGATCGCTGACCCAGAACCAGCTGAATGGTTCTGTGGGTCAGCTGGTCGGTCTCTCCTCTTGGTTCTGGTTATCTCCACCGTCTCTGAGCGTTGGCCCGTCCACAGACACCGGAGGAGCATCCCTACAAACATCAGAACCAAGACCCGGTTTGCTCGAAGCAGGGAGCTCAGTAGTGCAGCAGTAACCAGGATGGAGGAGGGAGGGTCAGTAGGTCAGATGGAGGTCTTCATCACCCTGCTGCTCCTCAGAGGTTTCTGTCTAGTTCTTCATCCTCAGCTTCTCTGCTTGGAAACATCTCAGATGTTTTTAGGTTTCTGCTCTGATGTTTGTCAGAAAGTGGAAGCTGCTGGTTGGTTCACCCAGTCCTGATGAGGAGGGGCCTCGGACTGTAGGGATTTAACCCTCTGATCTCATTAACAGCCACTGACCTGCAGGAGGAGGAAGAGGAGGAACTCTGTGGGAAGTGATCCACCTCTGCTGCTGTGGGTTAACATGGGGAACAGTGCGCTGAAGTCCCACCTGGAGACCTCCCAGAAGACCGGAGTGTTTCAGTTGACGGGAAAAGGCCTGCAGGAGGTAAGGGAGGGTCTGTCTGAAAATGTGTTTTTAGTCTTTTTGGGACTTTTTTTACAAACACTCTTTTTATAGTAGGAGTTTGCCAGAATAGAAGAAATAAACCAAAGACCCGACATTTAAACGTTTTAATCAGTGAAGCAAAGATGTCCGTTTACCTGTCCCTCAGAGACAGACGGCAGGAGGGAGCTCACCTTGATGCCGTGGCTCTGTGGAAGGTTAAAGCCAACATAAGGCTGGACTTTCACTTCCACAGAGACACACAGAACATGGAGGATTTTATTCAACTTCGCGGTTTTAACAACATTTTTATATTATGTGTCAGATGAAGGACAACTACAATTTAGATCCCTATTTAATGAATTTTAAACTTTAAACTTGTTTTATGTCAATAAATGTTTATGTTTTGAATTGTGTAAATAATGAGTTTTTAAAAGCCTTTAGAGAAATAAAAACTAATGCAAATGGCAGTGAGCTTATGTATACTGTTAAATTAAATCAAAAAGTTTATTTTATCTTATATTGTTTGGCTAAATCTTACCTTTTTATTTCCTATACTTTTGCTCAGGGATGCTCCCAATCCAGTTTTTAATGAACCAGAGGAACGGATGCTTTGATTGGATGAAAGAAGCAGCGTGTGATTGGCAGATTTTTATGGTTCATTGATATAGATTTATGAAGTCATGAGCGCAGAGATGATGTTGAGCGTGCCTGTGATGTTTAAACGCGGTTAAATTAATGCTGTTTGGCTCTGACAGGATCTAAGAAAACAAGTTTTTAGACCCGCATGAATTTTTATGATGCTAATTGGTGGAAACTCGTTAAAGCGCCCAGGAGCAGAGGGCCCTTCCTTTGCCTTTAGAACACAGATTAATCAACTTGTGTTTTTTAACTACTTGAATTCAATTCAATGAATTCAATCAAAGTACCATTGATTTGCTGGAAAATGAACCAAAACCTTTGTTTTTGGACAATCTTTGCTCTTTTCTCTCTCCTTTATTTTCTGCTGTTATGGTATGAAGTTGTATACTTAATTATTCGTTCATTATTTATTTGTTTACTTTCGATTAAATTTTGCATAATAGATACAAAAGCATTTAAATGACATTTTCTGCAATTGAACTCAAATTATACATGTCGCTAATTTTACCGATCTCTGTCCCTTAAAAGCTAAAAAGCTTCAATCTTAAAATTAGAAAAAATATTTTAAACATGTTTTCCATCCTCAGAAGTAAAAACATAAATAAGCCTAAATTAAAAATTTTTTTTTAGTTCAATCTTAGAACTAAATGATATAGAAGCAAATTTGATGTTATCCTCAGAATCAGTATCAGAGGGAATCTATGAACCAGCATCTGTAAGCGAGGTGTTAGCTGGATTTAGACTGTAAATGCTATGAAGCTAATTAGCTGTACCCAGCTGCTCCGACGCTTTAACATTAGCATTAGCTGACCTGGCAACCAGCTGCCAAAGCAAAACGGGAGACTGCGCCTCCTAGTGAGCAGGAGGAGTTGAAATAGCAGCGATTGGCTTCAAGAGAACAATCCCAGTTTCCTAGCATGAACTATTTTCAGCTTATGTTTGATACCTGCTGGTGTTACTGAAAATCTGGTGATGGACGAACAGAACACCAGACGGCAGAGAGCGTTTCTGGAAACATTGACCCTGATATCTGTAGGATTTGGCTCTGGACTTTGACTAGGCCGCTCTTAGTTTGTCCCCTGTTGTACCATACCAACTTTATTTATGAAGCACTTTATGCACCGGACAGGACCAAAGTGCTGTACACAATCATAAAATACAATAAAATTATAAAATAGAGGAAAAAACGAGTGTAAAATACACATCAGTATACAAAAAGAATAAAACAAAGTAAAACCTCTCAAATTGTGCCAAAAGGCAAGGAAAAAAGATAAGTCTTAAGAAGGGACTTAAAAACAGCAAGAGAAGAAGCCTGTCTTATGCTCAGGGGCAGATCATTCCGCAGCTTAGGAGCTGCCACAGAAAAAGCACGGTCTCCTCTGAGCTTGCATTTTGTCTTTGGGACCCTCAGAAGCAACTGATCAGCTGACCTGAGGGAATGGGAGGGTGTGTAAGGATGCAACAGCTCAGACAGATAAGACGGAGCAAGGCCATTAAGAGTTTTAAAAACAAATAAAAGAATTTTAAAATCAATTCTAAGATGTACTGGCAGCCAGTGTAAGGAAGCTAAAACAGGGGAAATGTGGTCGAATTTTCGTGTACCTGTTAAAAGACTTGCAGCAGCATTTTGAACCCTCTGAAGTTGAGAAATATACAAATCACTGACCCCTGTATAAAGTGAATTACAGTAATCCAGCCGTGAGGTCACAAATGCATGGATCACTGTTTCGAAATGCTGTCTTGAGAGAATGGGTTTTACTTTGGCTAGCTGCCTTAAGTGGAAAAAGCTGGACTTTATAATGGCTCTGATGTGCGCTTCCATTTTAAGACCAGCATTGTAAACTTAGACTGGTACCGCTGTAGCTACCAGATCTGCTGGGGTCCTGCTTCCTGCCAGTGACTTTACGCTACATGATTGGCTGAACGTTGCCACATGATGTTAAACATTGTGGTTGCCCAGACAGCGATAATAACATAAAGCAGTGTCAGTGTGCCGAGTCGGGAGCATCTGTAGCGTTAGCATGTCTAATAACCGATGAAGTTTTACCTGATCGATAACAAAACTGAAAAATAAATCTGTTTCTGTTGAACAAAGTATCTGTTAGACCGTGATATAAAGAGCTGGGTAGCGCTGTGGCTAGCTGTAGCTAACAGGTTAGCCTCTTTTAGCTCGCTCAGTTAGCCATAATAAGCTACAATACTTTAACTTTGTGTCAACAACCACCGTTCGTTTTCTACAAGCAGAATAACTGTTTTATTTGACTATGCTCCATTTGTCCTCCTCTGACCTCAGATCTTAATAAAAAGAATGAAAATAAACTTAGACTTTGTCTCCTTGTTAAATAGCAGAGCTCAGTCTGTCTTAGAAGGCAGGGCTTTCCTTCCAGACTAACAATCATTGTTTTCTACTTTCTGCTACTTTAGATCACTAATGAAATATAAAATAATAGCAAATAAAGGTAATAATATGTTGAGATTTCAGATGAGAACCTTAAGAAACGGGAGCAATACAGTTTGTTCGAGAAGAGTTGCCATATAATGATGTCATAGGAAGGGGCGGGGTCCCGAGCAGATCTGGTACCTACACCGTTACACAAGGTTTGGGGGAGCCCCTGGTTACCAGCAGGTCAGAGGGTGGATCCACGGGTCAGCCTAGAACAGGCCTGAGGGTGGAGTCGCTCATCATAACCTGATTCTGGCTTCTCTAACCACGCCGCTCTCAGTAGTTCCTGATGTTCTGCTCATTTCAGTTTCCGGAGGAGCTCCAGAGGCTCACCGCTAACCTGAGGACTGTGGATCTGTCGGGGAATAAGATCGAGTTTTTGCCGGCCTCCGTGGGGAACTTCCTGCTGCTGAAGAGCCTGACGCTGAATGGCAACAAGCTGAGTGAGTATCCGTTGGACGGCGTCTCCTGTGGGACGTTCCTGCTCTGCTTCTTCTAACGCTCTCCTCTCTGCGGAAGCGGGCCTTCCTGATGACATCGGGAAGCTGAAGAAGCTGGAGACCCTGAGTCTGGGCGGGAATCGGATCCAGCGGCTGCCCTCTGCTGTGGGCCAGCTGAAGGCCCTAAGGACCCTGAACCTGGCCGGGAACTTGATCACAGAGTTCCCCGCAGGACTAGGAACCCTGAGACAGCTGGACCTGCTGGATCTGTCCAGGAACAGGATTCAGAGTGTCCCAGCAGAGGTGTCGGAGCTGCAGGCCATCGAAATCAACCTCAACCAGAACCAGGTTCCCTTCTCAGTACAGACATCATAGAAGCTGCAGGGAACCCTGTCAGTAGCAGCTCCTCTCTCTCTCTCTCTCTCCTGCCAGATCTCGGTGCTGTCAACAGAGGTGTCCCACTGTCCTCGGCTGAAAGTTCTCCGTCTGGAGGAGAACTGTCTGGAGCTGTCCTCCATCCCTCACTCCATCCTGGCCGAGTCCCAGGTGTCCCTGTTCTCCGTGGAGGGGAACCTGTTCGAAGTGAAGAATCTCCGAGAGCTGGAGGGATACGAGAAGGTCTGCTCATAGCGCTATGGTTACCAAACCGTTACTGTTTAAGCTTTATGGATCTTCTGGAAAACCTCGCAGATAGAAACATTACTAATGGAGAAAAATGTTCCAGAGCAGGAAGAACTAAACGAGGAGATCAAATCAGATGTTTTTTTACTGGAATGACTTTAACTTCCTTAAATGTGTTGATCTGATGTTCAGAGAGCCAAGAGAGCAGCTAAGTCCCACAGCTCTGCTATCACTCAGGATTTCATTTTCCTTCCATAGTGGGAAAAAAGTATTCAATTATTTGCTCCAGTTAAATAAACGGAGGTCGATGGATTTCACTCAGTCGGCACTTTTTAAAAATCTTTACAAATTGAACAGTTCATCATACAACCCTTATTGCACGGTAATCAGCCCTGTTCTGATCTGGGCAGCGTTCGTTCCTACTTACTTACAAGTAGTGTTGCACCGATGCCATTTTTTGGCCCCGATACCGATACCCGATACCTGGCTGTGCAGTATCAGCCGATACCGATACCATAATAATGTAAAATAATTGCCATCATGGCTTTGTCAAGCTGCTGCCTACCTTTGTGAAGCAGGAAAAAATCTAGTACAAAGTTAATCCAGTAGAACTTTTTATTGCCTACCAGGAGTGGGTGACAATAGTTTAATAAACTTATGGCTCTCAAAATGGTATCTGTGCCCTATTTGTTGGTACTCGCCAATACCGATACCACCATTTTAGGGCAGTATCGGGGCCCCGTCCGATACTGGTAGCGGTATCGGTGCAACACTACTTACAATAATGGAAAGTAGTCAGAGTCAAAACAAATTAGACACTTTGGTTAAACAGTAGCATGTTATGAATAAACCTTCAGAAAGAATTTGGTGTGTTGTGGGAAGAAGGTGTGTCATGTCTACAAACACCCTCACTCAGGGCAATTGTGCGGCCTTGCAGCTTAAACAGGCTGATTGAAAACTTTTATAGAGAGTAAATAGCATAAATTAATATATGAAATTAGAGAAACAAAATTTTCCAACCACCCTTCCTAGAAGAATAAATTTATGATGAGTTCAGACCTGTAGATGATGATGATGTCAGAAGAAACCTAATTCCCAGTAGTGTCCTTAAAGAGAGACTTTGTAACCTTTGACCCCATTGTGAATGTAATCTGAGATCATCCAATCATCCTTCATCTCCAGAGCTAGCTAAGCTAACAGCTCTTAGCTGGGACCAGTGGCGGTTCTAGACCAAATGTACCAGGGGGCCAGGAGGGGGCCAGCATTGTTTTCATGGGGGCCCAGAAAAGCATGAAATAAAAAACAGGGCAAGGGATTCAAATATATTAAGAGAGCTGCATGAGGAGAATTTTTTTTATTCAATTAGGTTTAATTAAAATTCTATGTCTTATTAGGTCAATATATATTCATAATTTAGGAATGTTACATATTTTTGACTTACGTTTTCTGTAAAATCTGAATTAGAACTCAAGAAAAACTGATAAATTCAGCTGCAAAAATGAGTTTTGTTTTTCTTATTTGTTTTGAAAAAAATCGTTTAGCAGATGAAAACTTGGATTCTATTTCAATGCCACTGAAGCTATCGCCTTGTTGTTTTTAAATAATTAGTAAAACAGAATTCCAAAATAAAAATAAACTTTAGAAAAAAGAAAAGAAATAGATCCAAAGGACCCTGTCTGTTCCAGCGCAGATGCAGTATTATGTCTTCGGTACAGGGGCCATAACAGGGGCCAACAGGGGCACTAGCCCCTGTTGGCCCCTGTCTACAACCGCCAATGGCTGGGACCCTCAGCTGATCAGACATGTTTCTGGTTCTGAGGTGGAGGATTTTAATCCAGAGAGGGAATGTTTCCTCGTCTTTACCAGAAACTCCAGAATTCTAGACCTGCTGGTCCAAACTGGTCTGATACCAGAACTAGAACCCAGACTGGTTCATTTAGAGACTGAGCAGTGCAGCTAGTGGCCTGCAGGAGGCGCTGAATCTGGAGGTTACAGGCCTAGTGCCCCCTGGTGGCTAAAAGTTGCACAGATCTGCTTTAGGAAGCTGCTGGTCCAGCACAGTTCTGGTCCGGCTGTCAGTTTCTGGGCCGGTTCACCGGGTCTTCAATGCTCTCTCTTTCTGTCTCCTCAGTACATGGAGCGTTTCACTGCCACCAAGAAGAAGTTTGCCTGATCTTCCCCCAACATCTAAACTCCTACTAACCCCCCACCCCGCAGCAGTCGGAGCTTCTCATTGGTCCGCAGCCAGGCGCCACATAGACCTGCTGATGAGACGGAGCTTAGCAGCATGGAAGGAGCTTCAGTCACAGGAAGCCGGCGGCCAGCTGCTCCAGCAGAGGGAGCATCAGAAACTGCCTACTTTCAAGGATGTTCCAGTGATGTCATAAGCCCATATAAGGAAGCAGATGTTAGCTCCTGGACTCTGATCTTTTCTTATAGCGCATGAAACCTAGTTGTCATGTTGTTGAGCGGCTCAGCCTTGTAGCACAACCTTTAGTTAAACCATCTCAGAAAGAAAGACTGTAGCTGGTACTGGCCCGTTTTGCGACCCAGTAGACCAGGAGGTACAGAAGCTTTGAGAGCCAAACTGAAGTATGAAGCTCAGCAAAGCTTTATGAAAAGTATTCACACCCCCACCAGGCCTGCAGGGTGTTTAATTAGAAGAGCGATTGAGCACTAATGAATCAGAGCTAGGTCAGCCCATCTCTCGGCCTCCACCATCTGGAAAGTTTATCCTTCTCTCTGTTACAGGCTGTGAATGTGAAGGGTTGTGAATACTTTTTGTGTTTTTAACCATGGTTGTTTTACTCAGACACTAAACGACTGTTTCTCTGATCCGTTACGTTTTAAATGACTCTGTGTTGGAGTGACTGACATGCTGGATGTTTCATGGTCTCTGTATGAACTGACTGGTTCTGACCTCCATCATGCCCTGTATTTAATAAAAGCTTAACCGGACCTGCCTCCATCGTTTCCTTGACAAGCAGCTGCTTTGTCATCTTACTCCAGCTTGGTAACAATGTAGAACAAATATAATAAAATGAGAACTGCCTTTTCTCAAGAATGTCTTTATTACTGCTTTTCAAAAAAGACGTTTCATTTCAGAGAATTAAAAAACTACTTTGAGTCATGTTTGAACGGATGCAGCTTGGTCTGTGTTCTACTCACCCAATTTTAAGATTCAAGAGACTTTATTGTCATTCACATCACGTGTTACATGAGGTAGAACGAAATTGAGAATCACGGCCCCAGTTACATCCGAATATAAAAAATAAAATATAAAAACTAGCTACAAGATCAAATTGTGCTAGCTACAAGATCAAATTATATAAATAGAAAAAATATTTACTCACCCAAACTAGAGGGTGTTAGCTTTCAAATGATGTATTGCACATGTAATTTGGGCTTATAGTTCCTAAGTTATTTGCTTTTCCACTTGAGTATACAAAAGAGGCGAGGATTACCCAAAATGACCTTTAAGAGGTTCCACCTACTACATTCTATTTTTTAATTTTGTAAAGCAGATTAGCTGATCACAGATCACCTGAGAACTGGCTCAGAGCTCATCTGATTAACTCTTTCTTTCCCAGACAGAGCCTCTATGGAGGTAGTTTACAGTTAGCTTTTCTAACATAGAATTTGTTGATAGACCAGTGCTTCTATGCTTCTTTTTCTATGTCTGTTTCTGTCTCCTTGAACCCCAGTTGGTCTAGGCAGATGGCCGCTCACACTGAGCCTGGTTCTGCTGGAGGTTTCCTCCTGTTCAAATTGAGTTTTTCCTCTCCATCATCGCTACAAGCATTCCTATTCTGAGGGATTGCTGAAGAGTCAATGAGTCGATGCAATCAACTGTAGAGAGAAAACTTTGAATTATCAATTATCTGGTGGATCTAAGTCTATAAAGTGACCTGAGAAATAAACTGAATTAGAGTATAGATAAAATCCCAGAATTTAAAGACAATTTGATAATTCATAATTTATTTTATTATCATGGTTTAAAGAGAAATGAATAATAAACCATTAAAACATCCATGAGGCATCCTACAGTAACTTCAGGTCTTGATCAGAAGGAGGAGCTCTCCCACCAGCCTGTTTCCTCCGGCTGTTTTCTCCTCCCCTCTCAGGACTCTGTGGTTCCCTCGATGTTTGGTTTTTCACGCGCTGGAAAATGGAGCTTTATTAACAGAGCAAAGAGAAATCCTGGTGTGAGTGACAGATGAAGAGGCCCACGGACTGACAAGATGAAACCGCTGCTGTGGACTGTTGCTGTTTTTCTGCAGACTCTGACTGGGAGCTGTGGGAGCGGTAAGTGTTGCTCTGACTGGGAGCTGTGGGAGTTAATGGGACCGCTAATGTTTCCCTCCAGAAATCCCAGATTTCTGTCTCCACCGTTTGTTCAAACAGGAAGTTCTGATAGTTTAACTTTGCGCTTATTAAAGAGTGGAGGCGCGCTTCTAATGCTCGGTTCTTCATCCACAGAACCTGTAGAACCTGACCTGTAGAACCTGACCTGTAGAACCTGACCTGTAGAAACTGACCTGTAGAACCTGACCTGTAGAAACTGACCTGTAGAAACTGACCCGTAGAAACTGACCCGTAGAACCTGACCCGTAGAACCTGACCTGTAGAACCTGACCTGTAGAAACTGACCTGTAGAACCTGACCTGTAGAACCTGACCTGTAGAAACTGACCCGTAGAAACTGACCTGTAGAACCTGACCTGTAGAAACTGACCTGTAGAACCTGACCTGTAGAACCTGACCTGTAGAAACTGACCCGTAGAAACTGACCCGTAGAACCTGACCTGTAGAAACTGACCTGTAGAAACTGACCTGTAGAACCTGACCTGTAGAAACTGACCTGTAGAACCTGACCTGTAGAACCTGACCTGTAGAAACTGACCTGTAGAACCTGACCTGTAGAACCTGAGCCGTAGAACCTGAGCTGTAGACCCTGACCTATAGACACTGACCTGTAGATCCTGACCTGTAGAATCTGACCTGTAGATCCTGACCTGTAGAACCTGACCTCTAGATCCTGACCTGTAGATCCTGACCTGTAGAAACTGAGCTGTAGATCCTGAGCTGTAGAACCTGAGCCGTAGAACCTGACCTGTAGAACCGGACCTGTAGAACCTGAGCCGTAGAACCTGACCTGTAGAACCTGAGCCGTAAAACCTGAGCTGTGGATCCTGACCTGTAGATCCTGACCTGTAGATCCTGACCTGTAGAAACTGAGCTGTAGATTCTGACCTGTAGAAACTGAGCTGTAGATCCTGAGCTGTAGAACGTGAGTCGTAGAATCTGACCTGTAGACCCTGACCTTTAGCAACTGAGTTGTAGATCTTGAACTGTAGATCCTGAGCTGGAGAACCTGACCTCTAGATCCTGACCTGTAGATCCTGACCTGTAGACCCTGACCTTTAGCAACTGAGTTGTAGATCTTGAACTGTAGATCCTGAGCTGTAGATCCTGACCTGTAGAAACTGAGCTGTAGATCCTGACCTGTAGAAACTGAGCTGTAGATCCTGAGCTGTAGAACCTGAGTCGTAGAATCTGACCTGTAGACCCTGACCTTTAGCAACTGAGTTGTAGATCTTGAACTTTAGATCCTGAGCTGGAGAACCTGACCTCTAGATCCTGACCTGTAGATCCTGACCTGTAGATCCTGACCTGTAGA
The DNA here is from genome assembly GCA_030533445.1 of Cyprinodon diabolis. Taxonomy (NCBI): domain Eukaryota; kingdom Metazoa; phylum Chordata; class Actinopteri; order Cyprinodontiformes; family Cyprinodontidae; genus Cyprinodon; species Cyprinodon diabolis. Next base: position 8,512,081 of record CM060080.1, read on the forward strand.
AACTGAGCTGTAGATCCTGAGCTGTAGAACCTGAGCCGTAGAACCTGACCTGTAGAACGGGACCTGTAGAACCTGAGCCGTAGATCCTGACCTGTAGATCCTGACCTGTAGAAACTGAGCTGTAGATCCTGAGCTGTAGAACCTGAGCCGTAGAACCTGACCTGTAGAACGGGACCTGTAGAACCTGAGCCGTAGAACCTGACCTGTAGAACCTGAGCCGTAAAACCTGAGCTGTGGATCCTGACCTGTAGATCCTGACCTGTAGATCCTGACCTGTAGAAACTGAGCTGTAGATCCTGACCTGTAGAAACTGACCTGTAGATCCTGACCTGTAGAAACTGAGCTGTAGATCCTGACCTGTAGAAACTGAGCTGTAGATCCTGAGCTGTAGAACCTGAGTCGTAGAATCTGACCTGTAGACCCTGACCTTTAGCAACTGAGTTGTAGATCTTGAACTGTAGATCCTGAGCTGGAGAACCTGACCTCTAGATCCTGACCTGTAGATCCTGACCTGTAGAAACTGAGCTGTAGATCCTGAGCTGTAGAACCTGAGCCGTAGAACCTGATCTGTAGAACCTGACCTGTAGAACCTGAGCCGTAGAACCTGACCTGTAGAACCTGAGCCGTAAAACCTGAGCTGTGGATCCTGACCTGTAGATCCTGACCTGTAGAAACTGAGCTGTAGATCCTGACCTGTAGAACCTGAGCCGTAGAACCTGACCTGTAGAACCTGAGCCGTAAAACCTGAGCTGTGGATCCTGACCTGTAGATCCTGACCTGTAGAAACTGACCTGTAGATCCTGACCTGTAGAACCTGAGCCGTAGAACCTGACCTGTAGAACATGAGCCGTAAAACCTGAGCTGTGGATCCTGACCTGTAGATCCTGAGCTGTAGAACCTGAGCCGTAGAACCTGACCTGTAGAAACTGAGCTGTAGATCCTGAGCTGTAGAACCTGAGCCGTAGAACCTGATCTGTAGAACCGGACCTGTAGAACCTGAGCCGTAGAACCTGACCTGTAGAACCTGAGCCGTAAAACCTGAGCTGTGGATCCTGACCTGTAGATCCTGACCTGTAGAAACTGAGCTGTAGATCCTGACCTGTAGAACCTGAGCCGTAGAACCTGACCTGTAGAACCTGAGCCGTAAAACCTGAGCTGTGGATCCTGACCTGTAGATCCTGAGCTGTAGAACCTGAGCCGTAGAACCTGACCTGTAGAACCTGAGCCGTAAAACCTGAGCTGTGGATCCTGACCTGTAGATCCTGACCTGTAGAAACTGAGCTGTAGATCCTGACCTGTAGAAACTGAGCTGTAGATCCTGAGCTGTAGAACCTGAGCCGTAGAATCTGACCTGTAGACCCTGACCTTTAGCAACTGAGTTGTAGATCTTGAACTGTAGATCCTGAGCTGGAGAACCTGAGCTTTAGAACCTGAACCTGTTGCTAACTCTTGTCCTGCGGTGGTTCCTTTAGGGACTGTCAACAAATTTCTGAACCAAACGCTCTTGAGGAACAAAAATAAATAAATTCCTTGTCTTGTGGCCAACTGAAACAAAACTAATGGCTAATTCTGGAATTAGGTTACATGAAAGAGGCACACATTTTAAGTTTATTAAAAGCATTTTTCATATTTTTACGATTTCATTATTAAAATGTATATTAAAATGTAACGTTCCATAGCTTCCCGGTCAGGGGACCTTTTGACTGAAAATCTGTCTGATATTTTTCTACTAGATAGGAAAGATGAGACTCTTGGAAAAAGTACAGTATTATGTTGGTTTTTTTTCTGTTTAGCAGTTTGTTTGTTTTTTTTGTTTTTTTTAACACATTATATGAAGAGATTTAGCCAGAGAGGGCCAGGCTGAAGGACAGCACAGGACACTGAGGACCAACGTAGGACTGAGGACATTGTAAGAATGTGGCTGTATTATTTGACTCATGAATTAAATTAGTAATCAATCATCCTATTTTACTGTTTGTTTTAGCTGCTTTAAGCTTTTGTGTCTCTGATGAGAGTTGAATAAATTCCATTAGGAATAGTTTGCTGATTTTTGTCTTGATAAACATGAAGAAACAAATGAAAAGTAACATGAGGGGGAACAATGTATTGACTCTAACAAACCCATATACATGTATAAGTATTTAAAGTTTTTTTATTTGAACATTAAGAAGCAGGATCAACAGCTCAGAATTTGTAAAAAAGCCAAGGTAAAGAAATATGTCTTAAGAAGGGATTAACTATCTTAAGTTCTGTCTTTGGCTTCAGATTAAACTGTGGGCTGGCGGTGCCTTTGGGAGTCATTGAGAGACGAGACCTAAAGAGCTAGAGGAACCCAGGGCGAGAGATCCCAGCTGGTTCTGAAAAATAAACCAGTGTGTGACCCTGATTGGAGGCGCTCTCTGTCCTGCTCTATTTTAAGGCTGTTTTCTAGCATTTGATCTGCAGCTCTTTTTCTGTTTGGATCCCTCATATATCCACAGAATTCAGAAAGTTAATCAGAAAAATTAGTATGATAACTAAATGCAGGAAAGCTATTTAATTTGCAACCAAGTATCGCTACTTATGATTTTATGAATAGATGTATCCTTTTTCATCTATTTTCACTTTGATAAGTAAGTGAATGTTTCTTTTGGAGACTGATATGATTTAAAAAATGCAACATACACTATATTGCCAAAAGTATTTGCTCACCCATCCAAATTATTGGAATCAGGTGTTCCAATCACTTCCATGGCCACAGGTGTATAAATTCAAGCACCTAGGCATGCAGACTGTTTTTACAAACATTTGTGAAAGAATGGGTCGCTCTCAGGAGCTCAGTGAATTCCAGCGTGGAACTGTGATAGGATGCCACCTGTGCAACAAATCCAGTCGTGAAATTTCCTCGCTCCTAAATATTCCACAGTCAACTGTCAGCTGTATTATAAGAAAATGGAAGTGTTTGGGAACGACAGCAACTCAGCCACGAAGTGGTAGGCCACGTAAACTGACGGAGCGGGGTCAGCGGATGCTGAAGCGCATAGTGCGAAGAGGTCGCCAACTTTCTGCAGAGTCAATCACTACAGACCTCCAAACTTCATGTGGCCTTCAGATTAGCTCAAGAACAGTGCGCAGAGAGCTTCATGGAATGGGTTTCCATGGTCGAGCAGCTGCATCCAAGCCATACATAACCAAGTGCAATGCAAAGCGTCGGATGCGGTGGTGTAAAGCACGCCGCCACTGGACTCTAGAGCAGTGGAGACGCGTTCTCTGGAGTGACGAATCGCGCTTCTCCATCTGGCAATCTGATGGACGGGTCTGGGTTTGGCGGTTGCCAGGAGAACGGTACTTGTCTGACTGCATTGTGCCAAGTGTAAAGTTTGGTGGAGGGGGGATTCTGGTGTGGGGTTGTTTTTCAGGAGCTGGGCTTGGCCCCTTAGTTCCAGTGAAAGGAACTCTGAATGCTTCAGCATACCAAGACATTTTGGACAATTCCATGCTCCCAACTTTGTGGGAACAGTTTGGAGCTGGCCCCTTCCTCTTCCAACATGACTGTGCACCAGTGCACAAAGCAAGGTCCATAAAGACATGGATGACAGAGTCTGGTGTGGATGAACTTGACTGGCCTGCACAGAGTCCTGACCTCAACCCGATAGAACACCTTTGGGATGAATTAGAGCGGAGACTGAGAGCCAGGCCTTCTCGTCCAACATCAGTGTGCGACCTCACAAATGCGCTTCTGGAAGAATGGTCAAAAATTCCCATAAACACACTCCTAAACCTTGTGGACAGCCTTCCCAGAAGAGTTGAAGCTGTTCTAGCTGCAAAGGGTGGACCGACGTCATATTGAACCCTATGGATTAGGAACGGGATGTCACTTAAGCTCATATGTGAGTCAAGGCAGGTGAGCAAATACTTTTGGCAATATAGTGTATATAAGGTTTAGTTGGGAGTAAAACATTTATTCAGCTCTTTAATTTTGCTGTTTTAATATTCTTTGACTTTCCCTTTTAGTGATCAGATTTCCAAAGATAAAGGATAACTCAAAGTTTTGTAATGTCTTTAAAAACAGATATTTAGGATTCTAATTTTTTTTAAAGACATTTTTACTAAATGCTATAAATTAATTCACAAAATGACAACAATTGTACAATGATATGCTATTTAGAAAGGTTTATAAATGTATATCTGAACAGATAAGAAATCAGCTAACACCCAGCAGCCAAAACACAACAGTTCTTGACAAATTAGTTTTTTGTTGTTGAAAGAAATAGCCTATCTATAGATAGATAGACATACACATAGTTAGGTAGATACATAGAGGCTTCAAAGTTGTCAGTTTACCTAGAATACCATTATAAATATCTCCCATACTCAACATTAATCATTCTACACCTGTAAATCATTTCTTTTAGCGATGTTTGTACTTTATGACAAAATGGAAAACCTTAACTAATGGATCTCCCGTTTACATGCTAGGCTGTGAAACTTCTCCAGAGATGTGGAGGTTAAAGCTAGCAGTGATGCTGATGTCTTTAGGCAAGAAACAGAGAGGTGACATGATGATGTGAGCTAAATTCAATGGATCAATAATTGTGCTTGATTCAGTAATTGACATCAATATTAATCTGAGGTATGTTTAGCTTTTGCTAACACATGGTTTATATAATTTAAACTCGTTATCTGGTTTCACCTCCACAGCTGTCTGGAAATTATTAACCTTTCCAAGGCTGTTAATCAGACCATGATCTTAATGCTTCTTTATGCTTCATTTAACTGTAATGTAATGTTTTTTTCAATCAACAAAAAGGTCAGAAAACCTGGGAAACAGAAAAAACCCTGCAAAATTAGAATTGTAACAAAATAAAAATCCTAAAAATATAAAAATGAAATAAAGTGAGTGTGTCTCATCTAGTGGAACAATTTCAGACAGATTATCAGTCACATGACCTGGAAGCTATTGAAGAAAAACAATAAATGTAAAGTAAATAAAATCTTGGAAAACATGAAAATGACTTTTTTAACATTTACCACTGGGTTTGTTTCATTTGACCAAAAAACAAGGAATTTATTTATTTTTGTTTTTTCATGAGTGTTTGGTTCAAGAATTTGTTGATGGTCCCTAAGTGAACCACGGTGCGTGATAAGAGGGAGCAGCAGAGAGCGGCTGGCCGAAGTCTGTCGGAGTCTGTCACCAAACACCTTGTTGGGAGCCTCCAGATGGATTTCACAATCCTTGTCATGTGATCCCTGAACTATGAGGAGGGCCAAATGCATAATCAGTTTTTATTCCGTAAAAATTCAAAACAATTTAAGAAAAAAATCCACTGGACTTGGTTTCCAAGATTTGACGACAGGAAGCTTTCTCAAGAGGTAGCGAAACCACTTCAAATCTTGGAAACCAAGTCCAGTGGATTTTTTTCTTAAATTGTTTTGAATTTTTTTTTTTACGGAATGACTGTGACCTGGATGACTGAGAATCTTCATCAGCAAATCAGTTTTTATCTTTAACATTACTGTCAATTTTTTATGCAAAATTAAGTGATTAAATTTCATATTAATTAATTAGAAATACTAGGGATGCAGGATATTGGGATTTTGGCCGATATGCCGATATTTTAAAACTCATGTAGTTGATAACCAATATCGATACTGATGTCAAAGCTGGACAAAAATAAGTAGTCATTAAAAACAGCAGTTTTGTTATCCATTTCTGACACTTTGAAAAATAATATACTCAAATATATTTTCATATGCTGATGTCAAATTGATTTTTAACAACGTGGTATCAAAATCTCTTGAAATTTCATCGTTCTGTTACAAACTCTCGTGATATTTTGCAAATTCTTGTGAGATTTTGTTAGTAAAATAGATCGATACCGCGTCAATGTATCAACATATAAAAATATGGCAACATTTCGTGAATTTTCGGGGTATTTCTTAGCATAACGATGACATATAGCAATATTTCATTAGTAAAAGAGATTGATATGGTGTTTTTAAATGGCAATATATCAGCATATGAAGATATTGTGATATTTTAATGTATCAATATTTTTTCCCTCGTCTTTAGAAGTTTTTAAGTCTGTAAAAAAGAAGCTTTTGAGGAAGAAGAAGAAGTAGTGTATATATATATATATATATTTTTAGACTGAAACTCAGAAGCTGATCAAATATCGGGTTAAATATCGGTGAGGTGTCGATGTCCGATATTCAGTTTTAAGGCCGATACAGGCAGATACCGATAGGGGGCCGATTATATCGTGAATCCCTACCCAGAATGCTTTGCAATGAGAGCTCCCCATGCAAATTATTCTGGGATATATCTGCCTCTTCTGAGGCCTTTCTTTTCCCACCTTCAGCCATTTTCAAAGAACCGCGGTGAGAAAGGTGAGCTTCAATGACTGAAACCGTAGCTCACCACAGATATACGCCTGAAGGTGCGCAGAAAAAGATTGGCCCCCTTTAGCTGGAAATGCGGAGTTCAAGGGTTCAGCAACCAGCAGGAAATAACAAGGCTGACCTGGAAGCTGCTGGAGACCAGAGTCTTTGTCCTCGGTGAAGGTTTGACATCAGCATGGGCCAAGAGGGCACCAATGATCCATTTCACTGTTAGATGAGACAAACATTTGGCCACAGTGACAGCAGGCGTCCTGGGAGGAGTCAAGATGAAGCCTTTTAAGGCACGATGGTGGTAGCATCATGGTCAGAGGCTGACCACAGCAGGGCTTCTAGATTGTCATGCATATTGGTGTAAAAAGTCCCTCCTTCACCTTCTTCCTGTCATCTCAAATGAGCCTCGAGATGATGGAGGAATCTGATACGGGGGACGGGTAGAGTCTGGCGGAACGCTGTCACAGGCTATGGCCATCAAAGGCTGCCATCATGTTTAATTGAATGTGGAGTTAGATCAACTTATTTCTAAAACCATAATTTAACAAATGAAAAAAGAGGACTCAATGTTTTATTGACTGATTAGAAGCAGACATAGTCAAATGTTTGCCGGGGGTCAAAACTGGCGACATCAATTCCTACCTGAAACTGCTGGCTAAGGATAAGGTTAAATACAGTAAGATTGTTATTCACGCTGGCGGTAATGACACCCGGCCGATCGGAGGTCACTAAAGTTAGTGTTGCTTCGGTGTGTGAGTTTGCCAAAACAATGTGGGACTCTAAGTTTCTCTGGTCCCCTCCCTGATCTGACCAGTGATGACATGTTTAGCCGCATGTCGTTATTCAACCGCTGGTTGTCTAGGTGGTGTCCTGAAAACAACGTGGGCTACATTAATAATTGGCAATCCTTTTGGGGAAAGCCTGGTTTGATTCGGAGAGACGGCATCCATCCCACTTTGGATGGTGCAGCTCTTCTTTCTTAGCCTGGGTGCCATTCCGAACTTTGTCCCGGCCACAACGTTTGAGGTCGGGAAGTTCGGTCTGGCATTGCTCAATAGTAGCGCGAGTATGCTGGCACAAAATCTGGCGGGCAAATCAAATTGTCAGGGCGGGCTTTATACGATGATGGACAGATGATCAACAGTAACGTAATCAATCAACGTCACCAAACCGCGCTTGGGTGACAACAACAATGGCTGCCGCTGGAGAGCTGAGGTGTGTAGATTCTGCTATTAGGTCTGTTCTAGAAGATATCGACAGCAAATTAATTTTAAAAGAGGAACAGAGAAACGTGAACAAGGCTCATCTTCTTATTCTAGGCGTGCAACTGCACGCTTTGATTTTTGTTGACAACTATGCGTCGCTTAACATACGTCACGCACTCCGTTGCTCTTATTCGTTGTAGGTCTATCCAATTGAGTGCAGAGGCATTTTTTTTCCTGGTTCGTTCGAAACACGCCCCATAATCACAGCTCTATGGAGCAGTGTCAGACTCATATTCTGACTAGAATTGAGTAGGACTACGTCAGGCTACTTCTTTCTAGGAAGCTGGCAAAATTTACTAGTCCTCCAAAACCCTGACCACCCAGGGTGCAGACCAGGAAGGTAGAGTTATACACTCTGTGTATACAAAATGACAATAAAAGTTTTCCAAGTCTAAGAATATTTTGTTGGAATTAAAGGAACAGAACTAGACTGCTTTAAATCTTATCTATCTGATTGATTTCAGTTTGTTCACATTGATGATAAATCTTCCTCATGTTCAAAGGTTACCTGTGGAGTACCACAGGGATCAGTGCTAGGACCAATTCTCTTTACTATATATATGCTCCCAATCGGTAGAGTTGTTAGACAGCATGGGATTAATTTCCACTGTTATGCTGATGATACCCAGCTATATCTGTCTATAAATCCAGATAAAGCTAATCCATTACATAGATTACAGGCATGTCTGAAGACATAAAACCTGGATGACTCTTAACTTTCTGCTCCTGAATGCAGACAAAACAGAAGTTATAGTCTTTGAAAAAGAAGCTGATTAGTCAGTCACTTCATCTGGATGGGATTAAACTGATTTCAGATAATAAAGTAAAAAATCTTGGTGCTGTTTTTGTTCAGGACCTGTCATTTAAATCCCATATCAAAGAGGTTTCTAGAATGTCCTTCTTTGATCTGAGGAATATTGCAAAAATGAGAAATCACCTGTCCAGGATTGATGCTGAGAAACTAGTCCATGCATTTGTTACTTCAAGGCTGGACTATTGTAATTCTTTACTATCAGGAAGTCCACAAACTGTAGTTAAAAGCCTTCAGCGGATCCAAAATGCTGCAGCCAGAGTTCTGATGAAAATTAAAAAGAGAGATCATATCTCTCCTATCCTGGCTTCTCTTCATTGGCTTCCTGTTAAATCCAGAATAGAATTTAAAATCCTCCTTCTCACATATAAAGCCTTAAATGGCCAAGCTCCATCTGATATCAGAGATCTGATTGTTCCTTATGTTTCTAACAGAGCACTTCGCTCTCAATCTGAAGGTTTACTAGTGGTTCCTAGAATTTCTAAAAGTAGAATGGGAGGCAGATCTTTTAGTCATCCTGTGGAATCAACTAGGAGTTTCTGGAAAGTCTGCCTCACGGAGTTGTTTCTGTGGATATATATATATATATATATATATATATATATATATATATATATATATATATATATATATATATATATATATATATATATATATATATATATATATATATATATATATATATATATATATATATATATATATATATATATATATATATATATATATATATATTTAAATATTATAATAATATTATAAATATTTAATTTATTTTCCCTATATATATATATATTTAAATATTATAATAATATTATAAATATTTAATTTATTTTCCCTATATATATATATATTTAAATATTATAATAATATTATAAATATTTAATTTATTTTCCCTATATATATATATATTTAAATATTATAATAATATTATAAATATTTAATTTATTTTCCCTATATATATATATATATATATATATATATATATATAGGGAAAATAAATTAAATATTTTGAATCTTAACATCTAACTATCTAAAATCTAACAAAAAAAATCAAAACTGAATCTGAAGAGATATTTCTAAATAAAAACGAAGAATTTGAAATTTGAAAAAAACGTAAACTGTTTTTAGATTCATGTATTTTTTCCAGTTTCAGATTTTTTTTTTCTTCACCTTTCATCTGCTGCCCCCTTAGTCTGGGGCCGGCACCTAGATGCTTGGTGTGGAATGATGACTGACAGGAGCTTGGACAAAATGTTGCATTCAGGGACTCCGGGAAATAAAAATGTCTTTAAAACATCTCCAATATTCTGTGTATATGAGATTAATTTTTACTATTATAATTCCCCTCTCCTGCAGGCGTGCAGTTCACCAAGCACCCATCCAATCAAACCGTTTCTCAGGGGAACGAAGTGAGGCTGGGCTGTGCGGTGGAGGGGGTGACGGAGCCGGACATCGTGTGGATGAAGGATGGAGAAAAGCTGTACAGCACTGACCAAGTCTTCCTCATCCTGGGAGAACAGCACTGGGAGACATCCCATAGGTCAGCAGGAGTCATGGTCACATGATTACAGCTTCTTCCAAAAGTATTCATGCCCTTTAAACTTTTTCACATGTTGCACATTCCAGAAATACAAATACTTTATTTGATAGACAAAAAAATTCAAGGTTTTTCCACTTTAATGGGCTCGGACCTGAACGGGCTCGTATCAGAACGAGCTCAGATCTGGACGGGTTCGGATTTGGACGGGTTCGGATCTGAATGGGCTCGGATCTGAATGGGCTCGGATCTGAATGGGCTCGGGTCTGAATTGGCTCGGATCTGAACAGGTTTCAGATCTGAACGGGCTCGGATCAGAACGGGCTCGGATCTGAACGGGCTCGGATCAGAACGGGCTCGAATCTGAGTTGGCTCGGATCTTAACGGGTTCTGGATCTGAATGGGTTCGGATGTGAATGGGTACGGATCTGAACGGGCTCAGGTCTGAACAGGCTTGGGTCTGAATTGGCTCTGATCTGAACAGGTTCCGGATCTGAACGCGCTTGGATCTGAAGAGGCTCTGGACTGAACAGGCTGGGATCTGAACGTGCTCGGATTTAAACGGGTTCCAGATCTGAACGGGCTTGGATCTGAACAGGTTCCGGATCTGAATGGGCTGGGATCTAAACAGGTTCTGGATCTGAACGGGCTGGGATCTGAACAGGTTCCGGATCTGAACGGGCTGGGATCTGAACAGGTTCCGGATCTGAATGGGCTCGGATCTGAATGGGTTCCAGATCTCAACAGGTTCCGGATCTGAACGGGCTCGGATCAGAAAGGGCTCGGATCTGAATTGGCTTGAATCTGAACGGGCTTGGATCAGAACGGGCTCCAATCTGAGTTGGCTCGGATCTTAATTGGCTCAGATCTGAACGGGTTTCGGATCTGAATGGGCTTGGATCTGAACAGGTTCCGGATCTGAACGGTCTGGGATCTAAACAGGTTCCGGATCTGAATGGGCTGGGATCTGAACAGGTTCCGGATCTGAATGGGCTCGGATCTGAATGGGTTCCAGATCTCAACAGGTTCCGGATCTGAACGGGCTCGGATCAGAAAGGGCTCGGATCTGAATTGGCTTGAATCTGAACGGGCTTGGATCAGAACGGGCTCGAATCTGAGTTGGCTCGGATCTTAATGGGTTCTGGATCTGAACGAGTTCCCGGATCTGAATTGGCTTGGATCTGAACGGGTTCTCTGCTGAACCCCTTTTTGCACCTCTGGCTGGATGCTCAGGGTGGTTCTCCCGAAGGTGTTGTTCCTTTAAAGTCTCCAATCTCTTCTAACTCTGACAACCTTCCCTGTCACTGGTGAACCTTAGCATCCCCACCGAATGATGCTGCCACCGTGATGTGCGGTATCTCCAACATGTAACATTTAGCTTGTTTACTTCAAAGTTACGTTTTGATCGTATCCAAGCAGAGATGAAAAGCAGGTCGTCCACTGTCTTGTTTATCCACAGAGGCAGGTTCTCATTGGTCCACAGCTCTAATTGTCCTGTCAGCAGATTTTCCCGCCTTGATCTCCTCCAGAGTTCTTATGGCCATCCTGGCTGTGCCTCTGGTTAAAGCTAATTAAAGCTTTAGATATTGTTTTGTAAAAGCACCCTGATCTAAACCTATGTAGGCTTCAGACAGGATTTCTGTGGCTTTCTATGATCACCGACTTTCTTCTTCCTGTTCTTCTATAAAAGCCAGATTTTTGAAGGGCATTACGTCTAGTTATCCCATCCCAAGCTCCTGCCTGCTTTAATCATCTCTAACTGGAACTTTCTGCTGGGTCTTCATGATGCAGCTTTGTTCTATATAAACCATCTTAGGCCAGAAACAGAACATCTGCTTTTGGACACAGATGATCTGATTCCACAGAAGTAACTTTCTGAAGGACTGGTGTGGACATGTCCCCACCAACTTTCATCACAAAGTTACACCCTTGCCTGCTTCCTATTATTCTCTGTTAACCTGGAAGGTTCCTTCTGAAGGTGGGAATCCGTTTAGGTTTACCAGAAGGAAGTTAAAACACCCATTCACGTCTTCATGTTTAACATGTTTTCAAAGCTCTAGATCCTCTTACTTCCACTTTACCCCAACGGTTTGTCACAGCAAGATTTGAATCTTTCCAATGTGATGAAATGTGGATTTTAAAATGTTTGCTCTGTATGGAAATGTCTGAGGTTTGAGGTCGAAAGCAGTGATGATGTGTTGAAGTGATCGTGATCATTATCAGCACAGAACGCAACATTAGAAACTGTTTATTTTCTTTCACTGGAAGAAGAAAGAACGCAGAGAGGAGATGAGGAGTTATTCTATCTGGCTGTGAGCTCTGGTTCTTCAGGACTCTCTGAAATGTGTAGGTTTGTTCTGCTCTGTTGAGCCCTAAACACAAGCTAAGCTGTAAATAAAGGCTGGGCATTTCTTTGTTGTGAACACTGATCATTCTACTTCTCTCACACCTCCTCATAAACTTTGCCCTCCTTCCCAAGGACAGATTACGGTTTAACCTCCAAGTTTAAACATTGTTGTTGCTGTTTTAGCAAAGCATGTGGAAGATTCTTAGATTAAATATGTATCTCAGCATCATTCAAGCTTTCCTTATAAGAGATATGAGGTCAGGAAAACCATCTTTCAACCCTGGAAACCACACAAAGCTAGTCTGGCACTTGCTAAGCTGCAGTGACTAGTCAGAGTCATTATCATTCACTTAATATTCAGCTGCTTCCTTCATACAGACGGTGTGTCATTATGTTGTCTTTGAAACAGTCAAGACATGTTGCTCCAGTAAGGAGGGTTGAGGAAACAAGCAGGAGGAGAAAGGCTGATCAGACCCGAGATTCTGAACCCAGTAGCCACCCTCTTCAATCACTGGATTATTATCCTTTTAATATCTTGGATGTTTCTGCATCAGAGCATCCAAAGATGGAGAGATTTTAGACGTAAAGCTTGAACTGCAAGGAAAACCACGTTAGAAGCAAACTGAGCTGTTGGGATCATCACTGACCCACTGATTGCTGGTTCACTGCTGGTTAACTAGTTAATCCTCTTGTCAGAGTCCACAGAGTTTAACCTCCTTCTGCACCGTGATGCTCATGTTTAGCCGTCCGGTGGAACATCAAGCGTTTTTTTAGGTGTGTGATGTGCCTGATACTTCAGTTTGTATAGTGATGGTTTACTGGGATGCAGGGCGTAGAGTTCAGATTTCAAACCAAGCATTCAGCATGCTGAGAGGAGGGAAACCTTGGTGCAGATGGTGTCTGTGTCAGATTACATAATGATTTCCTTGGTTCCCAGTACACGGACCAGGCAGGGACCAAAGTTTACGATGTCTGGTCATGTCTGCAGCTCTGTCAGCATTATTCAAAAGCTGGTTGGCAGAAGGAATGCCTGAATTTATCTGTTAGCTTTCCTAGGGGGCACCAGGTCAGACAGAATTCACAATCAGTCACAATTTATGACCTGTTTAGCCTTTCAATTCAGTTCAATTCAATTCAGTTTATTTATATAGCTCCAAATTCACAACACATATCATGTCAAGGCACTTTACAGTTCAACCAGATCATACAGTCAAATTGATTCAAAGTTTTCTATCTAAGGAAAACCAGCTGATTGAATCGACTCATTGACTCAAATACAATCCCTCACACTAAGCATGCTTGTAGCGACAGTGGAGAGGAAAAACTCCCTTAACAGGAAGAAACCTCCAGCAGAACCAGGCTCAGTGTGAGCGGCCATCTGCCGAGGCCGACTGGGGTTCAGTCCCCAGTTTAGACCCCAGTTCTCCCGAGCTCATAGCTCCTGGTTTTCCAGAGAGAGTCCAGTCCAGTTGACCAACCACAGAGCTCTGTGTCCAAGTGATGAAGATTTAAGGCCAAGTGTGCTTGGCGGTACACTGGGCCCCAGGTGCTCGGCCCCGCTCTGACAGCGGCCCTCAAAGACAGAGGGAACGCTCCTCCAACTATTCTGACAGGCTGAATGGGACGTCCCAGCAGGGGAACGTTCAGGGGGAACCACTGGGAAAACCAAAAACAGGATAAAGGAGTTCCAGTCACTTCCTGTTTATGATCTCCCCCTCCTCCACAGCAGTGTCTACTACTTCCCAGCAGGACGGAGCAAAGAAAGTTCTTTCTAATCCATACAGCAGTCAAACAGTTCAAACAGTCAAAGCAAAGAGGAAAAGTTGGGATTAAAATTTAGCCGATTATTCTGTTGGCTGGATTACTCTAACTCTCTATTTTAGGGTGAGGATGCGTCCATCACACTACAGCAACTTTTAACAGAAACAGAGAATTCTGCCCATATTACTTCCATTCATCTTTGGCTCCATCTCATTTTAAATCTCTAAATGGTTTGCCCCTCCCCCACCTGCCTGTTCCCTGCCACCTAAAAGCTCCTAAATCCTGCAGAAACTCTGCTGCAGCGGAGAACGATCCTCCGGAGCAGACCTCCTTCAGCACACCTGTTAGCAGAAGCTTTTTGCACATCCTGGTTGACACTATTTTTAATTTTGAAATAATTGTATTGTTGCTTTATTAGAGGCACCATGGAGACACTCCAAGACTGTTTTGAATGCTCTGACTGGAACATCTTCAAGGCTGCAGCAACATATGATAACTTGTGAAATATTGATAAGTATGCCATGACTGTCAGCCTACATTAACTAATGCATTGAGGATGTCAGCATCAAAAAGAACATCACCATCCCAGCAAACAACCACCCTGGATAAATGGAGAGGTTCAGAAATCACTAAAAGCACCAAACTCAGCTTTCAAGTCTGGTGATAAAGAGGCACTGAGAACAGCGCCTGCCAACTTAAACTGTGCCATCAGATCAGTGAAGCAGAACCACTGCCAGAAGATCCAGGATTTCTTCCATGATGCCAGCAACACCAGGAGGATGTGGCATGGCATTCGGATGATCACAGACTACAACACTTTGCTAGACCAATCCATAGTGCCAGCATGCATTAAGTCTGCCTCCATTATTCCAGTCCCAAAGATGTCTCAGGTCACCTCACTCAATGAATACCGGTATCTCGCACTGACTCCCATCATGATGAAGTGTTTCCAAAGGCTGGTTAAAGAACACATCGTCTCCAGTCCAACATTCGACCCGTTCCAGTTCACCTACCGACGGAACCGCTCCACTGAGGACACCACCTCTGCTGCTCTCCACCTGAGCCTGGCACACCTGGAGGAGAAGAACACCCACGTGCGGATGCTGTTCCTGGACTTCAGTTCAGCTTTCAGCACCATCATCCCACAGCATCTGATGGGCAAACTGGAACAGCTGGGATTCAATACACCCCTCTGCTATTGGCTGCTAGACTTCCTCACCAACAGACCTCAGTCAGTTGGACAGAACACCTCTGATGTCATCAGTCTAAGCACAGGCTCCCCTCAGGGCTGCGTCCTGAGCCCCCTGCTGTTCACCCTGATGACACATGACTGCATCCCCAGGTTCACCACCAATCAGATGGTGAAGTATGCAGACGACACCACGGTGGTGGGCCTCATCAGAGACGACAAGGACCTGGACTACAGAAAGGAGGTGGAGGAGCTGGTGGTGCAAATATAACAGCCTGATCCTGAACATGGAGAAGACCAATGAGATGATGGTGGACTTCAGGAAGAACCGTTCTAACCACGCTCCACTGCTCATCAACAGCTCAGCTGTAGAGGTGGTCAATAGGACCAAATTCATCACAGACACCCTCACCTGGACTGGAAACAGCACCTTACTGGTCAAAAGGGCCCAGAAGCACTTGGACTTCCTGCAGAGGATGAGGAGAGCCCACCTGCCCCCACCCATCCTCCCCACCTTCTACAGAAGCACCATAGAGAGCGTTCTGACCAGCTGTCTCACTGTGTGGTGAGGAGGCTGCAGCGCCTCAGACTGGAAGAAGGTGAGAACAGCAGAGAGGATCATGGGGGCTCCTCTTTCCTCCATTAAAGACATTTCATCCCAGCGCTGCGTGTCCCGAGCCCGTGACATAATCACTGACCCCCACCCCCCACCATGGACTGTTCTCCCTGTTGCCCTCTGTCCAGCAGGTTCTGCAACAGTTTCTTCCCCACCGCCATCAGACTGCTGAACGTTGCATAAAATGGGTTATTTTATTTATTAAAAAATAAATAACAAATTGTTAGAACTGTAAACATACATTCATATGTTTATATTACTATTTTATTATGTATTTATTACTGTTTTCATGGCTGCACTTTTAAAAAATGAAATTGTCTAGAGCAGTTTTATACAAAAAATTTTTTTTTTGGTTTACACTCGTGTATAGAAAATGACAAAATAAAACTTTCAAAGTCTTAGTCTAATCATCTCAGCGCCTCACGCTATAGCTATTGTGTTGAATATTAAGATTATTGGCCGAAAAAGTAGAACGAGTGCGAGGCGTTGGAAAGGGCTGATGGGAAAATCTGCAGCATCTGAGCCGCGGTTTGTCCCTCAGACAGATGAGACCTCAGCAGAGAATCTCAGACGCAGCATTTAGCATTTCCAAGTTGAACACGGCAGTGGAGGGATGATGATTTGGGCCTTGTTTAGCCCCAGAACCGGCGTTCCCAGCATGGTCATCAGGCCGATCATGATCTCCTGACCCAGACCCATTCTGTGGCCTGATATCAGCCTCTAGTCTCTAGAAGAGGTGAGAACTGTAGGCGATTGAACGTGATGCCAGAAGACATCCCGGTGTCGCCCTCTCTGGCCGGTTTCAGGATCCCGATCTTCCAGTCATCTGTAGAGGTCATGTTCGACCTGATGCTGTGTTTGATCTGGTTCTGACCCTCTGTGTTTTGGTGGCAGTGTGAAGTCGGTCCAGCAGCAGGATGCTGGTCAATACTGGTGTGAGGTGGAATTCCACGGCCTGACCTTCTCCTCTCAGCGAGCCTGGATAACAGTAGAAGGTAAGACCCTGACGCCTCTGCTCTAGTAAATCTGTCTCTGCAGTGTCTCCTGCTCAGTCTCCGGCTTCTCCCACAGGCGTCCCTCACTTCATCCAGGAGCCCCAGGATGTGGCCACCTTTCCCAACGCTCCCTTTAACCTGTCCTGTGCTGCCGTTGGACCCCCTGAGCCAGTGGAGGTGCTTTGGTGGCTGGGAGGAGTCCAGGAGGGAGAACCACAGCAATCCCCCTCTGTCATCCATGTCCCAGGTCAGAAGGTCGGCTTGGTTCAGAACTTACGGTTACTTTCAGGCCTGGAATAGAGCAGGCAGGCATTGGGAGGGAGGGAGGGAGGTATGAATGATGAATGGATAGATGGATGGATGATGAATGGATAGATGATGGATGGATGGATGATGGTTGGATGGATGGATGATGGATGGATGGATGGATGGATGATGAATGGATAGATGATGGATGGATGATGGATCAATGGATGGATGGATGGATGAATGATGAATGGATAGATGATGGATGGATGATGGTTGGATGGATGGATGGATGGATGGATGGATGATGAATGGATAGATGATGGATGATGGATGGATGGATGGATGATGGTTGGATGGATGATGGATGGATAGATGATGGATGGATGGATGATGGTTGGATTGATGATGGATGGGTGGATGGATGGATGGATGGATGGATAGATGATGGATGATGGATGGATGGATGATGAATGGATAGATGATGGATGATGGATGGATGGATGGATGGATGATGGATGCATGATGGTTGGATGGATGATGGATGGATGGATGGATGGATGGATGATGAATGGATAGATGATGGATGATGGATGGATGGATGGATGGATGGATGGATGATGGATCAATGGATGGATGGATGGATGGATGATGGATCAATGGATGGATGGATGAATGATGAATGGATAGATGATGGATGGATGATGGTTGGATGGATGGATGGATGGATGGATGGATGGATGGATGGATGGATGGATGATGAATGGATAGATGATGGATGATAGATGGATCGGTGGATGGATGATGGATGGATGATGGTCGGATGGATGGATGGATGGATGGATGGATGGATGATAAATGGATAGATGGATGGATGATGGATGGATGGATGATGGATGGATGGATGGATGGATGGATGGATGGATGGATGATGAATGGATAGATGATGGATGATAGATGGATGGGTGGATGGATGATGGATGGATGATGGTTGGATGGATGGATGGATGGATGATAAATGGATAGATGGATGGATGATGGATGGATGATGGATGGATGGATGGATGGATGATGAATGGATAGATGGATGGATGATGGATGGATGGATGGATGATGGATGGATGATAAATGGATGGATGATGGATGGATGGATGGATGGATGATGAATGGATAGATGGATGGATGATGGATAGATGATGGATGATGGATGGATGGATGATGGATGGATGGATGGATGGATGGATGATGAATGGATAGATGGATGGATGGATGGATGGATGATGGATAGATGATGGATGATGGATGGATGGATGATGGATGGATGGATGGATGGATGGATGGATGATGAATGGATAGATGGATGGATGATGGATGGATGGATGGATGATGGATGGATGATGAATGATAGATGGATGGATGGATGGATGGATGGATGGATGATGAATGGATAGATGGATGGATGGATGGATGGATGGATGGATGGATGATGAATGGATAGATGGATGGATGATGGATGGATGGATGATGGATGGATGATGAATGGATAGATGGATGGATGATGGATAGATGATGGATGATGGATGGATGGATGATGGATGGATGATGGATGGATGGATGGATGGATGGATGGATGATGAATGGATAGATGGATGGATGATGGATGGATGGATGGATGATGGATGGATGATGAATGGATAGATGATGGATGATGGATGGATGGAGATTGATTGACACTGCAGAAGATCTGAGACCTTCTAGTTCAGGTCCTGCACTAATTCAGGCCTGGAAATAGACATTCTGGTGGAGACGGATCTGTTCATGAGTTTCAGTGCAGAGCTGGCAGAGAAACACCAGCAGAAAACGTTGGTTTATTCTTAAAGAGCGTTTAAAACGCTTCCTAACAGCTGATCTTTAAAGGCCAAGGATTTGTTCTTGGCTCATCAGATGATGGTAGGGCTGTTGGTCTCACTGCAGCTCTCCAGGCTGCATGGAAGCTAAATGTTCCTGAGGAAGCACTAGCTGTTAGCATCTCTCCAGCAGACACTGCTAGCTGAAGAGTTTGTGTCTGAACGGCTCCATCCTAACTCATCAGATCAAACCACTTGTAGCTCAGCATCCCCCTGCTGATGTTTGTGATGGTAGGGCAGAGAGAGCTTTAACCCAGCTGGCCTTTAGATGGTCTGATGGTTTTAATGGAGATCTAGATGCCAGTCTCTGCTCTGCCCTCTAACCGCTGCCTGACTTCATGATTTCATTACTTTGTTTCACTGAGGTGAAACAAAATAATGAAGTCGAGGCTCATTTATGTTCTCAGTCAATCAAAGTTTATTCATATAGCACTTTACAACAACTCCAGGAAGACCAAAGTGCTTCAAGGAAAGATAAAAAACATTTTGAAAAAATAAAATAAAATCATAAGCATAAAACAATGTGTCCTAAGTATTAAAAGCAAGTTTCCAAAAGAATCGCAGAAATGAAAAACTTTCAGTCCAATTTGTTAGCCGTTCATTATTTCCTGAGAGCTTCTGCAATCATCAGTGAGATCCTTTTGGGAAAACGTAGATGAACACCTGGCAGCATCATGCTGCAGGACAGGGAAGCTGTTCGGAGCTGATGGAGGTTGGATGGAGCTCTGTCAGGACCATCTAGGAGGCTCTGCAAAAAACTAAAATCTAAATAGTAATTTTTTCTTGAATTGAGGAGGTATTTGAAACAATGGAACTACACAATATACAAAGAAAAAAAAATTGCATTGTCTTATTTCAAGTGCATTCTCTCTATTTTTTGTCCTGTTTAAATAGTAGAAATGTTCATTCCATTGGCAGATCATCTTATTTACCTGCTCAAATTAAGGCTAAATACACTTCATTTAGGAAATGTTGACTTATCTCTAGATGGTTTTTGCAGTGGGAGAACCTGAGACTGGGCTGGAGGTTCAGAGAACCACCCAGAACCCAGTGGAGGGTTTAGATGAGGGCATGTACTGATGCCCTAACCTGGGGGTCAGCAACCCGTGGCTCCAGAGCGGCATGTGGCTCTTTAGCGCCCCCCTTGCGGCTCCCTGGAGCTTTTTTCAAAAATGTATGAAAATCTAATTTTTTGTTTGTTTTGATATGGTGTGCAGGAGGTAAAACAAAAATTAATTATGTTTTCCAATGCTGTAAACATTTGTATAATAGATAAATTTAAACAGAGATCAGTGGTCATAACTTGGAACTAGCGCGGCGCGGTGCCAGGCAAATAAGGCTGCAGGTGTTTCACGGATCATGGATCCCAAAAGGAAAAAAAGAAAGATAGTTGATGAGAAAAGAGGATTCAAAGAATGGAGCGAATCATTTGCTTTCATTATTAATGCGGAAGGATTGCCTGCGTTTTTGCTTTGTAATGAGAGGTTGTCAAAAAATAAAAAGAAACATTTGGAAAGGAATTTCCAAGCTAAATATCCAGCCAACCACAAAGCTGGGAGGGAGAGAAAAAGTACAATTGCAGAACTTCTGGATGAATTAGAAGAGATTAAAGATAGATTTAAGGAGTGGATTGCATCTCCAAACTCCACTACTGCTGCTAGTTTGGTGGAAGCATAGAAAACCGTTCTCAGATCCAACAGGTAGCGCTCTGATGCAAGGATGGGAACTTTCTTCATTTTTTTCCCCAAATCCTAAAAATATAAATCACACCAAGGAGCGCTGGTGATGGAGGATGTGGGATTTCAGGGTTAGAGAGCTCTGCTCTGATGGATGTCAGTTCCTGCTTGGTTCCTCAGGACTCCATCAGCTCCTCCCAACAGAAACACGTCCATCATAGAAAGATTACTTTATCCTGTTTCTATTATTTCATCAATGAGACCAAACCTAAACTGCTCGTCCATCACCTCATGCTGCTATGTGACATTTGCCCCAGGATAAACATTTAATCATGAATGCTTATTATATATTTAAGCCGTCATAGTCCTTTTCTATAGTGGGATAATACACTTAGGGCCGGTTGTTTTTTTGATCCAATATGGCTCTTTGAGCAGTTTGGTTAGCTGACCCCTGCCCTAGTCAATGTCCAGCCTAATGGATTTAAAAATCTGTGTCTTGCAAACAGTTGTTCATGAAGAGCCTCCGTACGATCAGGTGTAGATGTTCGAAGGTGGTTGCCGACCTGCGGCCTTGGAGGAAAATCCTTCATCCTGTCTGTTCAGCTAACATCCAGGAACTGTTTGTGTTCAGGTGTGAACAGCAGCATCAAGTTCTACTGTGAAGCTAAGAACACCAGAGGGATCTCCGTGTCCAGGACGGGGACGGCCCACATTAAAGGTGAGTCAGGTGATGAAGTCCTGCAGCGCCTCCATGGGAGGGGGGACCTGACCTGCCTGTCTGTGTGCCTCAGTGCTGCCAGCAGCTCCGGCCGCTCTGCAGCTTCTCAGGACCACAGGCATCAACATCACGTTGTCATGGAGACCAGGATCCGATGGTTATTCAGAGATCTCCCACTGTACGATTCAGGTAAACCCACTCCACACTCACACACACCCACACACTAAGGCGGTAAACGTGAAGCAGACCTCCTCTCCTGCAGGTGGTGAGGATCTCGGGCCGCAGGTGGGCCCTCCCCCCGCAGGAGGTCCCGGTTCCTCCTTACAACCACACGCTGACGGGCCTGACGAGCTTCTCCAACTACAGCTGCAGGGTGTCCTGTGTGAACGAGGTGGGACCCTCCCCGTTCTCCCCATGGCTGCACTTCGTCACTCCGGAGTCAGGTGAAAGAACCTCTGCGGTCAGGGGCCCACAGTGAGGGCCCGTCTAGGGGCCTAAATCTGGGTTGTTGTTTAGAGTCAGGTGCTGAGCAGAGCTTCATCAGTAAACAGTGGGGCTGCTGGTTCCCTGCTTACAGCTGAGGCTGGGGGGGGGGGTCCAGCTGGATCCACTCCAGTAGATTCCAGTCCCCTCTGTACAAAGAGCTTTTGTTTGTGGCCTCAATCCATTAATTACAGCAGGCTGAGGGGTTTCAGCACCCCCTGCAGGACTGCAGCTGAAGCTGTACCCCCCTGTGGAACTAACCCTGACTGTTTGACCCTCCCTGCAGTGCCCTCTGCCGCCCCAAGGAACCTGAGCTTCCAGCTGTCTGAGCAGCAGCTGTCTCTGCAGTGGGCCCGGCTGAAGGAGGATGAGCTGCAAGGGAGGCTGCTGGCCTACAAGCTGCAGTGGACTCATGGAGGGGAGCCACAGGTGAAAGCAGCAGCAGCACTCTACACCCACGGACTCTGACCACTGATCATTTATTCAACGTTTAATTGGATCAGATCCACACGTTCTGTCCTTGATGGAGGAGCAGGTCTGCAGACGCACCTCTGCTCAGCTTCTTACGTCAGCAGTTAGCTTGGCTAGCATTCTGTATTTATTTATGGAGAATGTAGATCAACCTTAACTCTGAGTTAATCTCCATCCAGAGTCTTCCCAAAAGGTCCTGATAACATGATGAGCCTTCCTGTTATTCTCCCTGCCTCCCTGCCTTGACATGTCTGAACATGTCAGAAAAATCCAGTTTCCTCTTAACCTCTGTCAGAAACAGAAACCCGATTATTAACGCCACAAAGATTCAAAACATGTGAATAAATCAACAAACCGATTTCTCCACCTTAATGGCGAAACTGATCTTCTTTGATGACCTGTTAATGCCGTTAAAAGATTTTCTTCCTAATTCTTAGTAAGGAACCAGTCTGAGGCGCTTTATGTTACTGGGAATGTGTTTAGGGGAACTGGGGCTGTGTTTTCCTTCTCCTCAGCCAGGACAGGCTCCTACCGGCATCCCCCGGGGGTGTCCCAGAACCGGATGGACCGGTACCTAACAACCTGATGCTGTGTTTCTAGGAGCCACTGCTGTTTAAGGACAACACTGCTCAGATCTCAGGGGGAGGGCGTTTCTTCAACGCCTCCATCCAGGTGGCGGCCTGCACCGCCGTCGGCTGTGGACCTTGGAGCCCCCCGGTTTTGGTGCTGCCTGCCCTAGGTACCCTCTCCATGTGATGGATGTTTTCCTTCTGTTCTGCTTTTAGCCGGTTGTTAAGTTATTCATTAGGATCAGTTTTGATGTCTCCTCCTGATGGAAGGAAAAATAAAGGTGGATTCTGTTTGGTTCTGTTCTAAGTGGGACTGATGTTTGCCTGCCTGCTGTCCCACAGCGCAGGTCCAGGTGCAGCGGAGCCACGTGTGGGTCGGCCTCCTGCTCGGCCTGCTCGTGGCCACCATCGTCGGCCTCCTGCTCGCAGTCGCCGCCCAGCGCAGAGGGAAGGAGACAAAGTTTGGGTAGGATGCCCGATGTGTGTGAGGGTGCATGTCTGCTCAGATGGATGACACCGAGTCTTTCTGCTGCTCTCCGCCTGCAGATCTGCCTTTAAGGCTCCTGGTCCTGAGACGTCGGTGTTCTTCACGGCAGCTCGATCCTTCAGCAGAAACGGGAATGATTTCCATGAGTCCACCTGTGAGTCTGACCTGTCCTACATCCTGTCCCTCATTCCGAGGTGGAGCAGACATTTAACGCCTCTTTGAGCACAGAGCTGTGGAAAAGTTTGCGCCTCATTCAGATGTTAGCTGGTTGAGACGCCAAGGAGCAGCTGCTCTGTTTCAGATCCAAACCAGGCTTCATTTATTGTGTTGCTGTTTTGCTAGTAGACATAAATCATTTAATCTCACCTGCCGGCTGCAGGGGTCACATCTGTCTGTGTCTAAGAACATTCTGGTAACCGGGTAGTTTACAGTTTTATTGCACCTTTCACAGATAGAAATCATAAAGAGCTTCACAGCAATAAAAGTAATAATGGAGTAAAAGTTTGTCTAAATCAGAACATGGAGGTGTTTTAAAAAAAAGTCTGTGGAGCGCAGACAGAGATGGAGAACAATCTTCACTGACAGAAGACAGTTCCAGGTTCAGAAGCCTGTAGAATCCAGGACCAGATGCGACAAACAGAGCAGACAGGGGCAAGGCAAAACTCGAGATCCACAGGACAGAAAACTGGTCATAATCAGGGAAGCAGACAGACTAAAGATTGCTAAGAAACGTCTCACCAAAACACACGAATAACCTGGCGCTGATGGGAGGCAAACACACAACTTAAATAGTAGAGGAACCAGGTGAAAATGATCGCCGATAATCAGCTGCAGAACCAATTAGAAAGCTGAGCAAGGAGCAAAGGAAAAAAATCAAACCATCAGCGCCAAGATCATGACAGAAGCCCTGATTAGACTATTTTTTGTCGTATCGACTTCCCAAAAGCCGACTTTATCAAGTAAATTCACCAAAGGCTGCCTTCTTCGCCTGAATCTCTGCAAACTTATCGAATGTTACGGGCACCACCATGTTGGTTTGCTTGTTTCCCTCTAGAGAGCAGTAGTACCCCACTATAGAGGGTAGTGGAAATGGGGCTTATGTCTCACCTTTTTGACCTGGGCTTTAAATAGGCCACTCCCAAAACATCTGCTTTGTGATTCAGAGTCTCTGGTTTTCTTTGGATTATTGGTGTGCTGTGGGGGTCATGTTGGTAGTTTCTGCTCCTGGCAGCAGCAGGTCCAAACCTTTTGTACTTAGAAGGGCAGTTTTATCAGAGCATAGAACAAAATGATGAAATTAAAGTTAAAAAAAGCCACATGGTCAGTGGACTGTTTGCTACTCCTGCAGACCCCAGAGCTAGCATTGGGGTCTGAATGCATGTAAAGCTAAAGGTGCAACACCTTCATTTTAAAGTTGTTTTTAAGCTAAAATCGAAATCCGTCCAAGGAAGCATTCAGTCACACTTCTTGTGCCGGTGCGTATCATCGTCGTCAATTGATTTAGTACAATGTTGTCAGTAAAGGGACCAAAGCTTGGGCTGGGGCCTGCTGGCCCCTACTGGCCCCATCTAGAAGCACCCGTGGTTCTGTGGAAGTTTAAAGCTTCAGAAGAGCCTCAGGGATTCTGTTTGTGTTCATCTTTAGATGGGCACATGATGAGTCCCTTCCTGTTGTTAGACTGGTTCTGCTCCTGATCTCCAGCCTCTTTACGTCTGGCATTCATCAGGCCCGGGGGTGGTTTCTGAAACTCAACCCTAAGAGGGCGTAATTACAGGACAGGATTTTACTAAGAAGGTATGACTTAATTCTTTAGGAGCAACCCTTTTTATCAGCAGATGCATTCAGGCATCATGTGAAAACAGATTTTTACATGTCGCATCTATACGGAAGAGGATTAGGGCCAATGAAAAAAAAAAAGTTAACTGATTTTTTCATTTTATTTCAGTTTAACATGGGGAAAAAGAAAAAGTCAGAAGTCAGAATTCTGACTTCTGACTTTTTCCTCAATGCTAGCTCTGGGGTCAGACTTCTGACTTTTTTCTAAGAATTCTGACTTTTTTCTCAGACTTCTGACTTTAATCTCAGAATTCTGACTTTAATCTCAGAATTCTGACTTTAATCTCAGAATTCTGACTTTTTTCTCAGAATTCTGACTTTTTTCTCAGAATCGTGACTTTAATCTCAGAATTCTGACTTTTTTCTCAGAATTCTGACTTTAATCTAAGAATTCTGACTTTAATCTAAGAATTCTGACTTTTTTCTCAGACTTCTGACTTTTTTCTCAGAATCGTGACTTTAATCTCAGAATTCTGACTTTTTTCTCAGAATTCTGACTTTAATCTAAGAATTCTGACTTTAATCTAAGAATTCTGACTTTTTTCTCAGACTTCTGACTTTAATCTAAGAATTCTGACTTTTTTCTCAGACTTCTGACTTTTTTCTCAGACTTCTGACTTTTTTCTCAGACTTCTGATTTTTTTCTCAGACTTCTGACTTTAATCTCAGAATCGTGACTTTAATCTCAGAATTCTGACTTTTTTCTCAGAATTCTGACTTTTTTCTCAGAATTCTGACTTTAATCTCAGGATTCTGACTTTTTTCTCAGGATTCTGACTTTTTTCTCAGACTTCTGACTTTAATCTCAGAATTCTGACTTTAATCTCAGAATTCTGACTTTTTTCTCAGAATTCTGACTTTTTTCTCAGAATCGTGACTTTAATCTCAGAATTCTGACTTTTTTCTCAGAATTCTGACTTTAATCTAAGAATTCTGACTTTAATCTAAGAATTCTGACTTTTTTCTCAGACTTCTGACTTTTTTCTCAGAATCGTGACTTTAATCTCAGAATTCTGACTTTTTTCTCAGAATTCTGACTTTAATCTAAGAATTCTGACTTTAATCTAAGAATTCTGACTTTTTTCTCAGACTTCTGACTTTAATCTAAGAATTCTGACTTTTTTCTCAGACTTCTGACTTTTTTCTCAGACTTCTGACTTTTTTCTCAGACTTCTGATTTTTTTCTCAGACTTCTGACTTTAATCTCAGAATCGTGACTTTAATCTCAGAATTCTGACTTTTTTCTCAGAATTCTGACTTTTTTCTCAGAATTCTGACTTTAATCTCAGGATTCTGACTTTTTTCTCAGGATTCTGACTTTTTTCTCAGGATTCTGACTTTTTTCTCAGGATTCTGACTTTAATCTCAGAATTCTGACTTTAATCTCAGAATCGTGACTTTAATCTCAGGATTCTGACTTTTTTCTCAGGATTCTGACTTTAATCTCAGAATTCTGACTTTTTTCTCAGACTTCTGACTTTTTTCTCAGAATTCTGACTTTTTTCTCAGAATTCTGACTTTTTTCTCAGAATTCTGACTTTTTTCTCAGAATTCTGACTTTTTTCTCAGAATTCTGACTTTAATCTCAGAATTCTGACTTTTTTCTCAGACTTCTGACTTTTTTCTCAGACTTCTGACTTTTTTCTCAGAATCGTGACTTTAATCTCAGAATCGTGACTTTAATCTCAGGATTCTGACTTTTTTCTCAGAATTCTGACTTTAATCTCAGGATTCTGACTTTTTTCTCAGGATTCTGACTTTTTTCTCAGGATTCTGACTTTTTTCTCAGGATTCTGACTTTAATCTCAGAAATCTGACTTTAATCTTAGAATCGTGACTTTAATCTCAGAATTCTGACTTTTTTCTGAGGATTCTGACTTTTTTCTGAGGATTCTGACTTTTTTCTCAGACTTCTGACTTTTTTCTCAGACTTCTGACTTTAATCTAAGAATTCTGACTTTAATCTAAGAATTCTGACTTTTTTCTCAGACTTCTGACTTTTTTCTCAGAATCGTGACTTTAATCTCAGAATTCTGACTTTTTTCTCAGAATTCTGACTTTAATCTAAGAATTCTGACTTTAATCTAAGAATTCTGACTTTTTTCTCAGACTTCTGACTTTAATCTAAGAATTCTGACTTTTTTCTCAGACTTCTGACTTTTTTCTCAGACTTCTGACTTTTTTCTCAGACTTCTGATTTTTTTCTCAGACTTCTGACTTTAATCTCAGAATCGTGACTTTAATCTCAGAATTCTGACTTTTTTCTCAGAATTCTGACTTTTTTCTCAGAATTCTGACTTTAATCTCAGGATTCTGACTTTTTTCTCAGGATTCTGACTTTTTTCTCAGGATTCTGACTTTTTTCTCAGGATTCTGACTTTTTTCTCAGACTTCTGACTTTTTTCTCAGAATTCTGACTTTTTTCTCAGAATTCTGACTTTTTTCTCAGAATTCTGACTTTAATCTCAGGATTCTGACTTTAATCTCAGAATTCTGACTTTTTTCTCAGACTTCTGACTTTTTTCTCAGAATCGTGACTTTAATCTCAGAATCGTGACTTTAATCTCAGGATTCTGACTTTTTTCTCAGAATTCTGACTTTAATCTCAGGATTCTGACTTTTTTTCTCAGGATTCTGACTTTTTTCTCAGGATTCTGACTTTAATCTCAGAATTCTGACTTTAATCTTAGAATCGTGACCTTAATCTCAGACTTCTGACTTTTTTCTCAGAATTCTGACTTTTTTCTCAGAATTCTGACTTTTTTCTCAGAATTCTGACTTTAATCTCAGGATTCTGACTTTAATCTCAGAATTCTGACTTTTTTCTCAGACTTCTGACTTTTTTCTCAGAATCGTGACTTTAATCTCAGAATCGTGACTTTAATCTCAGAATTCTGACTTTTTTCTGAGGATTCTGACTTTTTTCTGAGGATTCTGACTTTTTTCTGAGGATTCTGACTTTTTTCTCAGACTTCTGACTTTAATTTCAGACTTCTGACTTTAATCTAAGAATTCTGACTTTTTTCTCAGACTTCTGACTTTAATCTCAGGATTCTGACTTTTTTTCTCAGGATTCTGACTTTTTTCTCAGGATTCTGACTTTAATCTCAGAATTCTGACTTTAATCTTAGAATCGTGACTTTAATCTCAGACTTCTGACTTTTTTCTCAGACTTCTGACTTTTTTCTCAGAATCGTGACTTTAATCTCAGAATCGTGACTTTAATCTCAGAATTCTGACTTTTTTCTGAGGATTCTGACTTTTTTCTGAGGATTCTGACTTTTTTCTCAGACTTCTGACTTTAATTTCAGACTTCTGACTTTAATCTAAGAATTCTGACTTTTTTCTCAGACTTCTGACTTTAATCTAAGACTTCTGACTTTTTTCTCAGACTTCTGACTTTTTTCTCAGACTTCTGATTTTTTTCTCAGACTTCTGATTTTTTTCTCAGACTTCTGACTTTAATCTCAGAATCGTGACTTTAATCTCAGAATTCTGACTTTTTTCTCAGAATTCTGACTTTTTTCTCAGAATTCTGACTTTAATCTCAGGATTCTGACTTTTTTCTCAGGATTCTGACTTTTTTCTCAGGATTCTGACTTTAATCTCAGAATTCTGACTTTAATCTCAGAATCGTGACTTTAATCTCAGGATTCTGACTTTTTTCTCAGGATTCTGACTTTAATCTCAGAATTCTGACTTTTTTCTCAGACTTCTGACTTTTTTCTCAGAATTCTGACTTTTTTCTCAGAATTCTGACTTTTTTCTCAGAATTCTGACTTTAATCTCAGGATTCTGACTTTAATCTCAGAATTCTGACTTTTTTCTCAGACTTCTGACTTTTTTCTCAGAATCGTGACTTTAATCTCAGAATCGTGACTTTAATCTCAGGATTCTGACTTTTTTCTCAGAATTCTGACTTTAATCTCAGGATTCTGACTTTTTTTCTCAGGATTCTGACTTTTTTCTCAGGATTCTGACTTTAATCTCAGAATTCTGACTTTAATCTTAGAATCGTGACTTTAATCTCAGACTTCTGACTTTTTTCTCAGACTTCTGACTTTTTTCTCAGAATCGTGACTTTAATCTCAGAATCGTGACTTTAATCTCAGAATTCTGACTTTTTTCTGAGGATTCTGACTTTTTTCTGAGGATTCTGACTTTTTTCTCAGACTTCTGACTTTAATTTCAGACTTCTGACTTTTTTCTCAGACTTCTGACTTTTTTCTCAGACTTCTGACTTTTTTCTCAGACTTCTGACTTTTTTCTCAGAATCGTGACTTTAATCTCAGAATCGTGACTTTAATCTCAGAATTCTGACTTTTTTCTGAGGATTCTGACTTTTTTCTCAGACTTCTGACTTTTTTCTCAGAATTCTGACTTTTTTTCTGAGAATTCTGACTTTTTTCTCAGACTTCTGACTTTTTTCTCAGAATTCTGACTTTTTTCTCAGAATTCTGACTTTTTTCTCAGAATTCTGACTTTAATTTCAGACTTCTGACTTTAATTTCAGACTTCTGACTTTTTTCTCAGACTTCTGACTTTTTTCTCAGAATTCTGACTTTTATCTCAGAATCGTGACTTTAATCTCGGAATCGTGACTTTAATCTCAGGATTCTGACTTTTTTCTCAGACTTCTGACTTTAATTTCAGACATCTGACTTTTTTCTCAGACTTCTGACTTTTTTCTCAGACTTCTGACTTTTTTCTCAGACTTCTGACTTTTTTCTCAGACTTCTGATTTTTTCTCAGAATCGTGACTTTTTTCTCAGAATCGTGACTTTAATCTCAGAATCGTGACTTTAATCTCAGAATCGTGACTTTTTTCTGAGAATTCTGACTTTTTTCTCAGACTTCTGACTTTTTTCTGAGAATTCTGACTTTTTTCTCAGACTTCTGACTTTTTTCTGAGAATTCTGACTTTTTTCTGAGAATTCTGACTTTTTTTCTGAGAATTCTGACTTTTTTCTCAGAATTCTGACTTTTTTCTCAGAATTCTGACTTTTTTCTCAGACTTCTGACTTTAATTTCAGACTTCTGACTTTAATCTCAGACTTCTGACTTTTTTCTCAGACTTCTGACTTTTTTCTCAGAATTCTGACTTTTTTCTCAGAATTCTGACTTTTTTCTCAGAATTCTGACTTTAATCTCAGAATGCTGACTGAATTCTGACAATAAAAAAGTCTGAGATTAAAGTCAGAATTCTGACTTTTTTCCCATACTATACTGAAATAAAATTTAAAAAATCAGTTAACTTTTTTTTTTTCTTCAGTGGCCCTAATCCTCCTCCATACATCTATTTCCCAGCTCTGTGTTTGATGTCGGCCTAACGCTGAAGCAGTCTGACTAATGAAAACTCAGCTTTCCTCGTCCTCGTCTTCTCACCAGAAGAAACATTGAAGTGTATCAGTGATCTTAGGGGGCGAAACTAAAAGGCTGTGACTTTCTGTCTCCTTTTAGTGGAGAGTCTCTGCATCAGCAACGAGCTGAAGAACAAGCTGCAGGATGTCCTGATTCCAGAGAGACTTCTAACTCTGGGACACATGCTGGGAAAAGGTACCACAACTATTAAAAACCAGTCGGTACAAACCTGACCAGAACTTTGGTTACTGGATAGATATATAGATACAATGCAATTGTTATTTTCTTATTTAAAGAGTAAATTGTCTTGTTCCATTGGTAAAGTGTCTCTTTTACCTCCTTAAGCCAAGTACAAATGCACTTTGTAAATTATAAGAAGAGATGCCTATTTTAGATTTGGATTTTCCCAGTCAGTCTGGATGGGGACAGCTTAACATTAGGCTGGTCTAACAGCAGATGATCAGGGCTTAGGGCAGATTTACAATCATCAAACCTTTTAATGCAGAGATATGGGCCTCATGAGGATTACGTCTGTTCCCTACTAATCGTCTGGCAGGAGTACTTGGTTGAAGCCCTTTCACCTAAATTCCTGCTTCGTTTCAAACTTTTCTGTTTTATTTTGAACTCGACTAAATTGTCTCTTTTTTTTTTCAATCAATTCATCCTTTAATAAAATCCACCCAATCGCCGGCCTCCGTTTTAACTCAGAACGCATGAAAATTCCACCAGTAAAATGTTTACCAATATAGACATGTTAGACATCGTTGGAAAGCTTAGATTCTCCACAATTCAACCTCCAAGATCATTTGATGGACACAGCGAGCACCAAAGCACAATTAACACAGAAATAGCAGCCTGTCCAAATGTAAAAAGACAAAGCAGCCACTGCTACGTACCTTTGAAGGCATCCAGAAGCCGTTTTATAAATCCATTCTTCAACTGTTTATACTCCATTCGTCCATAAGTGTCCACAGATTGAAAGTAATCCAGCATATTCGTTATAAAAATGTTCTAGATGAGAAAATCGCCACATAACATCCGATTTTTGACGTCAGAAAAGTTAGCTGTTCATAGCTTGTTGATAAGGCTGACTTCCTGAAATGCTTGTTTTTTATTTACATCGTCTCTTTACCTACAAGACACAATTTTCCTCATGTTTTTATCACTGGATTCGAGTCAGTTAAAGTTGCCGAGGTCTCCAAAGCGCTCCTTGCCTGTCAGCCGATGAGTAGAACGATATTATGCCTCATTGAGTCCTGCTCTTATTGGTTAAGACCACGTGGGCTGTTTGGCTTTGTAGCCAATGAAATTAGGTTTCAAACGAGGCTAGACATGGCTGCGTTATATAAAGCAGAGCTGTGTTAGCGGTTTGCTTTAGAGTGAAATACACAGTTGAGGCTGGATCAATGCGCTGAGCTCGAAGCCTTTACTTACAACGGTCCGATATCTTTGAAGTTTGGACGCTGGTTTTGTTTCATTACAATGCCTTACGCCAAAAAATAAATTAAAATACAGCTCAGAAAAGACACTGGGGCTTTTTTTTTAGCTTGAAAAGCAGCAGTTTCACTATTTTTTTATTGATTCTGAAAAAAAGTGAAAAATACTTCCTTCATTAATGTTTTGTGGCCACAAATAGTTGAGTAAAAGCATTTGGCAAAATTTTAGATTTTTGGAGATGCTGGTGATGTAGGCGACTATCATCCAAATATTAGTCACTGAAAGGAGAGCAGGGATCTGTTCGACGTGCTGAATCCAAGGAGGATACATAAAGGTTTACTGCAGTTAGGGATGTTTATTGTACCCTTTTTCTGTGAGGCATTGTACAACAGGTAGATTTGCAGACTTATTTTGCTTTAAACTTGCGGTCAACAGAAATATTGGCACCCTGCCTTACCTCCGGCTCACACCGACTCCGGTCTTACCGTTGCGGTGCGGTGGGTGCGGCGCCGCAGTGATTCCAAGTCATTAAAAAGACGTAAACCTCTCTCACCGGCTGCTGAGCTGTCCGGCTGCGGTTACCGAGACACTCCGGCGCTGCAGAAAATTCCGCAAGAAAGCTATCCTTGCGGCGTGCTGGAGCCCTCCGCAACAAGCTCTCGCAAATATCCTTATTTGGGCCCTGTTATCGCGTGAAGTTACGTGAAATCAAGTGAACTTCTGTTAAATCTCCGGACCTGTTGCCGGAGACGCAGAGCCGCACCGCACCGTAGTCAAAAGGGCGGTGTGAGAGGGGGTGTGCGGGAGTTGCGGTCTCCGTCGGCTCAGTAACCGCACCGGAGCCAGTGTGAGCAAGGGGTTAGCCTCTCTCTGAATCAAACAAACAAACAGCCCCAGAGCAGATCCAGGTGATATTCATTAGACAATCATTCAGCTCCAGACACATGCCAACACCCACTTATAGCTGCACCCACACATACCTTTAACACATGCACCCTACCCTTAGAGACATGACAAAAATGCAACCTTGCCTCTACAGGTGACACCAAATGTTCAAAGCCCCACAGCTCTGGAAATGTTGCAGCTAAAGTTCTGAAATGTTCTGCTTTTGTGGTTGACATGATGTAGAACTAATGTAACACAATAAGACATTAGAATAAAAAACTATAAGTCATGTTTGAAATGATGCAGCTTAAGCTGTGTTTTACACACACGATTTGCATGTATAGTTTCAGAAACTAAAAGGTGTTAGCTTTGAAATGATGCATCACGTAATTTGGGCTTACAGTTCCTCAGTTATCTGCTTTTCCATTTGGGTATGCAAAATAGGTGAGGATTCCTTCAAATGAGGTGCATGTTAATTAACAAGTTATATTTACAAAGGGTTGAATGGGGCACTTCATGGGATAATTCAGTTAATTCAGCAGCACTGCTTTAGCTGCTCCTTTTCAATATTGTCAGAGTCCACCAGAGATCCTGCAGCCATATTTAGTAAAACTAATATAGAATTACTGATAGTCTGGGTGGGTATTTTAAGCTCTTGAAATTGTTTCAGTTTGTGTCCAAAGATCTGGATTATGATCAGAGGAAGAGGCAGTTTGAAATTCCTCCTCCTCTCTCTCCTCATTGCTTCTCTGTCATGATTTTACTAAAGGTCTGACCCAAAATGCAGAAGACCAAACAGAGAGACCAGGAAAAGTTTAACAGCTTTATTTAGTGTTATGAGATGAATCCAGTGCTGTTCTGAACACTGTCAAGCCGGAACTGAAAGTGAGGGGAAGACACTGCGGTTAGTTCAGGCTCAGTGGGAAATTAGATTCTTTGACTTGAAGAGGAGGAATAGGTTGCAGACTCACGTTTCCAGGAAAAGGTGTCTTTATTGAATCCAGTCTGTGTGGGATGTTCCACTGATTGTCCTGTTTGATGGTGGGCGGACAGGGTTTACTCAGACTTCGGTTGTTCCTTGGTGAACGGAGAAGCTGGCTGCCACTTAGATTTCCTGCGGTCCTTGAATGGGTTATAGTGGAGATGAATCCCCTCCTCAGAGAGAAGCCCCAGACAATCCTTGGGGGAAAATGTTGATCCAAACCACAAACTTGAATCCTTAGCTTAGTTTGGTTCTCAGAAGATCCTTCCAGGGGAGAGAAGGTCCGAAGGTCCAAAACATCCAGTTTGCAGGATGAATTCCTGCCGAAAGGCAAAGACAAAAACAGCAAGATTAAGCTCAGGTAAACAAGAAACTCAGTTTGACTCAAGAAACTCACCTTGGCTAGAGTACCCAGTATTGGAAAACACTCTGGCCACGAGGTAGTGGCAGTCAGCAGCTTAAAAGCACTCCACAGGTAATGAGGCAACGAGCTGCAGGTGTGCAGGGAGGCCCAATGAGGACGGGGCACCACCTGGTGGAGGAGGAAAGGAAACACAAAAACAGACCACACAAACTGGATTCCTGACACTCTCTCCTTCTACAAAACCTTTCTGGCTCATCTGGGATTTCAGGCTTGGATTAGTTTTGTTTTGATCAGTTGCTCTTGATTGTGTAAAAACCTGAAAATGAAACTGATCAAGAAGGCGTAGGTTTATGACAAATGATGGATTTGCCTATGATGAAGAGGAGGCACCATGGATCTGTGAGGCTTGATTCATCGGCCTTACAGACTGAACCCCGGAGGTCCAGGAGAACGTAAGGGTGATGCTGGAGAGCAGGCAGGCAGGGAATGGAGCGTAGGTGAGACCTTTTCCATGAAGATCAGAGAAGAATGGAGGTTCACTGTTGGCTGGAACAATAAGTCCACATAAAAGAGATTCACTAGAAAACAAATTTCAACCAGAAGAATATTTCTGGTTTAGGTCTTTGGCTAAAATCCAAATCATCTGGCGAAGAGAGATTATCCTTCGATTCCTTATTTAGATGATGGTCATCTGGAGGGAGAAATTATCTCTCAGGTGAGAGAAAATGGAAAAAAAAAAAAGTAGATTAGAGGATAAGTGGATGTTGATGTTTGCATGTCGACCTTTTGCAGGAGAGTTTGGCTCAGTGCGGGAAGCCATTCTGAAGAGGGAGGACTCATCTGTGGTGTCAAAGGTGGCCGTCAAAGTGCTGAAATGTGAGTCAGATTCTGATTTTCTTTTTTTCACACAATGTTTTGCATCTCTATCAAACCATTTAAAAACTACAGAAATACAGCTTTAGTTTTTTTTATGTTCAGAAACAATTCAATTATGTTTCAAGGACTATTTTATTAGAATGGAAAGCTTCCTTTATCAAAAGTCGACATTTAATTTGTTTTTGCCCCATCAGTTCAGTCCTATTAGTAGAACAGGTGAAGCTGGGAGACCCAGTGCAACAATCAAATTTGCAGAATGGCTGAAATCACTCTTTCTATGTGAACTGTACCTAAAAAAAGGTTTGCAGCCATAAAAATGGCTTCCTGAGACTGTTACCTCTGCCAAGAATAACAGAGCTATTAACGCAGATTCTTAATGCAAAGAGGTATTAGAAGATGCTTTAGAGATCCAAGAAATAGCCAGGATTGCCCCTCAGAAACTGCTCACTGAATTGTGTTGCCACCAGTGCAGAGCTTGAGTTTTGGAAGCAGGTAGGGTTAGGTTTATCTGGACACGGAGGAAGACATGGAGCTTTATCCAAGGACTAGAATGCACTGCTGTCAAAGAAAAAGCTACATATCATGAATCCATTAGGAGGTCATGTATTCGTCCTCCATGTTGTTTTTATATCCCATAGTTCACTAACTCACCAGCCACATCCAGGGGGGGATTTACCATTAGGCAGTACTAGGCAATTGCCCAAGTTCCTGGGTCCCCCATAAAACTCTGTTTCCATGTATGGTTAATACAACTATTCCTTATTTGTGTGCATTAATTATGTTTTTGATAAAAATCCTTTGGCTAAAATACCATCAGAACGCTTATAACATTAAGTGTGCTTCAGTGGCGGCTGGAGAAAAAAATTTTATGTGGGGCTGATATAGCCTAGTGTATGTCTCCAACTAATCCGGAATAAGAATTCAAATAAACAATTGGACAATACATACAATTTAACAGTAAGGATTTAATTTACTATATAATAACAGTAACAGTGATGATTTGGGTCACTGTGACGGGGTTCTTTGGCCTCCAAGAATCCAGGCTCAGTCGGGTTACCGGTGTTGGTGATTTATTGTGCTCAAAAACTCAAAACAGGGTGCAAAAGAATCTAAACATATACAAGATCCTCTGGGCCTCAGCCTCCCTCCAGTTACCAGCAATGTAACAAAGAAACAGAAAACAGAAATGGCCGCTCTTCTTCCCACAGCCCTCATTAAATAGTTTAAGCCCCTCCCCTCAGGCTCTCTTATTTCTGATTTCTTCTCATTAATCAGTTTTGTCCATATATTACCTCCACAAACAATTGATGTACAAAAACTAATCATTTTTACAACTTAATTCTTTTACACAGATTCATTGACTTATTCAATTACACCAAACTGGGTTTGAACCCAGCAAAGACGCAGCCAGACTGAAGATGACAAGTCCCCGTAGCGCACACACACACACACACACATACACACACACACACACACTGCTAACCCGTCTGAAATATTAAGTGTGCACCCTCAATACGCCAGCAGGTAACCAGGAACAGCTTGTGTGTTTTAAGTTAATGGAGCTACTGGGCTCAGCGCGAGTGTCCTCACAAACACAGTACAACAGGAATGTGTGTGTGGCACGCAAAGTTTTAAGCGACGATGTGGATTCGTCACAGTCACAATAACCATGACATGAAATTTTCCTACCCTACAACATGGATGTTCTTCTGGCAAACGGGTAGATAAATAAGGATCTCACCGAATTTGGTGGAAGCTGCATCTCGCTCGTTACGTTCGCCATCTTCCCTCTAATTGTCTGCACCTGCGCTTGGGTGCAGATGCCTGTTAAAGTGCAGTATTTTCAGAGCCCCAAGACCATAAAATTCTGAGACGCTGATTGGCCATTAAATTCACCTAGCAATAGTACAGGATTGACAGATTCTCTGCAAATGTGGGGCTGTCTGATCAGCGCCCCCAGAACAGAGACAGTAGGAGTCTGTCTGTGGAAATCCACAAGTAGATAGGGAAATGTAGTTTATATAATTTGTTTTGCTTATAGGTACACACTCTAGAGAGTAAAACTGACAATTATGAGTTAATTTCTAAAAATATATTTTACGTTTCTCTCCTCTTATCAGGGAGGGCGGTGCCCCAGCGCCCCCTATGGGCCGGCCGCCACTGGTGTGCTTGGAAAAAATCTTTCTATCCTTTTGAGACAGCATGAAAAGTCAGCTGAGTACAAAACATAGAGAGAAAAACAACAAGAAAAGGGACAAAACCTAGAACAGATAATGGATGTCTATTCTATTAACATTTCTCTATCTGTAGAATGGGGCTGATTTATGTGTTGTCTTCTCAGTTCAGAGGGCCCCCTGCCTGTCTTTGCCTAGGGCCCCACATTTCCCCAATCCGCCCCTGGCTGCATCCATTGCAGCACATCTTCCAGATCTTTTAACACTGTATTTCTTAAAAGCATATCGCTGTTGATATTTCCATCAGCCCCTGATCCTTTAGTGGTTTTCTGAATCTACAGTTTTTTGTTATCCTTCTGTAAATGGGGCTATTGTTGCTGGTAGCCCCAGAAGACAGTTTTATGTCAGGTTCACACAGACTGGACTAACCTGCAATATGTAAATGTTTGTGTTCTGGTGCAGCTGACATCACTTCTGCTGGTGACATTGAGCAATGTCTGAAGGAGGCAGCCCACATGAAGGACTTTCACCATCCCAACGTCATCAAGCTCATCGGTAACACTCCAGCTAAACAGAAATACTAAAATGAGCCGTTGGACTAACATTTACAGTCTGTTCTATCCAATAGGGGTGAGTCTACACCGACGTCATGGCCAGCGGCTCCCAATACCAATGGTAGTCCTACCATTTATGAAGCATGGGGATCTGCACACGTTCCTGTTGCTCTCACGTTTGGGAGAGGAGCCATTTGTGAGCCAAGGCTATTTGACATTTGCCCCTGTGTTTCTGCTGAACTCCTGAGAACCTGCTGTCTCTGTTACAGGACCTTTCGCTTCAGACTCTGGTCCAGTTCATGCTGGACATTGCTCGGGGGATGGAGTATCTGAGCAGCAAGAGCATCATTCACAGAGACCTCGCTGCACGGAACTGCATGTCAGTCAGACCACTTTCTAAACTGTCCTGTTATCTAACCAGCTCCCATAGAAAACGTTGGTCTTAAAGTTGTAGGGAAGGAATATAAATATAAATCTTTATATTCTATAAATCTTTATACACATCACAGTTAAATCCATCAGATAAGGACATCAAGTTATTTCTGGATAAAATAACTTCCCAAATTATAAGATGGACTCACCGCTGTGGATGTTTGAAGGACATGGTGTCTGGCCCCCTGTCTCGGTTCTGCGTGTTGTTCTCAAAATCAGAGTTGATGTCCAATTTCAGTATCTGATTGGTGCGTATAAGTGCAGTCCAGAGATGGCAAAAGTACTCACTTTCCGTACTTGAGTAAAAGTACAGATACTTGTGTTAAAAAATACTCTGGTAAAAGTGGAAGTACTGATTAAACTTCTTTACTCAAGTAAAAGTAACAAAGTACAGGCTTGTAAATTTACTTAAAGTATAAAAGTAAAAGTAGAAACCACTTTTTTCATGCCGTTGCCTACATTTTAAATGGATGTCTGCCAATAGGACTAGATCTCCGTTGTGTTCATTTTCAATCATCTCGTCGTCCATGCTACTATGCTAACGCCACCGCCACCAAGCTGCAATGATTTGCCACGAATGAATACCGCCGAATCTGTCGATTCATCTTGTAGTGGTGCGTCAAATGCAACATAGATTCTCATCCAATTAGACTGAATTTGGTATTGATGACGTGAAAAATAATAACGGTAACTCCATTGAAATGATTCAAAACTAAAGTAACGAGCCAATTTTTTTAAAATGTAAGGAGTAGAAGTAAAAAGTCGCCATAAAAATAAGTAGTAAAGTAAAAATATCAGAAAAATCTACTTGAGTACAGTAACGAAGTATTTGTACTTCGTTACTTCCCATCTCTGGTGCAGTCATAGCTCTGATTACATTGGAAATTTGCTCCTTGATTCCTATTGGTTCACCACAGAGCCTAGTGAATTATCTATTAATTTCTGGTAGGTTGACTCATCATCACCTAGATGCAAACTGAGCTAGTCAAAGTCCAGACTATGTGTTATATATGCAGGCCCGGAACATGAAGAGGAGAGTTCTAGATTGTTCTTCTGTGTGTTTCAGGCTGGATGAAAGCATGTCGGTGTGTGTGGCAGACTTTGGACTCTCTAAGAAGATCTACAGTGGAGATTATTACCGTCAGGGTTCTGTTTCCAAACTGCCCGTCAAGTGGATCGCCCTGGAGAGCTTGGCAGACAATGTTTACACCACTCAGAGTGACGTGGTACTCTCTCACACACACACACGCCGAGATGTCTGCACCTCTACCCACATTATGCCTTCCCATTGATTCTAATACATTTTAGTTACATTATTTATGACTAAACCCTGCTTGTAGGATCCATTTATAGTTAGGCGTGGGAATTGGGCGATTCCCTTATTGATTCTGTGAAACAATTCGATTCCTTATCAATTCTCTTATTGAGTCTCGCCATAGTCATCTCAATCTAATGGAGACGGCATCCGTTTAATGAAAAAGCATTACTGTACAATTTCAGGAAAATAAACTCATCTCCCCCTGATTTCTACTTGCTCCCTGAACTGCGGACCAGGAACCAGTTTTTGATTCCCATCCCTATTTATAGTTATTGGTGTTTAGGTGTGGTTTGTTTCTGGTTTATTTGGTTTGGTTGGTGGTGTTTTGTTTAGGTTGATAAACTGACCCATATTTTGCTCTACCACTGAAGGAGGTGTGGAAGGGAGCGCTATAAAGATGAGAGGGCAGGAAGGGTTCGGGGTGACATGAGGTCATACACAGGGTTCCCGCGGGTCCTTAAAAAGTCTTAAAAGGCATTGAATTCTTCAAAATAAAATTAAGGCCTTAATTGGTGTT
Organism: Cyprinodon diabolis; assembly: GCA_030533445.1. Classification (NCBI taxonomy): domain Eukaryota; kingdom Metazoa; phylum Chordata; class Actinopteri; order Cyprinodontiformes; family Cyprinodontidae; genus Cyprinodon; species Cyprinodon diabolis. The sequence goes on from CM060080.1 coordinate 8,552,267, forward strand.
AAAATGTCTTAAATCAGTCTTTTGTAGGTCTTAATTTATAAAACATCATAAATAGGATTATATTTATTATGATTTATTTTTGTAAGCTAAATAAAACATTAAAATTTACCTTTTTTTTTTTTATAAAAAAATAAAAAATAACAGCTCGCCATTATTGGTTATACCCCGATAGCGGAACCACTTATCCTGTAGGAACCCTGGACACAGTTTTCCGCTTTCTTTGGCACACAACAGCCTGCATCGTCCACTGGTTAAGTTCTGTCATACCCACACTCTCCATGATCGCCTGTCCATCTCACTTGTTGTAAAAGCCCGCCACTGAGATTATTTGTTAATTTATAAACTGACTACAATAAATGGGAACGGCCATAATTTACCTGCTGGATTAGACATCATTTTGGATGTTAATGCCAAGACTCCCCTTTTACTCACAAGTACAGCGCAACAAATTTCCCTCTCTGCATTTAACCCTACCCCTTGTGGAGCAGTGGGCTGCCATTGTGCAGTACCTGGGGAGCCCTTTATAGGACACTCAGTGAAATACTTGGAAAATCTAAATTTCCAGCCAATAGTGTTATTGGAATCCCAGACAAGACCTTATTACCTTTGTAACATAAAAAAATGTGGATATATTGATGGCAAAGTTAATGCCAATGTAATAACAAGAAACACCAACTTGCCCAAATATATTAAGAAAAATAACAAAAGTGCTTCTATAAGAAATTAATGAAAAACACTCTGAGAGTGAAAGAAACACATTTTTTGGTCCAACATAACCTTAGAGGCATTAATGCTGATACTGGCACTTACACTTTTTAGTTTATAAACCTAACTAGTTTATTAACTTTTTAACTTTACTTTTTAACTCTTCAATTAGCTTTTTACCTTTTTTCTTGAATTAACTTTTTTTCCCCAACTTAATTGACAGTAGGTAATATATCATTCAAGGGCTCTACTAATTGGTCAAATGCACAAATAAGCTGTACTGTGTCTGAATGGATGGGATTTGATTTGTTTCAGTGGGCGTTTGGTGTAACAATGTGGGAGATCATGACCAGGGGTCAGACGCCGTATCCTGGGGTGGAAAACTCAGAGATCTATGAGTTCCTGATCAAAGGAGAACGCCTGAAGAAACCTGCAGACTGCAGAGAGGACATGTGAGTCTATGGGAGAATAGAAACTACACTGCTTTACTAAAGTTTTCAAACTCCTTGAATTTATTTTGCACCTCGTCATGTTTTACCACAAACTTCAGAGGATTTGATGTGGGGATAAACTCAACTGGAAGGACAGGGGTATTCCTTTATACTCAGCCTGGCTGGGTCCACTCACTGCATTCAGTTAAAAGTGTGAACATGTCCCACCAACTAGAAACTGGTTCCCAGTTGGGTGTAGTTCTATGCAGGAGCCATAATGGTGTGTGTCTGTGTGGTATGTGTATGTGATCATTTGTTCTGAAAATGTCAGCCACTGGTCAGTATTAAATCACCCAAAGGTGTATACCTGGATTCATTTTGCATTTATTTAGTTTTTTAAGATTCCTTTTTAGGGTCTAGTGGCCTATGTTTTGTTATTTTTCAAAGTATGCAGACAGGAAAGTGGGTGAGACATTCAGTAAAGGTCAGCAGGTCCTCGACTCAATCCTGCTACAGTCAATTCGATTTCAGTTCCAATTAAATGTCAGATGTTTCTGCTGTGGAGATGGGTAATGCTACATTCAGGCCGCCTGTGAAAGAGGCAGCATGCAAAGCAATGGTTGATGAGCATTAAGGCGGAGAAAAAGGTCCTGCAGCGTCTCGAGCAGCTGATGTGCTTCAGAAACAGCAGCTGCTGGAGTTGGTGTTGCAGTTAATTGTAACTTTAGCTGCTGGACGCACCACATCAACCAATGAGAGAAGCTGATCCGGGAGCTGGCAGGGAGTCAGACACAGCACTGCTGATGCAGAGCGCTATGATCACTCGTCTGAAACAGTTTATTAACGCCTAAATTTACTTAAAATGAAGAAACCTGCTGGCAGAATATGTTTGCTTTTATTATCCTGCTGCCTGCAGTTTTTAGCACATACCTGGAAAAATGCTAACATCTACTTCCAGCCGCCACCAATAGTAGGGGGAAACCCACAAGAGGCGAGCGGGTCTGAGGCAGCTGCTGCTGGGGATTCCCAGTTACAGCGCCCCGCCGGTATGTGGGGGTCTGAGCGGCTCCCACAGAGAAATAATATTTGAAGGCAGGATGGTAATCTGGATGAACTGACTGCACAGGCCATGTTTCCAGGAGGACTTTCTCACTTCAACATAGATTCAAACTACTTTTTACCCGCTGATCACAGCAAATACAGCAAAGCCGCTCTCTGGCATTGAACACAGGAGAAGCAGAAGCATCAGACACACTTTACTGGACGCGTCAGACCTTAATGTGTACAAGCATTAAAAATGAAGCAGTAAAGCTTTTTTTGGTCTGAACGTAACATGAGAGGCACTGGTCAAGGCTTTGGGCTAGGCGGTTCTGTTTTCCCTTTGGGTCGCTCTTCTGACTCCAGATATTTGGGGCCTCGGACAGATCTGCTTCCACAGGGTTCCCGCGGGGCCTTAAAAAGTCTTAAAAGGCATTGAATTCTTCAAAATAAAACTAAGGCCTTAATTGGTATTAAAGCTACAGTCTGTAACTTTTAGCGACATCTAGCGGTCAGACTGCAGACCGCAGCAACATGAACATCTCCCCCCACCGCTTCTCCCCCCCAACAGTACGGCGAGCGTTACGGGACAAAATGTCTTCCACGACGTCCGCATCACCTACCTTCTCAAGTGATGAGGTTTGTTTACATAGATAATTTTACAGATAGTATTTCATTAGTCTGTGTAGGGTATAGATTTCATGTAGACTTAAGATAATAAATATACCCGTTATTTTTTCTACATCGTTGTGACGTTTTGGCGATCTCGCAATCGCTAGTTTGTTGGCTCTGCGCTGCCGTAGCGCAAAGATGTCTGCCTCCATGGCTGCGAGACCCGCTCCTATGTAATTATAAATAACGAATTCTAAGGCAACGCAAATATTAAGGTTAAGAGGCTGAGCTCGTAGATGATGATAAATAACATAGTTATGTATAATATATTACATTTCTGACTGTATATCCCTGTAATTATTACACACTGTAGCTTTAAAATGTCTTAAATCAGTCTTTCTTAGGTATTAATTTTTAAAACATCATAAATAGGATTATTTTTATTACGATTTATTTTTGTAATCTAAATACATTTTTTTATATATAAAAAAAAAAATAACAGCTCGCCATTATTGGTTCCGTCCCGATAGTGGAACCAATAAAAGCGTTGTTGCGGCCGGGACATTTGGGAGATGCGCCATTAACTTTTTGTCTGGAAAATATGAGCAAGTGTAAATGTAACCAAAATTGTCTCCAGCCAAGAGTTTTCTCCATGGATAAAACCAGGAAACATACATGAGGCTCAGTGGATTTATGCAAGAAGTCATTCAAGCTCAGAACGATGGGAATTAAGGCAGTGGAGTCGCACATGCGAAGCACGAAACACAAAGTGTCAAAATCGATTTACCAAGAAACAGCCGGTATTTCTCAGTTTTGTTCCACCCTTGTCTCTGCAACGCCTCCACTTTTCACCAAATCAAACATACTAAGAAAACGATACAAAGAAAAATAGCTGCAAAAAAGACTTAGCACTGGTTATGTTGTGGCTTTAAAACTGATTTGTTTTGTTCCCTGCTAAAACAAAGTTTGTGAATTCAGTTAAATAATTGTTAAAAATATATCTGTCATTTGTGTGTTTTTAGCTTTCTTCCTATATGGGAAGCTTTTCAAAATTTGAAACATTAGTGCAGTGGTTTATGTTAAAATAAACCTTTGGGTTAAGTTGTCTCAAGTGGGTTTTTCTTGTGAATTTAGTCTTAAATTTTAATTCAAGTGGCATTAAAAGGTCTTAAAAAGTCTTGAATTTAACTTGCCTTATGCTGTAGGAACCCTGTTCCAGGTTTACTCCGTTTCTAGTTTAATCCATCCCCCCATATATCTGAGCAGGTCCCTGTTCTTCAGCATATAAATCCCCACAGCATAATGCAGCCACCACCCTCACATTTCATGGTGTCAGAAAGAGCTGGAGGATGTCAGAAAAGGGTTGGACAACAATAGGAATAATTAGACGACGTCAGAAAATGGTAAATGGCCTATACATATATAGTGCTTTTTCAAGTCAGAGGACTTGAGCAAAGCACTTTACACTACATTCACCCACACACTGATGGTGGTGAGCTACGTTGTAGCCACAGCTGCCCTGGGGCTCACTAAGAGATGAGAGGCTGTTGTACACTGGGCGTATCTTACCTTAGGACAAAACGACATTGAACAGCGGAGCCGGGGCTTGAACCGACAACCCTCCGGTTGCAGGGCAAACTTCATCCGATGCCACTTTTACCTCTGAACGTCAGAAAGGGTTAAACTAAATCAGAAAAGGATTGGTGGACGTCAGGAAGATAAACTTCATCTCCAGTTTTTCTGGGAAGTTTTTTTGTTATCATGTTTTACATTTCTGTTAGTTTCCATATTTATGAGGAACTTTCTAATTGCTGTAGATAAAGATGTTGTGATGCTGTGACCTGAAACTCTTTTCTTCTGCCTAACAGCTACGAGATCATGCACAGATGCTGGAGCCCGGTGCCTAAATGCCGTCCCAGTTTCCAGCAGCTGGTCACTCAGCTTGAGGCGCTGCACCTCACCCTGACCCCCACCACTCCTCTGAAGGAGCCTTTACTTTACGTCAACCTAGAAGAGGACAACAGGGAGATGGACAGAGGAGGAGCTGTTGGGCCCCGGATCCTGGGACCCGAGGCTACAGCAGAGGCCTCCAGCTGGGGCGTACCCTGGCAGCGGGGGGCAGAGGATGAGGAAGACTGGCTAATGGTGGCCTCAGAGGCTGCAATGGCCATCGGAGGGGACTACAGGTACATTGTTGGCCCCTGTGGGGCCTTCGCAGAAGAAGGGGATGAGATGAGATCAGCAGGAGGAAGAGGGGCCTTAGGAAACAGAGTACTGGATGAACTGCGGGATGAAGAGGATGATGCTGTAATTAACGTCTGATAGCAGCTCCTCTCATCTGATTGGCTGCTCGCTGTGACCCGAGTGGCAACAGACCAGCCTGGGGATGAAGGGACTGACTCCTCCTGCAATCTGAGGTTCACGCTGTTGATGACGGTGGAGGAGAGGTTTTCTGTTCAGGAATGAAACATTTTATGGTTTCAACAGGAATGTGAATCTAAATATCTTCCTGTTTAGCTTCTTAGGAATTAGTCAGTTATCAAAATAGAGAAAAACTATAGGAGAACATTTCTGACTCTGGGGGCTGCTATTCACCCTTTTCACCCCCCCAGTGGGTGTCGGCCAGTTAAAGACCACACTAAACACTCTTTGGTGATGCTTAGACTAACTCTGCCACTGAGGGATGGAGACTGGGAAGGAATTGTTTCAGCCTCTAACTGGGTGGACGCTCAGAGCTGGACCAAGCTTTTTAAAGGATGTCTGTCTGTCTCCTGTCTGTCTGTCTCCATCGGCTGCAGCAGAGCTAAGAAGCTCCAGTCTGTTGTGGAACATGCTTGAATTTACGTTAGAGTATAGATCTTAATGTTCTAGAACATGTTGTTGATGATGATACTAGCTGTGCTTATCACTAATATTTTTTAGTTAAAGATGGTTTAAAATGTCCCAGTGCACCCTCTCTGATGCCTGCACTGAAACTGGTTCAGATCTGAAGCAGCGGCTGCAAACTGAACAAAAAATCCAGAGAAGTGGTCCATGAAGCTCCAACATGTAAAACAGAATATTTAGTGTAAACCTTCTTTTTTTTACACTAAGCCTGGTTTGGCTCCTTGTTTTATGAATATTTAACATGATTTTTATTGGTGGAATGCCTCTTTATGAGACACACTTTTATTTTGAAAGGCAGTAAAGTTGAGAGCATTCTGTTCAGGAATGCTTTCCTGTTCTTAGAGAAGTGGAGATACGGCAGGATGTGAGCAGGAGGTCCGGCTCAGGGTCTGCCTTACCTCCCACTGCAGGGACTGAACACGAAGCAGCAGTGATCCACATGAGGATGAGGAGTTTTTCATTATGAACAGTTTGTGTTTTTTTTTTTTAAGTGTTATCTAAATCTGTTGTTATGGCAACACTAAACACCCTGGGTTAGCTGTGACTTTGGACAGAGAAAGTCTGACGGTGGCCGTAAACACTGGAAAATAAAAACTGGTGCAAGGATCACTTTGGAAAAATCTGAAAGAGTTTTTTCTTTAGTTTGGGTCAGTTTAGCAGGTTATTAAAAAATGTGCTGGAGAGCCTGAAGGGTCACAGCTCCGCCCTGATGAGTTTTTAAAGTACAGCCTGACGCCTCAGTGTCTGCTGAACTGAACCCACTGCTGGATGGAAGACTGCCCCCTTTGCTGGCTGCTTGTTTTTAACCTTTAACCTCAGAATTGGGGGGGGGGGGGGGGGGAATAAAGTGTTATTGATGACAGTGTTGTCTGAGATCTCTGTTTCCACTAACCATCATCAGTATTTCACCGTAGGGGTGGGGAGGACGTCATGTCGCCACAGCATTCAAGCAAAACATCAACACAAGCATGAACAGCAGGCTCTATTTTTTTTAATTTCAAATAAAAAAGCCACAATTATGAGAAATATGCCAACTGCACCAGTACCAGTGGTGTTTATTTGACTTAAACGAAACATTTATTAATCATTTTATCCTCTTCTAAAGGTCAAAACCACCAGTGTGCAGCAGGAGACGTCTACAAGGAGCAGATCACACAAAGTTTTATCATTAGATGCCTTCTACACAGAAATATCAAAAGCAGACAGAAGACAAGTTTTTCAACCTTTGAAAACAAATCCCTGTTTTTTATTTGGGTTAAAACAAAAAAACTAGGCAGTTGGCTAGTTCCTGGGGGCCCCATAAAACTCTGTTTACATGTATGGTTAATACAACTATACCTTATTTGTGCTCATTAATTATGCTTTTTTTTTAAAAGGTTTATTTTATTTTTTGTATCCAAATGTGCAATAGAAACTCTGGAATAAGTACTGTAATTATCATCACCCATGCCTTGTAGTCCCGCCTCGTCCATTCAGGAGATCAGTATAAGAGAGATAAAGAGAGGTGAGGGTTCAGTCCAAAGTTTAATGTATTTCATCAAGTTACTAATTGAGCAATTGATTTCTCCACTATGTTTAGAAATGGTTCCCAAGTTGAATAAATTAATTATGTTTTTGATAAAACTGCTTTGGCTAAAATGCCATCAGAATCAGAACGCTTATAATATTAAGTGTGTCCCCCACCCCTTCAGTGTCCACCATATTGGATCAGTCCATTTGCTTCACGTTCAGAAAGGTCCAAACAGACAGCAGCAAACCATTTGTGAACAAACGATGCAAAGAGCAGTGTTGCCAACTATATTTAGTGACTTTTCAGACCCCTCTAGCACTTTAATTCTGAAAAATCGCCAAGCTGAAAATCAACAACTTCTGTTACTGGAGACTTTGGAGACAACATCTAAAAGCAGCGAACTCTGCTCTCCAGAGCGAGTAGATTGGTAACCCCGCCTCCTGCTCTCCTCTATCTTGTCTGCTGTCATGATTCATGCAGCTATTATTTCATCCAAATGAAAAATGGAGAACAGATAAGCAGATCATGGCTTGTCTACAGTGAAAAGAAGGACTGGGTTATTTACTTTGGCCTTTTGGAAACACAGGAAGGAGCAATCCGCTAAGTGAGCCTGAGCCCCAGATTTCCTAAATCTGCCCCTGACCATTAATTAAACCAGGAGGGTTAACAGAATGACCAATGGGGAGACGTCAGCAACCTCAGAAACATGGATCCTCAGGAGGGTGTGGAAACCTCAGAAAATACCAGGACCCTGGAGCAGACATGGTTCCAGCATGGGTTTGTGTCCTAACAGGAAATGATTATTTTCTCTTTGGAGATAGAACCAGTGGAATAACATCTCAAAAGTGAACCATCTGGATGGGTGAGCCGCCACTTCAGGAGGGGACAGCCGAGCGGTTTTTAGTTTGATTCAATCCACCACAACGAGTCCCAACTACTGCCACACCTCTAGAAACAAGGACCTCTCTGACAACACGAAGTAGGGTCAAAGTTCTAAAACCGCAACAGATCCTGTGGCTATCTAAAGAGATTTAAAGCAAACAGGAACAGATTCACTGACGTCCAGGAACTTTACAGGCCTCAAAGGATCTCAGAGTACAGATATGTGATGGCAATAAACTTTGGAGATAAACTTAAGGAGAAAATGTGTCCATTGTTTAGATCAACAGGTCCAGGAGGTCCAGAACATCTACAGCTCAGCAGATCCCACATTTCCAGTCCAGATCAGAGTTCATGGTTCAACATTGAGAGGTTTTAAAAAAGGTTCAAGTCCAGAAGAGCTGTGATCAAAAAGACTTAGTAAAAACATTTTCACTATGGGAAGGCCTAATCCTGGAGGACAAGACAAAGTGGAACATTGTGGAAGCTGTGATGGACGTTGCACCTGGTGTGAAACTTAGCAGGTATTTCAGATCAAACGTGGAGCACTGTGATGGGAGAGCCATGGTTTGACTCCGCTGCTTCAGGACAGCTTGTTGAATTTATGGAACCAGGGTTTTTACAGAAAAAGCAGAATAAAGGAAAACAATAAAGGTATTGTGGTTGATTTTCGCAAATGTTTTAAAAGACCCACCCTCTCCACTTAAAAAAAATATGCACATGGACAACCCTGTACCAGCTCCCAAGATGGAATGCGCGCACAGCCCATGTATGAAGGCCTTAGTCCTTGATGAGGCCGACCCGAGTTCGAATCCGACCTGTGGTCCTCTTTTCTGTCAGCCTACTGTCGAAAAAACAAACAAAAAAAGCTTACTGTGTCCGACCGTCCGGCCTAAACCCTAAATCCCTCCATCACTATATAAAGTGGGGACCTTATAGTGAACTCAGTTAGCTGACCGTTCAGACAGATGATCACTGCTTTTTGCACCATTGGTCACATAACTCCTCCTCCACCGTGCGGTGCCTCCGCCTTCTTTGTTATTAGTCGCCACTGTCGGGTAGCGACAGCCAATGGCGACAGCGGAAATGCTGTGACAGCAAATCCCATAATGCTTTCCGTGGAGAGCTCTCCATGCAAAGCATTCTGGGATATATTTGCCTCTTCTGATGCCTTTCTTTTCTTCTCATACACTTCGTAGACACTTTTTTCTCTTCCGACCCTCTGCCATTTTTAAGGAACCGTGGTGAGAAAGGTGAGCTTCAATGACTGTCTGAAACCGTAGCTCACCACAGATATACGCCTGAAAGTGTGCAGAAAAAGACAGCTAATGGGATAAGCATGTAGGGCGTCCTAACGTAAACATATCACCAGAATGATTGACAGTTAGGAGGACCAATGATGGAGATGATCTAAGTGGAAATAAAAGATCTTCCTCTATACCTTTAAGTTTTTTTTATGCAGCTACAGTGGAGAAAAAAAAAGTGGGATGAAACAAAACTTAATAGCAGCATCAGCGGCTATCACTGCCCCTACATAGTTAGCATGGCTATCGCTGTCCCTACAGAGTTAGCATGGCTATCGCTGCCCCTACATAGGTAGCATGGCTATCGCTGTCCCTACAGAGTTAGCATGGCTATCGCTGCCCCTACATAGGTAGCATGGCTATCGCTGCCCCTACATAGGTAGCATGGCTATCGCTGTCCCTACAGAGTTAGCATGGCTATCGCTGCCCCTACATAATTAGCATGGCTATCGCTGCCCCTACATAATTAGCATGGCTGTCGCTGCCCCTACAGAGTTAGCATGGCTGTCGCTGCCCCTACAGAGTTAGCATGGCTATCTCTGCCCCTACAGAGTTAGCATGGCTATCGCTGACCCTACATAGTTAGCATGGCTATCGCTGCCCCTACAGAGTTAGCATGGCTATCGCTCCCCCTACATAGTTAGCATGGCTATCGCTGTCCCTACATAGTTAGCATGGCTATCTCTGCCTTTACATAGTTAGCATGGCAATCACTGCCCCTACAGAGTTAGCATGGCTATCGCTGTCCCTACATAGTTAGCATTGCTATCTCTGCCTTTACATAGTTAGCATGGCAATCACTGTCCCTACATAGTTAGCATTGCTATCTCTGCCTTTACATAGCTAGCATGGCAATCACTGCCCCTACAGAGTTAGCATGGCTATCGCTACCCCTACAGAGTTAGCATGGCTATCGCTACCCCTATATAGTTAGCATGGCTATCTCTGCCTTTACATAGTTAGAATGGCAATCACTGTCCCTACATAGTTAGCATTGCTATCTCTGCCTTTACATAGCTAGCATGGCAATCACTGCCCCTACAGAGTTAGCATGGCAATCACTGCCCCTACAGAGTTAGCATGGCTATCGCTACCCCTATATAGTTAGCATGGCTATCGCTGCCCCTACAGAGTTAGGGACTCCTTTACCACTGGGATCAGCTTCATAGTCATGGTAGGACACTTCTTTGAGTTTATTTTGCTCAGGCTACTTATAAGTGCACAGCCCACCAAATGTTAAAAGGGCAAAATTATTGCCATTACTGTTAATATATAGTAAAAATGTTACACATTCAGTGATAAAATGTCACAGGGGATGGTCACTTAAGAAGGGGGATGATTTTTCTAATCTATTTAAGAAGGGAGATGCCATCCCCCTTCAACTCGAGTACTGCCTTATTTACAGATGCACATATGTGTTATCAGGTGTTTTAAATCTGGCTTTTTTTTTTGTCCGAGGAAAAACTTTAGGTTTTCAAATGAATACATTCCTGTCTCTGCATTGTTGCTTCCAGCATGTTTAGTGTGAGGAGTTGCTGAAGAGTCAATGCAATCAGCTGGTTTTCCTTAGATAGCAAACTTTGAATCTGGATGATCTGGTGAACTATAAAGTGCATTGAGATGATGTGTTGCTAATTGGCTCGATGGAAATAAACTGAATAAAATTGAATTTAAAAGTGTCTGCTATCTAAAACATGAAGGCATCAGCAGGAGGCCACAAACTGAAGCAGAAAATACATTTCTACCATGAAGATGGATATTTTCTTTATTTGGCACATTAATTAGAATAAATCAGTACATCTTAAAGACAAACTGATGTACAGTAAGAGGATGTGTTGTTTCTGTGCTAGTGTCCTCACAGGCCACATGATGCTGGAGCGAAGCGGCGGCCAAACGTCCAGATGATAGGTTGGTATCTTCCATGGAGCTTCTCATCCAGAGACAGACAGGAGGAACAGTTCACACATCTTACATGATAAATATGGAGAATAACGGCCAGCTGATCTTTATGAAGGTGTTTATTTTTGTTTTACATGGATGTTGCCACATGCCACCTCGTCTAAAAGTCAGATTTCTGTTCAAAGCAGGAGCCGTCCAGAAGAATAAGAGAGCTATGCAGCCCACCAGGTATGGGAGGTTGACTGTTTGGGATATAAAACAAGAAAGCTCAAACTATAAATCTCTTTTAGATTTCCTTCCCCAGCTTTTAACGGATTCCCTGGTGTCATCACACGACTTCCTCTCCAATTATCTGATGTTCTCACAGTGACTTTCATAGAAACAGGTCCTTGATTTCTGTTTAGAAGCAAAGTTGTCTTTAACCCTTTATAGGACAAATTAGCGGTTTTTTGTTCTGCATCTTTCAGTGCAGTAGACCTTATTTCGGCATTTGACCAATTAGATGATATATTGCCTACTGGAAATTAAGTTGGGAAATAACTTAAGTCAAGAAAAAAAGGTAAAAAGCTAATTGAAAAGTTAAAAAATAAAGTTATTACTATCATATTTAGGTTTAAAAACTAAAAAATGTAAGTGCCAGCTTTAATACCTCTAAGGTTATATTGGATAAAAAAAAATGTGTATCTTTCACTCTGTTTTTCATGAAGTTCTAATAGAAGCACCTTTGTTATTTTTCTTAATTAATTTGGGCAAGTTGGTGTTTCTTGTTATTACATAGACTTTGATTTATGCCATCAAAATATTCATATTTTTTAAATGTTACAAAGGAAATAAGGTCTTGTCCTGGATTCCAATAACACTATTGGCTGGAAATTTAGATTTTCAAAGTATTTTACTTAGTGTCCTATAAAGGGTTAATAAATCCTAACTAACTTTACAGCATGGAGGCTGATGTTGCTCTAACAGGTGACTGGAAGATGATTTCCATCGAACCAGAACGCCCCATGAATGAGGCCGTCCTCAGCAGCTAGGGAGAACTAATTAAAAAGTGAGATATCTCTCCTATCCTGGCTTCTCTTCATTGGCTTCCTGTTAAATCCAGAATAGAATTTAAAATCCTCCTAACATATAAAGCCTTAAATGACCAAACTCCATCTGATATCAGAGATCTGATTGTTCCTTATGTTCCTAACAGACCAAGTATCATTTTTAGTCCGTGAGGCAGACACCCTGTCTACTTTTAAGGCTTAAAACTTTCCTTTTTGATAAAGCTTATAGTTAGAGTGGCTCAGGTTATCCTGAGTTATCTCTATAGTTATGCTGCTATAAACTTAGACTGCAGGAGGACATAGGGATCCCTTTTCATCATTCAATCTCTAACGTTCTGCTCTCTCTGCTTTTTCTCATAGTGGCTTCATCTGGTCTGTTCCTGTTTGGCTGTGACTCCATCCTGGAGAGAAACATCAGATGTGCTGCTGCCATCAACACCTCAGTTGATGAATTGCTAAACACAATATTTTTTATCACCATTATGTTATCCTTATACATTTTTCTAAGGTCCACATTTGTGTGACAATTTTTTTCTATAATCATTTTGCTGCTGTAAACACCAGAATTTACCAATTGAGGGACAATAAAAGAATTGTGTATTCTATTCTAAATTTTGCAGCTTGGCCCGTTTTTCAGTGTTTAGTCCTGTTTCTCTCCTAGACATGAGCTCACTTCTACTGGGACTAAGTATTTCATCCATTGACTGAAAACTGTTAAAAGGGAGTTTTTCCCTCTCCACTATTGCTACAAGCATGCTTGGCAGGAGGGATTGCTGAAGAGTCAATGTCTACCTGCTCATCCAGGAGGAGAGAATCTAGTACAGTCAGTGACTGAATGCAATCAGCTGGTTTTCCTTAGATAGAAACTTTGAACCTTTGATCTGACTGTAGGATCTGGATGATCTGGATCTATAAATTAAGGGGACACGATGCAAATTGGAGCTATAGAAATAAACTGAATAGAAAATGGTGTGGAACAGGGTTTAAAAATAGGCATTTTTAAAAAGTTTCTACAGTTAGAATAATACCGGTTATTGTCCTCCCCCCACTTATTTCTGAACAGATCAGCAGGGGGAATTCAAACTCAACTTCAGGATTTACACTTTTTTCTCAATAAAACTCAATAGAACTATTTGATATGCTGGAATATATTTTACTTGTAGGATGAATCGTGTTTCTGAACCTCATCAGATCAGAAGAACGCCGAGACCCTCTGCAGAGAGATCGTTATTGGATGACCTTTATTTACAGTAGACTAAGAGAGGAAATCAGGAAATGACTTTAGTCTGTCGTCACACAAGGTGTGACTATAGACAGGATTAGACACTTATAAAGTTTCATTTCATTAATGATATAAGAAGGGAAATGCTCAGCACTCATACCAACATATCTACAGCAGAGCGGAAGAGGTTAGAAAAGCTCACCAGAAAGTCCGTCTGTCCGAGGACGTTCCCTGGACACACTGCAGCTGGATGGGGAAAGGACAGGAACAATAGCTTTGTTGGACAATGTCTCTCACGCCGTTCAGAGACAGGCTGCTGTACACTAGGTGTACAGAGGAGTATTATCACAGATCCTTCCTGCCAGCAGCTGGTTGAGACTTTAAAACCACTGAACCTCCCCACAGACTCAGGGTCTTAACGTCTGCTGTGTTGCAGACATTCATTCAGGTTAATAGTCTGTGTTGCATTTTATCTATTTCTTTAACTAACAAAGTTCCAAGTTCTACATTATTGATAAAGTTATGTTTAACAACGAAGAGCTGCAGAGTGTTGCAAACAGGCTTTTCTGTGTATGCTTATTTCTTTATTTTTATACTTTTATTAAGCTTTTTGTGAAAAGGCTTCCTTTTGCTTAACACTTGATTTCTGCTGTCTAGGAAAATGTATATCTGCTCCGTGAACTCACTGTTCCACTAATTCCTGTGAGGATGGTGACTCCTTAGTTCACTATTTTGGTATATCAGTTAATTACATCACCAATCATGCTATTCTAAATGACAGACGTGAACCAAACCCATCATCCAGCCATGATAGCAAGGCTGCATCAGGGAGCTGTAGAAGTTGTAGAATCCTCTCCTTATAAATATTTACTTATCTGAGAAAAAGTGCTCATCATTCTTTAATTAGATCCTCATCAAATGGACATGTTTTTGAAACCTATTGGGTCTAACAGACCTAGTGAGTGATATTTATAAATGTATGTACAAAACTAGGACAAAAATGCCCTGACGCAGCAGCATCTGTCCTTACAGACCACAGCAGCTAGCAGCATCTGTCCTTACAGACCACAGCAGCTAGCAGCATCTGTCCTTACAGACCACAGCAGCTAGCAGCAGCTGTCCACACAGACCACAGCAGCTAGCAGCAGCTGTCCACACAGACCGCAGCAGCTAGCAGCAGCTGTCCACACAGACCGCAGCAGCTAGCAGCAGCTGTCCACACAGACAACAGCAGCTAGCAGCAGCTGTCCACACAGACCGCAGCAGCTAGCAGCTGTCCACACAGACCGCAGCAGCTAGCAGCAGCTGTCCACACAGACCACGGCAGCTAGCAGCTGTCCACACAGACCGCAGCAGCTAGCAGCAGCTGTCCACACAGACCACAGCAGCTAGCAGCAGCTGTCCACACAGACCACAGCAGCTAGCAGCTGTCCACACAGTCCGCAGCAGCTAGCAGCTGTCCACACAGACCACAGCAGCTAGCAGCTGTCCACAGACCACAGCAGCTAGCAACTGTCCACACAGACCGCAGCAGCTAGCAGCTGTCCACAGACCGCAGCAACTAGCAGCTGTCCACACAGACCACAGCAGCTAGCAGCTGTCCACACAGTCCGCAGCAGCTAGCAGCTGTCCACACAGACCACAGCAGCTAGCAGCTGTCCACACAGACCACAGCAGCTAGCAGCTGTCCACACAGACCACAGTAGCTAGCAACTGTCCACACAGACCGCAGCAGCTAGCAGCTGTCCACAGACCGCAGCAACTAGCAGCTGTCCACACAGTCCGCAGCAGCTGTCCACACAGACCGCAGCAGCTAGCAGTAGTCCACAGCAGCCAGCAGCAGTAGTCCACAGCAGCCAGCAGCAGCAGTCTACAGCAGCTAGCACCTGTCCACACAGACCACAGCATCTAGCAGCAGCTGTCCACAGACCGCAGCAGCATCTGTCCTTACAGACCACAGCAGCAGCTGTCCACACAGACCGCAGCAGCTAGCAGCTGTCCACACAGACCACAGCAGCTAGCAGCAGCTGTCCACACAGACCACCGCAGCAGCAGCTGTCCACAGACTGCAGCAGCAGCTGTCCACGCAGACCACAGCAATTAGCAGCAGCTGTCCACACAGACAACAGCAGCTAGCAGCAACTGTCCACACAGACCACACGTCTACAGACCCGTCCACAGACGCAGAACAATGAACACAACTATAAACAAGCGGTCGCGGTCCGGTGTGACTTCTTTAGGTTCTACTTCTGTCCAGATCCCCGCTGGTTCTCCTCTGACGGAGCCCCGGAACCCGTGACGGCCACAAAACGAGCGGAGGCGGCCTGGATCTCCTCCTGCGCGGATCCCGCTCCCTTCGCATTGCGGGAACAGGTGGCCTTTCTAAGATGGCTTCCGAGTCTGCGCAGTTCCGGAAGGAGACGGTGTGTGTGACGTAACAGCAGGAGAAGTCTGCTATGTTTTGTTTTTTTTTGAACACCGATTAGCCTCACGTGGACGCGGGACCGATGGAGCAGTCTACGTCCCGGACGGGTTGATGCGGCACCGGGGCGCCCTCGGTGTGTTCTTCCTGGCTGAAGGTAACAGGCAGCAGCAGGGCACGTGCTGGGATGGTTTGGTGCTAGGTGGGCAGTCATTGCTGGGCTGGGCTATGGCCTGCAGCTAGCTAGGCTCCTGAGTTTTAGTAGAACACTCAGGTTCTTTCTCTCATTCTACGACCTTCCTGTTGGGACTGGAGCATGCTGACATCCTCACTAACAAACACACATCTTCACCATTTCACTGACTAGCAGCAGATTCCAGCCACTGGCTAATGGCAGCTTTTAGAGCTAAATCGAATCAAAAGGAGAAAAACAGTCAAAATGATTGTTAGCAGGGCGGCTTACAGGCTGAAGATCATGTCTCCCTGGTTTTTAATGTCACTGCGTGGCCTGTCTGTAGACCACCATCTTTAATACAACAAAGGGCTGCTAGGAGCTGTTAGCAGCTGTTAGCATGGTTCCAATGTGGAGGAGAAGCAGCATGTTTGACAGGCTGCCTGCTTGATTAACTGTTTTTCTTCCTTTAAGCTTCACCTTTTATAAAGAAGTTATTTCAATAAGCTAAATAACAAACTATCTTATTAAATAGAAGACTAATATAACTAGCCTTGGCTACCTAGCGACTTGGCTACGTTAGCTGTGCTTCCATACAATCTTCCTAAAATTTGACCAAACTTCTAAAGTTTTGTAAAAAGTTAAATGTATAATAAACATTTTTGCATCTGATTTGCAAAAAATCAACCAGGTGATGCAAAGACTGTTGTTATTCACTGACTATGGATCGGCTGTTAAATATGGTCAAAAACCACCTTAAAGTTACCACAAAATCTAGTTTGTTGAATTTTAACTTGGTTTAAATGTTACTGTTTCTATTCCTGCAGAGCTTACAAAAAACAAAAAAAAACGTTCCATTTCTAAGTTTACTACTATCATTAATCCTAAAAATTTACCCCAAAACAAAAATGGATGTTTAAAAAAAGATACACTTTCAACTGTCGACAAATCCTCCATTGACCACCATGACTTTATTAATTTGCAGTTGAATTTTAAAGCAGTACTAGTACCAATACGCTGCGGCCATGTTGTTCAGGTACTGCCTAAGAATCCTTTCAATACCAGCGATCAAATCTAAAATGGGGTCGGATTAAAGCAGATTAATTCATAAGCCTAATTTCCGCTACCCTCTAAAATCCGAGTTCGGTTCCTTACGACCGTTTCCACGCCACACTATCACATTTCCTTGCCTCCTAGTGGCGATCAACGGTACTACTGCTCTCTAGAGGGAAACAAGCAAACCAACATGGCGGCGCCCGAAACATTCAGTAAGTTTGCAGAGAATCAGGCGAAAAAGGCAGCCTTTTGGGAAGTGGATACGACTAACGATAGTCTAATCAGGGCTTCCAGACGCAGAAAACAAAAACAGACGTTGAGGTTCATCACACTGCTAAGCAGAATCATCACTGGAAATTTTGTGGCATGGTAGGGAAGCTAGGATTTTTATAAATGTCTGAAATGTCTGATTACGCAGGCTTACTGTAAGGAGATGATGCGGTCTGCTCATGCATTCTTTGTTATCAAAGAACCGAGTCAGAACTGAACCGCGCCGAGCCCTGCTAATGAACTAGTATCATGTTAGCGCGGTTCGGTTGTGCGTGCCATTTCCACTCAACAGTTATCTCAGTTACCGTACTCAGACCAATCAGACGGTTTCAAAAGTGTAGTGGAAATTGGGCTTTAATCTTAAGAATCTGAACAGAAGCCATTTTTAAAATTATGAATTGATACTAACCCTGCTTTTAATGCAATACTTAAATGAATAAAAAAAATAATGGAAACATGACTACAGACTAATTGTCTTCCAGAGTTTGAGGGTTTGATTCCAGCCTTCTCTTGAAAAAAACAGTGCTGAGTTCAGTGCAAGAATCTTACTGATATGCCAGCTTCCTTTTTAGTATAATCCAGCTGTTAGTCCAAGGTTTATATCCAGGTGTTCCTGGTTTGTGTTGTGATAGGCTGGTGCAATCTCTCCAGTGAGGGAACACTGCGTTCACCTTGTACAGTTCAGTTTAGTTCCATAGCTCCAATTCACATCATGTCATCTCAATTTTATAGAGTCGATTCAACCAGATCATCAGTCAGATTGATTCAAAGTTTTTTATCTAAGGAAAACCAGCTGATTGCATCGACTCATTGACTCTTAGACAGACTCTGTCATTTTGTTAACACAGAGTATATACAAAAAGATATTTTGTTAAGTACAGCTCTCAAGACATTTTCATTTCTAAAGTGCAGCAGTGATAAAATGTAAACATAAGAGATATGATTTACAGTTTCCAACATTCAGCCCTTTTAAAAAAACAAAAAACATTTTATTCAACAGTTGTCTTTAATGGAGGGAAGAGGAGCCCCCATGATCCTTTCTGCTGTTCTCAGCTTCTTCCAGTCTGAGGCGCTGCAGCTTCCACACCACACAGTGAGACAGGTGGTCAGAACGCTCTCTATGGTGCTTCTGTAGAAGGTGGGCAGGTGGGCTCTCCTCATTCTCTGCAGGAAGTCCAAGCGCTTTTGTGCCCTTTTGACCAGTGAGGTGGTGTTTCCATTCCAGGTGAGGGTGTCTTTGATGTTCGCCCCCAGGAATTTAATGCTGCTGATCACCTCTTCAGCTGAGCTGTTGATGGGCAGTGGAGCGTGGTTAGGACGGTTCTTCCTGAAGTCCACCATGATCTCCTTGGTCTTCCTTACATTCAGGATCAGGCTGTTATCTCTGCACCAGTCCAGCAGCTGCTCCACCTCCTCTCTGTAGACTCTTCAGCAATTCCCTCACACCATACGTTTGCAGCGACAGTGGAGAGGAAAAACTCCCTTTGAACAGGAAGAAACCTCCAGCAGAACCAGGCTCAGTGTGAGCAGAGATAGAAGCAGACATAGAAAAAGAAGCAGAGACACAAAAGACAACTGTCAAACAGACCGGTCTTAACGTTCTCCTGTAAAATTTAGAAACCTGCCGGCAGAATATGTTTGCTTTTATTATCCTGCTGCCTGCAGTTTTTAGCACATACCTGGAAAACGCTAACATCTACTTCCAGCCGCCACCAACAGAGGCGAGCGGGTCTGAGGCAGCTGCTGCTGGGGATTCCCAGTGACGCCCGCCAGTATGTGGGGGTCTGAGCGGCTCCCACAGAGAAATATTTGAAGGCAGGATGGTAATCTGGATGAACTGACTGCACAGACCATGTTTTCAGATGGACTTTCTCACTTCAAAATAGATTCAAACTACGTTTTACCCACTGATCACAGCAAATGTAGCAAAGCTGCTCTCTGCCATTGAACACAGGAACAGCAGAAGCATCAGACGCATCTGGACAAACTTTACTGGACGGCTGACCTTAATGTGGACGAGCAGCAGAAATGAAGCTTCTCTGATGGCATTCAGTCTGAGTGTAGCATCAGACTTACTGATTGTTTGAATTAACCTATGAAACATTATATTGCTCCTAAAAATGAGCTCCTGTCTTTCTTATGAAATTTCCACCTCTAGTCAAGCACACATACTTCACATAATCAAGACTAAAATAGTATTGGAACAAAGACAAAGTTTAGCTGCATTCCACCACTAAATGCAGGAAATAACGTTTCGGAGTCTAAATTTCAACATTTTCTGAGGAAGGATCCCCCTCAACCCTCCTACGCTGTGCAAAGGCTAAAGATGTTATACACCAAGGTGAACACCCTTTGGAATATTCCTTGATAAAAGCCTGGTTGCTATTGGCATTCTTGCTTTACCAAACTTGATGATGCCCCGTTAATTCAGTCTGGCTGGCCGGGCTAAGGGTTCAGTGTTTAGTCTCCTCAGGAAAAGACGGGCTACTAAACTAACCCCCAGATTCCACATCCTCTGTCGCCTCTCCGCTCTCGTACGCCATGCAGAGTATTTGTCTGTCACATTAACCAATGAGAACTGTTCCACATCCACTGCTACTCCTCCGCACGTCTCCGTCCACGTACACCTTCTCCGTCCGTCACCGTCAAAATACGGAGCCGAGCTACTTTTTACTCCGCTCCGGTCCGGCCAGGTCAAGATCCGCAATTTCAATCGCACCAAACGGGAAAGAGAAGGTCGAAGAGATCCGGTTTGTCAAATTAAAATGTAGTAACAACGCATCAGTAACTACAGATTAGAGCATAATTTGTATACATTCCCAAAAACTAAGACTGTTTATTTAAATGATTGGATGCAAACTATTGGTACTTCAACATACCAGGAAGCAGATTTCTCATCTACGTCACAATATTTATTTATTTTTTTTTTTTTAAATAACATTTTTATTGAGTGCATTTCAAAGATCTTATACATTCAACACATCCATTTCCGACATAGACTAAACATAACCAAGTTAAATTCACAACCAGTCCATGGATGAATTAGATGACAATTATATTCTTAGTAATCTTACCATTTTATCCTAACACGCGTGCCTTCATGTGAGAAAGAAAGAACACTTCCTTTCCTCCTTATTCATATCTACAAGTGTCCACTCCAATAGAAATACACTTTTTTTTTCTTTAACAAAAAAAAAAAAAACAGATAAAAGAAACTAAAACTATACAACACTAACTGTGTGGCAATAGGAGGTTCTCAGCCCTAATTTTAATCATACAACAAAATATGATCTCACTGGTGGTATGAATTTCACCCAGTTTTCCCAATTTTTCTTGAACTTGCCAGATTCTAACCTCAAGGAAAAAGTTAGCCTTTCCATTATATAAATATCATGCATTACCTCAACCCAATCATTCCTTGTTGGAGCCTCTGTTTTCAGCCACTTCCTAGTTATAGCTTTCTTACTGGCTACCAACATGATCCTGAAAATATATTTGTCCTCTGAGGTTGTCAGCTTATCAATCCCTCTTCCCATGAATAAAGTGTCGAATGTTGGAGGAAGTTTCACTTTCAGGACCTTCTCCATACATTCCTTTAGGTCCTGCCAGTATATATCAATACTAACACAACCCCAAAATACATGAAGGTGATTGGCTCTTTCTTCTCCACAGCCTCTCCAACATCTAGTATCTTGGTTTTTCTTTTGCGCTGGAGAAAAGAAATATCTCACAATGCACTTCCAGCCAAATTCTCTCCACGAGGGGGAACATGATGTTTTCCAGTTTTGCCTAAATATCTCCTCCCATGTCTCCACCATCCACCTCCCTCCCGTCTCTTTTTCCCATCGTTCTTTTATATATAACGTATTTCTTCATTTCAGGTTCTCCACTCCTGAATATAATTTTGATATTACTTTTTTGCCCAAATTTGATTCATATGCTCTGTTAAACATCTGAATTATCCCTGTTTCCAATTCTTCAAAGCTTATCTTTTTTTTAATTTCCTCAATAACATGCCTTACTTGCAAATACCTAAAGAGGTTTTTATTTTCAAGGCCAAATTTTCTCTTTATATCTTCGAAGCTTATTACTTTCCCTTTTTCAATCAGTTCCCAATATGATTTCGGACCCCTCTCCCACTCTCCAAATGTTTTGTCCATTGTGTTCGGTTTAAAATCTGAATCATGGGCTATCCATCTTAATAGACTAGTCTGCTCTGTCAAGCCGTGCTTTGATATCATTTCATGCCATGTACTAATTGACAGTTCTGTCCATGGATTCATAGCCTTCTCTAGTTGTTGTTTCAATTTGCTGTTGTTAATTATGGCTTGTAGAGGTATTTTGGGTGACATAGCACATTCTATGTCTTTCCACTTTGATTTATATTGAGGATCACATATATTCAGGAGAGGTTTTAGCTGTGCCGCCTGGTAATAACTTTTCAGACAAGGAAGGGCTAAGCCCCCACGATCCTTGGCCAGCTGTAATGTTCTAAATTTAACCCTTGGTCTTTTCCCTTGCCAAATGAATCTCGAAATTAATTTATCCCATTCTATAAACTCTTTATCTGTCACCCCAACCGGAAGAGTGGTAAAAAGAAACATTAATCTTGGTAACACATTTGTCTTAATCATTTCTATTCTGGAGGAAAAGCTTGTAAATGGGATTAAACTCCATTTCCCCATGTCTGATTTTATTTTGGTAATTAGGGGGTTGTAGTTGCAACTTTTTAAGTCAGATAGGTTACGGGGCAGTTCTACTCCCAAATATCTCAGAGACTTTGATGACCAGTCCCGGTTACCATTCTTTTTGATCACTTCGTCCGGAGTGTAGCTCCAACATAGAACCTGGGTTTTCTTTACATTAAGTTTGTAGCCCGACAAGAGGCCAAACTCGTCCAAGATCTTTTTTAGGGCTGGGAGCGAGCTGTCTGGCTGAGAGAGGTATATTAGTACATCATCCGCAAACAAAGCTATGTTTTGTTCCCCCCCTTCCATATGTATACCCTTTATACACTATATTGCCAAAAGTATTTGCTCACCTGCCTTGACTCACATATGAGCTTAAGTGACATCCCGTTCCTAATCCATAGGGTTCAATATGACGTCGGTCCACCCTTTGCAGCTAGAACAGCTTCAACTCTTCTGGGAAGGCTGTCCACAAGGTTTAGGAGTGTGTTTATGGGAATTTTTGACCATTCTTCCAGAAGCGCATTTGTGAGGTCGCACACTGATGTTGGACGAGAAGGCCTGGCTCTCAGTCTCCGCTCTAATTCATCCCAAAGGTGTTCTATCGGGTTGAGGTCAGGACTCTGTGCAGGCCAGTCAAGTTCATCCACACCAGACTCTGTCATCCATGTCTTTATGGACCTTGCTTTGTGCACTGGTGCACAGTCATGTTGGAAGAGGAAGGGGCCAGCTCCAAACTGTTCCCACAAAGTTGGGAGCATGGAATTGTCCAAAATGTCTTGGTATGCTGAAGCATTCAGAGTTCCTTTCACTGGAACTAAGGGGCCAAGCCCAGCTCCTGAAAAACAACCCCACACCAGAATCCCCCCTCCACCAAACTTTACACTTGGCACAATGCAGTCAGACAAGTACCGTTCTCCTGGCAACCGCCAAACCCAGACCCGTCCATCAGATTGCCAGATGGAGAAGCGCGATTCGTCACTCCAGAGAACGCGTCTCCACTGCTCTAGAGTCCAGTGGCGGCGTGCTTTACACCACCGCATCCGACGCTTTGCATTGCACTTGGTTATGTATGGCTTGGATGCAGCTGCTCGACCATGGAAACCCATTCCATGAAGCTCTCTGCGCACTGTTCTTGAGCTAATCTGAAGGCCACATGAAGTTTGGAGGTCTGTAGTGATTGACTCTGCAGAAAGTTGGCGACCTCTTCGCACTATGCGCTTCAGCATCCGCTGACCCCGCTCCGTCAGTTTACGTGGCCTACCACTTCGTGGCTGAGTTGCTGTCGTTCCCAAACACTTCCATTTTCTTATAATACAGCTGACAGTTGACTGTGGAATATTTAGGAGCGAGGAAATTTCACGACTGGATTTGTTGCACAGGTGGCATCCTATCACAGTTCCACGCTGGAATTCACTGAGCTCCTGAGAGCGACCCATTCTTTCACAAATGTTTGTAAAAACAGTCTGCATGCCTAGGTGCTTGAATTTATACACCTGTGGCCATGGAAGTGATTGGAACACCTGATTCCAATAATTTGGATGGGTGAGCAAATACTTTTGGCAATATAGTGTATTTCTATCCTGTTTTATCCATTGGCTTAGAGGTTCCAAATATATTGCAAATAAGACTGGACTAATGGAGCAGCCTTGGCGACAACCTCGTTCTAACATGAAGTGGCTAGATAAACTCCCATTAATTTTTATCCTAGCTGTGGGTTGGTGGTGTAACGATTGTATAGTCTTAATAAAAATTTCACTGAAACCAAGTTTTTTCATTACCGTAAACAGAAAGACCCACCTGACGGAGTCAAAAGCCTTTTCGGCATCCAAACCTAATATAACTGCTTCAGTTTTCATTTTAATTATATTTTCTATCACTAGTAATGTGCGTCTAACATTATCTTGTGTTTGTCTCTGTTTTATGAAGCCTGTTTGGTCTAGATTTATTATGTCTGGCAAGATTTTTTCCAGGCGTCTAGCCATTACAGCAGTGAATAACCTATAATCTAAATTTAACACTCTAATTGGTCTATAGTTGGCACATTCCAGTTTATCTTTTCCATCCTTAGGAATAACAGATATATAAGCTTCTTTCCAGGAGATCGGTACCTCCCCACTCTTCAATACCCAATTAAAAGTATTTTTTAACAGTGGGATCAGTGGCTTTATAAGTAATTTATAAAATTCCGAAGTGTATCCATCCGTTCCAGGAGTTTTATTGGTCTTCAATCTTGAGATTTCTGAGTTTAATTCTTCTTCTGTAATTTCCCCTGTCAACATTCGATTTTGCTCCTCTGTTATCCTAGGTAACTTTAATTTCCCTAACAATGTTTGGATTTGGTCTTCATTTTTAATCTGTGTTTGTGAATATAATTTTTTGTAATATTTTTCAAAACACTTATGAATCTCTTCTGTCTTATATTTTACAAGATTAGATGCCGGGTCCTTTATTCCTTTGATATTACTATTAGCCTCCTGCTTTCTCATTCTATACGCGAGATACTTAACTGATTTGCTTCCGCCTTCATAAAACCTTTGTTTTGTATATAACAATTTTTTTTAATCTCTTCATCTAAGATGCCATTTATCTCAGTCTTAATTCTTTTAATTTCTTTATTTTTCCCGTCATCCAAATTATTTTTATGTTCCTTTTCTAACCTCTCTAGCTCTGATTTCAGTTGAGTTAGTTTTCCTTGTTTTAGCTTTTTTAAATAAGCCGATTTGGCGATTAACTTCCCTCGGATAACTGCTTTACATGCATCCCACAGTACAGTAGGAGAGACCTCACCGTTATCACTCTCATTCACATAAGTATTTATTTCTTTCTTAAATTCCTCCAATGTATTCCCCTGTAGTAGGCCTGCATTGATCCTCCAGAGGGTTGACCTTACTTCCTGAGATATTTCCAACGTCAGATATACTGGACTGTGATCCGATATATCCCTTATTCCAATATCACATTTTTCCACCCTGTGTCTATCCTTATTAGACATTAGAAAATAATCGAGCCTAGAATAAACAGAGCGAGGTGAGGAGAAGTAAGTGTAATCTCTTCCTTTAGGATTTAGTTCTCTCCAAACATCCATTATACCGAGTTCTACCATTAATTTCCTAATCTATTTACCGATTATAGATTTTTTCCACCCTCGATCTGAACAATCAAGTTGTGGGTTCAGCCTTAAATTTAAATCTCCACCACATATTATAATTCCCTCTCCCTCTATCACCAATAGGTCCAACATCTTTCTATAAAATGCCCAGTTAGATCCAGGGGGTGCGTATATATTCAGGATGGTGGCCAGCTCACCTTCCAGTCTACCCTTAACAAATACAAACCTCCCATCTTTATCTATAATTTCTGAGGACCTCTCAAATCGGGTTCCACCTGAGATGAGGATGGCTACTCCTCTCCTATGTCCACTTCTATATGATGAATGAAATACTTGATTAAAGCCTTGTCTCTGAAGCTTGGCATGTTCTTTGTCTGTCAGGTGGGTCTCTTGTAGCATTGCCACCCCCACACCTTCCTTTTTCAACTTCGCCAACACTTTTGACCTTTTTATTGGGTTGAGCAGACCATTCACATTAAATGACACTAGTTTTGTTAACCTTTTCTTGGTATTCATTTCCTTTTTTCTCTCTGCTATCCCCCCTCTTCTGAGAACCTCCGTGCCACTGATCTCCCAAAACTGGGTTGAACACATAAACAAACATACCAACTTTCACTAATGAACTAGTGAATAACAAAAACAAAATAACCTCCTCATATGGGGTCCTTGTTTTGACCCTTTTTGAGATACGATGGTAAGTCTGATCATAGGGATAGCCCCTCCCTTCCAGAGGTGGAGGGCCCTTGATGTTGGAGCAATTTTTTTCATATGTTTTCCATAGATCAAAAACCAAACAATAGTGCTCAAACAAATATATAAAGAAAAAAAAATACGTAACCTGTGGGAATGCCCCGACCATTAATTAATAACAGGGAAAATAACCTCGAACAGTCAGAAAAAAAAGAGAAGGAGCCCGAATTGTATTCATCCTGGTTCATCCTTTTAACTCAAACACGATAATCAGTTTTTCATCAAAAATCTTTAAACAGTTTTTTTTTTTTTACTTTTTTATAACTTGGATCAATATTCCCAGCCATGAAACGGAGTAACACCACTTTTACCTTACAGATGTTCATTCCTAATCCTGACCTCTCCTAAAAGACTGTAAGCGTTGTTTGTATCCAGGCAACGCGTCTTTAGTTGTTGATCCCTTCTGGGCTCCGCTGGTCTTCCATGTCAGGCGTCTGATCTTCTCCAGGCTGCCCTCCGTTGGTTTTATCACTGACACAGGAAGTCCCCTCTCTGCCATATCTCACACCGACTCCGGTCTTACCGTTGCGGTGCGGTGGGTGCGGCGCCGCAGTGATTCCAAGTCATTAAAAAGACGAGTTGTAGACCCTCGTTTCTCCCTCGTAGAACACACACATTTTGGCTGGGAATGGTGTCTGGAACCTTATATTTTTCTCTCTCAAAACTCTTTTGGCCTCTGCGTATTCCCTCCGTTTCTTTAGCACCTCCGGAGCATAATCATGGTCCAGAAACACTTTATTTCCCTCGTACAGAAATCCCTTCTTCTCCCACGCTTTTTTCAGGATCTCTTCTTTAATTCTGAAGCTTGTAAACTTTACCACGACGGACCTCACTCGCGTTCCCGGGGAGGGACGCACCGCCAGAGCCCGGTGAGCTCTCTCTATCTGGATGGGAAGCGATAGCGGCAACTCCAGCTTTTCTCTCAAAAGGCTCTCAATAAAATCCGCCACTGACCCCGCGCCGTCCTCCGCTCCCTCTTTGAGACCATGGATCCTAATATTGTCTCTCCTCGAGCGTCCCTCCTTGTCCACGAGTCGTGCCTCCAGGCGTTTCTGTAACTCAATAAGCTCCACAGACGCCCGCTCCACAAGCTGCAGACGGTCCTCCGCTTCCTGAATCCGGTTTTCGGCATGGTCGATCCTGTTGTTGGCGACTTTAATCTCGTTCTTAATTTCTTTGAGGTTCTCTGAGTTTTCCTGCCGAAAGTCCCGCAGCTCGGTCAGAATCGTTTCCAAATTTGCCATATTCAGGGGAGACTGGGACTCGTCGTCTCGACTTTTCAGGCTTGATTCCGCGCCCTCTGCTGTACGTTTTGGCTCTCTGTCCAGGGTAGCTAGCTCTGCATCTAGCTTCACCGTTTCGGGGCTCGCTCTGTCGTATCGGTCCGGTTTTTGAGATTTTCTGGCGCTTTTCCCTTTTGACATAATTAAACGCCCTATATCGGTTAGTGTTTATCTATTTTTCGTTCCTTAATTGACAAGAAAGGGCTGAAAAAAAAAAAAAACTTCGGTCGGGAGCTCGCACTCTAAGCTGCCTCCATGTTGGAGTCCATCTTACCCCTCCCACAATATTTATTTTATATTGAGAGACTTAAAAGTTTCATCAAATCCATTCACAACAGCTTCAAAAAGCGCTTCTCAAAACTTCCAAACAAACTTCTTATCTCAGGCCTGGATGAAGAGATGCTGAGCTTGGAGGCAGAGAACAAACATAGTTCATCCAAACCATGGATGATCCTATTTATCCCTGTTAGAAAAATCCACAACAAAAGGAAAATATCTGGGCAGAAACTGCACACATGCTGGATGCTGGTGGGGTTTTTTTTTTAATATGCCATAATAAATGAAGTGTTAATTTCTGCATGTTTTGCTCCCATGCATTTAATAACAATATAGTGCATGCTCTCATTGAGCTCCAAGCAAGTCAGAGCGGAGCAGGACGGGAGGAACAGGGAGGCTGTAGGCTTTGCTTTGGGCAGTTGGCCTGGAACGGGGCGGGGCGGTGACGGAGGATGTGGGATTTCGGGGTTAGGAGCAGCTTCAGAAAGACGCTCCTCCTTCAAACGGGGAAAAAGACAAAGCAGATCTAGGATGATTAAATGATGCAGAGATGTTTGTCTCAGCGGGTATTTCAGCAACCCTGTAGCAGCTCTGGCTGTTACAAGGCTGTGTCGATGTGTTTCCAAGGGGACAAAACCCGCCTGCAGATATTGGCATAGAAAACAATCTGTTTCTGTTGGCAGAGTTTGCTTTGAATTGTCTAAATTTACTGACATGCTTTGGACCCTCTGTTTCAGAATGCCTTCTTGAAGGATGATGCAGAGACGTGGGATCCTTCAGCAATGGGTTCATGGCCTCTATGAAGACTCGTCAAGGCATGGTGATCCTGAAGGAAGGGGCGACTGCCCCCGCTGCAGCTCCAGCAGCTGATCACTCGCCTGCCGGCCTCGTGACTTTGAGAACAGGAAAGTTCCAAAACGGCACGGCTGTTCAAGGCATCTCTGTTTCCATTGGCGAAAAAAAGATTACCAAGAAAGTCAAGATGCTCCCCGCTAAGGAGGCCGTGGTGAAGATGGGCGAACTGAAGCATCCCAGCAGCCTAAACCTTCCCTCTGGCTTAATTCCACCTGACTGTATCTGCAAAGGTGTCAAAGTGACGCTAGACAACAACAGCATGTGGAACGAGTTCTTTAAATGCAGGACGGAGATGATTCTGACCAAACAAGGCAGCAGAATGTTCCCGTATCTCCGCTTCCACATCTCTGGCCTGCAGCCGTCCAGGAAGTACTCTCTGATGATGGACATTGAGCCTTTGGAAAACAGTCAGTACAAGTGGACGGGTGAGAGCTGGCAGGTCTGCAAAAAAGCTGAGTGCTATGTAAAGAGCAAACCTTTTGTTCACCCAGATTCCCCAGCAACAGGTCAACACTGGATGCAGAGTCCAGTTTCCTTTTACAAACTGAAACTCACTAACGACGTCTCAGAGCAGGAGGGGAACATCTTCCTTCGTCCAATGCAGCGGTATTTACCGCAGCTCCACCTGGTCCCTGCAGACCGCGCTGGAGAAGACCTCAGGCTGAATGCTCCCAATGTCCTCACGTTCACTTTCCCCCAGACTGAATTTATGACCGTCACCTCCTACCAAAACCCCCAGTTTACTCAGCTGAAGGTTAACTACAACCCATTTGTGAAGAAACTGAAGGAGGACAAGGTCAACTCATGCAGCCTAAAACCAACGGGCACCTCCAGCAAAGACTTGAATAGTAACGAAGGCAAGGCGAACTCTGATCTGCATCCTATGAAGAAGAACTTAAAGGTATTACTAGCAAACCATAAGCTGCGACAAAAGGCACCGGACTCCAAAGTTTCAGCACCAAAAGAGCCGCAGGAGGAATCTGTGAGGAGCAACGCGCAGCCCGCTGCCGGCGCTCCGGAGGAATGTCCGGGGTAAGTTCTGTCAGGTTGATGGAGGTCATATGCATCAGAAACCATAGACATAAGAGTAAACCCCTGCATCAGTCCTTTCAACTATGGGCGCTGATATTTGGTGGCGCCATCTTTGGGCTTTCCACAGCTCTGCTCTCTAATGTGTTGAACAGGAACAGAATCTATTATAATCACCTTTAACTTGCTGAATATTGAACTCATTTTCATAGATTCGTTTTTTTGCAGAAAACACAAATTGTTCATTGTATTTGAATATTCTCAGTGGGGTTAAGAGTAATAGAATATTGTGATAGGGTGGGTGCATGTTGCAAAGCACAGCCACTGATACATTGTTATAATGTTTTATTGCTATATACACAAATATATACAGGTGTACACAGATATATGTACATATATCTTTCGAAAGAGAGAGAGAAATGTATATACATATGTATGTACACTACCGTTCAAAAGTTTGGGGCTACATTGAAATGTCCTTATTTTTGAAGGAAAAGCACTGTACTTTTCAATGAAGATAACTTTAAACTAGTCTTAACTTTAAGGAAATACACTCTATACGTTTCTAATTTGGTAAATGACTATTCTAGCTGCAAATGTCTGGTTTTTGTTGCAATATCTACATAGGTGTATAGAGGCCCATTTCCTGCAACTATCACTCCAGTGTTCTAATGGTACAATGTTTGCTCATTGCTAAGAAGGCTAATTGATGATTAGAAAACCCTTGTGCAATCATGTTCACACGTCTGAAAACAGTTTAGCTCGTTACAGAAGCTACAAAACTGACCTTCCTTTGAGCAGATTGAGTTTCTGGAGCATCACATTTGTGGGGTCAATTAAACGCTCAAAATGGCCAGAAAAAAAAACTTTCATCTGAAACCCAACAGTCTATTCTTGTTCTTAGAAATGAAGGCTATTCCATGCGAGAAATTGCAAAAAAATTGAAGATTTCTTACAACGGTGTGCGCTACTCCCTTCAGAGGACAGCACAGGCTACTGCGGGTACTATTTAATGAAGATGCCAGTTGGGGACCTGTGAGGCGTCTGTTTCTTGAAATAGAAACTCTAATGTACTTATCTTCTTGCTCAGTTGTGCAACGCAGCCTCCCACTTCTTTTTCTACTGTGGTTAGAGCCTGTTTGTGCTGTCCTCTTAAGGGAGTAGTACACACCGTTCTTCTGTTCTGCTTAAACCATCTAGTTAGGGTAGCAGGTCGACCTCCCCAAGATGGCACCTGTAATTTCTGCCCTGCGACAGTCAATGCGGGGTCTACTCTTATATGTATGTCTAATGATCGTCTTTTCCACCAGCCAATCAAAGCCATGGGAAGACTAGCCTGCTAACAGAAACAAACTGCACATCAGTCCGAGTCCTAAAATGTTCCTTCTTAATATCTGTTGGTGTTTTGATGTTCCACAAACGCCCTCTGACCGTCATCTGTCATCCTGTAGAGCAGTTGTCACCAACCTTTTTAAGGCTGAGGGCTACTTCATGGCTACCGAGTCATAGGAAGGGCTACCAATACTGACCTATGAACTGGAGGGACTCGCCTACAGTAAATCTCATCAATAAAAACTCACTTTTATTCTTATTTTATTCTTTTATTCATTTCTAATTTTCTTTTTAATATTGTCATTTTGAAACCACTGAAATATGATGAAATAGTTAACATGATGAAATAATACATAAATGATTAAAAAGAAGAGCAACAAAATAAAAAAAAAATAAACTTAACCCACTGAGTGAGTTGTTCTGTTTTCAGAAGACGAAGAGGGCACCCCATGTGGTCCTTGAGGGCCCCTTGGTGCCCGCGGGCACCGCGTTGGTGACCCCTGCTGCAGAGTCATGTTGCTAGTTTGGATTAGATTAGATTAAAGGGTTGATTGGCTTCACTCTTCTTTTAATGAAGTACGTAGATCCACCCCCTATTTCCTCATTCCAAATCATTACTAATTCAAATATGTCTGCCATGGACCCTTCTTTGTACAGATTCCTGCACCCATAAGGGGGGTTTGGGGATTTCAGACCCAAAAACAAAGGTGAAATCTTCCCACACACATTCAAATCCTGACCAGTTGTACATCTGTCCTGGAAAAATGCTGTAGAAATGCAGCGAGGATCCAAGAGGTGCAGAGTGATGTCATGTTCTAACAGAACAGTTCTGGTGGCGGATGAAGTGAGCCGTACTCAGCCGTCCCTCTGGTTTGTTCCCAGCATCCCTGCAGAGTCTGGGCCTGATCCTGAGGAGAACCTCGTCTGTTTCCAGACACCCACCTGCTTTCTGTTCAACGTTACTCTTTACTTTTCTATGTAAAGCTTTCCTTGTGTTTAGATCGGGGGGGGGAAACAAAAGTACATTCCTGTTTGAAAAAATAGTTTAAAGGAAAAGTCCGGTCAGCAGGGAATAATCAACAGATCATTATTTATACCTAAAACTAATACTTTCACCGTGATTTAATTAATTTAGCGTTAATCAGTAAATAAAATAAAAATAATAATTTTCATTGCAATCACTGAGTCTGGGAGCGGCCATTTTTGCCCAAAATATAGTAACCCCTCCCTCCTGCCATCTTCCAGCAGTGACGTCACGGTGCGGTAAGCCTAGCGCCATTCTCCCCGCTTTACAAGCAAATCAATGGGAACTACTAGACACATCTGCAATGAACAACAATTATTGAAGATTTCCAGAGGACTTCACCATTGAAATTCACCAGAGCTATAGTGAAACTGACAATGCCCACGTGCATGGCAGCTGGATGCTGGAATACATCGGGTAAAAGTGAAAAACAAAAGTTATTTCACTTTTCTGATTCCTGATCCTCCACGGACGGGTTCGTCGTTGGATTGCCAACTTGAAGAGGGAGGATTTGCCATCGAACTTCTGGCCAGAGAAAAAACACGTAATATGCAGCCAACATTTGGAAGAAGAATGTTTTCAAGATGACTTGGATAATAGCGCGTTGTACCAAACACCAGATACAGCACTGGGACTTGATCAACAGCTGATACCGCACCGTGACGTCACAAACCAGTAGGTGGCAGTAGTGTTCTTTGAGAAACATGGATGGCTCCAGTAAAGCTCATTCACATGAAAATTACTCTGAATTAAAAACTCCAATCATTTATTGAACAGTATGGAATAATTTAATTTTTAAACAACTTTCAGAAGTTTGAATTCTGAATATGAGCGGACTTTTCCTTTAAGATTCCAGCAGTGAATGGGATAGTTATCCAATTTAAACTTTTGGTCTCTCCTATTTAATGGGTTGACTTCATGTTGGCTGCAGCAAACCTTAAACCATTAATCTCAGCGCTGGTTGAGCTTTTAGTTCCTGCTTTAATCTTATCTTGACTTTTTTTCCAGCTTGCTTTAAAAGAGAATCTGGTATTCTAGATCAGAGATGGGGGATCTGGAACCAACAAGTCGTCTCTATGTCGGGTGTTTGTTCTGCCCAGTCACTAAACCAGGTGACATGTTGGTTCCAGGTCCCCCATCTCTGATCTAGAATATTGCATTTGCTCTGCTTGTTTTTATTTTAGTCATTGGTTAATACTGATTACCCTGATGTAGTTAATAAATATTTTAAAACACATTAATACTTCATGAATACTTCATGTCACTAATGGTTTTAGTGGAATCTGAGTTTATGGCTGCATTAAAGGACCTGAGGCAGTTTTCTGCTTGATCACTATTAACCCTGTAATGCCAAATGTATCGTATTTGATACATACGGTTTCTGAAATGTTTTGCGTCTGACACCTTTTGCATAATTTAATGGTAAAAACTTTGCTCAAAATCCTATTGTACACAATCAGATATACCTGATAACAGCCAGTAGAAGACTACACAAAAAATGATCTTGACTTATCGCATAGTAATAAATTATTAATATCAAAAATGTATTTCTGTTTTTTCTTTTTACATATTTTGTTGAAAGGCCAAATAAGGACTTCAAACAAAAAAAAGTAATTTTCTGTTTTGATTTATTCTTGGATCGGGCTTTTAAGGGTTAAGGCTCTGACATCACTACTACCAGCATTTTATAAAAAAAAAAATCCTGTATTTGGTCAGATCTCTGTCAAAAGGTTAAAAACAGATATTTGTCAATGCTTTTATCAGACAGTAATAATCATGTTTGCAGCTCTGATCATCCATCCATCCATGACAATCCACTGGACTTTGTTCCCAAGTTTGACGACGTTTCACTTTCAATCCAGGAAGCGCTGAGTTCCAGGTTTTATACATTAGCCCAACAAAGCCTTGTTTTTGCTTAGACATTTTGCAAATAAAGACGGACGAACGGATCCACCCCTTTGGAATGGGAGTCGTTTGTGTTCTTTGGTAGCCTGCAAGGCCCCATACCTGTCTATGTCTCTGAAAGGGGATCGTTAGAGGGAATTGTTGGCTTGTCTGAATAGGTTTGGTTTCTAAACCAAAACAGGGCTTTGTTGGTCTACTGTATAAAGCCTGGAACTTGACGCTATTTCACACATTTTGAATTGAAAAAGCTTCCTGGATTGGAGGAGAAACGTCTTCAAACTTGGAAACAAAGTCCAGTAGATTGTTTTTGAGCTTTTTGGAATGACTCTGACCTGGATGAAAGGTTAAACAGCCTGTTTTGATCTAAACTGGTCCCCTTTGTCTCCGTTGTTATTGGCCCTTGAATCCTTACTGGTCCCAGTTGGAGAATTTTGACCCCAGCAGCAGCATCTGATAAGAGGATAAGAGTGAATTGGTGTCACTAATGAGTCGTTTTTCTGTGCTTTCCTTCGGCAGAAGTTCACGTCCAGCTCCCAAGTTAATTTCTGAGCTCATCTGCGAGGCTCATGTTTCCCTGCAGAGGTGTAGGGTGGAGCAAAGCGGCGGTGGCAGCTTCTCCCGTGGAGCAGCGCCAGGTAACACTACTTCGACCACAATGACTGACAGGAACAGGAGCGTCGTTCACAAGAACAACGGATCTGTCACTACATCCTTGAGGAAAAGCGCAGCTGCTGAAAGAGCTGGAAAGGTTAAAAGTGACGAGCGTCTTTCTAGCTCATGTGACTGGACAGCGGCTGCTCCTCCATTAGAGCCGCTTCCCTCGAACAAACCGGACCACCAGCGTGATGTAGGTGCCTCTTCGGACGCTGAGAAGCAACAGAAACGGCCGACTCGGCTGCCCCTGCCAGCACTCGCACTTTTTTTAAAGCAGCATTCAGCAAAGTCTAAGAAGGCGAAGAACAAAGCGGACTCTGTCCCCAGGACGTCTGTGCTGGAGTCCTCTGCCATGTCTCAACAGAAAGACATCATGGAGGTCAGCAGAGAGGACATTCTGCAAGAGGAGAGGGGTTTAGATGGTCCAGGTGGGACTCTTCCCCAGCCCTCCAGTCCAGACATGCTCCCTGGTTCAGATCCCTTGGTCTCCCCTTCTGAAAGTTTAAGCTTAGGGCCCCCTGATCCTAACGAAGGGCCAATGATGTCCAACCCTGAGAAAAGCTGTGGCCCCGTTCAGGCGTCCGCACCAGCTGTGTCAGCATGTTCTACCTCTGCATCATCGCACCTGTCCTTACCTCTCAGTACTACTCTGTCTCTCCCAGACTCCCCCAGAGCAGCAGGAGAGCCTTCAACACCACCTTCAAGCTCTCGCTCCGTTAAGCTTGACTCTGTCCTCCCAGACCCTCAGTGTTCCTCCTTTGACTTTGACCCTCTGTCCCCTGCCAGCTCTCCAGAATCTTTACCTCCTCTCCCAGCCTCTTTAGCTTTAGAGCTGGACTCTTCGTCGTCTGCTGAAGAAGAACCTTCCAGCAGGAACTCCTCTGTCTTCAAATGGCACACAGTATTACCTCTGTCTGAGGCGTATACACGCTCTCCTTTCCCAGCTTTGGAGCCCCCTCAGCAGTCCACTCCGTTAATGTCTGTCTCCCCTCCTCTGTTTTCCTGCCTTCCGGAGTCACAGAGCCAAACTCCTTCACCGTCAAACCCTCCTAAAGAGCCCCTCCCATCGTTTTCAGAGGGCGAACAGTCTCTGCCTTTCCCTGCAGAGCTCTCCCCTCTCGCCCTACAGCTCTCCCTGTCGCCGACCTTCTCCTCATTGGACGAGGACGGATTGTCCCCTACGACTTCCCTCTCAGATTTGGTGCACTTTTTCTCCACCGACGATGACATGGGAGTGGAGTTTTCCCACCCTGAGGCGGTGGCCGCTCCCATTCAGGCTCCGCCAGCGTCTGAACCGCCACAGCCCTCTGCGCCGGTGCAGGCGGCCTCCTGCAGCAGGTCCTGCAAGAGGAAGAAGTCATCCAGGACAACCCAGCTGGACCGGTTGGAGGTGGGTGAGGATGAGGACGACTACAGAAGCAAGCAGCCCAAGGTGGAGGAAGTGGAGGAGCAGCTTTTTATCTCGTTCACCTCTAAGGTAAAATCATCTTAGTCCGTCATAATCACTGTTTAGGCGCGAAGTAGTGGACTTCCCACAATGCACTTGAAAAGAAGTGAGCTATAGTCACTAGACGAGCAGATATATCCCGGAATTCACTATATAGTCCCCGCTCTATATGGTGATGGAGGGGTCAGAGGTCAACCCTTAAATGCCTCCATCACTTTATAGAGCGGGGACTATATTAGGGGTGTAAATCACATCCATCATGGCGATTCGATTCAGTATCAATTTCCTGACCCAACAATTCGATTATTTTTATACTCAAGAATACACCACGATATGATTCGATTCGATTAATTGCTTCATTTTTTTTTTTAACCTTACAGGCTAGACAATGTTTCAAATTTGAAATAAATCAATGAAAGCTGTAATATCATTATGCATTTTTTTTGAGAAACAACAGCAAATAACAGAAGTAGAAAAGTTGTATTCCACCTATTCCTATTAAAACTTCATTCTCTGAAAAATAATAAACCCCTGGATTATAGATTCTGAAAGGCTTTACATCATAAAATACTGCACAAAATCAGTGCAATGAGTGCAATGCAACACCTCGGCTCCAGACGTCCCCGCCCCCTCCACAGACGCTCCGCTGCACCTCTCTCAGATTGTAGCTGACCGCAGACAGTGCCGCAGACAGGAGGCCGGCTTGTTTTGTTTTTATGACCAAAAGTGGGGAAAACAACTCGTGAAGTTTGACCCGCTAGAAGAGCGAACTGCGCAAGAACGTTGGGACCCTTTTTCCACCTGGATCTCCGCTCTTTTTGGCCCTCATGTCCCTCCGTCGTCGGACTAAACTCGCCCCCACTTCCTCACCGCCTCGGCCGTATCTAGACCCACAGCGTGTAGCACAGACCACGCTTCAATATTGAGCATAAATACAATATGTCTACGTCAAGCTCACTGCGACACACTGCTGTAAGAGTATAACCAGGAAGCGAGGTAGGAGGGCAAAATAGGTTTAGCGCCACCGCAGCACGGGAGGGAGAATTACGTCCAGGAGCAAATGGATAAAAATAGACTGGAGGGAAAAAAAACATGAATCGATTCTCTTGCGGACGTATCCATGCATCGGATCGTCAGCTGTTGGATCGATGCATTGATACAAAATGATTGTTATTTACACCCCTAGACTATATAGTGAACTTTATAGTGAACTCAGTTAACTGACCGTTCAGGCAGATGATCACTGCTTTTTGCTCCGTTGGCCACAAAACTCCACCTCCACTCACAGTGCCTGCGCACTGATCCAAAGATCCCTCCCTCCTGGTTAACTGACTGTCAGCTGTTTAAGCCCAGAGGGTCTTAGGGGCAGCTCCCAAACTATAAATTGGAAATACAATTGTTTGTATTTTTGTGGAAGAGGGCATTGAGGAATATTTTTCAGATGGAATCACTATTTTAAATTTCACCGTGACTGATTTATAGGAGATTAAACAAAAGAAAAAATTTAAAATATATAGCCTGGCCAAATTTTCTTCTAAAATAAACCCTGAAAAACACCATGAAAGCGCTTTAGAAACTCTGGATGAACCCTCAGACTTCATAGATCCACATCTTTAAAAGCTGAGAGGAGCTCCAGACCACTAGAGGGTGACTCTTGCTTACCCTTATGGGAGCAGGGCTGTAGAAATGGCCTCTGGCAGCATCTGCTTGTGTTTTCACTGAAGGCCTGGTTGCCTGTAGGCTGGTGATGGTCTCCCCCTAGTGGCTGGGAGGTAAATATTTGCTTTTAGAGTAAAATGTTTCTAGAAGTTTAAAAATGCAAAGATTAAAGCAGTGAAATTGTTTCAGGAGGCCCTTAAGCTGCACACTGCTGAGTCATCTGAAGAGCAGCTACCCAACCCCCTGCCGGTCCCAGAGCCCCCACCTGCTGAAGAACCGGAGCTGCGCAGCACAGGTAGCCTCAGGTTGTTTCTGACTGGATCTCAGTGGTTCTGTTGCTTCACTGACCGTCCTCTGCAGATGGTCTTAGACGTTAGGCGGGGTTTTAGGTTAACCTTTTCCTCATCAGCAGGGAGTCTGAAGGACAGGATTGCGGTCTGTGAGGAGACGATTCTTAGAGACCTGAAGCTGATGAAATACAGGCAGGTCATCCACCCTGTGCTGCAGGAAGGTAAGCATCGCTGACCTAAAGCCAGCACCACACAGAGCGCTCTGAGATGACGTTTCCTCCTGTTGTTTATGGCCCAGTTGGACTGAAGATGACCCTCCTGGATCCAGCTCTGTCCATCGACCTGCAGTACCTGGGAGTCTGTCTTCCCATCCCACCCCCAGGAGCGATGGAGCCGCAAACGCAGACGGAGCCGACTCCTCAGGGTAGGCGTGTTCACGGACTCTGTAAGTTTCTGTGTTTCATCAGAAGATGTACAGATCTGCTAATAACCTTCTGTTCATCTGTTCTCCTCAGGGATCTTTGCTTCATTTCAGTCCAGAACAGGAAAAACCACCGACATGACCCAGATTAAAGGCTGGAAGGAGAAATTCCCCCCGCCGGAGGCTGAATCCCTTGCAGCTCCCAAACTTGAAGGTGCTTCACAGGCTTTAGTTCTTCACTGGTAACATCAGACCTCCTGAACTCGTCCGTCATCTCTGCAAAAATGGGCGAGTTTCAGGAGGATCTGACGGAGCAACTCTAACCACGGAAATATCAGCTGCTTGTAGTAAATCCATTACTGTCTACGCTTGAGTTCGATGGACGGAGAGATTCTGTCAGCATAAGATGTTAAATTCTGCTGCAGATTCTCAGTAGAATTAAGATCTGAACTTTGATTAGACCGTTCAGGTGAATATGTGACCATGCTTTGATCTAAACCAGTGGTTCTTAACCTTTTTCACCCAACCCACCAGTTTCATACGTGCTTTCACTGAAACCTTCTCTAGTTTTTCAAATTAAAGGCATAGATATGTTTTTAAGCGGGCCACACATGAACATCAACTTGCTCAAAAAAACAAAGCCAAACCAGTGCATGAACTCACAGCAAATTACAGTATTATTTCATTCTCTGACAAGTGCTTTCCTCCTGTCATCTTCACAGCAAAGTTCCTTTTTTTGCTTTTTATGTCCACGAAATCCTCAAAGGATTGCTCACAAAGAAAAATGATATAATGAAATTCCAGGGCTTGTAAAGGGGTTGGGTGCAGGAATGAGGGGAACAGAAGATCTCACCTATTCAGACAGGCCAACAATTCCCTCTAACGACCTCCATTTCAGAGACATAGACAGGTATAGGGCATTGCAGGCTAACAAAGAAGCCAAACGACCCCCATTCCAAAGGGGTGGACCCGTTCGTCCGTTTCTATTTGCATGTTTTCTAAGCAAAAACAAGGCTTTGTTGGGCTGCTGTATAAACCTGGAACTCAACACTATTTCTGACATTTTGGATTGAAAAAGCTTCCTGGAAGGGAAGAGAAACGTCTTCAAACTTAAAAACAAAGTCCAGTGGATTATTTTTTAACTTTTTAGGAATTACTCTGACCTGGATGACTGAGAACCTTCACCAGAACACAAGAAGTGTAAAGACTTGGAAAACTGATGCAGAAAATCAGAGTTTAAATTAAACTATTTATCTGAATGTTAAGAAAAGGTTGAAAAGATGCTGTTATTTTTTTATTTAATTTTTTTTATTAACCTTTTTGGCTATGACTAGCTTTAGCAGATGCTCTTTGAGCCTTAATT
This sequence comes from Cyprinodon diabolis, assembly GCA_030533445.1. Classification (NCBI taxonomy): domain Eukaryota; kingdom Metazoa; phylum Chordata; class Actinopteri; order Cyprinodontiformes; family Cyprinodontidae; genus Cyprinodon; species Cyprinodon diabolis. The sequence goes on from CM060080.1 coordinate 8,591,810, forward strand.
GTGGACGGGGTATAAGAAAAAGAGCCGTATAAAAATTTTCCTTCTAAAGACTAATGCTGTGACGTAGCTTTTGCTCAGGAAACTCAGAGCAGTGATGATAATGAAGTTGACCGGAAGGAAGAACGGGCAGGAAATCAGCTTAAGAATCTACTGAAGCCGATGATATTTTACCCAGAAGATTGTTAAATATGAAAATATAAAGTTACTTTGTTGAATGTGTTTGCTGCTGCTAATCCAAGCAAATCATCATGTTTTTTTTAGATAATTTAGTGAATATGCTGTTAGTTTGTGTGTCATCAGCTTGTTGGGGCTCAAAATGGTTGAATTCTCTTGAAGGGAAATGCCGTTTTTTTTTTTTTACATTGGCCCCTTGATTTTACGTTATTACATCATGTTCTATTCATCCATATGAGTTTTGTGTCATTTGAAGCTGTTCTGAAGATATTCCGTTAGGTTATATCCAAGTAACGTCTTCCTATTTATTATCTGAAATCTGTTTAATTCCATCCAAATGAAGTGATTGACTAATCAGCTTCTTTTCAAAGACTCTGGTCCAAAGACTATAACTTTGTATCAATTTGACTGTATGATCTGGTTGAACTGTAAAGTGCCTTGAGATGACGTGTTGTGAATTTGGCACTATATAAATAAACTGACTTGAATTGAATTGAACTATTGGCGATCGACTTGAAGGCACAAACTAAACTGATCATAATTTATTCTTTATGGTACGCCAGCATTCATAACATGTAGGCGAATCCCTGTCCCTGTACGGAGCCCCTAAAGGGACATGGAGGGGAAACAAAGAACTTTTGCGAGATCCCGCAATACTTTTACAAAATCTCGCAATACTTTTACGAGATCTCGCAATACTTTTACGAGATTTCGCAATACTTTTGCGAGATCCCGCAAAACTTTTACGAGATCTCCCAATACTTTTAAGAGATTTCGCAATACTTTTGCGAGATCTCGCAATACTTTTACGAGATCTCGCAATACTTTTACGAGATTTCGCAATACTTTTGCGAGATCCCGCAAAACTTTTACAAGATCTCGCAATACTCTTACGAGATTTCGCAATACTTTTGCGAGATCCCGCAATACTTTTACGAGATCTCGCAATACTTTTACGAGATCTCGCAATACTTTTGCGAGATCCCTCAATAGTAAAAATATAACCGGGGATGTCTGGGGGACAGTGATTCGCCTACATGTTATGATGCTGGCGTACCATAAATAATAAATTATGAACAGTAGTTTGTGCCTTCAACTCATTGCCCAAAGGAAGACGTTACTTGGATATAACCTAACGGAATATCTTCATAAAAGCTCAAAATGACACAATATTCATATGGGTGAGTAGAACATGATGTAATAACGTAAAATCATGGGCCCAATGTAAAAAAAAAACAACCTGCGTTTTCCTTTAAGAAAAAAAAAAACAAATCAAGACACTGAAGACGATTCTCTTTATTAGTCCACCAGAGGGGGGAAAAACCATTTGACAAGTCGAATTCACATGCTGTCCAAAAATAATACCATACAGCGCTCATCATCGTCCCAAAAGTCTCAAAGCATTTTCCCCCAAACCCTCACCCCTCTTAAGCTGTATTTATACCTTCTTTGTAACATTGTGTGAATGCATGTGTGCAACTGAGTGCTATGTGGAAATCTACCTGGAAAATGTGTGTGTGTGCCGTTTGGGCATGATAGCCTGAAATGGAAAAAGATGTTATTCCCAAGATTCCCTGGCTTTTAAACTGCTTATTACTAATTATGATTTTCATTTGATTTTTAACGAAACATTTATTGAACAATGATTTCACAGAAAACAGTTAAAAAACTCAGGTCATCAGCACATTATTATTATTATTGTTATTACAATAGCAGCGTGTTATATTTTAGCACTCCTGAGTCAGAAATGATGAACAAAACACTATTAAAACCCCACAGTTGTAAAAAAAACCCTTCAAACCCTCAGTGGCTCTATGGAAGCAAAACTCCAGCCTCAACCTGGCCTTGATGTTGCACTTCCTCAGAGCCACCGCATCAAGCTGAGGTCCTTCCTGCAGTTTGTCCCTTCGTCTTAAGTAAATAGCCATTTTGGCGTCAGAGATTAAATAATTTAAAATTCTGGATTTGAAAGCAGTGGCTCGGCTGTGACGTACACCATTGATAAAAACGGAATGGGTAAAAACAAAACTAAAAAGGCTAAAAACATTCATAAAAAAATTTTAAAAACCAGTCAGTTGTACACCATCCATATAAACGTGAAACACGCTCTCAGGCAATCTGCAAAAAGGACACTCGTTTAAAACCTCAGGACTGATGACTGATAAAAACGAGTTTGAAGTGTGAAGTATCCTCCACTGAAGGTCACCAGTCCGTATTTTTTGATCGGAGGCTTGTAAAGAGTCCTCCACTGAGGTTTTTGTCCTCCGAATTTGTCCGCCCAGACGCTTATTGCTCTGTTGTGGAGAATTCTCTTGTTTAGAACGGTTTTTTGGGTCCGTCTTGCACAGATCCATCTTTGTCATCACATTTTGTAGCATCGGGCCGCTGTCCTCCTCAAAGATCCATATAAACGTCTGGGAACGGGTCACTCGTGTCAGGCGCGCGCTTTCCGGTGACTAAAACTGTAGGAGTCATGTTACTAATTATTGAAATAGAGGCCATTTAACTGAGCCACAAAAAGGACTCAAATATCATTACTTCTGCAAGATTACCCGTTTTTAAGAAGTGATTTCAACTGTAAGATTGATTTAGATGGAAATCATTTAGAGCCACATTTGCACTTGAGGAGGATAAAGATCTAAACATGGTTCAACAAGGAAGTTTGGTTTTAGGAAGTGTATTCATAGCTAGATTTAGACCTAAGAGCTCAAACTGGCACTTTAATGCTGTTGTCTTAAATGACGGTCGTTTTAAAAAAAGGTTTTTCATGTTTTTGGGAACAATGGAGAACCATAAAGTCTCAGTTTATGTTGGGATGTTAGTGTTAGTAAAATTAACATCCAGCTGTTTTGTAATCAACACACACAATGATACAGGAGAAATGGTCTAATCTATTGAAGAATTAGAAGCTGATATCGTGGATCTTTAGAGTTTTTTGGAGTCGGCAGGAAATCAAGGCCATTTTTTGGCCCTCAAATGAAAAAACAACAAAAACTTGACAGTCTAGGCGCAGACCTGCACTGTGAGGTTCTCCTCTGCTGTCAGAACCAGAAGTTTATTTGAAGCCTTTCAAAGTAAAAGTGAAGTAAAATATAAGCTAGTATATTGGGAATATTTTACATTCCGTCTTCATTTCCTTGATCTCCATAATATAATTGTTTTTGTCTATTAATGTGTTTAATGATTTATAATTTGTTTGCAATTCAACTTAAGTTTAAAAAACGCAAGAAAATGTCAAAATAACAATAATGTGTGTTTGCCAGTATTCTATATTCTATATTCTTTATTCTTTTAGTATTGTTTGTGCTGTTGGACCACATAGATTTACCAATGGAGGCTGGGATTTTATATTAACTAAGCTTTGGGTTCTCAGTGAATTACTGAATACCTCGATCATAACCACAATAGACAATAACGTCACACGGGAAAAAAGCTAAATCTAGATGAGTCATTCTTTCTTAAAATAAGTGCATTTGTTCTTGAATTGAGAAGATAAGAGACGTTTTGCCAATGGAACGAGACAATTTACATTTAAAATAAGAAAACACAAATGCATAGCTTTATTTCAAGTGCATTTTATCTAAATATCTTATTTTAAGAGTAAAAATACTCATTCCATTGGCAAACTATCTAACTTACCTACTCAAATTAATGGTAAATACACCTAGTTTATGACATTTTTACTTATTTCTAGATCGGTTTTCTAGTGCAGTTTACTTTTTCACGACACCTGAGAAAACAGTAGACATGAAACCAACTTTCAAATGTCTTTTATTTAATTTATGGTGAAAAAAAGCAGATTTCCCAGCATGACGCAGCGTTTAACTTTAGGTGAAGCTCCAGCAGGAGAAACATCCGTCTGTAAGAGACAGATCATGTTGGAATAAGTGAAAGAAAATCAACCAAAAATTATAAGAAAACATGATTTTCTTGGTCTTTAAGTGGTGAGACGGCAGATCTAAGTGAGCTCTCACCTCGCAAAAAGAAATCTTCTAATCTGGCAGCTCATATAAACTACTCCTGAATCCTTCGATTAAAACGTTTGGATCAATCTTCCGGTGCTGACAGTGAGGGAGATCCCACTGTGCAGGTCTGCAGATGCCTCTCAATGTAACGCCTCTCAACTCATTCAATGTGTTCGTTCAGAAGATGAAGTTGACCGAAGCAACTGATCTGCAGAAAAGAGCTGTGGATGTTTTTTTAAGCTGTATGTCAGTGAGTTTAAAGACGACTCGCCGATAACTTAAGAACTGGCCAGAACTCCAGAGCCTCCATGATCCTCTCCTTCTCAGACTTATGCTCTCCTCCTCCTCCTATCAGTCTAGGTTGGCCTCTATGGATTAGCGGGTGGTCCGCCCTCTCTATGTCCAGATGATGGACCAATCAGAGCTCTGGGAGAGGGTCGAGGTCAGGGTATCTAACCCTGTTCTATAACCAGAACTGCTGCAGTGAGCGACAGACCTAGGGCTGATTGCTGAGCTGAGACTTTCTGAGGGCCGCTAATTCTGTATAAAACACTGATGAAGCATTGAAGGAACAGAACATAGAAAGGTAAAGACCTTTGACCTGTCTTCTGTTTGGCCTGCAGCTGCTGGGCCAAGTTCAGATGTGCAGAAGAAGAACCTGTCTGCGTTCTGCAGCGACATGCTGGACGAGTATCTGGAGTCTGAGGGGAAGCTGATCGACGAGCGAGCCTCCACCTTCTCCCAGCTGCCAGTGGAGGCACCGCCCTTCCAGCTCCAACTCAGCGGCGCCAGCTACGTCCGGACCCTGGATCACGTCCTGAAGAAGGCCACAGCTGGCACCCCCGCCTCAGACATCATATCTGGGTTCATCCCCCCATCCAAGAGGTCCAGACTGAAGAAGATCCCGAACTGCAGGAAGACGGCCAGGAAGCGGAGACGTCCCAGATGGACTAGATTCAGAGCATCTCCTGCAACTCCTCAGCGGCCAGCAGCTGGACCAGTCCAGGATTCTGTTCAGACACCTGGTGGCCCGGCTCAGCCCACAGAACCACAGAACCCACCCACTCCTAAAAAGAGGAGGCTTAAACCCAGAACCTCGTCTCGGACCCTGGGAGCTCCAGGGTCTACGCACGTGTCTGAGGACATGGCTCCGCTGGAGTCCGACTCTGAGCTGAGGACAGACTCTGGGCCAAACCAACTGTCTGATCGGACCGGGGAACCCGGTGGGAAAGAGAAAAGGGCCTCTGGGACCCGGGCCCTAGCCAGGCTGAAGGAGCTGGAGGACGGCGTGGCTTGGGAGGGCTGCTTCCAGACCAGCATCACAGAGGAGAGGGCCACAATCGCCCTGATGTCCCTCTTCACTCAGACTGTGAGTTCTTCATTCACTGCAGACCGGATCAGAACCATCCTGCCCTTAGCTAGGAAGGTAAGTCAACCCTGAACAGTGGAGTCAGGAATTACATCTCATTTATAAAGCGTCAATCAAAGCCGTTCAAGGCTACGTTTCCAAGAGAAACAGGTCTGAACACGATTCTTTCAGAAAGGGTCTATCTGGTTGTGCCCCTACACCCTGACACATAATGATAATTAAACTTTATGGAGCTGGAACAGGGAAAGGAGCAGCTGGTACAGGGAAGGGACCTGTTGGGACTAGAAGGGACCAGTTGGGACCAGAAGGGACCACTTGGAACAGGGAAGGGACCAGCTGGGACCAGAAAGGACCAGCTTGAACAGGGAAGGGACCAGTTGGGACCTGAAGGGACCAGCTTGAACAGGGAAGGGACCAGTTGGGACCTGAAGGGACCAGTTGGAACATGGAAGGGACCAGCTTGAACAGGGAAGGGACCAGCTGGAACAGGTAAAGGGACCAATTGGAACCAGAAGGGACCAGTTGGAACCAGCGGGGGACTAGCTAAGACCCTGCTGGTCCCTTCTGGTTCTGGACCCTGCTGGTCCTTTCTGGTCCAGTAGGAACCCGAAGGGGCCAGCTTGGAACGACTCTCTGCTCCCTCCTCACCGTTTTCTCCTCCCCCGTTCTCTGTTTTCTCCTCCTCCCTCACTGTTTTCTGCTCCTCCCTCATTGTTTTCTCCTCCTCCCTCACTGTTTTCTGCTCCTCCCTCACTGTTTTCTGCTCCCCCCTCATGTGTTTTCTGCTCCCCCTTCATGTGTTTTCTGCTCCCCCACAGGGTTTCGTGAGAGAAGACCCCACGGCTCCCATCCGGCTGAAGCAGAGGCCGGCTCTGCAGTGCCTGAATGAGTTCTGCAGGCTGGGCTGCGTCTGCCTCAGTCTGTCTCACTGCTTCAGAGCCAGCCACTGCGGCCGCCCCGCCTGCATGCTGGGCTGCAGCTGCCTCAAGCAGAAGGTGGTAATCCTCAGGAACATGGACAGCTCTGCGTCTGAGTCCGCCTCCTCGCCTTCTAAAACCAAGAAGAAGAAGAAGAGCAAGAGGGTGATAATGAAGATGGCGTACGGTAGGTCTTTAACTCCTGCATCAGATCAGAATGTGGAGGCATCAGTTTTCAATAGAACCTTCTGACCTGCAGTCCTGAAGGAGGCCGACACGGCTGCTAGCCCTGCGGAGCAGATCCGGACCCTGTGGAGGAGGAATGCCCACGGCCCCGATTCAGAGCCCGTCCACATGCCTGATGTGGCCCCCCTCCTGCGTCCAGTTGTAACTACCCCCCAGCATAGATACCTGCATGCTGCTAATGAATCCCTGGGCTGACCTGAACGCTGTGATGCTGTTTGCAGGTGAGAAGGAAGCGTCCCAGCAGCTGTGCCAGAGTCCGAGGCTTCTTGGGAAGGAAGCAGAAGGTATGGATGCTGGTAGCTCACACCAGGTTCACAACATGAACCGACGCAATGCAGTGCTCAGCTCTCAGACCATCCCGACCGTCATTAGCTTTAGCCGAGTCTCTGGTCCCACTGATCTGGACCGGCCCCTTAAGAAGGGGGAGGTTGTCTTTCTCCCTCCTCCTGATCTGCCCTTAGAACATCCTGGTGGTTCCATGGATCATAGCAAACGGAGCAACTATTGATTGCTGATTCCCATCCAACCAGATGGCTTATCATCAGTTTATTCGTGCTATGCTTTATCTGAACCGCTCTCATTAGTATTCTCTATAGCCCCATTTCCACTACCCTCTATAAACCGATCAGTGCCGAGTTTGGTTCCTTATGACCGTTTCCACGCCACACTAGCACGGTTCCTCGCCTCCTAGTGGCGATCTCCGGTACTACTGCTCTCTAGAGGCAAACATGGCGGCACCCGCAACATTCAGTAAGTTTGCGGAGATTCAGGCGAAGAAGGCAGCCTTTGATTTACTTGACAGAGTCGGCTTTTGGGAAGTGGATACAACAGACGATAGTCTAATCAGGGCTTCCAGACGCAGGAAACAACGACAGACATTAAGGTTCATCACATTGCAAAGCAGAAACATCACAGGAAATCGTGTGGCACCGTAGGGAAGTTAGGATTTTTATGAATGTCTGAAATGTCCTGATTACGGAGGCTGACCGTAAGAAGATGATGCGGTCTGCTCATACGCTCTTTGTTATCTTAGAACCGAGCCAGAACTGAACCACGCCGAGCCTTGCTGATGAACTAGTACCATGTTAGCGCGGTTCGGTTGTGTCTGGTTCATTCCAGGTCAGTTGTGCGTACCATTTACACTCAACAGTTATCTCAGTTACCGTGCTCGGACCGATCTCAGCACAGTTTTAGTAGGGTAGTGGAAATAGAAATGGGTTTATAGTGTTCCGGCTTGAAACCACCCAGTGTGACCAGATTAAAACTATTCTGCAAAGAGAAGAGAGCACAGTTCCTCCACAGAAACACCCAGGAGGTGATCTAGATCTAACCAGTGAAGATTGTTCTCCATCTCTGTCTGCGCTCCACAGACTTTTTTTTTAAAGCACCTCCATGTTCTGATTTAGACAAACTTTTACTCCATTATTACTTTTATTGCTGTGAAGCTCTTTATGATTTCTATCTGTGAAAGGTGCAATAAAACTGTAAACTACCCGGTTACCAGAATGTTCTTAGACACAGACAGATGTGACCCCTGCAGCTGGCAGGTGAGATTAAATGATTTATGTCTACTAGTAAAACAGCAACACACAGAGACCAGGGTTGATGGTTCTGGAGTGTCTAACCTGCCGTTGACTTCATCCAACAGGAGGGATCCAGGAAGCTGACATTAACCAGGCATGAAGCTCCTAAACTCCCCAGACATGGACAGCGGAGCAGCACTGACGTGGACCCCCCCAGACCCTGTTCTGGTAGGTTCTGATTTCCAGCAGCCAGCTCTGCTTTCAGGTTCTGAGCCAAACGGAGGGTTTTCTGTTTCCTCGGCTGCAGACGCAGACCCAGCGCCTGGCTCTGACCCCCCCAGCCCGTCGGAGGAGCGGCACCCCAAACCCTCGAAGCGTCTCCTCATAGTGGCTGACTGCAAGTGGGGGGGCGACTCTGAGCGCAGCTACGTGTTGAAGAAGCTGTGTGAGGCCATGGCTCTGGACCACCTGGACAGACCTTTCTGGATCAGAAAGTACCTCATCACTCCAGTCGATCAGACAGTGGATGACAGCAGTGGGAACCGGTGCATCCAGTACAGAGTCCAGATCTCCACCCCCTTAGTGAAGGAACAAGCTCCGCCCACAGGAAATCCAGGCTCACATGGAGGAGAGCAGGCAGTCAGAGCAGCAGCTGAACATGGACAGGAGGGCAGCGATGGGAGCACTGGTTCTGATCCGGTATGGTTCTGTTAGTTTTATCGTCTAAAGCAGAGATGTCAGCGTCAAACACCCAGGGCCAAAAAAACGATCTGCTTCAAGCTGAGGGCTCGACTGGTTAAATGTTTATTAAAACATATTGAAATGAACATAGCCTATTGAACCAAGACCTAACACATTTTTTAATCATTTTAACTGATTTTTAAATTTTATTTCAGTTTAGTATGGGAAAAAAGTCTGAATTCCGACTTTAATCTCAGAATTCAAACATTTTTTCTCAGAATTCTGAGAAATAACAAACATGTTAGCATCAAGCCATAGCCATGTCTGTTTTAGAGACTAGCTCTCTTGTTTTAATGACCTTCTGCTCCTCTATTAATGAGGGGACCTCTCGGTTGTAAAAAGTTGCCTAATTCCGTCATAATTCCGTGTCACTGGCCCTCTCAAACAACTCACATCTTTGTAAGGGAAGCTGAGTGCTCCCACATCTCTTCCTTCATGGTGCCCATCTACATTAAGATCCAAAATTCTGAGATTAAAGTCAGAATTCTCACTTTTTCCCCAAACTAAATTGAAATAAAATTTTAAAATCAGTAAACTTTTTTTTTTCCAGTGGCCCTAATCCTCTTCCGTACTAATAAGACAAAATAACACAGAAATAATAAAGATAAGTCTGTGAATCTCTCCTGATTCCAGTGAACAGAGATCTAGATCTATCATTGATAGACAGGCTATGAACATGCGCGAAAACAATACTTTGTTTTTCTTATTATTCTTTTGTCTGTTTCCGGCTGGGGGTTCCTTTGAATATTTTGTGTTTGCGTACATATTGCATATTCTAAAATTAAACAGTTTTTGGAACTGTGACTGCTCTGAACATGTCTGGTGATGATATCACACAATCGAGAGAATGGAAAACGTATCAATTTCTTCCAGAAAAGTCTTCAATATTTTCTATACGATGTAGTTTAGCATTCTTTAAGGATTTAAGTATATAACTCAGTATTTTCATTACCCTTTTTACGTAGTTTTTCTGTCATCCGGATCTCATTCTTCTGTTGGCGCTTGTGCAGGACGGATCAGGTAGTGACAGCTCTGTCAGACTGTTTATCGTTGTTTTATTGAAGTGGATGCTAACTGTGAGCTAGCTCTCTGTTTTTAGTCTAATCCACCAATCAAAGCTGGGAAAGACGTTGTTCTGCTAGCAGAGGTAGTGAGGCGCCGATTAGGAATTAACAGCAGCGCCCTCTGGTGGATGAGTTGGTTCAGTTTTCTTTGTAAGAAGATTTGGGGTGAAGCTTTGACCTGACCTACTAGTCGGTAAAATGCTCGGTTTGGTTTTCCTTTTTCCTCCATCTGACTCCACATTTTTCTTCTTTCAGGACAAGAAATCAGGATTTCCCCTGAAGAATGAGGAGCCTCCTGCAGACAGGAATACTAATCAGACTTTGTCTGAGACTGTGGAGGACTGGCAGCGGGAGGTGACGGGGGAGGAGGAGATCCCAATGGAAGAGGAAGAGGGACCCATGGAAGATTGGCAGGAGGAAATCACGGAAGAGGAATTACTGGAGGATGCAGGAGACTGCAGACGTTCCCCGATTAGAGAGGAGCTAAGAACTGAAGGCACAGCAGAATTAAACCAAGTAAAGGAGGTGGAATCAGCGGTGCCTTTACTGACCAGAGTTCCTCCCAATGGCTTCCTGTCGGCCAAAAAGAAACAGCCAGGAGGATCAGATGAAGTGATACAGGTAGATACCCAGATAACAATATCGTTCATGGGGTTCATCTAGAAACAATTAGACAACTAGAAACCCAACCTGGCCCCAAACCAGAGAGGCGCTGTTGTGAAAGCATCTTTGACCTTTAAACCTTCTGCTCTCTTGCAGGTGAACGGGAAGCCGTACCCTTTTGCAAAGATCCAGCTGGGCAGGATGGGGGCGCTCCATCCAGCCAATCGGCTGGCAGCTTATCTAACGGGTCGGGTCAGGTCTCAGACGCAGCGACAACCTTCATCACTGTCCTGCAGACCTCAGAGTACCCCCTCAGTGACCTGTTCAGCTGTCTGTGCGCCACCTGCTCCCACAGCCAGGATCCAAACGCAGCCCACCGCGAGCAGCCCCTCTGCTGGTGAGCACACAGGGTTAGCTTCAGGTTCCCACAGAAAACCACAGAATTTCTTATAACCATGAGAAGTGGTTTAAAATATAAAAGTATGTTTGTTAAAACTCTCTCTGTCAGACATTCTGTCATCGGAATTAATTCCTGCTTTTTTTTGTGGTTTTCCTGCATTAGAAATGACAGATGTAGGAAAGTTTTCATTTATTTATATTAAAAATAGCGAATTATGGTCAGCATCAAACTGTTTAACTGAACCTAAAAACATGTTCAGGAAATAAACAGTGAATTTAGAAAAGTTCAACCAAGTTGGAATCCAGATATTATGGTGCATTTAGGTACATCTAGTAAACTGGGGCGCCAGAGCATCAAAACATCACAAACAGCAGCAGCTTATATCAAATGCTTTGTTTTTCATCCATCCATCCAACCATCATCCATCTATGATCCATCCATCATGCAACATTGATCCATCCATCATGCAACATTGATCCATCCATCATGCAACATTGATCCATCCAACCATCCAACATCAGTCCATGCAACCATCCAACATTCATCCAACCATCCATCCAACATCCATCCATCCAACCATCCAACATCTATCGATCCAACCATCCATCCATCCAACCATCCATCATCCATCCATCCAACATCCAACGATTCATCCATCCAACCATCCATCATCCATCCATCCAACATCCAACGATTCATCCATCCAACCATCCATCATCCATCCATCCAACATCCATTGATTCATCCATCCAACATCCAACGATTCATCCATCCAACCATCCATCATCCATCCATCCAACATCCATTGATTCATCCATCCAACATCCAACGATTCATCCATCCAACCATCCATCATCCATCCAACCATCATCCATCTATGATCCATCCATCATGCAACATTGATCCATCCAACCATCCAACATCCATCCATGCAACCATCCAACATTCATCCAACCATCCATCCAACATCCATCCATGCAACCATCCAACATTCATCCAACCATCCATCCAACATCCATCCATGCAACCATCCAACATTCATCCAACCATCCATCCAACATCCATCCATCCAACCATCCAACATTATCGATCCAACCATCCATCCATCCAACCATCCATCATCCATCCATCCAACATCCATTGATTCATCCATCCAACATCCAACAATTCATCCATCCAACCATCCATCAATTCATCCATCCAACATCCAACGATTCATCCATCCAACCATCCATCCATCCACCTGGTTTGTGAACCCCGTATCTTTCCTGAACCGTCTGTCCTCCTTTCTAGACTCTGAGCCCAAACAGCTGGTTGTTGGATCTTCAGCTTCTTCTCTGAACCCGGCTCCTCCCAAAGACCCTCAGCCGTTGTTGGTCCCGGGTCCTCCTAATGTGCTTCACTTGGTGCCTCCTCCGCCTACATGCATTCAGTTACAAGGCCCAAAAAAGGGAGCTTCAGAGCCGATCCAACCATCATCAGGGATCCGGTACTATCGTAGGCCTGATGGATCATTGGTCCAACTGATTCCCATCAACCAGCTGAGACCAGTTAATCCAGCATCGACCATTCAGGGAGGTGAGTGTCTCATTCCTCCGGGAGGAATCAGCCAAATATCATTCAGAGGAGGTTTAGTTTGCTCCGGTTCTGATCCGGCTTTATTTAGTCTAGGGTTAGGGATAGGGTTTAGATTTTGTGGAGTTTTGGATTTTGTGAGTTTTTTAGAGACTCCAGCAACATATGGGATGGAGATGTTCACCAGCATATAGGCTCTTCTTTATTCTGTTTGATGTGCACCAGCGCTAGCTGATGTTAGCTAGCGTATGAGTGACAGATCCCACAGTTCATTGATTCCCAGCCAAGCTCCTTAAGGACACTGTCCTGCAGGTTTCAGGTGTCTCCATGTTGCATCAAACCTCAATGGAATAGATGGTGAACAGGGTTCTGCAGCGGCTGATTGCACAGGAGGAGCCCTCAGTGGAATCAGGTGTGTTGGAAGACCTCAGGTTCCCTCAGGGCCAGGGCTGGGAACCTCTGAGCTAGTGGCTCTTAATGTAAAATCTAACCCATAAGCACTGAATCCTTTTTGTCTGCCCACCTGCTGGTTAGTCCATAGGTGTTGCAAAGAGTGGAATATAAGCGCATTGCTGCTAAAGAGCGGAGTCGGACACTCGGGCGTTTGTCTCCGTGCATCGATCGGCCTGACAGCCGCACATTTACAGTCAACACAAACACTTAGAGGTTGGTAGGCAACTACATGAGGATCTACATAAAAATAAAAGGAATACAAGCCATCAGTGAACGTTTTCATCTGAAATAATGACTCAGGTATGAGCAAAAAAAAGTTATCACTGTGTTGCTCCTATATAGTGAATAAGACTTGATAGGAATAAAGGTAGATGCTTGTTGATTAGTAGATCATTTAAATGTGTTGGTTTAAAGAATCTTAAAGGAATCGTACACCCAAAACATGATTAGCCTTCATTTTCTACTCACCCCCATGCTGAACAACACTCTGGAGTACTTTTTTGATATCTCAAATGCATCTGGAGATCTGGGAGGCTTCTTGCTGTCTGCTGACATTCAAATAATGGAGGTCTATGGTGCCCGAGGCAGAAAGGTCCATAAAAGTCCACAAAAAACGTGTCAATATTCCTCCATACTGCTCGTCCAATGTATTCCAAGTGTCCTGAGTGGGTAGAGTCCATAATTTACTCGAAACGAAGTAATTTAGAATGTTTTTAGAGCATAAACAGTAGTGTATAGGATTTCCTAAAAGCGCGCGCCTGCGAGTTCACGAGCCTACGGAAACCGCGGCAGACCAAACCAGACGAAAGTGCGCATTCAGCTCGGCAAAGAATACAGGTACACAGCACAGGTAAACAGCACATTTCTTCTTCTACGCTTGCATTATCGGCAGAGCAGACGCTGAATGCGCACTTTCGTCTGGTTTGGTCTGCTGCAGTTGCCGTAGGCTCGTGAACTCGCAGGCGCGCGCTTTTAGGAAATCCTATACACTACTGTTTATGCTCTAAAAACATTCTAAATGGCTTTGTTTCGAGTAAATTATGGACGCTACCCACTCAGGACACTTTGAATACATTGGACGAGCAGTATGGAGGAATATTGACATGTTTTTTGTGGACTTTTATGGACCTTTCTGCCTCGGGCACCATAGACCTCCATTATTTGAATGTCAGCAGACAGCAAGAAGCCTCCCAGATCTCCAGAGACATTTGAGATATCAAAAAAGTACTCCAGAGTGTTGTTCAGCATGGGGGTGAGTAGAAAATGAAGGCTAATCATGTTTTGGGTGTACTATTCCTTTAATTGCTGTTTTTCTTTTCCAGTTTTGCTTTAACAGCTTAATGTACCATAATAAAAATGTGTTATTAATTAAAATGCACTTTATTATTTTAGCTCTATTGCAATGTTTTTTTTTTTCTTAAAGAAAATTAACACACAGGCACCAGCTCAGCAGACATTTTAATGTCGACCTGGCTCTAAGAAATCATCCTGAATAAAATGGCAGTGCTGGATTTATAGAAAAATGGCTGAAAACATTACTTCCACTTTACTTCTCAGCTTTCCTGAGATTACAGCATAGATCCAGACTGGTTTGACCTTTTCAACAGGCCCAGTGATGTGAACCTGATTATGTCCTTCAGACGGAGTTCTTACGCCTTTCCTAAACCCTGACCCGTCTGTCCTCCTTTCTAGACTCTGAGCCCAAACAGCTGGTTGTTGGACCTTCAGCTCCTTCTCTGAACCCGGCTCCTCCCAAAGACCCTCGGCCGTTGTTGGTTCCGGGTCCTCCTAATGTGCTTCACTTGCTGGCTCCTCCGCCTCCATGCATTCGGTTACCAGGCCCAAAGGTGGTTCCAGAGCCGGCCCAGCCGTCATCAGGGATCCGGTACTATCGTATGCCTGATGGATCATTGGTCCAACTGATTCCCATCAACAGATCAACCATTCAGGGAGGTGAGTTTTGGAATCAGCCGAATATTAGTTTGTTCCGGTTCTGACCAGGCCCGCTTTAGTCCATTTGATATTCAAGTCAGAATCTCTAAATCAGAGGAAAGATGTAGTAGTCTAAAATTCAGCAGGTAAAAGAACCATTAAATTCAGTTTATTTCGATAACGCCAATTCACAACCCATGTCAAGTCAAGGCACTTTCCAGTTCACCAGATTATCCAGTCAGATTGATTCAAAGTTTTCTATCTAAGGAAAACCAGCTGATTGCATCGAGTTATTGACTCTTCAGCAATCTCTCACACTAAGCATGCTTGTAGCGATAGTGGAGAGGAAAAACTCCCTTTGAACAGGAAGAAACTTCCAGCAGAACCAGGCTCAGCGGCCATCTGCTGAGGCCGACTGGGGTTCAAGGAGACAGATGCAGACATAGAAATAGAAGCATAGATACAAAAGACAACTGTCAACCAGCTCCAAAGGCGGCCCCACCAAACTAATAGATTCTGCAGAGTGGGAGAATAGAGATAGAATGAAGCACAATGATGAAATGGGGGTCCCTATGTCCTCCAGCAGACTAAGCCTATAGCAGCATAACTATAGAGATAGCTCAGGATAACCTGAGCCACTCTAACTATAAGCTTTATCAAAAAGGAAAGTTTTAAGCCTAGCCTTAAAAGAAGACAGGGTGTCTGCCTCATGGACTAAAACTGGTAGTTGGTTCCACAGGAGAGGAGCCTGATTACTAAAAGATCTGCCTCCCTTTCTACTTTTAGAAACTCTAGGGACCACTAGTAAACCCGGCCCCCCGGTTCTGTTGGCCAGGGGCCCCCTGGTTCTGTTGCCTCTGAACCCAAACATAGAAACAGGGTATCAGATCAATTCTAAACATTTGCTGTGGATAAAGGAAAACAGAACCAGGCTGTTAACCTATATTATTTTAGCACAGCTGGTAGAACTCAGAGTTTAATCAGATTTTCGATTCCTCCTCCTCTTCCTCAGTCCGCCCTGCTTCCTGTCTTCAGCTGCCTCCTGGATCCATACTGAATCGTCCTCCTTTGACTGCCCTATCCTCCTCTTCATCCTCATCATCCTCTGTACTCTTGCCTTCACCGTCCTTTGAACCCTCATCTTCCTCAGTGTCCCCCCAGCCCGCCCCATCTGTTTCTTGGTCTCAGCAGAGCTCCTTTCCTACTAAAGTCGTCCCGGCCAACCGTCTCCAGGACCCCATCATTCTCCAGCTCCCTTTCCTGCCCCCCACTAAACCAGTGGCTCCTGAAGGTGGCCTCCTACAGACCCAGGGCCAGACCCCTCGAGTTGTCCCAGTGCAGTCCCCGGTGTATCAGCAGGCTGACATGGTGGACCGATCAGACATGGTAGCTGAGGACATGACCGTCCAAAAGCAAGGTGTTTCAGACCAGCTGAGCATCCATACACCTGCCGAGTGCGCTCGTACCCGGGGGGACCCACACCCCCCCCCACCAAGGCCCATGCCTGATGGCTACAGCTCTGAGCAGGACTGTGTGTCTGACCCAGAAGACTTGGACATTGTGTGTGTCGAACAGATGGAAGTGGTGGATCTCTTGTCCAGCAGCGAGACGGAAAACTCTTCAGACTTCGGAGACTCTGAGGCTGAAGACGAGAGGGGGCCGGCTGCAGATAAACAGGTAAAACCAGAACTTCTTGTCTAGAATATCGTTTAGATATGACCCAGGAGGAACCAGTTAGTTCAGAATCACTGATCACGAGATTTCAGTAAAGAATTACAATAGTCCAGCCTTGAAGTAACAAATGCATGGACTAGTTTCTCAGCATCACCCCTGGACAGGGGATTTCTGCTTTTTGCAATATTCCGCAGATGAAAGAAGGAAATTCTAGAAACCTCTTTGATATGGGATTTAAATGACAGGTCCTGATCAAAAATAACACCAAGATTTTTTACTTTATTATCTGAAATCAGTTTAATCCCATCCAAATGAAGTGACTGACTAATCAGCTTCTTTTTCAAAGACTCTGTTCCAAAGACTATAACTTCTGTTTTGTCTGCATTCAGGAGCAGAAAGTTAAGAGTCATCCAGGTTTTTATGTCTTCAAGACATGCCTGTAATCTATGTAATGGGTTAGCTTCATCTGGATTTATAGACAGATATAGCTGGGTATCATCAGCATAACAGTAAAATTTATCCCATGCTGTCTAATAACTCTACCGATTGGAAGCATATATATAGTAAAGAGAATTGGTCCTAGCACTGATCCCTGTGGTACTCCACAGGTAACCCTGGAGCATGAGGAAGATTTATCATCAATGTGAACAAACTGAAATCAATCAGATAGATAAGATTTAAACCAGTCTAGTTCTGTTCCTTTAATTCCAACAAAATATTCAAGTCTTTCTAAAAGAATATTATGGTCAACTGTATCAAATGCAGCACTAAGATCCAACAGGACGAGCACAGATACAAGTCCATTATCTGAGGCCATGAGAATATCATTAGTGACTTTCACCAGAGCTGTTTCAGTGCTATGATGAGCTCTAGAGCCAGACTGAAACTCTTCAAAAGTTCATTATGGTCCGAGTGATCGCACACTTGTTTGCTAACTACTTTCTCAAGAATTTTAGATCAGAATGGAAGATTGGATATAGGTCTATAATTGACCAAGTCATCTGGGTTTCTTAAGTAAAGGTTTAATTACAGCAACCTTAAAAATTAAGAGCAGTTCTAAAGAATCCCAGCTCAGGGGAATGTCGCGAACAGACTCTGCAGGTATTCAAGGTTGCAGGAGGTAGATGACGTGGAAACCTGTTCCCAGAACAGCCGTTTGTGTTTATTGCCTGCAGTGCATGAAGCTGGTCCAGCAGCCAGGGAGCGTTGATGCAGACCTGAACAAGGAGAAGAACTCCCTGCAGAAGAGTGAGCAGGAAGACCAGCCCATTCCTGGTCCATCAGAAGGTTTGAATGCTCACATTCTCTAAGACAGAAATCAGATTGTGGGTTTCAGAATGAACAGGGATCTGATGGAAAGAGAAGCTTCTTATCCCATCCAGATAAGAGGCGCGGTATAAGTTTTAGGGAAAATATCATAGCAGGAAATAAAGAAAGGCTTGTTGGCCGTGACACAGAGTCAGGGTTTGCTCCCCCTTTGGGCCCAAACACCCAGAAACGAGTCAGCTCTAATCTAATTGCTGCATGTAGACTGAAGGAGGGAGACGGTTGGATGGTCGTAAAGGGGAGCTGTGATCATAACCTGCAGCTTCTGATTCTGCAGCTCAGTGTTTCCATCTGCTTGGATCTGATGCTATCAGCTCCGGCTGCAAGGAACAGATCAGGTTCTGGTCACCTGGTTCATGAGTTCAAAGAGAGAGCTGAATGTTAGAAATGAAACTTACAGATTCTGCAGAGTGGAAGAATAAAAATGGAATGAAGCATAATGATGAAATAGGGGTCCCAATGTCCTCCGGAAGTCTAAGCCTATAGCAGCATAACTATAGAAAAGTATCTCACTACAGAACCCGGCTGAAAGTCTTCTTGGTCCGTTTGGTTTTGGAGTATTGCTTAATTCTGATCACTGTAATACTGTGAGGTTTACAGACATGAAAGATGAGCGCTCCTCTGTTCACAGCAATAAATTCATTTCAGAGAGATCAGGGTCAGACTCTTCGGATGCAGCGTGATGAGCTCCAGTCTACCTTGTCGGATATAATTTTTTTTTGCTGGAGTTTATTGTTTGGTTGTGCTTTTAGATTCTTATCACTCAGTGGTTTTTATGACCTTATACCACGGGTCACCAACGCGGTGCCCGCGGGCACCAAGAGGCCCTCAAGGACCACATGGGGTGCCCTCTTCGTCTTCTGAAAACAGAACAACTCACTCAGTGGGTTAAGTTAAAGTTTTTTTTTAATCTGTTGCTCTTCTTTTTAATCATTTATGTATTATTTCATTATGTTAACTATTTCATCATATTTCAGTGGTTTCAAAATGACATTAAAAAGAAAATTAGAAATGAATAAAAGAATAAAATAAGAATAAAAATTAGTTTTTATGGATGAGATTCACTGTAGGTGAACACTGATCCCTCCAGTTCATAGGTCAGTATTGGTAGCCCTTCCTATGACTCGGTAGCCATGAAGTAGCCCTCAGCCTTAAAAAGCTTGGTGACCCCTGCCTTATACTATCTTCTTTATTTTGCATAACTTGTTTCTGTAGTTTATCTCTGTGTCCGTCTCCTTGAACCCTATTCGGCCTCGTCAGATGGCCGCTCACACTGAGCCTGCTTCTGCTGGAGGTTTCTTCCTGTTAAAAGGGAGTTTTTCCTCTCCACTGTCGCTACAAGCATGCTTAGTGTGAGGGATTGCTGAAGAGTCAATGAGTCGATGCAATCAACTGGTTTTCCTTAGAAAACTTTGAATCAATCTGACTGGATGATCTGGTTGAACTGTAAAGTGCCTTGAGTTGACATGTGTTGTCAGCACCAAGTCCTGTCGGTGTATGACAGCTAGGCCACCACCACGACCAGTACTGCGGGCTCTCTCCAGGTAGCTGTAACCGGGGGGACAAACTTCAAAGGGCTAGATGGACTCCTGGCTGGAGCCATGTTTCTGTGTGACACATGAAGTCTTGTTCAGTCTTGGGTTGTTTTATGTGATGCTCAAAGAGGGTCACTGTTTTTTTTTCTGTTTTCCGTCCTCCTGAGCTTTTTTTTTCCTTTATGTTTCATTGATTGTTTCAGTCCAGTCTGTCCCACCTGTTCTACACTGCTACTAACTCCATCCTATCCACTGCTAACGCCATCCTGTCCGCTACTAACGCCATCCTGTCCGCTGCTAACGCCATCCTGTCCGCTGCTAACGCCATCCTGTCCGCTGCTAACGCCATCCTATCCAATGCTAACTCCATCCTGTCCGCTACTAACGCCATCCTGTCCGCTGCTAACGCCATCCTGTCCGCTGCTAACGCCATCCTGCCCGCTGCTAACGCCATCCTGTCCACTGCTAACGCCATCCTTTCCGATGCTAATGCCAGTTTCTCCACCGCTAACACCATCCTATGTAAAAACCAGCCTGTCCGATGCTCATGCCAGCCTCTCCACTGCTAACGCCTGCCTGTGTAAAAGCCAGCCTGTCCAATGCTAATGCCAGCCTCTCCACTGCGAACACCATCCTGTGTAAAAATCAGCCTGTCCAGTGCTAATGCCAGCCTCTCCACTGCTAACACCATCCTGTGTAAAAAACCAGCCTGTCCGATGCCAACGCCAGCCTGTCCGCTGCTAACGCCTGCTTGTGTAAAAGCCGGCCCTTTCCGATGCCAACGCCAGCTTCTCCACTGCTAACACCATCCTGTGTAAAAACCAGCCTGTCCAATGCTAATGCCAGCCTCTCCACTGCTAACACCATCCTGTGTAAAAAACCAGCCTGTCCGATGCCAACGCCAGCCTGTCCGCTGCTAACGCCTGCTTGTGTAAAAGCCGGCCCTTTCCGATGCGAATGCCAGCTTCTCCACTGCTAACACCATCCTATGTAAAAACCAGCCTGTCCGATGCTAATGCCAGCCTCTCCACTGCTAACGCCTGCCAGTGTAAAAGCCAGCCTGTCCAATGCTAATGCCAGCCTCTCCACTGCGAACACCATCCTGTGTAAAAACCAGCCTGTCCAATGCTAATGCCAGCCTGTCCACTGCTAACACCATCCTGTGTAAAAGCCAGCCTGTCCACTGCTAACACCATCCTCTGTAAAAGCCAGCCTGTCCAATGCTAATGCCAGCCTGTCCACTGCTAACACCATCCTGTGTAAAAACCAGCCTGTCCAATGCTAATGCCAGCCTGTCCACTGCTAACACCAACCTGTGTAAAAACCAGCCTGTTCAATGCTAATGCCAGCTTGTCCACTGCTAACGCCAGCCTGTGTAAAAACCAGCCTGTCCAATGCTAATGCCAGCCTGTCCACTGCTAACACTATCCTGTGTAAAAACCAGCCTGTGCAACGCTAATGCCAGCCTGTCCACTGCTAACACCATCCCGTGTAAAAACCAGTCTGTCCAATGCTAATGCCAGCTTGTCCACTGCTAACGCCAGCCTGTGTAAAAACCAGCCTGTCCGATGCTAATGCCAGCCTGTCCACTGCTAACACCATCCTTTGTCAAAAGCCAGCCTGGTCAATGCTAACACCATCCTGTGTAAAAGCCAGCCTGTCCAATGCTAATGCCAGCCTGTCCACTGCTAACACCATCCTGTGTAAAAGCCAGCCTGTCCAATGCTAATGCCAGCCTGTCCACTGCTAACGCCAGCCTGTGTAAAAGCCAGCCTGTCCAATGCTAATGCCAGCCTGTCCACTGCTAACACCATCCTCTGTAAAAGCTAGCCTGTCCAATGCTAATGCCAGCCTGTCCACTGCTAACACCATCCTCTGTAAAAGCCAGCCTGTCCAATGCTAATGCCAGCCTGTCCACTGCTAACACCATCCTGTGTAAAAACCAGCCTGTCCACTGCTAATGCCTGCCTGTTTAAAAGCCAGCCTGTCAGATGCTAACGAATTTCTGGTTAATGCTTATTTTGCTTTTCAGGTTGAAGTTTTTCCGATGTATACATTAGGATGAAAAGTGTTTCTCCCCCCCTTATTATTATTTTCCAGATGGCATCTTTATGATCCCCACCAGTTATGGGAGAATCCTCTGTGGACTGACGAGAGAACAGCTGGGCGATGTCAAAGGTGTGTCCGATTATATCTGGCATAAAGGGAACAGCAGGTTTCAGGAAGGGATCATCAAAACGGCAGTAGAAAGGGGGATAGTATGATGGTCTGCAGATTTTTAGCTGCTGCTGGACCTGGGAGACTTGCTGTGATACATGGAGCCATGATTTCTGCCATCTACCAAAGAGGAACGTCCAACCATCTGCCTGTGATCAAATCTGGTTCTTTCTCTAACCTCTGTGATTCACTATGGGTGAGACCAGCCAAGTAAGCTGTCCCTGACTGACAGGTCGACTGTCCGTAAGCTCCTCCTACAGTCATTCTCACCCTCTTTCTGTGGGGAACTATATCACGCCCCCTCAGCTTCCCGGGCTACAGCTAGCCAGCTGTTCAATTGTTCACAAACAACTAAAGGACATCTGTGCCGATCATAGTGGTACAAGCTTTGGCTTGGACTGGCTGAGTAGATTTACACGCATGACTGCGAGCTGCCTTTACCTGGCTGCTTTACTGCAAAAAGATGAAATCACAAGTAGTTTTTAGTGAGACATTTTGCCAATGGAACAAACAATTTACATTTAAAAGGAGAAGAAAACTCAAGTGCATGTTATCCAATTTTAGGAGTAAAAAGTACTAATTTTAATTGACAAATCATCTTATTGACCTGCGCAAATTAAAGTTAAAAAAACAGAATCAGAAATACTTTAATGATCCCTGGGGGAAATTATCTACGTTACACGCTCCAGGTATACAAACGACATATTGCACACATTCATCTAAAGAAATAAAATACTAGACTAAGAAATATAACTTTCCACACTAAAAATAAAAATAGAAATATGTAACTATATATATATATATATATATATATATATATATATATATATATATATATATATATATATATATTACAGATTTAAAAAGAAAAGCAAAAACTTAAATTCAGAGTTAATTGTTTACCCCTTTCTAATTCGTTTTTGCAGTGTTTATATTCAGATATTTAGCACCATGGTCTGTATCGCTGTAGGAGGAGCTTGCAGCAGTATCACTATCAGGGGGCGGGCTTGATGCCATTAGAGCTCCCATAGGCGTTCTCACCCATAGGCGTTCTCACCCTTAGGCGTTCTCACCCATAGGCGGTCTCACCCATAGCCGGTCTCACCCATAGCCGGTCTCACCCATAGGCATTCTCACCCATAGCCGGTCTCACCCATAGGCATTCTCACCCATAGCCGGTCTCACCCATAGGCATTGTCACCCATAGGCATTCTCACCCATAGCCGGTCTCACCCATAGCCGGTCTCACCCATAGGCGTTCTCACCCATAGGCGTTCTCACCCACAGGCGGTCTCACCCATAGGCATTCTCACCCATAGGCATTCTCACCCATAGCCGGTCTCACCCATAGCCGGTCTCCCCCATAGGCATTCTCACCCATAGCCGGTCTCACCCATAGGCATTCTCACCAATAGGCATTCTCACCCATAGGCGTTCTCACCCTTAGGCGTTCTCACCCATAGGCGGTCTCACCCATAGCCGGTCTCACCCATAGCCGGTCTCACCCATAGGCATTCTCACCCATAGCCGGTCTCACCCATAGGCATTCTCACCCATAGCCGGTCTCACCCATAGGCATTGTCACCCATAGGCATTCTCACCCATAGCCGGTCTCACCCATAGCCGGTCTCACCCATAGGCGTTCTCACCCATAGGCGTTCTCACCCACAGGCGGTCTCACCCATAGGCATTCTCACCCATAGGCATTCTCACCCATAGCCGGTCTCACCCATAGCCGGTCTCCCCCATAGGCATTCTCACCCATAGCCGGTCTCACCCATAGGCGTTCTCACCCACAGGCGGTCTCACCCACAGGCATTCTCACCCATAGGCATTCTCATCCATAGCCGGTCTCACCCACAGGCGTTCTCACCCACAGGCGTTCTCACCCACACCCGGTCTCACCCACAGGCGTTCTCACCCACACCCGGTCTCACCCACACCCGGTCTCACCCATAGGCATTCTCACCCACAGGCGTTCTCACCCACAGGCGTTCTCACCCACAGGCGTTCTCACCCATAGGCGTTCTCACCCATAGCCGGTCTCACCCATAGGCGGTCTCACCCATAGTGCTACAGCTCCCTCTGTTATCAAACTACCAGGGTTATTTCAGTAACCCTAGGTTTCTGCAGCAGGACAATAATCCACCAGCAAATTCACCGTTAAAGGGCTTGGAGCGGCCTAGTTAAAGTCTTGAGCTGAATCCGGTTGATGCTGTGGCACGCCCTTAAAATGGTTGTTTAACCCTGAACACCATCCAGTGGGGCTGACCTCTACCTGCTCAGTAAAGATGAGTGGATCAGACTTCCTCCACAGTGCTGTGCAACCCTCACCTCACTGAGGGCAGCTGCTAAAGCCAGGCATTTACTATTTTTGAGTTTTTGTCCTCTTCGGGCTTATTATCTAGTCGTGCCAGAATGTTTGGGATCGAGCCGAGTTTCAGCCTCATGGTGCGTCCTGCGTGTTTTAGTGTACAGGCTAACGAGGGGAGATCAGCCTCCCTATCAGGAATCGTAAGATCGGGAGAAAATCAAACCTGTTTCAAATTCAGTCTCCCGTCATGAAGTGCTCATGAGCAAATCCTGATGTTGAAGCAGAGCTATGAGCCGATTTACCAGAACCTCAAGCACTGTGCATGTGCAAACAAGGGAGTTCTTCTTCTTCCTTCCAGATTCACAAGTCCGACCAGCACCATCTCTCGGCACTGAGTCTGACGTGATTTCTGGATGCACAGTGTGAGCAGGTAGATTGCATAAGTGAAAGAACAAATATAGTGAACTTTTAAACCCTGCAATTTCATCGTACAGTTTGAGCTGTAGATGAGAGCAATGATTGAAAACATTGTACAGTGGACGCCCAGCTGATAAGATTACCTAAATTTGTTCCGTACTCTTCATATTTGCTATCCAGTTTTAGCACCAGGCTATCAGCGCTAAGAGACGTTAGAAATCTTGAGAACTAACTCTGATGAAAGCTTGCCTTCAGCTGTTGCTAGCGCAGCTGACCAATGGTTAATCAAATCAGTAGCTGGCTTCGTCATGTACACGACCTACCGCACATACAGTGCCAATGTGAATGCGGACGACAGACAGAAACGTGTCGATGCTTCTGTTGGAGTAACGTGAACATAAAGACTGTCATCAGAACCGTCGCTGTTCACCCCTGGTCATCCAAACGCACACCTGGCCGGAGACGGGAGCAGCTCCACACCCTCCTCACTGATCCCTGATCTCTGACCTGTTCTGTTCTGATAGCGGACCAGGCTGCCACTGCAAGGAAGGAGGGAAAGGATGGGATCTACGTCTCATCTGAGGACGGTTTAAGCAGGATAACTGCTGTTGATGTAAGCCACTGCCGGATGTCTTCATTCAAACTGGATTGCAGCTGCAGCAGTTTCATCTCAATGCTCTCTGGTTCTGGCAGGACGCTGCTGCAGCGTTTGAGTTCCCAGATGTTGGCCAGCAGAGAAAAAGTCCTCAGAAGGACCAGGAGAGGAAGAGCAGCAGTTCAAGGTGAGAAGTTCCCTCATGGTCACTGTGGACCAACCAGGCTGATCCCTGCTGCCTCTACTTGATTCATGATTCATCAACATTGGTGAACCTGGATGTTCTGCTTTCCAGAGAGGACTTGGAGCTGGAAGATAGTAGCCCCGTTGTCAACTCCACAAAACCTCAGACCCGTTTTCTTAGAACTACTCATGACAAAGGGGTACCTGATGCAGATTCAAAAGTTTCTATCTAGGTTGGAAGATGGTTGAAGCTAACGCTTGGTTGTTTTTTTGGATCTCCAGCTTCACAACCTGAGAGAGAGAATCTCTCGAGCCCAGATAAGGCAAATGTTCCTTAATTTGAAGAAGCAGGTGCATCCAAGCAGTTACAGAATGTCTAAAGCCTCCATTCTGAAAAAGGTGGGGAACCAGTCTTCAGAGCGACTTAGTGTTCATAGTTCAGAAGACGATCACAGCGTGTTTTCTGCTGCAGGCCCAGGAGGTGATCCAGCAGTTGAACAGAGACGAGGAAAACCTGAAGAGGAAAAAGGAGCGCATGCTGAAGAAGCGGGATAAATACCTGTCCCTTCTGGTTCCATCAGAAGGTTTGAATGCTTCTGGTGGATCTGAATATCTGAAGTCCATTTTTCTGGGACGTCCTCTGTCCGCTCCCGCAGAAGTTTGTGTTTCAACCAATAAACTGTCTGGATAACAATTCACTATGCCTACATCACAGATTCTAATATTCAATTATAATTCAAATCAATCAGTCCAGAACATGTACAACGTTAAACGTTAACTACCTGGGGGTCAAAACTCCCAGAGGTGTCAAGTAACGAAGTACAAATACTTTGTTACTGTACTTAAGTACACTTTTTAGGTATCTATACTTTACTCCATTAGTTATTTTTCTTCCCTACTTCTGATTTCTACTCATTACATTTTCACACAAGTATTTGTACTTTCTGTTCCATACATTTTTAAAACAAACGTTACTCGTTACTCGTGGCTTCAGTTTAATGTTTCTAAATATTTATTTATGTCATGTGCGCCATCCAATGCAGATCATTGGCTCCATCCACATCTAGTGAAAACTAGTGTAATTAGATGAGTCATATGACGCAAACACTCATTGGTTTGCTAAAGGAAATCATCAGAAGCAAGCAGGTGTTCTTCAAACTGCAAACGTGAATTGTCTATGCCATGCTACAATCTCGGATTCAGAAAAAAATGTCTGAAAGGTCGGACACAGGCGAGAGACCGGGAGACGGAGACCAACAAGACCTCCCTCATCCTTGGCCCTATGTCAAAGAATTTTTTAGAAATAGTTAAAAAATTGAGCTTTCAGTTCATATAGTGGCATCTGGCTGTTTTTTTTTAAAGGTTACTTTATACTTTAAGTAGTTTTTGGAGCGCATTCTTTTTCACTTTTAATTGAGTAAAGAGGTCAAGTTATACTTCAACTTTCACCAGAGTGTTTTTTAACTGCAGTACCTATACTTCTACTTAAGTAACAAAAGTTTGTACTTTTCACACCACTGAAAACTCCAAAATAAACACCTTAATAAAATCCTATGCTTCACTTATAATCCCTTATTTATAACAATTTACAATTTAGTTTGTTGCAAGGATTTTACAGTTTGAAGAAATAGAAAATGACACCATATGCCAACCGTCACAAGGATGTGCATGACTAGGAAGGGTTGTATATACTGCATGCATCATTTAGGTAGCTAACATTTTATTACTTCTTGAGCTCCTTCAGTTATTTACTGTCACAGGTAGGTGCTTCGCCCGGAGAGTAAGTGTTGGGGCCGGTATGATTTAAGGAGGGCCGGCCCTCACAGGCTGAAATTAGGACCGACCCACCGGGCAAATCCCTAATATGACAGATTATCAGTCCGAGCCTTCTTATGCTCTAGGAACCCTGAGTAGCCTTCACCAGCAAATTGATGTGAACAGGATGACTGGATGGACATGGGGAATGACATTTACAGATGACATCCTGTGTAAAGTGGACAATGCAGGAGCACGTGCTGACCACCTTGGCATCTGTTCAGGGCGCTGGTGGTGAAACTGCGGCGATTGGTTTTAGTGACGCAGCGCTGCGGGCCTTTGCGCCAACGACCAGAGAGCTTGGCCGTGTCATGTCCTTCCAAGCTTGTAGACTGGTCTTGGTTGCACAGTCTTCTATGACCGAAGCATGCCGTAGGGGTGTCCCGGTTATTCCAGGGGAGCTGTTTGGGGCCCTGGGGGATAGAAGATGATACCACCATCCCAGCATTCGGACAATTTTCCATTCAACAGCTAAATTTCTGGGCTGCTAATGCTGTAGATCCATGGCTGGTTGCTACCTTAACCCATG
Source organism: Cyprinodon diabolis (assembly GCA_030533445.1). Classification (NCBI taxonomy): domain Eukaryota; kingdom Metazoa; phylum Chordata; class Actinopteri; order Cyprinodontiformes; family Cyprinodontidae; genus Cyprinodon; species Cyprinodon diabolis. The sequence goes on from CM060080.1 coordinate 8,619,377, forward strand.
GCTACAGGCTCCAGTTTCAAGACAGTTGTCTTGTTCCATCTCAGATGCCTTTCTTGGGATGCTTTTGTACTCCACTACCTTGAGGTCTGGTCCAGCTGTTCGCAGGGTGGACAACATACTCCAGCTTTCCAGTTGATTAAGGCTGGTCAGGCAGTTTCCCGGCTTCATCTTCCTGCGAATGCTGGGCAAACTGACATCTCTAGTCATGCCCTGTTCCCTCACTCTGACTAGAGTGAGGGAACAGGGCACGTCTTTGATTCTGGTGGACTGGTTGTGCCCATTGAATCCCTGGGTTGTAAAGATAATCCAAGTTCTGTCAGCTGAGCCATGGGCTCTCCCCATTTGTAGGGACGTGCTGTCTCAGGTTCAAGGGGAGAATTATCATCCACACCCACATCACCGAGCTCTCTGGGCTTTACCCATGAAAAGTGGAATTTATATGCGACAGGTTTCCATCCAGAGCTCATCCACACCATACAAAATGCTAGGTCTTCTCCTACACGCTCCCTTTACAGTAGTAAATAGAAGGTTTTTGGGGAATAGTGAGGGGAAGGCAGGTCATTACTTTTCAGTGTTCAGTGGTAGATGTGCTCTGCTTTTTGCAAAGCTTGTTTGAAAAGGGTAAGGCATTTTCAACAATTAAGGTTTATTTAGCTGCAATCTCTGCTTGTCATGTAGGGTTTGGTAATAAACTTGTGGGGAAGCACCCCTTAGTGTGTCCTTTCATGAGAGGGGTTCAACGTAAGTTGGTAGTTCCTAAGCCTCTAGTGCCATTATGGGATCTCACTCTGATGCTGCACGCTCTTTGCCATCATCCCTTTGAAACTTTGGAGGTCGTTGCCTTAAAGTTTCTTTAATTTAAAACTACCCTGCTCCTAGTGTTGGCCACAGCTAAGAGAGTAAGTGAGTTGCATGCATTTTTAGCCAGCCGGCCGGTTTACAGTGGGCTCTCCAAGTTGTGCTTGAGACCCAATTCTGCTTTTGTGCCAAAGGTTTTGCAATAATCATACAGGTGTTTGTTGGTGGAATTGCTGGCATTCCATCTTCCCCCATTTTCTTTAGCAAGAGGGCAGAAGCTTCATCACTCAAGTCCAGTGATAGCTTTAAGAGCTTATGTGTGGACAGGACAACCTGTTTTAGAAGAGCTTCCATCTGTTTGTGTCTTGGGGTACCGCTCATAAGGGCAAACCAGTCTCCTGCCAAGGGTTAGCACACTAGAATGGGGAAGCTATATCTCTGGCATATAGGTTTGCAGGCTCTGAGCCCCCTAAATGGGCGAAGTCCCATTGTACCAAGAGCATTGCCACCTCTTGGGCTTTGTTCCATGTTGTGTCAGTTCAGGACATCTGTGCTTTAGCCAGTTGGGCTACACCACCACATTTGTGAGGTTTTAGAGGCTGGATTGGGTTAGCCATCGCTTGCGCAGATAGTTCTTGAAGTAGTTATGTCAGAGTCCATCTAAGGCCCTGGATTGGGATTCCAATCATGCATGGCTTTGGGGTCAGCATGCAATCCGGGAGTGGGCCATGTCTTCTAGGGTGAAACACAGAGTGAAGTTAGAAAGAGAATGTTGAGTTGCTTATTGTAATCCCTGGTTCTTTGATAACAGAGCGAGGGCATGGGCATGGAAAGAAACCTGGCTAGCATGAATTGAGCCTAGTAGGTTAGCCGTAGGTGGAGGCCCGGGCATGGCTCAACCTGTCTGTCACAGACAGATGTGATGTCATTGGAGCTTCCGTAGTTGGTCACGCAGAAGCAATTGCCATAGTGAAACACCTCACTCTGTTATCAAACAACCAGGGATTACATTAAAGCTACAGTGTGTAATTTTTAGCGACATCTAACGTCCAGACTGCAGACCGCAGCAACATGAACATCTCCCCCCCCCACCGCTTCTCCCCCCCAACAGTACGGCGAGCGTTACGGGACAAAATGTCTTCCACGACGTCAGCATCACCTACCTTCTAAAGTGATGAGGTTTGTTTACATAGATAATTTTACAGATAGTATTTCATTAGTCTGTGTGTTCAGTACCGTCTCAGTTCATCTCTCTAAACTTGCCGTAGTTACTTTCGAGCGTAATGGGCGATCTCGCAACCGCTAGTTTGTTGGCTCTGCGCTGCCGTAGCGCAAAGATGTCTGCCTCCATGGCTGCGAGACCCGCTCCTATGTAATTATAAATAACGAATTCTAAGGCAACGCAAATATTAAGGTTAAGAGGCTGAGCTCGTAGATGATGATAAATAACATAGTTATATATAATATATTACATTTCTGACTGTATATCCCTGTAATTATTACACACTGTAGCTTTAAGTAACCCAATGTTTTGTGTCTTTGTATTGAAATTTTTGGGTATTATGATGATTTCAGTTGGACTATCGTTGGACAGAACATCCCTTAAATGTCCATGGCCAGTTTTGTTTAAAAATTTTGGCCGATATATTTTGGATATGGTTTTTTTTAAAGCCCCAAATATCGATATTGGTCTTCAAAATCCTATGTCGGTTGGGCTCATTGTTTACAAGCACTGCCAACCCACCTCCTGAGTTTTCCACCCTTCTGTCAATCTCTGTGTGCTCGTATGGTCTCGAAGCCAGGCAGAGAGAAACTGGAGTGTGAGATATGATCCTGCAGCCATGTTTCAGTGAAATCCTTATTGCTACATTGCTCATATTCTGGTTGGATCCTTGCTAGGGCGTGGAGTTCTAACTTGTTTGACAACCGTAGGGAAGAGAGCAAAAAAAAAAAATATATAGATTAACTGAAGCCCACAATCCGATCCAGTCTATTCTGGTCTATTCCGGCTGGTAGGGACTCAGACCAGGTAGCCGGTTTCTCTTCTAAGAGGTCAGTAGATCTTTATACGTCCCTCTGACTGTTAAACCTGAGGAACAGCAGCTGTGTGGATGGCTGGCCGGAGCAGAAATACGGTATTAACATATTGACTTGAAGGTCTCCTCAGTGATGCCATGCCCCTGACCCTGTTTTGTTCCGTGTTCTGACAGCGGACCAGACCGGCGGCGCCGCTGTGAAGGAGGAGATGGACCTGATCTACATCTCATCTGAAGAGGACAGTTTAAACAGGAGGACTGTTGCTGATGTAAGCTGCTCCCTCAGTGGTTCTTCTGTAGCTCAGTCTGTTTGCCAGAGTCCTTCTGTTCTGGTTCCTCTGGAACCTTTCAGATCATCAGTAGAAGCTCACTGTCAGCCAGAGATGATCATGTTACCCCAGATTCCTCATCTTCCTCTCCACCTCACTCACGTATGTCGTGCTTGATCAGTCACGTTAATCAGAGCTGTTCCACATCCACCTTTACTCCTTTGAATGTCATCATCCATGTAAATCTTCTCCTTCCTTCACCCTCAAAATAATGATCTGAGCTACTTTTTACTCCGCTTCGGTCCGGCCAGGTCAAGATCTGCAATTCCAATCGCACCAAACAGGAAAAAAAAGGTCAAAAAGATCCAGTTTGTTAAATTAAGATATGGTAATGACAGATCGGCAACAACAGATTAGAGCATAATTCTTATATATTCCCCAAATCTAAACCGTTTAATTAAATGATTGGAAGCAAACTATCGGTACTTCAACAGACCAGGAAGCAGATTTCTCATCTCCATCAAAATATTTATTTTATACCGAGAGGCTTAAAAGTTTAATCAAATCCAGTTACAACTTCCAAGAGCGCATCTGACAACTTCAAAAACACGTCATATCGCAGGCATGGATGAAGAGATGCTGAGTTTGGAGGCAGATAACAAACCAATGTTGTATGATTCTAATTATCCCAGATCCATTACAAAGATCTATGGCATGTACTTATATAGCGCCTTTATTCAAGTTAGGAGACTTGACCAAAGCGCTTTACACTACATTCATTCACCCATTCACGCACACACTCACACACTGATAGTGGCAAGCCACATTGTAGCCACAGCTGCCCTGGGGCTCACTGACAGAAGCGGGGCTGCCGTACACTGGCACCACCGGGCCCTCTGACCATCTATGATCTATGAGTAAAATAAAATGTTTGTGCGGAAACATGAGATTAATACTGATGGTGATATTTAATATACCTAAAAAAAACATTTGCTGTGATTTGATGAATTTAGCTTTCATCACAAAAAAAAAATAAAAATCGTGGCAATCACTGAGTCTGGGAGCGGTCATTTTTGCCCAAATATAGTAACACATCCCTCCTGCCATCTTCCGGCAGTGATGTCACAGTGCGGTAAGCCCAGCACCATTCTCCCCGCTTTACAAGCAAAATCAATAGGAACTACTAGACCAGTGTGTTCAATCCTGGTCCTCAAGGCGCACTGCCCTGCATGTTTTAGATGTTTCCCAGCTTTCACACACCTGTTATCAATTGATAGCAGATTATCAGGCTTTGCTGAACTGCAATCATCTGAATCAGGTTTGCTGAATCTCAGAAACATCCAAAACATGCAGAGCAGGGTGTCTTGAGGACCAGGGTTAAAAAACACTGTACTAGACACATATGCAATCAACAACAATTATTGAAGATTTCCAGAGGACTTCACCATTGAAATTCACCAGAGCTATAGTGAAACTGACAATGCCCACGTGCATGACAGCTGGATGTTGGAATACACTGGGGAAAAGTAAAAAAAAAAGTTATTTCACCATTCCGATTCCCGATCCGCCACTGACGGGTTGGTCGTTGGATCGCCAACTTGAAGAGGGAGGATTTGCCATCAAACTTTGGCCAGAGAAAAAACACGAAATATGTAGCCAACATTTGGAAGAAGAATGTTTTCAAGATGACTTGGATAATAGCGCGTTGTGACAAACACCAGATACAGCACTGGGACTTGATCAACAGCCGATACCGCACCGTGACGTCACAAACCAGTAGGTGGCAGTAGTGTTCTTTGACAAACATGATGCCTCCGGTAAAGCACATTCAAATGAAAATTACTCTTAAAACACTCATCATTTATTGAACAGTATGGAATAATTTAATATTTAAAGTACTTTCAGAAGTTTGTACTCTGAATATGACCTGACTTTTTATTTAAATTAAGCGTCCATTACCTCTTATTTTGTTCCTATGAATTAAATAAGTATAATATAGCACATGCTCTCCTCGATCTCCAAGGAACACAGAGCGTAGCAGGACTGGAGGAACCGCTCAGGCTGTAGGCGTTGCGGTCTGGAATGGAGCGGGTTATGCAGGATTTCAGGGTTAGACGGAGAAGTTAGATCTGCTTAGGAGAAGTTGTCAACGCCTCCCTGCCATCCTCATTTATCTGCGTAGGTCTTGGTTCTGTAGTTCTGTGTCTTTCCTCCCATCATTTCAGCTCATTTACTGGTCTGACTTAGGCCCCGTCCACACAAAGTCAAAGCGAACACGAAACGCTAATATTTTCCAGAACGTTTGTCGTAAAATAAATGTCATCGTCCACACGAATGCATGAAAACGCTGCAAAATGTATGCCAGGCCTATAAGTGGCGCTGTGGTGCCAAAGCAAAAAGAGGCGACGAAATGTTGGGCATGCGCACTAATATTTATACATGGTTGCCCTGCAGGTCCATTTTCGTGGTTCAGTGAAATTCAGGTGCTGAACTATGTCGTCGATATTGCTCTGTTCTTCCTGGAGATATTCTAGAAGAAGAAGATACTGTTGTAAGCCCGACAGCAGGGTGAGTAGCATTAGCAGCAACCATTCAACACAGTACGGCGCCATTGTTGTTGTGATACTGTGTTGCGCATGCGTGTTTAGAGGCGACGCTATGACGCATGCGTGTAAAAAAAAAAAAAAATGCGGTTAGAGCTTAAAGATGGAAACGCGAAAACGGCGTTACCAAATCTTCCCACTCTGAAGGCTGAATAAAAAAAGATCGTTTACAGACCCCGAAACGCCGGCTTCGTATGGATGAGAGGCTGGTTTGGTGAAAAATTTGTGCGTTTAGGCCAGGGTTCGGCATCGTGTGGACGGGGCCTTAGTAAATTTATGAGCAGGACAGTTCTTCACGTTTCTACCTGGACCCTGTGGAGTTCCTGAAGCTTGTTTAGGTCTGAGGCGTCTGTCTGTTGATTCTATTTCTGTAGTGGCAGGTTTAAAACTTAATCCTTCAGAGTCATTTTTAATGCAGTGAAACCAGAAGCTCTGAAGCTGCAAACTGGATTGTAGCTGCAGCAGTTTCATCTCAATGCTCTCTGGTTCTGGCAGGACGCTGCTGCAGCTGTTGAGCTCTCAGATGTTGACCAGAGGAGGAGCAGTCCGCAGCAGGACCAGAAGAAGACAAGCAGCAGTTCAGGGTGAGAAGTTCCCTCATGGTCACTGCTGCCTCTATTCTATCCATGATTCATCAACATTGTTGAACCTGCATGTTCTGCTTTCCAGAGAGGACTTGGAGCTGGAAGATGGTAGCCCCGTGGTGAACCCTGGGAGGACGGCGCTCCTCGGTCAGGTCTGTAAACCTGAGGGTCTTGGGCCCAGATGTCACTTTAGCTCCACAGAACCGTGAAGACGTGATACATTCTGCCTGATTCAGGGTCAGATGACCTGAATGAAACAGGTTTTCAGGCAAAGCCAGCCTGGTTCTACTGCTTGGTCTGGACCATGGCAGCCAGAACTGTCACAGAGGAACCTAGAGCTCTTTAAAGTCCAGGTTCATGATATGCACCCAAAGGCCAAGTTCTGCCTAAGTAGAACCAGCTGATTTAGTTCAGTCACTAACTCTGCAGGATTCTCTCCTGGATGAGCAGGTAGAGGCAGGAGATATTGACTCTTCAGCAATCCCTCACACTAAGCATGCTGGTAGCGACAGTGGAGAGTAAAAAAACTCCCCTTTAGCAAGAAGAAACCTCCAGCAGAACCAGGCTCAGTGTGAGCAGCCATCTGCTGAGGCCGACTGGGGTTCAAGAAGACAGAAGCAGAGATAGAAACAATGATCAATGAGGACTTTCTATGTTAGAAAAGCTAACGGTAAGCTAGCTGGGAAGGAAACGGTTAATCAGACGAACTTTTAGCCAGTTTTCATGTCTGAGGATTAAGGAGAGAACATCCATTTAGTTGCAGTAGAAGCTGAGCCCATAGCTCTGTCTAGCAGAGAAATATCTACAGTGAAGCCTTTCCTTCATAATGGAACCAGAAGCCGGGAACAGTTCTGCTTCCTGCTGCTGCAACAGGCCGTTTAACAGCCTGGTTAGAGTTCACAGAGTCAGAGCTGCGTCTCTAGATCTTCCCCTGATCAGACTGTTTGTGGTTCCAGGTTCCTCAGGAGGTCCAGAAGCTTCCATCAGAGGCGGAGAGTCTGCGATTCTCCCAGAGCGTCTCCAAACAAGAGGATGGAGGCATCCAGGACGTCTGCAGCAAATCAGGTCAGACAGCATTTTATGACTTTACCTGATCAGGGTCGGGTTCTAGGCGTCCAGACTGCCTGTTCTGTAGACTGACTGACTTACTGACTGACTGCATCTCAGATCACAGAACCTTGTTTGGACCTTTTAGTTCCGGTTCTGGTTCTTCTCCAGGTTAACAGCCACTCTTTATTGCTGTTGAGGTTGGTCATGTGCTGATTGTTGGGTCATGTGACGGTGATGTCAGCGCTGTAGGCGGTTTTGATGGAGCAAACGGATGTTCCTCCAAACCTGAGCGATCTGGATCCACCCAGGTTCTGGTTCCAGGTCCAGTCAGCTAGGTCTCCTCACAGCTGCTTTCTCAAAGCGAAGCAGGTGACCTGGATACGATCATCCAAGCTTTGTTCTGAACTCAGTCGTCATTTGCCTTCAGAATCCTGCTGCTCGTCTCCAAACACATCCCTCCTGTCCCCCCGCCTCCTCCCACCATTCTGAGAGTTGCCAACATTCCAGTGTGTGCAGAATGTCCCGGCCGACATCCTATCTCGGGGGCGTCCACCACCGGGGGAGTGGAGGCTCCAGCCAGAGGTAGTGGGAGCTATTTGGGAGAAGTTCAGAAGAGCAGCCATAGATCTATTTGCATCCCAAGAGACGACCCATTGCCCGCTTTGGTTCTCCCTGGCAGACAGTGCCAGTCCCCTAGGTCAGGATGCGCTGTCGCACGACTTGCACTGCTCTATGCATTCCCGCCACTTCCCCTGATAAGCCCAACCTCCTGAGGGTCTTTCAGGATCGTTGGGTAACAGAACCTGATCAGCGCAGCGGGTCGAACCTCCGTAGGCTTGGACCATGTTCTGTTCTCACTGAATGAAACAGGTCCAGTTAAAGTCTGGTTTCATATCTGGGAACTTTTCTTCTCTTTGTTTGCAGAGACGGATGAGGAGAAACAGCAAACGATCAGTCGTGTTCCAGCTGAGGCAGCCCGTCGTGTCGCCCCGTCAGAAACCCGGTGGCCGCCTCCTTGTCAGGGTTCAGGTCAGCCCATCTTTGTCCGCCTGCAGCCCACTGTCCCCCTCTCCGACCCTGCGCCTCCTCTGCCTGGATTCTCTGAAGTGAAGAAGCGGACCAGAACCATTCCCAACATTCTGTCCCGGAGCCGCCACCAAGCTGCGTCCCTGAAGGCAGAAGGTAAGAGGCAGCACTCACGTGCTTTATCTGGGGTTCTGGTGGCTTTTCTCATCCGTGTTTCTGTCCTCAGAACTGAAGTCAGACTCTGTGCCCGTTGCCGTTCATCCAGAAAGTACACAGCATCGCCGCCCGGAGCAGCGGCCGCCGCTTTCTGCAGCTGCAGCCACGGTTCTGCTGCTCCCCACGGAATGCGGCCGGGCCACAGTCCAGAACCCGGGTGCAGCTGGGCCCCTCGGTCCCAACACCTCTCAGAGCTCTGCTCCGAACACGGATGGACCGTCTGCTGGGCCAAAACCCAGATCCGATTCGGACAACCAAAGCCTGTCGTCCCTTCTCAGCGAAATTGTTTTTCTCAACCAGCAGACTGTTACCACGGTAACGCCAGCAGACCAGGGCAGCCCACAGGTTTACCCCGGTGGTTCCGAGGAACGGAGACGGGCTGCCCCGCGGCCAGAGGCTCCCTGCGAAGGTGTCCTGACCCCGCCCCCTCTGTTGCACATGAAGGTGGGAGCGGCCAAGGCAGAAGGACTCAGCACAAATGACGGCTCTTCGGTTGGAGGGGGTGTGGCCTGGAGGCCGATGCCAAGGCTAGTTCCACTGGGCCTGAGAGGAAACTCCCCCAGCTGAGTCGAAGCGCAGCCGAGCTGGACGCTCCAGAACTGCAGATCCCTTCGATCCACTGGAGGCTCAACGACGATTCCTTCCTCTATTATATCAGACCGCAAACTGGACCGGAGCGGATCAGACCCGATCAGAATCAACAGCATTCATTTTATGAACCCAAGCTCTATTAGTTACCGATTTCCTTGTCTCCATGGTAACCGGGGACTTTGTTTCCACGGTAATCACGCCGACTGTCTACATGGTAACTGTTGACTCTGTCTCCACAGTAATTACGCTGACTGTCTCCATGGTAACCGTTGACTCTGTTTCCACGGTAATCACGCTGACTGTCTCCATGGTAACTGTTGACTCTGTTTCCACGGTAATCACGCTGACTGTCTCCACGGTAACTGTTGACTCTGTCTCCACGGTAATCACGCTGACCGTCTCCACGGTAACCGTGCTCCTCTGTAGGAAGATCTGGAATAATCTCCATGGTTTCCAGACCAGGTCCTTTGGAGGCTGAATTTTTCTAAATGTTTTAGCTGCTAAAGTTTCAGCTCCATCAGTATTTGACTGCCTGAGTTCTGAAGCCTCCTGGGTCGGTTCTGACCCTCATGTCAAGTATAAAATGTTTAGGACTGCTTCTCTTTGTTTGGAAGTTGAGATAAATCCAAGCTCTTCTGCCTGGTCTTCATTAGTAGGAATTTGTTTTTAAAATATTTGGATGTAGATTGTTTCTCCTGTTCAACACTTTAATATTAATAAAGTTTTTTGTTTTTTTTAATCAATGAGCCATGATGTTGGTCTTTGATGTGGGGAATAGGAACTGGTCTCCTCAGGTGAATTCTAGCCTGGGGTCTTTGGGTTTCTCTCTACATCAGCCTCCAAGTCTTTAAGCCACAGATTCTGAGCTGGAGAGATCTGAACTTTGACTAGGCCATTCAAACCCATGAATTGTTGGTGTACGCTCCACCGTGTCCCTGGCTGGATGTTCAGGTGAACCTCCACAGCTTCTAACAGGTTTTCTTCTAGGATAGTCCTGATTGAGCTCCACCCATCAGCCTCCGTTCCCCACAGCATGATGCTGCCACCACCACCCTCTTTTTATCAGATTATAGTTGTTTAATGACGGAGGTTGTTAGTGTTGGTTAGGGAGAAGTAGCTGCTCATCACTGAGCTGTGAAAGAAGAGGATCTGGACAGAAACGGTGGTTTGGACATGGACAGAAGAACATTATGTACTTTTAATGGGTCCTAATTAGCAGATGGTGTCGAAAATATGTTTATTCCTCCAGTATAAATCCTGCTGTTTAAAAACTCTTTCATAGAAGTTAGAGGATCAACTTCAGCTTTTAAAAAAGGTAAAAATCTAATGAAGGAACAAACATCAAGGACAGAAGGTTTACTGCACTACCCTATTAAAGGAACATTTTTCTATAATTCTGGATGATAACTTCCTTAGACTTCATTTTCTTCGTTTTTTAACTAATGGTGTTAAATTTAACATCATTTTGGTAAACTATTTATTTTGGTACGTGGTGAGCAACAAGTTGGGGCAGCACAGAGTCCAAAGAAATTGTCTGGATGAAACTAATTAATTTGATATATATTTTTTTTTTTTTAAATACCAACAAGCCATAATGAAAATCAGCTTAAATTAAACTATTTTTTCTATTTTTAAAATCTAAGGACTAGAAAGTAAAAATGACTCCAGTAAAGTATAGATGGCCGACATTTCTACTTCTGTAAAGTAATGAAGTATTTGTAGTTTATTTGAGGTGAAAAAAAAAAAAATCTAGAACCTTTCGGCTCCTCTGCGCCACTCTTATTGTGAAAAGCCCAACCGGAAACAGTAGCTAGTGCCGCATGCGAGCTTGCCGCTGTCGGTTTGGCCGTGCGTCTCCAGCCTGTCAGCTTTAAACCTTTTACTGCAGCGGAAAAAATGGCGAACTGGATCCTAAGGAACTGGGCCCAGGCTGTCTGACAGGTTCCGGTCCAGTTTAGACCCTGGACAGCATGCCCGGACCGCCACCGGGCGGTTAGCGCTTCACCGCGACCCAAACAGTCCTCTAGACGAGAGCTGCCGGCGAAGGGTGACGAGATGTCGGCGGAGGGAAGCGGAACCATCCGCAGGCGGATCAAGAACCTGCTGCGCTCCCCGTCCATCAAACTGAGACGGACCGGAGCGGCTCGGAACCAAAACGACCTTAGCGGCAAGGTACAACACACAGAGAGAGACACACAGACATGCACACACACACACAGAGTCGGACACAGAGACACATACAAACTCACACACACTCACAGATACACTGGTCAGCACCAGTGAGATGGTCCACCTGCTCATGGCTCTCTGCTCAGCTGACTGGTTCTACTGGTACTGTTGGGTCGGACGTATCTGAAGGTTCTTCCCCATCTTCAGAACCCTGAAGCGGTACCAGATGACCCCGCACCAAGAGCAGCAGGTTTTAGAGGGAACCGGTTGAAGGCGGCCAGAAATGAGCCACCAGAACCAGTGGATCCAACATGAACCGGATCCTCTGCAGGGAATGGAACCAGGCCGGGTCACAGAACAACCCAGAAGTGCTGACCGGCTGATGGGAACACGAAGAGATGTTCTTGGAGGTTCTGAGAAACCGTCCTGGAGCGTCACCAGAACCTCTGCCGGTCCATAACCCTGTCTTGGTTTCATTTGGGCCGGAGCAAAACCGAGAATTGACCCAAAGAATCGGCAGCACTAATCAGGCCGACTTCTGTGAGACCAATTGGTGCCAGCACTAGAACCTGTCTGTCTCTAACCAGAACCACAGCCCCTCTGTGTTGTTTGGGTTCTACTCCAGTGGTTCTGTTGGGTCCACAGCAGTGGTACTGGGACATCAGCCGGAGCTGTTGGCCAGAGCCAGAAGAAGAAGTGGTCCCTGATCGGTTTCCTGCTCTGAGGGTTGATTTGTGTCTGGACTTGCAGGGTCCGGGTTGGTGGATGTACACCGGCCCGGTTCTGCTTTCCTGTTCCTTGGGAGCGGATAAGGGACCAGAAGAAACGGCGTGTTGTCAATTGGTTCCTGTTCAGATTAGCATCAAGGAAACTGCTTCATCTTATCTTCAGTCCATCAAACTGTTTCCTGAAAAACCAGTTGATCCACCAGTGAACCCAGCAGGTCTGCATCAATCTGAAACCTGCTGCCCATTTCAGCCATCATCATCACCATCATTGGTTCCCAGTAAGGCGTCTGTAGGACGCATCACGGCCTTCCTTTACTCAGTTTGTGAAGGAATTGCTGGTATAGGCTGAAATGAGCTGATGTTTCTGGTGTGAACAGGAAGTCCTTCCAGCTGTTCTCCTGTTCCAGCTGCATGAGGACGTCCATGTTAAGAGGAAACATCTGGACCAACCTGAACTCTAATGATGGATAAATCCCACATAAGGATTCAGGGACGCGTTTGCAATGATTAAAAACCATAATAAAATAAACCAAAGATCCTTTGGGTTCCTGTTCCTCGCTACGGTGATACCACGTGACCGCTTCGCGAAGTGGTTCGGGAAGCGCAAGAATTTTGACAGGCATCTAAACAGCCTCAGTGTTCAGTCAAGATGTGGCAGTTTGGAGGAGAGCTGCTGTCAGCTGGATAAAGTCTGGATAGATTCTAAGAATAGATTGGTTGGAAAAACAACCAATCTAGTTGGTTAAAACTAATTTGGTTAGAATAAACAATGTAATAATCAAAATCTGAGGAAACCACCAGAAAAAGTCAGTTTTAACACGTCACTATTAACTTCTATTTTCCTCCCTATTATGGTTATCTATATAGGTGGCATCATCTGTAACATACAGGTTCTCACTCTAGAGGTTGATGGTTCAAAACCTGTCTTTGACTTTTTGAAAGTTGCGATTAAACTTATTTTGGCTGATGAGACTAATTTGCATTGTTTTGCCCGAGTAACAATATAGATTGGGTAAATTAGGTCAGTTTAGCCAAAAGATTGGTTGAACACAACTTCCAACCTGATTAAAACCAAAAAACGTGGAAAAACGATCATATTTGAATAAAAATGACTAACACCTTTAATTTTGCATATCATTACCCAATTTGTGCAAACACGTTCACTGTCTGCTTGAGTTTATTTCATTAAAATGGCAGAAAAACTGTGCACCTTAAAGGATTGTCCTAAGAAATTTTACACTTAAAAAAAATACGAAAGATTTTATTATACACACCAACCATTAACAATTTCAAAGGAACTTAAAAGGGGAAAAAAAAGAACAGAACATCACCATCACTACTAACAGCCAGTCGGTGGTTGATGCTCTTATTTTGAAGTTTTAAAGGAAACGAATGAATGCACTGAGGAGCCAAGCAGCGTGTCTGTGATGGCCTTCTGTGTAGAGATGGAAGGTAGGAATGATCCATCAGCTAGCTAGCTGTCAGACGCTAGTCCTGTTAATGTTAGCTGGATTAAGCTACTTAAAACGCGACAGAAATCATCTAAAATATGGTCCAGGACGTTTGTACCACGCCACTTTGCTAGCTGAACGTATTCAAACACTGCTGGTTATTTAACGTATTCAAACACTGCTGGTTATTATAAAGTACTTCACCACAGTAACTGTATTATAGTACCGTAGTAGTCCTGCCCCACTACACAGGCGCAAGGCTCAACAGGAGGGCTAAATCCTCAGGACAGGACTCGGCTATTCCACTACGCCTGAAGGCTCACTCGTTTCAGGACAACAACTTCTGGATTTTGGCCAAGGAAGACGGATGGTTTGAGAGAGGGGTTAAGGTAATGTGACCAGTCATCCCCGATTTCTGGGGACAGTCCCCGTTTTGGACCACCTGTCCCTGGCTAAAGCTGTCCCTGGAAATGTCCCCGGTTTTACCATTTTAAGAATGAACGGGGAAAAGTTGCGCGTAGGCTGTTATTACGGTAGAAAGAGCGCGTTAGCATGCTGCGCTTAGAAACGGCTGTTAGCGTAAAACTGTCCATGTTTATCGGTTCATTGATTTGTTTGGAAGGGATTCAGATTGTTTTATTTCCCTGTTTTAGATCAGTGTTAGAGTGAAGACAAAGACTGATAGAAAGCAGATTGAATGATAGCAGAGGAAAATAGGAAGACTGATGGAAAGATCAGTAAAAGAAGGAAGGAAAATGTACTAGAATAGCAAAACGGAGAGCAGGCAGGAGTCGGCTAGAAAGAAAAGAGACTGAAGAGTGAAGAAGGCAGAGAAGACTGAATGAACAGATGGCACTAATAAACACTATTGATTTATTAACTTTATTAATCTTAGGAATCTTTTTCTAAATGTGCAGCGAAACCTTTGGTTCCAGTAGGCGTGCAACTTTATTTGAAAATCAATTAACCTGTAGATTATTTTATTGATTAATAATCGGATAGCCAAAGGTTCCTTAAAGAAGACTTTTTACAATATTAAACCAGGTTAAACTAAAACTTTTACACTGGAGGAATCTTGGATTTTAGAGCAGATTGACAGATGAATTAAATTAAAATGTTTTTACATTTTTTTAGATTCGTGATATAATTCCTGCTCTAAGTGGGTCAAACTGTCAGCTAAAGGGATCTTTTACAGTCTCTATACTCCAGTTAACGATTAATCTGTCAATAAATTGGTTGATGATTAGTTTAATAACCCGTTAATCTGATTGATTATTTCAGACCTAGTTTCAGTAGAACCACCTGAACAGAACCGGGGCCGGAAGCTTCCGGGCTTTTTGATTGCTGCCGGAAAATCTGACCTCTGATTTCTTTTTTTTCTAATAAATCTGATTAATCAATGATCTTTTGCCTGAATTAAATGTTATTATAATGAATATCAAATGCAGTCATGAGGGAAAAAGTAGCTTTGAGTGGAGCCGCCCTCTGGGAGGAGCTGCTGGTCGAACTATCATGTTTGACGACAAATAATGAACCATAACAGACTAAAGGTTAGCAGCTGCTGCTTTATCACCTCACATCTAAGAACAGGAAGGGATGAACTCTGAGCTATGGAAGCCTGGGCAGGACATGAGAGGAAGAAAGTCCATAAATCTTCCTAAACAGAAAATGAAATGAACGGATAGAATCGATTCAGCCTTCCTGTTATCTCCTTATATTCTTGCTCTCTCTCCCTTTCTGGTCGTTAGAAGAGTGGACAAGATGAGACTCGGAGGTTTGACACGTCTCAACCTGTCGCAGCTTTCTGTGAAACTCCTCACAGATCCTAAAGCCGTCCAGAAGTTCCCTCCCATCTGTGAACTTTGTTGACATCCTTGAAGCGGGAACGGCTATCTTGGAATGTTTGTGGGAACGTTCCTCCAGCGGATCAGGTGCGAAGTTAGACACTGATGTTGGAGGAGGTCAGAGGTCAGGACCCACTGTGCTGCTTTTACCATGGAACATGAAAGTCCGTCTGACGTTGTCTTTTGACTGGAGGGTGTTTTGGCCTCCCTCATCAGGGCGCCACCATTGTTCACTGATAGGACAACAACAAAACCAACGCCGCTCCAAACGGTTCGGGGAAACATGAGCAGCTCGGATATCTTATAAGCTGTAGACAAATTAATAAATGTCTGACGGAGGCACTACTCCTCAAAGCCAGCCCCACTCTGCAGTCGTCCTTCCACCAAACTTTCCCCATTGACCAAAGCACTTCAGTCTACGGAAGAGGATTAGGGCCACTGGGAAAAAAAAAGGTTAACTGATTTTTAAATTTTATTTTAGTTTAACATGGGAAAAAAGTCAGAATTCTGACTTTAATCTCAGAATTCTGACTTTTTTCTCAGAATTCCGACTTTTTTTCTCAGAATTCCGATTTTTTTTCTCAGAATTCCGACTTTTTTTCTCGGAATTCCGACTTTTTTTCTCGGAATTTCGACTTTTTTTCTCGGAATTCCGACTTTTTTTCTCGGAATTCTGACTTTAATCTCAGAATTCTGACTTTTTCTCAGAATTCTGACTTTTTCTCAGAATTCTGACTTTTTCTCAGAATTCTGACTTTAATCTCAGAATTCTGACTTTTTCTCAGAATTCTGACTTTTTTCTCAGAATTCTGACAGCTAACAAACATGTTAGCATCAAGCCATAGCCATGTCTGTGTTAGAGACTAGCTCTCTTGTTTTAATGACGTTCTGCTCCTCCATTAATGAGGGGACCCCTCAAGCACGTAAAAAGTTGCCTAATTCTGTCATTTTCCATCAATGTGTCACTGGCCCTCTCAAACAACTCACATCTTTGTCAGTGCAGCTGAGTGCTCCCACATCTCTTCCTTCATGGTGCCCATCTACATTAAGATCCAAAATTCTGAGATAAAAGTCAGAATTCTGACTTTTTCCCCATATTAAAGAAAATTTAAAAATCAGTTAACTTTTATTTATTTTTTTCAGTGGCCCTAATCCTCTTCCATATCAGTAAGCAGCCAAACCTGAACCTCAGCTTTAAATCTTATCATGATTTCTGTTGTTGTTGCGATAAGAGCAGAAGTGCTGATTGTCCAGAGTTTATAACTCCCTGCTAGACGTTTTGGTGTCGCTACATTAAAGGAAAAGTCCGCTCAAATTCAGAATTCAAACTTCTGAAAGTACTTTAAATATTAAATTATTCCATCCTGTTCAATAAATTAGTGTTTTTAAATCAGAGTAATTTTCATTTGAATGTGCTTTACTGGAGGCATCCATGTTTGTCAAAGAACACTACTGCCACCTACCGGTTTGTGATGACGCGGTGCGGTATCGGCTGTTGATCAAGTCCCAGCGCTGTATCAGAGTTGGCTTTTAGTTCAGCAAACGAGTCAGTCAAATAATGATGGAATATTAATGAAATGTATGTTTGGGCCTCGGTTAGGAGCAGACGCTGCCTGATATCACCACACTGCAATGATTGCTCCCCAGCAGGGGTGGATTTAGGACATTTGGGGCCCTAGGCAAAGAGGAAGGGGGCCCTCTGAATTGAGAAGACAACAGCAAAACAGACCCATTCTGCAGATAGAGAAATGTTAATAGAATAGACATCCATTATCTGTTCTAGGTTTTGTCCCTCTCTTCTTGTTGTTTTCCTCTCTATGTTTTGTACTCAGCTGACTTTTCATGCTGTCTCTAAAGGAATGAAAGATTTTTTCCAAGCTCTAAGCTCACTTAGCTGATTGCTCCTTCCTGTGTTTCCAAAAAGGCCAAAGTAAATAACCCAGTCCTTCTTTTCACTGCAGACAAGCCATGATCTGCTTATCTGTTCTCCATTTTTCATTTGGATGAAATAATAGCTGCATGAATCATGACAGCAGACAAGATAGAGGAGAGCAGGAGGCGGGGTTACCAATCTACTCGCTCTGGAGAGCAGAGTTCGCTGCTTTTAGATGTTGGCGCCAAAGTCTCCAGTAGCAGAAAAAAGTTGCTATATTTGGTGCTAGGAGCTTTTTAGAAATCAAAGTGCTAGAGGGGTCTGAAAAGTCGCTAAATATAGCAACTAATGCGCTATGAACAGCATTTATTTTTTTCAATTTTCTCAAAAATGAGTTTTGAGTTTTAATGATTAATTTGTTCAGTTTTTCAATGTTTTGCTGGAAGTCTATCTGCTGAGGTGGAAGCTTCCTGGAAGACCCTGACCAGCTGCTGTTCTCCTACAGAGCAGAACCTCAGAGGCCATCATTGGTCGCTGGTTCTGTCCTTTCTGGGAGTTTCTGAGCAGGAGAATCTTCTTCAAACATGAACTTGCTGAAACCTTTAGCGCCTGATGGAGGGTCGACTCTGCTGTAACGCTTATCTTGTCTGGTTTCTTCAGTGTGGGCTGCATGTGCAGCTCCACGTGGTGCTTTATAAATAAGCTGGGCTGGTGTTTACACTCCCTGACCCAGAACCACTCAGGCGCTTCAGTCGGGCCTCTGTTCTCCCTCTGAACCCAGAGCAGAACGGATGAAAATAGAAGAGGAGAGTAGGAAGGAGGAGAGTCATGTGAGAGGAGGACGGCCTGAGACACAGCTGAGAGGAGGACGGCCTGAGACACGGCAGAGAGGAGGACGGCCTGAGACACAGCTGAGAGGAGGACGGCCTGAGACACAGCTGAGAGGAGGACGGCCTGAGACACAGCTGAGAGGAAGACGGCCTGAGACACGGCAGAGAGGAAGACGGCCTGAGACAGCAGAGAGGAGGACGGCCTGAGACACAGCTGAGAGGAGGACGGCCTGAGACACAGCTGAGACACGGCTGAGAGGAGGACAGCTGAGACACGGAAAGAGAGGAAGACGGCCTGAGACACGGCAGAGAGGAAGACGGCCTGAGACACGGCAGAGAGGAAGACGGCCTGAGACACGGCAGAGAGGAGGACGGCCTGAGACACAGCTGAGAGGAAGACGGCCTGAGACACAGCTGAGAGGAAGACGGCCTGAGACACGGCAGAGAGGAAGACGGCCTGAGACACAGCTGAGAGGAAGACGGCCTGAGACACGGCAGAGAGGAAGACGGCCTGAGACACAGCTGAGAGGAAGACGGCCTGAGACACAGCTGAGAGGAAGACGGCCTGAGACACAGCTGAGAGGAAGACGGCCTGAGACACAGCTGAGAGGAAGACGGCCTGAGACACAGCTGGAGCTGTTAGCTTCTGAACTGAACCGTGTCCTGGAGCTTCGGTTCCATGGAGCAGGAAGTAAGTCTAGCTGCTGAAACGGGTCAGAACCAGAACTGGACTGAATTATTAGCTGACAAACCAGGAGGTCCAAAGATCTGGATAGAGGACATCCAGCCAAGAGACAGTAACCCTCCATTTGTCCCTCATTCGGCCCCTCAGTCTGTCCCTCAGTCTGTCCCTCAGTCAGTCCCTCATTCGGTCCCTCAGTCAGTCCCTCAGTCTGTCCCTCAGTCCGTCCCTCAGTCTGTCCAAACAAGAAAGATAAAATTGGACGTCCTACTGTCCTGCCTGCAGCGTCCTCACTGTGTGTTTTATTAAACATATCTGAGGTAGAGAACCAGCCATGCCTGCTTCCTGCAGCATCACTGTGCTGGAATCATTGGCTTCATTCCAGTGAAACCTTGAGGTTGTTGGTTAGAAGATCGTCCACCACTGACGGTCCATCAGTACCTGAACAGTCACAGCAGTATAATTACCAAGCTGATCTCTGCTGGCTGGCTCTTGGACGGTTGGGAGAAGTTGCTCTCGGAGGACGTTCTGGTACCATTCTTTATTCATGGCTGTGTTTTTAGGTCAGACTGTGAGAGAGCCGACTCCCTTGGCTGAGAAGCAACCCCACACATGAATGGTTTCAGGATGCTTTACAGTTGGCATGAGACCAGACTGGTGGTAGCGCTCACCTCGTCTTCTCCCAACAAGCTCCTGCAATCTTTCTAGCTGCGACTCTCTTTCCTGTTAGGCCATTTTTATGCAGTGCAATGATGACTTCACATGTTTCTTTAGAGATAACCATGGTTCACAGAAGAGAAACAATGATGCCAAGCAGCAGCCTCTTTTTAAAGTGCCCAGTGGTGTCATTCTTACTTAATCATGACAGATTGATCTGCAGCCCTGTCCTCATTACCACCCACACCTGTATTAATGGAGCAATCCCTGAAACCATGTTAGCTGCTCCTTTTAAGGCAGGGCTGCATTGATGTTAAAATGTGTTTTGGAGGATAAATTTCATTTTCTAGGCTAATATTGACTTTGCAATTAATTCCTGTTATGCTGATCACTCTTTATAACATTCTGGAATATATGCAAATTGCCGTTATAAAAACTGAAGCAGTAGACTTGTAAATATTAACATTTGAATCATTTTGAAATCTTTCGACCATGACTGTAGTTCCGTCTGAAATGACTAAAGGTGGTTCTTTTAATGGTTATTGAGTCAGATATGTGGCGGTAATGTTTGGTTTATCTAAAGGTTTTTATCTGTTACTGATTAAATGAGTTTGACCGTAATTTAAGGGCAGATTCTGATATATCTGCAGTGTGGCGACTATAAATCTGATTTGCACAATTTGCTTAACTAAGTATTTTTCGTTGTCGAATATGAGATTTTGCAGATATATTTTTTAGAGTTAGCTTGAAAGAAAAGAGAACGCAGCATACTGAGAAGAAATGTCTCAAAGCATCAAAACGACCTCTGACCTTTGCCCTGCAGGTGACGTTGGAGAAGGTTCTTGGGATCACGTCCCTGGGTAACCGAGCGTTGTCCTGTGACCCCCGTACTGGACTACTGGCCTATCCTGCTGGGTGAGTAAATCACAGTGGGGGGGGGAGACGTGGGCGGGGCTTACCTGATGATGGGAAAAGGTGCAGGTTTTGGAGGAAGCAGCCTGAACAGCAGAATAAAATGGATCAAAGAAACATTAAGAAAACAAGAGAAAACATGAACAGTGATGGCAGATGGAGGGAGCAGCAGTTCATGAGCTGCTAAACCTTCTGATGGAACATCTGTACTGGACCCATCATCCTGAAGACAGAACAAAGTAGTGAACTTTACCCTGGTGTCACTTTAACAGAATCATCAAGGCCTCTTAGCAGAACCTTTTCCACTGAACAGTGGAGGCGTTTATATTCTGTTAGGAACCATGAATATTATGCGGGGGACTGGGTGGAGTCAGTGGGCAGGGTGGACATAGCAGCTCTACAGGTGACTTTGGTTCACCATCATTTCAAATGACTACAGTCATTATACAGCATTTAGCATGGTTAGCCTGGTGAACACAGCATTGCTAGCTGCTCCCCTCAGACCTCAGCCCTACACTGCAAAAAATCGAAATCTTAAGTCATTTCGTTCTTAATAAGAATAATAATAATAATAAATAATATATAAATAATAATAATAAAATAAGTACATTTTTCTTGAATTTAGGAGGTAAGTGAGACACTTTGCCAGTAGAACAAGACAATTTACATTTAAAATAAGAAAAAGACAATTACATTGTCTTATTTCAAGTGCATATTATCTAAATATCTTATTTTAATACCAAAACTACTCATTCTATTGGCAAATAATATTATTTACCGGCTCAAATTGAGGGGAAATACACTTAATTTAAGAAATGTTTACTTATTTCTAGATCATTTTTGCAGTGTAGCACTGCTCCAATTCACAAGAACAGCAGACAGAGAATAGACAAGGACCCCTGATGTTGTTCTGGCCCCTCCCTCTTTACCCAGCATGCATCAATGCAGACTTTTCCATCCTCCAGACTGACAGCTGTCCCAGCATGCACTGCAGCAGCAGCAGCTTCCAGGTTAGCGCTCACAGAGCTCAGAGTATTAAGTTGAAAGTTGTCTTTTCTGTTGCTGTTGTTCAATAGAAGTACGTTTTAAGATCATTTGAGGCGAGAATATTATACTTTAAGTTTCACTATATGGAACATTTATGGATTTAGTGCGTAATAAAAAAACGTTCTGATGTTGAGAGGACCGCGGTAACCAGCGGAGCTCCGATTGTAACGTTAGCTAGGTCTAAATGCAGCCCGTCTGCAGCGGCTACGGCTAACTCCCCTTAGTCAGCCTCTCTCGGCATAGCTGTGTGTGAAGTACCGCTGGCTATTATGGGGATGTTTTTTGTTTTATTTGCCAAAATGTTCATTTGATTTGTGTTTATCTGACTGTGCTCATTATTATTCCCCCAATAAATGAAAAAATGTCATAATTTATTATTATCTAGAGACTATTAATAACAGTAGGTGAAATGCAGCGCCAGACGAGCTTTGAATGTGGTGATGTCATCAGTATGCTTCTGTTCCAATTGATCCAGAT
Source organism: Cyprinodon diabolis (assembly GCA_030533445.1). Lineage (NCBI taxonomy): Eukaryota > Metazoa > Chordata > Actinopteri > Cyprinodontiformes > Cyprinodontidae > Cyprinodon > Cyprinodon diabolis. The sequence continues at coordinate 8,641,220 of CM060080.1, forward strand.
TTATGCGGCCTGCTGTGTTCTTCTCAAAAACATGGCGAGGACACGAGTCCGTACTCACTTTCTAGTGAATTGATTAAGTCTATCTGATAAACACGGCGTGGGTTCTCTGAGTTCTATAAGCTGGTGAAGATGATCAGTCATCCAGGTCATAGTTATACCAAAAAACTCCTGGATTTCTTTCCAAGTTTGAAGACGTTTCGCTTTCCATCCAGGAATTTTTTTCAATTAAAAATGTCCGCCTCAAAGAAAGCCTTAAACTGGTGGTGACCTAGTAAAGGATCTGATCCTGATTGGTCAGATCTAGTGGAGCAGATTAAGCACTAGTTTTTGCACCAGGCCAGAGAAAAACACAACAACTGTTTAATATGAAACAGTGCTGGTTTCTATGGAAACTAACCATCCAATCAGCTGCAGGTCTTGGAGGTGAGGCATCTCTTAATTGGTGAGGTTTGTGCAAACAGAGCAGTGAGGGGGTGTGTGTTCAGATGTCAGTGGTTTTCCGTAACTGTTGGTTTTTAATCAGAGCAGAATGATTTAACGAGGCAGATCTTCCAACGCTTCCGTCTGTGGGTCAGGATCTCATCTCAGAGCATCAGCTTTTCACTGTCTGTGGCTGTGATGAACGCACCAGATCAGCTGCAGAGCTCTAGGTGTCCAGACCCCGCCCCCTGCTGCATTGCAGATGGAGGACTGTTACTGGTTCCCAACCAGCCACTGGAAACTGCTGACTGGATCCTTTTAACCACGTGATGAAATCCTTTAATGCTTTGGCTCTCGGCTGTCCCTCCCCCCTCAGCTGGGTTCATCAAATGTTTGTAGGTAAAACCCAGAGAGTTAGAATCAGCTACAGGAATGGGGTGGTGGTGAAGGAGGGGGGGGGGTGCTGCAGCAGAACAACAGTGTGCAAACACTGGACCCAGGAACCAGCTGCTAGCAGACTACTGTGACCATCTATTGATGCTCCTGCCATCTAAGTTTATAACTATTCTCTCCTTAACAACAATAATACACGTTAAAATTAACAGGAAGCTTAATATCTATGATGTTAGTGATACATTCAGTTGATATTCTAGGATCCTCAGCAGGTCCAATTGTTCAGACTGGGATCCTCAGCAGGTCCAGATGTTCAGACCGGGATCCTCAGCAGGTCCAAATGTTCAGACCGGGATCCTCAGCAGCCCCGGATGTTCAGACCGGGATCCTCAGCAGCCCCAGATGTTCAGACTGGGATCCTCAGCAGGCCCGTATGTTCAGACCGGGATCCTCAGCAGGCCCGGATGTTCAGACTGGGATCCTCAGCAGCCCCAGATGTTCAGAACGGGATCCTCAGCAGGCCCAGATGTTCAGACCGGGATCCTCAGCAGGTCCAGATGTTCAGACCGGGATCCTCAGCAGCCCCAGATGTTCAGACCGGGATCCTCAGCAGGTCCAGATGTTCAGACCGGGATCCTCAGCAGGTCCAGATGTTCAGACCGGGATCCTCAGCAGCCCTAGATGTTCAGACCGGGATCCTCAGCAGGTCCAGATGTTCAGACCGGGATCCTCAGCAGCCCCAGATGTTCAGACTGGGATCCTCAGCAGGCCCGGATGTTCAGACTGGGATCCTCAGCAGGTCCAGATGTTCAGACTGCGACCGGGATCCTCAGCAGGTCCAGATGTTCAGACCGGGATCCTCAGCAGCCCCAGATGTTCAGACCGGGATCCTCAGCAGGTCCAGATGTTCAGACCGGGATCCTCAGCAGGCCTGGATGTTCAGAATGGGATCCTCAGCAGCCCCGGATGTTCAGACTGGGATCCTCAGCAGGTCCAGATGTTCAGACCGGGATCCTCAGCAGGCCCAGATGTTCAGACCGGGATCCTCAGCAGGCCCAGATGTTCAGACTTGATGTTTCAGTGGCGGTCAATGATGGTGACCTACTGGGAGCAACCCGTGGGGAGGAAAAAGGCTCAGTTCTGATCAGGGTGGACCTGAATAACAATGATGCAGATGTTGATGGTTCTAGAAGCGAAGGAGGCTGTGATCTGACCATAACAGACAGGCTCTTCAACATGACTGGGAATAAAACTAACAACCTTTAAAATATTGAAGAAAATTCTGGTCTTACCCGAGGTCCAGAACTAGGGTACACCACCTCCCCACCCCAACCCCCATCCTCAGAACCTGCTCCTCCTGTTCTTCACATCCTAAACATCCCCCAAGGGTTCCACCCCATCTCCTTGAATGCAGTTTTCCAGCATGAGCAAGCACTGGGCGACAGTGGAGAGGAAGGACTATATTACCAGAACCTCCTCTAGCTACGTTCTTGAGGTCTAACTGAACCTTCAGCTCATGACATGAGATCAGCCAAGTTTGGTGGAAGATGAAGAACTTTCTGGTGCAAACAGACAAAAGCTTTTGTTGATGGTCCAGTCCTGGTTGTTCTGGTCCGCACAACATGAAACATGGTCCTAATGACAGAATGTGTCATCAGTTTGAACAGTTTGCTTATAGGCCCAGAGAATTCAGCTGCAGTGTACATGTTTCACCCACAGAGGGCAGCGCTAAGGTCAAAGTAAACCATGTTAAAGGAGTCTGAACAATGAGATGCTACTGTGGGTCGATAGCGCTGATGTTTCCTTCTGCTTCCTTCCTGTTTATCTTTGAATTCTCACTGATCTTTGCGTTTCTTCAGGTGTGTGGTGATCCTGCTGAATCCTCGGAAGAACAAACAGCATCACATCTTCAACAGTTCCAGGTAAAATGGCCTCTGACCTGCTTAGTCCTTTCTGCTCTAGCTTCCTGTTGGTTGAATAATTAAGCTCAGATGTTTGAGACATTAATTCAGCTCAGTTCAGTTGATTTCTATAGCACCAATTCACAGCACACGTCATCTCAAGGCACTTTACAGTTTTCTTAAAGTTTTCTATCTAAGAAAAACCAGCTGTTTGCATCGACTAATTGACTCAAAGGCAATCCCTTAGGGGTGTAAATCACATCCATCATGGCGATTCGATTCAGTGTCGATTTCCTGGCCGACGATTTGATTATTTTCGATACTCAAGAATACACCACGATACAATTCGATTCGATTAATTGGTTAATTTTTTTTACACTTTACAGGCTAGACAATGTTTTAAATTTGAAATAAATCAATGAAAGCTGTAATATTGTTATGCATTTTTTTATGAAACAACAGCAAATAACAGAAGTAGAATAGTCGGCTGTTGGATCGATGCATCGATACAAAACGATTATTATTTACACCCCTACTAAGCATGCTTAAAGTGACAGTGGAGAGGAAAAACTCCCTTTATGCATTAAAATTATCCCTCTAGCAGCAGAAAGGAATTTTCTGAACAAGAAGTGTGTTCATGGGAATCCGGAGAAACCAGAAGCCTTCTGCTTTCTGTAAATCCCTGGTGCGGTTCTGGAAGGCTGCTAGAAGGTTCAGCAGATCGGGTTCCTTTAAAGCTTCAGCTCTTTTACACAGAACCATCCTCTAAAAGTTCTGGCAGATTCATCCTTTCCTAAACCAGTTGGAGTTGCCCAGGTGGTCCTGGAGAACATGATGATGGACGGACCATAGCCGAGCTGGGGATCCACACAAACAGAATCATCTGGTCTTCTACCCGTAGTGGTAGTGTAGTGACAGTGGTACCACCGTGGAGCCATCTACTGATGTCTCCATGTTTCAGTCAGAACTGTTTATCCTGGTGGTTCAGTTTGGTGTCCACTTTTCTAGAACCATGAAGACGTAGATCCAGACCATCCAGAAATGTTGCTTAATGTTAAAATTTCAGCCTCTATGAGTAGTTTTGACTTGCTCATCATGCCAAGGGGGAAAAGTCCTGGTTCTGGAGCAACACTAAAGCCTGAGATGGATCCAACTGTTTGATCTGTCTCATTGGATGGGAACATCGTTCCTTCAGAACCAGAACCTCAGTAGAAGTTTCTGACTGTGCAGGAAGGCGATCACCACGCTGGCCTTTTCTCCTGATGGAAAATACATGGTGACCGGAGAGGTGAGTGTAGAACCTCCCACCAGAACCATGGCGGAATCCCAGGCTGCTACCCTCTCATGGTTCTGATGGTTCTCCTCTGTCTGCATTAGAGCGGCCACATGCCGGCGGTTCGAATCTGGGAGGTGTCGGAGCGTACTCAGGTGGCCGAGCTGCAGGAACATAAATATGGGATCTCCTGCGTGGCGTTCTCTCCTAACGGGAAGTACATCGTCAGCGTGGGCTACCAGCACGACATGATGGTGAATGTGTGGAACTGGAAGGTAGGTCCGCCCCAGGCGCCGGTTCTGTCCCGCCGAGGTTCCGTCCCTAATCCGTGCCCTGTTCTCCTGTGCTGCTCAGAAAAACGTGGTGGTAGCAGCAAACAAGGTGTCCAGCAAGGTGACGGCCGTCTCCTTCTCCAGTGACAGCTCCTACTTCGTTACCTCCGGCAACCGGCATGTGAAGTTCTGGTACCTGGACCACACCAAGACCTCCAAGGTTCTGTCATCAGTGTGAGCTGATCGAAGCCGCCTCGGGGGGAGCTGTTCTGACCCCTGTTCTGTCCTTGTGCAGGTAAACGCCACCGTTCCCCTGCTGGGGCGCTCGGGTCTGCTTGGAGACCTCCGGAACAACTTCTTTAGCGACGTGGCGTGCGGCCGCGGCCGACGGTCCTCCTCCACCTTCAGCATCACATCCTCAGGGCTGCTGTGCGAGTTTAATGACCAGCGGCTCCTGGACAAGTGGGTGGAGCTACGGGTGAGTCACCGCTCTGCTCCGGGTCACAACACTACACTGACATGACACCAAACAGCAGAACCTTCTGGCGGTTCTGAAGCCTGGTCCTCTGGACCCCAGTGGTGGATCTAGGGGGCGGCTACCTGGGCTACAGCCCCGGATGTTTCCCCAAGAGCCCCGCGTCTCGCTTCTGAGCTGATTTGAGTCAAGTGTGCATTACTAGGAATTCACCAGATGGTGGCAGCATGAGCAGGAAAGCAGCTTGTAGCATTCCCGTGCAGAAGAAGAAGTTGCCACCACTAGCTGTTGCTGAACAGAAGCTGTTTCTCAATATGCGTTCTTGAGCGTTCTCGTGTGCTCGTGATCAGCCTCAGCCCGAACACTGTTCCAATTGCTGAGAACGCCTGACCGAAAACGCATCAAATCTCGCCCCGCCCTCTTTACCGAGTACGCATCAGAGCAGACTTGTCTGTTCGTGAGATTGAAAGCTGTCCCAGCATGCACTGCGGCAGCAGCAGCTTTCAATGAAGCGCTCCATTGAAAGTCAAAGGTTTTCTTTTCTGTTGCTGTTGTTCAATAAAAGTAAGTTTTAAGATCATTTGAGACCAGAATATTATACTTTAAAGTGTCACTATATGGTCCATTTACCCATTTAATGCGTAATTAAAAATAAAGATTTCCGATGTTGAGAGGATCCGGGCAACCAGCAGAGCTCCGAGGGTAACAGCAGCCAGGGCTAACGTTAGCCCGTCTGCAGCAGCCCTCTCTCGACATAGCCGTGTGTCTGATGGCGATTTTCTCTGCAAAATTTCCATTTGATTTGTGCTTATCTGACTGTGTCCATTCTTATTCCCCCACTAAATGAAAAAAAAGTAATAATTTATTATTATCTAGAGTCTATTATAACAGGAGGTGAAATGCAGCTCAAGAAGAGCTGCATTTCACCAAAGATGAGAGTGTAGACTTTCTGGTAAATCCCGTTCTAATGTAAAATATGACAGATTAATGGATTAAGGAAATTTCTTGCATACAACATGCTATCACGCATATTTTTTTAGAAATTTGGAAACAGTTGCACTTTATTTCCCAAAGATATGGGACGAGGAGAGGAGAGAATACATATTTCAGCTGCCTGAAATAATCTGTTCCCCCTCCATAAGATGGGAAGAAATTAATTCACCTGCAAGTCTTTAGCTGTGTTTATTCCTCTCTCCATCAACAACAAATCCTGTGGATTTGGGGACATTTAAAGGCACACTATGCAACATTTTTCAGTTAATTAATGTGTTCCATAACGTTTTGGATGATTAAATGAGTCATTTCAGGTCGAACAAAGGTTTTCTCGGCCGCCCTGGTGGTCTGTAGGGGAAATACCGTACTTGCAATTGCAGGAGCCCTCGGCCCGCACCCACAGGCTCAGAAGTCTCGTGCATCGCGAGAGTCGGTCTTGCTTTACGGCGAGAACTGCTACACGCCCCCAGTGAAAGGCATGCTAGTTGCTAGCGCAGTGGCGATATTTGTGCAGTTATCATGGCGGAACCAGCGACAAAACAGCGAAATTTTCGAACTCGAAAATTGGAACAAAATAGTCACTTACCGCAGTAGACATGGTGATTCGTTGCGTTCGCCTGTCTGCTAAGCTCAAAACAACCGTGCCTGGCTTGACGGAGAAACCAGGAGAACAGCTGAGCATATTTATGACAGTGCAGTTTTACTTTCACCCTCTGGGGGGAGCCTCGCTGGAAAATCAACACCGGTTGCACAGTATACCTTTAAGTATTATTAAGTTATGAGAGGACAATCATATATTTTAGCCACTTGATATAATCCGTCCCCCCTTTGATGATCTTTATGAAATGTATTTTCTGTTTAAATGTTTATCTAACAATTTACAAATATAAAAAAAAAAAAAAAACATTAAACCAAATGTCTGGAGCAATGCTGCTTCAGACATTTTGAATTTAGAATTGACTGGTTCTGCTCTTTGAGAACAGGCTGGAGGTCCATGAGCCATTCAGGCTCTTTTCTTTGGTTTCTAACTGAGGGTTCCTGGATATCCGCGGCGCCATCTTTCCCGCGCCGCCATCATGTTTATCTGTTTGTATTGATCATGGTTGCAGCTCGCCGCTGCGTGTCCCTCTGATGGGAATCTGCTTTGAAATCTACTTCCTCTGTTTCTCCCCCTGCTTCCTGTGCAGACAGTCGACTCTGTCTCTGTAAGTCCTGCCTCCCCTTAGTCTCTTATCCTAACATTCTCGTTTTCCCACCACCACATCCTCCATCACTGTTGGCCGCTTAGATCGACACACAGCTCATTGTTTCCCTCTGAGGGTGTGCAGCAGCCTCATATCAAAGCATGCATTCAGAAACCTACTCCAGTTCACAGGCTTCATTCATCAGATGAGTCAATGTAGAGCCGGTGCTGCTGAACCTTCTGGAACATGTCCCTGTCTCTGAGTGTGTCCCTGTCTGTCTGTCTGTAGACATCTCAGGCCACCTGTCTGTCTGTCACTGAGGAGTTTATCTTCTGTGGTTGTTCTGACGGGACGGTTCGAGCCTTCAGTCCTGTCGACCTGCACTTCCTCTGCACGCTGCCGTGCCCACACCGCCTGGGCGCCGACGTCGCCTCCGTGGTCCATGCCAGGTAACTCAGAAACCTTTAAGGTAAACCCAGCTGATGTTCATTCACTCATTGTCTATATCAGAGCCCTGCAAAAGTATTCACACCCATTCATTTATTTTCACATTTTCATCGTTACACACCTCATGTTTTATTAGTAGTTATAAAAATGTTTTACATTGCTCATTGTCAACCCCCCTCCCTATTATTAAAACGTTAGCTGTGATCATTATAACCAGTCAGCTGTGATTATCAAAGTTATGAAATAATGTAGATTTTTTTGCTTCAACCGTATCTACATTGAGTTGATCTACAGGTGCTGGTCATAAAATTAGAATATCATGAAAAAGTAGATTGATTTCAGTAATTCCATTTAAAAAGTGAAACTTGTATATTATATTCATACATTACATACAAACTCATATATTTCAGATGTTTATTTTGTTTAATTTTGATGATTACAAATGACAACAAATGAAAATCTCAAATTCATCATATCAGAAAATTAGAATATTACTGAAGACCAATAAAAACAAAGGATTTATAGAAATGTTGGCCAACTGAAAAGTATGAACATGAAAAGTATGAGCATGTACAGCACTCAGTATTTAGTTGGGCCTCCTTTGGCCTGTATTACTGCAGCAATGCGGCGTGGCATGGAGTCGATCAGTCTGTGGCACTGCTCAGGTGTTATGATAGCCCAGGTTGCTCTAATAGTGGCTTTTAGCTCTTCTGAATTGTTGGGTCTGGTGTATTGCATCTTCTTCTTCACAATACCCCATAGATTTTCTATGGGGTTAAGGTCAGGAGAGTTTGCTGGCCAATTAAGAACAGGGATACCATGGTCCTTCAACCAGGTACTGGTAGCTTTGGCACTGTGTGCAGGTGCCAAGTCCTGTTGGAAAATGAAATCTGCATCTCCAAAAAGTTGGTCAGCTGCAGGAAGCATGAAGTGCTCTAAAACTTCCTGGTATGTGGCTGCGTTGACCCTGGACCTCAGAAAACACAATGGACCAACACCAGCAGATGACATGGCACCCCAAACCATCACTGACTGTGGAAACTTTACACTGGACTTCAAGCAACGTGGATGAAGTGCCTCTCTTCTTTTCCTCCAGACTCTGGGACCTTGATTTCCAAAGGAAATGCAAAATTTACTTTCATCAGAGAACATGACTTTGGACCACTCACCAGCAGTCCAGTCCTGTTTCTCTTTAGCCCAGGCAAGACGCTTCTGACGCTGTCTGTGGTTCAAGAGTGGCTTGACACAAGGAATGCGACAGCAGAAACCCATGTCTTTCATACGTCTGTGTGTGGTGGTTCTTGAAGCACTCACTCCAGCTGCAGTCCACTCTTTGTGAATCTCCCCCACATTTTTGAATGGGTTTTGTTTCACAATCCTCTCCAGGGTGCGGTTATCTCTCTTGCTTGTACACTTTTTTCGACCACATCTTTTCCTTCCCTTCGCCTCTCTATTAATGTGCTTGGACACTGAGCTCTGTGAACAGCCAGCCTCTTTAGCGATGACCTTTTGTGTCTTGCCCTCCTTGTGCAAGGTGTCGATGGTCGTCTTTTGGACAACTGTCAAGTCAGCAGTCTTCCCCATGATTGTGTAGCCTATAGAACTAGACTGAAAGACCATTTAAAGGCTTTTGCAGGTGGTTTGAGTTAATTAGCTGATTAGAGTGTGGCACCAGGGGCCATCAATTTTGAACCTTTTCACAATATTCTAATTTTCTGATATGATGAATTTGAGATTTTCATTTGTTGTCATTTGTAATCATCAAAATTAAACAAAATAAACATCTGAAATATATGAGTTTGTATGTAATGTATGAATATAATATAGAAGTTTCACTTTTTAAATGGAATTACTGAAATCAATCTACTTTTTCATGATATTCTAATTTTATGACCAGCACCTGTACAGCACCAAACCCAGCAAAGCAGACTGGCTTATCCACTCTATCTCTTCACCATTGGATGTTTACCTTCATCCTTCTTATCGTCTATTTCCTCCTCTTCAGCCAGCTCTTCTCCTCCAGAGAGGATTCTCGGTATCCAGACACCGTAGCTGTGACCTTTGACCCCACTAACCGCTGGCTGTCTTGCGTCTACAATGACCACAGTCTGTACGTGTGGGACATCCAGGAGCTCCGCAGGGCAGGGAAGCTCTACTCGGCCCTCTACCACTCCTCCTGCGTGTGGGGCCTGGAGGTCAGTGTTCTCATTTTACTCACCTTAGTCTGAAATGAGTTAAATCCATTAACTTGAAACAAGCTGTGTATGTTCCCAGTGACTCCCATTACTCCCAGTATCAGTCTGACTCATATGGTATCACTGGAACTGAACAATGGAGGAAAACACTATAGAACTATAGCCCCTAGATGTGGTCTTTGGTGTTACAGTATATGATGGTAATCTAAGATCCAGCAGCAGAAACGGAGAGGAGGACCATTTTCTCCATGAAGCAGTGCAGCTTTTGGCTAAAAAGGTCCGTCTCTACCCCATCCGTCCCGGAAGCACGTTCCGTTCTGCGCATCCAGATACACATCTGGGGCGCCCTTGATTTTTTTTTTTTGTTAAAAAGACCTAAATAACATTTTTTCCTACCCCAAAATAGTAAACGTACTAAGCTATAATGTGTTAAAGGTTAACAATGTATTTTCGGAGAAAATAATTGCTTTAAAATCCTGTTTTGTCAATCTGTGCCAGATCTGCACCAGATCCTACGCTACTTCCAGGAGCTTACTTTTTGAGCTTTGGATTTAAACATAAATCTATTCTTTACGAGTTATATGTTTTCCTTTTTATGTTAAAATTATGGTATATAGTGTGTAAGAGTCAATTTGAGTGAAAGCTGAGAGGTAAAGAGTAACACGACGAGAAAGTTAAAATAAAAACCCAACATCTGAAACGTTCCTTTTCCTTTTAGGCTCCAAAATTCTTTATCATTTTAATGATAAACCACAAAAGATGAGACTTTTTTTAAATCAGATGCATCATGTTGAGAGATACGTTTTTAAACAGTTTAGTGAGTCAGTCAGTTAGAAAAAACTCCTGGATCGGTCACATGACTTTCTGGAAACCACACGCGCACCGATGCAACGTTTAGCTCTATGGGCTCCATGCACGCACCCACGCATCGCTATTAATGGACCCATCGCTAGTCTGTAGGTTTCCTTGGACATGTGACCACTAAAAGACTTAAAGCGACGCTGATAAACCAGAAAGTGCTCAAAAAGATTTTAGGTTTCTGTCTCAGGTCCACATCTGAAAGCATTTTGTTCCGTTACCAGACCCGGGTCCGCCTGTTAGTGACTCCTTATTTAGAAGTTATCCAGGGTTTATCAGAATGACAGCAGGTGGGAAGGGTTAATGTCCCAGTCTGAGCTTCTGGGTCTCCTGCAGGTGAGCGGTGATGGAGATGGAGGTGGTGAGGCGCAGTTCCTCCCAGGCTCCTTCCTGTCCTGTTCCTCTGATAACACCATCAGGCTGTGGAACATCGACAGACACAACATCCTCCACAGGAATATCCTGAGCAACGTAGGACCGCACACACCCACACCTCTGTAGCACAGCTGGACTGCTCTGACCTCTAACCTCTGCCCCCCAGGACCTACAGAAGGTCCTCTATGTGGACAACAACATCAGCAGCCTTCTGGACACGGACAGCATCACTGCTGCCTGCACCAACTCTGAGAAGGTAGGCTCATCTGTACCGGAGGCGCAGCAGCTGGACCAGAACCGAGTGGGCATCAGAACCCTGAGAGTCAGTCCAGGTGGAAAACATCTGGCCTCTGGAGACCGGGTCGGAGTCCTCCGGTGAGACTACAACAGAATCAGCAGCTCTTCTGACCCACTAGATGTTTGGAATGATGTCTGAGGGATGTTTGCCTTCCAGGATCCATGATCTGCAGAGCATGGAGGAGATCCTGAATGTTCAAGCTCACGACTCTGAGATCCTCTGCCTGGAGTTCTCCAAACCCGACACTGGTGAGGATGACAAGTGTTCACAGTCTTTTGTCCCATTTTATCCTCAGTAGCCTGACCTGATCCATCTGATCTTTAAAACAGCTGCAGCGGAAAACAAATGCTGAACATAGCTAAAAATAATAAACACAATAAAAGAATAAAATATACCACAGAAATATAAAATAAGGCAATAATAGGAATTTGTTTAAGCTAGCTAAAGAAGGTCACCACAACGAAGTCCTGCCAGTGTTAAGTCCTGCCATTAAACAATTTGGGCAGTGAAGGAGCAGCGAAGAGAAGACTGGCCCCTCTGAGCTTAAACCTGAGGAGGCAAGGAGAAGATCAGAGAGGTAAGACGGGGCAAGGTCCTTTAAAAAAACAAAAACAAAGATAAGAATTTTAAAACCGAGTCTAGCCAGTGCAGTGAAGACAGGACAGGAGTGATGGGATCACATTGTGGAGTTAAAAGATGCTGTATGAGAGACAGCAATGATTGGCACACCAGCATAGAGTCCAAAAAGTAATCCAGCCGAGATGAAATAAAAATATGGACGACTGTTTCAAAGGGTTGCCGTGAAAGAAAAGGTTTTAGTTTTGCCAATTGAGTAAAACCCAGTTTGGCCAGAACAACATCCGGGACTTTGTTGGTTCTTGGTCTGCTGTTCTAGTGAAATGGAACAGTAGTGAGGATGATGATGTTTCACAGCCAAACAAGAAGGCCCGAGTAAACAGATTGATAAATGGCCCGTTTTAAAGTCTGTTGTTCTCCAGTCGTCTTCTGGCTCAACCATTCTGGAGCTTTATTTACTTTCCTTAGAGATCATAGTCCCTCCAGCAGGGTCATCTCAAACACATTCTGTAGGTCCCAGAATGCATAAAATTCCACCACTAAAATTTTTACCAGCAGGTGGAGCCATTGCGCGCAGCTCCAAGCTGACACCAGAAGTTCCAAACCCCACAGCTCTGGAACTGTTATAGCTAGAGATCTGAAAGTTTCTGCATTTGTGGTTGACATGATGCAGAACTAATATATTACAATAAAACCTGCCTTTTCTCAAGAATGTCTTTATTACTGCTGTTCAAAAAAGACCTATCATTTCCGAGAATAAAAAACAACAATTTTGAGTCATGTTTGAACTGATGCAGGTTGGTCTGTGTTCTAGTCTCCCAATTTTAGAAACTACAGAGTGTTAGCTTTCAAATAATGTATTGCATATGTAATTTGGGTTCCTAAGTTATTTGCTTTTCCATTTTGGTATGCAAAATAGGTGAGGATTACCCAAAATGAGGTGGATGTTAACAGGTTATTAAGAAAGAATTGATTTTGTCTGAAAGAAAAGAAAGCTGGGAGTTTATCTCCTTGGCAGTAAGCAGAATTCGGGTGAAGCTGTGGCCTTGTCTGTCTCAGGTCTCCAGCTGTTGGCCACAGCCAGTCGGGACCGTCTGATCCATGTCCTGGATGCATCCAGAGACTACAGCCTGGTCCAGACTCTGGATGAACACTCTTCCTCCATCACCGCCCTCAGATTCGCTGGTCAGCTTCTATCACCTCCTTCTTCCTTTCTTTCCTTCCTTCCTCTCTTCCTTTTCTCTTCCCTTCCTTTTCTCATTCCTTCCTTCCGTTCTTGACCGCTTTCCTTCCTTCCTTCCCCGCCTTCCTTCCTCGCCTTCCTTCCTTCTTTCCTTCCTTTCTTCCTTCCTTCTTTCCTTCCTTTCTCGCCTTCCTTCCTTTTTTCGCCTTCCTATCTCGCCTTCCTTCCTTTCTTGCCTTCCTTCCTTTCTCACCATCCTTCCTTCCTTTCTCGCCTTCCTTCCTTTTTTGCCTTCCTTCCTTCCTTCCTTCCTCGCCTTCCTTCCTTCCTTTGTCGTCTTCCTTCCTTCCTTTGTCGTCTTCCTTCCTTCCTTCCTTTCTCACCATCCTTCCTTCCTTTCTCGTCTTCCTTCCTTCCTTTTTTCGCCTTCCTTCCTTTCTCGCCTTCCTTCCTTCCTTCCTTTCTCGTCTTCCTTCCTTCCTTCCTTTCTCGTCTTCCTTCCTTCCTTTGTCGTCTTCCTTCCTTCCTTTCTCACCATCCTTCCTTCCTTTCTCGCCTTCCTACCTTCCTTTTTTCATCTTGCTTCCTTCCTTCCTTCCTTTCTCGTCTTCCTTCCTTCCTTTCTCGTCTTCCTTCCTTCCTTTCTCTTCTTCCTTCCTTCCTTTCTCACCATCCTTCCTTCCTTTCTCGCCTTCCTTCCTTCCTTTCTCGCCTTCCTTCCTTCCTTTCTCGTCTTCCTTCCTTCCTTTCTCGCCTTCCTTCCTTCCTTTTTTCGCCTTTCTTCCTTCCTTCCTTTCTCGTCTTCCTTCCTTCCTTCCTTTCTCGTCTTCCTTCCTTCCTTCCTTTCTCGCCTTCCTTCATTTCTCGTCTTCCTTCCTTCCTTCCTTTCTCGTCTTCCTTCCTTCCTTTCTCACCATCCTTCCTTCCTTCCTTCCTTCCTTTCTCGCCTTCCTTCCTTCCTTCCTTCCTTTCTCGTCTTCCTTCCTTCCTTTCTCGTCTTCCTTCCTTCCTTCCTTCCTTCCTTCCTTTCTTTCTCGTCTTCCTTCCTTCCTTCCTTTCTCGTCTTCCTTCCTTTCTTTCTTCCTTCCTTTCTTTCTCGTCTTCCTTCCTTCCTTCCTCGTCTTCCTTCCTTTCTTCCTTCCTTCCTTCCTTTCTTTCTAGTCTTCGTTCCTTCCTTCCTTTCTTTCTCATCTTCCTTCCTTTCTTCCTTCCTTCCTTCCTTTCTTTCTCATCTTCCTTCCTTCCTTCCTTCCTTCCTTTCTCGTGTTCCTTCCTTTCTTCCTTCCTCCTGGAGTTCTTTTTGGTATACTACCATGGTTCGCTCCTCCCTCTGATCCATGGGGGTCCTCCTCGCTGTGTTTTAATGCTCTTCTTCTCTGGCCCGTCAGCCAATGAGGGGAAGGTGTGGATGATCAGCTGTGGAGCCGATAAGAGCGTCTACTTCCGTACAGCGCAGCAGGTGAGCACAGCAGCAGGTAGAATCGCTGTGAGTGTCGGTACACCATCCAGTGAGTATAGTCAGAGGGTTTTCCTCCTCTCTCTCAGACGAGAGAAGGTTTGGAGTTCACACGGGCGCATCACGTTGTCAGGAAGACCACCCTGTATGACATGGATGTGGAGCCAACCCGGAGATACGCCGCAGTTGGATGTCAGGACCGCAAAATCAGGTAGATCATCAACATCAGCCTTAAAGCATCAGGTTCACACAGAGCAGACATGGTGGATGTGTTCAAGAATGATGATGATGATATTGATGATGATGATGGTGATGAAGAAGAGCTTTTGCCTCATCTGTTCTGCAGAATCTTTAACATTGCCAATGCCAAACAGAAGAAGGTCTACAAAGGTTCTCAGGGCGAGGAGGGGACGGTCATCAAGGTATTTATCTCTTGGATTCCATGACAACGCCTCATGGAACCACTGATCTCTACTTATTCACTGTATGCTTATAGGCCGATAAAAGTGAAGTTACCTGCCGCCATTTTGGTTCTCCCTACTCTCATTAAGTCGCGCCATAAAAAGGCCTCCCTGTGTTGCATTTGGCTGTAAAAACAAGCTGTTTTCTGGCTGTGGGAAGACGATCCACAGTGGATGCACTGCACAGACACAGCATAACAGCATATATCACAATGTGCAAATAGAAAATACTGCACCATTAACAGACATGTACTTGTAATTCAGTCTTTATGTAAAATATTTGAATTTTATGTAATAAAATTACATGTACATCATCAATTTCGCACTTTTGGTACATCGTCAGATGGTGTCTTTATTCTTAATATCTGGTTACAGTATCATTATGCCTCATTAACACACAGATTTTTTTTTTATTTTTATATGTTGCATTACATGATTTTTAGAATTTTTGACTTCATACTGTTTATGCAATGTGATGTGCCTATTTATTTATTTATTTTTTTTAACAGTGTCCTGTCTGGCAATGTGGCAATAAGAATAATTGTCCTGATGCCAAAAAGAGCCCAACAGATTTTACTTTCACAAGTGGAGCAGTATGGCAATTGCCAAACTGCTCCACTTGTTTCATGCATATAAATTGCTTTATTATAATTATGCAGGGAGTTTTACAGATTATATGGACACTGCAATGTAAATAGAGCAGAATAACAGAAGAAGAAAAAAAAGAGAAAGATGAAAAAAAGAGGAGATATGCCTATTTTTTCATATTTCAATGGGGAAATGATGGAATGATGGTGCGTGGTGTAGTGTAAAGGGGGTAAAGAGGGGCAATCAGTCTCTAATGACCTCCTCCCCATCAGGAATCGTGAGGTCAGGAGAAAATCTAACATGTTTGAAATCCAGGCAGTTGTAAGGTGGTAGTGGGCAAATCCCTCAGTGCGCAAACAAGGATCCTTATTCTTCCTCTCAGAGGAAAACACAGTAGCATGGAAGGGTTGCAATGAGTGAAATGGAGTTCTTTCTGTAAAATGGACCATAGTAGCCACATTTGCTGAGCCAGGTAGATCTCATCAGAGCGTTGCAGAGTGAGAACAAACATGATGAGCTGGGAACTTTTAAACCCTGCGGTTTCATTGTACAGTGTGAGCTGTACTGTGTGCAACTACGAAAATATCGTATAGTGTATGCCTGGCTTAAATTACCTTTACCATAAACGAGAGTAATCTACTGATGCTATGAAACATTGACACTGGTGTCAGAGTGATGAATTTATCTTTATTAAAAAGTCTTCAGTCCCCCTGAAAATGAGAACATCATCATTGTTCGATGCTGTAGCCCACGGATTGTTTACATTCAGACCAGTCTATCAAGGGAGTACCAATATGGCGGCTGGTGACTTCACAGCACCATGTACTACCTACTGCCTATCAGCAATCCAGTAAATAAATAGAGGTCAGTGCATGGAACCCTGTGTCACCTTCTCTTCTTTTTCAGGTACAAATTGACCCATCTGGACTCTACATCGCCACCTCCTGTTCTGACAAGAATGTGTCCATATTTGACTTCTGTTCTGGAGAGCGTGTGGCCACCATGTTTGGACACTCAGGTCAGTGGGACAAGTATTCGTCTCTGTCTGTCTTCCACGCCTCTGTTATGTTACGGTGGAGCTCCAACCTTTTCCTGTCTGTGTTCAGAGATTGTAACTGGGCTGAAGTTCAGCAATGACTGCAGACACCTGATCACCGCATCAGGAGACAGGTTGGTCTTCAAACACTTCACCTGGTCCAGTTTCATCATTGAACTACAAATCTCTTAATCACTAAACCAGAACAGAACTTTAAACAAGCAGGTAAAGTTATGCTTAGTTTAGGGCTGAAACTAAAAAGTTTCTTCTTCTTTTATTTTTTAATGCAAAATATTTCTATACATTTTACAATTTTGGTTTAATTCCTGCTCCAAGTGGGTCGCTCAGTCAGCTAATGCATATTTTAGACTCTCTATACTATCAGGTAATGATTAATCAATTACTACATTAGTTGACGATTATCTCAATATTCAATTAATCCGATTATTTGTTTCACTACTAGTTTAGGTATCAAATCTTAAATGCTTCTAGAATTATTGAAGGGTTGAGCCCCTTTACACTGATACCCCAAATTAAACCAAAGACATGGATGGCCTGCTGACTGGAGGGGCAGGCAGACTGTAGAAAAGCTGCCAGGAGCCCCAAGGTGACTCTGGAGGAGCTGCAAAGAGAAGCTTTCCTCAGGGCAATTCTTAGTTCACAAAGCTGGCCTTTATGGAGGACCGGCAGGAAGGATGTAAGTCCTGTTAGCCGTTTGACACAGAAGAGCTGTGAAAGAACTCGCTTTAGTATAAGCTAGACGCCACGACTGATGAGGAACTGACACTGAACGTCTGTCAACCATCAGATAACTGACCTGGAACTGATGGCCCACGGATGGCAGACGCTGGCATACGGCGGTATGTATTGTGACGAGTGCCAGCGTCCTTCAGCGAGCTCATAATTTATACAAAATGGACCCATAACTTCTCCAGCGTATTCCAGGGTTTTTGCCAGATTTTTCGTATGCGAACTGATCTAAATCGTCAAGGTGTGACAGGGACCTTAGCTTCATAAAAAGAAATTATAATCTTAAGAACTTCACTGCAAAAAATATCTAGAATTAAGTAAAGAAATTCCAGAATTAATTGGTTTTATCCTTAATTGGAGCAGGTAAATAAGATTTTCACTCTTAAATTAAGATAATTAGATAATATGCACTTGAAGTAAAACAATGCAGTTTTTTTTTCTTATTTTAAATGTAAATTGTCTTGTTCCATTGGCAAAGGGTCTCAATTGCCTCTTTATTCAAGAAAGAAATGCATTTATTTTAAGAAACATTTTGCAGAGTCCAGATGGTATGAATAGTTTTCCAAGGTGCTGTTGGGGCTGGTCCTAAAGATGCGGTGCCAGCTGACCTTTAGCTTTTTCCACCAGCAGAAAATGCAGTAATCACTGCATTGCTTTGTTTGTGCAGCTGCATGTTTGTTTGGCGCCTGAGTGCAGAGCTGACCATCAGGATGAGGCATCAGCTGGCCAAACTCCGACCTTCCAGCTCAATTCCTAACCCCCTCAGCGCCTCTGACCAGGGGGCCGTGGAGCCCAGGTAAGTTGGACCTGCTGAGAAATGCTGACAGCTTAACCAAAGAGTTAACCCAAAGAGTTAACCCAAATGTTTAAATAAAGAGTTAACCAAAAGGGTTAATCAAATAGTTAACAAAAGGGTTAACCCAAAGACCTAACCATAAGAGTTAACCAAAGGTTAGGGTTCTGTTAACCCTGAATAAGTAGTTAACCCAATGGGTTAACCAAATGGTTAACCAAAGGCTTAACCAAAAAGCTAACCAAAGAGTTAACCCAATGGGTTAACCAAAGGTTTAACCAAAGAGTTAACCTAAAGGGTTAACCCAAAGAGTTAACCAAATGTTTAAATAAAGAGTTAACCAAAAGGGTTAATCAAATAGTTAATCAAAGGATTAACCAAAGGGTTAACCCAAAGACTTAACCATAAGAGGTAACCAAAGGTTAGGGTTGTGTTAACCCTGAACAAGTAGTTAACCCAATGGGTTAACCAAATGGTTAACCAAAGGCTTAACCAAAAAGCTAACCAAAGAGTTAACCCAAAGGGTTAACCAAAGGGTGAACCAAAAGTTTAACCAAAGAGTTAACCCAAAGGGTTAATCAAAGAGTTACCCCAAGTGGTTAGCCAAAAGCTTAACCAAAGAGTTAACCCAAAGACTTAACCCAAAGGGTTAACCCAAGGGATTAACCAAATGTTAAACCAAAGAGTTAACTAAAAGGGTTAATTAAATAGTTAATCAAAGGATTAACCAAAGAGTTAACCACAGGGTTTACCAAAGGCTTAACCATAATAGTTAACCAAAGGCTTAACCAAAGGGTTAACCAAAGGTTAGGGTTCTGTTAACCCTGAACACGTAGTTAACCCAAAGGTTTAACCAAATGGTTAACACAAAGAGGTAACCAAATGTTTAAATAAAGAGTTAACCAAAAGGGTTAATCAAATAGTTAATCAAAGGATTAACCAAAGGGTTAACCCAAAGACTTAACCATAAGAGGTAACCAAAGGTTAGGGTTGTGTTAACCCTGAACAAGTAGTTAACCCAATGGGTTAACCAAATGGTTAACCAAAGGCTTAACCAAAAAGCTAACCAAAGAGTTAACCCAAAGGGTTAACCAAAGGGTGAACCAAAAGTTTAACCAAAGAGTTAACCCAAAGGGTTAATCAAAGAGTTACCCCAAGTGGTTAGCCAAAAGCTTAACCAAAGAGTTAACCCAAAGACTTAACCCAAAGGGTTAACCCAAGGGATTAACCAAATGTTAAACCAAAGAGTTAACTAAAAGGGTTAATTAAATAGTTAATCAAAGGATTAACCAAAGAGTTAACCACAGGGTTTACCAAAGGCTTAACCATAATAGTTAACCAAAGGCTTAACCAAAGGGTTAACCAAAGGTTAGGGTTCTGTTAACCCTGAACACGTAGTTAACCCAAAGGTTTAACCAAAGGGTTAACCCAAAGAGTTAACCAAATGTTTAAATAAAGAGTTAACCAAAAGGGTTAATCAAATAGTTAATCAAAGGATTAACCAAAGGGTTAACCCAAAGACTTAACCATAAGAGGTAACCAAAGGTTAGGGTTGTGTTAACCCTGAACAAGTAGTTAACCCAATGGGTTAACCAAATGGTTAACCAAAGGCTTAACCAAAAAGCTAACCAAAGAGTTAACCCAAAGGGTTAACCAAAGGGTGAACCAAAAGTTTAACCAAAGAGTTAACCCAAAGGGTTAATCAAAGAGTTACCCCAAGTGGTTAGCCAAAAGCTTAACCAAAGAGTTAACCCAAAGGGTTAACCCAAGGGATTAACCAAATGTTTAACCAAAGAGTTAACTAAAAGGGTTAATCAAATAGTTAATCAAAGGATTAACCAAAGAGTTAACCACAGGGTTTACCAAAGGCTTAACCAAAGGGCTAACCCAAAGGCTTAACCATAATAGTTAACCAAAGGCTTAACCAAAGGGTTAACCAAAGGTTAGGGTTCTGTTAACCCTGAACACGTAGTTAACCCAATGGTTTAACCAAATGGTTAACCAAAGGCTTAACCAAAAGGCTAACCAAAGAGTTAACCCAAAGGGTTAACCAAAGGGTTAACCCTTAGGATTAACCAAAGAATTAACCTAAGAGTTAACCAAAGGGTTAATCAAAGAGTTAACCCAAGTGGTTAACCAAAGAGTTAACCCAAAGAGTTAACCCAAAGAGTTAACCCAAGGGGTTAACCAAATGTTTAACCAAAGAGTTAACTAAAAGGGTTAATCAAATAGTTAATCAAAGGATTAACCAAAGAGTTAACCAAAGGCTTAGCCAAAGGGTTAACCAAATGTTAGGGTTCTATTAACCCTGAACAAGTAGACTATAAAAAATTTAGAAATATAACTTTCAATACATAGACTCTGGCTGTCAGCAATCTATGGGACACATTTCTACATTTGAATTGAACGCTTGTGAAGGAAGAGAAACACTGATACAGCTGAAAGGGAAATCATCCATCCATCCAACATCCATCCATCCATCCATCCATCCAACATTCATCCAGCCATCATCCATCCATCTTTCATTTATCATCCAACCATGATCCATCCAACCATCATCCACCCAGCATGCAACGTCCATCATCTATCCAACCAACATCCACCCATCCATCCAACATCATCCATCCAACCATCATGCATCCATCCTTCATTCATCTATCATCCATCCATCCATATAACCATCCAACATCCATCCATCCATGGATGGATGGAAATGAAATTGTGTCCATACTAGGGATTGATGATATATTGCTGGTGGCATCTGTATCGGCTGTTATTTGTATCAGCGCCCACCCTTAGAGCGCCCCCACCAACTTTAATCACTAAGATACACCCTTTCCTTCAGGCCCTCAGATCAGCAGATCTTTGCCTTTTCAGATCTGATGTTACAGTCTGATCAGCGTCATGCAGGGATCTGTTCTTTATCACGTGTTTCCTGTCTGATGAGTAGAGCTGCAGTCGCTCCGTGTGTGGTCAACCTGTCATCTGACAGCGACGCAGAGGAAGAAGAGGGAGGGATATCCACAGACAGCCCAGAGGAGATCAAGGGTGAGTTCTTACAGACATGTGTGCCGCTGAAGCAGTGGAGTAGACTCCAGCTTTCTATTTAGCTCTGTTCATCCAGCACGGCCTGTTTTATCGGAATAATCCGATCGTTTCACATGGATCTGTTCTTTTTCCCTTCAGAAGACTCTGATGAGACAAACCACAAAGACATCAGAAAAGTAAGTGACTACTTCTCATCTAATGAAACTGTGTGACTCAGCCTGATGAACAACCAGAAGAAGCATTTATTCCTGACTTTGACCTTGAAACACAGTGCAGACTGGAAACCAGTAAGACACTGTTTAACACCAGTGCTCTGACTTGTCAGGAGAGCCAGGCTCCACCCCCTCGCCGCCGCTGGTCGAGGAGGACAGCAAACGCAGACAGTGTGATGACGGTGAAGTCCATGCTGGACCTCAGACTGCTGGACTCCTACGGCCCGGATGGCTGGGAGGAGATGGAGGAGGTGAGGCTGATGGCTCCACGGTCCAGACAGACGTTCCGAAACATGACTAGACCGGAACAGTTATATGCGGGTGTTGTCCACTCAGGAGAAGCCATGGAACCCCATGGATACCTCCTGTAGCCTGAGGAGGAGGAGCAAGG
Source organism: Cyprinodon diabolis (assembly GCA_030533445.1). Taxonomy (NCBI): domain Eukaryota; kingdom Metazoa; phylum Chordata; class Actinopteri; order Cyprinodontiformes; family Cyprinodontidae; genus Cyprinodon; species Cyprinodon diabolis. The sequence continues at coordinate 8,662,798 of CM060080.1, forward strand.
ACAAGGAGCTGCTGCTTCATCGCAACAGTGATAACCTGCAGAGTACAGTTAGTCTCCAAGTCCCCTCTGTGAGGGTAAGCAGTTCCTGTGATCCATTAGGCTCCATTCGGGTTTACATTGCCTCAGCAGATCAACCAAACTAAAAAAACAGATCTAAGAAAGCACTGATAAACTGGAACAGCTCGATCAGTCCATTATTAATCTTCTACTGGTGAGAAAAATAAGGGGTGTCTATGAGACAGCTGATCCCCACAAAAGTAGGAGGAGGAGGAGACCCTGCAGCGGGCCGACATCGCCCTCCAAGGGCCCGAGTTTACCAGACTCGCTACAGTTTGTCAGGTATAAGGATCAGATTGATCGTCTGCAGTCCAGCTCTATGAACTGGTGCCCAACTAGGGCTGCAAGCACATCATCAGATAAACTCCTCCATTTCTCCTCAATGGGCCAATTTAGCCGCGTTGATGGAGGAGCAGCAGAAGGAGAGGATGATAGAAACATTATGCTAAAGCTTTGGAACATGCTAGCAGTTAGCGTAGTAGATAGTGAAGCATCATGAGGTCATGACCTCCATGGAAGTTCTATCATTCCTCTTAGAGCAACCATAACCAGAAACGCCTTTTTAAAGCTCTGCTAGCAGAACAAAGGCCGTTTCTCAGTCAGTGCGCTGTTCTCTCCTCCTCGTTAAACGTCATCATCCTCAGCGCTAGTGCTGTTTTAATTCACAAGAACAGCAGACCAAAACAAAGTCTCCGGATGTTGTTCTCGCCACTGCCTCTTTACCCAGCATGCATCAGAGCAGACTTGTCCGTTTACCAGACTGACAGCTGTCCCAGCATGCCCTGCAGCAGCAGCAGCTTCCAGGTTAGCGCTCACAGAGTTCAGAGTATCAAGTTAAATGTTCTCTTTTCTGTTGCCGTTGTCCAATAAAATAACATTTTATGATCATTTTAGGCGAGAATATTATACTTTAAGCTTCACTATGTGGCCTATTTACTAATTAAGTGCATAAATTTATGATGTTGAGAGGACCGTGGCAATCAGTGGAGCTCCAAGGCTAACCACAGCCAGGGCTAAAGTATGTCTGCAGCAGCCAAGGCTAACGTTAGCCCGTCTGCAGTGGCCAGGGCTGACGTTAGCCCGTCTGCAGCGGCCAGGGCTAACGTTAGCCCGTCTGCAGCGGCCAGGGCTAACGTTAGCCCGTCTGCAGCGGCCAGGGCTAACGTTAGCCCGTCTGCAGCGACACGGGCTAACGTTGGCCCGTCTGCAGCGACACGGGCTAACGTTAGCCCGTCTGCAGCGACACGGGCTAACATTAGCCCGTCTGCAGCGGCCAGTGCTAGCGTTAGTCCATCTGCAGTGGCCAGTGCTAGCGTTAGTCAGTCTGCAGCGGCCAGTGCTAGCGTTAGCCCGTCTGCAACGGCCCGGGCTAACGTTAGCCCGTCTGCAGTGGCCAGTATAGCGTTAGCCCGTCTGCAGTGGCCAGTATAGCGTTAGCCCGTCTGCAGCGGCCAGGGCTAACGTTAGTCCGTCTGCAGTGGCCAGTGCTAGCGTTAGTCAGTCTGCAGCGGCCAGGGCCAACGTTAGTCCGTCTGCAGTTGCCAGTATAGCATTAGCCCGTCTGCAGCGGCCAGGGCTAACGTTAGTCCGTCTGCAGTGGCCAGGGCTAACGTTAGTCCATCTGCAGTGGCCAGTGCTAGCGTTAGTCAGTCTGCAGTGGCCAGGGCTAACGTTAGTCAGTCTGCAGCGGCCAGTGCTAGCGTTAGCCCGTCTGCAACGGCCAGGGCTAACGTTAGCCCGTCTGTAGTGGCCAGTATAGCGTTAGCTCGTCTGCAGCAGCCAGGGCTAACGTTAGTACCTCTGCAGTGGCCAGTATAGCGTTAGCCCGTCTGCAGCGGCCAGGGCTAGAGTTAGCCAGTCTGCAGTGGCCAGTATAGCGTTAGCCCGTCTGCAGCGGCCAGGGCTAACGTTAGCCCGTCTGCAGCAGCCAGGGCTAACATTAGTCCGTCTGCAGCGGCCAGTGCTAGCGTTAGTCAGTCTGCAGTGGCCAGGGCTAACGTTAGCCTGTCTGCAGTGGCCAGCATAGCGTTAGCCCGTCTGCAGCGGCCAGGGCTAACGTTAGCCCGTCTGCAGCGGCCAGGGCTAACGTTAGCCCGTCTGCAGCGGCCAGTATAGCGTTAGCTCGTCTGCAGCGGCCAGGGCTAACGTTAGCCCGTCTGCAGCGGCCAGGGCTAACGTTAGTCCGTCTGCAGTGGCCAGTGCTACCGTTAGTCAGTCTGCAGTGGCCAGGGCTAACGTTAGTACCTCTGCAGTGGCCAGTATAGCGTTAGCCCGTCTGCAGCGGCCAGGGCTAAAGTTAGCCAGTCTGCAGTGGCCAGTATAGCGTTAGCCCGTCTGCAGCGGCCAAGGCTAACGTTAGCCCGCCTGCAGCAGCCAGGGCTAACGTTAGTCCGTCTGCAGCGGCCAGTGCTAGCGTTAGTCAGTCTGCAGTGGCCAGGGCTAACGTTAGCCTGTCTGCAGTGGCCAGCATAGCGTTAGCCCGTCTGCAGCGGCCAGGGCTAACGTTAGCCAGTCTGCAGCGGCCCTCTCTCTGCATAGCCGTGTGTGAACTACTGCTGGCTCTGATGGAGGTTTGATTGTTTTATTTGGCAAAATGTTAAATTGATTTGTGTTTATCTGACTGTGTTCATTATTATTCCCCCACTAAATGAAAAAAGTCATAATATATTATAATCTAAAGACTATTAATACCAGGAGGTGAAATGAAGCTCCAGACGAGCTTTTCGTCTTAAAAGTAGACAGGGTGTCTGCCTCACGGACTAAAACTGTTAGTTGGTTCCACAGGAGAGGAGCCTGATAACTAAGCAGCATAACTATAGAGATAGCACACCTAATGACAATTTAGAGAAGCCTTATAAGATAAGTTAGATTGATTTATGAACCAATTATTTTCATCCATGAGAAGCTAGAAGCTTTTCATCGATGAAACTAGAAGCCTTTTCTCTTTCTGGATGAGTGAGTCACACAGAAGAGATGTGATTCTCCTCCTTATGTGGAGCTAATAAAGTCATTCTTGTAGCCTGGTTACTTATATTATTTGAATCCAGACTCTGTGAGCCTCCAAGGCTTTTATGAGGAGAAGATCAAGGATTTATAAATGGTTCTTTGTATTTCCAGGGAGATGAGGAAGTAAAGACCAATCAGAGGCCAGATTTCATCCCGCTGTCCCTCCAGAGCCTAAACATGGAGGATCCGGTGCTATTTCCTGACAAATGGGAGGACGGGATGAGCCTGATGGGAAGGTAACACCGTTCATAAGTTTGTATACTCTTAAACCTTCCATATGACCTTTCACCCACTGATTTTAATGTGATTCTGGATATAAATCATTTAAAGATAGATGGTTATTTTTCCACTTGTAATGTTTGATCCGGATCAGTAGCTGCTAGGGTAGCTGCAGAGGCAACGTCTGACCTTCAGGGATGAGTAGATAGAACATAAACATGGAAGGACATTCTCTGATGAGAGTAGACACCTTGTTCAATCAGTCTGACCTCCTCCTCATCTCCTGGCAGTGACTTCCAGGTGAAGGAGGCGCTTCCTCCAGCTGGTCATGGTCGGCAGGACAAACCCAGTCCAGACAGCGGCTGCTCCCTCAGATTCAGCTCTGCCGTGTCCAGCCCAGAGAGGACGACTGCAGACGGTACGACGGCTGGACCACCTGAGTCCGCTTCAACTGCTTCTGTTTTCATCCTCTTTCTTCCATCTTATCAGACACGGAGCCACTTAGTGTGGAAGGGAACGCCTCAGAGCTGGAAGAGGAGGACGAAGAGGAGAGACCTCAGACGGTTCCTCAGACTCCAGACCAGGAGGCTTTCCTGAAGGAGCACTTTGTCGCCTTGGCTCAGCTGTCTGCCTCAGGTGTGTCCATCTCTCACACGTTACAACCTGTTTCCAAGCTGAAGAAGCTAACAGTGGTGCACCTCCTCGTCTCTATGGCCTCCTCACTGTATGACTTCCTCATCTCTATGGCCTCCTCACCTCATGGCTTCCTCTGTGTTGACAGGTCATCCCAGCATGGTCTACCACAGCTCCAACGAGAGCCTCAGCATCTCCTCCAGGTTCCTCTGCCAGAGCTCATCTGGAAGGTAAAACTGAACCAACAGGAAGCTGTGGAGACACACATAAGGCCACATTTTTCACTCCTTCATGTGTGTCCTCCTTAGTGGGACGGAGGCTCCGCCCCCTCAGCACACCCACCATGGAGCTAATGGAGAAGTGAAGGCCAGGCCGCCCGATTCAGATGATAGGAAACAGAGCAAAACTCAAGAAAAACAGCGAGAAGCCTCAATGACCCATCAAGACCAATCATGGCTCCGCCCTGCTCAGAACCAGGGTCCGGTCCAGGGGGAGGGAGCAGGAGCCCTCAACCAGACCCACCTCACTCCTGACAACTCAGCACAGAAAGTCCACAGCCCAGCGGTTCCCAGAGGTAACCAGGACCTGGAGGCCCCTAGACTCCAGAGGGCCCAGTCAGTGCACAGTCTGCAGGTCATCTCAGGTAAGGAGCAGAGTAGATCCGCTCCATCCACTGTCTGGGGACTCTGTCCTTAATGCTGCTCTGTTCTCCTGCTTCATCAGGAGACCCTGTAGATCCTCAGCTGGTCTCCAGGGAGGCCCCCCCTCAGCGTCCCACCTCTCTGTCCTCCCCAAAGCCCGGGTCCGTCTCTCAACGGGAGGGCGCCACGGCCACACAGAGGAAGTCATCCTCACCCTCTCCAACAACATCAGCACCCCGTTCCTACATGAGTCCCACTGCCAGCTCCATGGCCAAGATGTCCCGCTCAGTCTCCATCGGGGAAAACCTCCAACTCTCTGAACCTGCTGACGACGCTGCGGCGCCGTCCTCCTCAGAGGCTGCTGCGGTAGCCCCCACGCCCCATTATGCCGCCCCTGTTGTCGTATCCTCCTCCCTTTCGTTGTCTGGGGGTTATCACAGTAACCGGGCAGCCCCTCCTCCTCGAAACCTACAGGCTCGTGTCCCAGGCGGTAGCCGGCCTCTTCCAGACAAGCTCTCCCTGGACTTCTTCTCCCCTTCCTCCAGGTTTGGTGGCTTCTCCTCCTCAGAGCGGCCCCCCCTAGTCCCTGCCCCCCCGGTGAGTCTGCCCCAACAAGAGGAGGGGCATCTAATCCGTGCAGGTACCGGTGGAGACTTCATAGATGATCCAGGTTTGGCCTTCCTTATCATCCTCTTTTTCTTCATCACTTCATCCTGTCATGTCTCTGGCTCCGCCCCTCCTCCTCCTCTCCCTCTGCAGCGGGTGAGATGTGTTTCCTGTTGACCTATTTGTGTTTCCCTTACTGTATCCCTTTTTCCTTTTCTTCGGCTGCCATGTCACATCCTTGTGTGAAAGTGTTTCTCTGAAAAATTGAAGTTGGTGTTTTCCCAACATTTTACCGGTCTACCTGGACCGGATCTTCCAGGGACCTGGTTTACCTGGACCAGATCCTCCAGGGACCTGGTTTATGTGGATCAGATCCTCCAGGGACCTGGTCTACCTGGACCGGATCCTCCAGGGACCATGTCTACCTGGACCAGATCCTCCAGGGACCATGTCTACCTGGACCAGATCCTCCAGGGACCATGTCTACCTGGACCGGATCCTCCAGGGACCTGGTCTACCTGGACCGTATCCTCCAGGGACCTGGTTTACCTGGACCGGATCCTCCAGGGACCTGGTCTACCTGGACCGGATCTTCCAGGGACCTGGTCTACCTGGACCGGATCCTCCAGGGACCATGTCTACCTGGACCGGATCCTCCAGGGACCTGGTCTACCTGGACCGTATCCTCCAGGGACCTGGTCTACCTGGACCGTATCCTCCAGGGACCTGGTTTACCTGGACCGGATCCTCCAGGGACCTGGTCTACCTGGACCGTATCCTCCAGGGACCTGGTCTACCTGGACCGGATCTTCCAGGGACCTGGTCTACCTGGACCGGATCCTCCAGGGACCATGTCTACCTGGACCGGATCCTCCAGGGACCATGTCTACCTGGACCGGATCCTCCAGGGACCTGGTTTACCTGGACCGGATCCTCCAGGGACCATGTCTACCTGGACCGGATCCTCCAGGGACCTGGTCTACCTGGACCGGATCCTCCAGGGACCTGGTCTACCTGGACCGGAGCCTCCAGGGACCTGGTTTACCTGGACCGGATCCTCCAGGGACCATGTCTACCTGGACCGGATCCTCCAGGGGCCTGGTTTACCTGGTCTGGATCCTCCAGGGACCTGGTTTACCTGGTCTGGATCCTCCAGGGGCCTGGTTTACCTGGTCTGGATCCTCCAGGGACCATGTCTACCTGGACCGGATCCTCCAGGGATCTGGTCTACCTGGACCGGATCCTCCAGGGACCTGGTTTACCTGGACCGGATCCTCCAGGGGCCTGGTTTACCTGGTCTGGATCCTCCAGGGACCTGGTTTACCTGGTCTTGATCCTCCAGGGGCCTGGTTTACCTGGTCTGGATCCTCCAGGGACCATGTCTACCTGGACCGGATCCTCCAGGGACCTGGTTTACCTGGACCGGATCCTCCAGGGACCATGTCTACCTGGACCGGATCCTCCAGGGACCTGGTCTACCTGGACCGGATCCTCCAGGGACCTGGTCTACCTGGACCGGAGCCTCCAGGGACCTGGTTTACCTGGACCGGATCCTCCAGGGACCATGTCTACCTGGACCGGATCCTCCAGGGGCCTGGTTTACCTGGTCTGGATCCTCCAGGGACCTGGTTTACCTGGTCTGGATCCTCCAGGGGCCTGGTTTACCTGGTCTGGATCCTCCAGGGACCATGTCTACCTGGACCGGATCCTCCAGGGATCTGGTCTACCTGGACCGGATCCTCCAGGGACCTGGTTTACCTGGACCGGATCCTCCAGGGGCCTGGTTTACCTGGTCTGGATCCTCCAGGGACCTGGTTTACCTGGTCTTGATCCTCCAGGGGCCTGGTTTACCTGGTCTGGATCCTCCAGGGACCATGTCTACCTGGACCGGATCCTCCAGGGATCTGGTCTACCTGGACCGGATCCTCCAGGGACCTGGTTTACCTGGACCGGATCCTCCAGGGGCCTGGTTTACCTGGTCTGGATCCTCCAGGGGCCTGGTTTACCTGGTCTGGATCCTCCAGGGACCATGTCTACCTGGACCGGATCTTCCAGGGACCTGGTCTACCTGGACCGGATCCTCCAGGGACCTGGTTTACCTGGACCGGATCCTCCAGGGACCATGTCTACCTGGACCGGATCCTCCAGGGACCTGGTTTACCTGGACCGGATCCTCCAGGGACCATGTCTACCTGGACCGGATCCTCCAGGGACCTGGTCTACCTGGACCGGATCCTCCAGGGACCTGGTCTACCTGGACCGGAGCCTCCAGGGACCTGGTTTACCTGGACCGGATCCTCCAGGGACCATGTCTACCTGGACCGGATCCTCCAGGGGCCTGGTTTACCTGGTCTGGATCCTCCAGGGGCCTGGTTTACCTGGTCTGGATCCTCCAGGGACCATGTCTACCTGGACCGGATCCTCCAGGGATCTGGTCTACCTGGACCGGATCCTCCAGGGACCTGGTTTACCTGGACCGGATCCTCCAGGGGCCTGGTTTACCTGGTCTGGATCCTCCAGGGACCTGGTTTACCTGGTCTTGATCCTCCAGGGGCCTGGTTTACCTGGTCTGGATCCTCCAGGGACCATGTCTACCTGGACCGGATCCTCCAGGGACCTGGTTTACCTGGACCGGATCCTCCAGGGACCATGTCTACCTGGACCGGATCCTCCAGGGACCTGGTCTACCTGGACCGGATCCTCCAGGGACCTGGTCTACCTGGACCGGAGCCTCCAGGGACCTGGTTTACCTGGACCGGATCCTCCAGGGACCATGTCTACCTGGACCGGATCCTCCAGGGGCCTGGTTTACCTGGTCTGGATCCTCCAGGGACCTGGTTTACCTGGTCTGGATCCTCCAGGGGCCTGGTTTACCTGGTCTGGATCCTCCAGGGACCATGTCTACCTGGACCGGATCCTCCAGGGATCTGGTCTACCTGGACCGGATCCTCCAGGGACCTGGTTTACCTGGACCGGATCCTCCAGGGGCCTGGTTTACCTGGTCTGGATCCTCCAGGGACCTGGTTTACCTGGTCTTGATCCTCCAGGGGCCTGGTTTACCTGGTCTGGATCCTCCAGGGACCATGTCTACCTGGACCGGATCCTCCAGGGATCTGGTCTACCTGGACCGGATCCTCCAGGGACCTGGTTTACCTGGACCGGATCCTCCAGGGGCCTGGTTTACCTGGTCTGGATCCTCCAGGGGCCTGGTTTACCTGGTCTGGATCCTCCAGGGACCATGTCTACCTGGACCGGATCCTCCAGGGATCTGGTCTACCTGGACCGGATCCTCCAGGGACCTGGTTTACCTGGACCGGATCCTCCAGGGGCCTGGTTTACCTGGTCTGGATCCTCCAGGGACCTGGTTTACCTGGTCTTGATCCTCCAGGGGCCTGGTTTACCTGGTCTGGATCCTCCAGGGACCATGTCTACCTGGACCGGATCCTCCAGGGATCTGGTCTACCTGGACCGGATCCTCCAGGGACCTGGTTTACCTGGACCGGATCCTCCAGGGGCCTGGTTTACCTGGTCTGGATCCTCCAGGGGCCTGGTTTACCTGGTCTGGATCCTCCAGGGACCATGTCTACCTGGACCGGATCCTCCAGGGGCTTGGTCTACCTGGACTGTGTGAAATAAAAATGAGCGCTGAGAATGAATATGCAAGAAAGAAAAAGTTTTATTTTACTCTGCAGAGGAGAAGAATACAAACAGTTGAACTGTTAGTGTGGCTCTGGCGAGGTAGCTGCCTAACCCTGCATATAAGGAGACTCCACACACACGAACATTGAGTCTTCCCAAGAGAAACACTCTAGAATAACATAGAATAGATGAATAAACGATAGTTCAGTTGGATAAATGGATGTACAGAAAAGTCCAAACCCCGTCAACACCTCCTTTCTCTGCAAATCTTACAATTCTAAACTTCCACCATAAAACAGGCAAATGCAAACGAAGCACTGAGTTGACATAAACTTGGGGATGTTGCCTTATTTGGTTTTGGCCTGTACTTATATCATGCCCTGGAACTCACTTACAGACCAGCCCACTGGTTCACTGGCCAAGGGTGGGGGGGTATGAAGTGTCGACTGCTGGGCCGCTGACTGGACCGGACCTCAGCAGAGAGCCATGAGGGGTGGCAGGCGGGGGGGAAGCACGCGGGCCGTCGGTGTCCAGGCTACCGTCACCGGGTCATGTTCGGTCGCTCCGTCCCCCGCTGGCTCCCTGCCCCCCTTCGCCAGGGTTCCCTGACCAGCCCCGGAGCTGACGGCTCAGTTCAAATGCCCGGCGTGCTTTGAATACACGCTGTACTGTAGGGGACCAAAGTCCCGGACGATTTTGAAATTCCCCCGGACCTTTTTTCAGGTATGGAAAGGACATGTCTGGGGAAAAAGAGGACGTCTGGTCACCCTACCATATCAACAATTTGATGTTTCAGTGAGTGAGTGCTTGTTGCTATGATGCGTCTTTGCTCAGCAGCTTTGCTCGTTGTAAACCAACCAATCAGAGCACAGCTCATCTAAATATTCATGAGCATACCATAAAAGGAAAGAAAACTGCAGTTTCATTCTGGGGTTTTTAACCAGGCTTGCATTAGGGCTCATAGAACAGCAAATATGCCATTTTCAACCAATGTTACACACCCTATTCAGAGACCTTAAACACCAGCACCAGATACCCTATGGAATCATTCTATCGCCCCTTTAAACTACCTCAAAGGGTGTGTTTTCCTTGAATCATGAACAAACTATTGAATGTCAGATCGCCATATGCTTCAAAACACACAAAAGGTAGGTAATTAAATAGTTTTTTTGTACATGACTAAAGGGATAGGTGCCCGTTGAGGAAGTTTAAAGTTTATTTTTCCTACAAAACTAAAGGCATAAACTAAAGAGATAAACGGTTATTGACTATGAGTATGCCTGTCTGACAGAACACCGGCTTGCTTGGACTCGCAATGAATCATGGGATACCCCAGGCTACGGAGGATACAGCGAACCCGTCTTTCAAAACGGGCAAAAAGAATCTATGTCTGTCACTTTCTAATCAAGGCCGCTAGCGGCACAAAAATGTCCAAAATCACAGGAAGAATCTGAACTCAGCCGTTCCATCGTAAGGACAAGAGTTATAGGCAGAGGACATTAAAACGGACCTGGCCTGTCGAAAGAAGCTAACCTTCAAAGGTCATCCCTACAGCAGGTTCCCTCTGCTGTTGAGGTGAAAGTTCACCCCCATAAGATCACGCCAACTCCCTGCTTGATGCATCATCTCAGCTCCCACAGCCTGATTTGACATACAGCTCACCTAGAAAGCTACAGGAAGCCCCACAATGAAAAACATGGTGGATCCTGCTGGCTGGGCTTCACAAACCCAGACGTGAAGAATCCGAGGATTTGGCTCCAAACTATCACTGCAGGCAGCAGATGGTGGAAAACACTTGGAAAGAAAATGATTGTCAGGAAGAGTCTTTGAAAATGTTCTTATTCTACTTCTGCATGTGTGATATGAGCCAGCGGTCTGTGCAGAATGCTTCCCCCTAGAGTTGGCCTATTTGATCATTTTACCTCTTTGATTACGAATTAATTAGTGCGAAAATTGATTGAACTTAAAGGTTATTTGCCTTCAGTGATTACAATCAGCCATTTGGGGCTTTAATGAACAATTATTCCCTTAAAAGTAGTTATTAAATCATTTGTGACTGGGCTACATTAACCACCTTAGTTTATAGCTACTATTGGAGTTATTCATCAGTTAATAATAAGTTAACTCAGAGGAAGGTTTTTAAATCAATCTTAGAGACAAATGAATGATTGGTATAACATTGCCATAACTTTGATTACACCAATAAATGCCTGTTAAACAATTATCTATTTATCGATGCTGCATATTAAATAAGTTATTGACACAAAAGTATATTGAAAGCCATTAATTAGCAGTAGTCCTCTAAGCTGCTCTTATATTAAAATATAATTTAGGTTTTACTCTGTAAGGCAATGTGCATTTTATAGTTCATAATAATAAATATAGTACGGTGAATTTTGTCACCTGACTGTTATTGCTGCTGTATGTGAAGATGCATGGGATCTAACCGCTTGTTTCTGTCGTTGCAGATCAGCAGGTCAGTCTGGAGACCTGTAAGGCTCTGACCAATGAGCTGCAGAGATGCTTCAGGAGAGCAACACACCTGTACAGGAAGGTGATGACCGTGCTTCCACCGTTGGCTTCATCACTGAGTGTTTGATATACGGAGAGATGGAAAAAGTCCCACTTATATTTTCAGATGCCCAGTTTCTAATCCTCATTTAAGAGGACTTGCTGATTCTGAGTAAATCTGATTTCACTGCAGCTAAAATAGTCTGAGGATATCTGAACTTTGTGTATTTATTTTAAAGTCACAGGTGTTGAGTTTATTAGAGAGAGTTGAACTGATGTCCTGAATAGGAACAGAACTGGCCTTTTAAACCATACTCTGGATCTTTGCCTAGCGACTAGCTCTGTTAGCATTACTAAACATCTATCTCTGCTTGTATTTCCTAGAGGACATAAGATCTAATGCTACGTTCACACCTAAAGCAGCAGCAGCAGTGAAAACGTGCGTGCTGCTTCATTTTTTATGCTTTTCCAAGTTTAGTTCGAACCCGCAGCTGAAGCATCTTTGCTGCTCTAGCTGTGCGGTGGTAAAGTGGGTCTGATGCGCGTTGGGCGGAGCTACCCTATCCTTTCTTTGCCTGGAACAATGGCAGCTATATTTGCTGTGGTTAGTGGTATAAAAAGTAGTTTGAATCTATTTTGAAGTGAGAAAGTCCTCCTGAAAACATGGTCTGTGCCGTTAGTTCATCCAGATTACCATCCTGCCTTCAAAGATTATTTCTCTGTGGGAGCCACTGAGACCCCCACATACCGGCGGATGTTAGCATTTTTCAGGTATGTGCTACAAACTGCAGGCACCAGGATAATAAAAGTGAACATATTCTGCTGGCAGGTTTCTACATTCTAAGTAAATTTGGACGTTAATAAACTGTTTCAGAGGAGTGATCATAGCGCTCTGCATCAGCAGTGCTGTGTCTGTCTCCCTGCCAGCTCCCAGATCAGCTGCTCTGATTGGTGGATGTGGTTTGTCCAGCAGCTAAAGTTAAATTTTTCCAACTCCAGCCTCGGATGCTCAGAAGCTCCTGATGCGCTGCTCCTGCTGCTCTAGACGCTGCAGGACCTTTAGCTCCGCCTTGATGTGCGTCAACCATAGACTTTGCATGTAAACTAGCGGCCTCATCTGCTTGCGGTCTGAACGTAGCATTACCCTAAACTCCACAAAGCTGCCAATAATTTTATGTCCAGCTGCAGTCAGAGCCAGCGAGAGGGAGACATGCCTCCAATCACAGTGCTGCTGTAACAGATGCTTATTAACTCATTTTGGGCCATGTTCATATGCTGGTTGTGCTATTTCCAGGTAAGCGGCTCCTCCATAGATGACTCCTCCCCCAGCCGGTGTCAGATGTCTGTCCTGCTGTCGGAGGCATTCCAGGCCATGAGGGCCGAGCTGGACTCTCTGCCGCTGAGCACGCCCAGCATGCAGGGACTGGAAGGAGGGCTGGGAGGAGTGGGAGAGGTGAAGACTGCAGCTCTACTCGAGGAGTACTCCTTGCTCCTCCTACAGGCTGTTCACAGGAAGGTCAGCACCTCCCCCTGAGCTCCGAATGCTGACATGCTCCTCTTCATGGGGATCCTGCTCTTCTTTGCTAGCCACTGAGGACCTTTCCAATAACCTGCAGAAGGAGCTTCTTTTACCTCCAGTTCACTGACTGTTCGTCCAGCACTCCTTTCCCTGAATATTGACACAGAAAGCACAGCGGGGCTCCGTGTTTGCACTAGTTTCCACGGTGACCAGGGGAGATGGGCTTCTGCAGACCTCACCCTCTGGCTTGTGAAAGACAACTCTACCTCCAGATATCCAGCTGTCCCCAGAATCCATGTCAGACTGTGTTTTGGAAGCATTTTAGATGATTTTAGAAGAACACTTAACATTCTGTAAAAGCTTCAGATGTAATGATGGAGAGACGTAAGCCAGCGATCAAAGAGCAATACTCTGTAAAGACACGGAAATGATCCCGCATCAGCATCCCAGGATTTCTGCAAGTGATCAAAAACACTGTATTTATTGTGTTGGTGGGCTGTTACACTACTGAACTCTGACCCAAACTGGCTGCCATGTCATCCTGATCTGAGCCTTAAAGCACCTCTTATTGCAGACACTACAGGATTGGCGGGGGTAGTTTGGGGGACGTTTTTAGTCCTGCTTCCAGTTGTATTTTTATCACATTTAATAAAAGTTTCCCAGTTTTTCCTGATCTTGTCTTTGTGCTCTAACCTAACACACCTTCAGCAAACCAGAGTTTAGACAGAAAAAGCACCAAACGTTGATTTGGATTAATATAGACATTCTGAGCTGATTTTAGTTGATTCATGTTCCTCTAAGTCAAATTTTCTTGAATAAAGAGTATTTTCCCTTGTTTTGAGTAGAAAAGTAAAACCATTTTCCAATGAATGAGATCATTTGTGTTTGAGATAAGAAAACAAAGACTCCAGTATCTAATGTCAAGTGCATGAAATAGTTATGCTTTACTTTACAGGTGCTGGTCATAAAATTAGAATATCATGAAAAAGTAGATTGATTTCAGTAATTCCATTTAAAAAGTGAAACTTGTATATTATATTCATACATTACATACAAACTCATATATTTCAGATGTTTATTTTGTTTAATTTTGATGATTACAAATGACAACAAATGAAAATCTCAAATTCATCATATCAGAAAATTAGAATATTGTGAAAAGGTTCAAAATTGATGGCCCCTGGTGCCACACTCTAATCAGCTAATTAACTCAAACCACCTGCAAAAGCCTTTAAATGGTCTTTCAGTCTAGTTCTATAGGCTACACAATCATGGGGAAGACTGCTGACTTGACAGTTGTCCAAAAGACGACCATCGACACCTTGCACAAGGAGGGCAAGACACAAAAGGTCATCGCTAAAGAGGCTGGCTGTTCACAGAGCTCAGTGTCCAAGCACATTAATAGAGAGGCGAAGGGAAGGAAAAGATGTGGTCGAAAAAAGTGTACAAGCAAGAGAGATAACCGCACCCTGGAGAGGATTGTGAAACAAAACCCATTCAAAAATGTGGGGGAGATTCACAAAGAGTGGACTGCAGCTGGAGTGAGTGCTTCAAGAACCACCACACACAGACGTATGAAAGACATGGGTTGCTGCTGTCGCATTCCTTGTGTCAAGCCACTCTTGAACCACAGACAGCGTCAGAAGCGTCTTGCCTGGGCTAAAGAGAAACAGGACTGGACTGCTGGTGAGTGGTCCAAAGTCATGTTCTCTGATGAAAGTAAATTTTGCATTTCCTTTGGAAATCAAGGTCCCAGAGTCTGGAGGAAAAGAAGAGAGGCACTTCATCCACGTTGCTTGAAGTCCAGTGTAAAGTTTCCACAGTCAGTGATGGTTTGGGGTGCCATGTCATCTGCTGGTGTTGGTCCATTGTGTTTTCTGAGGTCCAGGGTCAACGCAGCCACATACCAGGAAGTTTTAGAGCACTTCATGCTTCCTGCAGCTGACCAACTTTTTGGAGATGCAGATTTCATTTTCCAACAGGACTTGGCACCTGCACACAGTGCCAAAGCTACCAGTACCTGGTTGAAGGACCATGGTATCCCTGTTCTTAATTGGCCAGCAAACTCTCCTGACCTTAACCCCATAGAAAATCTATGGGGTATTGTGAAGAAGAAGATGCAATACACCAGACCCAACAATTCAGAAGAGCTAAAAGCCACTATTAGAGCAACCTGGGCTATCATAACACCTGAGCAGTGCCACAGACTGATCGACTCCATGCCACGCCGCATTGCTGCAGTAATACAGGCCAAAGGAGGCCCAACTAAATACTGAGTGCTGTACATGCTCATACTTTTCATGTTCATACTTTTCAGTTGGCCAACATTTCTATAAATCCTTTGTTTTTATTGGTCTTCAGTAATATTCTAATTTTCTGATATGATGAATTTGAGATTTTCATTTGTTGTCATTTGTAATCATCAAAATTAAACAAAATAAACATCTGAAATATATGAGTTTGTATGTAATGTATGAATATAATATACAAGTTTCACTTTTTAAATGGAATTACTGAAATCAATCTACTTTTTCATGATATTCTAATTTTATGACCAGCACCTGTACATGTCCTATACAGCTCCACCCAACTTAACCAGGTTACCAGAGAGGAACAGCGTTAGAATGACGGCTGAGCTTTGAGTTGCACTGTGGAGCGGTGGTCTAGTGGTTAGATCATTGTGCTTGGGTCCCGGAGGGTTTGAGTTTAAGTCCCACAGTGCAAAAAGAAAAATTGTTTTAAATAAGGTTATTTTTTCTGAGAATAAGTGCCTTATTTCTTGAATGGGGGAGGTCAGTAAGACACTTTGCCAATGGAACAATACAATTTAAAATTAGACAGCACAATTGCATCGTCTTATTTCAAGTGCATATTATCCAATTATCTTATTTTAGGAGGAAATATACTCATTCCATTGGGAAATCATCTTATTTACCTTCTTATATCAATGGTAAATACACTTAATTTAAGAAATGTTTTCCTATTTCTAGATTTTTTTAGCAGCGCACGTCCCTGATGTTGGTAGGCCATCTGGCCCTGGAGCTTTGCCTGAGTTAATACTTTTTATGGCCTGCAAAAGCTCTTCCACCGTGATATCCTCATCCAGATCCTTTTTAACTTCCTCTGAGCATTTTAAACTGAAGCTGGTTAAGAAATGTGTCTCTTTAAGTAGGTGCAGGGAGCATTCTGACCTTTACAGTGATAAAATTCCTTAAATGTATTATTAATATCTTGAAGATCATTTGATATACCCCTTGACTGGGTAGTTACGCTATTAATGGACTTTTTCAGATAGTGTCTTTTTAATTCTCCAAGCTAACAATTTGCCGGCTTTTTCTCCCTAATCATAATAGGCCTGGTTCAAACACAGCAAACTTTTTGATGCTCTATCAGATGTTAGATTATTGTATTCCGTTCTTAAAATTAGTAACCGTTTTTGCTTTTCAGGATCATCCTTATTATTTATATCCATTTCCAAATATTTTATTTAAGAGTAGCTTTAATGCTACCTTAGATGCTATTGGCTTTGTTCAAAATGTGAATAGTCCCTAACATTCTCATCTCCATACTTTGGGCATGTGCTGACATATGGCATAGAATATAAGGAAATAAAGTATTTCCTCACAACCCTGTCCTCTCTGACCACTTTTTAATAACCTTCAGGATTACTTTAACAGAGTTCTCTTCCGCCTAAAGAAGGTTTCACTTTAGCAGATCATTATCAGACAATGCAGTTATAAAATTTAAAGAATCTGTTTTACTTTCTCCTCTGTGTTGCTGAGCAGTGCTGCAGAGTGCAAAAGCATAGCTTATTCCCCTTCACAGGTTGATGATTTTGTTGATGGTGTTGCTAGTTCTCTGCGTACTGCCTTAGACAACATAGCCCCTTTGAAAAAGAAAAACGTTAAAAACAGAAAGCTGGCTCCTTGGTTTAATGCAGAGCTGCGCACTTTAAAGCAAAATGCTAGAAAACTGTAGAGAAAATATCACTCCACTGGCCTACGGAAATCCTACCTAGTCTGGAAAAATAGTTTATTGTATAAGGAGACTCTTTGTAAAGGAAGAGCAGCATATTTCTCCTCATTAATAGAGGAGAATAAGAATAACCCTAGATATCTTTTTAATCCAGTTGCCAAACTCACCCAGAGCCATAGCTCTGTTGAACTATCTGTTGTGCAAAATGATATCCTGCAGATAATGATTAAATGATAAACTAGAACTGGAGTTATAGTTAATTATTTAACTTATTCAAAATCGGAGGTGAAATCAATTTAGTGTTATTAGTTAAATAATTGTAGCTTTAATTTGCTTACTTACCAGGGTTTGTGCCTTTCACCTCTGAAGGGTTCCTGGGCCGGCTGTTAAAATCCAGGTATCCACACCAATCTAGTGACCCAGGCTAGGTTATCAGCACAGCTATTAATCAAAGAACTACACTCACCGGCCACTTTATTAGGTACCCCATGCTAGTAACGGGTTGGACCCCCTTTTGCCTTCAGAACTGCCTCAATTCTTCGTGGCATAGATTCAACAAGGTGCTGGAAGCATTCCTCAGGGAGTTTGGTCCATATTGACATGATGGCATCACACAGTTGCCGCAGATTTGTCGGCTGCACATCCATGATGCGAATCTCCCGTTCCACCACATCCCAAAGATGCTCTATTGGATTGAGATCTGGTGACTGTGGAGGCCATTTGAGTACAGTGAACTCATTGTCATGTTTAAGAAACCAGTCTGAGATGATTCCAGCTTTATGACATGGCGCATTATCCTGCTGAAAGTAGCCATCAGAAGTTGGGTACATTGTGGTCATAAAGGGATGGACATGGTCAGCAACAATACTCAGATAGGCTGTGGCGTTGCAACGATGCTCAATTGGTACCAAGGGGCCCAAAGAGTGCCAAGAAAATATTCCCCACACCATGACACCACCACCACCAGCCTGAACCGTTGATACAAGGCAGGATGGATCCATGCTTTCATGTTGTAGACGCCAAATTCTGACCCTACCATCCGAATGTCGCAGCAGAAATCGAGACTCATCAGACCAGGCAACGTTTTTCCAATCTTCTATTGTCCAATTTCGATGAGCTTGTGCAAATTGTAGCCTCAGTTTCCTGTTCTTAGCTGAAAGGAGTGGCACCCGGTGTGGTCTTCTGCTGCTGTAGCCCATCTGCCTCAAAGTTCCACGTACTGTGCGTTCAGAGATGCTCTTCTGCCCACCTTGGTTGTAACGGGTGGTTATTTGAGTCACTGTTGCCCTTCTATCAGCTTGAACCAGTCTGGCCATTCTCCTCTGACCTCTGGCATCAACAAGGCATTTCCGCCCACAGAACTGCCGCTCACTGGATGTTTTTTCTTTTTCGGACCATTCTCTGTAAACCCTAGAGATGGTTGTGCGTGAAAATCCCAGTAGATAAGCAGTTTCTGAAATACTCAGACCAGCCCTTCTGGCACCAACAATCATGCCACGTTCAAAGTCACTCAAATCACCTTTCTTCCCCATACTGATGCTCGGTTTGAACTGCAGGAGATTGTCTTGACCATGTCTACATGCCTAAATGCACTGAGTTGCCGCCATGTGATTGGCTGCTTAGAAATTAAGTGTTAACGAGCAGTTGGACGGGTGTACCTAATAAAGTGGCCGGTGACGTCTTTATTCTAATAATTCAGGATTGTAGAAATTTAAAGGGGGGGCTCGTGGTCCGGCTCCAGCTCGACGTGGGTCCGTCTCCACCAACGGTCTGTTCTCGGGAAAGTTTTCAATCAGTTTGATGGTACATCAGAGGACTTCATGGGCTTTTAGGTCGAGGAAGATTTACTTACGGAAACTATCAAAGCAGGTGGGTCCTCCTGCCGGCAGGCCGTGATGTCTGTAGCTAGATCCTCCAAAGGGGGGGGGACTACAGTCAGCGTTCAGTTCCGGAGGTTTCTGTCTCCCCAGTTCACTGCGATCTGTGACTTTTGACACGGGAAAAAGAAAGCTACTTCCAGTTAGCTTTCTTTTAGCAATTCATGTGATATTAGCCTCTCCTTGCAGGCGGTGAAACCCAGGGAAAGAGAAAGATGGATCTTGGGCTCTGACTTTTACACCATTAATGACATAGGGGTATTTCCTGTTTAACTTTTAGCCTCCTCATGAGTTGATTGGTCCATGCGTGAGCTGACTGTTTCTTTGACCGGAAGTTTCCAGATGTTTGTTCTCTTTGCGCGAAAGAAACGGGGATGGTTTGAAATCGCTCATCCAATTGAATTGGGCTCCATTGTGGGAATATATCTCAACACATCCATTCTACCTGCAGTAATGATTTTATGGATTTTTTTTATAAATAAGACTGATCTTATGAAAAATAAGATCATTAGCACACCTCTATCTACGATTGGTTTGTCTCTGGAAGGTGAGGCAGCATCTGAGGTAGTCATGGAATCTGAACCGGGTTTAGACTGTGTGACCAGCCGAGGGGTTGATCTTGTTAGACAAGATGCACCAGAGCACGGAGTAGTCTACAATAATTTATTAATCCATTTCATTAAAACATGGCCTCAGGCCCACTACTCAGCCCCTAAAAAGGAAAAGGCATCAAAATAAGGACAATTTAAATTATTCCCCAAAAAAATGAATGAACACAACATGCAATGCAAAAGAAAACAAATTAGTAAATCAAAACAAAGGAAGGCAAACAAATTAGTAATTTAAATAATAAGCAAACAAATGGCAAAGAAAAGAACACAACGACTGCAAACGATGGGACAAATTGTCATTGTCCGACTTCTAATGTCCCTTCACGGGGCCAGAGGAGTCATGGCCGCTCGTTCGGCCAGCCCCAGCGTCAGCAGGCTCAAGCAAAACCGGGAAGACAAGACAAGCCAGCAGGAGCATCCAAGCACTGCAACTCCGAAAGAATCCCAGATGTGGTGACACAGCCGACCCGGGAGGGAGCGGATCAGCAGGCGAGGGCCGGATGGAAGCCGTCCGCCGCACCAACCTCCAACTGCAGCCGCGCAACGTATTTTGGATGAGTGGATCGAGCACACCAGCCACTTGGGCAACCGACACACAGTAAAGGAAACAATGCACGCACCTCGCAGCGGACTGCTCAGCTTAAAAGCTATCTGCCCCACCCACCAATCACTCGCTACACCTGGTGTGTGTAGTTGGGAGGGTGGAACACCATCCCACCACAACTGCTTTGATCCAGTTGAACTTTCAGCGTTAGCAAAACTATTGTCTTCATCTAAGCCTTCAACTTTGATGTTAGATCCAGTTCCAACCAGGTTATTTAAAGAGGTATTCCCTTTTATCTCCTCCTCCATTTTAGATGTGATTAATCTATCTCTGTTACAGGGATATGTACCAAAGGCTTTTAAGGTTGCTGGAATTAAACCTTTGCTTAAGAAACCGTCTCTTGACCCAGATGACTTGGTCAATTATAGAGCTATATCCAATCTTTCTTATCTAAAATTCTTGAGGAAGTAGTTGCCAAACAAGTGTGAAATCACTTACACCATAATGAAGTCTTGAAGAGTTTCAGTCTGGCTTTAGAGCTCATCATAGCACTGAAACAGCTCTGGTAAAAGTCACTAATGATATTCTCCTGGCCTCAGATAATGGACTTGTATCTGTGCTCGTCCTTTCGGATCTCAGTGCTGCATTTGACACAGTTTATCAGAATATTCTTTTAGAAAGACTTGAATATTTTGTTGGAATTAAAGGAACAGAACTAGACTGGTTTGAATCTTATCTGATCAATTTCAGTTTGTTCACTTTAATGATAGATCTTCCTCATGCTCAAAGGTTACCTGTGGAGTACCACAGGGATCAGTGCTAGGACCAGTTCTCTTTACTATATATATGCTCCCAATCGGTAGAGTTATTAGACAGCATGGGATTAATTTCCACTGTTATGCTGATGATACCCAGCTGTATCTGTCTATAATCCAGATGAAGCTAACCCATTACATAGATTACAGGCATGTCTGAAGACATAAAAACCTGGATGACTCTTAACTTTCTGCTTCTGAATGCAGACAAAACAGAAGTTATAGTCTTTGGACCAGAGTCTCTGAAAAAGAAGCTGATTAGTCAGTCACTTCATCTGGATCGGATTAAACTGATTTCAGATAATAAAGTAAAACAAATCTTGGTGTTATTTTTGATCAGGACCTGTCATTTAAATCCCATATCAAAGAGGTTTCTAGAAATTCCTTCTTTCATCTGCGGAATATTGCAAAAACAATAAATCCCCTGTCCAGGGGTGATGCTGAGAAACTAGTCCATGCATTTGTTAGTTCAAGGCTGCACTATTGTAATTCTTTACTATCAGGAAGTCCACAAACTGTAGTTAAAAGTCTTCAGCTGATCCAAAATGCTGCAGCCAGAGTTCTGATGAAAATAAAAAAGAGAGATCATATCTCTCCTATCCTGGCTTCTCTTCATTGGCTTCCTGTTAAATCCAGAATAGAATTTAAAATCCTCCTTCTCACATATAAAGCCTTAAATGGCCAAGCTCCATCTTATATCAGAGATCTGATTGTTCCTTATGTTCCTAACAGAGCACTTCGCTCTTAATCTGCAGGTTTACTAGTGGTTCCTAGAATTTCTAAAAGTAGAATGAGAGGCAGATCTTTTAGTTATCAGGCACTGGACCCTCCATGTTTAGGCTCTGGAGGGACAGCAGGATGAAATCTGGCCTCTGATTGGTCCTTGCGTCCTCATCTCCCTGGAAACATAAAGTACCGTTTATAAATCCTTGATCTTCTCTAAATAAAAGCCTTGGAGGTTCAGAGTCTGGATTCAAATAATGTGAGTAACCAGGCAACAGGAACGACTTTATTAGCTCCACATAAGGAGGAGAATCACATCTCGTCTCCTCCTGTGTTACTCACTCATCCAGAAAGAAAAAGGGGTTCTAGTTTCTACCTTCTCATGGATGAAAATAATTGATTCATAAATCAATCTAACTTATCTTATAAGGCTTCTTTAAATTGTCCTTATGTGTGCTATCTCTATAGTTATGCGGCTTAGTTATCAGGCTCCTCTCCTGTGGAACCAACTACCAGTTTTAGTCCGTGAGGCAGACACCCTGTCTACTTTTAAGGCTTAAAACTTTCCTTTCTGATAAAGCTTATAGTTAGGGTGGCCCAGGTTATCCTGAGCTATCTCTATAGTTATGCTGCTATAGGCTTAGACTGCTGGAGGACATAGGGACCCCCATTTCATCATTCTGCTTCATTCTATCTCTATTCTCCCACTCTGCAGAATCTATTAGTTCAATCTCTAACGTTCTACTCTCTCTGCTTTTTCTCATAGTAGCTTCATCTGGTCTGTTCCTGTTTGGCTGTGACTCCATCCTGGAGAGAAATATCAGCTGTGCTGCTGCCATCAACACATTTGTTTCTAGATGTTGGAGCTTGGCCTGTTTTTCAGTGTAGTCCCATTTCTCTGACCGTGACTAAGGGGATGTGCTCTCCTCATCCTCTGACATGGGAGCTGGTTTGGAGCTCGTCTGCCTGGCTGTGTGTTTCCTGGATGGGCCGCCTTTTACAGTTGCTTTTTGTATCTCTGCTTCTGTCTCCTTGAACCCCAGTCGGCCTCAGCAGATGGCCTCTCACACTGAGCCTGGTTCTGCTGGAGGTTTCTTCCTGTTATAGGCAGTTTTTTCTCTCCACTGTCGCTACAAGCATCCTTAGTGTGAGGGATTGCCTTTGAGTCATTGAGTCGATGCAATCAACTGGTTTTCCTTAGATAAAAAACTTTGAATCAATCTGACTGGATGATCTGGTGAACTGTAAAGTGCCTTGAGATGACGTGTTGTGAATTGCGCAGATTCCTCTGTAGAAGTGGTTTCTTCACCCTTGGGTTCTTTCCCTCCCATAGAAATGAAGTCACGTGCATCAAGAGTTTTAAAGCTGTAGGGAAGCGACCGTTCCAACCGTTGCATTTCTGAATTCTCCCAAGTGGTGCCCGACTTTTCACGAGTAAATAAAGTGAATGTGATTGGTCGTTTATAAAGGGAGCGGGATTGTTGTGGCGGAAGGTCGCAAGCAGGTTTGATTGTTGCCGGTTAGTTGGAAGCATCTTGCTAACCAGTTAGCAACTTAGTGCTAGTAGGTTCCCAATGGGAAAGTCTCCTCCGTCATCCATTTTTTATTTAGAGGAGGAAAGCGGGGACTCAGATGTTGTGGAAGAGGACGCCAGGGCGGCAGAAGCTTGGTTTGGTGTAGAAGGCTTACAACCGTACACGTTTGAGCCCTTGCCTCGCAACGCTGCCAGGTCTGTTAGCTCTACGCCTGCCGAAGACACAGACGTCCATCCCCGTGAACACTGGGACGGAACTCAATGGGAAAGGAAATTATTCTGATTTCTTATTTCAACCGCTGCGTATATAAACTGCGACATATGAATTAAGATGCTATGACTGAAAAGACTGGATTGACAGATGACCGTTTATGTATGATCGGCCCATTTTAGGTGTTCAGCCCGGTGCAGGTCTACAATTTTCGTCCTGGTGTCTTTGGACAGCTCTTTGGTCTTGGCCATGGTTGAATTTGGAGTGTGGCTGTTTGAGGCTGTGGACAGGTTTCTTTTCTACAGATAACGGTTTCAAACAGGTACCAATGATACAGGTAATGAATGGAGGACAGAGGAGGTTCTTAAAGAAGAAGTTACAGGTCTGTGAGAGCCAGAAGTCTTGCTGGTTTGTGGGTGACCAAATACTTATTTTCCATGATAATTTACAAATACATTCTTTAAAAATCCTACAATGTGATTTCCTGGATTTTTTTTTCTCATTTTGTCTCTTATAGTTGAAGTGTACCTATGATGGAAATTACAGACCTCTCTCATTATTCTAAGTAGAAGAACTTGCACAATCAGTGGCTGACTAAATACTTTTTGGCCCCACTGTAAGCTGTAGAAATGAGAGTCCAGATTCTGGATATATTCTTTCTTTTTGATTGTTTTATAATTTTCCCGTCTGTCTGATTTTTAATTAAATTTTAAATAAGGTATAAAAAGTCTTTGAAGAATTTTTTGTTATGTTTTAATAAGTTTGAAGACTCACAGGTGCCAAGTGGCCCCCACCCCCTCAGCCAGTGTTTGTTGAAAATGGTACCATAGAACCTTCTCCTCTGACCTGAATCAAAGTTCTAACTTTTTATTTGAGTCTGAATGAAGTCCATGTGTTGTATGTGGACCAGCGGTGTCAGACTGAGAACAGCAGGAAGCCAGAGAACACGCTGAAGCTCCGTGAGTCGTCATAGAGGCGGTAGCTGGCCGGCAAAGCGAGGCGGACCCTGTCCCCCCCCTCTAGTTGCAGAACCACCACACTGGTTGTGGAGGTGTATCCGCCGTGGTCGTTCAGGTCCAGGCTGAAGAGGACAGGCTGCTGGTTCCTGTACAGGTACAGACCCATGTACCCCTTCTGGTAATCTGCAGCCGTGAAGCTGAAGAAGTAAAGTCCTCTGACAGGAGCGGTGAAAACACCTGCAGCACAGACAAGACCTAAATTCATCAATTCAAATTAGAAGAACCAGGAGGAGTTCCTTCAGGGATCGGCCCGATTACCTGAGGAGCTGTTGTAGCCTTGGCCAATGTTTGTGATGGTTTTGGAGAAGATAAGAGTGGTTTCTTCTTCAAACGGTCCAACAATCCCTGAGTCAGTCAGACCGACTGAAAAGGCCACCTTCATCTCAGCTGGAAGAAACGGTTTGGACCAGTTGGAGTTCTGTCAGATGTTGAGCTTAGATGAACATCAGCTGGAAGAATTTACCTTCTGAGTTCCTCTGAGCGGCTGTCAGTCTTTCTGCAAGAAAAGCCAGTTCTGCTGCTCTTACTTAAAAAAAAAACAAAAAAAACAAATGTATCAGAAAATCTGCTCTTACAACACAAATACTTGGCTTGAGACACACGGAGGCGCTGTTAGCTAGGTCTGGTGTCTCTACCACACAATGATTAGCAACTCATTGAGGTGCACTCTATAGTGGGGCAGACCATAAACATCTTTAGACCCTGTGTCATCGGGTGAGAGGTGCGCTGACAGAGTGGCCATCTTAGGTCAGACCAAGGGTGCGTTTGATTTCAGAGGCTGCAACAGAGGTCCATGAAAATAAGGAGGAATTTTGGAATAGTTTGGCAATGGATTCAAACAGGTCCAGCCTTTTCCCACTTTCACCTCCCGTATGCTCAGTCACCAAGCAACCGTTACAGTTGACACACAAAGCAGGCAAAGAGGAGCTTCAGCAGCAGTACCGTTGTCTCAGATATTAGATCCAGATTCAGCGCCATTTCCCTTTTTCCTCTGAGCACAGAGCAGCCAGCTTGCTTGGACTCACAATGAATCCTGGGATACCCAAGGCTATGGAGAATGCAGCAGACCCATCCTTCCAAATGGGCTAAAAGAAGGATGCATGTCACTACCCAATCCATACCATCAGCTCATTTGGGCAACCAGATATACATTTTTTTTCCTAGCTTTTATTTTCATTCCACTGTCACAAGCACTGAGCAAGAAATTAATTCTCTGCATTTAATCCCCTTGGGGAGCAGTGGGCTGCCATTGTGCAACGCCCGGGGAGCAGTGTGGGGCTAAGGGTCTTTCTCTCAGGGACCCAGAGTGGCAGTCCATAGGAGTGGGGCTCGAACTGAGAACCTCTGGATTCCAAACTCTATGCTCTACCCACTAGGCCACCACTCCCCATTTTGCCCTCGATTTTGCTTTGTAAATTAGACCTAAATTATGCCCCCCCCCCTCTCTAAAAATAGCAAGCATACTGTTAAAGATAGGCACTCTGTGTCTACACCTTGAAGCGTTCTCTCTCTGGTTCTTTTTCCTAAGAAAGAGATCACTAGGGACAAACTCTTTAAATAACACTTCATAACGTATATGTATTAAATAACCAGGAGACATGACAACAGATTTAGATTGAAACTGTAACTTACTCAGATCAGAGAAGTTGCTTAGAGTTACAGAAGGCAGCTGCTTACCAACCGGGCTCCTCTCTCAGGAAGTGGCCACCACTAACAGCTAAAGAGGCATTTTATACATCTCCAGTCGGCCACATCATCACATCATTACATCATACACGTTAGCAGATAAGGAGACATCCATGGCTCCAGCCTTCAGGCTCCATCATTTAGGTATTTTTAACAAAATAAAATCAAGGACGACCCGGATGTATATCAAATGAGCTGATGGCGCCGGCCCAGAACAGATTTTTCTTCCGGGACGGATCGGGTAGTGACCAGTGTTGGGCACATTACTTTGAAAAAGTAATTAGTTATAGCTACTAGTTACTTCTCCCAAAAAGTAACTGAGTTACTCGTAAAAGTCACTATTTCGTTACTTTTCTCGCCCCCATAACCCTCACCAACCAGCCCCCACTTTCTCGCCGTGCGTTTCCAAAGCCAGCTGAATAGAGCGGACGACAAAGACAAGAACCTGCAGAGAGTTTTGCATTTATTGCAACTCAAATATTTTTAAGGTTTTACACCTGCATAGAAAATCTGTAAAAAGTAACAATCAAACCGTTTACTTTTTCCTTCTTATGCTGCTATTGCACTTCTAGTTAGACCTAACCTGCATTTCGTTGCCTTGTACCTGTACCTGTGTAATGACAATAAAGTTGAATCTAATCTAATCTTCTGTCTTTTCTAATTAGACCAGAGTTGATTTAAGGTTTAAAAAGATAAGCATCAACTTGACAGTCACCTGAGCTGTGTTGCTTCAGATCAACCAGCTGCTGCTCTGCCGCCTGCAGGCTGAGGGCCACATCTGAAAGCTTGTTGTCAAACTCTGGAGAAACAGGTGAAGACTCATTGACTCTTCAGCAATCCCTCACATTAAGCATGCTCGTACCGACAGTGGAGAGGAAAAACTCCCTTTCAACAGGAAGAAACCTCCAGCAGAACCAGGCTCAGTTTGAACGGCCATCTGCTGAGGCCGACTGGGGTTCAAGGAGACAGAAGCAGACATAGAAAAAGAAGCATAGATGCAAAAGGCAACTGTCAACCAGCTTCACAGGCGGCCCTGTCCAGGAAACACAGCCAGGCAGACAAGCACCGAGCCAGCTCCCATGTCAGAGGATGAAGAGAGCACATCCAGTTAGTCACAGTCAGAGAAACAGGACTACACTGGAAAACAGGCCAATCTCCAACATCTAGAAACAAAGGTGTTGATGGCAGCAACACAGCTGATATTTCTCTCCTGGATGGAGTCACAGCCAAACAGGAACAGACCAGATGAAGCTACTGTGAGAAAAAGCAGAGAGCGCAGAACGTTAGAGATTGAACTAACAGATTCTGCAGAGTGGGAAAATAGAGATAGAATGAAGCAGAAAAAGGGGTCCCTATGTCCTCCAGAATTCTAAGCCTATAGCAGCATAACTAAGGCTACGTTCACACTGCAGGACTTGATGCTGAATTCCGATTTTTTTTGTGAAATCTGATTTTTTTCTCGTTGCCGTTCATATTTCCAAATATATGCAACTTGTATGTGATCTCCTGTGTGAATTGCAGTCCCGCATGCGCAGTAGAGGATGAGATGACGTCACAGGCCAGCATACTCTGTGTTTATGTAAGTAAACATGGATATTAGTACCGCCACGCATCTAGCGATCTTTTCCAACCATAAAAACTCAATCTTTTTAAAATATGTTTAAACATAAATACTGCTCTCCACATCACCATCTGCGATGGTTGTTGTTTTTCTTGTCCCTTCTGCGTAGCAAGACGCAATATAGTGACCTTTGTCAGGTATTAATGGCATTCAGGTCGGATGACTTCGACCTGGCCGTTCAGACACAGGTCGCATTTGAAAAGATCAGATTCGTATCGGATTCAGGACCCCATAGCCAAGTGGCCTGGGTCGGATTGGAAAAAAATTGGATCTGTGTTGTTCAGACAGCCATGAAAAGATCAGATCCAGGTCGCATATGGGCAAAAAAAATCAGATTTGGGTCACTTCAGGCTGCAGTGTGAACGTAGCCTAATAGATCTGCATCTTATTCTACTTTCACATCCATCACACTCTGTGGACTTTCTGAAAAGATACCAATCCCACCCTGAAGGCCACAGCCTGATTGTCAGTCAGGGTTTTTGTAGATATCCTTCCATCAGTCATCCAGGTCCTGCAGCAGCAGGACACACATGACTGATTCTAAATCAGGCGTCTCAAACCGGTTCCAGAAAGGGCCGTGTGGCTGCAGGTTTTCTCTCCAACCAAGCAGTAGCACACCAGACTTCAGTCATTTCATCAAGTCATCATGTTAAGACTGGGCTGACTTGATGAGATGACTGGAGTCAGGTTCTAACTTCATCCAGACTCCTCACCTTGATCCTCCACCAGATATCTGAGTTGTAAAGATTTTGTAAACTTTTATTTGGAAAATCTCCATACTGTAGATCTGAGGCAGAACATCTTGTTTTCTTGGTTCTCAAAGACAATCAGACTGTTTGTGATTCTCTGCAAACTGAATAAAACTGGAACACATATTCAGTCAGTCCAACAGTTTGATGGGTTACCTGAGTTGTTTGTCTTCAGGTCTTCCAGCCGTCTCTCACTGACTATCAGTCTGACCTCCAGGACTAAGCAGGAAATCATCGTTTCATTTAGTGATTTTATCCAGGATGAAAAGAACAAAACACACTGATGATGGTACCTTCAGAGAGATTCTTCAGCTGCTCCAGCTTTCCCTCAGTGTATCCAAACCTGACCAGCATATCTACAGAACACATCAGCTTTTAAAGATGTGTTTCATATGTTAGCTAATGTTTATTGTGGCCAGAGTGAGAAGGCTTCCTGTGGTACCTGTGTTTGTTGTCTTCAGGTCTTCCAGCTGTTTTTCACTGGATCTCAGTCTGCTCTCCACCTCTAAACAGAAAAGCAACTTTTAGGAAGGAGTTCGTCAAGGAACTGATGTTCAATCATTCAGTTTTAATCTTGAGTTGATAAATTGGTTGTTTTTGTCATCAAAATGTGATTTGAAAGATCTGGCAGAGATCCAACAATGGTTCCTTGAGGTGTTCTGGGAACCATTGCTGGATCATCCTGCTCTGATCAAACTGGTTGGATTCGGGGTGTAAGGACAGAGTTAAGAATCAATGAGTTCAGGATGATTCCAGGGTCTGGTTCTTGTCTTTCTCCTTTAGTGTTGTGCTCGGGTTTGTAGGCATAGATATTAATACCTGACCGCCATTGAAAGCTGCTTGGCGTAACCATGTCCCCGCCGTATTTTAGGAGTCAGAAATCAGAGAGTGTAAAATGACTAAATCTCTGCTGCCCGGAGTCATTCAAGTCCGACTAAATTGATGGAAATAACCTTCAACAGGGAAGAATTAAAATCCTCTTGATAGTGTTTGAGCCCAAGTTTGCTCGATTTTCACCAGTAAAACTGCTTTTTAGTGCATAGCACAACAGCGTGATAGAAAATGCTATGCTCTCTCTCTCTCTCTGTATCTATGTCTGTATATGTATATATGTATATGTCTGGAAATAATTTCAGTAGTTTAGTTTTATTTAGTATAACTAAATAAAACTAAAATGACCTTTATCTCACTCATATTAAACAAACCAAAAACCAGTAATCAGTAATGTTGTAGAAACCTCTCCCTATAAATATTTAATTCTCTGTGAATTAATGCCGATCATTCTTTAATTAGATCCTTGTCAAACGGACATTAAATGTCTGTTTATAAAACCTAATATGTCTGATGGACCCAGAGAATTATATTTTATTTTATGTACAACACTAGGACAAAAATCAGACTAAATCAGGAAATAAAGCAGCATCATTGGCTGTAAGGAGAGCGGAGACAGAGGAAAGTCTGAGTTTACTGATGGAAACCTGCTGCTGACCAGGTTAGCTTTGGGAGGATGTTACTATGGCAACAGATACAGAGGGTGAGGAAACCGAAAACTTAGAAAACGTGGAGTTTTCAGTGAAGCTGCTTCATAAAACGGACCTCAGTTCTGTAGCTATGAGTGTGAAACTTTAACTGTTCCCAGTTTTTCTCATTGAATATCAGTCTGACTTTTATATCCACAAAACAAATGTTATTAGAAGGTGTGTAATTTTCTATAAGTTAGTAAAAATACCTGTGTTTGCTGTCCTCAAATCTTCCAGCTGTTTTTCACTGGATCTCAGTCTGCTCTCCAACTCTAAGAGAATAAAACTTTAATTAAAAAGAAGCTGCTCAAGAAACCATTTTCTGTCTCTTTAGAGTAAATAAAGCTTCTTTAAAACAGATGACTTCTTAAAATCTCCTTCCTATTTTTAAAGACATTTATCAGCCTAAAGCTGGTTAGATGCCTCCTCACATCCCTATGAAGTCAGAGGATTTTAATCCAGTTTCTTAACAATAACAAATGTCCTGTAATGACAGCCATTAAAATTAATTTTTTAACAAGTCTAATTGATAAAAAATAAACAGTTTAGTTTATTCCACGTGTAAATGTTATGTTATTTTAGTTCTACTCAGAATGGATCCCCTTCTTAAACATGTTGGCTGTATTTTCATAATGACTTGTGGAAAACTACAAACAGGTCAGTCTTTTTACAGCTTTTCTTTTTCTGTTCTTCCAACACATTCTCCACTTGAGCAGCGAATCTCTGACGCTCCCCCAGACTCACCACGGGCCTTTTGGTCGACTCTCCTCATCAGTGAGGAAGACTTCCCTGTCTTGGGAGATTTGGTCTGTTATACTCGTGCACAGATCTATACTAATTAGATGACCATTGCAGTAAGTTTATCTAGATTGTATTTAGGACCGTTAGAGTAAATGGGGCTGATTAGACCTCTAAAGGCCACTGTTTAACAAAAGTTTTAATCCCTACATGATAAAATTAAAAAAAGAATATCAACCAGAAGGTTAGCCTGGGAGCAAAGGGGCAGGAAACAATCTAAACAGTTTATTTTGTATTATTTGTGCAATTATGAAAGATTTCTAATCCACAGATTACCAGCGTTGGTTTTCCTCAGCTCGTCTTGTTGTCTCTCAGCATCAGTTAGGCGATTCTCTGCAGCAAATAAGCAGTCGAGTAGTTTGAGGACAGCAAGGATGAAAAGGATGAAATAATCTGATAATACGAGCAATCGTGAAGTTGTCTGACCAGCAGAGGCACTCCGTCCTTCTAGGCTCAGCTGGCTGGAGCTGAATTTATTCTTCAACTCATGAACCTGGTCTGAAAGGGAAAAAATGACATCAAATCATTTTAATAGTCAGTGCAGCTGAGTTTTCAATATTCCAGCAAAAAGGTTATATATATATATATATATATATATATATATATATATATATATATATATAGGCAAAAAAGTATTTAGTCAGCCACCAATAGTGCAAGTTCTCCCACTCAAAAAGATGAGAGAGGCCGGTAATTTTCATCATAGATATACCTCAACTATGAGAGACAAAATGAGAAAAAAAAATCCAGAAAATCACATTGTCTGATTTTTAAAGAATTTATTTGCAAAATATGGTGGAAAATAAGTATTTGGTCAGTTACAAATAACCAAGATTTCTGGCTCTCACAGACCTGTAACTTCTTCTGTAAGAGGCTCCTCTGTCCTCCACTCGTTACCTTCATTAATGGCACCTGTTTGAACCCGTTATCAGTATAAAAGACACCTGTCCACAACCTCAAACAGTCACACTCTAAACTCCACCATGGCCAAAACTAGAGAGCTGTCAAAGGACACCCGAAACAAAATGATAGACCTGCACCAGGCTGGGAAGTCTGAATCTGCAATAGGTAAACAGCTTGGTGTGAAGAAATCAACTGTGGGATCAATTATTAGAAAATGGAAAACATACAAGACCACTGATAATCTTCCTCGATCTGGGGCTCCACGCAAGATCTCACCCCGTGGGGTCAAAATGATCACAAGAACGGTGAGTAAAAATCCCAGAACCACACGGGGGGACCTAGTGAATGACCTGCAGAGAGCTGGGACCAAAGTAACAAAGGCTACCATCAGTAACACACTACGCCGCTAGGGACTCAAATCCTGCAGTGCCAGACGTGTCCCCCTGCTTAAGCCAGAACATGTCAAGGCCCGTCTCAAGTTTGCTAGAGAGCATTTGGATGATTCAGACGATGACTGGGAGAATATCATATGGTCAGATGAAACCAAAATGGAACTTTTTGGTAAAAACTCTACTCGTCGTGTTTGGAGGAGAGAGAATGCTGAGTTGCATCCAAAGAACACCATACCTACAGTGAAGCATGGGGGTGGAAACACCATGCTTTGGGGCTGTTTTTCTGCTAAGGGACCAGGACGACTGATCCGTGTGAAGGAAAGAATGAATGGGGCCATGTATCGTCAAATTTTGAGTGAAAACCTCCTTCCATCAGCAAGGGCATTGAAGATGAAACGTGGCTGGGTCTTTCAGCATGACAATGATCCCAAACACACCGCCCGGGTAACGAAGGAGTGGCTTCGTAAGAAGCATTTCAAGGTCCTGGAGTGGCCTAGCCAGTCTCCAGATCTCAACCCCATAGAAAATCTTTGGAGGGAGTTGAAAGTCCGTGTTGCCCAGCGACAGCCCCAGAACATCACTGCTCTAGAGGAGATCTGCATGGAGGAATGGGCCAAAATACCAGCAACAGTGTGTGAAAACCTTGTGAAGACTTACAGAAAACGTTTGATCTCTGTCATTGCCAACAAAGGGTATATAGCAAAGTATTGAGATGAACTTTTGTTATTGACCAAATACTTATTTTCCACCATATTTTGCAAATAAATTCTTTAAAAATCAGACAATGTGATTTTCTGGATTTTTTTTTTGTCATTTTGTCTCTCATAGTTGAGGTATATCTATGATGAAAATTACCGGCCTCTCTCATCTTTTTGAGTGGGAGAACTTGCACTATTGGTGGCTGACTAAATACTTTTTTGCCCCACTGTATATAAAAATTTCACTGTCACAGCCTCTGTATTTTTTAAATGTTTTTAAATGTTTTTATTTTTTCCTGACAATTTTTTTATGCTTTTGTACGGTGACCTTGAGTGTCCAGAAAGGCGCCTTTTTAAATAAAATGTATTATTAAAATCAGATCTGTGTTGTTCAGACAGCCATGAAAAGATCAGATCCACGTATATGGGCAAAAAAAAATTGGATTTGGGACACTTCTGGCACAGTTTGAATGTAGCCATAGAAAATGAAAAGAATCCAGCAAAAATGAACTGCACAGAGGGACTATACATGGGAGAACCAAACAAAGAATGGCCCAATTAGCTGATTGGGAGCAGGTGTGGAAACTGAGTTAAGGAGAAAGAAAGGGACACCAGGGGGCAGCAGAGAGTCACCAGACAGAACAGGATGTTACTGTAACCAGGGAAGAACTTAAATGAAGTTATCCCTTTGGAGGGCAAGTTAGCGTTTTTGATCACTCGACCCCAAAATTCACTAAATATAAGCGGAACATTGTAGTTTGGTTTAAAGAAAGCATTTTAGTTTTATTATAATTTAGTTTGTTGTAGAAATAGTAAATTACACCATATGCCTACCGTCACAAGGATGTGCATGAAAAGGAAGGGCTGTATATACTGCATGCATCATTTAGGTAGTTAACATTGTATTACTTCTTGTGCTCCTTCAGTTATTTACTGTCACAGGTAGGAGCTTCGCCTGGAGAGTAAGTGTTGGTGCCGGTATGATCTAAGGAGGGCCGGCCCTCGCACGCTGAAATGAGGACCGGCCCACTGGGCAAATGCCCGATATCACAGATTATTGTTCATGAAGCATCTATATCCAGCCATTCAGCAAAGATCCTGCTGCATGGCTGTACATCTTATGTTTGGCATTTGACCAATTAGATGAGCCCTTGAATGATATATTACCTACTGGAAATTGAGTTGGAAAAAAAGTTAACAAGTCAAGAAAAAAAGGAAAAAAGCTAAGTGAAAAGTTAAAAAGTTAAGGTAAAGGAATAAGCCTAGTTAACAATTATATTTTGGTTTACAAACTAAAACATGTAAGTGCCAGTATCAGCAATAATGCCTCTTTTGGAGCAGTTCTCCAGTGGTGAGGTCGTGCTATATGTGCCCCCCTGCCATTTAAAAAGGTTGATTGGTAACAGTGTGAAGGCTGCAGAAGTTACCTTCAATGTTTGTCCTCAGCGTGTCCAGATGGATCTCCAGGCGTTGTTCCAGCATCACTGCTTCAGAGGCAGATGAACTATTGGAGGCTTGGATGTCTGGGTTAGAGGTATGATGACATATCATTTATTTCTGTGTGTTTCAATTAATTCGTCATTTTGAGGCTGTTTTTAATTGTTCTAGTCACCGACAACATAAATGCATATAGTGACCTGTCACACCAATAGCATAGCTGATCACTGAAACAGATTTAGCGCCAGGATTTGCGGTGGTGAAAGACTGAAGCGTTAACAGGACATTGGGAGGTGAAGGATCATTTAATAAAGCAGGATGACAGTAAAACAACGATGCTGAGTGTTTTAGCTTTATCACAAATTATCCAGTTAATACTACTGGATGATCTTAGTAGCTTAAATTAATGTACAGAGGATGTCTATAAAAAAAAAAAAACACCAGTTAGCACAGCTTCATATACCTTAGCTTTCTGTATATATTCTTTTAAGTGCCATTGGTTTGCATGCTTTCTTTAAATTAACAATGACTAATAATTAGTTTCCCCTTTTCATCGTTCTGCTAATCTGCTTTATTCTATCTCTAAAGTAGAATGGGAGGCAGATCTTTTAGTTATCAGGCTCCTCTCCTGTGGAACCAACTACCAGTTTTAGTTTGTAAGGCAGACACCCTGTCTACTTTTAAGGCTTAAAACCTTCCTTTTTGATAAAGCCTATAGTTAGAGTGGCTCAGGTTATCCTGAGCTATCTCTATAGTTATGCTGCTATAGGCTTAGACTGCTGGAGGACATAGGGACCCCTTTTTCTGCTTCATTCTATCTCTATTCTCCCACTCTGCAGAATCTGTTAGTTCAATCTCTAACGTTCTGCTCTCTCTGCTTTTTCTCATAGTAGCTTCATCTGGTCTGTTCCTGTTTGGCTGTGACTCCATCCTGGAGAGAAATATCAGCTGTGCTGCTGCCATCAACACCTTTGTTTCTAAATGTCGGAGCTTGGCCTGTTTTTCCAGTGTAGTTCTGTTTCTCTTGTAGAGCTTTTGCTGGGACTAACTGGATGTTCTCTCTTTCAGAAATTAGAGTATTTGGACAAAATTTGACAACAGTGGTAGCTCCAGGAAATGTTTCCCCAGGGTGTCCAGGCAGATAGCAGCGTGTGCTGGGTTGGGTGGGTACACTCCAACACTCAGGAGATGGCCGCTCACATGGAGCCTGGTTCTGGTTCTGCTGGAGGTTTCTTCCCGTTTAAAGAGTTTTTCTTTCCGATGTCACCGCATGCAAGCTTGGTGTGAGGGATTGATGAATATCTACTGTCTCTACCTGCTCATGCAGGAGGAGTGAGTCCTGACTGTATCAACCATTGGATGCAATCAGTTGGTTTCCTAGGGAGAAAATTAGAATCTCATTTTAGGATCTGATTGAAATGATTGTGGAAAGTGACCAAGGTGCTGTGATTTAGTCATGTTCATGTGACAGACCAACTCAAAGAGGTGAAGTGAAGTGAAAGGAAATTTGTTTTCTCCTTTTCTCCAAATAATCCAGGGGATCTGACATGGTTTGAGTGGAAGAGACTCCAGTGATGAGTTATGTGATCTAAGAGGTTCTATGGAGAACATCCAGCACCACGAAGGCCGAAGAACGCAGGAGGAAGTTCTGGTTCTGGTTCAAGAAAAATTTCCAAATCTATCATCTGAACACCTGGGGGTGGACCACCTGCTGAACTACCAGGACATGGAGGTCCACCTAGACGGACAGGAGGAGGAGAGGACCATGGAGGCTCTGGAGGAGCTGCAGAGAACTACAATCCATCTGGGATAATTTATTTGATAGTCAAGTGTTAATAGACTCAACACTTCAGCTCTGGATGGGAGAGAAGCAGGAACAATGGCATCAAAACTCCTGGTTTTTAAACACTAAACAGCAAACTAAGCAGACTCTTACCATACTGATACATGGCAGTGGCAGCATCATGCTATGGAGTTGCCTTTCTTCATTAGGGAACAGGGAGCTGGTCAGATAGATTAAGCTAAATAAATCCTTTTAGATCTAATTCTCCTTCAGAATAATCTGTAGCATCACTGGTTCAGGGAGGTTCTCCTGCTGGGAGGTGAACCTCAGCTCTTCTGGATGGAGGTAAACCCAGATCCTCACTCTCTCATCCAGGGATCTTTGCTCCAGCAGTCCTCATGTTATTAAAATACATTTAACTGTGTCCCTCATGGTGCCCTGTAGGGGGCGGAGTCAGGGGTCCTTTGGGAAACTTTCCAAACAGGCCACAATCTTCAGTCCATCAGTAAGAAAGCCTGGGATAACTTTCCTGCCACTCTGCATTAACTCAGAGAGTTTATGGCTGCATGTGGAAAGGGTGTGAATATTTTTACAATGTGCTCCTACAGCTTTTAGCTTCAGATTAAAAGTTATATAAAATTTTTCAGAATTTCAATTAATTGGGGGCTTCTGCAGTAAAGACAAACTGCAGGGAAATATTCTAGGAAAAGCAGAAATCCATCAGCATTCTGGACTCTAGATTAGATTCACTGGGATGTTAAAAATCCCAGTGAATCTAAACAGGTGATGGAAGCGATAGCAGAGAGTGAGACAGAGGAGGAAATGATCACCATCCTGTAAACCTGACCTGAGATCTGCCCCTTTAGGTCCTCCATCAGAGTCTCAGTGCTGCACATCCTGCTGGCCAGAACTGGAAACCAGAATAATGGATGTTACTGAAACACATCAAAGTTCATTGTGCTGCAGAACAGCTGAGAATCATCTAACTGTGGTGGCATTAAGGTGTGTCTGCAGCTCTCTGGGTGAGATGGTTCTGTGCTTCACTCATCCTCTGAGCAGAACCTCTTTCTTTTGTTCTGTCTAATAAACGCTGCAGGAGGCGGCATCCAGAGAAACATGACATCTTCTGGTTCACAAGATCTTTGCAGAATAAACCAGCATAAATGGTTTAAAGCTGCAATCAGTGGGGATTTATTATCATCTAAAAGCAGCGAACTCTGCTCTCCAGAGCAAGTAGATTGGTAACCCCATCTCCTGCTCTCCTCTATCTTGTCTGCTGTCATGATTCATGCAGTTATTATTTCATCCAAATGAAAAATGGAGAACAGATAAGCAGATCATGACTTGTCTACAGTGAAAAGAAGGACTGGGTTATTTACTTTGGCCTTTTTTTAAAACACAGGAAGGAGCAACCAGCTAAGTCAGCTTAGTGCTTGGAAAAAATCTTTCATTCCTTTAGAGACAGCATGAAAAGTCAGCTGAGTACAAAACATAGAGAGGAAAACAAGAAGAAGAGAGGGACAAAACCTAGAACAGATAATGAATGTCTATTCTATTAACATTTCTCTATCTGTAGAATGGGTCTGTTTATGTGTTTTCTTCTCAATTCAGAGGGCCCCTGCCTGTCTTTGCCTAGGACCCCACATTTCCTAAATCCGCCCCTGGCTGCAATGTCTCTGTTTTTAGAATATATTTCTGACAGATTTACTTTCAGTCAGATGCAATTTTACGTTGTTGGTCTATAGCATAAACACATCAGAGTTTTGATTGAAATGTGGGAAGATGGTGAAAAGGCCATGGAGTTAGAAGAACCCAGTGGAACTATAATAAATGTTAATGAGATGAGGAAGATGACCTGCGTCCTTCCTCCTGAGCTGCTCCGTGACTCTCTCACTCGCCCTCAGTCTGGTCTGCAGGAACGGCAGCTCAGCCGCTACAGCTGTGGAGAGATAATATTTGAACTTTACAGATCTCACACTGGAGAACTTCCCTCTCTGCATTTAACACAGAGCAGTGGGCTGCCAAGTGCAACACTCTAACCACTAGGTCAACTCTCCTCCAAAGCTGTTCCTGCCGGGTTTTCGAACAGACAACCGTTCACATGTTGTAGACTACGTGTACTTTGGGATTTGTTTAAATATAAAGTGCATTACAAGTCCAACGTATTATTATTATTATTATTACTATGTGAACTGGCTCAGCTCTCACAGAAAGCCCCTCTGGTCTCTGTGGTCCAGGTTTTTATGTCTGGACTCACCTAAACTCTTCATCTTCAGGTTCTCCATGGAGCTCTCACTGCTGT
This sequence comes from Cyprinodon diabolis, assembly GCA_030533445.1. Lineage (NCBI taxonomy): Eukaryota > Metazoa > Chordata > Actinopteri > Cyprinodontiformes > Cyprinodontidae > Cyprinodon > Cyprinodon diabolis. Next base: position 8,700,827 of record CM060080.1, read on the forward strand.
TGATTCTAAGCCGAAGCTCCAGTATTTCATCTGCTTGTGCTAAAAGAAAAACAAATATGCTAGAAATATCAGAGGCAAATAATAATCAACAAGATTGAAACACTTTCTGCAGTTTTCCCGAAGATTATTGGATCATTCTTTTTCTATTCCAATGGTCAGCATCCAGGAACGACAGCACCGCATAAAATGTGCAGGGTTTTTTTAGGAGCGCAGGAAGCACACCCCTTTTGCTGAGCCTCTCCATTATTTTCTACAGCCTAACCTTAACTCTAACCCTAAACTCAATCGGTCGTCCTAAACATGACTCCCAATCCAAAGACAGACACTGGACCCCACAGCAGCAGTCAGTCCCCACAACATGCTAATTTACAGAGAATTAAATGAAAAACTAGAACACACCCACACAGAATTGTCCCAGATCCATCCTCAGGATTGTTACCTTTAGGAACCATGTTTATCACCTTGAGGTATTTAAATGTCAGGCCAAGGTCTTTATGATGAAGAGAAAGCAAACAAACTTTATTTATAACCCAGATCAATAAAAAAACCCAACATGAGTTACCATAGCGATGCAGACGACACCCAGCTCATCTCCACATCACCAGGTGACTATGAACCCATCCCAGCTCTGGATAAATGCAGAGAAGGAAGCTGCATCTGTTCCAGATGCTACTGCCTGCGTCCTCACTAGAACTATAGAAAGTAGATCAGACAGCTGAATCTGTTCCAGATGCTACTGCCTGCATCCTCACTAGAACTATAGAAAGTAGATTAGACAGCTGCATCTGTTCCAGATTCTACTGCCTGCATCCTCACTAGAACTATAGAAAGTAGATCAGACAGCTGCATCTGTTCCAGATTCTACTGCCTGCATCCTCACTAGAACTATAGAAAGTAGATTAGACAGCTGAATCTGTTCCAGATGCTACTGCCTGCATCCTCACTAGAACTATAGAAAGTAGATTAGACAGCTGCATCTGTTCCAGATTCTACTGCCTGCATCCTCACTAGAACTATAGAAAGTAGATTAGACAGCTGCGCTGATCCAGAAGCTGCTGCCTGCGTCCTCACTAGAACTATAGAAAGTAGATTAGACAGCTGCGGCTGATCCAGAAGCTGCTGCCTGCGTCCTCACTAGAACTATAGAAAGTAGATTAGACAGCTGCGGCTGATCCAGAAGCTGCTGCCTGCGTCCTCACTAGAACTATAGAAAGTCGATTAGACAGCTGCGGCTGATCCAGAAGCTGCTGCCTGCGTTCTCACTAGAACTATAGAAAGTAGATTAGACAGCTGCATCTGTTCCAGATGCTACTGCCTGCGTCCTCACTAGAACTATAGAAAGTAGATCAGACAGCTGCAGCTGATCCAGATGCAGCTTCATGGCTTGGCTTGGACTCAGTTGGCTTTGTTCAAAATGTGAATAGTCCCACACATTCTAATCTTCATACTTTGGATCTTGTGCTGACATACAGCATAGAATGTGAAGAAATAACAGTATTTCCTCACAACCATGTCCACTCTGATCACTTTTTAATAACCTTCATGATTACTTCAACAGAGTTCTCCTCCCTCAAAAGAAGGTTTCACTTTAGCAGATAATTATCAGATAATATAGTTATAAATTTTAAAGAATCTGTGCCAATTTACTAGTCTGGAAAAATAGGTTACTGCTGTATAAGAGGACACTTTTTAAAACAAGGGCAGCATATTTCTACTCATTCATAGAGGAGAATAAGAATAATCCCAGAGATCTTTTTAATGTAGGCCCAGGCCCAAACCGGCCCCTAAGCACTACCACCCTTAAGCAAACCCTTTGTTTGAGCTTTCCCGGGTGGGTCCGCCACATCAAGTGCCGTCCCAAACCCTATAGTGGGTAGGTGGGCCAGTGGAATGTTCAGCCCTTAAATATTGAGTCTGCAAGTTGCAGGCTCGCTGGAATTTGGCAGCAAGTGTAACAGCTGTCTGATGGCGGATGAAACACGTTCTTCCAAATGTAAATTCCACTTGTTTCTCTGCATCTTCGTCTAACTGACAGGAAATCACAAGTTAGGTATAAGAAAAAAAAAAGATTAAATCCACAATGGAAGGTCCTCTCTGACATAGTTTTATTTGACCATGTAATTTGTTTTAAGAAAGAGGCAAATATTTAATGTTATGTTAACCTGCTCCACAATGTTACTGTGTTGCCATAGCAATGAAAGCTTTCCTTTTCCATTGGAGGGATGAGCCCGTCACATCCAGTTATCTCAGATGACATGATGTGAATTGGTGTTATAGAAATAAACTGAATTGAATTGAAATAAACTGCCTTACCATAGTGGCCTAAACAAACCCATACCATGAGTGGAAGAAAATCCACTGCCTGCATTATACTGCACTACAGAACTGTTGCATGTCTACTCATCCAAACCACAGTATTCACTAATCTTCTTATCTATGGTGTGAAAAAGGGCATCGAAAGTTTGAGGGTTAATCCACTGAGTTAAACTGGAATCACTGGTACAAGTTAGCACAACACGGTTTGGATAGAGCTGAATCGGACCTCCCAATCTTCATCTTTCCAAACAGACTAGAAAATTCTGATGGCGAACGACCACAATCATATCTACGTCCGTAGCTCATTATAAACCAGTCAAGTTAAAGGCAGCTGCACCTGTGCTGCCTGTGTCCAACAGGCCCTGACCTTTGTTGTGCACCTCCAGCTCCTCCATCTTCCTCTTCAGGTCAGAGTTCTGCTCTGCGAGCACATCCCTCCTCAGCTCGTCTAGCCGATGGCCAACCGTCACCCGCAGCTCCTCTAGGCTCTGCCTCTGCCGCTCTGTCACCACCTCCCCATCTCTTAGCCGACTCTCCACACTGCGAAGCTCTTGTCGTCGTTCCACTTCCTCCCCCTTCAGACTGAGGACCAGCTTCTTGAGGCCCTGCAGTTCATCCCAGAGGATGCGAAGGTCCCCAATATTCATGGCGGGAAAATCCACGGGAGCAGAGACCTCAGACCGACTACCACTGACAGAGCAGCAGACCATCATCAGGAAAAAGGCAGTAGACCTCATGATGAAGCAAAGACCTGCAGCTTAGCCATTCAGCAGCTTTAATACAGTAATCTACAGGGAGAACATTCCAGAGTGGAGAGAGAGGGGTTCACATAATCCCTCTGCTCTGGCCATAGAAACAATAACAAAAAGAGAACATTAAGTCTAAACAAACATTTTATAATGTTTATAACTGGAATAATAATGTCATGAAGTTTCTCAAGAATGACACAAAGCAAAAACCATCTCTCAAAAAAACTAAACTAATTCTCTTATATAGGCCTCTTGCTTTGTTAGTCTCCTGTCTTTTAACATCCTGTGATGGCCACACATCAAAAGCCAGGACCATGCATGCACCTTCACCTTGATTTATTAATCCGTATGCATATACTTTAGCTTGCAATAAAACTTTGTTAGTGAAAATTAGTGATGTTATGAGATGAGCCCAGGCTTTGAGGCATGTGTCAAGTACTGGAGGGGGAGATTCACTGAGGCGCATATAGAGGCTTGCTTCATTAGGGGGAGGAGCCAAAATAGATGTCTGAAGCTTCACTACCCCACCATACCCAGGGCTGTTTCTCAATTCACTAGAACGCAAGTACGGACTCGCTAGATGATGCTTTTGTTTTGTAGTGTTTGTTGTATTTCTCATTTGAAAAAGTCATGAAATATATTGCAGGTTATATTGATGGAGAAAAAAGCGACTCAAACATTTGACCCACATTGAATTTATTGTGATGGATTTGTATGTTATATTACATGATATTTAGACTTCATAATGACTGCGCAATGTGATGGGCCTATTTTCTTTTTATAATAAGTAAAATAAATCTACTGATGCTATGAAACAGCCAGTGTTTGTCAAAGTGATGAATTTATCTTTATGTTAAAAGTCTTAAGTCCCCCTGAAAATGAGAACATCATCATTGTTCGATGCTGTAGTGCGCAGATTGTTTACATTGCGACCAATCTAACTAGGGAGTACCAATATGGTGGCCGGTGGCCTTACTTCACCCCCGTACTACCAACGGCCAATCTGCAATCCAGGGAATAAATAGAGATCAGAGATTATCTCAGGCAGAGCTCTCTCTGCTTTTAACCCCTGAAATCCTTCCCTGTGAGTCGCTCCATCCACACAGAGGTGTGTTGCTGGCTGCGCCCCCTGCTGGCCTGATCTGGGACCACATAGCTCCACACTTTCACAGCCATCCAGGAAAATTCTTTTATTGAGGCCATAAACAGATGGTTTTAGGTTCTGAACGAGTCCCTCAGAGTCTGATCTGTGCATCTGACACATGATGGAGACAATACTGATAGATCCAAAACAACCAGAACCTGAGCATTTCCGCGCAGCACTCAGAACTCCCCCGATCCGAGTCCAAGTCCCAGTCCCCATCCAGCAGTCTGGTTACGATACAACAGGAGGTTAAAAACAATCCAGCTTCATCCAGAGCTTCCCAGACTGGGATCAGCGCTGGCCCGTGTAAGCTCGGAACCAGGAGGTGACCGAAGCAGCCGCAGATGAAATCATCCCTCCAGGGTTCCCTGACGGCTGGGAAACCTGCAGAGCACTCTGGGAAAGATCCATGGACTGCAGAGGGAGAAAGGAGAGAGAGGTCATGGTCCACAGGGGCCCAAAGTTACAGACAGAACATTTCCCCTAGTCAGAGTTTCAGGCCGGTTCGGTTCTAAAGTCTGAATCTTTACTGGACTTGGTTCCATTCTAAGGAATAGACTTTTTCCTCCAAAGGTAACTAAAAAGTTGTTCACCCAGATTTATGGCAAAAAGAGGCCCAGCAGAACCTGGACCGGTACCAGAACCTATGATTCCTAAAAAAAATCCCAACAGAACAGGAAGCACAAGCTTGTTCTGGTCAGACTGGACCTCACCTAGTTATCAAACCAGCCCAGCTCCCAGTGAACACATGACTTTTATTCTGAAGGGTCAGCTGAGCTCCACTACATCCAGCTCAGTGTGAGTTTTCCCTATCCTTCGTTCTATGTGTTAGAATGGCCTAGTCAAAGGCCACGGACAGACTGTGACAGGGTTTGATAGGACAGGTCCACAGGAGGTTTCACTGAGGACGTGTTCTGGGCCTCTCTGGTCCGTCAGATGTCTGGGATAAAAACCAGGACAGAAATTCGAACCCAGAGAGGAGACAGATCTGCCATCAGCTGAAACTAGTTGGTGATTTCAGGAGAGATCAGACCCACATGAGAGCCTTAGAACTCATCTTTTTCCTCCAATGGTTCCGGTTCCTATCTGGACCTTCCTGGTTTTCCAGTGATATCCACTTATGTTAGATTCCCAACAACAGCAGGCATCCTCACCTGAGAGGGGATGTCACAGAACCGCGGACTGGGTACCGTCTCCCAGTCCGTCCCAAGGTCCGTCTCCTCATCCGTCACTGCTTCATCACCGCTCTCCTCAGTCGGATCGGAAGCTTCCGGCTCAACAAACTCCATGGACTCCTCCAGGTCAGAGCTCACTTCAAACGGACCGGTCCTGCACCAAAACACAAGAAACTACGTGATTCGCTCATGTTGTACCCAGAACCAATGGGGGCTCCAGTCAGTCCCCCCATTGGTCGATCCAATCAGTCCCCCCAGTCCCCCCATTGCTCGGTCCAATCAGTCCCCCCATTGCTCGGTCCAATCAGTCTCCCCATCGGTCGGTCCAATCAGTCTCCCCATCGGTCGGTCCAATCAGTCTCCCCATCGGTCGGTCCAATCAGTCTCCCCATTGGTCGGTCCAATCAGCCCCCCATTGGTCGGTCCAATCAGCCCCCCCATTGGTCGGTCCAATCAGTCCCCCATTGCTCGGTCCAATCAGTCCCCCCATTGGTCGGTCCAATCAGTCCCCCATTGCTCGGTCCAATCAGTCCCCCCATTGCTCGGTCCAAACAGTCCCCCCATTGCTCGGTCCAATCAGTCCCCCCATTGGTCGGTCCAATCAGTCCCCCCATTGGTCGGTCCAATCAGTCCCCCCATTGGTCGGTCCAATCAGTCCCCTATTGGTCGGTCCAATCAGTCCCCCATTGGTCGGTCCAATCAGTCTCCCCATTGGTCGGTCCAATCAGTCTCCCCATTGGTCAGTCTCCCCATTGGTCGGTCCAGTCAGTCCCCCCATTGGTCGGTCCAATCAGTCCCCCCATTGGTCGGTCCAATCAGTCCCCCCATTGGTCGGTCCAATCAGTCCCCCCATTGGTCGGTCCAGTCAGTCCCCCATTGGTCGGTCCAGTCAGTCCCCCCATTGGTCGGTCCAATCAGTCCCCCCATTGGTCGGTCCAATCAGTCCCCCCATTGGTCGGTCCAATCAGTCTCCCCATTGGTCGGTCCAATCAGTCCCCCATTGGTCTGTCCAGTCAGTCTCCCCATTGGTCGGTCCAGTCAGTCTCCCCATTGGTCGGTCCAGTCAGTCCCCCATTGGTCGGTCCAATCAGTCCCCCATTGGTCGGTCCAGTCAGTCCCCCCATTGCTCGGTCCAGTCAGTCCCCCCATTGCTCGGTCCAGTCAGTCCCCCCATTGCCTGGTCCAGTCAGTAAACCCCCACATTTGTATCACAAATGTGGAACAGAACACGTGTTTCTATTCTGTAAAGAACGGCCAGACAATTTCAAACGCTAAACGGCACCACTCACCTGCCCAGGTTGTCGTTGTCAGGGGCAACCAGAAACATGATATTCCTGAGAGTGTGATGAGGGTGGAGCTTTTCACTGTCGACATGCTGGACATAACAGAAGACATTAAGATCTGGCATTAAATGTAAACCGATCTCTGAAGCAGTTATACGCAGATGAAGGAATTAACTAAAAGAAGCTCTCAGTGTTTATGTTCTCCTTCATCTTGGTGTAGAACCTTTAAAGGCCCCTCCCTCGTTTAGGGGGAGGGAAATCCCTGCAGTGAGAGCAGTTCTGGGATCATGAACCCGTCTGACCTGTGAGAAGCAGAGGTGGAGGATGTTGGTGTTGAGCTTGTTCAGAGATCTGGTGAAGCGATACCGGTTGAGATTCTCTCCACAGAACTCACTGAAGGAACCACAGAAGAAGCATCAGTACCCTCCCCCAGCTTTAAGGGCGGCCATGACACACCCTCCTACCTGTTGCAGAGCTTCTTGGGCAGGTTGACGTCCAGGATGTGGGACAGAATGGTGACGAGCTGCGTGGCGTAGCAAAGCGCCGCACTGATGGTGTGGGCCGGATTAATATGGTCCAGCTCTGCAACAGGTGGGAAAGGTTCACTTTAATCCAGAACCAAGCCAGAATGTTTAAGCACTTTAATCCAGAACCAAGCCAGGATGTTTAAGCACTTTCATCCAGGACCATGAATGGGTCTGGACTGAGACAAAAACTGAAACAAAAAGTAAAACAAAACACCAGAAGAAGTCTGTTTTGAAGTGACTGATTGAAAGCTGGGACTGTAAAAACTAACTCTGAGGGCAGGATTCAGTCCAGAGGACGTAATGAATTGGGTGCAGTGTTAATTTCGTCAACCAAGACGATGACAAAAATATTTCGTTAACGCCCCTTCTTCCCGTAACGATGACGAGACGATGACGCACAAAAATTGTTTCCAGAAAATCAAAATATGATGAAAATAAAAAAGACTAACACCAGACGAAATTTACAAGCCATGGACGAATGGACATTAAAACATTTTATTGTTTATAATTAATTTGTTATTTGTAATAATATACAAGTTAATATAAGTGTTTGTTGAACTACATAGAAGATTAGGCGATGTTGCCCTGTTTGCCCCGGCACGGCGCCTGTCCCACAGTGCCTCGCACTGCTCAATCAATAATAGCGGATGGCTACTAAAATCGCTGGTAGTAGTAAATTGTAGCTATCCCAATTCGCAGTCATGGTGTCGAGCTTCAATACCGGCATACCTTTTACTGGAGGAGCTGGGTGAAAACAACGCCTGGATGGAGCAATTTTATTTTTTTTTTCATCTACAAATGGAAAAAGGTGGAACTGATTCCATAGGCCTCTATACCTGGACCTGGGCTAGTGCTCTTCTCCTCCACCCAGCCGTAGTAGGCGGAGCAGTCCCCGTTGCTAGGCAACGCTACAGGCGCCCCAGTGATGCTGATGCTGGTCTCTCCGTTCTGGTCGTCCCAGATCCAGCGTCCAGACAGGTAGGTGGTTCTGCGGGCCTCCGCCAGCTCAGTCACCGTGCTGGAGGTCAGGGCGGCGTCACACTCTGCCATGACATCAGCCGGGTCTCTGGGAAAAAAAACAGCAGTTTGTTCCAGATCAACTTGTTTCCAAGAATGGAATAATTCTACGAGGAGGATGGAGGTAAGGAACTAAGGATGGAAGTACAGAAGGTAGGAAGGCACAAACTCCGCCCGTTTCTACTGACCTGCTGCCCTGCTTCTCCTCCTGCATGGGGAAGATGTGCTTGGTGAGTTCCAGGATGTGCTCCCGTCTGAGCGCCGCCAGCTGACCCAGCCGGCTCTGGTGTTCTTTGCTGCGTCTCTCCATCAGCTCCCCCAGGCGCCGGTTGTGTCGCTCGATTTTGTCCCTTTTCTCCTGGTGCCGTCCGGCACGGCGCTGCAGCCGCTGAGCTTCCTCTTGAGAGCGCAGGAGTAGCTCCCGGTCTGCAGTAGAAGGACCCGAGTGAGGAGGTGCAGAGTACTGAATCAGAAGTGGAATATTGGCCCCAAACACTCACCACTCTTCACCTCTTTGTTGCCCCAGGCAACCGCCTCCCTCAGCTGCTCGATCTGGATCTTGAACAGCATGATCTTCCATTTCTGAGGGAACAGAGGAGATCTTAGAAGCTCTGTTCATCCAACCAACAGCTGTGGGGTGGAGCTGGTCCTACCAGCAGGTCTTTTACAGACTTTAACTCTGGGTCACAGATCAGAAACTGAACCCCAAAGCACCGTCTGGCTTCTGGAAGCTTCTCTCTAACAGATGGCTTTTTAATGATGCCGAGCCTCCAGAACCAAAACCATCTTGTCTGAGGATCACTGGATCGACTAAACATCATCTGATACATCTTCTTGTGCGCTCAGAATGATTGAACAAACGTGCAGCTTAGAAGGAACCCTGGTACCTCCAGCTGCATGTTTCCTCTCCCCTGCTCTAACTCAGTGGTTCCCAGCCCTGCTCCTCAGGGACCCTGCCCTCCATGTTTGGATGCATCTCTCTTCCAACCCAACTGATCCCACTGAGAGCTGCTCATCTCCTTTGTTCTCAGCTGCTGCAGAAGCCTGTTGAACATAAATTCCTCTCTGGTGTGATGCATAAAAAAAAGCAGTGTCCCTGAGCAGCAGGCTGGGAAACGCCGCCTCAATGTCAGACCTTTAACAAACCTGGTTAATCAACGTCTGCCTGATGCAGCGAGGCACGTAATGAGTCTAAGTCTCTACTGTGACCTACGTGGAAGTTGATCTATGGTGGTACCCAGACCTCCACAGGTTTTAGGCCTCTGTCACACCTTGCTGATTTATCCAGCGTAAGCCTGATGTCTCAATCTCTTAAAAAGCTGGAAGACGCTGGATTTTCTCTATTCTGGGCATATGTATAAAGTATTCATAACGAGTCCAGAGCTTCTGTCCAACAACAGCCGAACTTATGCATAACGCACGGCAGCGTAATTTCATAATTTCATTTCATAGGCTCCTGAGGGGATTAGCGATGATACCGCCCGCTCCAAAAAAAAAAAAAATTATAAAAAATAAAACTCCCAGAATAAATAAAGAGAAAACAGCAGCAGATTGAGCGTCATGTCTGGTGGGTGTGAACGCAGGGAGGATCCATCACACTCACCTTCTGGCTCACCCTATGATGGGGATGAAGTCTGAAGGAGAACTGATGGTTTCCTCCTGTGAACCCCCTTTATACCAAAACGCTGCCAATACGCCATTATACAGTAGCTGGAAGTTAGAAACACGCTCAGCGCTCGTCTGGAACACGTCAGATACGTTGATATGCGTTGGAGAGAAGTTCTTGATAAGTTATGCAGATAAGCTAGACGCCATGACTGATGAGGAACTGAACGTATGTCAACCATCAGATAACTGACCTGGAACCGATGGCCAACGGATGGCAGACGCTGGCATACGGCGGGCGTATGGCAGCGATGTACTCGCCATGTGTCGATGTGTTTCAGCGTGCAAATAGCTTATACAAAACATAACCATAACTTCTCCAACGTATTCCAGCGTTTCTGTCAGACATACGCTGGTCTAAATCGTCAAGGTGTGTCAGCGGCTTTACAGACAGAGGAGCTCACCATCTCATCGGCCTGCAGCCTCCGGTCCATGGCTCGTAAGACACTGTGAGAACAGATAAACATCTTCATCAAACCATCTTCGTCGATGCTCAAATGTGACAGAAACCAGCAGAAGACATGCTGCTGCTTTTTACCTTTGCTGCAGTTTCTCCTTCTCCTCCTTCAGCTTCCTTAGCTTCCCCAACTTCTCAGAGTATCTATGGAGACAAGAACATCATCCATGGAGCTGCTTCAGCGTGGAAACACCTGGAGCTGTTAGCTGGGCTGTGGACCTGGTTTAGCTGCATTGTCTGATTTTAAAACCCAACAAATTCTCAGCCCAAAAGCTAGTTCAGACATTTCAAACAAAAGCTAAAAACTGCGGCCTTCTATTGTTTGATCCAACAGTTTTCAGTCCCTAAAGTAAAGAGAGCAGCCCTCTGCGGCTGACTTTAGGGGGGGCTCCTCAGGATGGAGGCACACGCCACACCTTTCAGCTTCTTATAATTGTAAACAATGAAGCTAACCATGTCCACAGCGCCAGTTTCATTAAGTAAACCTTAAAGCTGATCAACTCTGATAGCAGAACAACAAGAGGCAGAGATAAATATTCAGATGAGCTGAGCTTTAGGTCGTGTTTTGGTGAAATAACCCAAACATGGAGGCGCTCCTCCTCTGAGCCATGTTACCGCATCACCTTTCACTGTTCCTCCCGTCGAAGAACACGAAGTCTCCGGCCTGAACGCACCGGGCACAGGTGAGCCTGCGGCGGGAGGTGGTGCACAGAGGGCAGCGCTCCACCGCCACCGACAGCCCCTCCGCTCCGTCCACCGACTCCACCATCACACTGCCGGGGGTGGAGGCAGCGGGTTGGGGCTGCTGGCGGGGAAGAGGCGGCTTAGCCGCGGCAGCCCGACCGGGACCGAGCAGCGGAAGACCTGCTGGGGACGTCATGAACAGGGACCGCTAGGCTAGGCTAAGCTAAGCTAGGCTAAGGTAGAGTAAACAGTCACAGCTACAGAAGTCGGAGCTGTCGCTGGGTCCCTCCTTCTCCCTTCACCTCCACCATCATCCAGCTTCACGGGGTCACAGCCTCCGTGGAGCCCCTCGGACCGTGGGGCCACGAAGTCAAGTTTTTGTTTGGCTTCCTTCTTTTTCGTGAACTTTGTCTTAAAACACTAGGGCGCGCTGACGCCACCTGGTGGTAGGAATAGGAAAAAAACAGCACCTCTTTCCTTATCAAGAATTTTTATGCCATTTTAAGATTCCTTGAAGCCCAAACACTTTGCTATTGTTTTTATTCAACCAGGTGTTATGTTATTTAAAGGTCAGACCTCTCTGATCTCCAGCTGATACTCATGTAGGTGGGCTGTGTTTTCAACCCAAATCTCCTAAAAATAATACATTCGCTTTTTATTCCAAGCAAACTTAATCTCAGTTCCTTCCATAATTTCACTCTGGTCTGGTCTCAGAAGTATGCTGAAACAACGTGGTCTCTACCCAATAAATAGTTACTAGTAAAGAAGGTTAAAGAGGTTTCCTTTAAGATCATTCACCACTGTTACCCAGCAAAGTCATTTTTTATTATAAATAAAAAGGACATTAATGATTTCCTGAATCTGTCTCTGACCTGTTTTGGTCCTGAGTCCACCTGGAACTATGGAAAGCTGTTTGTCACTTTATTCCGGACAATATTTCTGACAAATTTGAACTTTATTTTAAGGATGTTTTATTTGGAAACACAAAGTATAAAAAAATTACCTTTCTTGGCCAAGTTTTATATCCACAAATGTAAAATTATTACGATTAAACCCTCATGTATCTCTTTTTTTAAATGAAGCAACAATTTATTTTTCTACATCATCCTCCTCCAATAACAAAGAGGCTGTTAAAACTTTCTTTGTGCTCTAAATTCAAAAATATTTATATAATCCCTTGACATACTTCTATGTGTAGCTTTACTTAATCACTATTACAATTTTTACATTTATTCATTCATTTATTTATTTTTATTATGATTTTTTTTTGTTCAAACCACTGGTGATTGTTCACTGGAAATTTTACTTATTTCTTTCTGTGTAATAAAGAATCTTAAAGAACAACAACAACAACAACAACAAAAAAACAGCATCTCTTTTCTTCTTCTTCACTTAAGGTGCATTTACAGCCACCTACCAGACTGCAGTGAGGTCATCAATGAGGTCAGAGGGAATTTAATCTGCAAATCTATATCCATACACACTCATATAAATTAGTATGTGTGTATATGCACATGTATACACACACTTATATATACTTTGAATGCGATTTAATAATCCAGTGTTTTTTTTTTTAAAGAATCCAATTATCGTAATTGATTTCTAACAGTTTTGGTTTATTTCCTAAAAGATTTATCATAGAAAATCCAATTTTCTCACTATTTAGTGTTGACTTTAAAAGCTGATGTTCCTGTTAATACTTATTAGATTCTAATAATACAGGTTCCACTGTTTCCATCCGATTACAGTAATTATAAGGTTAATCTTTCTCTATTCTGAAAGAGAACTTTTAAGTTAGGAGCGAGACATGCATCTGGCTGTTGTCAGGTTAATGGCATCCCCCTTTATAAAAAATCTTAAAAATCATCCCCCTTCTTAAATGACCACCCCCCCATACCACCAGCTGTGACATTTTATCACTGAATGTGTTAAATTTCTACTATATATTAACAGTAATGGCAATAATATTACCTGTTCAACATTTGGCGGGCTGTGGGCTTACAAGTAGCCTTGATAAAATCAAAGAAGTGTCCTACCATGGCTATGAAGCTGATGGCCATGATGTAGGGGCAGTGATTGCCATGCTAACTATGTATGGTACTGGTGGGAGCCCAGGGCCACTTGGCCATGAGTGGGTGTGGGCTCCCACCTGAGGCTGCCCTGGAGGATGAGGAGCCCTGATAGGCAAAGGATGTGCTACTCTACTGCAGGACGCAGAGATGAGGAGACCAATTCCCTCCCTGGACCTATGTGAAGACATCCAACCTTCCAGATCTTTAGGGTATAGAATCTACTGTTCTCTCGCATCTCTGTGTTTGTGGAAGAGATGGACCGTTAACATTTGTACAAGATTTCAGCTGCTGTAGCAGAGCGGCTGAATGGCCCAAAGCCAGAGGACATCAGGTTCGAATGGAGAGAAAGTGTCAACTTCCCACACATTGACCTTTGATCCGTTAAAACAGTGGTCTCCAACCCTGGTCCTCAAGATCTACTGTCCTACAGATTTTAGATGCATCCCTGCTTCAACACAGCTGAATCAAATGATTGATTACCTTTTCAAGCCATTCATTTGATTCAGCTGTGTTGAAGCAGGGATGCATCTAAATCTGTAGGACAGTAGATCTTGAGGACCAGGGTTGGAGACCACTGTTTTAAAACATCCACCACAGAGTTTATATGAGAGGCATCAGTAAACTTCAACCAATCAGGGAGAGGCAGCTGATGACGGCTTGAACCAAGGGACAAGAACTCCAGTTTAGAATCAGGCTCTTTTTCATAAAGCAGGTTTACTGAAAACTCTACATTCTCATCAGGGAAGCTCTTGAGTTTTCTGTTTCCTTGTCCTCGGTTTCTGTTGCCATAGTAACATCCCCCCACAGCTAACTTTATCAGCAGCAGGTTTTCTACTCACGCTGTTTGATTTCCTGATTTATTCAGATTTTTGTTTATGTTCACATTGCATGTCAGAGCAAACCAGAACCATGAGGTGGAAGGAACTGCCCAAGGAGCTCAGAGACTGAGGCAAGGTTACTAAAGAGTTTCTTCAGCACTCAAGATTCCTAAGAGCTCAGTGGCTTCCATCTTCCTTTGATGATGGAAAAACTCTTCCTAGACCTGGCCCCCCAGTCAAACTGAGCAATGGTGGGAGAACAGCCTCAGTGAAAGAGGTAAAGAAGAACCCAAAGATCACTGTGACTGAGCTCCAGAGATACAGGAGGGAGATGGGAAAGTCAACTATGACTGCAGCCCTCCACCAGTCGGGGCTTTATGGCAGAGCGGCCCGACGGAAGCCTCTCCTCAGTGCCGGACAGATGAAAGCCTCCAAAAAACAACAACACATGGAATCACAGACTATGAGGTAGAAGATTCTCTGGTCTGATGTGACCAGGATTAAAATTTATGGAGTTAATTCGCTGCTCATAGCAACTCATTACCTGCCCAATAAAATCCCAACAGTGAAACATGGTGGTGGCAGCATCATGCCATGGGGGGGATTTTCATCTGCAGGGACAGGACAACAGGTTGTAATTGAGTAAAGATGAATGGGGCTGAGTACAGAGATATCCTGGAAGAAAAGCTCTTCCAGACTCTCAGGACCTCAGACTGGGCTGAAGGTTCACCTTACAAACAGACCATGACCCTAAGCACACAGCTAGGAGAACAACTCTGGCATCATTCCAGACTGGCCCAGCCTGACCCTGACCTAAACCCCATGGAGCAATTCTGGAGAGACCTGAAAATGACTGCCCACCAACGCTCAGCATCCAGTGACAGAACTGGAGAAAGAACGTTAGAAAATCCTCACATCCATCCTCATGCCCAGGACTCCTGGCTGAATGAGCTCAGAAGGTGCTGCTACTCAATGCAGAGCAAAGGGTCTGAATACTTATGAGCATGTGATATTTCAGTTCTCCTTTTATAAATTTGTAAAAAAAAATCATTTGTTTTTCTCTGTGAGGATGGAGTGCTGAGTGAACATTAATGAGAAATAAAATGAACTTTGATTTTAGCAAATGGCTGCAATAAAACAGTGAAAAATATAAAGTTCTGAATACTTTCCATACCCACTGTATATATTCAGTCAAACCGATAAATATCAAAA
The DNA here is from genome assembly GCA_030533445.1 of Cyprinodon diabolis. Classification (NCBI taxonomy): domain Eukaryota; kingdom Metazoa; phylum Chordata; class Actinopteri; order Cyprinodontiformes; family Cyprinodontidae; genus Cyprinodon; species Cyprinodon diabolis. The sequence continues at coordinate 8,715,946 of CM060080.1, forward strand.
CAGCCACTTAATATGTATAAACATTTCTAGGTATATAAAACTTTATTCTTACCAGCATAATTTAGTTTTTATTTTTCAGAAATTCAGTTTCTGCTGGAAAAAAGGTAATTTAGAAAATATATTATTACAGTTCAGTCTAGGAATGTACAAATGGAACAATAGAGAGGGCAGTGCTTTTATTAAATGTAAAAACGGCCTGCCGTAGTCAACTTCATATAAATTTACTCATTAACTGAAGCAACAATCTTCTTCATTTTCCATTCCTCTGCAGCTGTAGTGCTATTTCTCTGTATTTTTTTTATTTCTGCATAAAGGTTTCTAGTTCCAGTGAGGTGAAATAGTTACTTCCTGTTGCCTGTTGTCATGGTGACCTGTCGAATCGGGAATCCACTGATAATGGCTTTCCATTCATGAACACACACATGTGTTCAACTCTGAGTGGACGGACTTAGGTTTAAGTTTAATAAAAGCTGCTGTGAGTTAGTTTCATCATCTCTGAGTTTCAAAGTTCGATAAACTCAGAGTTGAGGATTTGAGTTTATTAAACCTGCTTTTTGAAACGGACCCTTGACCTGCTGGGAAATACTGCTAATAATACTGCATTCAGCCATCGACAGCCTAAAGCGCAACACATTCATAGGTTCACACTCGAGGTACAGATCAGGCTTCAGGTGGAAGGGAACCAAAATAAAACATGTTGAGACATAGAAAATAATTTATTCTCTTCAAGAAAAGTAACTAAACTAAAACAGATGTCCAACGCTGATTCAAGGAAGAAACAGCCGCCATTGAACACAGTGGTCCATCAAGACGTCACTGCTTTCTGAAGCCTTTCAGGATGGGATAAATGTTCTCAAAGGCTTCGTAGATCTCTGCTCTTTCCTTTGCTCCTGGAATTCAACAGATAAAAAATTAGAAATCCAGAAGGTTCTGTGACCTCATATAAAACTAAAGAAGCTTGTTGGTGCTTTAAAGCCTTCTGCTGACTTAATTTACTGATCTGTTCTTTGCATCTCAATCAACTTCTTCAACACATTTGAAAAAAAAAAAGGTTTTGAAACTAAAAGCGATAAAGATTCTTTTTTTTAGTGTTGGCCACCAGCTGCTTTTGATCAAATAAAAGTTGAAGCATCAGTCACCAAATTACCAACGCCATGGTAACCAGATTCACCCCATCCATCTTTCCAAGTGTGGGTTAAGATTTTATAAAAATTGCTGCTTGTAACACCTCATTAAAGGAGAGAAGTTAACCTTACCTATTAATGAAGCTATTATCTTCTTACAATAAACCATTAAATTAGGAGGCAAAACCTTTAGCTTAACCTAATATTTTCAATAAACCCTTTCCCACTGGGGGAAAAACCCATTTCAGGAGCAATGGGTTTTTAGTGGTACTGGGACCAGCTCACTGACATGCGTCTACCCGGGTCAAATGACTTGTCAAGTGACCAGCATTAAAATTGCCTCGATTCTCTTCAGAATGCTGTGAGAACCAGAGCCACTAAATTACGTGATACCATTGAACCCACCATACGGACGTCAACACACCACACCAGAGTTGCTTCTGATCTAACCAGCAGAAACAACTCCATTTCCACTGGTTAAACATGGAGCAGCTCTGGTGAGAGGGATTCAGAAGGATAGAGAGAAACAAAGCGCACTGACTACACCCTTGGCGCCATTACATGCTGCTCTCCATTGTTTACTTTCCTGATTTCTGTTGCACTGTTGACATTATCAACCCAGCATGATGATGTCACCAGAAACAGCAGTGGGGGGTCAGAGGCAGCGCAGCTGCCAGTGAGGGGTTAGATCAGCTTTTTATGCCAATGGGCAGGGAGCCGTTCAATGCAGTGAGGAATGCTCTGATCTTTATATTGGAGAAACCAAACAACCTCTCCACAGACGCATGGCCCAACACAGAAGAGCGCCCTGCCCTGGACAAGACTTTGCAGTACATCTACACCTTATGGACAGAAGACATTCTTTGGAGGACCAGAATGTTCACATTTTGGACAAAGAAGACAGGTGGTTTAAGAGGGGCATGAAGGAAGCTATCTATGTTAAGAAAAAACAACCTTAAAGGGGAACGCTGTTTTTTTTGTTTTGTTTTTTTTTTTTACATTGGGCCCTTGATTTTACATCATTACATCATGTTCTACTCACCCATATGAGTTTTGTGTCATTTGGAGCTGTTCTGAAGATATTTGGTTTTGTTATATCCAAGTAACATCTTCCTATGGACAAACAACTTGAAGGCACAAACTAAACTGTTCATAATTTATCATTTATGGTACGCCAGCATTCATAACATGTAGGCAAGTCACTGTCCCCCAGACATCCGCGGTTATATTTTTTATATTTTCTATGTTTTAAAAACAATGCGGAGTGTGTATGACATCATCCGCGCTCGCCGGCTACCGTTCATTCATCCTGTCCGCTGAACTGCTGCTAGTTTTACTCACATACCTGGAAGATGTCTAGTGATCTTAGTAGATCTTTTAGCAGTGATTCTGCTGTTCTTCCGTGCTTGTTTTTACAACACTCGGGCTTACGTAGTAGACCTAGTATGTGTGTGTGTCTGGCTGGCTTCGTGTAAGTGTGGACATTACGCAGCAGCAGTAACTGTCATGTCTGTGTAATAACCAAAGCCAGTAAAACCGCATTATAGAAGTCTTGGTGATGGTTGCTGTGTGATGCTTGAAGGTAGTTTGTTTAATCCACATTGTGTATTCGTGTTGTGTTTCACATTTGAGATGCATGCGTTTGACTGACCTTCCCCCCCCCGGAAATCTTTCCCAGTCCGAGCCCGACAGAGGACTAAAGGTCAATTTATACTTCTGACACTTAGTCTCTGCAACCGTCACCTCAAAAAAATCTTGACTACATGTCGACCCATACCAACCTCAAGCGGAAGTTCGCAGACAAAAAGCAGCTGTGATTGGTCCTTGGTATGCCTTTCCGGCTATCTGTGTGGATGTTCTTCTCGATTCTGTGCTGGGGCGCACCAATTTTAAAAACCAAACAGTAATAACAGCAATGGATAACCACGACGAAAGGGTGATCTAGGAGGTTCAGAAGTACAACCACTTATAAGATGCCTTAGACATGTTTTGAAAAATGAACAATGCCGCCGGCGCTGCCAAAGAAGTTCTCGTGACCAGCCGCCGAAGTTCTCGTGAGTTCTCGAATAGGCTCCCCCTTGCGCTTTGGCGGTGTTGGAATATATTGCCACAATGGAGCCAAATCAATTTGATGAACCACATCAAACCCTGCCCTACCCTTTTGACAAAGGGAACAAAAGAACATTCTGGCACAGCCAGCTCACGCATGGGATAATCAGCCGACAAGAAGGCTGGAATCCCAACAGGAAATACCCCTACGTCATTCAGGTTTAAAATCCAAGTGCGGAAAGGAAATCAGTCTCTTTTCCCTTAGTTTCATCGCCTGCGAGGGGAGGCCCGTTTCACGTGAAATAAGACATGAAATAAGACACTACCTCTTGTTTTTCCTAATAGCGTGTAGTCTTTTGCATAGATGTTAGATTTCTATAATCCTGAATTATTAGAATAAAGTTTAACTTGCAGTTGTTTGTAATTCATATACGAATAGTTTATCACTCAGGCCAGATCCACCCTCTTTCGATAATAGTGTGAATAAACAGAGATAAATATTTCTTTGATTGATAATTAATAGCGCTGCTAATTAATAGTATGGGTCATTAAATTGGTGGGAATATCTGGATTTTAACAGCCGATCCAGGAACCATCCAGAGGTGAAAGGCAGAGGTGAAAGGCACAGACCCTAAGTAAAGTTACAGTTAGAGTTACAATTATTCAACTAAGAACACTAAATTGATTTCTCCTCCGATTTTGAATAAGTTAAATAATTAGCTACAAATCCAGTTCTAGTTAATAATTTATTCATTATCTGCAGGATATAATTTTGCTCAACAACAGGAAACTGCTGTGTGTCCCTAGAAATTCCAGACCGACTTGCAGAAGCATACCAGCAAAACTGGTTCGTGACCAGACGCAAGCGACATCTGATGTGTGCGGTTGCAGAAGTATAATCCGCCCTTAACCCTGTGGCTTATAACAGCATTACCCTTACAGCATGAGGCCTGAAGTCTAAACGACTTTAACATCATTTAATCTGATATGCACATTATTTATTAGAGCAAAACAGAAATCTTAGAAAATCCAAATTCATATGGCATAATTGTTCTGACTGTTCTCTCCATATTACAAAGGTCATGGTAAATGAGGAGAAGGGGGGTTTATTTTAATTTTTAATGGGGGATGTAGACAAACACGCAATACCTCCAGCGTTTTTGGTTTTGATGATTTTTATCGACAATGCTAACAAGGTTTATAGGTCTGAATCAGATTGGTTCCAACTCTTACCTTAGCTGGAGAACATTGTGTTCTCTACTTATTGCAAAGAGCAGAAGCAGGCATGTAATTCACCATTTGACTGGAACCCCCATTTGCAAAAAGAAAAAAGCCTCACAAAACCTTGCTATCGCCATGCTAACATGAGCCCGCTTCGCTATCGCCATGCTAACATGAGCCCACCTCGCTATTGCCATGTTAACGTGAGCCCGCCTCGCTATCACCATGTTAAAATGAGCCCGCCTCGCTATCACCATGTTAAAATGAGCCCGCCTCGCTATCACCATGTTAAAATGAGCCCGCCTCGCTATCGCCATGTTAAAATGAGCCCACCTCGCTAACGCCATGCTAAAATGAGCCCACCTTGCTATACCCATGTTAAAATTATCCTGTCTTGCCATTTTTGTGCATTGGTCATACTCAAAAAGGATTAAGAACAGTGTCTACAGAGACCCTGACATCTGATTGGCTGCTTCACATTGAGCAGACAAGACAATCTTCACATTTTCCAGTGACTCTGTGGTAAACATTTTTTCTTTGATTGATTAAGCAATCCCTAATTTGATCTTAAATCCTCAATTAATCACTGTAAATTGCTCATGTTGCCAATGCCACTTCAAAAATTCCTATCAAAGGATTTTGTTACCAGTCAGAACCACCTTCCCAGATACAAAGATGAGGAGTACGATGCGAGGCTTCACCATGCGGTAGATGAGTCCTGGGAATAACTCCGGCTCATAACTATGAAGAGAACAATCAGCACTGTTAGAGGTTCACCAATAAACAAAATGTACCATACAGTGCATGTATTCAGTGAAGAAATAAAATAAGGTTGTGACACAATTACAGGGGGTACAGTTCTATACCTCTCATACCTGGGATGCCCCTGCCCAATAAAAAAAAAAAAGAGACTAGATATTACTGAGGTCTTATACGCAAGTCAAGTTTCAAATGACCAAAACTGTGACTTTAGACAGACTCTAGTTAGAACAGAATAGAATTCAACATTGTTGTCATGACACTGTTACAAGTACAAAGCAACTAGATCTGAGGTGAGCTAGAACCAGCCGCACGAAGCACTCTGTGATGATGGGGGTGAGGGTAGTCCTTGAGTCAGGATGGGTTGGAGTTCTTGGTGATCAGAACATTGGAGGTGGATCTCAGGCAGGTCTTTACCTCAGCGGGGGCCAGGGACAGGTTGAAGATGTCCGTGTGCACTCCTGCCAGCTCCCTAGAGCACACTCTGATATGTCCAGGGAGGCCATCAGCACCCGCAGCCTTGTGGGCTTTAATCCTTCTCAGGACTGCTCCTATGTCAGTGGAGAGGAGAGTCAGTGGCTGTTGGTCTGGGGTAATGGCTGCCTTGGTTGCAGCTGTAGTACACTCTCTCTCAAAATGAGCATAGATGTCTTTAAGCTCAATGAAGAAGGAGACTACGGAGGAGGCAGGGGAGGTGTTGGTGGTCCTTTTGTCTGTGAGAATCTGCAGGCCTTGCCACATACTATGTGTAATATGGGTTAGAGTTGGGGAAGTGATCCTCCACCTTCCTTCTGTAGTGGTGTTTTGCCCTTCTGATGCCCCTGTTCAGCTCAGCCCTGGCTGCAATTTAGGCCTGTTCATCGCCTGACCTGAAGGTGAAGCTGCGGTCCTTCAGCAGGAGGCAACCGTCCGGGTTCATCCAGGGCTTCTGGTTGGGGTACATGGTGACACGTTTGAAGGTGGCGAGGCCATCTAAGGGGATGGAGATGTGGTCCAGTACAGATGATGAATACTGATCCAAGTCTGGGGGGGTGGAAAGTATTCCAATCTGTATTCCTGAATCGGTCGTGGAGCGCAGCGTTTCAGCCCTATGGCCACACTTTTACTGTTCTCAGGGTAGGTTTCACACATTGGATGAGTGGCAAGTACTGAGGCGTGAGGAACAGGGAGACATGGTCTGAGTGTCAAATGTGGGGAAGGGGTCACCTTCTAAGCTCCAGCCAGGTTGGAGTAGACCTCTCGTCTCCTCTGGTGTGGCAGGAGACATGTTGGTGCAATTTGAGGAGGACCGTCTTCAAGCTGGAGTGGTTGAAGTCAACCGCAACAATGAAAGCAGCCTCGGGGTGTTTGGTGTTTGCTAATGGCCGCATAAACTTCGTTCATTCGCATCCAGGGGGTATGCAGAGCAGTGAGGGTGATAGAATTGAATTCCCTTGGGATGTAATACGGTCTACATTTGACCATTAAAATCTCCACATTCTTTGAGCAGTGTCTCTTGGTAGTAGCAGAGTCTGTGCACCAAGCTTTGTTAATATACACTGCTCAAAAAAATTAAAGGAACACTTTGAAAACAGATCTCAATGGAGAAAAAATCATGCTGTTTATTTATCTGGACTGGGTGATGTGTTAGGAACAAAAGGATTGCACATCATTTGAAGGAAATGAAAATTATCAACCTACAGAGGGCAGAATTCAAAAATGATCTTCTTCCAGATCTGGACCTGGGCATTACTGAGCTCCTGGACAGTCTGAGGTGCAACCTGGCGTCGTTGGATGGATCGAAACAATGTCCCAGAGGTCTTCTATTGGATTTAGGTCAGGTGAGCTTGGGGGCCAATCAATGGTATCAATTCCTTCATCCTCCAGGAACTGCCTGCATACTCTCTCCACATGAGGCCGGGCATTGTCGTGCACCAGGAGGAACCCAGGACCCACTGCACCAGCATAGGGTCTGACAATGGGTTCAAGGATTTCATCCCGATACTTATTGGCAGTCAGGGTGCTGTTGTCTAGCCTGTATAGTCTGTGCGTCCCTCAATGAATATGCCTCCCCAGACCATCACTGACCCACCACCAAAACGGTCATGCTAAATGATGTTACAGGCAGCATAACATTCTCCACGGCTTCTTCAGACCCTTTAAGGTTTGTCATATTTGCTCAGGGTGAAGCTGCTCTCATCTGTGAAAAGCACAGGGCGCCAGTGGCGGACTTGCCAATTCCGGTGTTCTGTGGCAAATGCCAATCGAGCTCCACGGTGCCGGGCAATGAGCACAGTGCCCACTAGAGGACGTGGGCCCTCAGGCCTCCTTCTTGAAATCTGTTTGATTGTTTGGTCAGAGACATTCACACCACTGGTCTGCTGGAGGTCATTTTGTAGGGCTCTGGCAATGCTCCTCCTGCTCCTCCTTGCACAAAGGAGCAGATAGTGGTCCTGCTGATGGGTTGTAGACCTTCTACAGCCCTGTCCAGCTCTCCTGGAGTAACTGCCTGTCTCCTGGAATCTCCTCCATGCTCTTGAGATTGTGCTGGGAGACACAGCAAACCTTCTGACAATGGCACATATTGAAGTGCCATCCTGAAGGAGTTGGCCTGCCTGTGCAACCTCTGTAGGGTCCAGGTAGTGCCTCATGCTAACAGAAGTGACAGTGACCCTAGCCAAATCGAAAACTGGTGAAAAAGAGTCATAGAAGATGAGGAGGGGAAAAACTATCAGTGGCCTCCACCTGTATTGATGGCCGTATTCTTGTTGTCCCTCTAGTGCACCTGTTGTTAATTTCATTAACACCAAAGCAGCTGAAACTGATTAACACCCCCCTCTGCTACTTACCTGACCAAATCAGTATCTCAGAAGTTTAATTAACGTGATGCTATAGTCTGATTAAAAAGTGTTCCTTTATTTTTTTGAGTAGTGTAAATGCACAAACCTCCACCTCATGTCTAGCTGGAGTCATCTGCTGTCCTGTCGGCTCGGTGTGTGTGGCATCCCATTAGCTGGATAACATCATCTGGGCAGCTGTTGTTTAGCCATGTTTCATGAAAAGCATGACATTTGAGTCTATTATCAGAGTCTGTTGTTAGTGATGGATAGTCGCAACTCGTCCTTTTTATTGGCCAGAGAAAGAACATTGGCAAGGAAAATGCTAGGTAAAGGAAGCCTGTCTGGTGTTAGCTTTTGCCCTCCATGCTTACTCCACCTTTGTTTACGTTCTCATTGCCATCTGCGTGCACTTCCGCCCAGCCAGGAGGAGTGGGCAGCCTCCGTGGTTCTGGAGATCTCTGGGCGATTTATTGATGGGTGATAAATCTGTCAAAATTGTTGCTCCAAATGTCCAGAAGATCATGTCTGCTGTAGGACAGCAACGTAGCGTAGCTCTGGACAAAAACTCAGGTGAGGAATAGATTAAAAAAAAAACACTAAATAGATTCTGGAGAGATGCTGCACCTCATTTTTTAGAAGCACCGCCATCTCGGTCGAATAGATACGTAGATAAGTAGATATTTAAGTCACCAATTCAAAGCTACATCTACACTGTTGTGGTCAAATTCAGATGCTGCATCCTCTTAAGGCCAGATTTGTCTGCCAATTACATCATAGCACGGTTCTGTGGCCTGTTCAGATTGGAAGACTCCTTCGTAAGCGGCAGACAAACGCAGCTTTCTTTTGAAGGACAGGTCTGCTGTATCCTCCATAGCCTTGGGTATGCTGTGATTCATTGAGAGTCCAAACAAGCCGGCTGCTCCATGCTCAGAGGAAAAAAGGAAATGGTTATGAAAAGCTTTATATAATATATATATATACACAAGTATGTGAATAATTTCCTCTTAAATGAATGAAAATATTTTAAACAGTTATTGAGTCAGATATGTGTAGGGTAATATTTGATTTATTGAAAGGTTTTATCGGTTACTGTGTAAACGGGTTTGGCTGACATTTAAGCTCAGATTCCAATCTCTCTGCAGTGTGGGTACTATGAATCTGATATCTGAGAGGACAGTACTGCTGCTGAAGCTCCTCAGAAATTAAATTGGCACCAGAACAGTGAGAAGGTCAGCATCCATTCTTCACATGACATATGAATTACTGGTCACAGTTGGGCGGGGACCTACAGAAGATGCAGCCGCCGAAATTGAACACAGCACTCTTCATTTTCAAAGCGCTCACAGTTTTTCTTTGTCTTCTGCTTATCTGGGACCGGATTGTGGGGACAGCAACTTAAGTAGAGACAAAGAGATTTCCCCTTTCCCAGACACCTCCTCAAGCTTCTCTTGAACAAGTACAATGGTCCCTTCCAGCCAAGAGAGATAGTTACTCCAGCATGTCCTGGGCCGTCCTCTAGGCCTACTCCCGGTGGGATGTGCCTGGAACACCCTTTTTGGAGACCTATAGGGGGCATCCAGAACAGATGTCCGAGTCTCTTCAGTTGACTCCTCTTGATGAGGAGGAAAAGTGGCTGTACTCTGAGCCTCTTCGGATGACAAAACTCCTTACCCTCTAAGAAAGTATCTGGCCACCATGGGGAAAGCTAATTTTAGCAGATTCTACCCATTCTTTCAGACAGATTTCATGACCCTTGGTTAGGGTGGGGTTCATAGAAAGACAGGTAAATCGAGAACTTAACTAGTACAGCTCCCTCTTCACCACAACAGACCGGTGCAACAGCCACAACGATCTGTATCTCAATCCTCTCCTCACTCATGAACGGGACCATAAGATACTTTAACTCCTCCACTTGAAGCAGAAACTCTCCTCCAGCCTGAAGGGGACAAGGCACATTTTTCTGGTCGAGACCCATGGCATCTTTGTTTGTTTGCACTCGGATATCATCATCTCAGTCCTCCATTGCTCTACTCACTTTTTGGCCTTTCTATCAGTAATGATCATGTGGAACTGTCACTACTTTTAGTACATATCTGGATGTGGATGATCACTACAGTGAGTCAGTATTAGCTTACCTTAGTCCAACAATCAATACCAGTGTTCGGCAGTCATCACTCTACTTCCTGCAAATTTTCAGGTCTCGTTCTTACTGGACTCTCCTGGACATTCTCAGCATTTATTCATCTTTGTAGGTAGCAATTGCTAACTTGAGATCATTTCAGTCACTCCTGACTGTAATAAATAATTTTCTGATTGAATCTAGAATACTCACCTTCGCTGACAACAAGAGGCTAATGTTTAAGGCAGAAAACTTCAGTTGGTACCTGCTGAACTGTTGGTGGGTGAGAACCAGCCCTTCCAGTCTGATGGGAAAGCAAACGTCACAACTGGCCACCATGTTCTGAATTTTAAAGTCGAGAAAACGGGCAGGGAAGCCAAGTTTCTGGACCACTCGGGCGTATTTCCGTGCTGCCAGGCGGGACTGCTCTTCACTGTGGGCGCCCAAGCAAACCAAAGTGTTTTAGGACTTGTTCTCTTAACTTTGGACCATTTATGAGTCAATGCAACTGGTTTTCCTGAGATAGAAAACTTTGAATCAACTTGATGATCTGGTGAACTGTAAAGTGCCTTGAGATGACATGTTGTGAATTGGCGCTATATAAATGAACTGAATTGAATTCATGAAAAAACATCTAAAAAAAAGGAAAACATTAATGAACAAATCTGACAACAGTAACTAACAGAGCTGCTGTCCTATCAACTTTCATGGCTAAGAAAAATTATGCTGGTGAAGATTCTCAGTCATCCAGGTCATAGTCATTCAAAAGAAGTTAAAAAAGTTAAAAACAATCCACTGGACTTTGTTTTCCAAGTTTGAAAACATTTTGTTTCCCATCCAGGAAGCTTTCTCACTTCAAATGTCTGTAGTAGCGTTGAGTTCCAGGCTTTATAGAGCGGACCACACAAAAGCCTTGTTATGGCTAGGAAAACATGCAAATTGAACCAAAAACAGGTCCACGCCTTAGTAATGGGGTCTCGTTGAGGTCATTGTTAGCCTGGAATACCCGATACTAGTCTATGCATCTGAAAATGAGTGGTAAGCGTCATTGTTGGCCTGGCTGACCAGGAAAGAGGTTTTGGTCCCCTGCATGGCGATGAGGATTGAGATAATTGTTAGAGTTATGATTATAAAATTATACTACATTTGTGTACTGTGATTGAATCAAGAGGGTCGTAGACTTTTGTGACCTGCATCCTGCTATCCTGTGATTCAATCATTAGGTCATGAGGCAAAGTCACACGGTTGCATCCTGCTGTGATTCAATCAAGAGGAGCATTTTATCATAAACCTACAATTTTGAACGTAACATTTTTGGTGCCGAAACTACGGGAGTCAAGATCCAATTGTCCATGACCGTGCGGGACCAAGGCCAAGAACCTGTCAACAGCCGTCCACCCTTTGCCGGACGGAGCCAATAGGTTGGTCCAGCCCTGCACTGGACATCCTGGTGACGACTCAAGCTGAGGACTGATATGCACAGAAAGGGTAGGCCTAAATCTTTTGATCAAAACTTGGTCTGGGACCATGTGAAAGCTGTAACTAGTTGTAGTCGCAAGAATATTTGAAGAAACCAAGTTTTGTTGACAGATCTGGGATCTGACTATTCTGTGCATTTGAGTCTGGGACTCTGTGTTGTTCTCGAGATAGTAAGGTTTGCAGCTGCAGCAGGAATATTTGACGAAACCAAGTTTTGTTGACAGATCTGGGATCTGAGTATTCTGTGGATTTGAGTCTGGGACTCTGTGTTGTTCTCGAGATAGTAAGGTTTGCAGCTGCAGCAGGAATATTTGACGAAACCAAGTTTTGTTGACAGATCTGGGATCTGGGTATTCTGTGCATTTGAGTCTGGGACTCTGTGTTGTTCTCGAGAAAGTAAGGTTTTCAGCTGCAGCAGGGATATTTGACGAAGCCAAGTTTTGTTGACAGATCTGGGATCTGGGTATCCGGTGCGTGCGAGGGCCTGGAGCTGGAGACTCCAAAGTGTACACGATAAATGTTTTTTTGTCTATGTTGGTTAAAATAAAAAAAATAATATATATATATTAGGCCTTAGAATAGGTGTGTTTGACTATGTGAAAGTGTGTGAGGAAACAATCGAACCGTTGTGTTCTGTTGTTTCATACTAAAACAGCAGGAATTAATACAGTATAACTCTTGTGGATGCAGAGGCAAGAATTTCTCACCTGAAAAGGTAGAAGCAGAAATTACCACAACAGTGTTTGGGTGCTGTCCTGCTGAATAAACATCCAGTGCGTAGAATACCCTAGGTGTTTGTACTGGACTAAATTCTTTAAAAATGGGACAAGGTAGTAGTAAGAAGGAAATGCCAGGTGATGTTAGATGGATGGTGGCGTGTTGTGGTGGTGACCCAAGTTTGCCAGAAAAAGGATTGAGAAGGAGGACTGGGATGGAAAGTTGAGAGTTGAGCCGCTGACGAAGATTCAGCAGAAGGTGGAGATGAAGTTGGTGTATAAATCAAAAAGAAAACAAGCTAAATACAGAAAAGAATTAGAAGAGTTAAATAAGTGGATTATGCAAGCAAAAAATAGGGAAAGCCAAATACAACAGAAGAAGGATAGAAAGAAAGCTACAATTGCTGCTGTAAAAGTTAAAGCTGATGAAGAAACTGTTGTATCCCGTATGCTTCCTCAATATCCTGACCCTAATCAAATTCAAGGGGGTGATGGGGTTCAAGCAGTGGCATCAGCTGCGCAGGAAGGTGGACATAAACCCCATCATGGTGAATATGAACACAGCCATGCCACTGTTCCCCCTCCAGTAGCCCCACCATCGTATAATTATATTGGAGGAGCAGGAGCAAGCCCCCTGTCCATATCGTCCTCTGTGGATGGTATGGAACTCAGTGCCCCTGACCCTTGTGAGCATGAATTAAGAAAATCAAAAAGGGATGTGAAGCTTAATTCAAAGTATTACAATAATGATGATCAAATAGAGGCTTGTAAAAAAGGCCCATCTGCCCCTTTTTATCCAAGATTGGCTGAATTAAAAAAAACAAGAACAGGACCAAGATCCTGGGGGGGGGGGGGGGCATGTACTTTTCCAATGTTAGAGGTATCCAACCCTCGTTATGGTAAACGCACGGGACCCCAAGATAATGACCCACTAGATCATAGACCCACTATTCTTGTGTATAGGCCATGGACAGATGCAGAGATGCAGACTGCCTGTCAAGGTTTAACTCCAGCCAGACAGAACCCAGTTAAATGGTCAGAGGATGTTAAAAACCTCATTGATTCTTACAAATTAAATGGGGAAGAAATAGAAAAACCATGGCCAGAGTGTTTGCACTTGGTAAAATTACTCATGAGGATTATTCCAACATCTGATGGTTTGACCCCTTTTGAAATAGTGAATGGGAGACCTTTTGTTCTATCTCTATGGGAAGGACAGCCATGGGCAGAAAAAGAACAAGATGACATTGACCCGCTAACTAAGTGGATGCTGAACCTTGTCAGCGACAAAATTGTTCGGAAAACATGTAATCTGCCTAGTGCTTTTGTTTCCCCACAGGAAGGCCTGAAGCCTGGAGACCGAGTGCTGATTAAAATCATCAAAAGGAAAACTTGGAAAGCTCCGAGGTGGGAAGGACCCTACATAGTGCAACTAACAACCCCCACCGCCGTGAAAATCCAGGAAAGAGACACTTGGATCCACCAGAGTCACTGTAAGCTAATAAAAACTTTCCGCAGCGAGAAGCCCAGTTACCTTCACAGGAACCCCATAACTAAGGATCTGTGGTGAAGTCCAGCTTCAAAGGGGTTTGGTTTTTTTAGGACGACTTGTCTCAATGCTGGTGAAGAAAACAACCTAACCCAGTCCTTTAGAGTCCTAGTTAATGGGTGTTTCATTGGAAGAGCTGGTGAAGATGGGAAAACTAATGACGTTCTGCTGCCTGGTGGTGACTATTGGACCGGTGTTCCTAGGGACTCAAACTGGCTGTCTGAAACAAAGGAAGAGCAGGATAATCTTTGATGGATCCACAGCAAGTCATCCTACGGTGCCAAAATGTGGTGGCAGCATTCCAAGCGCGTTGCTGAAGATTTGAACAAAACAGACTGTTATGTTTATACTCATATTCCTACTTCTATGAATACAATTTGAATTGAAAGATGCTGATGTTTTTTATGTTTAACAGGGGGGAAATGTTAGAGTTATGATTATAAAATTATGCTACATTTGTGTACTGTGATTCAATCAAGAGGGTCGTAGACTTTTGTGACCTGCATCCTGCTATCCTGTGATTCAATCATTAGGTCATGAGGCAAAGTCACACGGTTGCATCCTGCTGTGATTCAATCAAGAGGAGCATTTTGTCCTATGACCCAATCAATTGTCTTGTCAGAAGAACACTGTTCTGTAACCCAACCCATGTGTTATGATCTGCTAATAAAAAGCTTCTGCTGAGGAGACCGAGAGAGGGCAGATGTAGCTGAACGTGACTCTCTCCTCTTGCAGGAGCAAAAAAACCCTATTCTGTGTGGACTCAGTTTCTTTTTTATCATAAACCTACAATTTTGAACGTAACAATAATAGTTGGAGGGAATCAACTCTATCGCTCTATCAACCTTAAACAGAGCGGATGAACTCAGATTTCAGCTTTCAAAAACCTACAATACAGCAATAGAGTTGATTCCTTCCCGCTATCATCTCAACCCCAAACCCCATGCAAAGGACCAAAGCATCTCAGCCAGGCCAACAATGACCCTAAAGACTGGTTACCATGGTGGCGCTCCAAGGCAGCAGCCGAGAGCAGCTCTTCTCAACAATTTCACAAAATATGCTGCTTAAAATTATGTAAACTAGACATCAAACCAGCATCTATGATTGCCAACACCTGCTGGAGCTACAGTCACAAAATGTTTTAAATAATGAAATTTCTGACTGTTTAAAAAGCTGCGGAGTGCTATGGTAGGATGTCAACAAAACAACAATAACGGATGGAGATGCGCAAGACTGAGAAAGCGAGGCTGCAGAGGGAGACTAACTGTGAAGCTAAAGAGAAATCCCCACAGACCACTGCTTCCATCAATCCTGCTCTCCAACGTCCGCTCGTTGAAAAAAAAAGGATAATCTCTGACTGGAACCCTCTTCAAAAAAGGAGATATTTAGCTGCAGCGCCATCATTCTGACAGTCTTGGCTGCATCCAGCTATACCGTACTGTTGGCCCAGGGGGGCTGCTGCTGTACCGCGCCGATAGAAACAAAGAGTCTGAGTGAATGGAAGTTCCTCTGAGACTGTTCCTAGGAAACCTTTGGCATCTAGAGGGGAAGCATAGCCTTCTGCAGGAGAAAATGAGCAGAGCACTCTAGATGCTTCCCTGCCAAATGATGAAACATCACCAGCAGGCTCCTCCCGGCCCCCTCAAGCTTCCACACCTTCTCCAGCATCATCTGTTGCTGCCAAAACCTGCCGATGGCACCACTGTTGCTTCAACCATGTCAGCCTCTTCAACCCAGGGGGCTACCACCCTTACAGCATCGTCATCATCATTGTCCTCTTCCTCCCCTGAGCCAGGAGAAGCGAGTGCTTCAGGAGCCGGAGGCAGTAGTAGTGTAGTGTATTAATCTGCACCAATGATTAGAATAAAACAGAATTAAATGTTTTTAAAATGTTTAAAGAGTTGTTTTCATAAATACATTTATGGAGGCCAAAGGGAGCAATAGAGAAGCAGTGTGTGTATGATTCTGCACCTGGCCTTTTGAAGTTTGGGATCCAGTCAAAAGCAGGTATTGGGTTGAATCCAAGATTGGGAAATGCTGCAGAATTACATGGATGGGCCTTTCTAGTGAAAGAGGCACACTCATTAAAGATGAGTTATTTGTCATATCAAGGTTGCACAGCTCAGCTAAACCAATTGGGATGAATTGAGTTGTCATCTTCAAAACACACTGTGCAGTATTGGTCACAGAAAGGATGATGTTTTACTGGGACATGGAACACCAGGGTTATGCTGACCTGGTTTGAAGTAATATTATGATCTTAGATCACATTGGAAGAAAGGCTTAGTTTTGACATATTGATTGAAATTGTCATATGTTTCTGATTTAAGTGCACCAGATGTCATCATGACCTGTAAGACTGTTCTCAAAGAAATGTTATAATCATAAGTTACATTGGATGAAAGCTTTGTTTTGAAAGATTAATAATTAAGAATATGATGTGTTTATGATTTAATGGCAATATATGCCATCATGATTTGCAAAGAAATGTCGCCATAACCTGTAACAAAGATTGTTGATTATATAAAAATATGCTTTGAAAGGGGTTTTCCACCGGTAAGATAAAAATAATTGGTTTTACCCGAAGAAAAAGTACCTAGAATAATGAAAAAAGGAGGGGGCCTGTAGGTGGAGTCTACAGGCCCCAAGAAGTGTATAAAAGAGGGCCATTTTTCATCATTTGTTCAGTTGCTTGCCGGCAGCCAACCCGTGTGTGATTCTTTGTATTTTGCAATAAATCACATTGGACCTGGACTTCAGCTGCTTCTGCCTGATTTTTTTGGATCATTGAAGACTTTTCTGCCTTTTAAGAACTTTGAATTTTTACAAAACTTAGCTCCAATTTTAAGTCGTTGAAGGGATTTTTCCACGACAGTAGCAGCTCAACAACAACTGCTGCTTACCTTATCAAGGCTGCACTTTAAGAAATGAAATGGTCAAGAGAGCTGTTCTAAATGAAATTTATTTTCATCTACACTTGTGTATACAAAATGACAAGTATTTTTAGACCAGTATCTGGTATTGCAGGCAAACAACAACCTCGTCTCCCCCATTACCAAGGGGTGGACCTGTTTTTTGCAGTTCGATTTGCATGTTTTCTAAGCCATAACAAGGCTTTTGTTTGGTCCACTTTATAAACCTGGAACTCAACATTAGTCCAGAAATTTTGAATTGAAAAGTCCAATAATTTGTGTTTTAGATAAGAAAGTTAGCAGTATCCATCCAGACTGAGTTACACAGGGCATCAGACAGTCAGGCTCTGCTAAAGCTAAATGATCTCTGGTCTAAGAAAGACCAGACCAATCACAGTGCGGTAGGTGATCCCATAATGCAGAAATGTGTTTCTGTAACCATAACAGTCAAGATTGCAATGTAGCAATGTTTTGATAGAAATCATTATGTCTTTAAAAAACAGATTATATCATAAATATGCTAGACAAGCTTTTGTTTGTGTGTCACATCTGCAGTTACCCGATTGGTTTTAAACTGTTTTCGCTGAAGCAGTTAGTCCAGTCATTGAAATAGTGCTCTACATGCTTATTTCCAGACTGATACGCCGTGTTAAATTAGTCTGGCTGGCCAAGCTGAATAAAAATATAAAATGGCTATGGCTGTTTTATAACTTTAAGTTTAGCATTTACAGGTTCAGTCGTTTATTACTTATTTAAATGATCCTACTTTCATAAATTGATATAATTAGTTCTAAATACAGTTCCACCTTTAACATCCAACCTCATCCAGCACAGACTGACCTCTTGGCTCCTGTACAGACCATCTTCCCTGAGCTGAAGATCAGTGCTGTTGTTCGAGGCTCACGAATCCTCATGATAACAGCTGCAAAGCGCTGACAGAAGGTGGGTGAAAAGAAAGTAGGATTAGAGAGTGGATAGTAGAGAAAGGGAACATGGCAGGATTTCCTAACCCTGGTCCTCAGGGTCCTTCATGTTTTAGATGTGTCTCTACTCAAGCACACCTGATTCAAACGGTTGCATTACTTCCTGAGCAGACATAAGATACTGCAAAAGCTTGTTAATTACCTTTTATTCAGGTCAGGTTTGTGAACTAAACATGGACTAAAACGACGCTCCCTGTGGACCAGGGTAAAGAACACTGGAATGGAAGAATATCAGAGCTGTGTACCTTCGGATTGTACTCAGCATTTCTCGCCTGCAGGGCAATGAACTTTAGATCCAGGGGACATCCCAGGTTTACAGTTGAGACAATGTTTCTGCACAAAGAGAAAAGATGGTGAGACAGTGAGCGAGAGAGCAACGCATTCCGGAAAAGTAGAAATGCTGTGAAACCAAACCAAACTAAAGACATACCCAATTTTAATCATATTTATAACATTCACAATAGAAATCTGCATTGCGCATTATCATATACAGTGAATAAGTATTTGAGAGGTCAAACATTTTCTGTAGCTTTTCTCACAGGTTTTGGCCCACTTCTCCACACAGATCTTTTCTAGATCCAAGTTTGAGCTCCCTCCAAAGATTCTCTATTGGGTTCAGGTCTGGAGACTGGCTTGGCCACTCCAGAACCTTGATCTGCTTCTTCCAGAGCCACTCCTTGGTTATCCTGGCTGTTTGCTTTGGGTCATTGTGATGCTGGAAGACCCAGCCTCCACCCATCAAAGTTTAAAAAACAATCCACTGGACTTGGTTTCCAAGGTTTGAAGACATGACTGAGAATCATCAGCATATTCCACCCATCTTCATTGCTCTAACTGAGGGAAGGAGGTTGTTCCTCAGAATCTGGAAAAACATAGCCCCGGTCATCCTCTCCTTTATGCAGTTGCCGTGTCCAATGTGCAGAAATACAGCCACCTTCTTCCTTAAAACCTGGCAAGGGGAATTAAGACCAAAAAGTTCTACCTTTGTCTTATCTAATCACAGAACATCCTCTCATGACTCCTCTGAAACATCCAGATGGTCCAGAGGATCATGCCTTTAGGCAATAGTTTGTTATCTTTATAAGCTGTGAACTTTATTACCAATAGTACTTTATGTTTAGCAAATTTTATTATTTTCTTTGGAGATTTCTGGTATAGTTTCATTCTTATTGCGTAATTTATTCTTATTTGTATTGTGGATTCATTATGAAGATAGCAAATAAAATCTTCATGTCATGAATGATGGAGAGTTTAGCTCACCATCTAGTTGCTCCACCTCAATGGAGGACAGTACTGGAACCTTGTGTGTGTTACCCACGGTAACCATGAAATCAGTGCTGCTAGCTTTCCAATCAGCGACCCCGTGGCCGACCCCATGGCCTCGACCAATCGGCGACCCCATGACCTCGACCAATCGGGGAAACTGTTGCCTCGACCAATCAGCCCCTTGGCATTGTGATGGAGACGAAGCTTTCAGTTAACTCTCTGGAAGTTTATCCGTCCAATAATACCAGGTTCTGGACAGACGGTAGGTCCTGGAGCAGGTGGTGGTACCGGTACGCCGACATTATTCTGTTTACTGCATTGTCTGCACCATGACTTGTTGGGGAAATGGAGGTCCGTCAGGTTGGGTTAAAAAGATCAGAGGAAGCGGCCTGCAGATGGAAACTCCTATTGAATGAGGAAGGATGGAGACCGATCTCTGCAGACTTTAAACTTTGCTCCCAACAGACCAATGTTTTTATGACCATCCAGTTATTCCCAGTGTATCTATTTTTCCCATGTTTCTATATTAACTCTATAACTTTTCTTTGTGTTTTTAAGATGTGTTTGTGTGTCTCCTTTCATCCTTTACTACCCCCCCCATTTCGTCGGAGTTCTTCTATTTAAATAAAAAATCCCTCCTGGGAGCTTCAGCTTTTGATATCAAAGATAATAATCCAGCAACATTCCTGAACTTACTGTAACTGCGGTATGATTCCAGACTTCTCTGTTACTGGGGTCATAGGGGTCATGGGGGTCATGGGGGTCATAGGACAGAAAGGGGAAGCTCTGCTCTCTGGTCCAAGATTAGCAGGTCCCTGCTGAAGGGGCCCTGCAGCTGAATCCGGTGGCTCATTATCCAGACATATGCCACTGTCCTCCAGAACGTCCAGCGCAGCGTTCTGAGCTGTGGCTGCTTCAGCTGCAAGGAGAAAGACAGAAACAACACAATGGTTCAGGTTTATATACGCAAACAACCAGAATTCAGATTTAAAATGTTGGTCTGATTTTAAAGCTTCATCAATCCTCCTCTGATCCATCCATCATGGGCAACACCTTCCACCCTCTGCACCAGACTGTAGCAGAGCTGAGCAGCTCCTTTAGTCAAAGACTTTCATACCCTGTTTGGAAAAACACATCCTTCTGAGAAGGACACTGCAGGTCCTTCTCAAAATATTAGCATATTGTGATAAAGTTCATTATTTTACCTAATTTAATGATAAAACTTGAACATTCATATATTTTAGATTCATTGCACACTAACTGAAATATTTCAGGTCTTTTACTGTCTTAATACAAAGGATTTTGGCATACAGCTCATGAAAACCCCAAATTCCTATCTCACAAAATTAGCATATTTAATATGAGCAATAAAAGAAAAGTGTTCTTAATACAAAAAAAGTTAACCTTGAAAGAATTATGTACAGTTTTGCTCTCAATACTTGGTTGGGAATCCTTTTGCAGAAATGACTGCTTCAATGCGGCGTGGCATGGAGGCAATCAGCCTGTGGCACTGCTGAGGTGTTATGGAGGCCCAGGATGCTTCCATAGCGGCCTTTAGCTCATCCACAGTGTTTGGTCTTGCGTCTCCTAACTTTCTCTTCACAATATCCCACAGATTCTCTATACCAGGGGTCACCAACGCGGTGCCTGCGGGCACCAAGAGGCCCTCAAAGACCATATGGGGGGCCCTCTTCGTTTTCTGAAAACAGAAGAACTCACTCACTGGGTTAAGTTAAATTTTTTTTATTCTGTTGCTCTTCTTTTTAATCATTTATGTATTATTTCATCATGTTAACTATTTCATCATATTTCAGTGGTTTCAAAATGACAATATTAATAAGAAAATTAGAAATGAATAAAATAAAATAAGAATAAAAATGAGTTTCTTATGGATGAGATTGACTGTAGGTGACCACTGATCCCTCCGGTTCATAGGTCAGTATTGGTAGCCCTTCCTATGACTCGGTAGCCATGAAGTAGCCATCAGCCTTAAAAAGGTTGGTGACCCCTGGTCTATATCATGGTCAGTAAACCATTTACCAGGGGTTTTGGCATTGTGAGCAGGTGCCAGGTCGTGCTGAAAAATGAGATCTTCATCTCCATAAAGCTTTTCATCAGATGGAAGCATGAAGTGCTCCAAAATCTCCTGATAGCTGCATTCACCCTCCCTTGATAAAACACAGTGGACCACCAGCAGCTAACATAGCGCCAAAGACCATCACTGACTGTGGCTGCTTGACACTGGACTTGTGGCATTTTGGCATTTCCTTCTCCCCAGCCTCCCTCCAGACTCCGGCACCTTGATTTTCAAATGACATGCAAAACTGAGCAACAGTCCAGTGCTGCTTCTCTGTAGCCCAGGTCAGGCGCCTCTGCCGCCGTTTGTGGTTTAAAAGTGGCTTGACCTGGGGAATGCGGCACCTGTAGCCCATATCCTGCACACGCCTGTGCACAGTGGCTCTGGATCTTTCTACTCCAGACCCAGACCACTGCTTCTGCAGGTCCCCCAAGGTCTGGAATCGGTCCTTCTCCACAAACTTTCTCAGGGTCCGGTCACCTCTTCTCGTTGTGCAGCATTTTCTGCCACTTTTTCCTTCCCATAGACTTCCCACTGAGGTGCCTTGATGCAACTCTCTGGGATCTGCCTATTCGTTCAGAAATATCTTTCTGTGTCATACCCTCTTGCTTGAGGGTGTCAATGATGGCCTTCCGGAGAGCAGTCAGGTCGGCAGTCTGACCCATGATTGGGGTTTTGAGCGATGAACTAGGCTGGGAGTTTTAAAGGCCTCAGGAATCTTTTGCAGGTGTTTAGAGTTAAATTGTTGATTCAGGTGATTAAGTGCATTGCTCCTTTAGAGATCTTTTTCATGATATGCTAATTTTGTGAGATAGGAATTTGGGATTTTCATGAGCTCTATGCCAAAATCATCCGTATTAAGACAGTAAAAGACCTGAAATATTTCAGTTAGTGTGCAATGAATCTAAAATATATGAATGTTCAAGTTTTATCATTAGATTTAGGAAAAATATTTAACTTTATACCAATATGCTTATATTTTGAGAAGGACCTGTATAACCGCAATAACTGTTGCAGTAGAGAATTACAATGACTATCTGACATCTATCTATCTATCTATATATAAATATATAAATAAATAAAACAGGTAAACAGGCCTGATGGAGCTCCTGAGATAAAATGTTAATCGACACTTTGAGGCAATAATCCCTGAAATCAGGTGTTTTCTGTAACGTTCAGGAAATGTTGGTTCACTGTTCATCAGGAAGAAGCTTCCATTCATCTGCAGCTGTTCTCTAAATTCAAATTAAGTAAATTTTTGTTTCATGTCATTTTAATAACTATGTGAAATTATCACTTTCTTTAATGGAAGGGTTTGTAAACTGCATGAGAACAGGCAACATTAAGAAATCAACAAGAAAAAATAAATTAGAATATAATTATATTTTTGATTATTTTATATCTTGAGAGAAAACACCTGAAATCACCCTGGTATTATTCTGACCCAGTAATGCGTAGAAAAATCAACCCTCCATCACCTGCACTGCTAGAGTTGTGATGACTGAGGTCATCAGGCAGGAAGCTGAGGTCCAGATCGTCTCCCAGCCTCCCAGCAGCCTCTGCTCCACCCGACAGCTGGGAGCCGTTCTGTGCGTCAAAGTTTGGTGCATGTTGCAGTTTATCAGAGCTCTGCAGACCGAGCTGCTCCTCCACCGCTGAGCTGCTGGAGTCCTGCAGGAAGACATGGAGCAGAGGATGGTTTCATGGACTGGTTTCCAGTTATGACTCCACTGATAAAGGACACCACTGAATTAGCAGGTAGATTTTGGCTCATCATCGTGTATTTCAAGCAGATGATTTAAAGTACAGACCAATGTACAGTACGTATAAATGGGTTATCGCGCTCGGAAACAGGGGCAGAGTTAGATGGGGGGCAAGGGGTGGCCATGGCCTTAGCCAATTCAATTTTCAGAACTAGATTTTGTCATCTAGGAGTCTTCAGCGAAATCAGAGATCAATAAACAACTTTAACAATAACCTAAATAATCCATTTAATAAACATAGATTCTTTTTATTAAGATCTGAGGTCAGAGGAGAAGAGATGGAACATCTTAAAAATGACTTTCATAGAGACTTGATTATATATATATATATATATATAAAAAAACATGATTTTTTTTTTAGTATAATGATAACTATAAAATGAAATGTCCTCCAGTAGTTTCTACTATATCCTGGACAGCTGCAGTTCATTGGGTCGCCTCCAGCAGCCTGGATTAAAATCTGTGTCACTATTAAAACAGTTTAGTTTGATTTTTATATTGAGATCAAATTACAATGATTAAAAGACATCTATAAATCTGGATTATTCTCATGAGCCACCTGAAGCAGCCTAACCAAAAATACATGTTTTATTGTCATTACACCTTGACATGGAGGAAAAATACTCTCTCAGGGTATCAAAATAATCTGTCTTTTAATAAAGTTATAGTCAAACCTAATGGGAATATATTTTCACAATCCTAAACCTATTTTCTAGTTCCATTTCTCATAGATACAGCTGTGCTTTCTGATTTAAATAAGCCATTATTTTTTTGATAGGATGATTTTTAGTTTAAAGTTTAAAGGTAATGTTTATTTAACCTTTTTACGTAATAATTTTCCCTCAGTAAATCTTTATTGAAGTTTTAACGTTTGCATAATTTTTTATTTTATTTTTTTAATTTAGACACCATGGATTTGTTAGCAAAAGCTGTAGGAAAGTATAGTTAGTCTTAATTTAGAAAATATGGACGTTCTGATTCAGGTTCCTGTTGGAACAGTGTAGACTGACCCTGAGGTTCTGGTGTCGATCCTCTTTCAGTCACCCCTCAGTGAACAATGGTTACTTCCTGGACAAGGAGAGGAAGAAGAATTTGACCCCGCCCTTTTATTCCTACTATGGATATTTACAAACACCACTGCCTGTCAACGTTATTTTATTAACGCTCATAGAAGCAGTTCAGAGAAAATACAAATATTTATTCCTGCTATCTATTTTTAATATATATAACAGAAATAAGTATATTTTCTAAAAGGTAACTTTTTCCTCCTGAATATTAAACCAGCCTGGTAATGGAAGATACCATCTAGTCCTTCACCTCCAGCAGGTACAGCAACGCAACATGAAAGGAGACGGAAAGAGCGGAGGAAGACAGCGGTGCTGATGAAGAACCTGGATGAAGTCCAGTCCTCCTGTACGCAGCGCTTCCTTCAGAACAAAGTGTTGCTTGTTGTGTGGATTTACGTTCCATGTTTGACGCCATACAGAAACCAGCTCCTCTGGATGTTCCTGATTTTTTTAATTTGTAAAATCTGCAAAGCACACTAACTGTGAATGTTTTTATATATTGGCTCGGTTAGTGCTTCAAAAAGGATGGTTAATATTTCACAGGATGGTAGATTTTAAACAGTTTGGATTGAATAAATACATTATAGAATCCAACTTTAGGAATAATCCTTTTTATAGCATAAATAATGGATGTAATAATTCATGATCGTTACCACACACTTTAACACAATCAGACTTATAATCAAGGAAATGTTTATACTCATAATTGAGGCTTTTTGGGTTTCTGATTTTTATTTGTCTGATTTGAGCATTCCATAACTGGTTATTATTATTATTCTAATCTACATATTCATTTTAAACACCTTCCAGCTTTACAGGGAATTAAAATATCACTGCTTTTGTCTGAAGTTTAATGTCAATAAGTTTGTATCCATCCTTTTTTTATAATTTTATTTACTGTATTTATCAACTTTTTGGGATCATTACAAGACACCAGGAGAACCAATTTAATAAAAAAGCAAAGGTTTAAATATCTGATTTTTTTTTTCCATTTTCATCTAAAGTTGATATTTTGAGTTTTTTCAGGTTCAGAAGTTCAGGAGAAAAAAAGTGCTAAGGTGTTAGAGATGAAGAAGTTGCTCCCTGAAGCAACACCTTCCTGTCGTTTAGTCGGGGTAACGTCCCCCTAAAGACATAAAGGAAGGTTACGCCTCAGAAACTTCTTAACTTTCCACTTTCAGCACATGAAATGTCCAGTTTCTGCTCACCTTTGCAATAGAATCGTCAAAGTAACGTTCCAGAGCCAAATCATCCATGATCCTCCACCATCTGAGTCGACCAAGGTGTCAGGACTGGCTGTGCACAGCTGGAGCCCATCAGCCACTCAGAGCCTTTTCACTGCAGAAGCTGCTGCTGTCACTCAGCTGCACCTTCCTGTCAGTCAGCGAGCAGATTCAGCCTCAGGCTCTCACTCTCTGCTCAGCTTCACCTCCTGCTTTCACGCCGCCGTTTGAAGGGTCATGCATGAAGCAGAGCAGTAACTGCTGGTGGCACGAGCCGCCTGAAGCTCTGAACATCTAATCAGCAGCTGCATGTCGTTTTCTACAGCATGGCTGTTCAAAGTGCTGAAATGAGAAGAAAAAGAATTACAGAGAACTACAATGGATAATTAAGATAAAATGATTTGATTTAAAAAAAGGTCAAATGTAAAAGGTAAAAAAGAGAGACTCCCATAATGCATAGAATTCCTATATTTTATATAGGATTCTCAGAATTCTTTCTTTAATCTCAAAATTCTGACTTTAATCTCAGAATTCTGACCTTTTTCTCAGAATTCTGAATTTAATCTCATAATTCTGACAGATAACAAACATGTTAGCATCAAGCCATAGCCATGTCTGTTTTAGAGACTAGCTCTCTTGTTTTAATGACCTTCTGCTCCTCCATTAATGATGGGACCCCTCGGACACGTAAAAAGTTTTCCACCAATGTGTCACTGGCCCTCTCAAACAACTCACATCTTTGTCAGTGAAGCTGAGTGCTCCCACATCTCTTCCTTCATGGTGCCCATCTACATTAAGATCCAACATTCTGAGATTAATGTCAGAATTCTGAGAAAAAAGTCAGAATTCTGAGATTCAGCCAGAATTCTGAGAAAAAAGTCAGAATTCTGAGATTAAAGCCAGAATTCTGAGATTAAAGTCAGAATTCTGAGATTAAAATCAGAATTCTGAGATTTAAGTCAGAATTCTGAGATTAAAATCAGAATTCTGAGAAAAAAGTCAGAATTCTAAAGGTAAAGTCACAATTCTGAGAAAAAAGTCAGAATTCTGAGATTTAAGTCAGAATTCTGAGAAAAAAGTCAGAATTCTGAGATTAAAGCCAGAATTCTGAGAAAAAAGTTAGAATTCTGAGAAAAAAGTCAGAATTCTGACTTTAATCTCAGAATTCTGACTTTTTTTCCCCATGTTAAACTGAAATAAAATTTAAAAGTCATTTAACTGTTTCTTTTTTTCAGTGGCCCTAATCCTCTTCTGTACACACATAAAACATATTAACTATAGAAAGTATTAAACATCCTAAGAAGAAAAATCTAAAATCTATAAACAGAAATAGTCTGATTTCCTTTTAATTATTTTATTTTCCTTTTTTAGAAAGATATATTTATTTTATTTATTTATTTAACCTTTATTTTACCAGGAAGTTCCTAGAGATATAATCTCTTTTTCGAGGGAGACCTGGCCAAGAGGCAGCAGTACAGTAAGACATATAAAAACACAGGACAACATAATAAAATCTATATAAAGAAATAATGGCTATTTGATATTAGCTTTAAATTACAAATCCATGAAGCATTTTTTCTGTGGCAAACAGGGAAGAGCCAAATTTAAAACAATAATTTGCTTTTATTTTCTGTCGTGATTGTCTAAAATAAATTTTAAAACAAAAAAGAGGTCTGCTTATTTTCCCTGGGAGCAGATGTGATCTGCTGCTTGTTTCATACAGTAGACATTGTTGCTTAAACAAGAATAAAATGTCTTCAGAGCCTCAATCAGTCCTGATTTCATCCACAGATGTAGAAAGCAGGTGTCGGAACGAGAAAATGTTCCAGAAGAAACATGGGAAGGTTTAGAAATAGATCCCAAGCAGGTGAGTAGGGCTGGGCGATATAGAAAAAAAGCTTATCGATAAAAAAAAAATGCATATTGATCGATATCGATAATTATTGAAAAGATTTGAAACCATATTTTATGTGCAGCTCTGCCTGGAATTTTTATAATATTGCTAAATGATTTAATTTTAATAAAAAACACAAACACAGACTTTGAATTAAATCTTTATTTAACAAACTTTTTTAACCATAACAGAATTGTTTTAAAGAAAAATAACTTAAGAGACCTGAGTTATGTTATTAAATACTGACAAAGAATAAACTAAAGTGACCAGAAAAGTGACCAAAATAAATATAACAAATAAATAAATGGTTCAGCTTAGTTTCCTGCTTTAACCAGAGTTATTACTTTGAAGTTTCTGGCCCCTCAGCATTTTTATCTCAATTGTTAGAACTACGTGGGAAACTGCCCAGAACTGAATATATATATATATTTTCCGAAGATTCCTCGGAGGAGAGCCGCGCCGGGGCCTACACAGCTCGTACTCCTGCGGGAGTGAGCGGCTGATGATAAAAAAAAAAGAAAAAAGTTGGTTGTGTTATCAGACTTCGTTTTCACTGGTTCCCAACACATTTTACAGATGACTGTGGTTTGTTTTTTGTCCAACTTGCCATAACCGAAATACTGCCAGACTGCCGAACTACAAAAACCCTTCTTTGAAACAATTTCCTCCGACTCTCCTTGCTGCGACATCTTCATGTGCTCTGTGTTGTGGTTTGAGAGGGCGGCGCTTTGTGACGGCGTGCCTGGGTCCGCGATTGTGATTGGTTGGGAGGAAGTAGTGACTAGCATAAACCTACATGCTAGGCTACAATGCGAAGGAATGAAAACTGCGTTTCTTTTTTATCTAACTTTTATCGACCCTCTTTTTTTCTATTGCGCCACACGTCTATCGATCGATATATATCATTAATGAATTATCGCCCAGCCCTACTGGTGAGGTTCACTTTTACTGGATGTTACTAATCAGATTAACCTGTTCTAGTTCCTATTTAAACTGCTTGGTGCCAGCCATCAGTGCCAGATTATTTGAGCCATAGGTGAGAGTTCTCTGGTGTACCCAGTGTTTTTATTCTGATCCTGACTAGTTTCATTTCTGATCTGTTTGCCTGACCTGTCTACAGACTTCCGTTGGATTCTGCCTGCTAATGACCTTGGATCTGTCTCCCAATCCCGGCTTGGATTTCCCTTTGGTACCTCTTCTTACCTCGGACCTCTTGACCTGGACTTCTGCTTACTCATCGACACCGTCACTAACCTGTGTTTCCTGCTCTACAGAGATTCCAGCCATCCTGTCTAAGCTGACAAGATGCAGAATTTAATAAAGGTTTTCATGACTCCCTTCGGTCTGTCTGCCTGAATTCTTGTTCCAACGTTCTGAGTCTTGACAGTGATATAGTTTTTGCTGTCTGCCGTGTATTTAGCAGCTGTTTTCTAGTTTATTTGTCTGG
Organism: Cyprinodon diabolis; assembly: GCA_030533445.1. Taxonomy (NCBI): domain Eukaryota; kingdom Metazoa; phylum Chordata; class Actinopteri; order Cyprinodontiformes; family Cyprinodontidae; genus Cyprinodon; species Cyprinodon diabolis. The sequence continues at coordinate 8,744,413 of CM060080.1, forward strand.
GTTGCTGTATTATTGGAAAGGTCCTCTTGGGATCTGTGTTAGATTTTAATATCATCAGCTTCCATTCAGCTGGCTTTTTTAACTTTATTGTTTGCATTACATTACATTCTCCTCATCATTAAATTGTTAATTTCACCATGTTGCTTTGTTTGGTCATCAGTTGAGATCAACAGATCATTCAGCCACCTCCACCTGCCAGCGCCTCTCACCTGTTATTTGCAATGTTAAATGGTTCACCTGGATCAGAACAGGTGGAGTCAGTCAGTTCAGCCTGCTGGGTTCCAGGAGAATCATTTTTCAGTAGGCTAACAGAAGAGCTGTGGTTTTGTGGTTTTATGCAGCCTGCTGTTTAAAAACAGGACAATTACGTCACTACCATGTGGGGTGGGTAACGTCTCAGTATCTTCTCGGGTTTCACTCCCTTGCTATCAGACAGATTAACTGCTGATCTTATATTCTGTGTTCACTGAAGGACTGAATTTATTTTGAAAGGATTCTCCGGAAGCTGCGTCTGCTCCCAGCTGAGTATTTTAAATGCCCCCCCTCCCCTCCAGTGACGTCTGTTAATGACTGGCAGCCTCCCAGTGATCTCCCCCCTCCCCTTCCCTCCCCTCTGCCTCCTGGACATCCTCGCTGACGGTCCCGGCTTTCCGGGCTCTCTTAACCGGCTTCACCTGCTCCCTGCTCGGCCTGCAGGGCCGCGAACAGCCACTGGAGCCGCTCACTGGATGCTGAGCCTCCGCCGAGCCGGTGAAGCAGAACCGAGCCTCCCGGAGCTCCAGGACTGGACCAACGCGGGTCTTCTCTCATCATTTCTTCCAATGTCACGAGCAAGGAGATCCATCTAAGGACGTCATCAGCCCACATCCGGTGCAGGATGGACTAAACCGATTCTTCCGAGTCCATCTGAAGCACACCGGCACCGGGGTGCTGGAATTGGAAGGGCTGCATCTTACTGGTGATACTGGGAGGATCAAACAAACATTCGGGATCTGTGGTTGACAGCCGGTCACTGGACCGGAACCCGCGCGGACAGAGCCGCTGTGGGAAGGAGGAGGCAGAGGCGGCAGCAGCGTGGGGGAACCGAACCGACAACCTGGGGGGGTGGGGGGATTGGGGTCCGAAAAGGATGAGAGGATGGGTCTGCTGTTTGGACTCCTGTGGCTGTTCGGCAGCTTCCTGCAGGGCGCGCAGAGCCAGGGCGTCTACGGTAAGAACCAGAACCCAAACAAGAACTAGAAACAGAACCAAGAACCAGATCTAGAACCAGAACCCAAACCAGAACTACAACTAGAACCAGAACCCAAACTATAATTAGAACCAGAACCCAGAACCAGAACCCAAACAAGAACTAGAACCAGAACCCAGAACCAGAACCCAAACAAGAACCAGAACCCAGAACCAGAACCCAAACAAGAACTAGAACCATAACCCAGAACCAGAACCCAAACTAGAACTAGAACTACAACCAGAACCCAAACCAGGACTAGAACTAGAACTATAACTACAACCAGAACCAGAACCCAAACAAGAACTAGAACCAGAACTAGAACCAGAACCCAAACCAGAACTAGAACTAGAATCAGAACCCAAACCAGGACTAGAACTAGAACTACAACCAGAACCCGAACTAGAACCAGAACCCTTACCAGAACTAGAACTACAATCAGAACCCAAACTAGAACTCAAACCAGAACCAGGACTAGAACCAGAACCCAAACCAGAACTAGAACTACAACCAGAACCCAAACCAGGACTAGAACTAGAACTATAACTACAACCAGAACCAGAACCCAAACAAGAACTAGAACCAGAACTAGTACCAGAACCCAAACCAGAACTAGAACTAGAATCAGAACCCAAACCAGGACTAGAACTAGAACTATAACTACAACCAGAACCAGAACCCGAACTAGAACCAGAACCAAAACCAGAACTAGAACTACAATCAGAACCCAAACTAGAACTCAAACCAGAACCAGGACTAGAACCAGAACCCAAACCAGAACCAGAACTAGAACCAGAACCAGAACTAGTGCTAGAACCAGAACCTAAAACCAGAACAAGAACCAGAACCCAAACAAGAACTAGAACCAGAACCCGGACCAGAACCCAAACCAAAACCAGAAGTAGAACTAGAACCAGAACCAGAATTACAACTAGAACCAGAACCTAAAACCAGAACCCAAACCAGAACGCAAACCAGAACTAGAACTAGAACCCAAACCAGGACTAGAACTAGAACCCAAACCAGAACCAGAACTAGACCCCAAACCAGAACCAGAACTAGAACAAGAACCCAAACTAGAACTAGAACCAGAATCCAAACAAGAACTACAACCAGAACCGAAACCAGAACCAGAACCCAAACCAAAACCAGAATCCAAACAGAACCGGAACTAGAACCAGAACTAGAACCAGTACTACAACCCAAACCAGAACTAGAACCAGAACTCGAACTAAAACCCAAACCAGAACCAGGACTAGAACCAACACCCAAACCAGAACCAGAACTAGAACTAGAACCAGAACTAGAGCTAGAACCAGAAGCTAAAACCAGAACCTAAACCAGAACTAGAATCATAACTAGAACCAGAACTAGAACCCAAACCATAACTAGGACCAGAACCTGAACCAGAAATAGAACCAGGACCCAAATGAGAACTACAACAAGAACTAGAACCCAAACCAGAACCAGAATTAGAACTAAAACCAGAACTAGAACAAGAAGTAGAAGCAGAACTAGAACCAGAACTAGAACCCAAACCAGAACTGGAACCAGTACCCAAACCAGAACTAGAACCAGAACCAGAACTAGAACTAGAACCAGAACCCAAACCAGGACTAGAACTAGAAGCAAAAACAGAACCAGAAATAGAACCAGAACTAGGGCTAGAATCAGAACCCAAACTAAAACCAAAACCAGAACCAGAACCCAAAGCATAACTAGAACCAGAACTAGAACTATAACCAGAACTAGGACCAGAACTTGAACCAGAACAGGAACCCACACCATAACTAGAACCAGAACCCAAACCAGAACCAGAACCCAAACCAAAACCAGAATCCAAACAGAACCGGAACTAGAACCAGAACTAGAACCATTACTAGAACCCAAACCAGAGCCAGAACTAGAACCAGAACCAAAATGAGAACTACAACTAGAACTAGAAACCAAACCAGAACCAGAATTAGAACTAAAACCAGAACTAGAACAAGAAGTAGAAGCAGACCTAGAACCAGAACTAGAACCCAAACCAGAACTTGAACCAGTACCCAAACCAGAACTAGAACCAGAACCAGAACTAGAAACAGAACACAAACCAGAACCAGAACTAGAACTAGAAGCAAAAACAGAACCAGAAATAGAACCAGAACTAGGGCTAGAATCAGAACCCAAACTAAAACCAAAACCAGAAAACAAAGCATAACTAGAACAAGAACTAGAACTATAACCAGAACTAGGACCAGAACTTGAACCAGAACTGGAACCCACACCATAACTAGAACCAGAACCCAAACCAGAACCTAAACCAAAACCAGAATCCAAACAGAACCGGAAAACTAGAACCAGAACCAAAATGAGAACTACAACTAGAACTAGAAACCAAACCAGAACCAGAATTAGAACTAAAACCAGAACTAGAACAAGAAGTAGAAGCAGAACTAGAACCAGAACTAGAACCCAAACCAGAACTTGAACCAGTACCCAAACCAGAACTAGAACCAGAACCAGAACTAGAAACAGAACACAAAGCAGAACCAGAACTAGAGCCAGAACCACAACTACAACTTGAACCAGAACCAGAACCCAAACCAAAACTAGAACCAGAACTAGAACCAGCGTGTAAACCCAAACCAGAACCAGAACTAGTATTAGAACCAGAACCAGAACCCAAACCAGAACTACAACCTGAACCCAAATCAGAACCAGAACTAAAACTAGAACCAGAACATGGACCCAAAGCAGAACCAGAACTAGAACCAGAACTAGAACTACAACCCGGACTAGAACCAGAATTAGAACCAGAACCCAAACCAGAACTAGAACCAGAACTATAACTCCAATCAGTACTAGAACCCAAACCAGAACTAGAACAAGAACCCAAACTAGAACCCAAATCAGTACCAGAACTAGAACAAGAACTAGAACATGATGCTGGGCAGAGCAAAGGAACGTCTACATGATGGTGGGTAGAGCTGAGGAAGGTCTACATGATTGGTGGTAAAGCAGAAGAACGTCTATATCAGCGGTCCCCAACCTTTTTTGCACCACGGACCGCTATATGTCAGACAATTTTTTCACGGACCGGCTGGTGGGTGGATACGATCAAGTAAAATGATACGACTGGCGTAAAATCAAATACAAACAGCATAAAAATAAAACAACAAGCCGGTCCCATCGTGGCGTAATCGGAGAAAATGACAGACGAAGTGTGCTCCTGATGTCCAGTCTGCTCCGTAGCTTTGTTTTGGTCGCTGTAACCGCAGAAAATCCCGCTTCACAAAGATAGGATGTTATAGATAGGATGAGTCTTGAACTGAATTAACCTGTTTCAAGAGGCACAGATGCACCGACTGATGTAATTGGGAGAGAATACTGCAATTTTTTATATCTTTCAAAATAAAACATCACTCAGACTCTGATCGTCGATAAATAATATATTATATATATATGTATATGTATATATATATATATACATATACATATATATATATATATATATATATATATATATATATATATATATATATATATACATATATATATATTTTTTTTCTGTGCGGCCCGGTACCAAATGACCCACGGACCGGTACCGGTCCGCGGCCCGGTGGTTGGGGACCGCTGGTCTACATGAGCAGAGGAACGTCTACATGATGGTGGATAGAGCTGAGGAACGTCTACATGGTGGCGGGTAGAACAGAGGAAGGTCTACATGATGGCTGGTAGGTCAGAGGAACGTCTACATGACGGCGGTTAGAGCAGAGACATATACATGATGGCGGGTAGAGCAGAGGAATGTCTACATGATGGCTGGTAGGGTAAAGGAACGTCTATATGATGGTAGCTAGAGCGGAGCAACGTCTACATAATGGCGGTTAGAGCAGAGGAACGTCTACATGATGGCGATGAGGGCAGATGAACGTCTACATGTTGGCGGTTAGAGTGGAGGGACGTCTACATTATGGCAGTTAGAACAGAGGAACGTCTACGATTTTGGTTAGAACAGATGAACAACTACTTGATGGCGGTTAGAGCAGAGTATGGTCTACATGAGGGTGGTTAAAACAGGAATGTCTACATGATGGCACCCAGAGCAGAGGAACGTCTACATGATGGCGGTTTGAGAAGAGGAACGTCTATATGATGGCGATGAGGGCAGATGAACGTCTACATGTTGGCGGTTACAGTGGAGGGACGTCTACATTATGGCAGTTAGAACAGATGAACTTCAACGATTGTGGTTAGAACAGATGAACAACTACTTGATGGCGGTTAGAGCAGAGTATGGTCTACATGAGGAAGGTTAAAACAGGAACGTCTACATGATGGCTGGTAGGGCAGGGGAACGTCTATATGATGGTAGCTAGAGCGGAGCAACGTCTACATAATGGCGGTTAGAGCAGAGGAACGTCTACATGATGGCGATGAGGGCAGATGAACGTCTACATGTTGGCGGTTAGAGTGGAGGGACGTCTACATTATGGCATTTAGAACAGATGAACGTCTAAGATTGTGGTTAGAACAGATGAACAACTACTTGATGGCGGTTAGAGCAGAGTATGGTCTACATGATGGTGGTTAAAACAGGAACGTCTACATGATGGCAGTTAGAGCAGAGGAACGTCTACATGATGGCGGTTTGAGAAGAGGAACGTCTATATGATGGCAGATGAACGTCTACATGTTGGCGGTTAGAGTGGAGGGACGTCTACATTATGGCAGTTAGAACAGATGAACTTCTACGATTGTGGTTATAACAGATGAACAACTACTTGATGGCGGTTAGAGCAGAGTATGGTCTACATGAGGGAGGTTAAAACAGGAACGTCTACATGATGGCTGGTAGGGCAGAGGAACGTCTATATGATGGTGGCTAGAGCGGAGCAACGTCTACATAATGGCGGTTAGAGCAGAGGAACGTCTACATGATGGCAATGAGAGCAGATGAACGTCTACATGTTGGCGGTTAGAGTGGAGGGACGTCTACATTATGGCAGTTAGAACAGATGAACGTCTACGATTGTGGTTAGAACAGATGAACAACTACTTGATGGCGGTTAGAGCAGAGTATGGTCTACATGAGGGTGGTTAAAACAGGGATGTCTACATGATGGCAGTTAGAGCAGAGGAACGTCTACATGATGGCGGTTTGAGAAGAGGAACGTCTATATGATGGCGATGAGGGCAGATGAACGTCTACATGTTGGCGGTTAGAGTGGAGGGACGTCTACATTATGGCAGTTAGAACAGATGAACGTCTACGATTGTGGTTAGAACAGATGAACCACTACTTGATGGCGGTTAGAGCCGAGTATGGTCTACATGAGGGAGGTTAAAAAAGAACGTCTACATGAGGGCTGGTAGGGTAGAGGAACGTCTATATGATGGTGGCTAGAGCGGAGCAACGGCTACATAATGGCGGTTAGAGCAGAGGAACGTCTACATGATGGCGATGAGGGCAGATGAACGTCTACATGTTGGCAGTTAGAGTGGAGGGACGTCTACATTATGGCATTTAGAACAGATGAACGTCTACGATTGTGGTTAGAACAGATGAACAACTACTTGATGGCGGTTAGAGCAGAGTATAGTCTACATGAGGGAGGTTAAAACAGGAACGTCTACATAATTGCGGTTAGAGCAGAGGAACGTCTACATGATGGCGATGAGGGCAGATGAACGTCTACATGTTGGCGGTTAGAGCGGAGGGACGTCTACATTATGGCGGTTAGAACAGATGAACGTCTAAATGATTGTGTTTAGAGCAGTTGAACAACTACTTGATGGCGGTTAGAGCAGAGTATGGTCTACATGAGGGTGGTTAAAACAGGAATGTCTACATGATGGCAGTTAGAGCAGAGGAACGTCTACATGATGGCGGTTTGAGAAGAGGAACGTCTACATGATGGCACTTAGAGCAGAGGAACGTCCACATGATGGCGGTTAGAGCAGAGGAACATCTACATGATGACTGTTAGAGAAGAGGAATGTCTACGTGATGGCGGTTAAAACAGGAACGTCTACATGATGGCAGTTAGAGCAGAAGAACGTCTACATGATGGCGGTTTGAGAAGAGGAACGTCTACATGATGGCACTTAGAGCAGAGGAACGTCCACATGATGGCGGTTAGAGCAGAGGAACATCTACATGATGACTGTTAGAGAAGAGGAATGTCTACGTGATGGCGGTTAAAACAAGAACGTCTACCTGATGGCCGTTAGAGCAGAAGAGTGTCTACATGATGGCCGTTAGAGTGGAGGAACGTCTACATGATGGTGGTTAAAACAGAAACGTCTACATGATGCTGGCTAGAGCGGAGGAACGTCTACATTGTGGCGAGTAGAGCAGAGTTAAAATGGATTCTGAGATGATTCTCAGGTTTAGTCCTATGATGGCTTCATAAACATGGTCCTCCAGCTTCACTGTTTTCATTTCCTGACTAATTTATCTCCAGCTGTAAAAAGAAAACGATGACCATGAAACCCTGCAGACCAGAGGACGATGGTCATCATCGACCTTCATCACATCGACTATTGAATGTGTTAAAGCTTCAGCCTGTGGAACACGGTTTGATGGATGCATTAAACAAATGGGAGATCAATAAAAAGGAGCATCTGAAGGCAGCCAGCTGACAGCTCTGCTCATTTTCTACTGTAGACTGCAGGCTCGAAGCCCACCGTAGAAATAGGACAGTCAGAGCTGCCTCTATGGGAACATTTCCCTCCATTCCTGCTTCCCCACCTTCGGTCTGTCCAGCTCTAGATCTGCAGCTTCACTCCTAAAGATAAGCGGAGTTCAGACATGTCAGAAATAACTCTGTTTAACAGAAGAAAGTAAATATTTGAACATTTTAATGTTAAAAAATCTGTAGACAAACTAATGTAGGAATTCACTGAAGCAGCAGATAATTTTCATCTTTTAAGTCTCTATAAACCTGTTTCTATCAGAGGTCTTTGAACCCAAAGCAGACGGTCTCAGAGTTTAAGCCTTGAGGTTTTTCTTTCCGGTCAATTGAAAAGCCAGATGTTGACGGCTGGTTCTGCCATCCCTCAGCGTCCATCTGTCAGCAGCGGCATCCCGGCAGCGGGAGGGCGGCCGCCCACGTCATGGCCGACCTCTTGGAGGGTCCACATGTGAGATTAAGGTCACTTTATCACATCAAACATTTCAACCAACGAAGAAGAAAATGTTTCCCGCCTGATCAGGGCTGACCTTTGAACCCGGTCCGCTGCGTTCTGCTCTCCCTCAGAGGAGCTGTAATCCTATCTGGGACAGATTGGAGCTGTTATGTAACCTTCAGCTGCTCTGCGTTCCTTTAGCTTCCTACTATCTGCTGAGTCATGTAAAACAAACCGGGCTCTCCATCAGAACCGGGCTGACAGCCGGGGGTGGGGGGATTAGGATGGAACATCTGGATATTAGTGATATATTTAGAAAGAGAGTCATTCTGATTCATGGATTCCTGTGTGGATAGGAAATAAGGGTTAGGGTTATTTATTATGGGAGCTGATACAGGGATGGACTCAAAGATTTATGAAAATCCTCCACTATACCTTCAATAGTGAACTGAACTAAACAATCCAAGATCAGAATCAAACCTCCTGGATGCCAGCGCAGGTTGTTGTTAAACAAGCTGGCTTTCACTGGTGCTGGTTATGATGCATATCGTTCACCAGGACCAGTCGCCTTCTCAGGAGCTCCATCCAGGTCTCATGCTGAGCTTCTCCCAGCCTACTTTCTCCAGACGAACCTGCAGAACATCTCCTTCTGAGCCGTGGAACAGTTCCTGTCCTGCACATCCTGAGGAATTCCAAAAAAATTTCAAAATCAATCCACTGGACTTTGTTTTTAAGTTTGAAGATGTTTCTCTTCCCATCCAGGAAGCTTTTTCAATTCAAAATGTCAGAAATAGTTTTGAGTTCCAGGCTTTATACAGCAGCCCAAAAAGCCTTGTTTTTGTTTTGAAAACATGCAAATTGAAACGGACAAACGGGTCCACCCCTTTGGAATGGGGGTCGATTGTGTTTGTCGATTGTGTTTGTGGATTGTGTTTTGTTAGCCTGCAATGCCCCATACCTCTGAAAGGGGGGTCGTTAGAGGGAATTGTTGGCCTGGCTGAATAGGTGAGGTCTTCTGTTCCCCTGTAAAGGGTTTAGGGTTGCGATAATAGCGAGAAGGATTCAAAGCCTGGAACTCAACGCTATGTCTGACATTTTTGAATTGAAAAGCTTCCTGGATGGAAAGAGACATGTCTTCGAAATTGGAAAGTCCAGTGGATTGTTTTTGAACTTTTTTTGCAATGACTGTGACCTGGATGACTGAGAACCTTCACCCACATCCTGGGGAATACTGAATGTGATTAAAGTCAGTCAGCAGAAATTCTTGTGCAAATGATCGACTGTAGCAAAGGAACTGTTTCCATGTTTATGAGTCAAAGATGATGAAAGATAAACCACGGTGATGCTCACAGTGGGTCTGACTGTATGCTCTATAGGCTTGAGTGATTGGTACCCATGCATTAAATACCTGAATGAATGGAGAATATTTGTAATACTACGCTGTTGGGGAGCATGCAGGTTTCTCCTGCAGGAGTTTGTTTCTATGCCCCGCCCTGCAGACCTCATGCATGACCTACTGAACCATCTCCTCCTCTCTGTGTTTGTGTCGCCATTCACAGCATCCCCCACCGTGCGGATCGTGCACGCAGGTCAGGCCTGTAACGTGGAGGAGGAGCAGTACAGTGAGAGGGTTTACACCATCCGAGAGGGAGAGACACTGGAACTGCAGTGCCTGGTCACCGGACATCCCCGCCCTCAGGTAAGCATGGTCCGATTGTGGGTCTGGGTCTGTACCAGACTGGGATTGGTCCACAGTGGATCACGTTCAGACTAGGGCTGCAACTAACCATTATTAATCTGTATACAAATTTTTTAATTAATCGATTAAAAATTGGATAGCCAAAGATTCCTTACAGAAGGCTTTTTATAAAATCAAACCAGCGCAAACTAAAACTTTTCCACCTGAGGAGTACTGGATAGAGCAGATTTTTTGCAATCTTGGTATAATTCATGCTCTAAGTGCATCACTGTCAGCTAAAGGCATGTTTTACGGTCTCTATTATCACGATTAATCTGATTAATTGTTCAAGCCTTAGTTAAGACCTAAAATAGAGCAACATATAGAGGGATTCTGGTTTCTTTGGTAGTTGATCATGACCAGAGGAGCTCATGAGTCTAATCGGCTGCTTCTCACCTAAGGTCTGTTTTATGAAGCAGGTTTACTAAAAACTCCCCGTTATCTAAACCTCTGTTTCTGTTGCCGTAGTAACACCTTCCCAGAGCTAATCTAGTCAGCAGCAGGTTTCCTTCAGTAAACTCAGTTTCCTCTGTCTCTGCTCTCCTTACAGCCAATCGCACTGTTTTAGTTCCTGATTTAGTCAGATTTTTGTCATAGTTTTCTGCATAAAAAAAATAAAGCCATAGGAAGCATTAGGTTTTAAAAACAAACATTGCATGTCCGTACGAGGATCTTATTAAAGAATGGTCGGCATTAATTCACAGAGAATTAAATATTTATAGGGAGAGGATTCTCCAACTACATGACAAGATAGGAGATTACTGCTTTTTGGTTTGTTTAATATGAGTGAGATGTGGCTCATTTTATTTTATGTAGTTATATTTACATTACATTAAGAACTTTTGAAATTGTTTTCAGATTACACATAAATGAATGAATTAATTTCCCGGAGGAAAAGGAATTAATTTAAGGTTAGGATTAGGATTCACTCGATGATAACAACCTACTGAGCCTACTGACATAATCTGAAGCCATTCTATGGGACTGATAGCCACTAATAACGGCCATTTATTGGGATGATAACATCCGAAGCACGGCTGCAAACAGCCACTCAGTATTTACTGTTTGAAAAAAGACAGAATCAACATGAAGAGGAACCCATGAGACGATAAACAGGTTCTATCTATTAGAATGTTTCTAGACCTCATCCTCACCTGCTGACAGAAGAATTTCCCTAAATAGATCCAATCATCCACTACCATTCAAGAAGTAATCCAGTAATGTTATCTATTGTGGCCACAACAGCCTATGGCAAGCAGTTTGATATTAATTAGCTTCCTGATATCTGAAAAAAAAAAAGTTATTTGTCTAAATGATAATTTTGAACAAAATGACATTCTTCCCATCTAGAATAAACATTCTGGATGTCTAGAAATTATTTTCAGATCTCCTGGTCAGCATTTGTATTATTCTAGCTATGAAAAATGTTTTTCAGGTATCATAAATACATTTTTAGTCAAGCTGACATTTTTAGATATATAAAACTTCATTCTTACTACTATAATTTAGTGTTTTTTTATTTTCTGAAATTCAGTTTCTGCTGCAAAAATGTTATTTATAAAATCTATTATTATAGTTCAGTCTAGCAGTGTGATTCTGATCAGGAAGAATCTTTTTTCACTGATTTACAAATTGAACAACAGAGAAGAGATTGCTTTTAATAAATGTTAAAGCGGCCTGCCATAGCCCACTTCATATAAACTTACTCATTAACTGGAACAACAATCTTCACCTTCACTATCTTCTTTCTCTGTTTAAACACATTCTTCAGTTGTCATTAAAATCTCTAGTTTCTACTTCCTGTTGCCTGTTGTCTTGGTGACTCATTGAATCCGGGGTTCACTGATAATGGCTTTTTAAAGCCGTTACGCACGTGCTAAACTCTGAGCGGATCTACTTAGAGTTGGTTGAACAAGATGATATCAGCCGTTGAGAAACCAAAAACTCAGAGTTTTCGACTTTAGGCCAGCTCAATTTAGAGTTGAGGATTTGAAATTGAGTTTGAAATGGATCCCAGAAAGGCCTGTGGGTTCTACGAAAGAAAAAACTATCAACATTTGATTGAACCAGCGTTCATTGGACTGCCTATAAGGAAAGGAAGTTTTTCTGTATTGATGTAAAGCGTTAATCTGGGTATCGCTGCGAGGACTCACAGCTCCAGGTTCGCTTCTGTTTTAGGTGGTATGGCTTCATTTGGTTCAGGTTTATGGTCTGCTTAATCTTCTGTCCTATACCGTGGTTTCAGTTCATCGGATTCCATTTCTCAGAGACATTCAAATGCTTAGAAATGCAGCAGTAGCTATTAGCTTGTTATGTAAAAGACCTGTTTTTATTGGATTGACCTGCTGTCCAACTTTCTGCAAAGCCTTGGTAATGATGATACCGACTGGTTTTAGCCCTCCCGACCAGACGTTCTAAAGCCTGGTTAACATTCTACAGCCTGACTGACGTTCTAAAGCCTGGTTAACATTCTACAGCCTGACTGACATTCTAAAGCCTGGTTAACATTCTAAAGCCTGACTGGCATTCTAAAGCCTGGTTAACATTCTACAGCCTGACTGACGTTCTAAAGCCTGGTTAACATTCTACAGCCTGACTGACGTTCTAAAGCCTGGTTAATATTCTACAGCCTGACTGACGTTCTAAAGCCTGGTTAATATTCTAAAGCCTGACTGACGTTCTAAAGCCTGGTTAACATTCTACAGCCTGACTGACGTTCTAAAGCCTGGTTAACATTCTACAGCCTGACTGACGTTCTAAAGCCTGGTTAACATTCTAAAGCCTGACTGACGTTCTAAAGCCTGGTTAACATTCTACAGCCTGACTGACGTTCTAAAGCCTGACTGGCGTTCTAAAGCCTGACTGACGTTCTAAAGCCTGGTTAACATTCTAAAGCCTGACTGACGTTCTAAAGCCTGGTTAACATTCTAAAGCCTGACTGGCGTTCTAAAGCCTGGTTAACATTCTACAGCCTGACTGACGTTCTAAAGCCTGGTTAACATTCTAAAGCCTGACTGGTGTTCTAAAGCCTGGTTAACATTCTAAAGCCTGACTGGCGTTGTAAAGTCTGGTTAACATTCTAAAGCCTGGCTGATGTTCTAAAACCTGGTTAATATTCTAAAGCCTGACTGGCGTTGTAAAGCCTGGTTAACATTCTAAAGCCTGACTGACGTTCTAAAGCCTGGTTAACATTCTAAAGCCTGACTGGCGTTCTAAAGCCTGGTTAACATTCTAAAGCCTGACTGGCGTTCTAAAGACTTGTTAACATTCTAAAGCCTGACTGGCGTTCTAAAGCCTGGTTAACATTCTAAAGCCTGACTGACGTTCTAAAGCCTGGTTAATATTCTAAAGCCTGACTGGCGTTCTAAAGCCTGGTTAACATTCTAAAGCCTGACTGGCGTTCTAAAGCCTGGTTAATATTCTAAAGCCTGACTGGCGTTGTAAAGCCTGGTTAACATTCTAAAGCCTGGCTGATGTTCTAAAACCTGGTTAACATTCTAAAGCCTGACTGACGTTCTAAAGCCTGGTTAATATTCTAAAGCCTGACTGGCGTTCTAAAGCCTGGTTAACATTCTGCAGCCTGACTGACGTTCTAAAGCCTGGTTAACATTCAAAAGCCTGAGTGACGTTCTAAAGCCTGGTTAACAATCCAAAGCCTAACTGGCGTGGTTAACATTCTAAAGCCTGGCTGACGTTCTAAAGCCTGGTTAATACTCTAAAGCCTGACTGACGTTCTAAAGCCTGGTTAACATTCTAAAGCCTGGCTGATGTTCTAAAGCCTGGTTAACATTCTACAGCCTGACTGACGTTCTAAAGCCTGGTTAATATTCTACAGCCTGACTGACGTTCTAAAGCCTGGTTAATATTCTAAGGCCTGACTGAGGTTCTAAAGCCTGGTTAACATTCTACAGCCTGACTGACGTTCTAAAGCCTGGTTAACATTCTAAAGCCTGACTGGCGTTCTAAATCCTGGTTAACATTCTAAAGCCTGACTGGCGTTCTAAAGCCTGGTTAACATTCTAAAAAGCCTGGCTGATGTTCTAAAACCTGGTTAACATTCTAAAGCCTGACTGACGTTCTAAAGCCTGGTTAACATTCTAAAGCCTGACTGGTGTTCTAAAGCCTGGTTAACATTCTAAAGCCTGACTGACGTTCTAAAGCCTGGTTAACATTCTAAAAAGCCTGGCTGATGTTCTAAAACCTGGTTAACATTCTAAAGCCTGACTGACGTTCTAAAGCCTGGTTAACATTCTAAAGCCTGACTGACGTGCTAAAGCCTGGTTAACATTCTAAAAAGCCTGGCTGATGTTCTAAAACCTGGTTAATATTCTAAAGCCTGACTGGCGTTGTAAAGCCTGGTTAACATTCTAAAGCCTGACTGACGTTCTAAAGCCTGGTTAACATTCTAAAGCCTGACTGGCGTTCTAAAGCCTGGTTAACATTCTAAAGCCTGACTGGCGTTCTAAAGACTTGTTAACATTCTAAAGCCTGACTGGCGTTCTAAAGACTTTTTAACATTCTAAAGCCTGACTGGCGTTCTAAAGCCTGGTTAACATTCTAAAGCCTGACTGACGTTCTAAAGCCTGGTTAATATTCTAAAACCTGACTGGCGTTCTAAAGCCTGGTTAACATTCTAAAGCCTGACTGGCGTTCTAAAGCCTGGTTAATATTCTAAAGCCTGACTGGCGTTGTAAAGCCTGGTTGACATTCTAAAGCCTGGCTGATGTTCTAAAACCTGGTTAACATTCTAAAGCCTGACTGACGTTCTAAAGCCTGGTTAATATTCTAAAGCCTGACTGGCGTTCTAAAGCCTGGTTAACATTCTGCAGCCTGACTGACGTTCTAAAGCCTGGTTAACATTCAAAAGCCTGACTGACGTTCTAAAGCCTGGTTAACATTCTAAAGCCTGACTGGCGTTCTAAAGCCTAGTTAACATTCTAAAGCCTGACTGACGTTCTAAAGCCTGGTTAACATTCTAAAGCCTGACTGATGTTCTAAAGCCTGGTTAACATTCTAAAGCCTGACTGGCGTTCTAAAGCCTGGTTAACATTCTAAAGCCTGACTGACGTTCTAAAGCCTAGTTAACATTCTAAAGCCTGACTGACGTTCTAAAGCCTGGTTAACATTCTAAAAAGCCTGGCTGATGTTCTAAAACCTGGTTAACATTCTAAAGCCTGACTGATGTTCTAAAGCCTGGTTAACATTCTAAAGCCTGACTGACGTGCTAAAGCCTAGTTAACATTCTAAAGCCTGACTGACGTTCTAAAGCCTGGTTAACATTCTAAAGCCTGACTGACGTGCTAAAGCCTAGTTAACATTCTAAAGCCTGACTGACGTTCTAAAGCCTGGTTAACATTCTAAAAAGCCTGACTGACGTTCTAAAGCCTGGTTAACATTCTAAAAAGCCTGGCTGATGTTCTAAAACCTGGTTAACATTCTAAAGCCTGACTGATGTTCTAAAACCTGGTTAACATTCTAAAGCCTGACTGACGTTCTAAAGCCTGGTTAACATTCTAAAGCCTGACTGACGTTCTAAAGCCTGGTTAACATTCTAAAAAGCCTGGCTGATGTTCTAAAACCTGGTTAACATTCTAAAGCCTGACTGACGTTCTAAAGCCTAGTTAACATTCTAAAGCCTGACTGACGTTCTAAAGCCTGGTTAACATTCTAAAAAGCCTGGCTGATGTTCTAAAACCTGGTTAACATTCTAAAGCCTGACTGATGTTCTAAAGCCTGGTTAACATTCTAAAGCCTGACTGGCGTTCTAAAGCCTAGTTAACATTCTAAAGCCTGACTGACGTTCTAAAACCTGGTTAACATTCTAAAGCCTGACTGATGTTCTAAAGCCTGGTTAACATTCTAAAGCCTGACTGGCGTTCTAAAGCCTGGTTAACATTCTAAAGCCTGACTGACGTTCTAAAGCCTAGTTAACATTCTAAAGCCTGACTGACGTTCTAAAGCCTGGTTAACATTCTAAAAAGCCTGGCTGATGTTCTAAAACCTGGTTAACATTCTAAAGCCTGACTGATGTTCTAAAGCCTGGTTAACATTCTAAAGCCTGACTGACGTGCTAAAGCCTAGTTAACATTCTAAAGCCTGACTGACGTTCTAAAGCCTAGTTAACATTCTAAAGCCTGACTGACGTGCTAAAGCCTAGTTAACATTCTAAAGCCTGACTGACATTCTAAAGCCTGGTTAACATTCTAAAGCCTGACTGACGTGCTAAAGCCTAGTTAACATTCTAAAGCCTGACTGACGTGCTAAAGCCTAGTTAACATTCTAAAGCCTGACTGACGTTCTAAAGCCTGGTTAACATTCTAAAGCCTGACTGACGTGCTAAAGCCTAGTTAACATTCTAAAGCCTGACTGACGTGCTAAAGCCTGGTTAACATTCTAAAGCCTGACTGACGTGCTAAAGCCTAGTTAACATTCTAAAGCCTGACTGACGTGCTAAAGCCTAGTTAACATTCTAAAGCCTGACTGACGTTCTAAAGCCTGGTTAACATTCTAAAAAGCCTGGCTGATGTTCTAAAACCTGGTTAACATTCTAAAGCCTGACTGATGTTCTAAAGCCTGGCTGACGTTCTGACAGACATTCTAAAGCCTGACTGACGTACTAAAGTCTGGCTGATGTTCTAAAGCCTGACTGACTTTCTTCCTCGTTTAGTTTAGTGTAGTCCTGTTGGTCTGAAATCCTTTAGATTGTAACCTGAAGTAAATATTAATGTATTTGGACTCATCAACAATTAATCAACAGCTATTTATATTCCAGTATTTTAAGACTTTTATTTCCAGCCTGGATGTTCTGTGGATGTATTGTTAATGAAAAGTTGTAGCTCTGGCCTTTATTGAGGAACCATTTTCATGCCGTCAGTAAATAAAGACCTGCTGATGATTGACAGCTGCAGGGATCCTTTAGAAACGATGGCAGATATCAGCTGGTTTCCTTTTCCATCCTTTTCTTCTAAACAGATCTGGTTGGAGCTAAATTCGGTTCTCTGTGTTCGCCCTGTTAGACATGTCCTGATAAATCATGGAGTTGGCCTGTTGCTGCTTCTCTTCCACAGCTGTCCTTTTCTCTCCGGAGTCCCAGTCTAATAACCGACACACTAACGCCTTCAACTAGCCCTTTATTTTCAGCTGAACTGACATCTCTGCCAAAGCGTGTTAAAGAGATTTTGCTGCCCTGACGAATCCTTCATCTTTAGGAGGGTGACAGGAGCTCTTATTAAAAGGTTTTTGATTTTAGCTTTGTAAGG
This sequence comes from Cyprinodon diabolis, assembly GCA_030533445.1. Lineage (NCBI taxonomy): Eukaryota > Metazoa > Chordata > Actinopteri > Cyprinodontiformes > Cyprinodontidae > Cyprinodon > Cyprinodon diabolis. The sequence continues at coordinate 8,761,754 of CM060080.1, forward strand.
TCCAATGTCTTCAAGTCTTTTATGATTTTCTTAAAATAACACCTGGTTCCGTGACCGAGATATAACTTTATTTATTTCTACCCAGCCTCTTTTCTTTAATCCAATGATATCCGGTCTAGGCCGGGGATCTTAGATTCCTGACCTCATGGTTCTTTTTCTACCAAAAAAATCATTAGAAGGTTTTATTCATTTCTATCATGTTGAATTATATCAGGCATAAAACCACAATGAAGAGAAGACGCTCCATTGGCCATAGCAGACAAAATAGCCGCCATCTTTGGGAGGTCGTCCACTCTGCTTGGCTAAGCAGCAGAAGACACCTCAGCTCTGTGCAGCTTGTTGTTCAAATCAGTGTGAGTGTGAGAGATAACGTTTAAGAAGTAAAATAATCATCTTATTCTTAGCATTTTAGAGTATAAATTTTTTCATATTCAGCTGCTAATAGTAAAGTCGGAGACGGGAAGGAAATGGAGCAACCATGATGGGAGGGAAACCCCCTGCATTGGATGCACCATGGACAGATAGCTGAAGGGGCTCTCCGCTCTAAAATCAGACCTTGTTGCACACCTCAAAGGATCAAATGAGATGATCTGTTGGTGAGGCTGCTGGATTTTAGCAGATGTAAATCGATCTAATGGTTAATGCTATATTACAGTACGTCATCTGCATAACGTTGCTTCAGAAAGTTTCGGGTGAATAAATTTCACAGACAGTCCTCTATCAACACAGAGCAGATAAGATATCCGAGCTGTAAAGAGGAACTTTCTGGGTCGATGTCAGCCATCATGTTGGGGGGCGTGGCATGAGGCCCATAAGGCATCATCAGTGTGAGAGGCTGGAGGTTTTAACCAGATAGGGGGGAACAGACAGCAGCAGCTCAGGTAGCTGAGGACAGGAACCAGGTGATCCGAGCTGGAGAAGAACCAGAACCGTGCCTTCCAACATCAGCAGGATGTTTTTCCTTGGAGGAGTTAGAGCAGCAGGCTGTCGGTTATGTTGCTGTGGGCTCCCTGATTAATGAGGCTGAACAGAACCCCTGCTGGGATGTTGGTTCTGCTGTAATCTGTCATGTAAACCCGGTGGGGTTAACCATGGCCCACTTATCCAGGTAGCAGATGTGTTCTCCTGCTTCCCGCTGGTTCCGGGTCAGCTGTGGCTCTGAAAGCTCTGCTTTATGGACCGCTGTGGTTTTCACTCAGCCGGGAAAAAGCGGTGTGTCAGGATGAGCACAGGCCTCCTACAGGTCATGGTTGTTAGCTTAGCTGTGCCCTGATCACTGCGTTAACACCTGGTGAAACATTACTAAGTCTTCTGTCATATCTGCATGTCTGCCCTCTGAATGAACAGCTGAGTTCCCCTCAGCGGCTCTACGGGGGGGGGGTCTCTAAAGCTGCAGGATTGGATCCGGTCGGCTGCATTTCATTGGATGAACTGGCTGGTTCATCATCTATGAAGTCACCGTTGTTATTAATTGGTTCTTTCTCAATTAGGTCTGTTGAATAGTTGTACAACTGAGCTGAATAGATGCGTCTTTAGGTCTTTCGGATCTAAAAGCTAAGACTCCCAGATGAGTTTTCATTGGTGGTCTTTCTCAACTGTTTGATGAACCGTTTTATTCCTTTCTCTTCTGAATAGAAAAGAAACAAAGGGAGTTTCGACTCTTCAATCCCATTTAGGTGATGGTACAATAACAAAGCTCTGTTTTACTGGAGCAGGATGGGTAAGAATGGGATCCAGTAGAACCAGGAACCTTCAGGAGTTTCCTGTTAATAGAAAGTCTAGCAGTTATTTCTATTCACTTGAGTTTATTTCTATAGCACCAATTCACAACATGTTATCTCAAGGCACTTTACAATCCTACCAAATCTGTTGGAGTGAAACCTGTAGATTGAGAGCGAAGTGCTCTTTTAGGAACATGAGGAACAATCAGATCTGTGATATCAGATGGAGCTTGGCCATTTAAGGCTTTATATGTGAGAAGGAGGATTTTAAATTCTATATATGATCTCTCTTTTTAATTAGTTCTGACCTCAGAGGTTGTTTAGAGAGTTTTAGAGAACATCCAACATTATAAAGACCGAAAAAACCCAGCTGTCGGGTCATGGAGGTGGTTCTGGTCCAGTCTACAGCAGGATCAAGTTCTAGAAAAGTAAAGAGCTGACAGGGTGAGGAGGAGAGTATCAATAAGAGGAGGCTCTGGAGGACCTACAGATATCTTCAAGATCAAAATGTCTAAACCCTTTGGCCACTGGAGCTGTTTTTAAAGACCTGCAGCTAGAAATGAACCAGTGGTGGTTCTACAGAGTATGAACCCTTAGAATGAGGCATCTGCAAAACCTGCTGGCTGCTGATGAGCTCCTGCATGATTAGAATGAGGTGTCTGCAGCGCCTGCTGAGGAGCTCCTGCATGATTTGGATGAGGCGACTGCAGCGCCTGCTGAGGAGCTCCTGCATGATTAGGATGAGGCGACTGCAGCGCCTGCTGAGGAGCTCCTGCATGATTAGGATGAGGCGACTGCAGCGCCTGCTGAGGAGCTCCTGCATGATTAGGATGAGGCGACTGCAGCGCCTGCTGAGGAGCTCCTGCATGATTAGGATGAGGCGACTGCAGCGCCTGCTGAGGAGCTCCCGCATGATTAGGATGAGGCGACTGCAGCGCCTGCTGAGGAGCTCCTGCATGATTAGGATGAGGCGACTGCAGCGCCTGCTGAGGAGCTCCCGCATGATTAGGATGAGGCGACTGCAGCGCCTGCTGAGGAGCTCCTGCATGATTAGGATGAGGCGACTGCAGCGCCTGCTGCCTGCTGAGGAGCTCCCGCATGATTAGGATGAGGCGACTGCAGCGCCTGCTGAGGAGCTCCTGCATGATTAGGATGAGGCGACTGCAGCGCCTGCTGCCTGCTGAGGAGCTCCTGCATGATTAGGATGAGGCGACTGCAGCGCCTGCTGAGGAGCTCCCGCATGATTAGGATGAGGCGACTGCAGCGCCTGCTGAGGAGCTCCTGCATGATTAGGATGAGGCGACTGCAGCGCCTGCTGGCTGCTGAGGAGCTCCTGCATCATTAGAACGAGGCGTCTGCAGCGTCTGCTGACTGAAGAGGAGCTCCTGCATCATTAGAATGAGGCGTCTGCAGCGTCTGCTGACTGAAGAGGAGCTCCTGCATCATTAGAATGAGGCGTCTGCAGCGTCTGCTGACTGAAGAGGGGCTCCTGCATCATTAAAATGAGGTGTCTGCAGCAAACACACATCTACAGCATGCAGCGCAGCTGAACATGAACAGCAAAACGTCTGCCTTAGAGGAAGCTCTATAGTTTTGACTTGTGTAATGTTGATAAGCATCTCACTGGACTTAAGTTTCTTGCTCCTTTAGCTTCACTGAATCAGCAGACAAACTTGTTTGAACCCAAAAGCTGCAGAGAACCAGACGAATCCAGCTAATCTACTAGCTTCAGTTACACTGAATGAATGGAGAAGCTGGGTGGAGGTTCATGTCTCGGGTGGATTTAGGTCTGTACTTTGACTAGGCCATTCTAAGCCGTGCTGCTGGATGTTCTGGTTGGTTCTGCTGCTGGCAGATTGATGCTGCCTTGTGTTCAATACGGTCATATCAAAGGCTGACCTTTGACCTTTCTCCATACGTCTTCTATGTCTAGGTGACGACAAACTGCCATAAGGACTTCAGCCATGACAGAAGTTAGGATACTTATACTGTTCCACCTAAGCAGCGGCTCTCTCCTCCATAGTCACCATGGGGCTCCTTGGCTCCGCCTCCCTGATTGGCTGCTCTGTGACAAGGTTCTTCTCTGTTTTGCTGCTGTGTAAAGGTTGTGATGCCTCTCTGCTCTGTTTGGGTAGATCCGTTGGACCAAGACAGCAGGCGGAGCCTCCGACCGTCCAGAAAGTTCCACGCTGGACAGCGGCACTCTGAGAATCGACAACATAAGACGCCACCAGGGGGGGCGCTATTACTGCAAGGCTGAGAACGGGCTGGGGTTCCCCGCCATTCGCTCCATTCGGGTGGACGTCTACTGTAAGCTAAACGCCTCTCTGCCCATGTTTCATGCTAGGCCGCCATAAAGCAAAGATTTACACTTCCTGAGTCTGTCTGCTCAGGAAACTTAAACTGCTGGGTTCAGTGGAAATGTTCAGGATTCTCTTTCCTGTTTTAGATGCCGTTTTGATTTGGTCCATAAATAAACTGAACTGGATCACTGCAACCTTCCAGAATGATTCCCTCTTTCTCCAACAGACTTGGACAAACCTGTGATAACGGTGCACCAGAGCGACGATGAACCAAAGGAGCAGTTCTACTTCGAGCGGACAGTCTTCCTCCGTTGTGTAGCCAGCTCCAACCCCCCGGTGGTCTACACCTGGACCAGAGACCGGGAGGTGATCGCTGAAGGCTCCGATTCAGGGGTGGAAATTTACAAACCGTTTTTTACACAGGTGAGGAGTCAGGATTACGCCACACATGCTGGGAACAGATTAACATCACAGGAAATGAGGAGCAGACTTTTATTCAGTGGTAGAACAGACGTCAGGTTTTATCTGACCTTTTTCTGCTCCCAGTTTGCTCTGATCATCACTAAATATCATTATCCCTTCAGGTTGAAGAAATCCTAAAGTATTTCACCCTTTAATGAGGGTGATGTGGGATAACAGAAGTTTTGTGGGTGGTTTCTGCTTCCTCTTTAAGAACAATAATGAAACAGCCTTTCCAGGATTTCTCTGCTCTTATTGTGGGAACCAGATCATTTAAAATCTATTTGGCTGTTTATAAGGTTGCTGTTGAGCGTCCTGCTCTCTCTCACCGTCTCACAGCCTGATTTTAATGCAGCTAACTTTTAGACACTCCAGCATATCTGACCCTCTGCTGCCTACATCTGGAGCTGAGCTAACTTCTACCCTGAGTAGGAGCATCTACACTGAAGCGGGTTGTCATTGTCACACAGCGTCACCCAGGGTGCGTTTCCTGATCTAAAAAGCTTGGTTCCGCTGATAGACAAATGAAGAGAAGATCCTCACAGAGTCATAAAATTCTACATTTCCAGCATGTTATCATTTTGGTCTATTTGGACGTCACTGCGATTAACACAGGGTTCAGTGTTGCCAACTCAGCGACTTTGTCGCTATATTTAGCGACTTTTCAGACCCCTCCAGCGACTATTTTTCAAAAAAGTGACTAGCGACAAATCTGGCGACTTTTTACGGTGTCACTGGCGGCTTTTGGAGACTCTTACGTGAAAGCATGTATCGTTCCTACTCTGGTCCTCCAGCGGCAGCTGCTGCCGTGGGGCGCCTCCCCCATCCCAACCCTGTTCTCCCGCTCCCACAGGAGTCCCTCTCAGTGCTGCAGTCATAGCTGCAGGATGTTTACCCTCAGTGTCCAGACTGCAAATGAAGCGCGCATGCGCCGGGATTGACGGCGCAAATTGATCACGCGGTGCCGCTCCGCCCTGACTTACATTCAAGGCGGGAGCGTAAAATGTTATTTGGTCTAAAATAAATAACTGAATTTGAAATATTTTATCTTAAATAAATAACAGCATTTGATTCGCACAGACAAAGTCAGTCACTTAATCACCTTGTCCATTATGTGAGTAAAAACACTATTATTTGTCTTTCTGTAACGACATTATTTCTCCCACAGCATCAATAACATGCACATCACTTCCTGTGGCAGATTATGCAAATTAGGCGTTACATCATTTAGAGACTTCTAGTGACTTTTAGCACAGCCAATAGCTACTTTCCTTACTGAGGAGTTGGCATCACTGACAGGGTTACCTTCCCATTATACAGATGATTACCAATTTTCCAGTTTTTCAGATGAGAAATCTGAATGGCTATGCCAATTACTGCTAGCGGCCGAAGCTAAACATGGAGAACTTTCACCCATGACAGCGTTGCGTCTCAATAAGGGTGAACATTTTTCTGAAAACGACCTGAATGTTGTGTTTTTCTTTAAACCTGTCCTGCTTATAGAAGAAGAGGCTATAAACCTTAGTTCATCTTAAAGGGCATTTAGCTTAAGTATTATATATGTAAATGTGTAGATATGTAGAGGATCTACAGTGGAGGAGTTCTAATCATGGATCAGGGTCAGACTGTCACCTTTCAGCATTTCCAACATCATTTAACAATCAAAGGTTACGACTGCAGCTTTAAAGGTCACCTTACTGAGTAGCTCTGACATGAAACCTGGAAACACAAACGAAGAGTGGCTCTTTATTCATCAACCCGTCTCACAGGAGCATGAGGAATATTTTCACAGTGAAGATTCAAATTGTTTTCCAGGGCGAGACGAAGATCTTGAAGCTGAAAAATATCCGCCTGCAGGACTACGCTGACTACACCTGCATCGCCTCGGTCAGGAGGGCCTGTGGCATCAGAGACAGAAGCAGCCACTTCATTCTGAACAACAGGACAGGTAAAACCAGACTCAGCAGACGACACCCTTTGGTGGCACTCAGTCTTTCAGTAAAGGGCAGCTATCCTCCATAAACGCAATATCTACAGACGGCTCATAGGGAACCACAGCGAGCTCATGATCATACAGTAGCAGCCTTTCAAAATGGCTTCTCCTTGTCAAACGCCAGCGGAATGGAAGCAGACTCCCCTGCAACTCCCAGCAAAATGCGCTCCAACTTCCAGGCACCGGAGTGACCCCCTTTCACTGAATTACAGGGTCTGACCAGGAGATTGTGCTTCACTTTAGATTTTAATGTCCACAAATCATTACAGAAAGAATGTTTTAGTATAAAGATGGATGTTTAAAAAGGAATTGTAGGGGACCAGCCAATGATCAGCCAACCACCAGCCAAGGACCAGCCAATGACCCTTCAAGGAAAGTGGGGACATTTTGAATGGCTACTACTGTAGACGGAGGTTGCTGCCATCTTGTGACCAAAGATAGGATCAACATCGGATGAATGAGCTCAGTTATGCTACGTTCACAGCGGGCGCAGCAGAAGCAGCGAGTTTACATTCAAAGTCAAAGGTTGACTCCTGACAAGGCGCAGCAAAAGGTCCCGCAGGGCGTTTTGAGCAGCAGGCGCAGCGCGTCGGGCGCGTTTAAGCATCTGGCGCTCGTGACGCGCCGCAAACACGCTGCTGCTCGTGATGGAAAAATTTAACTTTTGCTTCTTGACGCGCTGCGTCAACCAATCAGAGACGCTGATCTGGGAGCTGGCAGGGAGAGAGACACAACGCTGATGACACAGAGCGCTGTGATCACTCCTCTGAAACAGTGTATTGACGCATAAATTATCTTAAAATGCAGAAACCTGCAGACAGAATATGTTCACTTTTATTATCCTGGTGCCTGCAGTTTAGATTATTTAGATGAAAAACACCTCCCAGCTGCCGCGGCGAACCGCGAGGAGGCCAGAGGCTGCTGTTGAACGGGATTCCTACTAACAGCGCACCGCTGGTATGTGGGGGTCTGAGCAGTTCCGACAGAAATAATATTGGAAGGCAGGATGGTAATCTGGATGAACTGACTGCAATGATTAAGTTTTCAGGTGGACTTTCTCATTTAAAAACATGTTAAAACTACTTTATTCCCACTGATCACAGCAAATACAGCTGCAAGGCAAAGAAAGGATAGAGTAGCTCCGCCCAACGCGCGTCAGACACACTTTTGCAATGCGCAGCCAGAGCAGTAAAGCTGCTTCAGCCGCGCGTCAGAACTAAACTGCTACAAGCAGCAAAAAGGAAGCAGCAGACATGATTTTGCTGCTCCTGCTGCCTCCGGTGTGAATGTACCGTTAGACAGCAGCTAGGTCTGTAGCAGTTTGCAGGGAGCGTCTTCATGATTTTTATCTTAGCAATAACTGTTACAGATGCTGCCTACTGATGGAAGAGGAGTAGACCTCCATCTGTATCCTGGGGTGTCAACTCTCACCCACTGGGTGTGAGACTTATGCATCTCAGTGTCTTCACACACTCTCACTCCGTATCCCCAATTTTTCATGCTAAAAAAAATGGAAATTAAAACTCAACTCCATTCCACTTATTTATATATAAAAATACTATGCTGATAAAAACCCAGTCTGCGTTTTCAACACACCCTTAGTGCTAACAAATGCCATATTAATCAAATCTGTCTTAAAGTTATAGTAGAGGATGTTCTTTTTCTGGGTGGATCATCTAAATAAGTGGTCCTCCTAACTGTCAATCATTCTGGTGATGTGTTTACATAAGGCCGTCCTCATTTTCACCTACCAGTGAGTCTGACATAGTGGGAAAATTGCAAATCTTCTTTTGGAAACTCGGCTTGTATGAGTGACGAGGAGAAATGGGTTTGTGCTCCTGGGACTGGGTACAGGGTTGTGCATGTGCATTTTTTATTTTTTTACGCGGAGAGGGCGGATCTTTTCAAAAATTCGTGAAAATCCTCCACCATAGCTGTGAGCAGAATAATAGGACCATGAACAAGATGTACAAATCCAGAGATAAGTGAAATATGTGAAAATGCAAAATATACACGAAGAAGAGCCTTTCTGTTTATTAATAAAATGGGAACCAACCAATAAACAGATTGTTATTGATTATAATGGTTAGCATGTTTCTATCCAGCCAGACTGGGATCTGTTGCATGCAGTAAAACAGCTCTTGCCTCTGACAGATGCTGAGGAGGTGAAGAAAAGCTTTTCTAATAATGAGGGAGCTAAAAATAGCGAGGCTGACCTTTGCTCAGCGAGCTTCATGTAAATCCCATCAGCCCCTGGGGTTCGGTTGGAGCAGCTTCCTCTGGTCGGTCATTCTCTGCTGCTACAGGGAACCAGAACAGGTTTTATGTGACAGACCCCATGCTGCACGCTGCGGTCCGGTCCATCATGGGTTCTCGGTCTCTGGAGAAGATGCAGGTTTGGGGTTCAGTCGAGGTTAGCTCTGACTCTGAGCTGCAGAGGTAACTGTATCCAAGCCGCTCAGACCCAGCGTCCCAGCAGTGTGCTAAACAGAGTTTAATGACAGAGGAAGCCTTTCATTCATCCGCATGTAAATAATCCCAATAACCCTGACTCTAAAGGAATCTCTGTGTTTTATTCCCAACAATATGAGGTGCATCTTGGTTAATCTCCTCCTAATTTTCATTTATAAGAATTTTAGGTTCAGTCTTCCTCACAGCTCCAAATAAAACTATTGTTTGAAAAATGATCTCAGTGTTCAGTCTGACTGCATGCTCCAGTAGTCGGCCATCTTGAATATTCAGAATTATTTGATTTCAGAGGAAATCTCGACAACTGAGGATTAATAAAAGACCCGTCTCCCTGTGAAAAAACCAAGCTGTTCCTACAGCTCCTCTAAGAAGCGGCTGAAGATGCAGCCTTTGATTAATGAGGCTCCATGTGGTGGAGCTGCTGCATCAGCAGCCCGCTCAGAACGGGGCTGAACAGGCCGCTCAATGGACGCCCTGGGATGAGATCTGTTTTCAGTACCGTGAGTCTTACTGCGTTTGTTAGGCTTCTGGGTTTTATCCTTGACCTGTTGAGCAGCACTTTAATCAACCATGAATTGTTTTTAAAGTGCTATGAAGGTAATATTTGTTTATCTAATCAGTCATTTGAACTTTTCAACCTCTTTAGTCTGTGCTCATTTTCTGTAGGTCATCTAAGCACTCATTAAACTAGAGATAAATAAAATAAAAAAAATTGAAATTTATTAGAGAAGTTTACTAAAGTTAAAGGAGTTGCCATTAATCAGAATTGAAACTTCGCAATAAAAGCCCTTTTTTTACTGAGCTGAATCTTAAGTTGGTTTTTATAAATGTTTATGTTTTTAACTCCAGATGAGGGAACATGTGGTTTTCCACCATGCTGCTACCTGAACAGGTAGACGCTGTCCGCCACTGGGCTTCCTCCTACTGGCTGTAGAAATGATGTTACTGGTTTCTGGCATCATCGTGGAAATCAGATGATTCATATGATGTTTGAAACTCTCAGAAGTTGGATGTTTATTTCTTTTTTAACAGACAAAGGGAAGAGTTGAGGCAGTCAGAGTTCTGATTGTTTGCTTGTTTTTCTCTTCCTTTTCTGTTTCAGTTGTTTCATCTCTTAATGAATCTCTTACATTCATTTATGACCAAATCTAAACTAAAAGCTTGAAATCAAAAGTCACTTTCACCCTGGATGAACTTTAAATGTGTTCATTAACCACGGAGCTGTGCTTCCTTCTCAGCTCCTCCTTCTGTTAAAATACTTCTGGAGGATCTTGTGGTGGCAAACCCCGGGGAGACAATCGCTCTGGTATGTAAGGTGGTGAGCGGCCATCCTCCACCAACATTGAGGTGGCTTAGAGCGAGAGATGAAGATCTGCCGAAGAGGAGCATCGTCAAAGATGGAACCCTGACAGTTCCTGTTATCACCGACGATGATGGAGGAACCTACACCTGTATGGCTTCAAACAATGTAGGAAACCCTGCAAAGAAATCCATCAGCATACTGGTTAGAGGTACGACCTGGTGATGGATGGATGACGGATGGATGGTTGGATGATGGATGGATGATGGATGGATGATGGATGGATGGATGATTGGATGATGGATGGATGATGGATGGATGATGAATGGATGGTTGGATGATGGATGGTTGGATGGATGGTTGGATGATGGATGGATGGATGATTGATGGATGGTTGGATGGTTGGATGATGGATAGATGGCTGATGGATGGTTGGATGATGGATGGATGAATGGATGGATGATGGTTGGATGATGGATGGATGATGGATGGATGGTTGGATGATGGATGGATGGATAGATGGTTGATGGATAGATGATGGATGGATGGATGATGGTTGGATGATGGATGGATGGTTGGATGATGGTTGGATGGTTGGATGATGGATGGATGATGGATGAATGGATTATGATTGGATGATGGATGGATGGATGGATAATGGATGCATTATGGAGAATGGATGGATGGATGGATGATGGATGTGTGGATGATGGATAGATGGATGTGTGGATGATGGATGGATGGTTGGATGATGGATGGATGGTTGGATGATGGATGGATAGCTGGTTGATGAATAGATTATGGATGGATGGATGATGGATGGATGGTTGGATGGTTGAATGATGGATGGATGATGAATGGATGGTTGGATGATGGTTGGATGGTTGGATGATGGATGGATGATGGTTGGATGATGGATGGATGAATGGTTGGATGATGGATGGATGGATGGTGGATGGATGATGGATAATGGATGGATGATGGATGGATGATGGATGGATGATTGGATGATGGATGGATAGCTGGTTGATGAATAGATGATGGATGGATGGATGATGGTTGGATGGTGGATGTATGATGAAGGGAATGTTGTATGGTTGGATGATGGATGGATGGATGGATGGATGGATGGATGGATGATGGATGGATGATGGTTGGATGGTTGGATCATGGACGGATGGTTGGATGGATGTTGGATGATGGATGGATGGATTATGATTGGATGATGGATTGATGGATGGATGGATGATGGATGGATGGATTATGATTGGATGATGGATGGATGGATTATGATTGGATGATGGATGGATGGATTATGATTGGATGATGGATGGATAGCTGGTTGATGAATAGATGATGGATGGATGGATGATGGTTGGATGGTGGATGTATGATGAAGGGAGTGTTGGATGGTTGGATGATGGATGGATGGATGGATGATTGGAAGATGGATGGATAGCTGGTTGATGAATAGATGATGGATGGATGGATGATGGTTGGATGGTGGATGTATGATGAAGGGAATGTTGGATGGTTGGATGATGGATGGATGGATGGATGGATGTTGGATGATGGATGGATGGATTATGATTGGATGATGGATGGATGGATGGATGGATGATGGATGGATGGATTATGATTGGATGATTGATGTGTGGATGATGGATGGTTGGACGGATGGATGATGGATGAATGATGGAGAATGGATGGATGATGATGGATAATGGATGTGTGAATGATGGATGGTTGGACGGATGGATGATGGATGGATAGCTGGTTGATGAATAGATGATGGATGGATGATGGTTGGATGGTGGATGTATGATGAAGGGAATGTTGGATGGTTGGATGATGGATGGATGGATGGATGGATGGATGTTGGATGATGGATGGATGGATTATGATTGGATGATGGATGTGTGGATGATGGATGGTTGGACGGATGGATGATGGATGGATGGATTAGGATTGGATGATGGATGTGTGGATGATGGATGGTTGGACGGATGGATGATGGATGGATAGCTGGTTGATGGATGGATGGATGGATAATGGATGGATGATGGATGGATAATGGATGGATGATGGATGGATGGATGATGTTCCATCTGATGTCTTTTCATGGCTGATCTACAGGTCTACGTAAGGGTCGGTTTTGGATCACACCGGATCCCTACCACAATGGATGGTTGGATGATTGATGGATGGTTGGATGGTTGGATGATGGATAGATGGCTGATGGATGGTTGGATGATGGATGGATGAATGGATGGATGATGGTTGGATGATGGATGGATGATGGATGGATGGTTGGATGATGGATGGATGGATAGATGGTTGATGGATAGATGATGGATGGATGGATGATGGTTGGATGATGGATGGATGGTTGGATGATGGTTGGATGGTTGGATGATGGATGGATGATGGATGAATGGATTATGATTGGATGATGGATGGATGGATGGATAATGGATGCATTATGGAGAATGGATGGATGGATGATGGATGTGTGGATGATGGATAGATGGATGTGTGGATGATGGATGGATGGTTGGATGATGGATGGATGGTTGGATGATGGATGGATAGCTGGTTGATGAATAGATTATGGATGGATGGATGATGGATGGATGGTTGGATGGTTGAATGATGGATGGATGATGAATGGATGGTTGGATGATGGTTGGATGGTTGGATGATGGATGGATGATGGTTGGATGATGGATGGATGAATGGTTGGATGATGGATGGATGGATGATGGATGGATGATGGATAATGGATGGATGATGGATGGATGATGGATGGATGATTGGATGATGGATGGATAGCTGGTTGATGAATAGATGATGGATGGATGGATGATGGTTGGATGGTGGATGTATGATGAAGGGAATGTTGTATGGTTGGATGATGGATGGATGGATGGATGGATGGATGGATGATGGATGGATGATGGTTGGATGGTTGGATCATGGACGGATGGTTGGATGGATGTTGGATGATGGATGGATGGATTATGATTGGATGATGGATTGATGGATGGATGGATGATGGATGGATGGATTATGATTGGATGATGGATGGATGGATTATGATTGGATGATGGATGGATGGATTATGATTGGATGATGGATGGATAGCTGGTTGATGAATAGATGATGGATGGATGGATGATGGTTGGATGGTGGATGTATGATGAAGGGAGTGTTGGATGGTTGGATGATGGATGGATGGATGGATGATTGGAAGATGGATGGATAGCTGGTTGATGAATAGATGATGGATGGATGGATGATGGTTGGATGGTGGATGTATGATGAAGGGAATGTTGGATGGTTGGATGATGGATGGATGGATGGATGGATGTTGGATGATGGATGGATGGATTATGATTGGATGATGGATGGATGGATGGATGGATGATGGATGGATGGATTATGATTGGATGATTGATGTGTGGATGATGGATGGTTGGACGGATGGATGATGGATGAATGATGGAGAATGGATGGATGATGATGGATAATGGATGTGTGAATGATGGATGGTTGGACGGATGGATGATGGATGGATAGCTGGTTGATGAATAGATGATGGATGGATGATGGTTGGATGGTGGATGTATGATGAAGGGAATGTTGGATGGTTGGATGATGGATGGATGGATGGATGGATGGATGTTGGATGATGGATGGATGGATTATGATTGGATGATGGATGTGTGGATGATGGATGGTTGGACGGATGGATGATGGATGGATGGATTATGATTGGATGATGGATGTGTGGATGATGGATGGTTGGACGGATGGATGATGGATGGATAGCTGGTTGATGGATGGATGGATGGATAATGGATGGATGATGGATGGATAATGGATGGATGATGGATGGATGGATGATGTTCCATCTGATGTCTTTTCATGGCTGATCTACAGGTCTACGTAAGGGTCGGTTTTGGATCACACCGGATCCCTACCACAATGAAGACAATATTCAAATTGGCCGGGAGGTGAAGATCAGCTGCCAGGTGGAGGCCACGCCTTCAGACGAGCTGCAGTTCAGCTGGCTGAAGAACGGCCGGCCTCTGAAGAGCTCTGAGCGAATGGTCATCACCCACACCGACCCCAGCGTCTCACCAGGAACCACCAATCTGGACATCATAGACCTAAAGTTTACAGACTTTGGCACCTACACCTGTGTGGCATCACTGAGGAACGGCGGAATCCCAGAGATCAGCATCGATGTAAACATTTCATCCACCACAGGTGAGGCTCTCTGTGGATTAGGGCTGGATGAATCAGGAGCAGCCGTCAGAGCGCAGGGGGGGGGGGGGGGGGGGGGCGAGCCTCATTGTTCATAGACTTACAGGAAATATTAGAAATGAGGCTCCAGATTTTATTTTGCTGTTTCAGTTATTGACTTCTAAAAGAAACCTCCTCATTCAGCCTCTTCTAAACCGGCTGGTTTGGCTTTTCCACGGCCTCTCAAAGGCCGCGCCCCCACAAGTCACAGCCATTACAACCAGTCAGAGCTGGTAATGATGGGAGTTAGGTGAGCAGAATAATACAGAAGAAAAAGGCTGCAGCCTGACCGCCGGGCTGCTGCAAGCCGCTCTGAGCAGCTTAGCTCCTGCAGACGGACGTCTTTAGATGTCTTTCATTCAAAAACCCCCCAAAAATCAAATCTCTCTGGAGCCGCAAAGTCTTCTATAAGCCTTGTTTTGCAACACTAAGTGTATTAGCCCACTATAAAGAAGGACTATCTAGGCTTATATCTATAATGAGCATTGATGATTAAATGTTTATCTTGGAGCAAATGTCTACATCCTCCTCTGTTCCTACCTTGTTGATCCGCTCAGACTTCCTATGAGTTTGAGGAGAGCATGGGCTATATTATTTAATTCAAAGCAGCAAAACATGTATAAATAAACAATGGTTTCCCCAGATCATTACAAATCGTTAAAAGTCATTAAATTAATAATTTTTAAATGAAGGCCTTAATTAATTAATTAATTGTGATTATATTGGTATTTGAAATACTGTATTTAAAAAAAAAAGTGTTTATAAAAACTATTTCATCAGATATATTGCGATTAATTTGCGTGGAAACTGCTTACAGTTGATCATAAAGCCGTATGTTCAGAAAAGAAGCTCGAGGCGGAGAAAAGGCTAGGGAATGGGAAAATGCTAATTTCAACAAAACTGTCTGGAAAACGAGGAATTATGGACATGGTTGCAGCCTGTCGACGGTAAAGATTATGGATTTTGCCGATCTTCAGATGAATATCTATTTCCCTCACCCTGACTGGCATGCCTCTCTGAATAATGACCTCCATGTTTTCTCTGTCTTCAGTCCCTCCAGAGCTCACGGTGCCTAAGGGCCAATCCCACCTGACTGTTCTGGAAGGAGAGACTGTGGACCTGCAGTGTTTGGTGTCAGGGAAACCCAAACCCATCATACTGTGGTCTCGGGTGGAAGAGAACGGTCCAGCAGCAGCCGCAGAGCCAGTGATGCCAGACGGCACGGCTCAGATGGAGAGCTATGATGGCATCCTGAGGATCTACAACGTGACGAGGAAGATGAGCGGGACCTACCGCTGTCAGACCAGTCAGTACAACGGCTTCAACGTCAAACCCAGAGAGGCGCTAATCCATCTGGTGGTGCAGTGTGAGTAAAGACAATTACGAAAACAAGGGTGAATGGATTAAAAAAATATCACTATGAGGTCTTCCTTTGTTTTAGAAACAACATTTCCATTCAGTTCATTATCTGAGAGTTTTTGCTTGCTTCTGTTGTAGCAAAACAAATGATTTTGGTTTGTCTGGTGCAAACCTGAGCCGCAATAAACCGTTTGAGGCTGAACTGATTTCAGTTTTCCTCGATTCCAATAATTAGCATGGGTCCTTCTACTAAGGATGTTGACCTGGGAGGCATGTAGAGCCGTCATAGAGCTGTCAAAGAGGCAACATAGAGCCACCATAGAGCCAACATAGAGCCAGTATAGAGCCGTCAAAGAGCCAACATAGAGCCACCATAGGACAATCATAGAGCCATCATAGCGCTGTCGTAGAGCTGTCAAAGAGGCAAAATAGATCCGTCAAAGAGCCAACATAGAGCCAACATAGAGCAATCATAGAGCTTTCATAGAGCCATCATAGAGCCAACATAGCGCTACCATAGAGCCACTATTGAGCCGTCAAAGAGCCAACATAGACCAATCATAGAGCTTTCATAGAGCTGTCAAAGAGCCAACATAGAGCCATCAAAGAGGCAAAATAGATCCGTCAAAGAGCCAACATAAAGCCACCATTGAACCGCCATAGAGCCAACATAGAGCCACCATAGAGCCACCATAGAGCCAACATAGAACCAACATAGAGCCAACATAGAGCAATCATAGAGCTTTTATAGAGCCATCATAGAGCCAACATAGCGCTACCATAGAGCCACTATTGAGCCGTCAAAGAGCCAACATAGAGCAATCATAGAGCTTTCATAGAGCCATCAAAGAGCCAACATAGAGCCATCATAGAGCTGTCAAAGAGCCAACATAGAGCCACCATTAAGCTGTCAAGGAGCCAACATAGAGCAATCATAGAGCTTTCATAGAGCCATCAAAGAGCCAACATAGAGCCATCATAGAGCTGTCAAAGAGCCAACATAGAGCCACCATTAAGCTGTCAAGGAGCCAACATAGAGCAATCATAGAGCTTTCATAGAGCTTTCTTGGTGCCATCATAGAGCCAACATAGCGCTACCATAGAGCCTGTTAAAGAAAAATGATTATTTTTAGTTTATAATACAGTTAATCTTATGGCATGTGTGAAAGGTATGTTGAACACTCTCATTTTCAACATATTTCTTAATTTTGAACAAGTTTGTGTTAATGATTTAAAACTAAACGATTGATGGGTAAATATTCAAAGTACAGGAAGGAAAATGTAGATCAAAGGGGATCTCCCAATGAGGCTCCTGTTGTTTATCAGAGAGGATAGGCCATAAAATGAGGGCAGCATCATTTGAGCCTCGAGGAGAGAAGTCTGCTTGGTTCACAGAAGATCAAAAGTCTTCCAGAACTAACATCTGGGATGGTGTAAAACTGAATACAACATAGAATGTTAAAACACTAACAATTAGTTTTTAAGACATTTGTTCTAAGTACTAATAGCATGTTTTTTAAATGAAAATTGTATTATCTAATTTTAGAATTAACTAGTTTAGTAGATGATGAACGTATTTGAAAATTGTACTATCTGTGACAATATCAGAATCAAATGGAAATTGTTTGAATGAAAATGTTTAGTTTAGTATTAGAAAATTGAACCGAATTACTGAATTTAAGTTTGTTCCTGAGAATTTATGTAAGGAGAGATAGCAGGCTCCAAATTCCACAGCTATCTGTGAAATCTTATCTTATGTTTTCCTTAGCCAGATGAGCTTAGAATCCTGGAGGCCAGGACAAGCTCTCCGCTCTTTTTGTTAAACAAAGGAGCAAATGGCCTTTGATTTTTGCCGTAAATTAGGGGAAGTTCTAAGTTTTTCTGAGTGCCCAAGGTAGTTTCCAATTGGTCAAGCGGAGGGACGCCTTAACTGAATATACTAAAAGGAAAGACACACCTACATTATAAAATTTCGTGCACACGAGTAATAATTCAGATAGCTGCCACTACTTTGGCCTTTTTTGGCACCAGCTCTCTCCAAAGACGCGTCTTTGCCTTTCTTTTCTACTTTCTTTTCTATTTTCTTTACCTCAGGTAACTGAATGTATGTTTCTGTTGTTCTGCAGTTTTGTTGTTAATTCATAAGCTGTTTCTTGTTGGATTAAATTCTGTGATTCTGTGACGTCCACACGCATTGATGGTTTCCTTGTGGCCACACGCGGCTCGCCGGGAGGGCCTGGGATCCAAAGGAAGAGAGAGAGCCAAACTTTTTCCAAAGTTAACTATTTTAGAATATTTTCTTCCTTAACAAGCCACTATTGAGCCATCAAAGAGCCAACATAGAGCCATCATAGAACCGTCAAAGAGCCAACATAGAGCAATCATAGAGCCGTCAAAGAGCCAACATAGAGCCATCATAGTGCCATCATAGAGCCGTCATAGAGCCAACATAGAGTCATCGTAGTGCCATCATAGGGTTGTCAAAGCACCAACATAGAGCCATCATAGAGCCATCATAGAGCCAGCACAGGCTGTCAAAGAGCCAACATAGAGCCACCATAGAGCTGTCAAAGAGCAAACATAGAGCCAATATAGAGCCAACATAGAGCCACCATAGAGCTGTCAAAGAGCAAACATAGTGCCAACATGGAGCCATCATATAGCCATCATAGGACTGTCAAAGAGCCAACATAGTGCCGTCATCGGCCATCATAGCGCCATCATAGAACCATCATAGCGCTGTCATAGAGCCGTCAGACTGAAACATCCGACTCCTGCTTTGAGAAAAGACAGAATCCAAGGAATTCAGAAAAGCAGCTCTGCTCTCTGGATGGAAAAAGGAAAGCAGATCAGCCTCATTAGGGACAAAGAACTTCTCTAGCTGAGTTCTTAGAAGCTGAACTAGCAGGTTTGAACACCTTCTGTATAAAGATGTCTACAAACCCCAGCGGCCGTGTTTCCATTCTCCTGAAAAATAATGCGGTGGAGTTCAGCTGTGCTGCGTGGCGTCCTACTTTCCACCGTCTCCTCGTGCTCAGACACACATACCATCCTGACCATTGCAAACAGAAAACAATGGAAATGTTCTGCAAACGGATGAGGACAGATCTCCAGCTCAGATGAAGATCATTTTCCAATTTTTACGTTTTTTATTTTACATAATTATTTTTTTCTTACATTTTTATTGAATCTGTGAGTCGGACTCTGTTTGTTTTGGGTTTCATAAAGCTGGATTGTTATGAGTCTAACTGTAAAGTCAGGCGGTGGCACTGCCCCCCACGCCCCTCTGGTCTTTATTGGTGGAGTTAGGAGAGCAGCAGCTGCTCTTGTTGGGTCTAAGTTGAACCTGAATCTAAGTCTGCCTTCCTGGAAGCTCTGGGTAAACAGAAAACATTTCTCCTCTTCCTGGACTGTATGTAGCATCCTGCCATGTTCTCTGTGTTTCAGTCCCTCCCACCGTGGAGCCTGTGTACACGGAAGTCCGCCAGGCGCTCGGCCGGGCTTTCAGCCTCACCTGCAACCTGCTGCAGGCCTACCCGGCTCGCCACCTGCAGTATGAGTGGAAGCTGGGCCCCCGCCTCCTCACTGTGGGAGAGTTTACTGACCAAACACATGACACCAGCTACCACGTTAAAGCCCTGAACCGAGAGGGTTACGGCGAGTACACCTGTGATATCACCAACGAGGCGGGGGCCGGTCGCTGCACCTTCCTGGTTACAGGTGAGCTGGTTTGATTGGACGGGTGTGTAAAGGTGTGTGAGGGAGACGTTACAGCAGCTTCTCTCTAGAGGTTCAAATGAACCCTGATTCCTCTAATAGTTGGAGAATGGGAAGTTTCAAAAAGTTTAATGACAGAAATAACAGATGAGGACATGGGCTGCAGAGATAAGCAGACCGCAGTGGCTGCAGGAAGGGGGGCGGCGCACTGCCCAATGACTGACACTCTGGTTTAACAGTTCAGTCCATCCTCTCAGAGGAAGGCAGGATCTAGCCGATGGAACGTCAAACGAGATGCGGCACTGGGCCGTCCAAAGCGTCCCTGATGCAGCAACCCCAGTGAGCGGGCAGGAGACCAATCCACGTCCGAGAAACAGTTCAGAACCAGACAGTTCTCAGATCCAGGAGTCCGTAGCCCGACCGATCCAGGGTTCCAGGAATCCTCAGTGCGTTCTGGCAAGTTCAGAGCTTTATGAGTCCAGCAGTGAGCTCAGACAGCAAAGCTCAGATGGAGACAGGCAGGCTCAGTGGTTGAGAGGAAAAGAGACGAGACATGGTACCAGGATAAATGCAGAACTTTAAACTGGTCTCCACTTTGGAGCCAGGATTACGGGACAAAAACTGACCTCGCCCACGTTCCAAGCCAAAACCCTGAGGGCTCCACGGAGAAGAGTAGGGACACGATCAGGAGACAGGAGACAAACAATAAACCCTCTAAATCCAATGGCCTCCTTAACTTAAACTCATAACAAGCATGAATAAGTGACACGACAAGATAACACAATCAAACTAATACAAAAATAAACTAAAAAGTCCAAACTCTCTGATTCTCAGAGTGTTCTGGTTCTGTCTCCTCCTGATGAAAACCCATCAGATTCCCACTAAAAGCTGCTAACATGTTAATCCTCTTAGCTGGGTGGCTGCCAAGCAGCGGCAGCAGAAACTTTGTGGATGAGGGAGGTGGAGGCTGGGTGTGAGGAAGCTGAGGGATGGTCTGTGGTGGACCTGTCCCTGCTTTGCTGAGGCATCATTGAGGATAATAAGTCCTTCCTTATCAGGCAGAAACTGCTGAGACGACAGCAGAGCTGGAAAAGCTGAACCTGTTCCTGGTATATTCAGTTCCTAGTGAAGACGCTGCAGTGAAGGACTGAGCGGAGCCCTGGCAGCAGGAGCTCCTCATTATTATACATGTTAGACACATTTGACTGTTTTAAAGTAAAAATAAATGAACAGATATTATAGGAATAAACTGTGAAGCGTTATTGTTCAGATTTCAGAATCTAAGGCAGACTGGTTCACTGGGAGGGGCCTAATGGTGCTTTGATCTTCTGGAGCAGAGGGAAACTTTCCTCTCTGTTCTGGTAAAAGCTGCTCAAACATTTTGGTTGAATAAATCAGCTGCAGCTTCTTTAGCATCACAGGGTCTTTTATTGTTAATTCACTTCCAATGTACAACAACTCCTTCCTGGAGCAGACAGGAAATAAAGAGATGAGCACATTTAAAGCACAGATCTTAACCATGAGTTCACAGCGCCCCCTAGCTGCCATCATAGCCAACAACCACCAGTGAGGATCACTCATTGGAAGAAGTCAAAACAAGTTCACTTTCGATCATCCCAGTGATACTGCTGCAGTAGACACGCTACATGGCTCTTTGACACATCACCAGTTTCACATCCACAACAGGTGAAGCAGCTTCCTGACTGTAATTACAGTCATGGGTGTAGGTTTGCATAGGGACCATAGGGACATGTCTATACCAAAACTTTGGACCAACCTACTTGTCCCTACCAACAATTAGATGTGAAGAACATGTTTATAATTTACAATACAGCGTTGTTGCAGCAGTAAATGAGTTCTTTGATTAATTCGATTAATTGATTACTAAATTTGTTGACATTATTTCAATAATTGATTAATCCGATGAATTGTTTCAGCACTAGATAAAATATATGAAATGGGTTAAACAGTAACTACATCCTAGATGTACAACTTGTAGAGTGAGGTTAATATATTAAATGCTCAATTTTAGTTCCTCTTCTAGTTCCAGTGCACATGTAAATACAATACATTTATCTGGCGTCCCTTGAATCTTTTGTTTCCCATTTAAAAGAGTGGGTTTTACCTCTATTTAACTCGGCACAATTCTATATCTTCAAAATAAAAAAAAGTATAAATCCACATATAGCAGACATATTTAGACTATGTTCTGTTAAATAGGCACAGATTTACCTAATGTCTTAGTCGCTGGTAATTTCAAACACAAATCTTCTCAGAGTTGAAAAAAGTACTAATTCCCCATTCATCAGAGCCAGTTAAGCATCAGTCATTGATAAACAGCATCTAGTGTGTAGTGCTTTTAAAATTTGTAGAAATGTAGCAAGAAATGCTGCTTTTCTCTTTAACTGAAATACACCCTGATTTTCCACTCAAGCATAAAAAACGAGCATGCATATTTTTGCATAGGACCAATTGTGTCCCTACCAAAGTCGAAATGAAACCTACGCCCTTGATTACAGTCATTTAAAGCTGTCAGAGCTGCATTATTAGTCCACTTGCTGGTGAAGATTCTCAGTCTTCCAAGTCATAGTCGTTCCAAAGAAGTTAAAGAAGTTAAAAAACAATCCACTGGACTTAGGGCGTTTCTCAATATGCGTTCTTGAGCGTTCTCGTGTGCTCGTGTACTCGTGACACGTCATCAGCTTCAGCCCGAGTACCGTTCCAATTCTCGAGAACGCCAGATCGAGAACGCACCAAATCCCCGGATGTTGTTCTCACCCCGCCCTCTTTATCGAGCATGCATCAGAGCAGACTTGTACGTTCTTCAGACTGACCGCTTCCCCAGAATGCCTCGCGGCCGCAGCTTGATTCGAGACAGCGCTCACAGTGTTAAGTTAAACATTCCCTTTTCTGCTGCTGTTGTTCTTCAAAAGTACGTTTTGAAATCGTTTGAGGCGATAACATTATACATTGAAGCCTCCCTGTGTGGCCTGTTTACAGAGTTAGTGCGAAATTTAAAAAAAAAGTCTGACGTTGAGCGGACCAGAGTGACCAGCAGACCTCCGAGGGTAAACGCAGCCAGGGCTAATGTTACCCCGTCTGTAGTGCACTTCTCTCGGTCTAGTTATGTGTGAACTACCGCTCGTTCTGATGGCGGTTTTTTGCGGTTCGGTAATTTTTTAAATGTTTTTTAAGCTTTAGAAATTAAAAATATTGTTTTCAAAATGTTTTGTGTAGGGAATAAATAGTTTTGACTGTTAAAGAAATGCTAAAGAACGTTGCATGTGATGACGTCACGAGTACGCTTCTACTCCAATACACATAAGTGCTTGTGTGCTCCCGTTCTCGTCAAGTCCGATCTTCCTGCGTTCTCGCCAAGAACGGACTTCACTAGAACGCGAGTACGTACTCGCGTTCTAGTGAATTGAGAAACGCCCTTAGTTTCCAAGTTTGAAGACATTTTCCTTCCCATCCAGGAAGCTGTTTTTATTTAAAATGTGTGGAGTAGCATTTGACTTCCAGTAGACCAAACAGAAGCCTTATTATGGCTTAAAAAACATGCAAATTTAACAGAAAACTAATGGTTGGACCAGTTTTTCCGGTTTAATTGCATGTTTTCTAAGCCATAACAAGGCTTTGTTGGTTTACTGCATAAAGCCTGGAACTGAGCACTAATCCAGACATTTTGAATTGAGGAAGTTTCCTGGATGGGAAGCGAAATGTCTTCAGACTTGGAAAATAAAGTCCAGTGGTTTCTTTTTAATCTTTTTAACCTTTTTTGGAATATTTATGTGTCTTATCTCCCATACGGCCCGGCTAAAGCTGTGTTCTTTTTTTGGTTTGGGGAATTATTAACAAAATGCATTGATTTTAGTTTGCTGTAAAATATTTCAACCTAAAATATCAGCTCCATATATGGAAGGTTTTCTTCTAGTAGGAGCAACTCAGTCGAAGGAAGACCTCTGATGGTTCCTTGTTTCCTTCTGCTCCTCAGGGAAGGCCTACGGTCCAGAGTTTTACTACGACACGCCCCAGGCTCTGTGGCAGAACAGACCTCAGGTCTACGGCTTCAAGCTGCAGTGGACCCAGATGGAGCCCAACGCCGTGGACCGCATCCTGGCCTACAGGCTGGGTATCCAGCAGGTCAGACCTTCGCCATGTTCAGCAGACCCTCAGCCAGCAGAACCTTCTGCAAATTAACTCAGAGATTTTAGGAAATATTTCAATCAGGAAACTGGGAATAGATTTAGCAAAGCGTATTAAAACATTGATAATAATATTAGTCTGAAGTTTCCTCCTGTAGGATCGTCTCTGGTGTTTCTCTGATGTTAGGAGGTTTAGTTTTGAAGGTTTGTTCTGCTGTCAGTTTGTCTGTTTCTCCCTTCAGTTGAAGTGGAACGTGAGGCGGCCGCCTGTCAGAAGGCCACAGCTGGAGGGCTGGGCAGAAACCAGCAGCTGTCCGACTGGCAGCTGCTCTCCTTACTGGGAAAGCATTCCTCCTTAGAGCAAGAGGAAAAACATGTTTTCTCTCTTAGTTCCATTTAGTTTGGAGCTAAATATTTATTTAAAAACTAAATATTGATTTAAAAACTAAATATCTATTTAAAAAACTAAACATTTAATTTGCAAAGTAAATATTTTGTTTGGAGCTAAATATTTATTTAAAAAACGAAATATTTGTTTAAAAAAACTAAACATTAAATTTGCAATGTAAATATTTAGTTTGGAACAGAATATTTATTTAAAAATGAAACATTTAATTTGCAAAGTAAATATTTAGTTTGGAACTAAATATTTATTTAAAAATCAAATATTTATTTAAAAACTAAACATTTAATTTGCAAAGTAAATATTTTGTTTGGAGCTAAATATTTATTTAAAAAACGAAATATTTGTTTAAAAAAACTAAAAATTAAATTTGCAATGTAAATATTTAGTTTGGAACAGAATATTTATTTAAAAACTAAACATTTATTTAAAAACTAAACATTTCTTTAAAAACTAAACATTTTATTTGCAAAGTAAATATTTAGTTTGGAACGAAATATTTATTTAAAAACTAAACATTTAATTTGCAAAGTAAATATTTAGTTTGGAACTAAATATTTATTTAAAAATCAAATATTTATTTAAAAACTAAATATTTAATTTGCAAAGTAAATATTTTGAGCAAAATATTTATTTAAAAACAAAATATTTATTTAAAAAGGTAAACATTTAATTCGCAAAGTAAATATTTAATTTGGAACGAAATATTTATTTAAAAACTAAACATTTAATTTGCAAAGTAAATATTTAGTTTGGAACTAAATATTTATTTAAAAATCAAATATTTATTTAAAAACTAAATATTTATTTAAAAACTAATTTGCAAAGTAAATATTTCGTTTGGAACAAAATATTTATTTAAAAACTAAATATTTATTAAACAAATAATTTTTTTTTATAAATGACTGAATGAATGACACAGTGAAAAAATGACTTTGAAAAAAATAACCCCATGATTTTTCTCTTAAAATATGCTAAATAACCATAAATATTGCTCCTAGTTTTTCACTTTACAAACGGCGCCCCACGGTGTCCAACATGACGGCGTTTGTTGATGAGGTACCAGAAGCGAACTCCCATAATGCTCCTCTGTGTGTCTCAGAAGGGTCAGACTCGCTGGTGGGAGCAGGAGATTCCTATTGGTGGATCCATCCAGAAGGGCCAGCTGCTGACCTACAACCTGAGCGAGCTGAACAAACCAGACTCCTACCTGGTGCGCCTCACCCCCATCACCCGGTACGGTGAGGGGGATGCCTCTGAACGCATCATCACCTACAGCGGTGCGTTGTTCACCTCTCCTTCAACCAGCCGTCACATCATCTCTGTGCTTTTCAGAGGAAGCGAAGGTTTCCCTCACTGCTCTGTTATTGAAAGTACCCATCCTTCCATTTGAATCAGCCAGCTGTGAGTAGAAACTAAAACCATTTCAGTGAGTAGATATTCATTATTCCCTGGATGGTCCAGAAACATCCTGTTAGAAAGATGAGATAGTGGACGTCCCAAAGCCTGATGGTCAAACTGCTCCATGTTCTGAAACAACCTGTGAAAAAGCAGCTCTGACTGACAGGACACCAACATTGATGGCTCCATGGAACTGGAGCCACTGGTTTACCGTTCTCTCCTCAGCCGACTGAACCGTTCAGTGAAATAAAGAGAAAAGCTGATTTAATTCTGCTCAGATTGTCTGATTCTGTCTCTTCTCTCTGCTTCTCTTTAGCTCCTGCTAACCCACATCTCAGTAAGTATCCCAGAAACACGCAGACCTGTTTATCCCATCATGACCAGCGCCTGCTCCACCCAGTCACATCTCCACCCAATCAAAAATCCAACCAATCACGGCTCCACCCAATCGCAGCTCCAACCAATCGCAGCTCCACCTAGTCACATCTCCACCCAATCAAAAATCCGACCAATCACAGCTCCAACCAATCACAGCTCCACCCAGTCACATCTCCACCCACTCACAGCTCCAACCAATCACAGCTTCACCTAATCACAGCTCCACCCAATCACATCTCCTCCCATTCACAGCACCATCCAATCTAGGGCTGCAACTAACGATTATTTTAAAAATCGATGAATCGGCCGATTATTTTTTCGATTAATCGATGAATCGGACAAAAAATATTTTTTATATTAACCTCTTTATTCCAAAATAAACATTTTAGACAGAACAAACAAGCACACAAGTACAGGTTGCTCATTAACTGTACTGGTGCAATATGAAAAATAAATGTTTGTGTTAAAACTACGCAAACTTACATGAGAAATGTAGCTGTACATCCACAAAATATAGGGTAGTTTGTTTCATAAAGCACAAAAAAAGACATTTTTGTTTTTAAAAGCCCCTAAGGGGTTCAAACAATAGGCCCCCCCATTTCAACAAATGAGTTTTTTTTAGACTAGAGGAGTTCTGCCTTTTAAGACAGGAAAGTATAGCAGTTAAAGTTGCTACTTGAGAAAATACTTAACCATAGAGATAGAAATAGCCCTGTGATTCAAATTATAAATTGTATTTGGAATAAAAATGAGAGAACTAGGGGTGCTAAAAAACACATCCTCCAAAGACAGATATTTACATGGGAATGTGGCATATAATTAATTGACATATTACTGATCTTGCTGGATTTTATTCTGCTTTACTTCCATAAATTGCAGGATCTTCTTTACTTTATCTTTGCCAGAAGATTTAAACTTTAAAAGCCTTGCCCTCATAATTTACAAGTTAATTTATTTATAAAGTAAACATAAATGCTGCTTAAGCTAATTCAAATGAAATTAAAAGTAAAATAAGTAGCCAACCTTATCACTGTCTGTAACCTACAGTGGGGCAAAAAAGTATTTAGTCAGCCACCAATAGTGCAAGTTCTCCCACTTAAAAAGATGAGAGAGGCCGGTAATTTTCATCATAGATATACCTCAACTATCAGAGACAAAATGAGAAAAAAAAATCCAGAAAATCACATTGCCTGATTTTTAAAGAATTTATTTGCAAAATATGGTTGAAAATAAGTATTTGGTCAATAACAAAAGTTCATCTCAATACTTTGTTATATACCCTTTGTTGGCAATGACAGAGATCAAACGTTTTCTGTAAGTCTTCACAAGGTTTTCACACACTGTTGCTGGTATTTTGGCCCATTCCTCCATGCAGGTCTCCTCTAGAGCAGTGATGTTGTGGGGCTGTCGCTGGGCAACACGGACTTTCAACTCCCTCCAAAGATTTTCTATGGGGTTGAGATCTGGAGACTGGCTAGGCCACTCCAGGACCTTGAAATGCTTCTTACGAAGCCACTCCTTCGTTACCCGGGCGGTGTGTTTGGGATCATTGTCATGCTGAAAGACCCAGCCACGTTTCATCTTCAATGCCCTTGCTGATGGAAGGAGGTTTTTCACTCAAAATTTGACGATACATGGCCCCATTCATTCTTTCCTTCACACGGATCAGTCGTCCTGGTCCCTTAGCAGAAAAACAGCCCCAAAGCATGATTTTTCCACCCCCATGCTTCACTGTAGGTATGGTGTTCTTTGGATGCAACTCAGCATTCTCTCTCCTCCAAACACAACGAGTAGAGTTTTTACCAAAAAGTTCTATTTTGGTTTCATCTGACCATATGATATTCTCCCAGTCATCGTCTGGATCATCCAAATGCTCTCTAGCAAACTTGAGACGGGCCTTGACATGTACTGGCTTAAGCAGGGGGACACGTCTGGCACTGCAGGATTTGAGTCCCTGGCGGCGTAGTGTGTTACTGATGGTAGCCTTTGTTACTTTGGTCCCACCTCTCTGCAGGTCATTCACTAGGTCCCCCCGTGTGGTTCTGGGATTTTTACTCACCGTTCTTGTGATAATTTTGACCCCACGGGGTGAGATCTTGCGTGGAGCCCCAGATCGAGGGAGATTATCAGTGGTCTTGTATGTTTTCCATTTTCTAATAATTGATCCCACAGTTGATTTCTTCACACCAAGCTGTTTACCTATTGCAGATTCAGACTTCCCAGCCTGGTGCAGGTCTATAATTTTGTTTCGGGTGTCCTTTGACAGCTCTCTAGTTTTGGCCATGGTGGAGTTTAGAGTGTGACTGTTTGAGGTTGTGGACAGGTGTCTTTTATACTGATAACGGGTTCAAACAGGTGCCATTAATGAAGGTAACGAGTGGAGGACAGAGGAGCCTCTTACAGAAGAAGTTACAGGTCTGTGAGAGCCAGAAATCTTGCTTGTTTGTTATTGACCAAATACTTATTTTCCACCATATTTTGCAAATAAATTATTTAAAAATCAGACAATGTGATTTTCTGGATTTTTTTTCTCATTTTGTCTCTCATAGTTGAGTTATATCTATGATGAAAATTACCGGCCTCTCTCATCTTTTTAAGTGGGAGAACTTGCACTATTGGTGGCTGACTAAATACTTTTTTGCCCCACTGTACTAACACGGTAAGGAAAGCATCAGATGAGCTACCTGAGAAACTAACGTTACGTTTCCCCACTTTAAAACCAAACAAACATGGTGCTTCCGTGCCATGTTAATTTGTTTTGACAAAAGTTGCATGTTACGACTTTTTTCACTTTACAAAGCGCAGGCTAATTTAATTATTGTGATCAATTTGCGCCTTCAATCCCGACGCATGCACGCTTCATTTGCAGTCTGGACGCTGAGGGTAGACATCCTGTGGCTCTGACTGCAGCGCTGCAGGAGCGGGAGAAGGGGGTTGGGATGGGGGAGGCGCCCCACGGCAGAGTAGGAACGATACATGCTTTCACATAAGAGTCTCCAAAAGCTGCAAGTGAAACCGTAAAAAGTCGCCAGATTTGTCACTAGTCGCTTTTTTGAAAAATAGTCGCTGGAGGGGTCTGAAAAGTCGCTTAGTTGGCAACACTGCACCTGCAGCGCTGGCTCGCTCTGCCCTAATTTTTTTTCTTCCCCGTTTCAGTCAAGTGGATGTGATGACGGCGGCGGCGGATGACGCATTAATCGCGCAACACAACTAATCGATGATGAAATTCGTTGCCAACGCTTTTAAAAGTCGATTTTTATCAATTTTATCGATTCGTTGTTGCAGCCCAAATCCAATCACAGCTCCAACCATCACAGCTCCTCCCATTCACAGCTCCATCCAATCACAACTCCACCCATCACAGCTCCATCCAATCACAGCTCCACCCATCACAGCTCCACCCAATCACAGCTCCACCCAATCACATCTCCTCCTATTCACAGCTCCATCCAATCACAGCTCCACCCATCACAGCTCCACCCAATCACAGCTCCATCCAATCACAGCTCCACCCATCACAGCTCCATCCAATCACAGCTCCACCCATCACAGCTCCACCCAATCGCAGCTCCAACCAATCGCAGCTCCAACCAATCGCAGCTCCTACCAATCACAACTCCATCCAATCAGTGCTCCACCTAATCATAGCTCCATCCAATCACAACTCCACCCATCACAGCTCCACCCAATCACGGCTCCAACCAATCGCAGCTCCAACCAATCACATCTCCTCCCATTCACAGCTCCATCCAATCACAGCTCCACCCATCACAGCTCCACCCAATCGCAGCTCCAACCAATCGCAGCTCCTACCAATCACAACTCCATCCAATCAGTGCTCCACCTAATCATAGCTCCATCCAATCACAACTCCACCCATCACAGCTCCACCCAATCACGGCTCCAACCAATCGCAGCTCCAACCAATCGCAGCTCCTACCAATCACAACTCCATCCAATCAGTGCTCCACCTAATCATAGCTCCATCCAATCACAACTCCACCCATCACAGCTCCACCCAATCACGGCTCCAACCAATCGCAGCTCCAACCAATCGCAGCTCCTACCAATCACAACTCCATCCAATCACAGCTCCACCCAATTGCGGCTCCAACCATCACAGCTCCACCCAATCGTTAAAGTTTGAAGACAAACAATCTGAGGGTTGAATCCAGTTCTGGTTGGACTTGGAGCTCCTTCAGCTGCAGCATCGGGTCCATCCTTTACTGACTGAGTCTGAATGAATGAATGAATCAATCAATCAATCCATAAATAAATAATTGAAAATTAATTTAATTTAGACAATTTTGAAAAAATCAATAAATTAACCAAATACACATTAAAAGAGAGACTAGTTAACATTAACTAAACCAAACACCAATTTCCAACCTAACTAAATTCACCTGAACATGAAGAGAAACCAAAACTTCCACCAAATAAACCTGTCGGTTTATACAGCCAGAGAAATTACATTTATTCATGGAAATTGTCTGAATGTGGAGATCAGATCAGTTCAATTTTCACAAATACACATATGTGAGTAAAAGATGCACACATGCAGAAATGCATTTTTTTTTAAAACGGTCAAAAAGCTCCCCTGTTTGAGCCAATCACAAAAAGGGACGTCAGGAGAGTCTCAAAAATCTACAAAAATAAGAAGACCACTGGTATTTTGTAGTTTAATTATTGTTTGGAGCAGAAATACTTTGGTTGATCTTGTCCTGTTCATGTATGAATCAAATATGCGTATTAGTGGACATTTATTTAAAGAAAAACCTTCCTGTGAAATTTGAATGTTTTTAATTTGATATTAACTCAACTCAACTCAAACCTTATTTATAAAGCACATTTAAAACAACCGGGGTTGACCAAAGTGCTGTACAGGAATCACAGTTAAGGAACATAAGATAAAAGCTGAAGGCTAAAATACATAAACACATCAAAATAGAATAAGATAAATGTTTCAATTAAAATACATTTTACAATAAAATAAAATTGATATTAATACACACACACACACACACACACACAAATAATACACATATATACAAAATTATATACATATTTATATACATACATACACACATAAATATATATAAATATATACAGCAGGGCTGCTGGGTTAGATGAGGACAGGTGCAGCTATAGGTTGGAGGTTTTCAGAAGATTTAACTGAAACAAAATGGGAAATGTGGAATTTTTATAGCACAGTAAATGTTACTGAGTAACGATAAGTGATCTGTAGTTATGTGGAACATTTTGAACACATACATTATTTTCTACATTCTGGTGATTTTTAGACAATTGAAATAAAGCAGAATGGGCCCTACTAAAATACTTGCATCATAAATATACTTTGCTCATTAATTATTCTCTGCAGCTCAAGTAAATTAAACAAAGAGGAACTAATAAGTTATTACTGGATTACAGGCGCTGATACAGGAACCAGTGCAATGAAAACCTATGCAAACTACACTGTTTATGAATATATGGTAATAGGCTAAGGATTAAAAAGCCTTATTCATGATGTTATTAGCTACAATCAATCTTAAAATTGACAAAACGGCAAAACAGTTCAGATCGTCTAGGAGGCTGTAGATTTTATACTTCTCTGGCACTTCTCTGGATGTTTCAGTTTAAAAGGTGTGATGGAAATTAAGTCTTTAAACATATTCAGTGGACCAAAATAAATATAAATGATGAAAATAAGTAATAATAAAAGAAGAACATCCCTGTGGTTCCTCCTCTATCAATCCTGGATAACTGAATAATTCTGCACATCCTCTTTGTCTGTAGTTGGTCTTTTCTTGGGCGCCTGATCTTTTGAAAATAAAAATGCAATGCTTCTTTTGCTTTTTGTGGAGCTTCTATGGGTTTGAGAGGCAAACCTGGAAGCTTTAAGAATTAAAATATTTGTGTTTGTTTAATTACTCCTAAATGCCAGCGGGAGATTATTAAACTAGACTGAGCAATAATTATTTAACCTTTGCACTAAGGTTGTATTAAAAACGCGGACTGGGTTTTGATTACCATGGTATTTTTATTCATAAATAAGTGGAACAGAGTCGAGTTTTAATGTCTCATTTTGTAGTGTGAGAAATTTGGAATATAGTGTGTGAAGACACTGAGATGGGTGAGTCTCTCTCCCAATGGGTGAGAGTTGACAGCCCTGTATACATGTAAATGAACTTATACACACCTACACATCATATACACCCCCCCATCATCAGTGTGGAGTCTGAGTTTAGTGCTTTGATCAGGTTTTTTGTGAAGTTGAAGCTGGGACTATCCCTCCCTCCATCACCTGTAAGTCTCCAGCTGTTCCTCCTGGATCACAGCTGGATGTTTTGCTCTGCAGGGAATTTCCTCTGTGGCTTTGAGGAAGACTCCTTATGCTCCTTCTCTCAAGACAAGTCGGACGAGTTCGATTGGACGCGTCACCGCGGCGCCACCGAGGACGTGACCTTCACAGCCACCAGCGGGCCGAGCGCCGACCACACCGGCTCCAAGCAAGGTGCTCACACACACAGACCCAGCTGTTTGAATTATTTATGGGGACATTTCCTAGACTTAGATTTAGATTTTGTGTACACAAATGTAAACAAAAAGAACTTTCATTAGGAACAGCTCTCCAGACAATTTCATTTTTTTAAAGTGCAGCCTTGAAAACAGTAAAAAAATACATTAAAAACAGTAATACAACCATATGACTGTATATTTACAGTTATAACATTTCAGATTTTTATTTTTTAAATAATAAAATATAATAAAATACAATAAAATAACCAATTTTACACAACGTTCAACAGTCTGAAGGCGGTGGGGAAGAAGCTGTTGCAGAACCTGCTGGTCCTGCATTAAATGCTGTGAAGCCTCTTCCCAGAGGGCAGCAGGGAGAACAGTCCATGGTGGGGGGGTGAGGGGTCAGTGATGATGTCACGGGCTCAGGACACGCAGCGCTGGGATGAAATGTTTAATAGAGGGAAGAGGAGCCCCCATGATCCTCTCTGCTGTTCTCACCTTCTTCCAGTCTGAGGCGCTGCAGCCTCCTCACCACACAGTGAGACAGCTGGTCAGAACGCTCTCTATGGTGCTTCTGGAAAGGGTGGGGAGGATGGGTGGGGGCAGGTGGGCTCTCCTCATCCTCTGCAGGAAGTCCAAGCGCTTCTGGGCCCTTTTGACCAGTGAGGTGGTGTTTCCAGTCCAGGTGAGGGTGTCTGTGATGAATTTGGTGCTGTTGACCACCTCTACAGCTGAGCTGTTGATGAGCAGTGGAGCGTGGTTAGAACGGTTCTTCCTGAAGTCCACCATCATCTCCTTGGTCTTCTCCATGTTCAGGATCAGGCTGTTATCTCTGCACCACCAGCTGCTCCACCTCCTTTCTGTAGTCCAGGTCCTTGTCGTCTCTGATGAGGCCCACCACCGTGGTGTCGTCTGCATACTTCACCATGTGATTGGTGGTGAACCTGGGGATGCAGTCATGTGTCATCAGGGTGAACAGCAGGGGGCTCAGGACGCAGCCCTGAGGGGAGCCTGTGCTTAGACTGATGACATCAGAGGTGTTCTGTCCAACTGACTGAGGTCTGTTGGTGAGGAAGTCTAGCAGCCAATAGCAGAGGGGTGTATTGAAGCCCAGCTGTTCCAGTTTGCCCATCATATGCTGTGGGATGATGGTGCTGAAAGCTGAACTGAAGTCCAGGAACAGCATCCGCACGTGGGTGTTCTTCTCCTCCAGGTGTGCCACATGTTGGTAAAAATAAGGGACAACAGTCTTCAAGTTAGCCTGGTTAAAATCGCGAGCAATGATGAAAACACCCCCGCATTGTTCTCGGTCTGCTGTTCTTGTGAATTGGAACAGTGCTAGGGCTGAGGATGATGACGTTTCATGAGGACACGAGAACGCACAAGTACACATAGCGAGAAACTGCCTTTATTAAGGTTCCCTGACTGCGGCTGTGTCTGTACTTCACCATAACTGCTGACCTTTGAACTCTAACCCCTCCATCCCTATAGAGGACTTTATAGTGACTTTATCCCTATTTTTCGCTCCGCGTCGGTCACCTGACTCCGCCTCCCCGCATGGTGCCTGCCCCATCTTTGCTCTCTCGCCCTGAAAACAAATCCCATGATGCTTTGCAAGGAGAGCTCTTGCAAAAGCATCATGGGATTTATCTGCTGGTCTGGTGAGCATGGATGATTTCTACTTTTCAAGGTGCATTGTGGGAAATTTTGAGGGCACTACATGGCCATGATGTAACCACTGTGGTGCTGCATGGGGTCAGGGGTCATGGTGGACGTTCGGACACAGCCTCACAGACTCTGCTGGGCTTTCTTCTTCTCACCTCTCTGACCTCTGTAACATTCACCCAGCCTCTCTGTCACTTTGTGGACCTTCAGGCTTCTACATGTTCCTGGAAACATCGAGACCCAGGGTGGAGGGGGACAAAGCCCGTCTGACGTCGCCAACCTTCAGCGTTAACCCCGCGAGCGTCTCCTCCTCCTCAGCCAGCAGCGGCGCCGCCTACTGCCTCACCTTCTTCTACCACATGTACGGGAAGCATCAAGGTGAGGGTCACCAGATGGCTGAGAACCATGCTCTCCAGGAAACAACCTAATCCCACTGCTTGTCTCCTGTAGGAGCTCTGAATGTCTTCCTGCGGCAGAAAGGTCCCGCCCTGACTGATACTTTAGTCTGGAGTCTGACTGGTAACCAAGGAAACCAGTGGCGGCAGGCGAAGGCTGCCCTCCATCCCACCACAGCCTTTCAGGTCTGTCAGGGAGCAGAACAGCCTGCTGGGAAAAAGCAGCCAGATGATGTTGCTCATTGAGAATTTCATTGAGATGTTTTCCTCCGTCTAACTCCTGGTCTTTGTGCAGGTGGTGATGGAAGGAGTCCGCGGCTCTGGCCCTGAAGGCGCCATCGCTATCGATGACGTTAGCATTAAGGAGGGCGAATGCAAAGACTCTCCACCAAACAGTGAGCTTCCTCTCTCACCCAGGAACATCTGGATCTGCCTTCTGGGCTGAGGGGATCCAGATGTTGACCGGCTCTTTCTCCCTCAGACTCAGGCTGATTAATGGATCTAGAATGAGCAGATAGAACCACAGATGTAGATCTAGTAATGATAGAGATGCTTGGAGGCTTCCAGTGATTAGAAGTAGGGCTGGGTGATATAGAAAAAAAGCTTATCGATAAAAAAAAATGCATATTGATCGATATCGACAATTATTTTATGTGCAGCTCTGCCTGGACTTTTTATAATATTGCTAAATGATTTAATTTTAATAAAGAACACAAACACAGACTTTGAATTAAATCTTTATTTAACCAACTTTTTTAACCATAACAGAATTGTTTTAAAGAAAAATAACTTAAGAGACCTGAGTTATGTTATTAAATACTGACAAAGAATAAACTAAAGTGACCAGAAAAGTGACCAAAATGAATATAACAAATAAATAAATGGTTCAGCTTAGTTTCCTGCTTTAACCTGAGTTATTACTTTACAGTTTCTGGCCCCTCAGCATTTTTCTCTCAATTGTTAGAACTACGTGGGAAACTGCCCAGAACTGAAAATATATATATATTTTCCCGAAATTCCCGAGGATTCATCGGAGGACGATGCAGATTCGCGCCGGGGCCTACACAGCTCGTACTCCTGCGGGTGTGAGCGGCTGAGATGATAAAAAAAAAGTTGGTTGTGTTATCAGACTTCGTTTTCACTGGTTCCCTACAAATTTTACAGATGACTGTGGTTTGTTTTTTGTCCAACTTGCCATAACCGAAATACTGCCAAACTGGCGAACTACAAAAACTCTTCTTTAGAACAATTTCCTCTCCTTGCTGCGACATCTTCATGTGCTCTGTGTTGTGGTTTGAGAGGGCGGCGCTTGGTGACGGCGTGCCTGGGTCCCCGATTGTGATTGGTTGGGAGGAAGTAGTGACTAGCATAAACCTACATGCTAGGCTACAATGAGAAGGAAGGAAAACTGCGTTTCTTTTTTATCTAACTTTTATCGACTCTCTTTTTTTCTATTGCGCCACACGTCTATCGATCGATATATATCGTTATTGAATTATCGCCCAGCCCTAATTAGAAGGTTTGATTGTTCTAGCGAGTCCTCTCAGTCCACCCCAAAGACCATTGTCGAGACCAGGGGGCCCAGATGGGGCGTCAGGAGCCCAGGGGGGACCTGAGTGAAGTTGCCCCCCCCTTCAAATTATACAAAATTGGTGTCAAATGTTTGTGCTACGTTTGTGCTGGTTTGTGCAGCAAACATTTTCGTTTGTGCCGCTATCATCTATCATTTTAAAGATCTAAAGAGATGTTTCTAGAGGTCATCAAAGGTCAACCAGCGCCCCCCCCCACCTTCTTCAAATCAGACGAAAGGAGTGTCAATTAACTCGGCTCTGTTTGTGCTGGTTTGTGCAGCAAAAATTGTCATTTGTGTTGCTTTGGCTTTGAAGATATTAATGAAAATGTAAAGGTCAAAAGGTCAACCAGCCCCCCCACCTTCTTCAAATTAGACAAAATTGGTGTCAAACGTTTGTTCTACGTTTGTGCAGCAAAAATTTTTGCTTGTGCCGCTACCATTTTAAAGATATAAAGAGATGTTTCTAGAGGTCATCAAAGCTCAACCAGCCCCCCCACCCTTCTTCAAATCAGACGAGATGGGTGTCAATTAACTCAGCTCTGTTTGTGCTGGTTTGTGCTTTATATCTTTAAAAAATGCAACGGCACAAACGAAAATTTTTGCTGCACAAACCAGCACAAACGTTTGACACCAATTTTGTCTAATTTGAAGAAGGTGGGGGGGCTGGTTGACCTTTTATGACCTCTATAAACATCTCTTTATATCTTTAAAATGATAGCGGCACAAACGAAATTTTTTGCTGCACAAACGTCGCTCAAACTTTTGACACTAATTTTGTCTGATTTGAAGAAGGTGGGGGGGGGGGCGGGGGGCAACTTCACTCAGGTCCAGGGGGGCCACCAGACACCAAAGCTGCTCACTAGATTAACAATCACTTTGATATGAAATAAAAGCAAGGAAATAAGTTACATCATTTTCAAATGTTAGGTATTACATTTAATTGGACAAATGCATAGTTAAATAACTGACCATTAAGTAAATATATAATAAATAATGAAACCTCCATGCAGAGATCTCCACAGCATGTTCCTCCTCTGCCGTGCTCTTGTGAAGCTAACTGATGATTAACCCTCACTGCTGTGTGCTGAAGCTCTTTGATGCAAACAGTTGGTTTCATCAGGACCAACTGAAGGAGAGCCCAGAGAAACTGTTCCAACCCTTTAGTTTTCTGACATGTTTCAGATTATTTAGTGGAGAAGCTCCAAACCGACCTGCCTCCATGGACAAAACGGGTTCAAAGGTCATACTTTGCTCCGCTTCCTCGGCAAAACAAAAACCTGATCAGCAGCATGGCGGAGGAATTAAAAATCCCCTAAATATCAAAGACCTGACGCAACCTGTGTGACAGCATGAAGTAGGCTCATAGATCAGCAGAGCAGCTGGATTTAGACTTCTTAGGAAAATCAAAGTTAATGTGCGTCAGAGGAAATTCAGACGACTGATCAGCTCAATCTGCAATTTTCTGTTTATTTATTTTTCAATTTGAAAAAAACTATCAGAAAAGAAGAAACAACGGATCATTTTCTAATTTCACATCATAGAATAATGTAGAGAAACAGAGAATAGTTTCTCTTTGATAGTTTTCCTTTTTGGTTTAAAAGGATTCCTTCCACATCATCTTGATGAAAAATTAAACGGATATTTTTTGTTTGAATAATTTATTCTTAAAAAGAAAAACACATCCTATTGTTTGATTGTTGAACTTCAGATATGTGTTTTTTCAGTCGAACATAGAGTTGCATCATGGCCGTAGATCCTGACTCTTTATCTTAATCTCCTGCCGTATTGATGCAGGCGGCGCTGAAGACTCAACCTGCCGTTCTCTCTCCGTCTCTTTCCTTCCAGATCTGAGGTCCTTTGCTTCACTGCCATCACGCTACACGCTGCTGCTCTGCATCACTCAGAGCCTGGTGCTGATTGGCTGGCCAAGGTGACACCATCAGCGCCTCCTTCTCATCTCAATCATCTCCCAAAGAGGATGCCTTCTGACTAAGGGATCTGTTTTTACCTTCTGAGAAAAGAGAAGCAGCTTTGCTAAATAAACCCAAACCTCCCTGATCTGATCTCCACTGTCTGACCTTTCACCCAGTCTGAGTAAAACGATGAAGGCAGTCAGAGCAGAAGCGTTAATCCATGAACCTTTCTGGGGACCTTCTATCCAGCCTGGCTCCGCCCTCAGATCATCACTACTGTCCTGGTTAAACGGGGAGCGGCTCTGAGGAAAACCAAGAAGTATTTTTAGAATTTATTTTAAAGTTTGTCCATCTGTGAAAGACAAGAAGCCAACAGCTCACCTTCTGCCATAAAATCAAGTGCCTTCAACCGGGAGGAGACTCCGGAGCAGAGAACATGTCAGACATTAATCCTGCTGGATTATAATAACCGATAATCTCAGACAGGGTTTGCTCTTAGTGTGAATCCAACATTTCTCAATTTTTCGTTATTTGTGTCGGCAAATAATCCTAAATGTGACCCTAACCCCACAAAACCAGGCGGCAAAGAGTCAGTCGGGATGTGAGGTTGAAGACGAAGAACACTGACGGATGGAGAACCTCCATCGACAGAAACCGATGGACCAATCAATGGAAAGCTGACAGACTTTCTGTTACCTTACGGTCAGGTGGGTCCGAACTTTCATTTACTTTGATGTAACGTCAAGATTTACAGACAAACTGAAGTTTTATTTTCAAGGTAACGTTTGTTTTTTGTTTCCAGTATCGGTTTAAAATGTTGAATGAATAAAATATTTTATATTGAGGGAAGACTTAAAGAAGCACAAAGACATTATGGACAAAGTTTTAAACTCCAGGCATGTCTGAGATGTGTTGGCGTCATGCAGAGCGAAAGATGAGAGGATGATGGAGAGAAAAGGAAAAGACGTCCCCACCTATCAGCAGCACAGAGCTGCTAATTGGCTGACCAATCAGGACACCTTGCTAGGTTCTACTTTGCAGCATAAGATTGTACGTTCAAACAAATATAACATTACTGAGGCTGAAAGGTGCTGCAGAGGCAAAAATGAGACAAACGCACAAAACAGGCGAAGGAAAAGAACTGCAACTTCTGCAAAAACGGTAACGGGAGATGATCAGGAACTTATATGGACCAGACCACAAACTTTACAAAGCATTAATGGTTGCTGCCAGAATCTTAGAGCAACAGAAACGGGATGAAAGAAAAGGTCAGTTTTCCTGTTTAAACATTTAAATCTAAACATCCCGCTAATGGCTGAATCTGACCTCAGCACCAAAGACGTCTTTGTCTCTTTTTGCAGCAGGTTTTGTATTTGCTGTGCATTTGTTTCCACTTGTTTGGCCTCTCAGCGTCTCTAGAGGATGGAGAGGCATCAGCAGCTAGCTTAGAGACGCTAATGTTTGTCGCCCATCACTGCAGGAAGGTTTAGAAAGATTTACTCTGATTATTTAACGTAGAATATTCTATAAAAAAAATTCTCTGACAGTTTAACTCAGTGTCAGGGCCTGTAATGTTCAGACTGAACAGCGCCATCTGCAGGCCTCAGTCAGAACAGCAGGAGAATTAATAGCTAGTGATGAATGCAGAAAGCCTCTGAAATGAATATGTTAGCAGGAGGAGAGTTTCTAATGTTAGAATAAAACCTGAAGATCCTGAACTCGCTGGTTTTAAAGCTCAACCTTTTCCGTTTCCCTTCGTCTGCGTTTGACCAACAACCTGATGAAGACCGCAAGCCTTTTTCATGTTTAGACCAATAAAATCCTCCCATGAGAGAATTTTTCTAAAGCAGCAGAACAGCAGGTTAGCTGGAACAGATTCATGGCGTCCGGATCAGGTGTGCATGGAAACTGACCCAACAGGGAAAAAAGGGTAAACATTTAAGCATGATGAAAGAAAATCATTATATTCTTACAGTTTTTAGCTACATTTGCAAACAAAATGGTTTTCTGTCTATAAGAACATCTCCCTATCAACCCGTATTTATTTGAATTAGACTTTATTTTCTTCCACAGAGGCATTAAAAACAGTATTGGGACTGTTTTCCATCTATAGATGTACTTTTTTTCCCTCTAAGGCTAATTGGTTTGTTCTTTGCTAACAGCTGCTTTTGGTTTGTTAATGAAAAACTTCAATCAAAATCCAATAAATCCTTAATTATTTTTATAATGGACGGCTCAATATAATCTACTTGAACAGTCAAGAGTCTTTCTCTCATGGTGTTTGTAAACAATTTTATTATTATGAAAATGGTTTATAATAATAAAGCATTTTACCCTTAAATGGCTGCTGGTGTGTTTTATATGAACAAAGCTTTTATTGCAGAAACAGAAAAGCTGGATGAAGATTATCGCTCAACCAGGACAGAAAACCTGCAGGGCTGAAAACTAAACAATGATGCAGAGAATCTGATAGAAGGAAA
Source organism: Cyprinodon diabolis (assembly GCA_030533445.1). Taxonomy (NCBI): domain Eukaryota; kingdom Metazoa; phylum Chordata; class Actinopteri; order Cyprinodontiformes; family Cyprinodontidae; genus Cyprinodon; species Cyprinodon diabolis. The sequence continues at coordinate 8,802,258 of CM060080.1, forward strand.
ATATAGAGACTAAGGAGGAGATTAACTCACATGGAGGCAAGATCAAAGAAACACTTTAACCAGAGAAAAATTAGAAAAATAACCTGGAAACTAGAAGACAGTAGAAAATACAAAAATAAAGTAATCAAGTAAGAATATAATGAATAAAAGATTTAAATCACTTCAGGTGTATAACCAGAGGTGTCCAGTAACAAAGTACAAATACTTCGTTACTGTACTTAAGTACACTTTTTAGGTATCTACACTTTACTCCATAACTTTTTTTTCTCCCTAATTCTGACTTCTGCTTATTACATTTTGACACAAGTATCTGTTCTTTTTATTCCTTACATATTTTAAACAAACGTTACTCATTTCTCTTGGCTTCAGTTTAATGTTTATGAATATTTATTTCCCGTCATGTGTGCCATCCAATGCAGATCATTGGCTCCATCCATATCTAGTGAAAACTAGTGTCATTGGATGAGTCATATGACGAAAACACTCATTGGTTAGCTAAAGGAAATCATCAAAAGCAAGCAGGTGTTCTTCAAACTGCAAACATGAATTGTCTATGCCATGCTGCAATGTAGGATTCAGGAAAAGATGTTGAAATGTCTGAAAGGTCGGACACAGGCGAGAGCGTATCGGGAGATGGAGACCAACAAGACCTCCCTCATCCTTGGCCCTATCTCAAAGAAATTTTAGAAATAGTATAAAATGTAGCTTTCATCTGGCTGTTTTTTTTAAAGTTACTGTTTACTTTAAGTAGTTTTTGGAGCACATACTTTTTCAGTTTTACTTGAGTAAAGAGGTCAAGTTGATACTTCAACTTTAACCAGAGTGTTTTTAAATTGCAGTATCTATACTTCTACTTAAGTAACAAATGTCTGTACTTTTGACACCGCTGTGTATAACAGGATAGAGCCCAGGTCTATTTTGGTTGGAGCTGCACAGCAATTCAGCAGCAATTTCCTGGGTCTGACAGAAAGAGAGACATGGTTACAAAGTAAAACACATCCGCTTTGGGGGAAAATCCAAAATAAAAATCTGTTAATGAGAATGAAAACAGGATTGGAGTCCAGGCAGCCATAAAATCACTAACTTTTAACTATCACTAGCAAACTCACTGTTAACTATCACTAACTGTCCCTGTTAACTATCACTAACTCATTGTTAACTATCACTAACTAACTCAGTGTTAACTATAACCAACTCACTGTTAACTAGCACTAACTGACACTGTTACCTAGCACTAACTCATTGTTAACTAGCACTAACTCACTGTTAACTAGCACTAGCTGTCACTGTTAACTATCACTAACTCATTGTTAACTATCACTAACTAACTCAGTGTTAACTATCACTAACTGTCCCTTTTAACTATCACTAACTTCCTTTTAACTGCTACTAACTGTGACTTGTAATTATCACTAACTCGCTGTTACCTATCAATAACTCAGTTTTAACTATCACTAACTAACTCACTGTTAACTATCACTAACTCACTGTTAACCATCATTAACTGACTGTCACTGTTAACTATCACTAACTAACTCACTGTTATCTATCACTAACTAACTCACTGTTAACTATCACTAACTAACTCACTGCTATCTATCACTAACTCACTGTTAACATCACTAACTCACAGTTAACATCACTAACTAACTCACTGCTATCTATCACTAACTCACTGTTAACATCACTAACTAACTCACTCTTAACATCACTAACTAACTCACTGTTAACTATCACTAACTAACTCACTGTTATCTATCACTAACTCACTGTTAACTATCACTAACTAACTCACTGTTATCTATCACTAACTCACTGTTAACTATCACTAACTCACTCACTGTAATCTATCACTAACTCACTGTTAACTATCACTAACTAACTCACTGTTATCTATCACTAACTCACTGTTAACTATCACTAACTAACTCACTGTTATCTATCACTAACTCACTGTTATCTATCACTAACTAACTCACTGTTATCTATCACTAACTCACTGTTAACTATCACTAACTAACTCACTGTTATCTATCACTAACTCACTGTTAACTATCACTAACTAACTCACTGTTATCTATCACTAACTCACTGTTAACTATCACTAACTAACTCACTGTTATCTATCACTAACTCACTCACTGTTATCTATCACTAACTCACTGTTAACTATCACTCACTAACTCACTGTTATCTATCACTAACTCACTGTTAACTATCACTAACTAACTCACTGTTATCTATCACTAACTCACTGTTAACTATCACTGACTAACTCACTGTTAACTATCACTAACTAACTCACTGTTAACTATCACTAACTAACTCACTGTTATCTATCACTAACTCTCTGCTAACTATCACTAACTAACTCACTGTTAACTATCACTAACTAACTCACTGTTATCTATCACTAACTCACTGTTAACTATCACTAACTAACTCACTGTTATCTATCACTAACTCACTGTTAACTATCACTAACTAACTCACTGTTATCTATCACTAACTCACTGTTATCTATCACTAACTCACAGTTAACTATCACTAACTAACTCACTGTTATCTATCACTAACTCACTGTTAACTATCACTAACTAACTCACTGTTATCTATCACTAACTCACTGTTATCACTAACTAACTCACTGTTATCTATCACTAACTCACTGTTAACATCACTAACTAATTCACTGTTAACTATCACTAACTCACTGTTAACTATCACTAACTAACTCACTGTTATCTATCACTAACTCACAGTTAACTATCACTAACTAACTCACTGTTATCTATCACTAACTCACTGTTAACTATCACTAACTAACTCACTGTTATCTATCACTAACTCACTGTTAACTATCACTAACTAACTCACTGTTATCTATCACTAACTCACTGTTATCTATCACTAACTCACAGTTAACTATCACTAACTAACTCACTGTTATCTATCACTAACTCACTGTTAACTATCACTAACTAACTCACTGTTATCTATCACTAACTCACTGTTAACTATCACTAACTAACTCACTGTTATCTATCACTAACTCACTGTTATCTATCACTAACTCACTGTTAACTATCACTAACTAACTCAATGTTATCACTAACTCACTGTTAACTATCACTAACTAACTTACTGTTATCTATCACTAACTCACTGTTAACTATCACTAACTCACTGTTAACTATCACTAACTCACTGTTAACCATCACTAACTAACTCACTGTTATCTATCACTAACTCACTGTTATCTATCACTAACTAACTCACTGTTAACTATCACTAACTAACTCACTGTTATCTATCACTAACTAACTCACTGTTATCTATCACTAACTCACTGTTAACTATCACTAACTAACTCACTGTTATCTATCACTAACTCACTGTTAACTATCACTAACTAACTCACTGTTATCTATCACTAACTCACTGTTATCTATCACTAACTCACTGTTATCTATCAATAACTCACTGTTAACTATCACTAACTCACTGTTAACTATCACTAACTAACTCACTGTTATCTATCACTAACTCACTGTTAACTATCACTAACTAACTCACTGTTATCTATCACTAACTCACTGTTAACTATCACTAACTAACTCACTGTTAACTATCACTAACTAACTCACTGTTATCTATCACTAACTCACTGTTAACTATCACTAACTAACTCACTGTTATCTATCACTAACTCACTGTTAACTATCACTAACTAACTCATTGTTATCTATCACTAACTCACTGTTAACTATCACTAACTAACTCACTGTTATCTATCACTAACTCACTGTTAACTATCACTAACTAACTCACTGTTATCTATCACTAACTCACTGTTATCTATCACTAACTAACTCACTGTTATCTATCACTAACTCACTGTTAACTATCACTAACTAACTCACTGTTATCTATCACTAACTCACTGTTAACTATCACTAACTAACTCACTGTTATCTATCACTAACTCACTGTTAACTATCACTAACTAACTCACTGTTATCTATCACTAACTCACTCACTGTTATCTATCACTAACTCACTGTTAACTATCACTCACTAACTCACTGTTATCTATCACTAACTCACTGTTAACTATCACTAACTAACTCACTGTTATCTATCACTAACTCACTGTTAACTATCACTGACTAACTCACTGTTAACTATCACTAACTAACTCACTGTTAACTATCACTAACTAACTCACTGTTATCTATCACTAACTCTCTGCTAACTATCACTAACTAACTCACTGTTAACTATCACTAACTAACTCACTGTTATCTATCACTAACTCACTGTTAACTATCACTAACTAACTCACTGTTATCTATCACTAACTCACTGTTAACTATCACTAACTAACTCACTGTTAACTATCACTAACTAACTCACTGTTATCTATCACTAACTCACTGTTAACTATCACTAACTAACTCACTGTTATCTATCACTAACTCACTGTTAACTATCACTAACTAACTCATTGTTATCTATCACTAACTCACTGTTAACTATCACTAACTAACTCACTGTTAACTATCACTAACTAACTCACTGTTATCTCTCACTAACTCACTGTTAACTGTCACTAACTAACTCACTGTTATCTATCACTAACTCACTGTTATCTATCACTAACTCACTGTTAACTATCACTAACTAACTCACTGTTAACTATCACTAACTAACTCACTGTTAACTATCACTAACTCATCAGTCTAATGAACAAAAGGTTATAAATTCAGAAAGTCTCAGAAATGTTTTTCATTTTTCGGATCTTAAAATCTTTCTAGATAATTTAATCCATTCTGAGAGATTTCCGATCATCTGATGAACATTGATCAGGGCGTCTGCAGCATCTATAAATGACTTTCTGTAGAGAAACATGACGAAGCACTGCTATCACGGATTCTGATGTTTCTCCTTTAGAAGTCAGGGGTTCCTCCGTAGCTCTCCCAGGTATCTCATCTTCCCTCCTGGCGAGCAGACATCCTGGGGGCGGAGCTCTGTTCCTGCAGAGATCTGAGGAATCTCTGCTCTCAGATAACTGGCCTCCTGTCCAGGGAAAAGTTCGTCCATCTTCCCCGTAAAGAATTTCGGGCTGTGGCCGATGAGGATAGACCTGGTTCTTTGCACACATTGAAAGCAGATTTCTAAGCACCTGTTCTGTCTGTGTTGTATAGTATTATTTTCAGACATTCATTATTTTAAAGGTTTCAATAAATTACACATCTCACTGTTTTCAATATAATCAATGTTGAGAAATCCAATGTCTGTTCCTTCATTTCCATGTAGAATCAGACCAACCTGCTGCCTTCTTCTTTCTCTCCATCGTCACACCTGGACCACATTAACTTTGTTAAATGTAGTGTGAACAGGTTCTGGAACAGGTTCTGGTCAGCATCAGGATGATGTCCATCAGCCAGAGAAGATTTCACATCATTGAATATATTTTGGTTTCACAGGGAAATAATTCAGATTCATTTCTAGTTTTTAAGTTCCATTTATTACAGCCGTACCAAAGAAACAGGGATGGTTTCAAAACTAAAGCAGCAAATAAAAACAACACATTTTAATTCAAACTATAATTTTAATGGAATATATGCTGCATTTATTTAGACATATCTGTTTCATCACAACAGCACTGCACACATAGAATCAGAAGACGCTTTGCTGTGCCTGCTTTTACGTAAATGATGCTCAAAGTTTACAGATTAGTTTACCTATAATCACACAAGTTCTGAAAATATTTGATGAAGTGTTGGTTTAAATAAAGGCGGTTTATGGTAATTCACTAAGTCAGCATTTTGTCTGTTCACAGATGAAAACAGCTCATAACAGCTCTCTCAGCTCATTGTTCTGTCTGCTCTGATCTGGAAAACGTTTCTCTAACTAACCTAAAGTCTGCAAAGAGCTGTGAATGTCTCCACAAATAAAGTTCTTATAGAGAACAGGAAAATGTTGAACAGTCAGACCTCTATTCCCTCTATAATAACTAAATGACTCCTCTGGCACTCTGTAACCTTGCAGGAAGACGATTGATTAAAATACGTTAATAAGGAAGTATCATTAAAATCAGCATCATAATTATCATCGGATGGTTTCTGATAGGAAATAGATTTTTCTGACCAAACTTCCTACAGTTCTGCTGCTTCCTTTCCAGTTCAGGGACTGGGATCCACTTCCAGCAGCTCTGCTTTGTTTTTAGGGTTTTTCTCTGAACTTATGAGGAATTTGGTTATACAAGAAGAAAAATCTGTCAATTACATCCCAGAGTTTTTCTGATTTCATTTTCAGAAATGTGTATCGATTGATGGACACACAGCAGACAGCTTTGAATCCCTGTGTAATCTAAAAAAATGACCACATGATGGCTCTATAACACTGAACATCCACTCCATGCTTTACTAGCACCACATCCTCCGCATTCTGCAGAGCTTCAGTGCAGATGCAGAACCGTCCAGGGAGAGTTTGATTAATCAAAGACAATCAGGATTCAGACTGATGATGAACCTTCACAGCTCTACTGTTTGCTAACAAACTTTCAGGAAAGGATATCAGTTAAATGACACTATCTGGGGTCTGTTTCCCAAAGTGAGTTTCTTCATCCTCTGTATCTGTTGCCATAGTAACATCCTCCCAGAGCTAACCTGGTCAGAAACAGGTTTCCATCAGTAAACTCAAGTTTCCTCTGTCTCCACTGTCCTTACAGCCAATTACGCTGCTTTATTTCCTGATTTAACTGATTTTTGTCCTAGTTTTATGCATAAAAAATATATAAATATTATTCACTAGGTCCGTTAGACACATAAGGTTTTATAAACAAACATTTTATGTCCGTTTGACGAGGATCTAATTAAAGAATGATCGTCATTAATTCACAGAGAATAAAATATTTATAGGGAGAGGATTCTACAACTCAGTGACAGGACAGGAGATTACTGGTTTTTGGTTTGTTTTATATGAGCGATATGCAGATCATTTTATTTTTATTTAGTTATATTTACAGTAGATGAAGAACTACTGAAATTATTTTCAGATTACACATAAATAGATTCATAAATTCTACAGGGGAAAAGGAATTACTTTGGAGTAAGGATTAGTATTCAGTGGATGATAACAACCTACTGAGCCTACTGACATAATCTGAAGCCATTCTATGGGACTGATAGCCGCTAATAACGGCCGTTTATTGGGACGATAACATCCGAAGCACGGCTGCAAACAGCCACTCAGTATTTACTGTGTTAAAGAAGACAGAATCAACATGAGGAGGAACCCATGAGACGATGAACAGGTTCTATCTATTAGAACTATGTTTCTAGACCTCATCTTCACCGGCTGACAGAAGAATTCCCCTAAATAGCTCCATTGATCCACTACCCAGCAAGAAGTAAACCCATAATGTTAATATGGTCACAACAGGTTACGGTAAGCCAATTTGATATGTATTAGTATTGCTGAACATGTATTCCTGGGTGACGACACCCAGGAATACATGAGGGGGGATGCTATCCCCCCTCATAAAATGCATTTTTATGTTAAATATAGTTTTATTGAATAATTTGAATGATGAATTCCAATCATTATATTTAATGAGTTTCACTAAAATATTCTTAATTTCAATTGATCAGTTTGTCAGTTCATCTGATTGGTTTTGATGCATTTGATTTTGATTTTTAAATCTAAATGAAATATAAACAACATATCTAAAATGTTTTATTTTAATAAATGTTAATATAAATTAATAAATAACATGTTAGCCTGATGTGTATTTTCTATCCAAACCATCAAACTGCTCCTGATTCAGTTCATTTTAATGTCGGCCGCACTAACTGCTGCCAAGCAGCTGTTCAGTGAGACGGTGTCATGATTGGTTCAGGAAGACCCAATATGCAAAACACCACGGAGACGGAAACTGGAGTAAAAGTTTAACAATTTTTATTGAACAATGGTAAAATGAAAGAGTCAAGTACTGGTTCACTTCTGGGGATCGGGTTCACAGGCAACTGGAAGGGAGACAGTTCAGTTAGCCACGTAGCTGGTGAATGTGGAAATGTTATCTTCAGAGATCTACCTTGAAGAATCCGGGTTTGGCTTTGAGAGAGGCACTGTTGGTTCCAGAGACTGTTTGATTCAGCAGAGTTCAGTTTCAGCTTCAGCGTCTTGCATCTAACGATAGGACAGACCTTGGTTTTCCAGCTCTTTGTCCAGAGCAGCATGGGAAATCCAGAGAAGGTTCTTCAGGTTTGGCTCTGAGGGCAGGCTCGACAGGTTAAGCTCATCCAGAGCTTACAGGACAAAAACAGGTTTCCTGTAGGCAGAGACAAAAGGTAATTAGTTTCCAGCTAGGAGACTAGAGGCAACAAAGATTTCACAGAGGAAGTGAGGCTCAGGTGCTAACCAAACTGGATAAACACTGCGGCGTTGATGCGAGGTCTGAGGGCTGCTTATATGGTGGAGGATCCTCCTGATGATGAGATGGGTTTCAGGTGTGTTGAAGGCTCAGCTCAGGAGGATCCACAGTGAACTCTGCTGGAGACAGGTGGTACAGCTCCAGATCCCAACAGTACCCCCCCCTCAACGACCGCCTCTTGGCGGTCCAGAAGACGTCGATGGGAGGGATCGCTCGTACTCCTCGCTGAGGGATTGGTCGAGGATGTAGGAACCAGGAACCCATTGACGATCCTCCGGACTGTAGCCCTCCCAGTCGACGAGGTACTGCCAGCCACGACCTCGCCGACGGGAGTACACGATCCGGCGGACGGTGAAAGCCGGATGTCCATCGACTTCCAGGGCGGGTGGAGGGGAGTCGGACGGAGGGCACAAAGGGCTGGAGATCACGGGCTTGATCTGAGAGACGTGGAATGTGGGATGAATTCGAAGAGTCGGAGGCAGTTGTAGTCATACGGCAGACTGGTTTATGACCTGGGAAATCCTGTAGGGGCCAATGAATCTGGGAGAGAGTTTACGGGACATCCCCTTGAGGGGAATGTCCCGAGTGGAGAGCCATACCTCCTGACCGACGGAGTAAACTGGTGCAGGGCGTCTTCTTGAGTCAGCGAAACGTTTAGTGGTCTCCATGGAACGGTTGAGGGTGGCTATGGTGTCTCTCCAAATGCGATGACTGCGGCGGATGTGGTGGTTGACTGATTTGACCGAAATCTCTCTCTCGGGAAAAGTGGAGGTTGATAACCAAGACTGACCTGGAAAGGAGACTGGCCGGTGGAAGCTGACTTTAGAGAGTTGTGAGCATATTCGATCCATGGAAGGTGTTGGCTCCAATCGGAGGGATTACTAGAGGTCAGACAACGAAGGGAGGATTCGAGCTGTTGATTCATTCTCTCGGTTTGGCCATTGGACTGTGGGTGATAACCTGAGGTGAGAGAAGATTTGCAGTTGAGGGCTGAACAAAATGCCTTCCAAACCTGAGAGATGAATTGTGGACCACGATCGGAAAGAATCTCCTGAGGGATGCCATGTAGACGGAAAACGTGTTTAATAAGGAGCTGGGCGGTCTGAAAAGCCGTAGGAAGCTTCCTGAGGGGTACAAGATGGCAGGACTTGGAAAATCGGTCAACAATGGTGAGAATTGTGGACATACCTCGAGAAATGGGAAGACCAGTAACAAAGTCAATTGCGATGTGAGACCAGGGACGAGAAGGAATAGGAAGTGGATGCAACAGGCCAGAGGGAGGTTGATGTGTGGACTTGTTTCTGGCGCAGGTAGAACAGGCCAGCACATACTCCTTAACATCTCTGTGTAGAGTGGGCCACCAGAAACGTCTTGAAATGAGGTTGATGGTTCTACTCACCCCCGGGTGAGCGGCAAATTTGGCATTGTGCATCCACTGAATTAGGCGAGACCAACAGAAGAAGGTACATAAGTCTTGTTTGGGGGACCGTTACCTGGATCTGGTTCTGAAGCGAGGGCAGAGTTTATTAGATCGGTGATCTCCCAGGTAACCACCCCAACAGTGCAGGAAGCGGGTAGAACAGGCTCAGGAGTCTCAGATTGATCAGTGGAATAAAGACGAGAGAGAGAATCGGGTTTGATGTTCTTGGATCCGGGTCTGTAAGAGATGATGAGATTGAATCGTGAGAAAAATAGTGACCACCTTGACTGTCGAGGATTGGGCTGTTTGGCGGACTGGATATAGGCAAGGTTCTTATGATCTGTCCAAACAAGAACCGGGTGTTCTGCTCCCTCAAGCCAGTGTCTCCATTCCTCTAATGCCAATTTGATGGCCAGTAATTCGCGGTCACCAACGTCGTAATTTTGCTCAGCAGAGGAGAGTCTACGGGAGAAAAAAGCACATGGGTGAACTCTTTGGTCTGAATCGAGTCTCTGAGATAAGACAGCACCAACTCCTGAGTCGGAAGCGTCGACTTCGAGGATAAATTGTTTCGATGAATCAGGCTGGATTAACACTGGAGCTCTGGAAAACAACATCTTTAATTTGTCAAAAGCAGTTTGAGCCTCGGGAGACCATTGGAAGGTTTTCTTGACTGATGTAAGAGAGGTTAGAGGTAGAGCTGTCTGACTATAATTCCTGATGAATCGTCGATAAAAATTAGCAAAACCCAGGAATCTCTGCAGCTGTTTGCGGTTTTCGGGAACCGGCCACTCCAAAACTGCCTTTATCTTATCCTCAGATGGCTTAACCTGTCTGCCCTCGAGCACAAACCCCAAAAAGGTGACTGAAGGTTGGTGAAACTCGCATTTTTCGGCTTTGACGAAAAGTTTATTCTCAAGGAGTCTTTGTAAGACCAGGCGGACATGTTTCTTGTGTTCTGTGAGGTCTTTGGAGTAAATGAGTATGTCATCAATGTAGACAAAAACAAACACGTTCAAAAAATCTCTGAGAACGTCGTTGACTAGGGCTTGAAAACACGCAGGAGCGTTTGTTAGACCAAAAGGCATGACTAAATACTCGAATTGACCCAGAGGGGTCTTAAAGGCAGTCTTCCATTCATCGCCATCTCTGATTCTGAGAAGTTGATAGGCGTTCCTTAAGTCGAGCTTAGTAAAGACAGTGGCCCCTTGAACTGGTTCGAAGGCAGAAGCGAGTAGAGGAAGTGGGTACTTATTCTTAACAGTAATTTGGTTCAAACCTCTGTAGTCAATACATGGTCTGAGAGATCCATCCTTCTTACCCACAAAAAAGAAACCTGCTCCTAAAGGAGATGAAGAGGGGCGGATTATTCCAGCAGCTAGTGACTCATTTATGTATTTCTCCATTGTCTCCCGTTCGGGTTTGTAGATATTATAAAGTCGACTGCCGGGTAGAGGAGCTCCTGGTAAAAGCTCGATAGCACAGTCGTATGGTCTGTGAGGTGGAAGGGACGTAGCACTGACCTTACTGAAGACAGGGGCTAGATCATGGTACTCAGGAGGAACAGAAGTAAGGTCAGGAGAGTCCATCTCCCCCCCCCCCTCTAGGAGATCTTACAGCGGGGGCCGCTGAACGAAGGCACGTCTCATGGCATGAGGTCGACCAAGACTCAATATGACGATCGGTCCAGTTTATGTGGGGGTTATGTCGTTCCAGCCACTCAAATCCCAAAACCAACGGAGAACATGCAGAGGGAAAAACAAAGAAAGATATGGTTTCTCGATGGTTACCTGAAACCAACAGTTCGAGGGGTTGTGTCTGGTGAGTCACTTGGTGAAGCTTCTTTCCATCAATCGCAGAGACACAGAGAGGCTGGGTTAGAGGAACAGTTTCAATCTGTAGTTGTTCAACTAAATTGGAGTCAATCAGGTTCCTTTCACAGCCTGAATCAATGAATGCAGATAAAGTGAGGTTTTGGTCAGCAAAAATCAGCGTGGCTGGAAGTAATAGGCGAGGAGATTTTTTAGAAATAACATGGCCCGTCAGACTCCTCAGATCCTCTGACGGGCCCCGGCTTTTGATTTAGCTGGGCATGAGGCAATGAAATGGCCACTCTCACCACAGTAGATGCACAGCTTGCTCCTGACACGCCTTAACCTTTCCTCTGGAGTTAGCCTCGTATGTCCAACCTGCATGGGTTCGGCCTCCACTTCAACCGCATGAGAGGCCTGAACTGGCAACGGGAGAGATTGGATCTTAGTTCTTGGCTTAGAAAAAGGTTCTGTGGAAGAGGAGAAGGCAGGTGCAATGTTAGAGGCAGAAACAGAACTTAAAGGACCATGATTCCTTGGTTTAGAGCTATTTCTGGCTCGAATCCTATTATCCAGCCTGATTGTCAGGCGAATTAATTCCTCAAGAGTGGCAGGTTCGTCAAGGGTAGCAAGCTCATCCTTTATGTTTTCATTGAGAGCCTCAAAAAATGCTGTCTTAAGAGCACATTGGTTCCAACCGGAAGCTGCGGCTTTAACCCGGAAGTTAATGGAGAATTCAGCTACAGAAGAATTTCCTTGTCTTAGTTTCAAAAGAGCTCGAGAATCAACAGTTTGATCTGTTTCCTGGTTGAAGACTTGTGAAAACTCAGAGATAAAGTCGGAGTACTGGCAGCTAAGGCTTTCGTGGGAAGAAAACCTAGCCTGTGCCCATTCCAGGGCTCTTCCGGTCAATTGAGACAAAATAAATGATATCTTCTTATAATCGGTGGGAAAACTGCCAGGGGAATTTTTGAAGATTAATCGACATTGAAATAAAAATCCTTTACAGTCACTAATGTTACCTGAAAACTTTTCAGGGAGGCTTGGTCGGAACTCTGACGATGACGTCACCGCTGGTGACCTCGGAGGAAGGACTGGACCCGGAAATGGTTGTGCTAGCGGCGTGGCGTTAGCGCTGTTTAATTTGTTAGCGAAGCCTTGAATGATTTGATCCTGATACAGAACCATTCTGTGTAACTCACGTAGTGTTTGGGTTTGTTCCATAATCTGGGCATCTTGTTCCTCCAACCGACGATGGTATTGGTCTGCTGGGCCTAGTGTTTGGCCGCAGTGTTCTGTCATGATTGGTTCAGGAAGACCCAATATGCAAAACACCACGGAGACGGAAACTGGAGTAAAAGTTTAACAATGTTTATTGAACAATAGTAAAATGAAAGAGTCAAGTACTGGTTCACTTCTGGGGATCTGGTTCACAGGCAACTGGAAGGGAGACAGTTCAGTTAGCCACGTAGCTGGTGAATGTGGAAATGTTATCTTCAGAGATCTACCTTGAAGAATCCGGGTTTGGCTTTGAGAGAGGCACTGTTGGTTCCAGAGACTGTTTGATTCAGCAGAGTTCAGTTTCAGCTTCAGCGTCTTGCATCTAACGATAGGACAGACCTTGGTTTTCCAGCTCTTAGTCCAGAGCAGCATGGGAAATCCAGAGAAGGTTCTTCAGGTTTGGCTCTGAGGGCAGGCTCGACAGGTTAAGCTCATCCAGAGCTTACAGGACAAAAACAGGTTTCCTGTAGGCAGAGACAAAAGGTAATTAGTTTCCAGCTAGGAGACTAGAGGCAACAAAGATTTCACAGAGGAAGTGAGGCTCAGGTGCTAACCAAACTGGATAAACACTGCGGCGTTGATGCGAGGTCTGAGGGCTGCTTATATGGTAGAGGATCCTCCTGATGATGAGATGGGTTTCAGGTGTGTCGAAGGCTCAGCTCAGGAGGATCCACAGTGAACTCTGCTGGAGACAGGTGGTACAGCTCCAGATCCCAACAGACGGTTTATTGAAGGAACTAGTGACTCGCTCAGTGAGAGAATAGCTGTCATCCATGTCGATGGACTCAGGAATCAGGAATAGTTCACTCAGCATCCATCATTATCGCTCACTAGTCTTGGCAGCGATTAGTTATTTCATCATCCTTCCTGTCTGAGATCAAACAGCACAGATTAGATGACAATAAGAAAATAAAGGAATTATTGGGTAAACTCCATAGAGCGGTCTGACATGTCATTGTTTCTGTGCTGCATTAAAAAGAGGGTGAGGATCTCCACTGCTCCAGGGACCGCTGTGCCACTGCTCGCCGCTGCTCTATGCTGACCTTTATAACACAGACGTTCTTTGTCATGAACCGGGGACAGATGGACCTAGTAATGAAGGAGAGTCAGTCAGTAGGAATGTTCAAAAAGGTTTATTATATAAAACAAAAACTAAAGTGGAGCTGTGGCCCGCGGACACTGCAGGATGGGGAGCGGGGCACTGCCCAATCACAGACACTCTGGTTTAACAGTCCAGTCCTAGAATGTCCCCAAGAGCTGCAGTCCCAGAGGACATGCTGGAAGCCGATCCTGGTCAGGGATCCAGAACAGACAGGAACAGACAGGGACAGGATCCAGATCAGGCAGGAACAGAAACAGGTGGCAGGATCCAGACTTCAAGGCATCCACAAGCTCCCAGGAGGGTTCAGAGTCTGACAGGGTGCGAAAGCGTGAGCAGGTGGTCACGCACAGGAGCAGACAGGATCAGGTGCAGATGAGCAGGCTCAGTGGAAGAGGGTAGCCGAGACAGGACGTAGAACCAGAACTTGATGCAGGACTTTAAACTGGTCTCCTCCCGGGAGCCAGGCTTACTTGGGTAAAAACTGAACCTCCCCACATATAGAGCCAAAAACCCAGAGGACTCAGCAAGGGAGAAACAGTGGACGATCAGGAGACGAGACAAACACAAAAACCCTTTTTCCACTGGCTGCCAGGATCCAGGACATGAACCATGAAATAGAACCATGAACTGAACAGACAGACTGAACTGAATATAAACCAGAGGAAACAGGTGAGTGGAATAAATTATAACTGAGGCAGGGAGGGAAAACGACAGGTGAAAGGAATTACTAATTAAGGAGCAAACCGGCCAGATCATGACATTCTTGGTATTTCTGCACAGATCCTGATTCTAGATGTTGTTCCACCAAAAAGAGAAAAAAATGAACCTACATCTTTGAAATAATAAAGGTTACATTTTGTCATTTCAACAGTTCAATACCTTGAAAATATATTTAAATGAAGAGTCTTGAAGATATTCTTTCGCTTAGCTAAGAACACATCATTGTTGGTTTTTAATATTTATCATTTTTTGGCTATAGTTGCATTTATCAAACTAACTTTACCAACTATCTGTTATTATTGAATGAATGAAGGTAATTTGGAATCTTTCATCTTTGTCAGGAAAAAAACCCCATTTAATTAAGTTTGATTTATAGTGATAAAACTAAACTATCAATTATGCATTTTAGGTTTGATTTTGCTCTTTGATCAAGTTTATTCCTCTACTGTGACAGGATCAATTAATATTAACAAAATTCAAAATAAAATTAGATACAATCACCTTCTGGTGTTTCATAGCTGAATTATACTTTCTATAAGTCATTTACAAAAACAGCCTGATTAAAAAAAGGACAATTTCATCTTTGAGGAATATTGTTTGTAGGAATGTAACAAAATGTTTTATGTCTTGATTTTCTTATTTATTTCTGTCTTATTTTGTTAATATATTCTTTATGACTACCACAGTAATTGAATTCTACATCTAAAATTGGCCCTGCGGTTATGTGCCACACTTTTTTACGTCTACAGATCATTTCTAAAAAATCTGATTTAATAAAATGGATCAAAGTCTGTAGCTGAGATGGGACCAAATGTGAGAATGTTAAAAGTTTAAAATAAAATACAGGCTGCAGGAAGAGGAGGAACTGGCGCATTCTGCTTTGTGCATTAGCTTTCCTATCAGGCTGACTCACTCTGGCTTTGTTCATGTCGTTATTTTGGAGTTTTGCAGAATCGCTCTTCTATTTCTGAGGCTCCTTGGCTAAAAAAAGATCCATCCTTCCTCCCATCTGTGTGCCTGCACCTCTACTCCTCTTTCTCTGCTCCTGCCCCATCATTGCAGACGCTGTGTCCTCTTCTCCTCTTTCTCTTTCCCTCCCTGCTCCATCCAACTCTCCAACCTAACAGGTCTTATTTCTTTGAACTTGTTTCTATCTCTCTTTCGTGATACAGTGATTATTTGTTTCTTTGTGGTTCCTCTGCTTCGCTTTCATTTATTTCCTTCATGTCTCTCTCCCTGCCTTTGTTCTTTCCTCCTCCAGCATCTTAATCCCTGAGCAGAGATGAATGTTCTGTACAGTAATGTAAGCCTTAAATTTCCACATTGCTGCAGGCTGTTATTTTGATGTATAACATAAATCCCCATTAGCTCATTATGGAGATAACACGACAGGGAGGATTTCCCCATAGTAGCACCCAGACCCAGTTTTTATAAGAGAAGCTAAACTCCCACTGTTGGGTTTCATGTTAATGCAAATCAGATCAAAGCTTCTCATGGTTTCAGTCACCAATAAAGACTAAATATTTTTTTTATTTTGAATCCACATCACATCACACATTAATAATGGTGGAGCAGAAGTTCTGGTGCTGCTCATTCTAGATCCAGTCAGAGAAGCTCCAGCTGCTGGATCCCTTAAACCATACCTCCAATTACACAGCAGTCTAGTTTTACCTTGTTTACCCATCCACCGTAGCATTCTGTTCTATTCAGTTTATCTCTATAGCTCCAATTCACATCATGTCATCTCAGGTCACTTTATAGAGACAATTCAACCAGATCATCCAGTCAGATTGATTCAAAGTAAGCTGGTTCAAAGGAAAACCAGTTGATTGCATCGACTCATTGACTCAAATACAATCCCTCACACTAAGGATGTTTGTAGTGACAGTGGAGAGGAAAAACTCCAGCAGAACCAGGCTCAGTGTGAGCGGCCATCTGCTGAGGCCGACTGGGGTTCATGTGCTTATTGTTCTCCATTATTCATCCAAACAACAATCTCCACTTCATCCAAAAACGTAACTGAGATATTGATAATTCATCATTCACTTTAATGCTGGTTCTTCAATTCAACTGAGGCTGCAGGAAAAAAGAAACCTAAGCCTAGATATGATAGGAGTGAAAACTTGTGTTTATTTAAACCGTGCTATATAAATAAAGTGGATTGGATTGGATTGAAAAGGAGCGCTGCCAGGAATTTGGGGCCCAATGTAAGACATTTATATCTGTAATAATAAATAATCAGTCTGCATGGAGGATTCCACTGAGGGGTGTGAGAACTTCCTGAGCCTCATTAAAATGGTTTCTTAGCATCAGGAGCTACATCCAGCCTCCCCCTCATGAGCCTCATGAGCTCGTCAGTCCCTCCCTGCCTCATTGTGCTGAAGCTTTAAACCTGCAGGGGTCACCAGAGGCATCAAGTAAAGCTTCTGTCCTTCACATTTTTCCTGCATTACTTTTACTTTACTATGCTGGGGAAGATTTTCAGTCAATCCAGGTCAAAAAACAATCCACTGGACTTTGTTTCCAAGCTTAAAGACGTTCCGCTTCCCATCCAGGAAGCTTTTTCAACCCACATATGTTGTTCCCCTGCAGGTCAACCACCTTCGCTATGCAGGAGCGATGGGGGTTTAGATGCAGGGGAACAACATATCTCACCCAGTCAGCCAGGCCAGTAATGACCTTAACGGCTGCCATTATCAAGGGGCGGAGCTAGTTTTCCAGTTTCAATTTGCATGTTTTCTAAACAAAAACAAGGCTTTTGTTGAGCTACTGTATAAAGCCTTAAAATCAACGCTATTTCTGACATTTTGAAATGAAAAAGTTTCCTGGATGGAAAGAGAAACGTCTTCAAGCTTGGAAACAAAGACCAGTGGATTGTTTTTGACTTTAACATTTTGGTTTTACTTTTACACTTGTACTGGAGTAAAAAGCTGAAGTTGATCCTCTAACTTGTAAGAACTTTAGATTTAAGAGGAGATTCTGTGAAACTGCAGAAAAATCAAAAACATCATCATAAAATGACTCAGTCAGGCTTGATTCCTGTTTAAATGTATTTTGGTTTTTAGAGGATGATGATAAACCTCAGATTAAATCTTATTTGGGAATAAGATTATTTTCTATAACATTTAGTTTAATGTATTTATTGCCGCTCCTCATGGTGGGTGCAGCCTGGCTGAAACGTAGCAGACGTTTGGGAACAAGAATGTTTTTAGGAAGGAAATGCTGGGAAACCAGGAGACATCGCCTTCCACCCTGCAGCTAAATATTTAACATGGCTTAATGCACGGCACGGAGGAGCAGCCTAAGAGGCTCTCCTCATCCTCACATCTGCTCTGACTTCCACTCCCTGAACAAGACGGGAAGCTTCTGGATCTGATGGTTTTTCTTCTTACTTCCACGTCTTCAGGCTGAGAGCGGCAGATCAGAACTCCTTAAACATGTCCGACCCATCAGGGAACCTTGTTCCAGCGCAGACACAGGCAGGCAGCCATTGTTCTGATCTGGGCTTTTTATTGGTCGCTGTTGATTTAAGACTCAATAAGTAAATAAGTCAAAGAAAAAGAGAAAATGACAGATGCTGAGAAAACACAGGAAACACAATTAGATATAAGAACGAGGAATAAAAACACCATAAGAATTAATACTGATTCAAACAGGAAGGAAACACAGAAACATTTTTTCTTCTCTGAAGCTCAGCTCATTTTTTTCAGTCACAGTCAGAGAAAAAACATTTATGGGGGTCTGATCAGCAACCTGTTTCACGTCTCATTCACTTTATTCTGACAGGTCGCTGCAGCTGTCTGATCTATTTTCTATAGTTCTAGTGAGGATGCAGGCAGCAGCGTCTGGATCAGCTGCAGCTGTCTGATCTACTTTCTTAGTTCTAGTGAGGATGCAGGCAGCAGCGTCTGGATCAACTTTACATGACTGTTTTTATGTATTTTTTACTGTTATCAAGGCTGCACTTAAAAAAAAGAAAATGTCTATAGAGCTGTTGTTAACGAAGTTTCTTTTTGTTTACACTTGTGTATGCAAAAGTACAATTAAATCTAAGTCTAAGTTAGTCCAGCCCCATATATAATATTAAGATTCCTTATTATTTAGATGTTGTTGGCCTTTTCTGTTAGTTTCTAACTATTTAACTCTGTCTTTGTAAAGCAAGTTTGTGTTTTTTTATTTGAAGTTTGATATCAGAATTTAATTTGCCGTCTTACTGAGACCGTCTGGTTCCCTGGGAAACTATAATCCCTACAACAGTCGGTCAGTACCGGCCCAAACCCACCACCCACTCCCTGGTTCTGCCTTTCTAGAGGGTCCCAAACAGGAATAACTAAATGCTAATTATTAATTCCAATACTAATGCAGTAGTTTCTTTGCACCTTGCATAGGTCCAGTCTGTAAGGATACTAACTAAAGCTTGCAGTTGATCAGCTGCTCACTTGAAAGGGTTTTACCCCCCGAGGCTTTTGAACTGGTTCCTCATTTTGGGACCAGTAATTAATTCTAGGATCAATAAAAAGGGTTAGAGCTAATCCTGACTCCACATGGTGGAGGCAGTGCATCGATTTCCTGCCGGTCGGTGGCACATTGATCGCATCCGTCTCTTCCCACTTTGCATTCCTTAAGTGAGGCTTTATCCTATGTTGCCTTTGATCTCTGCACTGTGACATTTACTTATTTCCAGTAAATGAGCAGCAGATCTAGAAATAGCTGAAGTCTGGATATTGAGCTACACGAACAGAAATGGCAGCCCACTGCCAACGCTGTCGCCTGTTTAGACATTTGCTTTGTTTTAATCTGTCGTTCACATGCAGTCAGGAATACCTTTGTTAGACTCATCAGTTGGCTCGTTGCTTGGGGCTGCGAAAGTGAATCCCAAGCTCCATGCTGCATGCTGATTGGACATAAGTGAAGGTCACTCATGCGTTATAATTAGAGTAATTACAGTCATCAGATTCCTGCCGTGACACTCCAGTCGGTGAAAGACTTACAGTTGATCCAGAGACTGTTAGGATGTATGAATGGATGAATTTATTGATTATTTATTCATTAAAATGTTGAGTGTTGTTGAGTGTTTTATAGTCACTGTCTGGTTCTCTAAGAGAAAATTTAGTCTTTTTTTTAACCTTTACCCTCAATGATCCACTACTAAAAAACAGCATATATTCACTAAAACTCTTTTGTTTAGTGGCCGTGTTAAGTTAATGATTTATTAACATGTTGTTTTTCTAAAGATGGCAACATATTGGAACAAATCTTCACAGCATCTGTTTTCAATCACCTCCTTTGACTTTGTTTATGTCAGACTTCACTGATGTCTTTTCCAATGGAGAGCTAGCCATTGAACCAGCAGCACAGTTTGGATATAAAATTCACAAACAGTCATAAATAAGGTAAAAACTTACAGAGAAACACACAGTTAGTCAATACTGCAGCTTTAACACCAAGGCCCTAAAAATTTTTCAGGGTATCTGGGGTCTGTTTCATGAATCAGGTTTAGTGAAAACTCTTAAGTGCTCTAAACCTGAAATCAGTGAAACTCTGAGTATTCCGTTTCCTCATCCTCTGTTTCTGTTGACATAGTAACATCCTCCCAGAGCTAACTTGGTCAGCAGCAGGTTACTATCAATAAACTCAGTTTCCTCTGTCTCCGCTCTCCTTAAAGCCAATCACACTGTTTTATTTCCTGATTTAGTCAGATTTATGTCATAATTTTAAACACAAAAATATATGAAAATCATTCCCTAGGTCTGTTAGACTAATTAGGTTTTAAAAACAAACATTCTTTTAAAGAATGATCGGCATTAAATCACAGAGAATCAAATATTTATAGGGGGAGGATTCTAGAACTCAGTGACAGGATAGAAGATTACTGGTTTTTGGTTTGTTTTATATGAGCGAGATGCAGATCAATTTATTTTTATTTTGTTATATTTACAGTACATGAAGAACTACTGAAATTATTTTCAGATTACACATTAATAGATTAATTAATTCTAATAAAGAAAAGGAATTACTTTAGAGTAAGGATTAGTATTCACTGGATGATAACAACCTAATGAGCCTACTGACATAATCTGAAGCCATTCTATGGGACTGATAGCCACTAATAACGGCCATTTATTGGGATGATAACATCCGAAGCACGGCTGCAAACAGCCACTCAGTATTTACTGTGTGAAAGAAGACAGAATCAACATGAGGAGGAACCCATGAGACGATGAACAGGTTCTATCTATTACCATGTTTCTAGATCTCATCTTCACCTGGTGACAGGTGATTTCAATCTGAAAATCTCACATGAAGAGAAAAGATTACGAGAAATATATTGATACACAATTACTTTCTCTTTGGCACTCAGACCTAGCGCTGAATTTTGATATATATGCATGAAGAGGAGAAGAGAATAGGGCTGTTTCCTCCCCAGGCCTGAAACTGGTGGTGGAGTGGAGATAGATGAAGTTGGTCAGTCTGTAGACTGCTGTTAGCGAGATGGTATGCTGAGTTTTATGGGGAGATACAGTGGACTGCGTGAGCTGTTACTAGAGCTTTACTCAGGGACCTGGAAGATGGAAGTCCAGTTGGATAACACAGGTTGAGAGAAACCTCTCCATGATGAGCAAGCATGAAGCTACAGTGGAGAGGAAAAACCGGCAACCCTCTAATTACAGGCCAAACTCCTGCATCCGACGCCACTGTCTCC
Organism: Cyprinodon diabolis; assembly: GCA_030533445.1. Taxonomy (NCBI): domain Eukaryota; kingdom Metazoa; phylum Chordata; class Actinopteri; order Cyprinodontiformes; family Cyprinodontidae; genus Cyprinodon; species Cyprinodon diabolis. The sequence goes on from CM060080.1 coordinate 8,823,735, forward strand.
CCAATGATGACACCAATTCAACCCTCCTCCAGCCCCTCCTCCACCATCGTAGCTAAAGCTCCATCAGCGTTTCATTCCTTCAGGACTCTTACTGCGTTTCCTGTCTCATCTTAACTGAGTTTTTCAGATTGCAATCACCTGTCAGCAGGTAAAGATGAGGTCTAAAAACATTCTAATAGATAGAACCTGTTCATCGTCTCATGGGTTCCTCCTCATGTTGATTCTGTCTTCTTTCACACAGTAAATACTGAGTGGCTGTTTGCAGCCGTGCTTCGGATGTTATCATCCCAATAAATGGCCGTTATTAGCGGCTATCAGTCCCATAGAATGGCTTCAGATTATGCCAGTGGGCTCAGTAGGTTGTTATCGAGTGAAAGAAATCCTAACTCTAAAGTAAAGAAACCTCTGTCAGAACCAGGCTCAACATGGGGGTCTTCTACTAGACCGGTTAGGATTGAGACAGGGAACGCAGTAAGAGTCCTGAAGGAATGAAACTCTGATGGAGCTTTAGCTACGATGGTGGAGGAGGGGCTGGAGGAGGGTTGAATTGGTGTCATCATTGGGGAGACAGTGGCGTCGGATGCAGGAGTTTGCCCTGTAATTAGAGGGTTGCCGGTTTGAGCCCTGGCTCCAGCTTTCAGTGTCGCTGCTTTTGCCTACTGATTGTGGTCAGAGTGCCTGGTGGCGCCTGCGTACGCAGGTTCGCCTCTGTCAGTGAGCCCCAGGGCAGCTGTGGCCACGATGTAGTTTGCCACCATCAATGTGTGCATGAATGGGTGAATAACTGGATGTAGTGTAAATCACTTTGGTCAAGTCTCCTGACTTTAAAATGCGCCATATAGGTACCTGCCATTTACCATACACTGATCTACTACTATACAATAAATAATTATGTAATATCATTGTGGTCACAACAGGCTATGGCAAGCCATTTTGATATGTACTGGTTTTAATGAATATGTATTCCACATCTAGACTAAACACCCTGGATGTCTATAAATTTATTTCAGATCTCAACATCCCTTCGTTAATGGTCATGATTTCTATTATTTTGACTATGGAGAAATGTTTTTCAGATATCATGAAAACATTTTCAGTGAAGCTGATAAATGTCAGAATGGCCACTTAAAATGTGAAAACAGCTCTAGATGTAGAAAACTTCATTCTTACTACTATAATTTTGTTTTTTAACTTTTTGAAATGTAGTTTCTGCTGAGAAAAATGTAATATAGAAATTATATCCTTACCGTTAGGTCTAGGAGGGTGATTTTGATGATCTAGAAATAGAACAACAGAAAGGAGAGTGCTTTTGATAAATGTAAAAATGGCCTGCCATAGCCCACTTCATATAAATTTATACATTAACTGGAGCAACAATATTCTCCTTCCCCATCTTTCTCTCCTTTGCATCTGTAGCGCTGTTTCTGTGTTTTTTAAACATATTCTCCATTTTTTTTGTTTTTATTTTGTTCATTTCTTTTCATACTTGTTGCGAATGTGTTAAACTTTGACTGGTTCTACTTAGAGTTGATGGCAGCTGTTGTGAAACTGAACACTCAGAGTTCCCGAGTTACGGATTTGAATCTGAGTTTGTTAAACCTGCTTGGTGAAACGAACCCAAGGTGTTCAAACATTATTCCCCGCATGTGTTTCCATTCTGAGAACCAGGTTAAGAATCTGGTCATTTTTCACAATAAAACACCCTTTTAGACTCGGAAAATAAATCCACCAGAAATTTTAGAAGTTATCCACTAATAAATGACACATGACCCGGTACCGGGCCAGATCCTGGGGGTCAGGGATCAATGCTATAGAGGACACTGGAGCAGACCTTTTACACAAACGGTCATTTTAAAAGGACTTATGGGACTTAAAGGACTTATGGGAAAGAAAAAAATATATCTAACCAACTAACATGGGTAAAGGGTAAAATAATTTAGAAAGAGAAAATACTGAAATCCTATTGACCTAATATACATAAAATGAAGCAGCTTATAAAGTTAATGTTCTGTTTTATGAAGCTTCTATTTAAAACACTGGTTACATATCTACTTAACAACTGACTGAATGCCTTTGAACTGCAATCCAACATTTTCCAACAGTAAAGAGTTTCTATTCCTCCTGGAAACTGCAATTAGCACTTCCTCTTTCCACCTCTTTCTAAGCTGTGTTTGCATGTCTTTCATTGCATTTCTGTACCTTCTCTCTGATTTCCATCCGTCAGACAGCTCATTGAAAGCCCCTCAGAGGTTAGAGCTGGGTGTATGTCAGAGCATGGCTACTGTCAGTCACTGTACATGCTGCCAAATGCCCCCATGAGATGCCTTTAATTGGTTCACTTGCATCATAGTGTTCCAAACATATGTGACTCTGCAGGTTGAACAGCTGTTGTCTGTAGCAACAGAAGGAAATGCTTTAGTTGGCAGAGAAAATGTAATCGGCTGTCCCTGATTATTTAGGAGATAAGATATGTTTTCCTTCTCATCATTCAGCAATATATTTGACCAAGGTCTTCTACATTTAGTTTATTTTCTAAAACCTAATTGTTTTGGCAATATAATCCAGTCTCTTTGGTTGTTTAGTTGCTTTCTTTTCTGCCCTACCAGTTTCTCTTCTTGTTCCTCCTACATGTAGATTACACAGCTGATATTAACTGGCTATCCAAGAACAAGGCCCTGTTAGAGTCTTGTTTCTGAATGTTGACAGGCCTCCAAAGTCCAAAACAACATTTTGTAATTTTTTCAGTGAACTTTTGTCTGTGATAGTGATGAACATAACTACTTAATTATGTTAACATGTTAAACAGCCAACACACATAATAGAGGACATATTCTGGACCTGCTCATCAGCAAAGGTGTAAATATTTCTAAGGTTTCCCTATCAGACCAGTTTTCTGTTTACTTTGAAACCATTTTTCCAATTGATCTAATTACCAAAAGAAATGTTATAAGAAAGCGTGCTAAGTAAAGTTAACTGTCCCCAGAATTACCCTTTTCTTTCCACTTTCCCCTGTAACTCAGTAGATGAGCTGGTTGATAGTTTCCATTCTATAGCTGAAGAAATAATTGTTTCCATGGATCCATTTAAAGTGAAGGTCATCTCTGGGAAGATGAAATCTTCATGGAGAGATGCGCCAGCAGTGAGAAATAAAAAAAAGTGGGAGGGCCAAAAAGCCAAACGAATGTGGCAAAAGATTGAACTCCAGGTTCACTGAAATCTATAAAGGGAAACTTCACATGTATAATTTAAGACTAAAAGATGCAACAGAATCTTTCTGCTGTCAGATTATCAACAAAAACCTTAATTAATGCCCTCACCTTATTGCCACAGATTAACAGGTTAAGAAACATGCCTATCACAGTGGCTGATGATGATATTATCTTGGCACTGATGTCTGGTCTGATTACTCATTTCACACACCTGTTTAGCTTTGCCCAGTTCTCAATACCTGTTTTACTGATGCCCCTGTACTAGTTTCTTAACCAGCCTTCAGACCAGTAATCAGTGCCAGATTATGTTCAAGTGATTGGTGAGACTTATTCTACTACAGGGCTCGATGTTAACCATTGCCCGATCGCTGGGGGCAAGTAGTTTTTATTGTCGGGAGAGTATACATTTCATTGCATTTGCCCACTGGGCAAGTGCAATGATCGCAAAAACAATTATTTATCACTCAAAATTACTTTAAATCACCGACATTCGCTTAAAAAAGGACCCACAAGCGTTGCCGGCGCCATTTTTGTTGTTTTGTACACATTCTCGCGTGATTTGAAAAAGCCACAAGATTTTTCGCCAGGTGGCGTGATTTTTGTCCGGGAATTGGCGCGAATCAGACACATTTTTTTTGACTTGGCAGGCTAAAAAACAACAAGGCAAAAAAGTAGAGTAACACACCCACCACCTATTTTACCCTCCACCCATTTCACCCACCACCCAGATAACCCTAGATTAAAAATTATCGGTCAGGGATTAGGAAAATTGGCATACTTGTATGCCATGCGCACAGTGTACGTAAATATGGCTATCATATGGCAGTCTTCTGTACAGTGATGCAGGTCATACATTAAAAAATGTTCATTACATTTTTTTCTCTCAGACATTGGAGAGGTGCATTTAAATGTTATAGAGATAAACATGTTAAATTGGTGACCTGTTATGTTATTATTATTGTCTTGTTACTGCATTTATTTTGTCAGGGAAAACTAATCCATAGTCAATTAAAAGTCAGGGAATTCTGAAATTATGTAAGTCAAAATATATGTCATGAAACGAGAACAGATGGACCCAGTATTCAAGGTGGGACAGTCAGTAGGAAAGTTCAAAACGTTTATTAAATAAACAAACAAAACAAAAGCGGAGCTGTGGCTCGCGGACACTGCAGGACACTGATGTTCTCACTGAGTCACTTACCTGGTTTAGCAGTCCAGACCAAGAATGTCCCAGAGGTCCTGCTGGAAGCCGGTCCAGGTCAGGGATCCAGGACAGACAGAAACAGACAGGAACAGGCAGGATCCACATCAGGCAGGAGCAGAAACAGGTGGCAGGATCCAGACTTCCAGGCATCCACAGGCTCCCAGGAGGGTTCAGAGTCAGACTGGGACCAGAAGCATGACCAGGTGGTCAAGCACAGGAGCAGATAGGATCAGGTGCAGACATGCAGGCTCAGTGGAAGAGGGTAGCCGAGGCAGAACGTGGAACCGGAACTTGAAGCAGGACTTTAAACTGGTCTCCTCCCTGGAGCCAGGCTTACTTTGATAAAAACTGAACCTCCCCCCATAATGAGCCAAAAACCCAGAGGACTCCGCGGGGGAGGAACAGTGGACAATCAGGAGACGAGACAAACACTAAAACCCTCTTTATTTTTATTTAACCTTTATTTTACCAGGAAGTCCCTTGAGATAAAATCTCTTTTTCGAGGGAGACCTGGCCTCTTTCCACTGGCTGCTAGGATCCAGGACATGAACCATCAAATCAAACTGAACAGACAGACTAACAAAAAGACAAGCAACGATCTGGCACTGAATGCTCAGGCTGAACTGAATATAAACCAGAGGAAACAGGTGAGAGGAATAAATTATAATTGAGGTAGGGAGGGAAAACGGCAGGTGAAAGGAATTACTAATTAGGGGGGGCAAACAGGCCAGATCATGACAATATATTAATAGTATCATCTTGTATAAACATACCGTGACCCTAAAATAAAAGTTATTGATTTGTGAAATTGACTTCTGTCTTGTGATTTATCTTAAGTTTTTAACCTGTCGAGTTTTTTTTTAGATTTTTAACATTACAATTTATATTTTTCCAAGCACACAACAGTTTAAAGCAAAGTTCAGTTTGAAAAGAATGTGCAGGAAGGATTGAAAAGCATGTTAACACGGTAATGTAGGCTTGAGTTCATTATCTGACGCATGCATATACACACCAGGAACCTGGAAACTTAAAAAATACTGAATCACAAAAAACATAAAAAAAAAAACATGTTTCATTGATATATATATATACAAGAATGAATATGAACTATATTTATCAAACATAATATTGGGCAAGTAAAATTGTTTCTGGGCAAATTAAATGTGAAACTCACTTGCCCTTTGGGAAAGTGGTAAAAATCCGTAACGTCAACCCCTGTACTATTCTTGTAATCTGATTACCTAATCCTGACCTGTTCTGCCTCTCAACCTTTGAGCCTGCCTGTTCCCGTTCTGATATTCCCATCTGCTACCAGCCTTATTAACAAGCCCAGAGACCCCTGTGACACTGCACTCTCCCTTCCCCCTTCCAGGATCTACAAGCTACACCAACGTTGCATATCCAGACCTCCTGCGTTACATTAACACACAGCCTACTGTGTATATAGTGTATAGCTATATACAATATATAGTATATTGTATGTTTTATATTGTATATAGCTATAGATTCTCTATATTATGTATATATATATATATATATATATATATATATATATATATATATGTATATATATATATATATATACGTATAATGTGTATATATATACACTATATTGCCAAAAGTATTTGCTCACCCATCCAAATTATTGGAATCAGGTGTTCCAATCACTTCCATGGCCACAGGTGTATAAATTCAAGCACCTAGGCATGCAGACTGTTTTTACAAACATTTGTGAAAGAATGGGTCGCTCTCAGGAGCTCAGTGAATTCCAGCGTGGAACTGTGATAGGATGCCACCTGTGCAACAAATCCAGTCGTGAAATTTCCTCGCTCCTAAATATTCCACAGTCAACTGTCAGCTGTATTATAAGAAAATGGAAGTGTTTGGGAACGACAGCAACTCAGCCACGAAGTGGTAGGCCACGTAAACTGACGGAGCGGGGTCAGCGGATGCTGAAGCGCATAGTGCGAAGAGGTCGCCAACTTTCTGCAGAGTCAATCACTACAGACCTCCAAACTTCATGTGGCCTTCAGATTAGCTCAAGAACAGTGCGCAGAGAGCTTCATGGAATGGGTTTCCATGGTCGAGCAGCTGCATCCAAGCCATACATAACCAAGTGCAATGCAAAGCGTCGGATGCGGTGGTGTAAAGCACGCCGCCACTGGACTCTAGAGCAGTGGAGACGCGTTCTCTGGAGTGACGAATCGCGCTTCTCCATCTGGCAATCTGATGGACGGGTCTGGGTTTGGCGGTTGCCAGGAGAACGGTACTTGTCTGACTGCATTGTGCCAAGTGTAAAGTTTGGTGGAGGGGGGATTATGGTGTGGGGTTGTTTTTCAGGAGCTGGGCTTGGCCCCTTAGTTCCAGTGAAAGGAACTCTGAATGCTTCAGCATACCAAGACATTTTGGACAATTCCATGCTCCCAACTTTGTGGGAACAGTTTGGAGCTGGCCCCTTCCTCTTCCAACATGACTGTGCACCAGTGCACAAAGCAAGGTCCATAAAGACATGGATGACAGAGTCTGGTGTGGATGAACTTGACTGGCCTGCACAGAGTCCTGACCTCAACCCGATAGAACACCTTTGGGATGAATTAGAGCGGAGACTGAGAGCCAGGCCTTCTCGTCCAACATCAGTGTGCGACCTCACAAATGCGCTTCTGGAAGAATGGTCAAAAATTCCCATAAACACACTCCTAAACCTTGTGGACAGCCTTCCCAGAAGAGTTGAAGCTGTTCTAGCTGCAAAGGGTGGACCGACGTCATATTGAACCCTATGGATTAGGAACGGGATGTCACTTAAGCTCATATGTGAGTCAAGGCAGGTGAGCAAATACTTTTGGCAATATAGTGTATGTGTATATATATATATATATATATATATATATATATATACATATATATACATATATATGTATATAAATACATATACATAAATGGAACATAGGAAAGGGGCTAAAACCCTGGTCAGTAAACAAATGACATTTAATAACCATTCAACTGATAATGAATAACTAGGTTTACCCTTGATTTGAATTACCTATACTATAACTCCCAGTTCTAATTATCTATTCATAATTTTCTGGTAAGCTGGCACAACAGTGTCCTGCATAAAATCTGTTCTGTGACCTGCACATGAACCCATAAGGATTCATTATTTTGTCAATAAACATTATAAAGTTTCTCTGTGACCGTAACCCTAACACCTGGCAAAAACCATGACATCCAGTTACCTGCTTTCAAAGGTGCCTTAGTGTAGACGATCCGTGTGCAAATAACTTTGTTTTGCAATGTTCTGATAACTTCTCCAGATACTTAGGATTGAGTCATGGATGCAGCCTCTGTTGTTACGTTCTTCTCCCAGAGGCCCTACTCCCCCTTTAAAAAAGGTAATGAGCATTCCTGAGGGAATCCTGCAAAGTGGGAGGCAGTTTTCCCTGGAGCACTCTGAGGATACAGGTTTGTTATGTTACATTTTCTGCCTGTGTGATTGGTCTTCACTCCCCAACTCCCAGTCGAGAAATATCTGCATCAATCTGCAGTGGTTGCATGGCTGTGCTGCTGAGTGAGTTTACAGAAAATTATTCTAATCTGAGATGTGCTGAACCGTGTAGTCTGCAGGTGTCTGACAGCGGATTATGTTGGGAATAAGAGTTGAATATAGAAGAAGTCGGATGACAGAAGAAATTCCCAGTAAACATTTTACAGTCAAACAAAGAGCTGTGATAGAATTATCCTGCAAAATGGTTTATTGTTATAAAATATCTAAACCATAAAATGGGAAACATCATCCATCCATCCATCCATCCATCCATCCATCCATCCATCCATCCATCCATCCATCCATCCATCCATCTATCATTCTTCCATCCATCCATCCATCCATCCATCCTCCATCCAACCATCATCCATCCATCCATCCATCCATCCATCCATCCATCCATCCTCCATCCAACCATCATCCATCCATCCATCCATCCATCCATCCATCCATCCATCCATCCATCCAACCATCATCCATCCATCATCCATCCATCCGTCCATCCATCCATCCATCTATCATTCTTCCATCCATCCATCCATCCATCCATCTATCATTCTTCCATCCATCCATCCATCCATCCATCCATCCTCCATCCAACCATCATCCATCCATCCATCCATCCATCCATCCATCCATCCATCCTCCATCCAACCATCATCCATCCATCCATCCGTCCATCCATCCATCCATCCATCCTTCATCCATCCAACCATCATCCATCCATCCATCCATCCATCCATCCATCCATCCATCCATCCATCCACCATCCAACCATCATCCATCCATCATCCATCCTTCATCCATCCAACCATCATTCATCCATCCATCATCCATCCATCCATCCATCCATCATCCATCCACCCATCCATCCATCCATCCATCATCCATTCATCCATCCATCAATCATCCATCCATCCATCCATCCATCCATCCATCATTCTTCCATCCATCCATCCTCCATCCAACCATCATCCATCCATCCATCCATCCATCCAACCATCATCCATCCATCCATCCTTCATCCATCCAACCACCATCCATCCATCCATCCATCCATCATCCGTCCACCCATCCATCCATCCATCCATCCATGCATGCATCCATCCATCCATCCATCCAACCATCATCCATCCATCCATCCATCATCCGTCCACCCATCCATCCGTCCATCCATCCATGCATGCATCCATCCATCCATCCATCACTCCATCATCCATCCAACCATCATTCATCCATCCATCCATCCATCATCCATCCATCCATCCATGCATGCATGCATCCATCCATCCATCCATCACTCCATCATCCATCCAACCATCATCCATCCATCCATCATCCATCCATCTATCCAACCATCATCCATCCATCCATCCATCCATCCATCCATCCGTCCATCCATCCATCCTTCATCCATCCAACCATCATCCATCATCCGTCCACCCATCCATCCATCCATCCATCCATCCACCCATCATCCGCCCATCCATCCATCCATCCATCCATCCATCCATCCATCCATCCATCCATCCATCCATCCATCCATCCATCCTTCATTGATGTGTTCTTATTTATGCAGCTTTCTCATCATACTTTATGTGGCTGAACCAGATTACAGTTATTCTGGTCTTAAAAGAAGAAAAAATAATTTGCAGGTAGAGTTGAACCAGAATCCAGTTCCGTTTTTTGTTGAATAAAATGTTAGAGTGAGACAGAAGCAGATAATCCTAAACCTCTCATGCTGAATGGCCACACTAGTGCCAGTGCAGCAGGTCCACAGTGATCCAAGGTTCTCCTGATGCCAGAGGGACACACAGATCTTCCTTTGCTGGAGGGCCCCTTTGGCTCAGTTAGACCCTTCATATATTCAACATACAGGCTTTCTGGGGAAATGCAACCGCTTTTGCCATTTACTTATCAATATTTGGTGTATTTAACACAATTGTTTTATGTCCTAGCCTGCTAAGATGAAACAATTGTGTTAAAGTATCTAAATATGATTAATTAAATGCCAAAAACGTTTGCTTTTTTTTGTGGTTTTATATGACTGTGCATTATTTTTAGGAATCATCTCAACAAGTTTTAAGGAATGAAAACGTGACAAAGCTGAAGGGTTCTGATTCTAATGAGCTGAAGGTACAGTTTCATAGTTTCATGGCCAAACAAGGTTCTTCATTAATATCCATCAGTTCAGGCAGATGTGATCAGTGCTTGGTTATAATCCGCTTCTAGAACTTCTCTGAGGTGTTAGGCTGAGTCCATCTTTTCTAGTGCTGATCTATCACATGGTTCCCTGTTTGGGTCGGAGCTGCCAACCCATGACGCATGCGTCCTTCCTCTCACTACAGTCAGCGGCTCCAGCTCAGTGCGCCTCCAGCAGCCCGTCCGAGCGCGCGGTTACAATGCGCCTCTTCATCGGTCCGAACCAGAGCCAGCGTCAGAACCGAGCACCGAGCAGCACACACCCCGCCTCCGCAACAGGATGCCCGGCGGAAAGAGGGGACTGGTGGCGCCGCAGAACACTTTTCTGGAGAACATCGTCCGGCGTTCAAGTGGTGAGTCTGCGCCTTGGCCGGGTTCTGGTTCTGGGGTTGATCAACCAGCAGTACGCAAAGCTTAACTTTTTTCCGGAACACTGTGATGAACGGGCGGTACCTCCGCTTTAATGGACCTTTGGAGGAAGCAGAGTTTGGTCCTTAAGGCTGCGGATCTCTGCAGGAGGAAAAGAGGAAAGAGTTCCGACAGATTCAAACTAGTCTGTATGGAACCAGAGTTCATTCTGGCTCCATCAGCTTCATTTTGGTCCATCAGCTTCATTCTGGCGCCATCAGCTTCATTCTGGCTCCATCAGCTTCATTCTGGCTCCATCAGCTTCATGCTGGCGCCATCAGCTTCATTCTGGCTCAATCAGCTTCATTTTAGGTCCATCAGCTTCATTCTGGCTCCATCAGCTTCAGTCTGGCTCCATCAGCTTCATTCTGGCTCCATCAGCTTCTTTTTTGGTCCATCAGCTTCATTCTGGCTCCATCAGCTTCATTCTTGCTCCATCAGCTTCATTTTAGGTCCATCAGCTTCATTCTGGCTCCATCAGCTTCAGTCTGGCTCCATCAGCTTCATTCTGGCTCCATCAGCTTCTTTTTTGGTCCATCAGCTTCATTCTGGCTCAATCAGCTTCATTTTAGGTCCATCAGCTTCATTCTGGCTCCATCAGCTTCAGTCTGGCTCCATCAGCTTCATTCTGGCTCCATCAGCTTCTTTTTTGGTCCATCAGCTTCATTCTGGCTCCATCAGCTTCATTCTTGCTCCATCAGATTCACCTTCAGCTCTATCAGCTTCAGCTCCATCAGCTTAATGCTGGCTAAATCAGCTTCATTCTCTGTCCTTCAGCTTCATTCTGGGTCCACCAGCTTCATCCTGGCTCCATCAGCTTCATTCTGGGTCCTTCGGCTTCAGCTCCATCAGCTTCATGCTGGCTCCATCAGCTTCATTTTGGTCCATCAGCTTCATTCTGGCGCCATCAGCTTCATGCTGGCGCCATCAGCTTCATGCTGGCGCCATCAGCTTCATTCTGGCTCCATCAGCTTCATTCTGGCTCCATCAGCTTCATGCTGGCGCCATCAGCTTCATTCTGGCTCCATCAGCTTCATGCTGGCGCCATCAGCTTCATTCTGGCTCAATCAGCTTCATTTTTGGTCCATCAGCTTCATTCTGGCTCAATCAGCTTCATTTTAGGTCCATCAGCTTCATTCTGGCTCCATCAGCTTCAGTCTGGCTCCATCAGCTTCATTCTGGCTCCATCAGCTTCTTTTTTGGTCCATCAGCTTCATTCTGGCTCCATCAGCTTCATTCTTGCTCCATCAGATTCACCTTCAGCTCCATCAGCTTCAGCTCCATCAGCTTAATGCTAGCTGCATCAGCTTCATTCTCTGTCCTTCAGCTTCATTCTGGGTCCACCAGCTTCATCCTGGCTCCATCAGCTTCATTCTGGGTCCTTCGGCTTCAGCTCCATCAGCTTCATTCTGGCTCCATCAGCTTCATTCTGGGTCCTTCGGCTTCAGCTCCATCAGCTTCATTCTGGGTCCACCAGCTTCATCCTGGCTCCATCAGCTTCATTCAGTGTCCTTCAGCTTCAGCTCCATCAGCTTCATGCTGGCTCCATCAGCTTCATTCTGGGTCCTTCAGCTTCAGCTCCATCAGCTTCATTCTGGCTCCATCAGCTTTATTTTGGCTGCATCAGCTTCATGCTGGCTCCATCAGCTTCATTCTGGGTCCATCAACTTCATTCTGGCTCCATCAGCTTCATCCTGGCTCTATCAGCTTCATTCTGGGTCCTTCAGCTTTAGCTCCATCAGCTTCATTCGGGCTCCATCAGCTTCATTTTAGGCCCATCGGCTTCATTTTAGGTCCATCAGCTTCATTTTGGCACCATCATCTTCATTCTAGCTCTAAAGGCTTCATTCTGGGCCCTTCAGCTTCAGTTTTATCAGCTTCATTTTGGGTCCATCAGCTTCATTCTGTGTCCTTCAGCTTCATTCTGGCTCCATCAGCTTCATGCTGGCTCCATCAGCTTCATCCTGGGTCCACCAGCTTCATTCTGTCTCCATCAGCTTCATCCTGGGTCCACCAGCTTCATTCCGGGTCCTTCAGCTTTATTCTGGGTCCATCAGCTTCATTCTGGGTCCATCAGCTTCATTCTGTGTCCATCAGCTTAATTCTGGCTCCATCAGCTTCATTCTTGGCCCTTCAGCTTCAGCTTCATTCTGGCTCAGCTTCATTATGCCTCCATCAGCTTAATTCTGGCTGAGCTTCATTCTGGTTCCATCAGTTTCAGCTCCATCAGCTTCATGCTGGCTGCATTAGCTTCATTCTGGGTCCTTCAGCTTCATTCTGGTTCCATCAGTTTCAGCTCCATCAGCTTCATGCTGGCTGCATTAGCTTCATTCTGGGTCCTTCAGCTTCCTTCTGGTTCCATCAGCTTCATCCTGGGTCCACCAGCTTCATTCTGGGTCCTTCAGCTTCATTCTGGGTCCATCAGCTTCATTCTGTGTCCATCAGCTTCATGCTGGCTCCATCAGCTTCATCCTGGGTCCACCAGCTTCATTCTGTCTCCATCAGCTTCATCCTGGGTCCACCAGCTTCATTCTGGGTCCTTCAGCTTCATTCTGTGTCCATCAGCTTAATTCTGGCTCCATCAGCTTCATTCTTGGCCCTTCAGCTTCAGCTTCATTCTGGCTCAGCGTCATTGTGGCTCCATCAGCTTCATTCTGGCTGAGCTTCATTCTGGTTCCATCAGTTTCAGCTCCATCAGCTTCATGCTGGCTGCATTAGCTTCATTCTGGGTCCTTCAGCTTCATTCTGGGTCCATCAGCTTCATTCTGTGTCCATCAGCTTAATTCTGGCTCCATCAGCTTCAGTCTTGGCCCTTCAGCTTCAGCTTCATTCTGGCTCAGCTTCATTGTGGCTCCATCAGCTTCATTCTGGCTGAGCTTCATTCTGGTTCCATCAGTTTCAGCTCCATCAGCTTCATGCTGGCTGCATTAGCTTCATTCTGGGTCATTCAGCTTCCTTCTGGTTCCATCAGCTTCATTGTTGGTCCATTCAGCTTCATTATGGCTCCATCAGCTTCATTTTAGGTCCATCAGCTTCATTCTAGCTCTAGAAGCTTCATTCTGGATCCATCAGCTTCATTATGGCTCCATCAGCTTCATTCTGGGCCATTCAGCTTCATTATGGCTCCATCAGCTTCATTTTAGGTCCATCAGCTTCATTCTAGCTCTAGAAGCTTCATTCTGGATCCATCAGCTTCATTCTGGATCCATCAGCTTCATTATGGCTCCATCAGCTTCATTCTGGGCCATTCAGCTTCATTATGGCTCCATCAGCTTCATTTTAGGTCCATCAGCTTCATTCTAGCTCTAGAAGCTTCATTCTGGATCCATCAGCTTCATTCTGGATCCATCAGCTTCATTATGGCTCCACCAGCTTCATTTTAGGTCCATCAGCTTCATTCTAGCTCTAGAAGCTTCATTCTGGATCCATCAGCTTCATTCTGGATCCATCAGCTTCATTATGGCTCCACCAGCTTCATTTTAGGTCCATCAGCTTCATTCTAGCTCTAGAAGCTTCATTCTGGATCCATCAGCTTCATTCTGCTCCATCAGCTTCATTCTGGGACATTCAGCTTCATTCGGGCTCCATCAGCAATCAGAGATACTGCAGGAAAAAAAGTCACATTTTTAGCTTTATTCTAATTTCATTCCCTGCAGTTTGTTTTTCCTCCGGGAAGCAGAGCAGCATTGGGGTATTGAACTCTGCCTCTTCAATGCAAAACAGGATTCTGCTTTTCTTGTGTTGTGAATTGGAGCTATATAAATAAGTGAATTGAATTGAAATTGCTTTATGAGTCACATTAATGAAATACTTACTAATAAGACTAAAAATGATTAAAGATTATAGCATGTAATAATTATAATATATTATATTATAACCTGATGATCTTTGTCTGATTATTATAATTATACTATATTAAAATAATTAAAGAGAAGCACAAAAAGGAAAAGATTGTGATTTTGTTTATATAGAAAATATAAATATATATCCTGTCTAACCTGATCCTGCAATATATTATTTGATCTTCTATCAGAAATGTGATAAACAGAGTTTTTAGAAGGAGCCGTTTAATTTATTTAGTGAAACCAAACTGAAATCATTGTAAGACCTGGAAATAACCCAAACAATGTGACATCAGGAAGCAAATAAACGTCTCCGATCGAAACAAATAATAACCTGATACAAGACTTCAGGATCAGATGAGTTCCATTAACACTATTGACTGGATTGGATTTTTTCAATATTTCACTGAGTTCTAGGGGTGTAAATCACACCCATCATGACGATTCGATTCAGTGTCGATTTCCTGACCCAACGATTTGATTATTTTCGATACTCAAAAACACACCACGATACGATTTGATTAATTTGTGGGTTTTTTACCTTACAGACTAGACAATTTTTCAAATTTGATATAAATCAATGAAAGCTGTAATATCGTTATGCATTTTATTTGAGAAACAACAGCAAATAACAGAAGTAGCAAAGTTGTGCTCCACCTAGGCCTGTGAAAACCCCATTCACTGAAAAATAATAATTCCTCGTGTTATAGATTCTGAAAGGCCTTGCATAAAAAAAATACTGCAAGCGGAAAGAAAGGGAGTGGCTAATGAACCCTTTTCTGGCTCAAGAGCATGGTCTCGGATTTGGAGGAACTGATCCTCATCCCGGCTGCTTCACACTCGGCCACGAACCGCTCGAGTGAGAGCTGTAGATCACGCCCTGATGAAGCCAACAGAACCACATCATCTGCGAATAACACAGATGCAATCCTAAGGCAACCAAAACAGATCCCCTCAACACCTTGGCTGCACCTAAAAATCCTGTCCTTAAAAGTTATGAACAGAATCGGTGACAAAGAGTCCAACCCTCCCAGGCCTGAGTTTTTGCCTCAGCGACCAGCCGAGCCACCTGGCGCTTTGACTGCTGGTACATATGAGCTGCTTCTGGAGAACCACAGGTCAATAAAGACCGATAGGACTCCTTCTTCTGCTTGACATGTCCCCTCACTGTTGGTGTCCACCAGCGTGTTCGAGGGTTGCCACCACGATATGCACCGACAACCTTGCAGCCACAGCTCTGACTAGCCACCTCAACAATAGAGGCATGGAACACGGTCCACTCAGATTCAATGTCCCCCACCTCCCTCGAAACGTGTTCAAAACTGTGCCGGATATGGGAGTTAAAGCTCTTTCTCATGGGGGACACTGCAAGACTTTCCCAGCAAACCCTCACAATACATTTGGGCCTACCAGGTCTGACCGGCGTCCTCCCCCACCATCGGAGCCAACTCACCACCAGGTAGTTGTCGGTGGAGAGCTCTGCCGCTCTCTTTACCCGAGTGTCCAAGACATGCAGCCGCATGTAAGATGAAATAACAACAAAGTCGATAATTGAACTACGGTCTAGGTTGTCATGTTGCTAAGACCCCATATGGACCCCCTTATGCTTGAACATGGTGTTCGTTATGGACAATCCATCACTAGCACAGAAGTCCAACAACAGAACCCCACTCGAGTTCAGGTCAGGTGGGCCATTCCTTCCAACCACGCCTCCCAGGTCTCACTGTCATTGCCCACGTGAGCGTTGAAGGCCCCCGGAAGAACAAGGGAGTCCCCAGGAGGGGCACTCTCCAGTACCTCTGTAAAGACACCAGAAAGGGTGCTGTTTGGTGCATAAGCACAAACAACAGTCAGAACCTGTCCCCCCATACGTATGCAGAGGGAGGCCTCTGGTTCACAGGTTTGAACCCCAAAGTACAGGCACCAAGATGAGGGGCAACAAGTATGCCCACTCCTGCTTGGCGCCTCTTACCAGGAGCAACTCCAGAGTGGAACAATGTCCAGCCCCTCTCAAGGAGACTGGTTCCAGAGCCACAGCCATGCGTCGAGGTAAGTCCAACTATCTCTAGTTGGAACCTTTCAACCTCGCGCACTAACTCAGGCGCCTTCCCCATCAGAAAGGTGACGTTCCATGTCCCAAGAGCCAGCTTCTTCAGCAGAGGATCAGACATCAAGGGAAGGGACTGCCACTTTGTTACTCTGGTTAATTTTTTATTGTATTTGAGTTCTTAGGTATTCCTTGTTTGCCCTCTGCTGCCCTTCGTCAGTCTCTTTCTCCTAGCTCCCTTCTAGACTCCTCTGTACACACCTGCTCACAATGTGCTGATTAGCCTGGTCTTTGTTTCTCTCTCCCATATATGCACCTCCAGCTCAGTCACTGTTGCTGGTTTGTCATTTCTTCTTGTGAGGATTCCTGGTTCTGAGTACTTTTGCATTTTGTGGATCTTTGCTTCTGTTACCCTTTTTGTGATTAAATCTGTAAGTAACCACCTTCAGCTTCAGTCTCTACATTTCGGTCCTCTTTAAACCTCCACACAACCTGACAAGAAGTCTGTTAGTACGGAAAAGTAGCAATAATCTCAGTCTAAGATTATTATTCAAGTAAAAGTGAAAATGACAGTAAAATACAATTACTTCTAATGTGTTTACTTAAGTGACTTTCTAAACTTTACTGAAGTATAAGTAACCGATTACAGCCTGTCCTTCACTTCCTGACACATCCTCACGGTTTCTGGCCAGTAAACTTTTCTTTGTGTGAAATGTGTCTGAAAGTGTCTGAACAGCTCATAGGAATCTTCTCTCTTACACAGAACGCCTATTTAACTGTTCTGGTGGAAAAATTGATTTCTTGCTATACAGAGGTTTGCAAGGGGACATCTTTTCAATCTATACTCTTTAATATCTCATATAAAAATGCACATAATCAGTAACCGTACGGCATTAATATATTCCCGACCTCTCATGATTTTTCCACAAAATAAAAGGGTATTTTAGTGCGCCTCAATATCGTTCTGGACTTTCGCAACTGGAAATAAAATATGATATTTTAGTTTGAATTGAAGTTCTGCTGCCTTTAACACTGATGTTTTCTTGGTGTAGACAGATTGTTTGGTAGGCAGGATATCTCCAGGTTCTGTGGACTCTCAGCTGACAGAAATCAGACCATGAGCCAGAGAGTCAACCTCTGTTTAATGTAAAAATATTGAGATTCCTAGTTAAAGTTTACCTCTGAGTTTAACTGATAAGCTGTAGCATCTAATGAAACATTATCTTGCATTTGTCTTGTCATTTCTAGCCAATAATTAAGTGAACAACAAAACTCTGATGCCTAGAGTTAAGAGGGACACAGAAAATATGTGGAGCAAAACCTTCTTGTAGGACTGGAGAGCAGGATGAAGATTGTGAGGTTTTTACTACCGCTGGATTTTGAGTTTTTAACCAGTCTCTCATCTGCCTGTGATTATTGCAATCTTTAATCTCTTTAAAAGGTGTTAGTGGACAAATCGCTCAGTGGGCAAACAAGGATTCTTCTTCTTCTTCTTCCTCTCAGAGGAAAACACAGCAGCATGGGTGTGGGTGTGTAAAATTGACAGACCGTAGTAGCCACTTTTGCTCAGCCATCTCTTTTTCCGATTACGTCGTCGCCTTTTCTTTTCTGGGCTTTCAGCACAAAATTTGACAACTGGCCAAGGCAGCGCGTTGAGCTTCATCTTCCTTTTCTACTCGTTTGGCCAAACGAGTCCGAGTAGCGCCATCTCACTGCGGAGCTGAGTCCCACCTGATTTTTAGGTGTACAATGTGAGAACATATATCCTGAACTGTGAAGTTTTGAACCCTGTGATTTCATTGTACAGTGGTAGCTGCAGCTGTGTGCAACGATTGAAAAAAATCGTACAGTGTATGCCCGGCTTTAGAGCATTAAGAGCAGACGGTTTGCATGCAAAGTCTGTTTGAATCGCATTTCGAGGTCCTGCATTATTTAGAGTCTGGATGTGCTCCAGACTTTGCATGTAGCCCGTCTGCTTCAGCTGCTCAAAGCGCGTTCAGTGTGAATGCAGACATGGCTGAGCTTGTTGGCCATATATGAGCAGATTTTAGATTAAATTCTATTCAGTTCATTTCTATAGATCTAATTCATTACACATGTCATCTCAATGCACTTTCCAGTTCACCAGATCATCCAGACAGTTTGATTCAAAGTTTTCTATCTAAGGAAAACCAGCTGATTGCATCGACTTGAAGCGACAGTGGAGAAGAAAAACTCCCTTTGAACAGGAAGAAACCTCCAACAGAACCAGGCTTAGTGTGAGCGGCCATCTGCTGAGGCCGACTGGGGTTCAAGGAGACGGAAGCAGACATAGAAGAAGAAGCATAGATACAAAAGGCAACTGTCAACGAGCTCCACGGGCGGCCCCGTCCAGGAAACACACATCTGGGCAGATGAGCTCTAAGCCAGCTCCCGTCAGATATTGTCAGACTTTGATATTAATCACAGTCATTGGACTAAAGGATTTTGGCCAGAAGAAGTTTTGCTGATCATTCAGCTTGGTAATTGGCTGCAGCAGAAGCAGAGAGGTGGTGATAAATCACAGTGACTTTGTCCTAGTCTAACTTAGCCCTTTATGACTGCACCTTTTAAATGATTAGCTCAGACCTCTTTACCTCTTTCCTTCTCTGCAATGGATCACAGAATGGTGCACGTTAATCTTCTCAGTGGAAACTTTATCTACATTCTGAGTTTGCAGTTTTTCTTCTATAACATCAATCATAGATCTCCATCCATATAGAAGGTTAAACAGTTTGATTGTCATTAATCCTTTGAGCTTGTTCTTGTTTAAAATAGTGGGACAGTGTTTAGTTTGAAGCTCTTCCAAAGCTTTTTTTTATTTCTTTCCATGCGCTGGTGTGTTTGTTTAGTCGCTTTTTGTCTTTGTAGTACCTTTTATTTTTTCCGTCCGATTATGTATTTTCACCATCACCGACCAGAAGATGGGAGCTAAGCTTCAAGACATGGCAACAAGAGAAGGCAAATAAACAAATTTATCTAGACCTAAGAGTCTGAAAGGAACAGACTGAATTCAGACTTTGTTTGGGAAAGGTTGAATTTGTTAATTTTTTTAATGGTTGTTTTTTCTGTTTCCTTTGTCAGAGACCAGCTTTCTCCTGGGAAACGCCCAGATCGTGGAGTGGCCTGTCGTCTACAGCAATGATGGATTCTGTAAGCTGTCTGGTTTCCACAGAGCTGAGGTGATGCAGAAGAGCAGCACATGCAGGTAAAAAGCCCCGCCTTAGCCACGCCCCCTGCAGGCAAACTATGCTTTCACATCCAATGCTGCTTCCTGCTCTTCAGTGGGACTCAGAAAGTCCAGCAAATATTGAGCGTGAAGATTCATGCAGATTCTATCTGTCTGAGGAAACATCAGAGCTGTGGAAGGAGGAACGGCTAAGGACTGTTTATTTACTCTATTCAATAACATCTTTTAAAAAGACATTTGAGAAAATCTCTACTTTAGATTTTCCGTCTGAAACATAAAACTAATTTAGATTGATGAGATATAGACCGACATGTTTAAATAGTTTTGATGCTCATTATGACTGCTGTATTTTGCAGTTACTAGAAACATGCGGTTCTGTTTTATGGAAAGATACATAAAAAGCAGTTTTACTAAACTATGACCTTTACAAACATGTGGATAGAATCGACTGCAGTTCACCGTCCCCCAGCAGGCTGTTACAACAGGCTCCATCCAAGCAAAGCAATGGAAGATTTTTGGGAGCAACGGAGGCTGGAGATGAAGGTGTTCGTAAAGGGTTAACGGCAGCAGTGCGGCGACATTCATCCAGGAGGTCAGGGCGAATGGCAGAGTGTCATCTGGAGTCAGATCTCCAGGATGAACCTCAGACGTCAGCTGCATCTATTCATCCTCTAAACGCGTTTCAACTATGAAGCATTTTCCTCTTTATTACTTTAAAAGTTTTTATTCCCTGTTTCTGCCCTGAAAGACATGAAGTGAAAAAAAATGTTTGAATAATTTACTTCGCCTTCTGCAAATATGTGTATTATTAATCCCAAAGACTGCCGGCTTAGGCTTTCTTCTGTTCTTGACCTTTTTATTCATTTTTTTTTTCAGTTTTATGTACGGAGAGCTGACAGACAAGAAGACCATCGATAAAGTCAGGCAGGCGTTTGACAACTATGAGTCCGACTGCTTTGAAATCCTGCTGTACAGGAAGAACAGTGAGTTCTTCTTCTTTTTCTCATCCTTTAAACTTTGTGTTACAGGCTTGTCTGCAGCTCATCCTGCTTTAGATGCAGATGATGTTTAATGTTCCCAAAAATGGGGAAACACTTGGTAAGTTTACAGGAAGCAAGGAGAACATAGATTTAGAAACATTCGCCCTATTTATGTGCCTATAGATGTAAAATAGAATAGAAAAAACGTTATTGTTTACCATACACAACGATGGCAGAAATTTGCCTTTCCTTGCTCTCACACAACAATGTAAAAATAAATTAAAAAACAATTATAAAGAGTTGTTTGCAGACACAGCAGCAGCAGCAGCAGCAGCGGGTTCACTTCATCCAGGGAAGCAGAGCAGAGCGAGTCACATTTACAACTTGCTCAGCTGCTTGATGGAGGACGACACTAAATAATTTCTGTCACGTTTTTCTTGGCACAAGGAAGTCTGTATCTCTGCCGTGATGGAAGGAGCTCAAAGTGACGGGAAAGTGGATAGCTATTGTGATCTGTGATCTTATGACCGACCCGATGAACTGCTTCACTGTAACGCTGAGACATGTTGATTCATTGTTGGCCTGTAATCTTACTGCCCTGTTTAACAACTCTGCTAAGTTTAGCTTTGTTTCTGGCAGTTAAATGACCAAACCAAGAAACAAGGTGAAATCTCACTGTTGCTGATGTCATGTTCGGTTTAGTTTCCTAACCCACATGCAGAAACACTTCGGAAACAGGAATAAAAGTTCAAAAGTTTATTGAAACAAACAGATTGATTAAAGAACTGATTCTGGGGATTATCAGGTCCAGGACTGGTCACGACTGGTTTCACTGCAGAGGGGGACAGAATGGTTAGCTGAAGCCCCGGTAATTTTGCTGATTGGGTGAGTGCAGGTCTATACCTGTTCTGAGGTTTGAGCAGAGCGGCAGAGGGGGGAACCAGGAGGGTCCAGAGGCTGTAGGCTGGCAGACGGCTAGGCGAAGGCAGAGCTTGGTTTGTGATTTTGCTGGTAAGGATCAGAGCTTCTCTTTCAGTTTCTCCTGAGAGCAGGCAGGCAGGTATCTGACAGGTTTGATTCTCCAGGGTTCTTCAGAGAACAGACAGACTGGTTTCAGACAGAGAAACTCTCCCAGGTTTCAGGCAGGTTCTTCCTGGGAAGCAGAGAGGACAAAGCAGGTTAAGTTCAGGTTCAGCTTATCAAGGAGGTCAGAGATTCAATGATTCAGATAGACAGGTTGGCTCAGGCTTGCTAACCATAACTGGCATAACACTCTGGCACTGGAGTGTTGCTCTGCCTCTCCTTAAATGCTGGTCTCCTGATGAGCAGATGTGGAACAGCTGGTGAAGTCAGTTCCAGCTTCAGGAGACCCAGTACGCCCTCTGGAGGAGAAAGGCAGACAGAACCCAGAAACCAACAGAAACACAAACCCCCAGGAAGGGATCCTTGGCACCCTCTGGTGGGCAAGCCTCCGGATCCCAACAGCTGATTTGTTGTCGTTTCTTTGCTGCCTTGTTGTGAGGATTCCTGGTTCTCAGTTTTTGTGGATTTATATTTTTTGATTTTTGCCTCTGTTGCCCTTTTTTTTAATTAAATCTGCAAATAACCAGCTTCAGTCTCTGCATTTGACATTGGGGTTCTGTGTTGGATCAGAACATATTGGTACTCCCTAGTAGTGTTGTCAAAAGTATTGATACTGAAATGTTGTATCCGGATACAATACTCATTTTTAAAAGTGTCGATAGAGTGCTACCACCAGTGGCACGTAAACAGTCATTCATCTAAAGTGCAGAATAGAGGAAAATGCACTTTCAGAACACTGTGTGATTGAATAATTCTGTGCACTTTTCAGTTTTAGACTTTTTTTTTGTAAGAGGTGCAGCTGCTGAGAATTATTTTTATTTCTTAACCGGTTTGGCTAGTGCTATTGTTATGTGTGCAAAGCATAGCCAAGGAAGTAACACTTAATTTAAATTTTATAAGTTTTTTTATCAAGCTTGCTTAATATTGTGCACAGCATACAACCTTTATTGTATTTATTTATTGTATTTTATTTATTAATGAAAATATTTCTGTAGAATTTTGGAGTCTTTGTTTTTATCCTTGTGGTATCAAATGGTATCGAGTATCGAATATTTACCTTAGTATCGGTATCGAGTTGAAAAGTTTAGTATCGTGACAACCCTACTCCCTAGTAGACCGGTGACAAGGTAAACAATCTGTGCGCTACAGCATCGAACAACGATGATGTTCTCATATTAAGGACTTTTAAAATAAAGATAAATTCATCACTTTGACGCAATCTGTTTCATAGCATCAGTAGATTACTTTAACTTAGAATAAAAAAAAAAACAAGCACATCACATTGCATAGTCATTGTGATGTCAATGAAGTCTATAAATCATGTAATATAACATATTATATAAATCCATCACAATAACATTAATGTGTTAATGAAGCAGAATAATACAGATTGATGATGAACATGTAATATACATGGATTGAGGACATTGTTATGGTAATTATATATAATTTTAAGGTTTTACATAAAGACTGAATTACAAGCACATGTCTGTTAATGGTGTAGTATTTTTCTATTTGCAGAATATGCATGAATGATGCCATATACTTTTATAATGTCTGTGCATTAGCCTTCAAATCTGATAGATTTACAATAAGCTAAATTAATGAACCAATGTTTTAACTCCAGAGCTTCAGTTTCTACACTAGCAAAAGCACATAAATTGGTAAAATAACAGGAAACATCAAGATCATATTTTGCTTTTTGCTAATAGTTATAAGAATCTGGTCATTTGAAAAACTTTACATATAAGTATGTATGCACGCACTGATGCTGACAGTGAAATTACCTGTGGAACGTCTTCCCACAGCACACTGCTTGTTTTTGCAGCGAAATGCTGCACATGTTAGAATTTTTACCGCGCGTCTCGGTGGGAGTGGGGAGTACCAATATGGCGGCTGGTGGCTTCACTTTTTTCATGCAATCAGTAATGCAGTGAATAGAGATCAGTGACTGCCACCATCTAAAGGAACCATCTTAGTCGGCTGATGCCATGAAGAAAAAAGGCCACAGATGCTGAACTTCAACTTCATGCAATTAAAGAAAGAAAACTTAAAAAAACTAAAAGTTGAGTTTGATAACAACTGAGATACATCCATGGATGTAGAGAAGGGTAAGCTTGTGGGGGACATAGGTCCCAGTTTATGGGAACCTGGTTTGGGACAAGTGTGCTTGTAAGGCTGATCGCAGGCCTGTTGAAAACAGTCTCAGTTTGGGCTGAGCCAAATCTGTTTGCACATCTTAGTATTTGCGCAGCAATCTTTGTGAATCACAGCAGCGTAGCCATTTATTATATTGTAATTATTAATTCTAAATGTGGGCGTGTTTTCTCTACGACTGAAGTTTGGCCTGTCAGCTCAATAATTTCCTCTTTAGCATGAGGAAATGTGACCTCTTCACTGTTTTAATGGATTCAGACTAGGGCTGGGCGATATAGAAAAAAAGCTTATCGATAAAAAAAAAAAAAATGCATATTGATCGATATCAATAATTATTGAAAAGATTTGAAACCATATTTTATGTGCAGCTCTGCCTGGACATTTTATATTGCTAAATGATTTAATTTTAATAAAGAACACAAACACAGACTTCCAATTAAATCTTTATTTAACCAACTTTTTTAACCATAACAGAATTGTTTTAAAGAAAAATAACTTAAGAGACCTGAGTTATGTTATTAAATATTGACAGCGCTGTGTTTGAGAATTGGTAGGATGTAGTGACTAGCATAAACCTACATGCTAGGCTACAATGAGAAGGAAGGAAAAGTGCGTTTATTTATAGAACTTTTATCGACCCTCTTTTTTTCTATTGCGCCACACGTCTATCGATCGATATATACCGTTATTGAATTATCGCCCAGCCCTAATTCAGACCCATCCATGATTCCTGGTTTGTGCTCCTTTGGTCTCATACCAGAGAAGGAGAAACATCCCTCATCATGACCCCTCCACCACGATGCCTCTGGGTTGTTGGGGGTTTGAATACCATGTTTTTAGGTTGTCCTTCGGACCATGTGTTTGTCCCAACAAACAGCTTCACTACCTGAACTTTTTACTGCTCTTATGCCTAAAAAACAATCTGTCAACATCACTTCTGCTTTGGCTCTATTTTGAAAGTCAAACTAAATAATGATGGACTTTAAATCCTTTAATTCCTCTCCTGCTGTTTGGTTGCAGGAAGTCCGGTCTGGTTCTACATGCAGGTAGCTCCTATCAGGAATGAGAATGACAAAGTGGTGCTCTTCCTCTGCACCTTTAAAGACATAACCCTCTTCAAGCAGCCCATTGAAGATGAAACCACCAAAGGTAAGTGTTCTTATTGCTGCCTCCGTATGAACTAGCATAGGAAGCTGAAAGGATGCCTGCACGGATAGCCGGACCTCGGAGAGCTAGAACACAGAAATGATGCCGTTCTGGAGTTTGAACGCTGGAAGCATTTAGTCAGGGAGCTTTACTGTAGAAATTAAGACTAGATGTTGTTCTTTGGATCCACTGTTAGCCCTCGTTCAGCGGACAGCTGGGTTTATTCTGGATGTTGTGTGGCAGACATGTCTGATGGAGACTGAACTAAACCTCTGATGTGTGACTGTTTAATCAGCTCAGCAGCCATGAACGCCTGCAGACGATACTCATTGATATTTTGCAGTTTTCTTTGTGCCACAGCCTATCAGGGCCTGCCTTCTGTCTGTTCCACAAAGCTAACAGTGTAATGGTGTTCCTGCTCGCTCTCATCAGTCTGGGGTTTTTCTGTTTGCTGGTGTTTCGTTCTTGCATCCTCCTCCAAAAGCTTTCCTCTTCAACTACACGATGCTTTAAATCATCATTCAACATATCTAACGTTGACCACAGTAAAAACCTTCAGGTGAAAGGTAGCTTTGCTGCTGGTGGGATCAGTGACAGGAAGCTCTGCTTTCCACAGGATTAGTTCGAAACAACTTAAAGGTGATAACAAATCTGTAGGAATGGGATTATACAGAGCAGAATAGAAACACCTTTACTGTCCCACAGCTGGGAAATTCAGGCATTACAGGAAAAACCTGCAGGTACAAAATTAGACTAACTTTCAGTTTTTGGATTCAGCTTAAAAATGATTATTTTGTATCCTGTTTCCAGGGTTTTGGGCCTGATGGTTTATTCAAACACAGAGTCGCTGAGACGATGAGATGATTCAACCAGATCATCCAGTCTGATTGATTTAAAGTTTTTATCTAAGGAAACCCGCTGATGCGTCAACTTTACAGGGTTTAGGTCTCCTGGATGAGCAGGTAGACAGTCGCTTGGCTTGTCTGCACCTGTGGTTAAGTGAAGGCAGATAAACATGAACTTACCTAAAATGAGACACAAAAGAACTTCACTGACAGAGAAAAGAGAAATCCATTTAAATGCAAAAGACACAGCATAAAAATAAAGTCTTTTACTACAACTATAAGAACGACCTTATAAAGGTGCG
The DNA here is from genome assembly GCA_030533445.1 of Cyprinodon diabolis. Taxonomy (NCBI): domain Eukaryota; kingdom Metazoa; phylum Chordata; class Actinopteri; order Cyprinodontiformes; family Cyprinodontidae; genus Cyprinodon; species Cyprinodon diabolis. The sequence continues at coordinate 8,849,909 of CM060080.1, forward strand.
TTCGCACCAAACACAGGTTTCCGGGCAGGAGAAACAATTTCCATGTGATCCCTAAAGGGCGGCTCTGGAGAGCTGCACTGCGGAGCGAGTCAAAGACGCTAGAGATGGCCATTCTAGCGAGGCCAATGACGTGTTTTTGGCAAATTCAGTGCAGGAAGAAGAACATCAAGCAAAAATGTATATATAAAAATGTTAGTTTATTATGAGATATCAAAGACCAATCAAGGAGTGGATGAGGCCCTGGGACCTGCAGGGAAGCAGCAGTGGAGGCAAGCTTTTTATAATGAAAATGGAAGATAACCAAAATATGCTGACAAAAGATGAATTAGGAAACGCTCTTAGAGGCTTTTAACAAATAATTTTTGTCCTCAAGGGTGAGCCCCGGCCAGCCGCCTCTTCTTGCTGCCCAGCAGGCCTCTCTAATCTACCGCTGTTCGATCTGCCGTTCTGGTTCTTGGCTCAGGGGGGAGGAGACAGCCGGTTGGCCACTCTTTCTGCCAGGAGTTTTTCTCTGATTTCCCTGCTGCTCCTTTCTGAGCTCCAGCATTCCACCTAACATTCCCTAAAGCTCAGAAAGTGAACATTTTCCAGCCACTCCTGGACTCCCCAAAGCAGAAGCATCCCTATAGGATCCACTGGACCCAGCTTGGCTCTGCCTCGTATTAAATGCAGAACCAACATTCACTCTGTAAAACCCTTATCTACGATGCTGAGGAGAAACCGATAACCAGCAGACTGAACGATGCGGTTGGAGCCTTTTGTCCACCATGAAATCTGCCTGCTGTGCTAACTGCTGCTTGATGTGAATACAGCAACACCTTAGAGAACATAAACAGGAAACAGTCTGAAAAATACCTGAAACACACGGAGAAGGAACACAGATACCTTTAGGTCATGCTGGGTTAGGCTAACCTTAAACTTTCTTTTTAACAAACCAGGGGTCGCCATGGAGATGATATGTTGTAATGCTGGTCTGTGGTCTGGTTTGCAAAGTGAACAGACTAGAATAAACTGAACCTTAAATGAACTGGAGCTCCGGATGGTTAAAAGCATTTGTACAGCCCTGACCATGACCCGCTCACCACCATGCTTGACTGCTGGAAAGGCATACTTGCATTGTACTACTCTACTGGTTAAGCCACTCCATGCTTGACACCATCTGAACCAAAATAGGTTCATCTTTGTCCAATGAGACCAAAGAACGTGGTTCTGTGAACCAACATCAACCAGTATAATTGAGCCGGACTCCTTTATGTGTGCATCATCCGTCCCCCACACATAGAAGCCAGGGGTAATGCCTATTTGCCACTCCGCCCCAGGGCCAGACTGACAGTCCTCCTCTGTTGTCCGCATAGCGAGGCACGGACATATGCCATACCCAAACAGTGTGGGTTCATTGCAGGTGTTTTCACACAAATAGGCTGCTAAAGGTTGTGTTTTAAAGCCTCAACTTTAGTTTGCTGCCTGTGTGATTCTCAGTGTGGAAGAGGTTTAATGGGTTAAATGAAGGAAGAAAATTTCCCCACTGTGGTACAACAAACGGATCTTTCCTTCCTCAGGCCAGTTTGATGCTTTGGGCTTTGGTCTGAGCACTGATGGGCGCCCCCTACAGCCAGGTTAGGGTCTCTTATCAAAGGCACTATTGAGCATGTGCACTCGGCTCCTTTGGTCAACCATGTCGAGGCACGCTCTCATTGGAACGGTCCTATTAAACTGCTGAATGGTGTCGGCCAACGCGCTAAAGCTCAGCTCCAGCGTTTCTGCTTATCAGATTCAAATATTTAGAGCAAAGGTCCTGGATTAGCGGACCGCGGTCCGGATCTGGACCCAACTGCTGCCTAATCCGGACCCAACCTGATTTTAAACATTTATAAATTACTGCATGTTTTCCGACGGCAGTGTCTAACTTCACTTGCGCCGCTTCTCCTGGTAATACGGTAAAGCCCTCCAGAGCGTCCGGCTCCAGGCTACATGTGATCCAAATGAGCCAATGAGCTGCTTTCAGTCTTGGTTGCTGCTGCTGCAACTTTTAGACACAGCAGGCAAACCTGTTGCAAGCCGGGCGATGGGAAAGAAGGAGAAGATGATGAGGAAAAGAGAGCAGAGAAAGTGTGGACTGCTGGAAGAACTGCGGTGAACTGGTGAAAGAAAAGTGAAATGGTGCTCAAAGATGACCCTGAACATTTAGAGGATGTTTGTCTGAACCTCCTGCTGTGAAGCAGGATTCTCCACCATGAAAATAATCAAAAAATAAATATTGATCCACAACCTTGATATGTGCTTGAGAATGGCTTAGTCTCCATTCAAACCCAGGTTTAAAGCCTTGCAGGGCAGCATAAAGCCCACTGCTCTCATTAAGACAGAAAAAAAAATAAATAAAAAAATAATATAAACACTCATTTCAGGTGTTTTATAAAGATGTGAATCAGGAAATTATCTATATACCAAACTGAACGATTGTTGATCTCTACTTAAAAACCTCTTTAGATTTAAAAATGGAAAAACATTCAATTTTTTATATTTTTTATTTAAAAAGTCAATGTATAACATGTATGCATAAACATCTCATTTTATTTTAGTGTTAATTTCTGTTTAAATAAACAGCTGATGTTTTAGCATCCAGGTTTCTGTCCTTCTCTTCCTGTAACCTCTAGCAGTGCAGGGAGGAAGAAAGCTGTGATGTTTGGCTGTGATGCATGAACCTCTGAGACTGTCAGGTTCAGTTTGGTTGGACTGTGGTTCTGTCAGGAATCTCCGGAGATGTGGGCGGATTGTTGTTCTCTGTGTCAGCATGTCTCCCTGAGGAACTGTCCTGTCATCCTCTAACTGACAGGCCGCCCCCCCTCCTACAGAAACACTGATCAGAAACCTGAGGTTGATCTCAGATCTGTGGGTTTTGGGGATAAAAGAGCAACTTTAGCCAATATCAATAATTATTGATCAGTGTTACTTTTTTGAAACAAGGACCAGGCAACAAAGGTCTGGTGTACACATGACCTTTAACCTTTTAAAAAAGCCAGTCCTTGCTCTTTTTGGCATCAAGACAATTATTCTTATTATCACATTGCCAGACAGGACACTGTTAAAAAAATAAAAATAAAAAAATAAATAAAAAAGCCAGTCCTACCACCAACGTAGCTTGGTTCAGCCTAAAGTCCGTCAGTCATTTGGTACCGGCCCGCACAGAAAAAAGTATATATATATATATAATTTATAGACGATCAGAGTCTGAGTGATGTTTTATTTTGAAAAATATAAAAAATTGCGGTATTCTCTCCCAATTACATCAGTCGGTGCATCTGTGCCTCTTGACACAGGTTAATTCAGTTCAAGACTCATCCTATCTATAACATCCTATCTTTGTGAAGCGGGATTTTCTGCGGTTACAGCGACCAGAACAAAGCTACGGAGCAGACTGGACATCAGGAGCACACTTCGTGTGTCATTGTCTCCCATTACGCCACGATGGGACCGGCTTGTTGTTTTATTTTTATGCTGTTTGTATTTGATTTTATGCCAGTCGTATCATTTTACTTGATCGTATTTAACTCCCCCCAGCTGGAACCCATCAAGCCTGCCACCCTGTAATTAAGCAAAAACACAAAGACCTAACAGGCGTAGTTCAATTCAATGAGGTTTATTTCTATAGAGCCAATTCACAACACAAGTCATCTCAAGGCACTTTACAGTTCAACCAGATCATGCAGTCAGATTGATTAAAAGTTTTCTAAGGAAAACCAGTTGATTGCATTGAGTCATTGACTCAAATACAATCCCTCACACTAAGCATGCTTGTAGTGACAGTGGAGATGAAAAACTCCCTTTTAACAGGAAGAAACCTCCAGCAGAACCAGGCTCAGTGTGAGCGGCCATCTGCTGAGGCCGACTGGGGTTCAAGGAGACAGAAGCAGACATAGAAAAAGCAGCTGTAAAAGGCGGCCCCGTCCAGGAAACACACAGCCAGGCCAACGAGCACCGAGCCAGCTTCCACGCCAGAGGACGAACAGAGCACATCCACCCAGTCACGGTCAGAGAAACAGGACTACACTGGAAAACAGGCCGATCTCCAGCATCTAGAAACAAAGGTGTTGATGGCAGCAGCACAGCTGATATTTCTCTCCAGGATGGAATCACAGACAAACAGGAACAGACCAGATGAAGCTACGAGAAAAAGCAGAGAGAGCAGAATGTAGAGATTGAAATAACAGATTCTGCAGAATAGGAGAATAGAGAGAGAATGAAGCAGAATGATGAAATAGGGGTCTCTATGTCCTCCAGCACTCTAAGTCTATAGCAGCATAACGATAGAGATAGCTCAGGATAACCTGAGCCACTCTAACTATAATAATACATTTTATTAAAAAAAAAAAAAGGCGCCTCTCCGGACACTCAAGGTCACCGTACAAAGGCATAAAAACAGTGTCAGAAAAAATAAAAATATTTAAAAACATTTAAAAAAATATAGAGGCTGTTACAGTGAAATTGATATTTAAAGAGAATAAGCAATCTTGAACAGATGGGTTTTGGGTTGCATTTTAAAATGGAGAATTGAGTCTGTGTTTTTCTAAATATAAGCTTTATCAAAAAGGAAAGTTTTAAGCCTAGCCTTAAAAGTAGACAGGGTGTCTGCCTCACGGACTAAAACTGGTAGTTGGTTCCACAGGCGAGTGAGTTCCTGTGAGAACGGCGACAATGGATCGCCACTGTTCGGTGCCATTTCCCTTTTTCCTCTGAGCACGCAGCAGCCGGTTTGCTTGGACTGGCAATGAATCATTAGCCTCGTGAGACCATCCTGATCTCGCAAGCTTTCAAGGTTTCACTCACAGATCAGTCTGGAGACTCTCCGTTAAAGAAAATTTGGAGCAGTTCACCAACATACGTCCAATCAGCGTTGGCTTTGAGGCGGGTTGAGGTGTGACGCAACGAGAAGCGCGACAGTTCAGTCTAAAGAACATGGCGGCTTCAGCCGATGAAACTAGCGTTAGCGTTGCTATCGAGCAAGTTTTATCGGAATTACAGAGTATTTCTTCACTGAAAGAAGAGGAAAACACTGCTCTGGAGGCTTTTCTCAGAGGAAAAGATGTCTTTGCTCTTCTCCCGACTGGTTTCGGCAAGAGTTTGATCCATCAATTGGCTTGTGCCTGGCTTGTGGTTGTGTTTTCGTCGTCGCTCTGTTAGTACGTCATATGCTTCGTTGATCTGATTGGTTTATTTGGCCCGTCTATCACAAACATAGGCCAATCAGCTAACCAGTATTTTCACCCCTTCCCAAAATTACTTCAACGGAAGGTTTCCAGATAGATATGCGGAGCAAATCCATCTGGTGGAGTCAGGTTAATGAACAACCCAGTCTCATGGGAAAATGTACCTCCACTACGTTGGTCCACACTGGAAAACGTAGTGGAGGTACATTAATGGCCATTTTTTTGTGGTACTGTTACATTTCTTCTGCCTGTACGCTTTCTATTGTTTTACGTCCTAGTCACGTGACTTTCAAGATTCCAGCTGGAAGAAGAAAAAAAATATATATATGGCCGACATTCGCTCATTTTTTTGTGGAAAGATTAATAACTTGAGTTTGTTTTTGCATTAAAATGAGTTTTGATTACATTTCTAGTGAGAAATGTATAGTTTGTTGCCAGAATATTTACTCAGGGAATGTACATATTCACTTGCTTGTTCGTTTCTTGCAAAGATTTTTCAAGATAATGTGAAACTGTAACATTTTGGTATAAACATGGCCGAGATTTCTGTAACTTTTAGTGGGAAAATCAATAATTTCAATCAGTTTCTGCATTTAAATGGGTTTTGATTACATTTATAGCGAGAAGTGCAGGGTTTATTTACATAATATTTACTTAGTGAACATACATAATCACCCGCTTGCTAGTTTTTGCTACGGTTTTTCGGATCTCGTCAGGATTGTGTGAAATTGCAACGTTTTGGCTGTTACCCATCGCCTAGCATTTAGCTGCCGCCCCGATTCAACATTGAATTCTTTGTGATTTAACTACATCTGACGGATCAAACCCTCGCCACTGCGTGCGTTGCGTCTGAGGTTGATTTTCAGATCAATGCATCACGTCGTGGCATACGGGAGAAACTAATGTTGACAAAATGATCATGGGTTAAGATCGGATGTGTTTTATTTGGAAATCTACCGGATCCTTTGTGCATTTAACTTCCTGTTTGGTGCGATCTCATTGATGGGTTTTGACCAGATTTTGACCAAAGAGGAACTCAAAAAAAAAAAATAAATTTTAATACACAACCAGCATATCTGGAATCAATGACAGAGAGCGACTGGGACCAGAAGTTTATTAATTTCTCCCCATTGATTTCCATTCAAAATGTTTTCGCTCCCACCGGGCTCTAGGGAAGGGGCGTGCATACCGCCACCTACTGTTCATGAGTGTGTAGCAACATTGTTTTACATCTATTAAATTCTATTTTTTAATTTTGTATTCTGAAGATAAATAAATAATGCTTTCCTTAATCTATAAATATCTTTTATATTTCCTTTATTTCCCAATAATCCTTTAAGACTCCATTCTTGGCCTGTCCTTTCAACTCTTTTCAATTTCTCCCTTTCAGGTTCAGATGTTTTACAGTTCATCAATACGTGTTCTACATTTTCTATCTCTCCACATCCTTCACATTTTTCATTATTTTTCCTCCCTATTAAGTATAAATTGTCATTTAAATAAGTATGACCTACTCTTAATCTGATCATTATTATTTATTCCCTTCGGTTTCTCTCATTAATATTTCTATTTAATACTGACTTTTGTACTTTATATAACCTTCTTCCTTTTTTATCTTCATTCCACCTTTTTTGCCATTTTTCAATTTCTTTCCTCTTAATAAATGATTTTCCTTCCCCTTTCCCTAAAGGAATTGTAATTGTTATTGCCTCCTCTAAAGCCCTTTTTGCTAATTTGTCTGCCTTTTCATTTCCTTTTACCCCTTCATGTGCTGGAACCCAACAAAACCAAATATCAATGCCACTCCTGTATAATCTAAATAAACTGTGCTGAATTTCTAATACTAAATCCTTCCTATTATTTCCTTCTCCCTGAATACTTCTTAAAACTGCTTTGGAATCCGTGCATACCACCACCTGTCTGCTCTGACCTCCTCAACCCATTGGAAACTCAGTATAACTGCCACCATCTCTGCTGTGAAAACAGATAGTTAATCTGAAATTCTTTTAGAAATGTGTATTTTGAACTCTGGTACATACACTATATTGCCAAAAGTATTTGCTCACCCATCCAAATTATTGGAATCAGGTGTTCCAATCACTTCCATGGCCACAGGTGTATAAATTCAAGCACCTAGGCATGCAGACTGTTTTTACAAACATTTGTGAAAGAATGGGTCGCTCTCAGGAGCTCAGTGAATTCCAGCGTGGAACTGTGATAGGATGCCACCTGTGCAACAAATCCAGTCGTGAAATTTCCTCGCTCCTAAATATTCCACAGTCAACTGTCAGCTGTATTATAAGAAAATGGAAGTGTTTGGGAACGACAGCAACTCAGCCACGAAGTGGTAGGCCACGTAAACTGACGGAGCGGGGTCAGCGGATGCTGAAGCGCATAGTGCGAAGAGGTCGCCAACTTTCTGCAGAGTCAATCACTACAGACCTCCAAACTTCATGTGGCCTTCAGATTAGCTCAAGAACAGTGCGCAGAGAGCTTCATGGAATGGGTTTCCATGGTCGAGCAGCTGCATCCAAGCCATACATAACCAAGTGCAATGCAAAGCGTCGGATGCGGTGGTGTAAAGCACGCCGCCACTGGACTCTAGAGCAGTGGAGACGCGTTCTCTGGAGTGACGAATCGCGCTTCTCCATCTGGCAATCTGATGGACGGGTCTGGGTTTGGCGGTTGCCAGGAGAACGGTACTTGTCTGACTGCATTGTGCCAAGTGTAAAGTTTGGTGGAGGGGGGATTATGGTGTGGGGTTGTTTTTCAGGAGCTGGGCTTGGCCCCTTAGTTCCAGTGAAAGGAACTCTGAATGCTTCAGCATACCAAGACATTTTGGACAATTCCATGCTCCCAACTTTGTGGGAACAGTTTGGAGCTGGCCCCTTCCTCTTCCAACATGACTGTGCACCAGTGCACAAAGCAAGGTCCATAAAGACATGGATGACAGAGTCTGGTGTGGATGAACTTGACTGGCCTGCACAGAGTCCTGACCTCAACCCGATAGAACACCTTTGGGATGAATTAGAGCGGAGACTGAGAGCCAGGCCTTCTCGTCCAACATCAGTGTGCGACCTCACAAATGCGCTTCTGGAAGAATGGTCAAAAATTCCCATAAACACACTCCTAAACCTTGTGGACAGCCTTCCCAGAAGAGTTGAAGCTGTTCTAGCTGCAAAGGGTGGACCGACGTCATATTGAACCCTATGGATTAGGAACGGGATGTCACTTAAGCTCATATGTGAGTCAAGGCAGGTGAGCAAATACTTTTGGCAATATAGTGTATATTCCTATTCCCACACACCCTTTTAAATTCTTTGAAAAGCATAGTAATAATAATAATAGTATTTTTTTAAAGCAGTTAATGATTCTAACAAGCAAACTCATATTATAATTACCTTAAAATATATTCTGATGGTTCTGATTTTCATTTGTTTCCCTACATCCTATTACCTACTACCTGTGGAGCTTCCTGTCCACAGACGTTTTTATTCATACCTAAAAAATCAGTAATGAATAACCAAACCAATAAAACCCAAACTGAGGAAGAGGCAGAACCTTGTAAAGTCTAGAACCACAGCATAGAGATTTTCTTTTCTGTTGAACAGTTTAATGAAAATAACTTCTAGTTCCGTCAGTTCTTCCTCCATCTGCTTATAGCTGACATGCTGGTTCACTAATGTCTCCATAGATCTACTCCCACTAGATGCTTCAATGTGTGCATAATTTATTACATCCTTTACAAGCCAAATTTGATGTGTGATGCTGACACTTTACTGTAATGAAATGTCAGCAAGTTTGGATTTTCTTATGGCAGGTATGAAGGTTCACTTCCTTATGAAACACACTGCTACGTTGAGGTTGGGTCATTGCATTGTTACAGGGCAGCCATGTTTAAGGATTCAAGGTTGCTTTTGTTCATATTTAACCTGCAGAATCTCTGCTTTGGTTTCAATGTCCAAAGAAAACCAGATGAGTCACACTTAGAATGGATGAACAGGTCAGTTCTGTAGGAATCGGGTAATGGTCAAATGCTGTGCCCTTCTGAAAAAAACAACTAAATATTGGAACTGTAACTGTACAGTCATTTGTTTACATCACTTTTTTTCATCACAATATTTTATCACTGCAACTTACTGTCATGGTCTTGGTTCTGTTGTTCTTTTCTTTGCTCCTTGTTTTCTAGTTTTATTGGTTTAATTCCAGTTGTAATTTCTAGATTTATGTTGGTTCTCATGTTTTTCTGTTGTTCTCTATTGCCCTCTTGTGTGTGTGTGTTTTCCTTTCCCCTTTGACTCCCTCGTTGTCTCCTCTCACACCTGCTCCTTGTCAGCTCGTTAGCCCTCCATTTGTCTGTCAGCTATATATGCTCTCTCTCTGCTCTCACTCTTTGTTGGTTCCTTGTCTTTGCTGTCTTACCATGCTGTGGTCTACGTTCCTCGTCTCTCCCTGGCTCCTCGTGTTTGGTTTTCCCTTGATGTCTCCATAGTTCTGCTTTTCATTATTAGTTGGATTTTTGCATTCCTGCCTTTGTTTACTTTTTGCCCCATTAAACTGCAAGAGATCCCCTCAGCCTCTCTTCCTCTGCGTTTGGGTCCTCAAACCACAACTAACCCTGACAATACCAATAAAACTAGAAAACAAGGAGCAAAGAAAAGAACAACAGAACCAAGACCATGACACTTACCTGCACTTTAAAAAAGGAAATAGTCTAGAGCAGGCATCCCCAAACTCGGTCCTCAAGGCCCCCTGTCCTGCAGGTTTTAGAGGTTTCTCTGCTTCAGCACAGCTGGTTATAATAATTGCAGTAGACCAAAAGCCTGTTAATCAGCTTTCAATTGAAATCAGCTGTGCTGGAGCAAGGAAACCTCTAAAGCCTTGAGGGGGGCCTTGAGGACCTTGGGGATGCCTGGTCTAGAGAGCTGTTTCTTTTTGTTTAAACTTCTGTGTACAAACTGACTAAATACAATCGGTCTAAGTCTTCTGGTCTGACTGAGCAGTAGAAGCAGCTTTACATGCAGTGATGCTCTCATACCTGCATTCCTACATGGATCCACTGATGGACAGGAAGCTGGATTGCACATGCTGAGCAGGAGCCACAGCTTTCAGAGTGGAGACTCTTCCCACTGAGACACAGGCTCCACTCACAGTGAATTATCATTTATTACATTTTATTACATTTATTATGTATTTTTTCAGGTCGAATGACATTTGAACATCCCATTCAGCAGCCAGTCAGCCACGGCAGTGGATGATTCACATTGTTCTGGAGATTCGGTTTGGTTGAAGGGGAACTTTCTGGGGCCCACCAGGAACCCAGCTTTGGACGCCTGGGCCCCTAGTGCAGCTGATGCTGTTTAGATTATTAGCCTGTTGACCTTTTATTAGGGGTGTAAATAATAATCGTTTTGCATTGATCCATAGATCCAACAGACGATCTGACTGTTGGATCAATGGAAAGCCCCGTTCTGGTTGACCTTTGATGACCTCTAGAAACATCACAATTCACATCTTAATATCTGATTTTTATAGATCATTTTAGACCTTTCACTTACATCAGGCATTCAGACTGTCTATTCCAGCTCTGCTAACAGTTATCAAGGGGTTGTTGATGGAAAAAATAACAAAAAGAACCCCCAAAAACGACAAAGATACATTTCCTTCAGATAGACATTAGCCCCATTAAGAGAAACCCATATTCATTAACAACATCCATGGATTTATAAGTCATAATGATTACAGTGAAACGTACAACAGTAGGCACACTGGGAAAACAGATTAAAGTAATAAAAGCACATTATACAAGATAAAATCGAGAGATACACAATCTAAAAAAAAAAAGAGGTGTCAAGGTCCCCATATGAATTTGACTTTTGATGACTTCTACAAACATTTCTTTATATCTTTAAAATTATAGCCGCACAGGTGCAGCACAAACGTTTGACACTAATTTTGTCTGATTTGAAGAAGGTGGGGGGGCAACTTCACTCAGGTTGATCTCCTTCATCTTCTCCACCTTCAGGATCAGGCAGTTATCTTTGCACCACCAGCTGCTCCACCTCCTCTCTGTTGTCCAGGTTGTTGTCGTCTCTGATGATGCCCACCACCGTGGTGTCGTCTTCAAACTTCACCATGTGATTGGTGGTGAACCTGGGGATGCAGTCATGTGTCATCAGGGTGAACAGCAGGGGGCAGCCCTGAGAGAAGCCTGTGCTTAGACTGATGACATCAGAGGTGTTCTGTCCGGGGTGGAAGTAGAACTGGTTGGTGACCAGTTCCAGGAGGTAGAATGGTGACTGCCACTCATCCTGGTCCAAAGCTCGGCAGCACTTCTCAGCCTCCCGACTCACATGATGAAAAATTCTTATCACTTCAGTCTGGTCCAGCCTGCTGGTCTGGTCCTGAGGTCTGAGGCGGTAAGCGAGAGGAGCTGCATGATGATGAAAAAGGAGGATGTGTTGAAAACATGAAGAACCAGCAATAGGAAGAAAATGATGGAGGAGCAGAAGAAGAAAATAAAGCACAGTCCTAAAAAACATGAGGATTAACTGAAAACAGCTGGCTGCCATAAACAGAAACACAAACAGAATCGACATGTGACATAAACAGACACAGGGTGATTCTTTACTGACACATCCATTTAGTGATGCTAATCTGGTGCAGGTTTATTTTGAGAAGAAAATAAAGGCAAATGCTGCAGTGGAAAGCACTGCTGGATGAAAAATCTGGCTCTCGTGCCACAGAAGCGCACGCTTCAGGCCACGTTTGAACCCGCCTGGTGATCAGGGGCGGCAGAGGCAGTGGCTGCTCTGAGCTGGGTCTGCAGCTTCTCCAATGGCTCAGATTGTCCTTACTTGTCAGCATCAGCCAGTGTATCTCTTTACCCCAAAATCCAGTCATATTTAGAGACTGGAGTCTGCATTCAGATGAGTGTTAAAAAATAAACTTTAAGCAAATATTTTTGATTAAGCCTGAATGTTTGCTTTACAAAGATTATTTTGTTTTATCAAAAATGTCATGTTTTCATTAACTGTAGCAGAAAATCATCATAATGAACAGAAATAAAATTCTAAATGTTCCATCTGTGTAAAATAAGACATAAAACTTCTTAGTGATGGAGAAACTGAGTTCATTTTTTTTATTAAGTTTATTTTTATAGCATTAATTCACAACAAAAATAAGCTTTTAAAATAAATCCTCATTCATGGATGATGATTGTATTTAAAGGACTTTAACTTAACTTTTTTTTTCTTTACCTGTTAAGAATCTCAAAATGCACAAAAGGCAACTGTCAACCAGCTCCACAGGCGGCCCCGTCCAGGAAACACACAGCCAGGCAGACGAGCTCCAAGCCAGCTCCCATATCAGAGGATGAAGAGAGCACATCCAGTTAGTCACAGTCAGAGAAACAGGACTACACTGAAAAACTTCACCATCTGTATAATTATTCTATGGAGACAAAAGTAGCATTTATGAAATTAAAAGCCAGGTTTTCTCTGAATACCTAAGCCTAATAACAAATAAACATGATGAGCTTAGTGGTGCTGTAGCCTTACAGCGAAGGAAGGCTTGATTTATTGTCATAGTTTACTCTGATGATTCACTGGTTTTATTTCACTTCCTACTGGACAGATCCAAATATCACTGATGTCTTCATTTTATATATTTTTTCTGTGGTAAACTGTAATATCTGCCATGTCCGCTACAACACCTAGCTTTATGTTCCCATGAACTTGTTGTCATGGCGGAGCCGTCTGAAGCAGAAGGGAGGGGGAAGCAGCATTCTGGTCCAGGTCTGCTTCATGAGTTCCTATTTTAAAATCGCTCCGGTGAAGCCTGGTTGAAAAGCAATATCTGACTTTAAATGCCTAATTTGTAGACAATTTATATTTAGAATTAATTTAGTCAGATTCAGATTTTTATGACCATTGTGGGTTTTCATTTCGTTAAACGAGGAAAACTAAATTTTTTTTCCATTAGCATAAACTCACTCTGCCTCACACTCCACTGACCCTGAGCAGGTCGTGATAAGAAAGGTGGCAGTGCACAAAATAAACAGTGGAAATGTAGCAAATACCAGAAGAAATGCATGAAATAACACACCTAAAGTAGGAGCAGACAGTACCGCAAACATGCTAAAGAAGGAAGTATCTTGGTTTTAGCCTGCATTCCTCAGCCTGCACCACCATGACGGAGTCCAACTTAATGCCCCTCAAGCTCAACAAAAGTTTGGCAAGTAATTAAGAATACAAAATCTTCCTCAGCACCGGCTGAAGGCTGTAAAAGAACTTCCCTAAAGTTCTACAGATGCCCCAGGACCACACTGGACTCCCCTGGTTCAGTGGCTGAGGAAATCAAATACATGGCATAGAGATGACTTGTTGGCTCCAGATCCCTCATCTCTGCTTAAGGGTTGACTTTAATAGAAAACTTCAGTTCCCTGCAGAAATCACAATCATGTCTTTGCATCCTAACATTGATGTGTGATTCATTAATGCAAAACTGGTGCACCTTCCTCAAACTAATGATCCCACAGAAGGAAGACATTAGGGCTGCTTTCAAGCGCAATATGGCCAATTATGCCGAGACGCTGACGGCATGTTGCAGGAGTGACCGGCCTATTGCCACCAGAGCAGCTGTGGTCGACTGAAATGAGATGCAGAAAACCAATCTGCCTCTGTGTTTACTGACTTTCCAAACCACATTTGATCTTATTTGCAGGAAGAATCCCTCAACAAAACGAGGCTCAGCACTTGAGCTAAAGGTTGATGGACATACACTGATTTTCAGATGTTCTGGTTGTGTGGCTAATTCATGCTTTTAAGAGACCATCTCACTACCACCTCCATGTTTGACTGGAAATATGACATTTTTCTGAAAAACAATTGCTAGATATATGCCATGATGCAGAACTTCTATAGGTTTTAGCTAATATAACTGCAGAGTATGTGAAACACTCCTTAGTGTTAACAGTGGTTTATGCCTTAAGGAGGCCATATTTGCTCAGTCTCTCGCTCTTTGTTATGGTTGGGTCAGGATGGGGAGGCCAGACTTGGGTTGAAATCTGTACATGAGGGAAGTAAGTGGAGATATCCTTTCTATCTGAAAATGAAGCTCCATTATCCCAACAGTCTGTGTGCTCCATGATCCACTCTTCTCATAGTACTTCAGCTGGAAGCATTTTTACCCAACATAGAGAAAATATCGTGTTCTTGGGGGAATCCAATGCATTTCCTGAATGTGTCATGATCTTGGCACATATGACTGGCTTCATTACTCATTCCATTTACCTGTTGAACTCTGCCCAGTTGCTCATTACCTCTCATCTGATCTACCTGCTCCTGCCTCCATTTAAGGTACTTGAATCCAGTCATTATTTGTTCCTTGGTGTGTCTGATTTCCTGACACTGACCTGTTCTACCTCTCAACCACTGAGCCTGCCTGTTCCTGTTCTGATCTGTTTGCCTGGCCTGGCTTCGGGACTCCTGCATGATCCCCAGGGCTGTAGCATCTGGGACACTCTGGGAGGTGCCCGCTGCATCTTGTTGGCAGCCCACCGGCTGGTTCCAACCTCTTTCTCTTGCAATGCACTGAATTGATAAACCAGTTAAGTCACTCATGCCTTCATAATAATCCTCCCTCAGATTATTGAGGTCACTAACCATTTTTTCTCTCCTTTAGAGGTAACTGCCCTAGACGCCCTAACAACTACAGATCTGCCTGTTTTTAATAAACACTTTTTGAAGTAATTCCACTGACTGTCTTGCCTTTAATACTGGGTCCTCCATTCTGAATTGTGACATAATGCTTGTAGATTGATACTACCTTGGGAAACATGGCAGGTTCCTTTTCCATGGTTGTCAAAATTAAAGCATCTGATGGGAATGTCCATTTCAGAGGTTTCAGAGGAAGATGCTTGCTGATCAGGTGATCCATGTCATCCTCTTCCTAAATACAGCAAAGAGGAGGCTCTTTTTTTTCTGTTGTCACTGAACCACAGAAGCCAGCGCCTCTATTTCAGTAGTTATTCAGGGATGTTTGAGGTGGCAATTTAATGACATGATTTAATTACAATAAAGCCCTAAACGCACGGAGCACCATTTTGCTTCTGATCCAACAAAAAATCATGCTTTAAAGATTGTGGCACTTAGTGCTAATTGAGTTAATGGGAATGAACACACCCACACAGAGTTTTCTCCAGGAGCCCGCATAGCTCCGACTGAGACAGACCACAGGTCTGTTATCGTCTGACCACAAAGCGATTCAGCAGCCACCTCCTGGGTCTGACGGGAAGAGGGATACAAAGTAAAACACATCCGTTTTTGGGGAAAATACAAAATTTAGTCTCTTAATCGCAAGGAAAATAGTCAGCTTTTAGCCTTTCGGAATCAGACATAAACATTCAATAAAACATTTCTATAAACAGAATAATTTATATATATTTTAAATATCTATCTTATCTGACTTCACAGCACACTCAACAGGTTGGTCATGAAGTAGGGTTTTACTTTGTTGCTGCACCAGCAGTTTGTCTTTATTTATTTATGTTTTTACTTTCCATAATCTGACCCAGTCAAACAGAAGTGAAAACATCTGCACAGATCAGAATCTGCTCACCCTGCCTAGTAGGAACCTCTCTATACGGACTGCAGTTAGTGTGGTATTGGAAAATATAGCACTGGAGATTAAAAAGTCAGACGTAACAGGTGTGGTCCAGGTTTTGGGAAATAGGGGTGGGGGGTAATGGGGGTCATTTGGACGGTCAAGAGTTAACTCAGGGACTTTGGTTAAAAGTTGACGGCCATATTTAAATGTTTCGGATTCCTAGTATACATAGTGTTAGGTGTTTTTATTTTTATCAATTTAAATATTGAATTGGAAAAACGTTGATCAGTTTTAAATGAATCTTGATAATATGAACATCCCTAAGCAAATTCTCAATCATCATGGTCTTTACCAACATCAAGAGAGGCTCAAATCGGTGACAACCAAACTTCTGCTCAGTTATTCTGAAAAAACTTCCACACCTTAAGTCAGTGGTTGGCAATCCCAGTTCTCCTGCAACTTTTAGATGCATCTTTGGTCCAACACACCTGAATCAAATGGCTGAGTTACCTCCTCAGGTTGCAGTCACTTCCTCCAGAATCCTCTCATTCATCTAATTATTTGATTTAGGGTTGTTAAACCAAAGGCATATCTAACTGTTGCAGGATACTGGCCGTCAGGAACTGTAAATGGCCCACCCTGCCTTAAGTAGAGGAGGGAGCAGAGGTACTGAAGGACAATACTGAAATGCAAGTTGCTGACATCTCCAGAGGCCATGAATGATCAGCCCCTGCAGGTGATGAAGGAGTTGCTGGTGGAGAAGCTGCAGGTTTTCTGGAGGATTGGCGTGTCTGATATGCCTGGTACTCACGGCTTCTCTGAAATACGCAGTATTGCTGTCTTTGCAGCTTGCCTAGAGAATCCACATAAATCTGGAGCAGAGGAGATCATCCAGGCAGGAAGTCCATGAGAGGAAGACTGGCTGGGAGGGGTGGGCTGCCGACAGAGGCTCTGGGTCTGGGGAATGTTGAGGCTCCAGCTGAGGATGTTCTCTGCTTTACCTCAGCATCCTGAGGCAGGACTGAGAGAGGGTCATAAGTAATCCTGACTGAAGGATCTCTGAGGTCCGTCTCAATAGTTGGAATGTTTGATAGAATTCCACTTTTTTGGAAAATAGTGGAATTTCTATCACATCACATCTGTCCTCGTGCTGCAGCTGGGTACAACCGTCAGCTGGAAATAAGCTGTTTGTGATAAAGAACCTGTATGATGGAGGTTTTGGTTTAGTTATGAAGTCCTGTGAGCTTTTAATGAATGAAGGACGAACCATGAGAAGGAGCAGAACTGTGTCAGCATTGGTGTGTTTAAGCTGACCATGTTAGAGCATGAGGCTCCTGCTGATCTACTCTCTGAAACTGAAATCTCTTCTTCTCTACAGGGTGGACAAAATTAGCGCGACTCACTCGGGTGCTAACCAACAACCGCAACACGCTGCAGCAGCTGGCTCCTATCAGCAAACACGAAGTCAGCCACAAACAGTCGCGACTGGCCGAGGTGAGTGGACCCCCCAACACGTAAAACACATGTTCTGTCACACTATACTTATGGGGACTTTCCTTTGCCTTCCATTCGGTCCCACTAATTTCTAGGGCCTAACCGTGACCAACACTCCAAGAAGCGAACCGATAGTTTATACCGGGGGTTAGGCCACGTCGCTCCTCCAATGCTGCTGTCCTGCAGCTTTCGCATACATCCCTGCTCCAACACATCTGAATAAAAAGGCGAAATTACCTCCTTGGTATGTCAGTAATTTCATCAAAGGCCTGACCATCAACCATTCATTTGTTTGAGGAGTGTTGAAGAAGGGATGGATGAAAAAGTTGCCCTCCCCTTTAACAGGGGAAACCCGCTCTTTGGTTTTATTCTGCTTGTTTTCTGTTTAAAGTTCTGTTTGAGGTAGAGATGCACTGATACACTGTTTCCAAATCAAACGATTCCTGATACATGGGCTGTGTGATTCGGCCCATATCCAGCTGTTGAAGGATTAACCATTTACCTCACCTTGTGACTGAAGGCATCAAGCTCGAGATAAATGATGTTAAAGAGGGTGATAGATAAACACAGTTGTGAATCATCAGTAGCTGCTGTGCTGCTCTGCATGATGATGTCATCAATGATAGAACTGAAGTTACTAGATTGCTGTAACTATTGCTGTGTATGATATGAATAAAATAGAGATGACTGGATCAGCGTCATACATCCAACATCTGATCCAGGCGATTAGTCAATATCAGGGTTGATATCCAATCTGATTTCTTCATCTCTAGTTTAATGATCTGAAACAGGAAAGCTGGACTAAATGCAGAAACAGTTCTCCTATGAATGCAGCCAGCAGGACCAGTCCGAGGTAACAGGTCTGTTACTGGTTTTAAGCACATCAGTTACCATAGCGATGCAGACGACACCCAGCTGTTCATCTCCATGTCACCAGGTGACTATCAACCCATCCCAGCTCTGGATAAATGCAAAGAAATCAACCCATGGATGAACTAAATGATCTTCAGCTGAATCAAGCTAAACTGAAGTCATAGTTTCTGGACCAAAGGAAGAACATTTCAAAGTTAGCATCCAGCTGCAGCTGATCCAGCTAGAAACAGCAATCAGGCTCTAGATCTTTTTTTTCCAAGGTTTTTATTGTCATTACACTGTCACAAGCACAGAGCAACGAAATTAACTCTCTGCATTTAACTCATCCCCTTGGGGAGCAGAGGGCTGCCATTGTGCGGCCCCCGGCGAGCAGTGTGGGGTTAAGGGTCTTGCTCAGGGACCCAAAGTGGAAGCTGTGGGAGTGGGGCTAGAACTCAGAACCTCAGGATACCAAGCTCTAACCACTAGGCCACCAATCCAAAATCTGAACTCAGGGGACTTCATCATCCAGACTGGATGAGAAAGCCTGCCTTGATGAGCCACTGAGACAGAGAGAGACTGCCTTTCTGTGGCCTGACTGCTGAGCTGTTGCTGGAGGAAAACTCAACCTTCCAAATGTAAATGGACAAAAACGTTTGCAGGTCTGGCATAATAAGGTATAGAACAAACAGTATGTCTTTTGAGGATGTTGATCATTTCATGTGTTTACTGATGAGTAAAGACGAAGCTAACAGGATGAACTGCATGCTTAGTTATTCTATAGTAACATGTGTTGAGCTGTTGCTGAAGCTTGGACAAGCTTTGTTTCACTAAGGGCTAAACACTGATATAACATTAGTGTTCATGTGTTCCTCAGATGCTCATTACATTTCAATGACCAAGTTTGACCAACAGTCATGTAATGAAATCCTGATGTCTATTTGCTGCTAGCTATTTAAAAGAGGGTAAAGAATCACTTGACTAAAGATTATTGGTTCCTGATTAAGCAAATAATTTAATTAATTATTAACTAAAACATTATTTGGCCAAATAATGTTTAATTCACCTCATGGATTTGCATTGTGAATTGGTCTGAAGACATTCCAATTGCTCTAAATTAGTTAAACTGAAATATGTTTGACTTGGAGCTGAATGATTTTTGTTCGTAAACTCTTATATTTTGAACATATTTTGTGGTTAATTTATTCCGCGTCTGCAGAAATAACTGTTTGACCATGCAGCAACCGAGTCCAGAAGGGAAATCCAAAGCCGGAATCAGAAGACAGGTCCAGGTTCAGAAGCAAGTGGAATCCAGGAATAAATCCAAAACAGAACTGACAAACGGAGCAGACAGGAGCAAGGGAAAACTCGTGATCCACAGGGCAGAAACAGGTCACCATCAGGAAAACAGAACAGACTTCAGAAAGCTAGAGTTAGTCTCACCAAAACACTCGAGTAACCTGGCGGCGATTGAAGGCAAGCACACAACAAAATAGCAGAGGAACCAGGAGCAAATGATCGGCGTTAATCAGCCGCAGAACCTATTAGACAGGAAGCAACGAGCAAAGGAAAAAAAACAAACCATCAGCGCCAAGATCATGACAGGATGGGCATTGAACATTAAAATCATAACATTAGAGAAGGCTCTGACTGAGAGATATAAACATTATTATCAATTATCTTTTAGTTTTCAAGATTTTTTTTACTATGTTGAATTAACCATATTCATTAACTATTTAATTTCCTCTGTGCAGTTTCCTTTTCCTGTACAGTTTCTTTCATTCATGCATGTATGATTGTCCTAGAAAAAAATTGCTTACCTAAGAAAACAGAGAAAATGACTAAATTATTTTTTAATGACCTTTAACACTGCTGCTGTTCTTACGATAGTGAATGTTGGAGTTTTCCTTTCATGCTCAATTGCAGTTCCCGGGAAACAGTTCCCGTTCACCGTATCGCTCAACACCACAGATTTATTAAGGGAACATCTCGGCCGCTGTGACTTCATCAGGCTGTTCTGCTCTAGATGATTTATACTCGGTGGTAAACGGACCCTCCAGGGTGTAGAGGCTCAAACAACAACAGGTCTCACCTGTCAGAGAGCGCTAACATTCCGCCATAGTTACACACTATACCAATAACACTTTTGTTTTCCACATTTTTATAAAAACATTGTTGTTTATAACAAGCAAAACATTTTTGATTGCTTTTTATTTGGGGGCAATCATATTATATATCCATATAAATATATATTTTTTGTTTAAAAAGCATATACACTGGAAAAAATCGAAAATCTAGATAAGTCCTTTTTATCTTAAAATAATTGCAATTGCATATTATCTAATTATCCTATTATATTATTTTAAGACTAAAAATACTCATTCCTTTATCTTTACTCATTCCATCTTATTTACCTCCTGCAGTTAATGGAAATACACTAAATAAAATTTTTTTTAAAACTTATTTCTAGATCATTTTTCCAGTGTAAAAACAACAGCAACCACTTTTTTTAAATAAAAAAAGTTAAAAAATAAGCCTAATTCAACTTCCTACCAAATTCTGCTCCTCTGGTTTGCTGCATTCATTTATATTTCATGCTGGGCGGTGAGACAGAAACTGGCTGCTGGGGAAAAATTCAAACTGCTGCTTGAATTTGGGAGGAATGGTCTGTTTATTATGGAGCAACCCTCCTATTTTATTCATGAAGGCCCAACTAAGACAGTCTGGGTTCATGGTGAGTCCATCTGGACCTCCCCTCTCCTTGGCCCATCAGGTAAAAAGCAGAAAGGCTGTTTCCAAAGAGGGAGACGAGTTAAAGGGAGACGAAAAAGATAGGAAACTGAAAAAGAACAAAGGATCACATAGAGGAAGAGAGCAGCATGATAGGGAGGCTAAGGCAGAGCATGGCATGGCTGTGGGTGTGGCCTCCTCCCTCGGCTCACAGTCTCTCTGAAAGTTGCATAATGACCGCAGTGAGCTGCTGGCTTTTGCAGCCGATCCTTAAAGCCTTTAAAGGCACAGCTGGCGTCTTGTGTAGAGGAGCAGTCAAGTGTCTGACGTTCAGTAAAAACCTTTTTATACAGATTCCAGGTTCTTCACTTTACATCACTGCACAGCAAAGAGATGTTTTCTAAGCAGATGTAGCTTGATTGGCATCTGCAATGAGAAGGATCCTGAGACCTACAGGAGCATCATCCTGAAGCTTGCTGTTTCTTCATTACCACCCTCTCCTTTATTTATTACCAGGCAGCGTCCCACTGGGAGAGTAATTGGAGCTTGCTGGGGCTCGATCCTTTGAACGTCTCCATCATCAGCAGGGAGTGAAGACTTATTATGAAGTAATAGACAGAGTTTTGGGAACTTTATGGAGAGAATGACTGAACCGGTGCCGCTCTCCTTACACACATCTCTGTTTGCTCCATTTATTCCCCAGAGAAAGCTCCCTGCTGTGCATGGCATTTGTTGGGATGATTAACTTCATTGGTATAAAGGTCATGTGTCAGTTATCAGTGGCCCCCCTGACAGGTCACCATGCTCTCTAACCACTGTGTGAGAACCTGATGGAGGTTATGCTGCACGCACCTTAAACTGCTACATATTCTATGCTTCAGCAAGTAGTTTGTGGTAGGAAAAAGTATTTGCTCCTCCCTGAGGTCTATTTTTTACTTATTTGAAAATCGTCTCCCTTGAGGAGGGGAAGAGCAGGTGGAATGATCTTCCAAAAAATAACTTAATACCCGGCAAGCCTGATTAATGATGCATAGTCTCAGGTTTAGCTCTATACATAATCAAAAATTAGATCCTCCAAAACCCTTATCGGGGCAGTTTCCCCAGTGCCTGAGCCCATTAACGGGCCGTTAAGCCTAGCGCCAGAGACCCCTGAGCCCGCTCTGAGCCGTCCAGATATCCCTGAGCACACTAATAAAAGGCTCTCTGAATTACAGCTCAGCGGGTGCTCCAAGCCTCCAAGGCCCCTCAGCGGGTGCTCCAAGCCTCCAAGGCCCCTCAGCGGGCGCTCCAAGCCTCCAAGGCCCCTCAGCGGGCGCTCCAAGCCTCCAAGGCCCCTCAGCGGGTGCTCCAAGCCTCCAAGGCCCCTCAGCGGGTGCTCCAAGCCTCCAAGGCCCCTCAGCGGGCGCTCCAAGCCTCCAAGGCCCCTCAGCGGGCGCTCCAAGCCTCCAAGGCCCTTCCCATTTGTTGTGACTCTGAGTTTTCAGTTTTCTGTTATCAGTTGTTTTGTTTTTATTTTCCATGATATTCAGGCATTCTTTAGTTACTCTCTGTTGCCCCCTTGTGCTTGTTTTCTTTCCCCTTGGATTCCCTCTTGCCAGTTCCACCCACACCTGCTCCTCATTCAGCTCAGTAGTCCATCCTTTGTTCTGTTCTCCTTAAATACTCCACCTCTGCAGTCACTCAGTGCTGGTTCCTTCTCAAAGCTGTACTTGTCTACTTAGCTCGTCTCCCCGTGGCTCCTCAGGCTCGTTTTTCCCCTGATGTCTCCATGGTTTTTGGTTTGTTAAAAATTTTAGTTAGATATCTGGATTTGTACCCCTGTTTCCTGTGTTCTTTAATTAAATCAGTCAGAACTCATCTCAGCTTCACTCAGCTCTGCATCTGGGTCCTTAAGCAACCTTACCACCCATTGTTGACAAGGCTTAAAACTTTCCTTTTTGATAAAGCTTATAGTTAGAGGAGCTCAGGTTATCCTGAGCTATCTCTATAGTTACTTTCTAATATAATTATTATGATCAACTGTATCACATGCAGCACTGAGATCCAACAGGACAAGTACAGATACAAGTCCATTATGGAGGCAGTAGTAGCAGC
Organism: Cyprinodon diabolis; assembly: GCA_030533445.1. Classification (NCBI taxonomy): domain Eukaryota; kingdom Metazoa; phylum Chordata; class Actinopteri; order Cyprinodontiformes; family Cyprinodontidae; genus Cyprinodon; species Cyprinodon diabolis. The sequence continues at coordinate 8,872,891 of CM060080.1, forward strand.
TCAACAAAAACTGCTGCTTATCTTGTCTAGAGGGCTGTTCTAAATGAAATTTCTTTTTGTTTACACTTGTGTACACAAAATGACAAAATAAATCAGTCTAAGTCTAAAAGCCTTTGGTACATATCCCTGTAACAGAGATACATTAATCACATCTAAACTGGAGGAGGAGATCAAAGGGAATACCTCCTTAAATAACCTGGTTGGAACTGGATCTAACATACAAATTGAAGGCTTATATGAAGATAATAGTTTAGCTAACTCTGAAAGTTCAACTGGATCAAAGCAGTCTAAATCAGTTTCAGATACTATGGCTTCCTCAGATGCTGCCTCACCTTCCAGAAATAAACCAATCGTAGTTAGAGGAGAGCTAATGATCTTATTTTTAATAAGATATATCTTATTTATAAAGAAACCCATAAAATCATTGCTGCTAAGAGCAGGTGGGATGGACGGTTCAACAGATTGACCAGCTTTTTTTTTCAAAGACTTTGGTCCAAAGACTATAACTTCTGTTTTGTCTGCATTCAGGAGCAGAAAGTTAAGAGTTATCCAGGTTTTTATGTCTTCAGACATGCCTGTAATTTATGTAATGGGTTAGCTTCATCTGGATTATAGACAGATATAGCTGGGTATCATCAGCATAACAGTGAAAATTAATCCCATGCTGTCTAATAACTCTACCAATTGGGAGCATGTATAAAGTAAAGAGAATTGGTCCTAGCAGTGATCCCTGTGGTACTCCACAGGTAACCTTGGAATACAGTATGAGGAAGATTTATCATCAACGTGAACAAACTGAAATTGACCAGATAGATACGATTTAATATTTAATATACGATTTAATATTTTGTTCCTTTAATTCCTACAAAATATTCAATTAAATTATATCTGCTTACCTACCTGGGTTCTTTTTTGTTTCCTGTTCTGCCAACATTGCTCTGAGAAAAGATATCCTAGAGCTACAGTAGATGACAACCAAACAGCTGAACTCACTAAGGATCTTTAGACTTTTACATTAACGCTGGCCTCCTAGATCGGCTGTTAAAATCCAGTTGTTACCAGTTAAGTAATTAAACTGTGGTTATCAGCAGAGTTATTAATCACCAACCAAAGGAAATCGTCTTTGTTTAATAATGTGGATCTGGCTCTGAGTGATAAATCTTCACTGTTATGAATAATCACAGACAACCACAGTGAAAATATTGGTATAGCTAAAGGAGCTATGTCCATATTCAGCTGCCTTTATAATAGCTCCAGCTTAACAAAGTCACATGATCACAGGTAATTAATTTATTAAACTTAATGTGAATTTTTTAAGCATTTTAATAGAGGAATTTTTTGTTAAATAGTGGGAAAATATTATTACTGTGGTCGTAGCACTAGAACATGTTACAGTTCATCTCTTTAGATGCAAACAGAATCATATCTTGTGTGACTAATGAGTTGAGTGCTTAATGTGCGTGGTGTGCATGGCCTGCAGAGGATCCACAATGATTCCCTGCTGGATTTAATGTCGTCTTCATTCTGCAGGGAGGACCGGGCTCATTTCCTGTAATAATCTTCTCTCCTTCTAAGGTTCTTTGTTCTTCTTTTTCCACCTGCTGTGTTTAAGCTGGGTTTTCTTCTGTGATTGTGGAACCAGCTACAGTAAAGATTAACACTCATAAACAGTTTAGGAGGAGAACTGCTCTTCATAAGACCTCACAGCCACACATCACATAGGTAATTATGAACATGCTAGGCATGTAGGGTGATGTCTTAAATTGGTCAGAATCTCTTATCTGTGACGGGTCATGATTACAAACCTTTAACTGTAGTACTGATACAAAAATGAATATTAGTAGAACTACAAGCAGTTATGAACTAATGAGAAGCAAACAGGCCACTTTCCCCTCAGCTTCTGACTAAAGTTCAAAACATTTCCTCCCACAAATGGAAAACATCCCCTTTGTGTTTGACGACTCTTAATAAACCTGGACTGTATTTAATAATCTTGTGTTCAAATTAAAGATACAAAGTTTAATAAATCTTGAAATGGAACATTTTCAATAATGGAGCAAAGCTTTTTATTTAAGCACAAAGTATTTCACTATGTCTGTCTGGACACTCAACAGAACCACAACCAGGGTTCCTGCAAACCCTCAAACCCACCCGTATCAAATTCCGTTTGCTGTCACCTCTGGCGCCTGTTGGATGGTTGGCCTGTTCCAGACGAGGTTCAGTTGTGGGTTTTTGGTTGGGGCATTTCAGAGTCATGGTCAGATTACCACTGATCCGTTTCCATCTGTCTTCAGGTTCTACAGCTGAACTCCGACATCCTTCCACAGTACAAACAGGAAGCTCCAAAGACGCCGCCTCACATCATCCTTCATTACTGCACCTTTAAGACCACCTGGGACTGGGTCATTCTCATCCTCACCTTCTACACGGCCATTATGGTGCCCTACAACGTCTCCTTCAAGACGAAGCAGAACAATATTGTCTGGCTGGTGCTGGACAGCGTGGTGGATGTCATCTTCCTGGTGGACATCGTTCTCAACTTCCACACCACCTTTGTGGGTCCAGGTGGAGAAGTGATCTCTGATCCCAAACTCATCCGCATGAACTACCTGAAGACCTGGTTTGTCATTGATCTGCTGTCCTGCCTGCCTTATGACATCATCAACGCCTTTGAGAACGTGGATGAGGTATGTCGCTCTCAGAGGAAACAATTTAATTGAGGAAGGAATGTCGACCTTACTCAAGCTGTCTTAAAGAGATAGTTCAAGGTTTTTAGTGATTTTTGTTAAATTGTTTCATGCAAACAACAAGTCCCAAAGTAAATCAGTAAGAAAACCACAAGTCTTAGTGAGTCTACTGAAACGTTAGACATAAAATTCCAGATACATGCAGAAACATTACAGTCCTCAGTGTGTTTCCACCTATTTGTGGAATTTGTCTTAACAGAGGAAACAGAAAAAGTTAAGGATCAGTCATCCAGCCCTCTTCACCAATGCAAAACGATGTACAGTAAGGAAAATCAGTATTTATAAACACCCTGCGGTCTGGAAAGTTCTCCTACTGGAGGGGTTTGACATTTTCAACTTGTGTCCACTGTGAGAGACATAATCCAACAAAAAACCCACATCACAGTGTGTGATATTTAGTTATTAGCTGGTTAGCTTTTCTTAAAGAGAGATCAAGCTGAACCGTCATGGGCTTTAGGTAACAGTGACAGTCAAAGAAACAACAATGAGGAAAATGATCAAACATTTCAGATGATAGAGAGATGCTTCAATTGTTGAAATCTTTCCATTTTTACCGCATTTCTTTATAAAGTTCTGATTGTGATCTTAGCATAAGTTTTTCCGTTTTGCAGACATCCTCCATCAGTTTCAGCCAATGCTTGAGCTTCGCTGAATCAGCTTGAAGAAGCAGATTCACACACTTTTATTTTTCTCTTGTTGTATTTCAAAAATGCATGATTTCCTAATAATTCATTTGCATGTTACTTCTGCTGATCAGTATTTGAAAACATTGATATTTTCTACAACATCAGAGCTATTCAGGATTGGGGCAGATACCAGCACAGAGCTGCAAGGACCGACTGTTCCATGTGGGGCCCAGTGCCTGGAACCCATGGGGGGAACTCTGGGGGAACTGTGGTAAGGCTCAGTGGTCATCTTTAGGACTAAGGTGTGAATTGAGTTTAGACTGAGCTTAGGGTTAAGCTGTAGAAATAGGTTAGAAGAGTGTTTGTGGTCAGACCCCCTGTAGGCCTGAAGCCCCCTGTTGTCCCAGAGGATCACGGACGCCTGGGTGGATCTCACAGCGGACCTCTGCAGGAGGAGAACACTAATCTGGCCTGACCTTTGAGAGTGACATCCATGTTGCCATGGATACAGCTGGTCAAGCTGAGGGTACCAGGAGGAGGCTGTGCACCTGGACTGAAACCGTGGCAACAGAGACAAAGGAAAGCAGGAAGTGTGAATGGAAGCTGTGACCAGAGATCAAGATGGGAGGAAGGGGAAACGTTTTAAACCAGACTGACTTGGTGGAGATGAAGGAAAGCTGAACAGATAATGACAGTAGAAATGTGTCGGCTCCCTACCCAGATCAGCCTTTGAATTCCAAAAAAAGGAAAAAAAAAACAATCCACTGGACTTTGTTTCCAAGTTTGAAGACATTTCGCTTCCCATCCAGGAAGCGTTTTTGAATTCAAAATGTCTGAAATAGCATTGAGTTCCAGGCTTTATACAGTAGTCCAACAAAGCCTAGTTTAACTTTTCTGGAATGACTATGACCTTGATGATTGAGAATCTTCACCAGTCATTAACATAATTTCTATGATAATCCAACAGGAACTAACAGGAACTACTATGCTGATAACAAATCCTACGGAAAGATTTCTGACTTCAGGGTTCATTAATCAACATTTATTGTGACCACTGAGACCATATTTACATACACCCCTTTTTCCTGAGGGTGGGCAGGCATTATCATTATTATTAATATTATTACCACTAGTGTCGCACCGGAACTGGTATCGGTATCGGTACTGGTACCCCGATACTGCAATAAAATTGTTGTACCGGTAACATCGAGTACCAACAAATAGGGCACCGATTCCATTTTGAGAGCCAAAAGTTTATTAAACTATTGTCACCCATTCCAGGTAGGCAATACAACGTTCTACTGGATTCATTTGTATCAGTGTTAATTTCTTCACTTTTTTTATTTAGTCTTAGTCTTAGTCACAATGACGTAAATTAGTTTTAGTCTTAGTCATATTTAGTCAATGCCTTCCCAATTTAGTCTTAGTCTAAATTACAAAAAAACAATTTTAGTAATAGACAAATTTTAGTAATTTTTGTCATTTTAGTCATTTTAGTCAACACTGTAAATAATAGAACATCTCCACACACTGCTTCTCTTTTTCTCTATTTTATTTATATAACAATGTGCAGAATAAAACTTCTCCACACGCTGATTCTCCTTTTAACATACTATATCACACTGTACACATTAATTCATTTTGTCGACTTGTTTCATCATATCCACAAAGTCTTCATCTTCAATGGTCTTTGCAGGCAGGCAAGAACGCCCAATGCACTTTACCATTGAGTTCTCCAGGGCTTTCTGCTCTTTGGAGTGAGGTTTGTACTCTGTTCTCTGTAACAGATTTCCTTTCCTTCCTTAACCTCTGATTTGGCTTTGGTGTCACTGTCTCTCTGAGAACGACTGTTTTGGCCATCTTCTAGTGTCTTTAGGCAACGGTATAAGGTTCTCTCTCTGCTGTTTCTTCCAGGAATGACTCAAACCCTCATGAAGACCTGCCTGTTTCAGGCTGACACACAAAATACTCAATGAAATACTTCAAATTTCAAGCTAAGACTGTTGATAAAAACTAAAAACAAAATAGAAATTAAACTTTACTGTCTCACAATGGAGAAATTCACTGTCTGTATTTAACCCATCCCCTTGGGAAGCAGTGGACAACATCAATCATTAATGTGAATATAGATACTGAGTATGAACTAAATATAGATTTGGACCAAACCAAAACTCTTATAAACAGAGGAATTTGCATCAATAATGAGCCAAAGAGCCAATCTCTGATAATAAGAGTAATAAACTGGGCGTCTGCAGCTTAGAGGAACAAAGTGATGAGTTTGCTGCAAACTGCTCTGCCAGCTCTGCAGTCTCCTGTCTGCTTACGTAACATCAGAGCCTCCATCATTAGATCCCCCTGCTGGCACTGCCTTCAGCTGCTTTTTTCTCCTTGCTTTGAAATTAAACACCGTAATCTTTGTAATGTCTGTAGATATTAGCTTAGAGGAGTAGAGAGTTGCAGAGACACTCCTCCTTTCTGAAAAACAATCCCTTCTCTTCTTGCAGAACCTTGGAGGGATATTTGTATCGAAGTTTATTGTCTGCAGATAGGCGTTACAGAAAAACAAAGAATACATCTACATAGTTACAAGCCTGATATAGCTAAAAAAAAACAGCGATCTGCTTGCTCTAGGTCTGGGACAATATTACTTTACAGAGTCTGAGGTTCCAACCACAGAAATGGAGGATCTATAAGCATCATCTGAGTTTAAAAGGACACTAAAAGATTTTTTGTGGAGAAATATAATGTCAGGCGAGGAAGGAGGATGTTTACATTGCCTGAAAAAGGAGGTAGACTAACCAATCAAAAAGCTTAAAAGGCCATGACATCATGAACTCGGTTTTCCAGGTTTGTTTAAATGATAAATATTGGTTGGAGTGATTTGATCTTATTGATCCCAGAAGGAGCAAATATAAGAGCCCAGATGACACAAAATTGTTATTAAATTTCCTATTCCCTTAATTCCACTTCCTGTAGTTACTGTCCTTGTATTTCCTTCCCAAGTCTGAATTCATGGGAGGCGTAACCACAAGGTTGATGAAATGATGAACAGAGGATGTTTGGAGGTGGACTTTCTCACTTAAAAAAGTTTTAAAACTATTTTTCGAACTCATAAAGTAAATAAAGCCAACCTCCCATCTAGTTTAGCTACTGAATAGAGCAGATAAACATCTAGAGCGACGCGCACCCAGAGGGAGGAGCATCCAGAGCGCCTAGCACCCAGATCACTGCACATCCAGAGCATCAGGCATCCAGAGGGTCAAGCATCCAGAGTGTCGAGCAGCTAGTGCATTGAGCAGCCAGAGCCCTGAGCATCTACAGGGCCGTGCATCCAGAACGCCTTGCATCCAGGGCGCAGAGCACCCACAGCGCAGAGCACCCAGAGTGGAGAGTCCCCAGACGGCCGAGCGCGCAGAGCACCCAGAGCGCCTTGCATCCAGAGCACCGGGCATCCAGAGCACCGAGCACCCAGAACGCCAAGCAGCCAGACAGCCAATCAGATGACAGAGCATCCAGAGCACCGAGCATCCAGAGCACCGAGCAACCAGATCGCCAAGCAGCCAGACGGCCAATCAGATGGCAGAGCATCCAGAACGCCGTGCATCCAGAGTGTCGAGCATCCAGAGCGTCGAGCACCCAGAGCGTTGAGCAATATGAGGGTCGAGCACCCAGAGCGTTGGGCAGCCAGAGCGCCGAGCATCTACAGTGCCGTGTATCCAGAACGCCTTGCGTCCAGAGCACAGAGCACCCAGGGCCCAGAGCACCCAGTGCAGAGCACGTAGACGGCCGAGCACCCAGAGCGCCATGCATCCAGAGCACCAGGCATCCAGAGCACCGAGCACCCAGAGTGAAGAGCAACCAGAGCACCGAGCACCCTGAGCTCTGAGCACTCAGACGGCCGAGCACTCAGATGGCTGAGCACTCAGACGGCTGAGCACTCAGATGGCTGAGCACTCAGATGGCTGAGCACTCAGACGGCCGAGCACTCAGATGGCTGAGCACTCAGATGGCTGAGCACTCAGATGGCTGAGCACTCAGACAGTTGAGCATCCAGAGCGTCGAGCACCCAGAGCACCGAGCACCAGGACGGCCAAGCAATCAGATGTCCGAGCATCCAGAGCGCCGAGCATCCGGAGTGCTGTGTGTCCAGAGCATTAAGCAATTAACCACAACATTTAAAAAAATGCCCTCAGCAACAGAAACACACATAAAGTTATTTGGAAGACAGACAAAATACTTGATTTACACCACATTACTTGAGGAATATAAAGATCTCCAGTAATTACAGGACAGTTTTCTCACTGTGAGCTAATCTATTTATAAACTGGTTGTTTTTTTCTTTTTCTAGGGAGATTATGTAAACAAAATTCTGAGAAACTTTATGGTGGCTCCTTCCTGCAGGAATGAAATCGTGTTTAAACAATGCGGTCGTTTTAATGTCTTTAATTGCATTTTTTCGGGCGGGGGGCATTACATTGTAGAATCTCTAGTACAAAAATAAAAATAAGGAGATCAGAGAAGACAATGTTAAATCGCTAAACAGTAATATTTCTGTGAAAAACTTTAAAACACAGGAGTCTAATTCTATTCTCTGAATGAAAGCCATGCTAACCTGTCGTTCTTCTTCTCTCCTTTTCCTGTCTCCATCTTTCTCAGGGCATCAGCAGTTTGTTCAGCTCTCTGAAGGTGGTCCGCCTTCTCCGTCTTGGTCGAGTGGCCAGAAAACTGGACCACTATCTGGAGTACGGTGCAGCGGTTCTGGTCCTGTTGGTCTGCGTTTTTGGACTGGTGGCCCACTGGTTGGCCTGCATCTGGTACTTCTACCCATTCACAGCTTGTTACCCTCTTAGACTTTCTGCTTCTTGCTCCTCCATTAATCCCCATGTTCTCAAACAGGACATCATTTTTTAATGTAGACTCCATCAGTGAGCTCAGCCTGTCACTGCTCCTGTATCTGGAGGCCGGATTAGCCGCCTGCAATTCTCATTATTGAGTCTCTTCATGCAGTTTGTTTAGACGGAATCACACTGCCCTGCCACTAGTTTGTCACCTCTGAGCTGCCGTAGAACAAAGATGTCTGCCCTCACAAACAGGAGACCCGCTGCTCTGTTTTAGTAAATAACATTTTCTAAGGCAAGGCAAACATAAAGATGGAGACTTTGTAGATGGGTGGATGATAATAAATAACATATTCATGTTTATTATATAACATTTCTGTCAGTATTACACACGCATTTTATTCCCAATCAAATGGGAAGAAGTATTATGACGTCTCTGTCATAATACTAATACTGTTTACTGACACCTGGTTGGTTCTGTGCATGTGAGAAATCGCAGCCTCCACCGTCTTTAACAGGCAGGCACCGACTCTAACAACAAAATCTGCCTAGCCTGGCACAGCCAGACCGGTTTACACGGAGCCTAATCCAGTCTGGTCGATTGCCTTGACTCCAGTTAAATCAGACTGACTAATCACAACGTGGGGGCGGGGCTTTGCAATGGTTCTGTCTTAGCTCCTTTCTGCTTTTCTGTTAACATAACAGCAAGATGGTGACTGAAAAAGAACAATGTTTTAATGACTGCTTTAATAAATGATGTTTTAATCATTTCCCAAAGCCACTGTCACACCTTGACCGCCCAGCATGCATCTGCCTGACATCCCAGAATCTCCTTAAATGCTGGCATACGCTGAACTTTCTATAGTGTTTTTCTATTTTGGGTGTATACAAAGAGTATTCATAACGAGTCCAGACCTTCTGTCCAACGACAGCATAAGTGAAGTGTCTACGAAGTGAAGTGGCTATGAATTGTTGACTGCTGGGCTGTTGACTGAACCGGACCTCAGGAGAGAACCATAAACCGCCGTCCTCAGCCGGAGGAGGGAGGCCGGGGGCTGGTAAGGCAGGCGGGGGGAAGCACAGGGCCGCTAGTGTCCAGGCTACTGTTACCGGGTCGGGTTTGGTCGCTCTGTCCCCCGCTGGCTCCCTGCCCCCCTCCGTCAGGTTCCCTGACCAGCCCCGGAGCTGACAGCTTGGTTCGAATGCCCGGCGTGTTTCGACTACATGCTGCACTGTGGTCGACCAAAATCCCGGCAATTTTAAAATTCCCCCTCATTTTTTTAGGTCTGACAAGTAGGATGTGTCTGGGAAAAAGAGGACGTCTGGTCACCCTACCATTTAAAACAAATTGATGTTTCAGTGAGTGAGTGCTTGTTGCTATTGTTAGGATAAATATCATTGAAGATGAGTGAGTTTAATACACCCTGGCATGGGCTGCCTGTTGCGCGTCAGAACTGACGTTTTAATATAATTAGGACTAGGTCTGGATATGTAGTTATAATCCTCATTCTGTATGTGGAAAAGATTTGGAAATGGCTAAAAACGAAGTGTAATATTTTGATAAGGCTGGAGCCATGGTTGTCTCCTCATCTGCTAACATGTAGGATGTAATGATATAATAATGTGGCAGACTGGAGATGTATAAAATGCCTTTTTAGCTGTTAATCGGGGCCACTTCCTGTGAGATGAGCCCGGTGAGCAGCTGCCTTCTGTATATTCTAAGCAATTTCTGTGATCTGAGTAAGATTACAATTTCTATCAAAATCTGTTGTCATGTCTCTTGGTTATTAAATACATATAAGTTATGAGATTTTATTTAAAGAGTTTGTCCCGAGTGATCTCTTTCTTAGGAAAAAGAACCAGAAAGATAGAGCAGGTGCATACCCAGAGCCTATCTTTAACACTATGATGCGTCTTTACTCCGCAGCTTCGCTCGTTGTAAATCAACTAATCAGTGCACAGCTCATCTAAATATTCATGAGCATACCATAAAAGGAAGAAAACCTGTCGTTTCATTCTATAGCTTTTAACCAGGCTTGCATTAGGGCTCATAGAACAGCAAATATGCCATTTTCAGCCCAACCAATATTACACACCCTATTCAGAGGCCTTAAGGACCAGCACCAAATACCCTATAGAATCATTGTATCACCCCTTTAATAATTTGATGCCCCAATCTGAGTAAAGTAATGGTGTCATGATAGGTCTATGGACTTAACCCACATGCAGAAACACCACTGGAAGCAAAGTAAAAGTTTAACAGGGTTTATTATGGAAACACACAGAGTAAATGAGAACAGGTTCTGGTGCAGGTCCGGGGCTGTTTTCACTGATATCTGAGGAGATGAGAGTTTGGTTAGCCAGGCAGTTAGATGGCTTGACGAATGAGTTGAATACTGATTTTACCTTGGAGAGGTTCTGACAGATCCTTGAGAGGGGAAACCGGTTGGGTCAAGAGAATGTGGAAGTAGCAGAGAACTCGGCAGCAGCAGCGTCTAGCTTCTGACTAGAGAGTTTCAGACTTGGGCTTAGTTTCCTAGCTCTCCCCTGAGAGCTGGAGGAGGAATCCAGCCTGAGATCTTCAGGTTTAGCTTCCTAGCTCTTCCCTGAGAGCTGAAGGAGGAATCCAGACTGAGACCTTCAGGTTTGGCTTCCTTGGGCTGGCAGGCAGGTTTCCAGGTAAAGCTCATCCAGAGCTTCAGACTTCAGTCAGGCTTTCTGTGAGTAGAGAAAACAGAGACAAGTTAGAATCCAGTTCCTCTCTAGAGTCCACTGTGATTCACAAGATTTACAGAGGCTTAGGTTTGCTAACCAAACTTGGTCAACACTCCGGCGTCGAAGGAAGGTCTGACTGCTGCTTATGTAGGAAGGTCTCCTGATGAGTTGATGAGATTCAGGTGTGCTGGAGGCTCCAGCCCAGGAGACCCACAGTGCTCTCTGCTGGAGACAGATGGTAGATCTCCAGATCCCAACAGTAACCCCAGTCCTTAACGGAAAACATATAACAGAAGAGGATCCTCGGCGCCCTCTGGTGGGCAAGCCTCAGGATCCCAACAAATGGAACCCTCTGGATGTATCAGTTTGCTGTAAATCTAGCCGCGTTTCCAGATCAGTGTGGTGATATCCCGATTCTTCCTTCCAGGTACAGTATTGGAGATTATGAGGTCATCGATGAGGTCACCAACACCATCAAGATGGACAGCTGGCTCTACCAGCTGGCTCTCAGCATCGGATCTCCGTACCGATACAACACCAGTGGCTCGGGCCGCTGGGAGGGCGGACCTGGCAAAGACTCGCTCTACATCACCTCTTTGTATTTCACCATGACCAGCCTGACCACCATCGGATTTGGCAACATCGCCCCCACCACGGATGGAGAGAAGATCTTCTCTGTGGCCATGATGATGGTGGGATGTAAGTATGACTTTTCTGCTGCTCTCCGCTCCTCTCTGGCTCTTTCCTCTGAACGGCTGTTTTATTAGAGGTTTTTCTCTTTGTGGAAATTGTCATGTTTTCTAATCGTGTCAACATTTCCGTGAAGGATTTCCTGCTCTCACATTCAATGGCAGCTATGGCGGATCTTTGTAAAGTATTTGTTTACAGAAATTAAACTGATATCAGCAACTTTCCCCATTTCTAAGCTGAAGGTTTTTAGGAGTCAAGCATATTTGTGACAGACTCTGAATTATCATTTGGCCAGTTTATCGCCAAAATTTAAATGTCTTGTTTGTCAATTAAAAGCTAATAATTACTTAATAGCTTTACTTTAGATTGATGATCAGACAGTGTTATTCTCTGACCCTGCAGGACTGTGCTGGGCTCTGAAATAAATCAGCTTTAATGTTTGGTTTATTTTCAGGTGGGTTGGACAGTTTATTTTTTTCTTCATAAATGAAAACAATTTTGATGAATTTTGCTTTGGTTCCCATCAGGTTCTAAAATGAACCCACTGCAGATTTTTATAGAGATGATCAGTGTTTTATTTGGGAGTTTGATGATTAACTGTTTGATATCCTTCCTATTTATTAATATTTAAGTTAAGGTTTAGTTTCTACTCTGAGGCTTTAATGCAGAAACATAATAAAGTTGAAGGATAAAAGCAAGATATAGATATCATTGAACCTTTATATGTTTCTCTGGTGCTCCTTCAGCTAAGGTGAGTTTTTCTGATTAAGAAGCTTCTAGATCTGGACTGTTGTCGTCTGTTTGCATTTTGAAGCTGCTGGATAAACCGTTAGTAATCCTCCTCCCTAGAAGCTTTCAATTATTCATCCTGTTTCAGTTGCTTGTTTCCTCTCATTCAGATAAGCAGCAGACGTTTCATAGTGGAGATCTTTTCATCACTGCTTTCTATTCTTGGACAGAAACAGATTTGATTGGTCAACGTGTTAAAAGATCAGAAAATATGTTTATTAGGGTCGTTCATTTTTACTTACCTTCTTACTTATCTGTTGCTGATGGTAATTAAAGCAAGGGGGGTGAAACTCAATCCTGGCAATGACATTATATAAAAGGCCATTTCTTCCTCACTTGGACTTGGACCTGTATGTTTTTTTGGGCAAACTCCCCCTTAAATGAATAGTTTTTGTTTCTGTTCAAAAGGGAGTTTTTCCCTCTCCACTGTCGCTACAAGCATGTGTAGTGTGAGGGATTGCTGAAGAGTCAAAGGGCAAAAAAAAAAAAAAGCCAGAAAGGAAGTCACACAACCTGCAACAGAAGTAACTGTCCATTCTGCTCATCTTACAATTAAGGATCTAAAGATCTTTCTTTTTAATATCTGAATACCAGATATTTCACGCATTTGTTCTACAAATTTTATAAATCCCGCCCTTTTAACATGGTCCAGTGTAATGTGTGTTATGGCATGGCATTTAGGAAATTATTATTAGATTTATATTGACATGACTCAAAATATATTGAATCAAACTTGAATATATTGAATGTATAATATATATGCCTGAATGAATTATGGGTAATGCAGTTTTAAAACATAAGAAATAGATCAACAAATAGATGACTGAAGACTTCAAAGCCAGCAGTCCAACTCACACATGTCGACTGGAGTTCATACTTTTCTCAGAGGTTGAATCAATTACTTTGTTTTTTAGAAAGAATTTAGAAAGAATAAATCATTAAATGTCCCAATCGATGTGTAGATAAAATCATTGTTAAATAACATCCCAAAAACAGCCCTTTTGATCTGATTAGGTCTATTAAGGTGGTCATCTAGGTCACCGGTGTTGGAGAGGTCTCTGCTCCTCCGCCTGTGGGAATAGATGGCACACCAGGATAACTGAAGAGTTTGGGGGTAACAGGGTGGAGGAAGCAGAGAAGCTCAGAGAAAAATTAAGATCTCTCAATCCTTCGTTTCAAGATGAGCAGCAGGTCTGTTACCTCTGTTGCAGGTTGTGTGAATTCCTCTGTGGCTTTTGTTTTTGACGTGACCCCTCTGGGCCACCGTATGTCTGACTTTGTCAGATTAGGGCTTTGTGGTTAACATCTGGATGTTTCTGTCTGGGAGCGATGGAGAGTGGATAAAAGGATGACAGCCAGGATCTGGAGATGGTCAGTACAGGTGAGCGTGGGAAATAAAAGCACATTTAGGGAAATGTTGTCCTGTTGGTTGATCTTGAACTCAGATATAGTATAATTACATCAGATGTTGAACCTCTTGCCTCAATCAGGAGTTTTTATTCTCCATTTTCAGATCAAATGATTTTTCTCATTTCCAGCTCTTACGATTTATTTCACTGCTTGGTTTTTATTTGTCCTTTAATTCAGCAGATCCTCCATCTATCAGCCTTTAAAGTTTTTCTGTCGTTTCTGTGAATAAACATACAGGTGTAACTCATATGAAGTCAAAGGCTTATATGGCGTTATTGGGGAGGTGATTATGCAGATTTACATTTCTTAGAAACGCGCCTCATTTACACACAGGTGGACTGCATCATGTTTATGAAGATCATTTACGATTATTTACCTAAGTTAATAAGGTTTGTTAAATCAGATGCAGCACATTGGTAAAAGCCCACAGTATAGGAAAAGAGAAATGTATGACAGGAACAAAAATGATGCTGCATGTGGCCCGATCTCCCCGTTTCTACCTTCTCATCCAGGAGGAGAGAATCCTGTAAAATCAGTGACTGGATGCAATCAGCTGGTTTTCCTTAGATGCAAAACTTTAAACCTTTAATCTGACTGGATGATCTGGTTGACCTGGATCTATAATGTGAAATGAGATGAGATGATGTGGATTGGAGCTATAGAAATAAACTGAATAGAACTGAAACCAGGACATAGTCTGTTTGCGGAAGCTGTCATAGAAAGTGCTTTAACTCAATTCAATTTTAACATTATTATTATTTCTTTGTTGTAATTATTTGACAGATCATCCCCAGGTTGGACTTTTTTTTATTAAAACAAATGAACCTTAAAGCCATTTAAGGAGATCAATGAGCATTCTCTCTGTTTCAGTTCTGCTCTGCTCCATTGATCTTAGATCAGTTGGTGTGCTCTGTGGCCTGGTGGTGTGGATGAGCAGGCAGAGGTTCTGCCAGGCTGCAGGCAGAGACCAAGTACTGCAGAGTCACTGCAGCTGCACCAAGTTAAAGGGATGAGTAGGGAAACTGGTTCTGCATGATTTCCCTGCTAAATCATGCAGCGAGGCACAGAGTGGAAACCAGGCTGTTGGCATGTTGTTTGGGGGGTGGGGATTCAGTCTCTGTTTGGATCTGCTGCCATCTTTCAGTGCTGTGGTTGCTCTCCCAGCCTGTTTCACTCTTCACATCCTGAGAAGCTCTTTGTGAGGTATTTTAAAGTCTGATTCAGGGAAGACATGTTTTGCATGAAGGCTGCCTGCTTCTAGATTTCCTCTTTCTTATTCCTCCTGTTTTGGAGCAGTGCTTTCCCCACCCCCATGGCTGTCCTTTCTTCCTGCTCATCAATTATTTCATTTACCCATTTTACCAAAAAGTCTGCTGTCTCCCTGAGGGCCTGTTTGAGGATGTAGTTCTCGCCTCTCTATGAGTAGACAGGATGTCCAGCTCCTCTCCCTGCAGGTTCTTTGAAGACCGACTAACTGGACTGTGATGCTTTTCTATTTAAACCCTCTGTCTTTAATAAAACCATTTCCTGTAGCTGTTTGGGGTTCCTGTATAGCTGAGCGAAGTAATCTGTCTGCGTGGCTCTCAGCTGTTCACACGTTAACTGTCTGCTGTGACTCTCTAATGAACTCTGCCTGAGGAGTTAAAGCAACTCTGTTTAACTGTGAGAGGAATCAGCTCTGGCGGGACGGAGACATCATGCAGCAACTCTATTGGAGAGCTGTCCATCAGAAGAATTTCTAACATAAAAAAACGTCCAATAGGTTGACTGCAGTGGAGCACTGCGTCTAGCCGTCAGAACTCTGTCTATAGACAGGAAGGTGAACCATCAGAAGCCATATTTGAATTACTCTGACTTAAATCTGCAGGGCTGCCTAGGTTCATGCATTCAGTGTGACAGTCACGCAATCTGGTCCATTTCCCC
Organism: Cyprinodon diabolis; assembly: GCA_030533445.1. Lineage (NCBI taxonomy): Eukaryota > Metazoa > Chordata > Actinopteri > Cyprinodontiformes > Cyprinodontidae > Cyprinodon > Cyprinodon diabolis. Next base: position 8,888,629 of record CM060080.1, read on the forward strand.
TTTCAATACTCAATCATTACCGCTTGCCGTAGTTGGAGTAATTCTGATTGACTGACTGAGATAACCAATCCCAAATCAATCCATCAGGCTTCTCACCAAAACCTAACCACCTACAGAAAGCTCCACACAATATTAACCAATCAGAAGCAACGTAAGGTGGGTCTTAGCATCTCTAACAACATTCGCCACACAACAGTGCCGACATTTGAAACCCAGTAGACATTCTCCTGCCTACTGGAAGGTAACTTATCCAATTTCTTTCACTGTTGATTCGTCATTTTTCTCCTTGAGTTTCTACTTTAAGTCTATGATTCTCCTGTATTTGTTGCATCATATTTTATTTATCTCTTTTATTGCCCAGTTCATGCTTGATAACGAGACTAACATTAGTCTCAGTTTCTGGTTGAGTGTCAGTTACACACTTAACCCCCTAAAAACTAAACTTAGACCCCTTAAAGCACTTTTTTACAATTCTAAATCTGTTTGAGTTTTGAGTTCTGCAGCTGTTTGTCCTTCCATTCGTTTTCCACGTCCTGTTGCCAGACCGATCTTGGATCATTAACCAGTGTGAGATGATTACAGCAACGAAGAGAGAGATGATGTTGGCCAAAGAGAAATCCGAAGGTCTGAGGGGGGTAGTAAGTAGTCATCAAGGGAGATTCGTAAATATTCAACAGAAACATATCTTAAGTACGCTACTTAAAAAAAGGCTATTTAATCTTTTACTTTATTCCTTTATAAATGTGTCTTGCAAAAATAATGCATTTAAAATTTACATAATGCATTTGTTCATAAGATGTGAGCATATCACCAAACAAAATGACTGGAGTCTTTTATTACGCAAAGGGAGATGTCTTTCAAGGGCTTCAGCGCTTGGCATATTTAGTGTCCGCATATGCACTAGAAAATCAAATATTTCAGTTGGATTAAAAACAATTCAGTAGGCCACACAAGTGCAAAGTTTGATATGTTTTATTTTGTCAAACTTGCAATAATGGTCAAAAATTAATTTATATAGGTTGACTGACAGAGGGAGCTGACAGTGTGTTGAAGAATTATGGACAGGGTGCTTTGAAGCATCTGGTTCAAAAACGCATTCTAAACCTTTGGTAGAAATCCATCTATCCTTCCATTTTCTGTACACCCTGTCCCTTAGTGGGGTCGGGAGGTGCTTGTGCGGGGTACACCCAGTGGTGTAGTCTCCATTATTGTAGTGGGTATACTGTGCTTAGAAATAAGCACGCCAGTAAGTGCAATGTAATCGACCTTTTTTTTTTTTTTAAACATATTTAACATTGCTTAATTTCTCTGTTGCCTACATTTGAATCAATGAACAACAAACTGTACTACAGTCGGCTTTGTATTGAAAAGACGTAGAATCTATAAGTACAACAAAACATGCTTAAGTATCAAGTACTACATGTAAGTACAGAAGTACTATGCAGGTTAAAACTGTGTCTATAAAATGTTCCAGACATGTTTGTTTTGAGGCTCCTTATGTTTCAATTGTCTTCTTGTTTCTGTTGCAGAGCGGTGGTTTTCTTAACCATGTTGTCACATACTTTCTAGGTTCAAGATTAACAGGAGGCCCATTTATACTGATCATCATGAGATGACTTATATTTGACAACAACAGAGAAGATCTTTTATCTGTACAGATATTGTTCATTAAGCTGAACCCTCTTTCACACTGCTACATGGTTTGCATGCAAGTGATCAGTGGTTTAAGGTTTTCAGGCTCCCTGCTCTATCCTTTCTTTGCCTTGCAGCTATATTTGCTGTGATCAGTGGGAATAAAGTAGTTTTAATATGTTTTTAAGTGGGAAAGTCCACCTGAAAACTTCATCAGTGCAGTCAGTTCATCCAGATTACCATGCTGCCTTGCAATATTATTTCTGTCGGAGCCGCTCAGACCCCCCCATACCGGTGGTGAACTGTCCCAAGACTACGGAAGAGGATTAGGGCACTGAAAAAAAAAGTTAAGTGATTTTAAAATTTTATTTCAGTTTAATATGAGAATTCTGACTTTGATGCTAACATGTTTATCTGTCAGAATTCTGAGAAAAAAGTCAGAATTGTGAGATTAAAGTCAGAATTCTGAGAAAAAAGTCAGAAGAAAAAACTCAGAATTCTGAGGTTAAAGTCAGAATTCTGAGATTAAAGTCAGAAATTTGAGAAAAAAAGTCAGAATTCTGAGATTACAGTCAGAATTCTGAGAATGTTATAAACAAAAAAAAATTAAAAATTAGTTAACTTTTTTTTTTTTTTTTCAGTGGCCCTAATCCTCTTCCGTACAAGACTAAGATGACTAAACAAAAAAGATTCAGTTTCTATACATGAAAGTGAACTGACAACAAGACGTTATAAATAGGCAATATTCATAGCAGCATTCCCGACAGACCATTTTACCTAATTCACTAGTTTCTGACTTCTGTGTCGCTGTTTCCCTCCCTTCTGAGTGCTCAAACACTCAGCAATTTTTTGGGGGGGACATATCCACCTGGCTTTTATATTGGGGGGGAGATATCCCCCCCGCTTCCTACGCCGCTGGTAGTCATAAACAGTTGTGGTCCAGAACATCAGGGAGCAGCAAGAGGATCAAACAAGGTCAACATGAGAAAGGCAAGTCAGGAAACAGAGCAAGGATTGAATGATGGATATCCACTCACATGGTGGCTTTCAAAAATCTGGCTCTAATTGGATCACCGGTACTTGCTTATAAAGCCTGAAAACAGGGTAAGATGAGTCGCTCAGACAGGGAGTGGGCATGGTTAGCACAGGTGGAAAGAATGATCTCTCAGCTTGGTAGTGAACAACAGGACAGAATTTAGATAATGTTAATCAGTCAGGGCAGAATCATAAAATGCAAGGAATCTTATGCAGCATTAACTAACACTTTTTTTATACATGAACTTTACGCTTTGCCTCCAGGATAAAATCAAATAGCCCCCATCTGTTAGCTCTCAGATGGAGGTTTCGGAATCACATTTAGTTAAAAAAAAGTGCATTGAAAACCCTAACCCACTGGTGTTTGAATCTAATGGTATTAGTGTTTAAGCATGTTTGTTATTAAGGTCAGATGTTTTTGCTGTGTTGCTAAAGTAATTGAAAATGCATGTGTGGGTGCACTTATTACAAGATAAGGTTAAAAGCCTAACAGCATCTGATCTACATAATGTATTGTTCCTTTGATGCTGTGAAGTCACAGGAACAAGTGCCAAAGGCTCAAAGACACACTTGTTCAGCGGTTACATTCCTGCTCACTCAGCAGCAGCTTTGGAGCATTTCATGGATTTCTAAATTAAAGAGTTTAGAGCTATAGAGATGTATACGTAAGGCCGTCCTATGTGCTCGTCCTGTTAGCTATCTTTTTCTGCGCCCTTTCAGGCGTATATCTGTGGTGAACTACGGTTTCAGAAGCTCACCTTTCTCACCGTGTTTTTTTGGAAATGGTCGAGGGTCGGAAGAGAAAAAGTGTCTACATAGAGTATGAGAAGAAAAGAAAGGCCTCAGAAAAGACAGATATATCCCAGAATGCTTTGACAACCGAGGTTTAAATCAGATTACTGTAGAAAATGATGATGGGAAGGGATGATGTCTAGAATCATGACAGGACACATCAGCCTTTGTGGTGGAAGAGACATCACCCTTCGGGGTGGAGGACACATCATCATTCATGGTCAAGGACGTCACCCTTAGCTGTGGAGGATACACCCTTCTTCAGTCTCACAGTCTTTCCTTCCACCTCCATTCCTTAATGTTCCAGCTCAGTCAGGTGTTCTCTAGTAACAGGAGTCCAAAGTCCAGATGCTGGAGTTTTCTTAGCACCCTTGCATACTGAATAATAAATGTTATCAGACGGTATCTTTGCTTACAGTGTCTTTGAGGAATCTGTCGTGTGAGCGGGAGACGCAGAGACAGAGTAGTGATTCAAAGGACAACATGGCCCAGGTGTGTTAGCTTTCAGGATGCCAAGTTAAAGGTGATACAGGCATAAGTTAGAGGTTGTTTTTGCCTCCTAACAGCTGTAGCTCATATATCTGCCCACAGCTGCTTCAGAATAGCTGGTCTTTTGTTTTATACATATATTTTTTTATATCTAACTGAAGAAGATAAGAGATAATAACTGTTCATTTGTAAGTGTTGGAAATAAAATCACCCAATGAATGGGCTTTATTTTATCTAACAGTTAAATGTCTTAACCTGCAGAAAAATTGACTGCGGTTTAACACTGTACACAGGGTCTAAAACTAACACTCGCCAAATGCAACTAAATCTTTTCTTTTTTTTAATTTGCTGATTAAAATGAAAAAAGCAAGATGATGCCAGAGCGCCATTCGCCTCGAGGCGAGTTCATGCCAGAGAACCATTCGCCTTGAGGTGAATCAATGCCAGAGCGCCAATGCCAGAGCACCATTCGCCATGAGGCGAGTTAATTCCAGAGCGCCAATGCCAGAGCGCCATTCGCCTCGAGGCGAGTTAATGCCAGAGCACCATTTGCCTTGAGGTGAGTCAATGCCAGAGCACCATTCGCCAAGAGGCTAGTTAATGCCAGAGCACCATTCGCCTTGAGGTGAGTCAATGCCAGAGTGCCATTCGCCAAGAGGCTAGTTAATGCCAGAGCGCCAATGCCAGAGCACCATTCGCCATGAGGCGAGTTAATGCCAGAGCGCCAATGCCAGAGCGCCATTCGCCTCGAGGCGAGTTAATGCCAGAGCACCATTCGGCTTGAGGTGAGTCAATGCCAGAGCACCATTCGCCAAGAGGCTAATTAATGCCAGAGCGCCAATGCCAGAGCGTCATTCGCCATGAGGCGAGTTAATGCCAGATCGACATTCGCCATGAGGCGAGTCGATGCCAGAGCCCCATTCACCACGAGGAGAGTTAATGCCAGAGCGCCATTCGCCAAAAGGCAAGTTTATACCAGAGCGCCAATGCCATAGCATCATTCGCCACGAGGGAAGTTAATGCCGGAACGCCATTCGCCACAAGGCGAGTTAATAACAAAGCGCTAATGCCAGAGTGCCATTTGCCACGAGAGAAGTTAATGCTAGAACGTCAGTGCCAGAGCGCCATTCGCCTCGAGGCTTGTCGATGCCAGAGCACTATTCTCCATGAGGAGAGTTGATGCCAGAGCAACATTATCGCAGCGAGGTGAGTAAATGTTTGGACCACAGCTGTGCTTCTGTCACGCCATGTTCTCTTTTATTTTGGTAAGAGCCCACCCCCAACATACGTCATTTAACAACAACTGCGTTGCTAGGCAGTATATAGTTGGATTAACCAAGCCTTTAAAAAGACAACATGGAGGTAAGAAGAGGGAGCGAGGATCTACAGCCCCCAGGGTGAAGAGAAAGTTTACTGAAAGATTGTACTTACAGGAAGACTGTTTACAAGTTGATGGCTTATTCGTGAAAATGCTCAGCTGATGAGCAACTCAGTGTGCAGCAAATATTCAAAAGAGAAAAAGCAGGATTAAATTGTCGCTGCCTGTCAGTCTATGAAACCAGAAAGCGTCCATGGAACAAACACAGTAAATGCTGCATTCACTGCATGTTCACGTTTCAGTAGAAATAACCAGTACTCAAATTGAGGGTGGATGAGGGGGAATGGCATCCACCTTCTTAAATGACCATCCCCCCCATACCATCCTATGACATCAGAGAATGTAAATTTCTATATTTCTAATATTGCCCTTTCAACATTTTGCAGGCTGTGCGCTTACGAGTAGCTTGACCAAATTACGGTGGCCCAGAGGGCACATGCAATTTCATTTTCGACCTCAGGACTCCTGCTCCTCTCAACCAGAGGAGCAGGTGATGGTGTTATGAACAGCATCACTGAAAGGATTCAGGGCTGCTCAGCGCAGCAGTGGATAGCACTGCTGCCTTGCAGTAAGAAGGCTCTGGGTTCGATTCCTGGCCCGCTGTCTTTCTGCATGGAGTTTGCATGTTCTCCCTGAACATGTGTGGGTTCACTCCGGCTTCCTCCCACACTCCAAAAACATGACTGTTAGGCCAATTGGCTTCTCTAAAAGTCCCCTTAGGTGTCCGGGTGTACCCCGCCTCTTGTCCGTAGAAAGCTGGAGTTAGGCACCAGCACCCCTCGCAACCCCACTTGGGTATATTCCATTGCAATGTTTTATGAGGTTTTGTTCCAAATCTTAATAGATTCATTGCCAAAAGATTTTCCAAAGTAAACTCAAAGAAGTGTCCTACCATGACTATGAAGCTGATCCCAGTGGGAAATTAGTCCCTAACTATGTAGGGCCAGTGATAGCCATGCTATCAGGGACTGACTGCAGTTCTACTGTAAGGTGTCTTGGTCAAAATAAATGACCGGCGTACCTGACATGGAACAACCAGACCATGCATAATGCTTTACATTAATAGATGTGTCTACTTCAAAAAAAAAAAAAATGACACCATCCCTCTTCCTTCTTTTTTTTTTTTTTTACAACTCTGCTACTGAAAATAACCCATCCTAGAGCTACTGCTATATCAACACAAAGACACAAAGATAAAGCTATTGTTTTTTCACTGCCCATGCCACTGGAAGAAAGGCTATACTTTTATATTTTGACAAATTCTACTGTTTGTTGCATGGTTTCATTTAAAGGCAATTGTTTTATTATGCAAACTCTATCAGATAAAAGTGTTTTGCACTTTTTTGAATGAAATTTAATGAAATTTTACTTAACTTTATTAAATAAATAACTTTATTTAATGAAACCACATTATCTTTTACTGGAAGTTTGTTTGCGTTTAACACACAATATATGAGAGTAAATAAATTTTTTTTTCTGGCCGGTAAAAATAAAGCTTGACTGGTAAATAATTTTGTCTTCCGGTCCACTTAGCCGGTGAGTCAAAACGTTAATTTCGGACCCTGTCTGTACATCTGCAGAGAGGAATGATAGTTCTTCATGTCGTTCACAGATGCAACATGTGGAGAACTGAATCAGTCGGATGGCAGACATCATAGACAGATATTATAGAAATAGACAGACATCCTACTTTGGTGTAAATGCTGACAGTGGGGGTAGGTCGAGTCAAGCTGTGATTATGAGTTACACAGTGTGTGTGAGCTTTGTCTTTTCTAAATCCACTACATCAAGTCAGCAAACGTAGAAAGCAGCTTCCCAGAGAACAGCAGGTTAGATCCGCTTTAAGACAGTCTCCCTCAGCAGAGACAGTGTGACCCTGGGTCCTATTTGAGCTTTGAGATTCAATAATATGAACACAAGCAAAACCAGACCTGGAAGGTCAATCGATGTCTGCTGCGGGTATCATCTGACGCCATGCAGGCCTGCAGTACAGGACATGCTGGTTTTCTCCTTTCTCTGCCTCTTAAGTGACAATGATAGAGTTGGGCAAGGAGGTATTTTCAATCTAGGAGGAGATTAGCTACAGTTTACCTTCCTGACTTTAATAGTAAACCTATAATAACCAAACAAATCACACAGAGATAACATTAAGGAGTTAATAAGTGGAAATATATTGCAAACCTCCTGACATTTTAGCACAAAACAATGCAATACAATACAACAATTACAATATATCCAGGTTACAGTTAAGGGGACTAAATAAGAAACAAGATCTCAGAGAAAAATGGAAAAGAAAAAAATGGTCCAACAAAAATAAACAAAACAATTAAGTAAAGTAATAACAAAACCCGAGACCATTCAGACTTTCCTACCAGCCTCTCTCAGTAATGTCCATGGTGGTGATGCTGCAGGGTAGGACGGTGGTGATGTAGGTCGGTCTTTTGATGAAGGAGGGAAAGTTGTGGATAAACGAGACTGAGCTCCAGCGGGGACTTCACAAAAAAAGAGCCTGCACAAATGTGCACTATATTCATTGTTTCAAGTCCATCATAACTTAAATTTGTCTTATACCAGAGATGCTCAGAGTCAGTACCCAACTAAAACAAACTGATTACACAAAATAAAGACTAGAAAGATCCTCTAGTCTCAGCCTACAAGTCTCAAGTCTTTCTGTTTTTGGTCTAAGTGGGACACGAGTCTAAGCTCAAGTCCCCATCTGGATGTAACTAACACACATTACTGCATTTCAATGTTTCCCTCCTTTATTAAAGGGGTGGATGAATAAAAGCCAACAGCTAGAGGCGGATCCTCCTCTCAGCAGTTCTAACCTAGTTTATTAAGAGTGTCATGATTTTATGCAAAGATCTGACCCACATGCAGGAAACCAAACAGAGAGACCAGGGGAAGGTTTAACGGGTTTATTGAAAACTGGTAGGGATGGGTCCAGTGCTGCTCTGAACACTGGCGAACCGGGACTGAAAAGTAAAGGGAAGTTCCTGTGGTTAGTTCAGGCTCAGTGGGAAATTTGAGCTTCGATTTGCAAAAGGGAATTAAGGCAACAGGACTCACGTTTCCAAAAAAGGTGTCATTCTTCGAATCCAGTTGGTGTAATTGACTTGATCGTTGGAGGGCGGACAGGGTTTACCCAGGTTGAGGTGTTTCCTTGAGGGACGGAGGGTCTGAATGCCACTTGGATTTCCTATAGCACTTGAACGGTTTCTTGTGGAGATGAATCCCCTGCTCAGTGTGAAGCTCAAACAATCCTTTGGGGGAGGTAGATCTAAACCTCCAGTTTGAATCCTCAGCTCAGTTTGAAGCTCAGACGATCCTTCCAGGGGAAGAAGGTCCAAAACATCCAGTTTGCAGGATGACTTCCTGCCGAGAGGCAAAGACAAAAACAACAAGGTAAGGCTCAGGTTGACAAAAACTCAGTTTGATTCAGCAAAACTCAGCTTGGCTAGAGTACCCAAAACTGGCAAACACTCTGGCGTCGAGGTAGTGGCAGTCAGCAGCTTAAGAGTCCTCCGGTAATCAGGCAACCATTCGCAGGTGTCGGAGGGCCAACAGGAACCAGGCGCCACAAACTGGATTCCTAACAAAGAGATTGGTCGGACTGAATTCATTTCAGGGTTCTGGTGAATCTCCAGGTCCCTGATGGGACACGGAACAGTGATGACGCTCACTTCTTTAGCAGGAATAATATTAAACATATCTGCTATGGACGGCATCAGTCAGGTAGCCTGACAGGAGGCTAAAAACAACCAGCCAATCACAGACAGATGTTTTCATACATTAGGAAAATGTCCAGTAAATACTGGATTCAGAAAACAACCAAACCGGTGAACTTTGAACCAAGAATATTTACAGCCAAGAAAACACTGGATGTATTTATTTCAGGCAAAGCAAGGTCATTTTTAAAGAACAATTCAGTACAAGGAAAATTCAAAGGGCTTTACAGGAATTAGGAAAGAGATGGAGAAAAAAGTGAAGCTGCCATAATCGCTGAGTCGTTTGTTAAAAATCAATGGAAATAATCGACCTGAGTGCAGATATAAAGCTGCTAGAACCTGCCTGGTTCAGAGACTGAGTGAATGTAAGGATTGGTACCTAAGGAATGGCTGGGGAAGATGTCTCAAAGTGGCCCCCACTGATTATCTCGGCTTTCTGTACTTATTTGGATCATTGGGCTGTGAAATTGAGGAGAAGATCAATAGCAGACCATAATTTAATTGGAACGTAATTAAACTGAATCATGTGGAGTTTAACTGGAAACAGACATTAGTCCCAGATCTACCAGCCCAGCTTCTTTCTGAAAGCTGTTATTATTTTTCATGGCCATAAACAGCCTATTAGGAACGCCTACTGATGTTATTCAGGCTGAATCAGAACCCTGTCTATGGAGTTTAATCCCAGCACCGATGCTGAGGCTGTAGTGAAGGTTCTTATCAGAGAGTTTCTGCACATTCATCTGTCAACATTAATTGGATATGATCAACTCCAAGGTGTTTGTGGTTCAGAGGACTAGAAGATCAGTCAACTTGTGGGAATAAGTGTCATTCACCTTTTTTCCAGGCAGCCTGAGGTCTGCTATGGGATTAGTGGGTGTATCAGTGAGAAGAGCAGAGATGCTGTGTCCAACGCCCCCCGCAGCGGTTTACCTCCGACCTCTTTTGGTTTGCATCACATCAAGTTTTTTTTCTTTCCAACAGAGGCAGCTCCATGCAAACAGAAGCTAACTTACTGAACTTCTACATGTGACTAAACCTGCAGGGCTGAAGGTCAGGAGTTCAACCTTATGACACCAGGAAATAAACCGGGTTCACTAGAATCAACAAAGTTATTTTATTTTCACAGATACAGTAAATGTTACAACAATTAGAGAATCTGTTTTAAGTTAAATATAATTCTTTTCAGGTTTAACTGGTCCAAACTTTACTTTTAAGTAATTCTTGTCTTATCCACTCTAAGCTGATCAAAGCCTAAAAAGGTTATTTCTTTAGATTTTATATCTGAGGATGTTCAGCTTTGATCAATAAAATTTCTATTCAGTTTATTTCTATAGCTCCAATTTACATCATGTGATCTTAGATCACTTTATAGAGACAATTCAACTAGATCATCCAGTCAGATTGATTCAAAGTTTTCTATCTAAGGAAAGCATGTTGATTGCATCGAGACATTGACTCTTTAGCAATCCCTCACACTAAGCATGCTTGTAGCGACAGTGGAGAGGAAAAACTCCCTTTGAACAGGAAGAAACCTCCATTGTTAAGTTTGGCAGCGTAATATTGACATAATAAGTGTCATGATCAGGTAGGTTTCACTAGCCCAGATGCAGAACTCACAGACACCGAGAGGCAGGTTAAAAGTCCAATTGTTTATTGGAGAAAAAAACAGACAGGGTTCCTCCTGGGGAGCGGAGGAGACAAAGCAGGTTAGGTACAGGTTCACAGAGTCAGAACAGGCAGGATGGCTCAGGCTTGCTAACCATAACTTAGTTCAACAATCCGGCTCAGAGTGGAACTCTCACCCAGCTTATATAGGGAGAGCTTAATGAGCTGATGGGGCTGTGAGCGCTGAGCACCAGCTCCCAGGAAAGGATCCACGGAGCCCTCTGGTGGGCAAGCCTCTGGAACCCAACAGATAAACAGAAGCCCACAACAAGGGATCCACATCGCCCTTTGGAGGGCAAACCCCTGGATCCCAACAGAAACAGAAGCCCACAACAAGGGATCCACGTCGCCCTCTGGAGGGCAAACCTCTGGATCCCAACAATAAGGTGTGATTTATCAGACAGGTCTCAACTGCTGTGGATGAATCCTACTTCATGCAGGTCTCCACACAGTGTTCTCCATCTAACCCAAAGATGAAAGATGTAGATTAGGATTATGGTGAAGAAACACTCAGCAGAACAAAGTTTCTAAATGTTTTAATGTCACAGGTTGTGTTTGACACTCTGAGGGTAAATTACCTCTCCCTGGTGTTTTTTCCTGACCTCTGACCTCAGGTCAAATCCCCAAACTCAGAGATCAATTAATGCCTGCTCAGAACCCAACCAAACTGTCTGTGATCAAAGCAGCTATTAGCATTTATTTTCTGAAGTTCCCGTTGTTCAGTCTGGCTGTAGCATTTGGGCCCTCGGCTGCTCCATCAACCAATAAATAGGCTGAAATTCAGCACTTTAGCTTGTCTTCATCCTGACCGTCAGCCCTCTGCTCTCAGATTAATAATTGGCAATCCTTTTGGGGAAAGCCTGGTCTGATTCGGAGAGACGGCATCCATCCCACTTTGGATGGTGCAGCTCTTCTTTCTAGGAATCTGGCCACATTTATTAGTCCTCCAAAACCCTGACCACCCAGGGTGCAGACCAGGAAGCAGAGTTGTAGTTTAACACACATCTCTGCAGCTTCTCTAGTGTTACCCACTCTTTACTCCATCCAGACAGTGTCTTGCCCACGACCAAAATCTAATAAATTAGCAAAGATTCCCAAAGGAGTAAATCATGATAATCTAATTAAAATCAAAATAACTCCAATTGGGGAAAAAGTTAAAACAATTAAATGCGGTCTGTTTAACAAAAGATCTCTTTCCTCAAAAAGTTTGCTTCTTAATGACTTGATTTGTGATAATCACATTGACTTGTTTTGCCTTACAGAAACCTGGCTGCAGCAAGAGGATTATGTGAGCATAAACGAGGCAACTCCTTCAAGCTATTTAAATTTTCACATACCCAGAAGTTCTGGGCGAGGAGGAGGAGTAGCAACAATCATCCAGTCTGACTTACTGATTACTCCCAAAACAGTTAATACCTACAACTCTTTTGAACATTTAACCCTTAATTTCCCTCATCCAAATTTCAAGGCAAGAAAACCTCTTCTTTTTGTAACTTTGTATCGTCCGCCAGGTCCTTACTCTGAATTTTTAGATGAGTTTTCAGAGTTCCTTTCTGATTTGGTATTAAATACTGACAGGGTCATCATAGTGGGAGATTTTAACATCCATGCTGACATTGAAGGCGATAGCTTAAGAGCAGCCTTTAATGCTATCTTAGACACTATTGGCTTTGTTCAAAATGTGAATAGTCCCACACATTCTCATCTTCATACTTTGGATCTTGTGCTGACATACGGCATAGAATGTGAAGAAATAACAGTATTTCCTCACAACCCTGTCCTCTCTGACCACTTTCTAATAACCTTCAGGGTTACTTTAACAGAGTTCTCCTCCCCCAAAAGAAGGTTCAATTTTAGTAGATCTTTATCAGATAGTGCAGTTATAAATTTTAAAGAATCTGCTTCACTTTCTCTCTCCTCTGTGTCGCTGAGCAGTGCTGCAGAGTGCAAAAGCATAGCTTATTCCCCTTCACAGGTTGATGATTTTGTTGATGGGGTTGCTAGTTCTCTGCGTACTGCCTTAGACAACGCAGCTCCCTTGAAAATGAAAACCGTTGAAAATAGAAAGCTTGCTCCTTGGTTTAATGCAGAGCTGCGTACTTTGAAGCAAAATGCTAGGAAACTGGAGAGAAAATATCGCTCCACAGGCCTGCGGGAGTCCTTCCTAGTCTGGAAAAATGGTTTACTGCTGTATAAGAGGACCCTTTGTAAAGCAAGAGCAGCATACTTCTCCTCATTAATAGAGGAGAATAAGAATAATCCTAGATTTCTTTTTAATACAGTTGCCAAACTCACCCAGAGCCATAGCTCTGTTGAACCGTCCATTCCACCTGCTCTTAGCAGCAATGATTTTATGGGATTCTTTATAAATAAGATTGATCTTATTAAAAATAAGATCATAAGCACTCCTCTATCCGCGATTGTACCTGAGGTAGTCATGGAATCTGAACCGGGTTTAGACTGCTTTGATCCAGTTGAACTTTCTGAATTAGCAAAATTATTGTCTTCATCTAAGCCTTCAACTTGTATGTTAGATCCAGTTCCAACCAGGTTATTTAAGGAGGTATTCCCTTTGATCTCCTCCTCCATTTTAGATGTGATTAATCTATCTCTGTTACAGGGATATGTACCTAAAGCTTTTAAGGTTGCTGTAATTAAACCTCTGCTTAAGAAACCGTCTCTTGACCCAGATGACTTGGTTAATTATAGACCTATATCCAATCTTCCTTTCTTATCCAAAATTCTTGAGAAAGTAGTTGCCAAACAAGTTTGCGACCACTTACACCATAATGAACTTTTTGAAGAGTTTCAGTCTGGCTTTAGAGCTCATCACAGCACTGAAACAGCTCTGGTGAAAGTCACTAATGATATTCTCATGGCCTCAGATAATGGACTTGTATCTGTGCTCGTCCTGTTGGATCTTAGTGCTGCATTTGATACAGTTGACCATAATATTCTTTTAGAAAGACCTGAAGATTTTGTTGGAATTAAAGGAACAGCACTAGACTGGTTTAAATCTTATCTATCTGATCGAATTCAGTTTCTTTATGTTAATGATAGATCTTCAACACGCTCAAAGGTTACCTGTGGAGTACCACAGGGATCAGTGCTAGGACCAATTCTCTTTACTTTATACATGCTCCCAATTGGTAGAGTTATTAGACAGCATGGGATTAATTTCCACTGTTATGCTGATGATACCCAGCTATATCTGTCTATAAATCCAGATGAAGCTAACCCATTACATAGATTACAGGCATGTCTTGAAGACATAAAAACCTGGATGACTCTTAACTTTCTCCTTCTGAATGCAGACAAAACAGAAGTTATAGTCTTTGGAACAGAGTCTCTGAAAAAGAAGCTGATTAGTCAGTCACTTCATTTGGATCGGATTAAACTGATTTCAGATAATAAAGTAAAACAAATCTTGGTGTTGTTTTTGATCAGGACCTGTCATTTAAATCCCATATCAAAGAGGTTTCTAGAAATTCCTTCTTTCATCTGAGGAACATTGCAAAAACAATAAATCTCCTGTCTAGGGGTGATGCTGAGAAACTAGTCCATGCATTTGTTACTTCAAGGCTGGACTATTGTAATTCTTTACTATCAGGAAGTCCACAAACTGTAGTTAAAAGTCTTCAGCTGATCCAAAATGCTGCAGCCAGAGTTCTGATGAAAATTAAAAAGAGAGATCATATCTCTCCTATCCTGGCTTCTCTTCATTAGCTTCCTGTTAAATCCATAATAGAATTTAAAATCCTCCTTCTCACATATAAAGCCTTAAATGGCCAAGCTCCATCTGATATCAGAGATCTGATTGTTCCTTATGTTCCTAACAGAGCACTTCGCTCTCAATCTGCAGGTTTACTAGTGGTTCCTAGAATTTCTAAAAGTAGAATGGGAGGCAGATCTTTTAGTTATCAGGCTCCTCTCCTGTGGAACCAACTACCAGTTTTAGTCCGTGAGGCAGACACTCTGTCTACTTTTAAGACTAGGCTTAAAATTTTCCTTTTTGATAAAGCTTATAGTTAGGGTGGCTCAGGTTATCCTGAGCTGTCTTTAAAGTTATGCTGCTATAGGCTTAGACTTTTGGAGGACATAGGGACCCCATTTCATCATTCTGCTTCATTCTCTCTCTGTTCTCCTATTCTGCAGAATCTGTTAGTTCAATCTCTAACCTTCTGCTCTCTCTGCTTTTCCTCAGAGTAGCTTTGCCTCGTCTGTTCCTGTTTGGCTGTGACGTCATCCAGGAAAGAAACATCAGCTGTGCTGCTTCCATCAACACCCTTGTTTGTAGATGTTGGAGATCGGCCTGTCTTCAGGTGTGGTCCTGTTTCTCTGGCCGTGGCTGGGTGGATGTGCTCTCTTCATCCTCTGGCATGGGAGCTGCCTTGGAGCTCATCTGCCTGGCTGTGTGTTTCCTGGACGGGGCTGCCTTTTACAGCTGCTTTTTGTATCTCTGCTTCTGTCTCCTTGAACCCCAGTCGGCCTCGGCAGATGGCCGCTCACACTGAGCCTGGTTCTGCTGGAGGTTTCTTCCTGTTAAAAGGGAGTTTTTCCTCTCCACTGTCGCTACAAGCATGCTTAGTGTGAGGGATTGTATTTGAGTCAATGAGTCGATGCAATCAACTGGTTTTCCTTAGATAGAAAACTTTGTATCAATTTGACTGTATGATCTGGTTGAACTGTAAAGTGCCTTGAGATGACATGTGTTGTGAATTTGGCGCTATATAAATAAACTGAATTGAATTGAATTGAATAGATGGGAAGTTGGCGTCAGATTTAAATAAGTAGGTCCCCAGGGGACAGTCCTGACTTTAAAAATAGGACTGAGATGACAGCCTGAGCTTGTGGCCTGACTACAAGTATTGAACTGTCCAAACTGGTGTTAGACCAGAACAAAATGCTGCCAGATGATGGAAGAGCTGCTGTCAGGACTTCTGTAGGTTTCTATCATTATGCCTGAACGGTTCCAACATGAATCGGTCTTATGAACCGCAGAAATATTAGATCCTTCAACTTGCCCTGGTGTTTCAGAGATGGATAATCATTAGATTAGTTTATTATCACACTGCTCTCCTCAGGCCTTTCAGGTTCTTCTCACTTTAAACATAAGACGCTGACTGGAAAAATAAATGAAAGATCTTGCAATTAACTTTGAGTACATAAAATCTAATGACTAAATCTGATTTATGTATTTTCCTCAAACTTCATTGTGTCGGGAAGTGGGAATAGTTTGGAACATAAATGCAGACATGAGCTCTCAGCATAAAAATAAAGTTTTTAATAAAGAAGTTAGAGTTGATCTCCCACTGAAGCAGAGTCTGGCATAAAGTAAGGAAATGGAAAAATCCAGGAATGACACATCAAGAAAAATGTTTAAATACCGGGATAGAGAGAGAGGGAAAGGAAGGAGAATGAGGGAGGGAGAGCAGGAACAGACTGAGAGAAACACAAGGAAGAAATCTGACAGAATCCAGAACAAAAAGGATCAAGAACTGGATCAACAATGAAAGACCTAAAAGCAGCAATAAAATGAACATGAAGAGATGATGAGGAAAAAAACTGGTGGTCGTGAGCACACGGAGCAGATCTGAAAAATAAAAGCAAGCAGTAATAACTATAGAACATCTCCTAAAGTAATGAGAATTCAGAAGAACAGGAGTTGGTTTTACTTCTTTTATCTAGAATTTTTGAAATTCAGATACAAACTACCTTTAGACATTTAGGCACCAAAGGAAGGATCGCTAGAGCAACAGAGGATGAATAGAGTCAGTGGATGTGTTTTCGGACATCAGTAGAATAATATTAGTGGGAAGAAAACATCTGTGCGGACCAGCGAACATGAAGGCAACATTAGGGAAACAATCTTTTTCCAGTAGTTTAACACACCTCTCTGCCGCTTCTCTACTGTTACCCACTCATTACTACATCCAGACAGTGTCTTGCCCATGGCCAAAATCGAATAAACTAGAAAAGAATCCTGAAGGAGTAAATCATCATATGCAATCAATTTTGTTGATGGTGTTGCTAGTTCTCTGCGTACTGCCTTAGACAACATAGCCCCTTTGAAAAAGAAAACCGTTAAAATTAGAAAGCTGGCTCCTTGGTTTAATGCAGAGCTGCACACTTTGAAGCAAAATGCTAGGAAACTGGTGAGAGAATATCGCTCCTCTTGCTTACTGGAATCCTACCTGGTCTGGAAAAATAGTTTACTGCTGTACAAGGAGACCCTTTGTAAAGGAATAGCAGCATATTTCTCCGCATTAATAGAGGAGAATAAGAATAATCCAAGATTTCTTTTCAATTCAGTTGCCAAACTCACCCAGAGCCATAGCTCTGTTGAACCATCCATTCCACCTGCTCTTAGCAGAGCTAAGAAATCCCATTTTATGGGATTCTTTATAAATAAGATTGATCTTATTTATAAAGGGACCCAAAGAGCAAAGGCTCCAAGGAGGGGCCAACCCAGGAAATCAGACACCCACCAAGGGAGGAGGAGAGACAGCCCTGAGGAAGTCCCCCAGCAACCGCAATGCCGGAGCCCCAGGGAGCCGCAGGGACGAGTCCGTGGGCTCCGCCGGCAGCCACCCACCCTGAAGTGATTCCGGCCCTGGGCCCCAGGGATCCGAGGCCCCAGGGGCGCCCAACCCCCAGGCAGGAGCCCCAGCCAGGCCCCGACCGGACCGGACCCCACGGAAAGGCCGCCAGGAATGAGCCAGCATCTACCCGGACATCCACCCCCAAACCCTGAGCTACACCAGTGCCCCGGCGAGCCCTGGTGCCAGCCAGTGGAGGTAGAGCAGGACGAGGGGAATGGGCTCCGCACTTAGCGGAGACTTGTGATGTGCTTGGAAGAGGGAGCAGTTCAGACCCCAACCTGGGAGAAGGAAGAAAAAAAAAACTTACAGTCTCAATCACGCCTTCCACCCTAGTGCCTCCTCTCACACCACAGAAGAAAAAAAAATGTAAATAAATAAAAAATGGGGACGCACATTCACACATAACACTCACATCCAATAATACCAGGACCAAGGACCCGGCGGCACCGGTGGTTGTTCCCGGGATTATCGGATGACCCAATAAGTGAACCTAAAATCCGGATGGTGGGGAGGGGAGCAGTGACACCGCCACACCAACCCATCTCGTTCCTGCTTCAAGCCCGGCCCCCCACCCGGCACCCGGACCAGACCACTCCCAGCGAGAGCTCCACCGGGATCTTGACTCCTCTGGCTGTTTTTAGACGTCTGATTAGCATCATGTGGGAGCAGTTCTGCAGACCATGGATGCTTCTTTGTCTGGAACATAAGCAGAACCTATTGAGTGGAGCTCCAGTGCTGTTTAGCTTCCAGCTGCTCAGACCAATGAGTGAAGATCTGCAGAAATAAACCACCCATCATAGATAATAATTCAATAATCAACTTTGATTAATAAGTAGCCAATGAGCTTTTGTAATGGATGAATCTACTGGTCCACCCGGATCAGAACCACAGCAGGTCACCAACAGTGATTAACTCACATGACATTTACGAAGAAATTAACTCTGGTTGAAATAAACCAATAAATTAGAGTATGGAAGTTTTGCATGGATTCATGTTTAGCCTCCTTTATTCTTATCTGTGTTAATATTTGACATAAAATCCCTGGTTTGTGTTTTTAAATAAGACGGATTAAGAAAACGTTCTATCTCATCAGATCCAGTTTCAGGTCCTGTTTACAAAATGATCTCTCCTGATTGTTTTCCTACCTTCAGCTCTTCTTTACGCCACCATCTTTGGAAACGTGACAACCATCTTCCAGCAGATGTACGCCAACACCAACCGCTACCATGAGATGCTCAACAATGTCAGGGACTTCCTGAAGCTCTACCAGGTTCCCAAGGGCCTCAGTGAGCGGGTCATGGACTACATTGTCTCCACCTGGTCCATGTCCAAAGGCATCGATACGGAGAGGGTAAGGCTGGATGGAAGAGCTTAAGGTTTACTTAAAACAGAGTCTGCACGCTGGTTCTTCAGAGAAAACAACCCTTGTGCCTCAGCTGGATCAAGTTCAGTTTCCTTTCCCCCAGAGAGAAAGATCCCAGCCAATAAATCCTGTGATGAACCTGCTACATAAAGAAAGCCCACCGGGCGGATTTTCATCTGACGGTAAACTAGAGTGAGGAAGAAAACTTCATGTTTTTATGCTGTGCAGAAAACTGCAGTAAGAAAATAACCCTGGGGGGTTTAGGAAGCGCCTGAACATCCTCCTGCAGTTTGCTGCTTTCTAGTCCAGCAGCTCACACTGATTACAGCAAAGATGGCATCCTCGTTATCAGATCACAGGCGTTCTCTCTGCAGCTAAAAACCAAACAGGAAGAAAGTTTTATTTTCTAATATTATCTTAATGAGCCTTCAGGGAAGCTGAAGATTTTGCTTAGTTTCTTGGCTGTGTTGATGAGAAAGCAGCATGCTGGTTAGTCAAGCTCCATGCTTCCCTTTCTTTGCTGGCTTTCCTCCAAACTGAGGGACCTCCTCCCTCTGTGCTTCAGGAGATGATAATGTTAACTTAAAGAGGCTTTAGACAGGTCCAGTCTCCACCTCATCTATTAATACTTTACAGTCAGAACTGGGACCAATTAGTGGATATTTCTGTCACTTTAGGAGTCATTATGTGGGACACAGTTAGCTGCAGCTCCAAAGCTCCTGATGCATTCGCTGACTGTCGTCCTCCGAGGGAGAATTCTCACCTTCAGTGTCTTCCTGCTTCAGAGACGTGGGGGGGGGGAAGCTTTAGAAAGATCTCCTGTTGTCTCCCAGAGGAATGGAGCAGCAGATCCATCAGTATTACTCACATCATCGTCTAAAGTTCACCAACACCGCATCTTACATTTGAAATTATTCTCTCCTCCTGCTGCAGAAACAGGATTCCAGTACGAACAACATTATCAATGTTGCTTTACTTCGAAAGATTACAGTAAAAATGTAAAACACGCACTAGTGAAACATAAGATTATCTAGAAACCATATTGCACAGATTATTGGCGGTTTGTTTGGACTGGACCAGTGGATTCAGTCCTGGTTTCAAGGCATTTCATTCCTGCTAAAACACCTGACTATTTTCAATTAATGATTGATAAGGCACCATCTTCCTCACTAGGACTGAGCAACATCTAAAACATTCAAATTAGTGATGGAGATGCAGACGTAAACCCTCAGAGAGGCATAGAAACCAAACTGCTTTGTGAAAGAAGTTCAGAACAGGAAATGATTTCCAATGCTGTGATTCTACAGGGACTCCAAACCATCACATCTGCTCATTCATCCACAGCTGTCCAGGAGCACGCTGACAGAGGCCAGGCTGCCCTGCGGAGGTGCCACCGGGAACCTCTGGTTACAATGAAACCATTGTTGATGGAACTTTCTCTGTAGTTATGTTTATCATTTAGTAAATGCTATGTGTTCCTGTCCAGTTTTAGACCATCTGATTGCTGCCACTTTAAAAACAAACCTCCCTGTAAAATCAGTGTATTGATGCCTGTTTCTTTTGTTCTTCTAAAACCATTCAGGAGGGTTGATCTGAAATCCTCTTTAACTGCTGGTCTTTGAAGAACCCAGCAGTTATTTAAAGTATTTTTCCTTCCCTTTCAGGTCTTGTCTATTTGTCCTAAAGACATGCGGGCTGACATTTGTGTCCACCTCAACAGGAAGGTATGTGTCCAGTGCTGGGGTTCTAGATTCTGTTTGGGAGATCCAATCACATTAGGCTCAGAGATCAGAGCCAATCAAAGAGTTTGTCCACACTGGAGAAATGAACTCCAAACCTCCTCCGATCAAGAATTGTTTTGTATGGAGGTTGAACTTCTTTACTACAATTTTTAAGAGTTCATCCTGAAAGTATTCACACCACTGCATTTGGTTCTGTTTAAGATCAGTAATGTGGCTTCGATTGGACAGTCGAGGATGTAGGCACTGCTGGTTGTTCATTAGTCTTGATTCGTGCCATGAAGGGGCAGAAAAAATTTTATCAAACTAGTCTGACTTTTATAAAAGGGAATTTGTTAAAGGTCAAAAGAGTGAAAAACAATTTTCTAAAGTAAATGTCAAAATAAGGAGTTAACTAATGTGTTCTAACAGTAGAGACAGTGTGATGTCCTGGCTTCAGGAAGGTCGGTTCACTACATCCGGATTCAATGAAGGAACACGAGGGAGTTTAAAGCAACATGTGTGTGTTCAGATTTCCAGTGCCTGGAGGTCCCACATGACTAAGAACCAGAACCTGCTTCAGTGGATCAGAGAAGTGTTGATCAAGGATAACTTTCTATGGTTCTCAGTAAATGGAAGTAAAGTCTTCTAACTGACCTAAAATGGAAACATCATCAGGAGTCCACTCTAAGGTCAAATGACACATATAAAATCACCCGCTGCAGACACAAGAGAGCCACAGAAAGTTTATTTATTTAGGAACTCCAATGTGGATGAAGTCAGAAGGTCTTGATCCAACTGGACCCAGTCTCTAACCTCTGTTGTCTCCCTCCATCACATCCAGGTGTTCAATGAACATCCAGCCTTCAGGTTGGCCAGCGACGGCTGCCTGCGCTCTCTGGCTGTGGAGTTCCAGACCATCCACTGTGCACCAGGGGACCTGATCTACCACTCTGGGGAGAGCGTTGACACCCTCTGCTTCGTGGTATCCGGGTCCCTGGAGGTCATCCAGGACGACGAGGTGATCGCCATTCTTGGTATGTGATCTAATGTAGGCTGGTGGACCAGGATTGGCTGCAGAGCCGGTCGAAACCACAGCATCAGCTAGCTGAGATTAGCAGCCAGAAGCTCCAGGCTGGATGATTGTTCATCTTTAGACTCAGTGTTGGCTAATGTAACTCACACTACCTTATATCACTGTAAAAATTAGAACTGGAGGTGCAGGATAAAAACAAGCTAAGTCTGATAATTAACCCTGATATCAGTCCACAGAAGGCACTGTGAGCCTTGATACTCTTTGACCCTGTTCTTGTCATGGTTTTGTTAAGACCTCTGACCCACATGCAAAAAGAAAACTCCCAGGAGACAATCAGATAACTGCGTTTATTGAAGAGGAGGGAATAAGGTAAAGGGGAGATCAGGAACTGCAGGGATGGAACGGGAGGCAGGTACCCTAAAAACAGACCAAAGGATTAAAACAGACTGACTGAGGGAATGAATGCAGCTGGCAGCCAGCTTATATGTGCGAGGGAATCCGTCTGCAAGGGAAAGGGGAGTAAGGTATGGATTTGTGGCTGTGACTCAGTGGTGGTGAGTTTGGTTCTTTCAGGTAAATGGTGATCTTGAGAGAAGTATTGTAACTGCTTGGTGGGCAGGCCAGTTCCAGTCCAGTAGATAAATCCAGTTAACTTCTTGGTTATTTGGAGGTGCCTCAGGAAAGTAGTTTGCAGAGGCGCTCTTAGAACAGGGAACTGAGAGTTACCATGTTTGTGCAACACTCTGGCAAAGTGTGACTGGAGTCCTGCCTCGCTTATACAGCTCAGGTAATAAGGCTGATGAGCTGGAGGTGCAGATCCAGCCCAGCAACAAATAGGAGTCTGGTGGAAGACCCTGAAGAATAAAGAAATAACCCAGCCACAAACATAATCTCTGTAACCCCCTCAAACCCCCCAAGATAAAGGCTGTAGTCCGACTTAAACCAGGTTGATAGGAGAACTTTGAGGTATGAAACCATTGGATAACTCTGGAAGAGATTGTAGAAGAGATATAAGTAATAGGTTGTGGCTGGTGTCTAGGGTAAGGTTCCTTCAGTAGGGCTCGGCTGACTATCTCCTCAACCTCCCAGGTTACAGAACCAATGATGCAGCTGGGGGGTAAGATAGTAATGCGTTCTGGTGTAGTGTCATCAGAAGAGAACTGGCAGGACAGGGCATCTGGCTTGATGTGGGCCCAGGTCGGTAGGAGATGGAAAGGTTGAATCTGTAGAAGAACAAGGACCAACAAGACTCTGAGGTTCAGGCGTTTGGGAGACTGGAGATATGAGAGATCCATCCAAACAAGCACCAGGTGTTCAGGACCTTCTGACAAATGGCGCCTCTACTCCAGAAAAAGTTTTATGGCCAAAAGCTCCCTGTCTCCTACATCGTAGTTCCACTCCAGAGGGGCTAATCTTCTGGAGAAAAGGCACAAGGGTGGAGCTTGTTGTCAGGTCCATAACTCTGGGATAGTACAGTACCTACTCCCAAATCTGAAGCATCTACCTCAAGGATGAACTGTTGTATGGGGTCGGGCTGTGTAAGGACAGGGGCTCTAGAAAGCATAGACTTAAGGTTCTGAAAGGCATTCTCTGCCTCAGGGGTCCAAGAGAAGGGTGATTTGGTTGAGGTCTGTGCTGTGAGTAGAGCTGCTATCTGGATGAATCATCGTTGGCTAGGAACCGTTGGGAGTTGTTTGCGGTTCTCAGGAGTGGACCCTTCAGTTACTGGTTTGATCTTAGCTGGGTATGCACGTACCTGCCCACCCTCGAAGATGTAACTTAAGAAAGCAACCGAGGTTCTCTAAAACTCACATATCTCTGCCTTGACCTAAAGGCGGTTCTGAAGAAGGCATTGGAGAACGAGGCTGACTTGTTTCTGATGTTCAGCAAGAGGATTTGAAAATATCAAAATGTCATCTAGATAGTCAAAGACAAAAACTTTCAGGAAGTCTCGTAGGACATCACGAGTATTTCATTGTTCTGGTAGTGATGTGTTATCTACACAGAAGTTTATGTAGTCAGTCACCTCCATGTGGCTGACACAGTGCACCCCTGGACCATGGTGCTCATCGGGGTCCAAAATTGGCACGACCAGAGGCTGAATCCATGAGCTCGCTGCCGTGGCACCATGGGACCTTGGCACTATGGCCTCTGGGGTCGGGACCCTCAGAGGCTGGTCTCTTTATTAACCCTGGGCACTGTAGGGTGAATCTGGGGATGCCCAAACCTGCTAATAGGCATATTTTTGTTATGGATATGTTAGGCATCAGAACAACAACATCAGAACAAACCACAAGGTCTCCCAGTTATCAAATGGTCCAGGTAATACAGTATCTCCCTTTGAAATAACTCTTACCTTACAGTCCAGCATATCACCTGTCATTTTTCTAAAGTCCTAAACACTAGACAGGAAAAGATAGAGAAGCCCCAAGTCTTTATTTAAATGATACATGCTGTAAAGAGACGAGGAGAGAGCAGCATCATAATAACATAAACTCTGCATACAGCTAAGCGGCGATAACAGTTGGTTTGAGGAAAAAAAAAAAGAAGCAGTCATTAAAACACCAAAGGTCTGGTGAGCAGCTCAGGGGCTGCTTTGACAATGACTGTCCTTCACTGCCAGCACCTCAAACGGACACAAGCCAGAATCCATGTAATCACTGCACTGACAACATTTATGATTAGGGAAAATCACTTTGTATCCTGTTTATCTATGTCATGTTTGGTTTTAGTTTTTGATTTAATGGGGTTCAAAACCAGAATAACAGAGGTTGAGTCTTTATTAATGATGAATAAGGATTTAGAAAGTTGTTTCTAAAGGTTTGTGAGACACAGAGTGAGGGGGTGGCAGAGAACATTGTGGTAAAGAGCAGTTAAACAGAAAGCCACATCATTTTAAACAAATCTGAACATCTTGAATTGAAGCATCTATGATAGTTACTTGTACTGAACCCAAAAGTCAAGACAGATTTTAATTAATGCTGTGTAAATCGGTGAGATCTGGTCATGTGTCCTTCTGTTATAGCCTTCATTATATTTCTCATGCTGATTTTTTGTATTAGATTGTTTAAAAAAAATCACTTCTACAGATTTGTGGAACTAAAAATCATTACAAAAAAACAGTGAAAGGAAAGTAATGAACAAGAATCAGTCTTATTTAAATCCAACCTGATTAGGAAAGGATTTAATGAGTGGTAGATTTATCCTGCCCACCGGTCTGTCAGCTATTAGTTATCGTTCTGTTTGGTCCTGAAATCTAGGACGTTGACTGTGGTTGAACTTTTCAAAGCAGGCCTTCAGAAATACATTACACAGCGACTGTAGTAGAGGGTGATGGTTCTCTACATACTATGATTTAAAAAACCGAAAGGAATCTCTGGGTTCAGGCATCTGCAGAGCTTCTCAGGAAGTTATTCAGACTTTCAACTTAAGTGCGTTGAAGCAGAAATGCCAATTTTTTTTTTTTTGTTGTGTTCAAGTTATGGATACATTTGTCAAGGTTTAACTCCTTAAATACATTTAAATCTTAGAGAGCTATAAATCAAAGCTATACAAAGAATACAAAAAGATGATTCAAGATTTTTACAGTGTTTTACTACAGAATTACAGACAGGTAAAGTATGGAGGACCAGGACATTAAAAAACAAAGACATACTGTTTAAAAATGTAACATTTAAATCATACAATTAAAGATCCAATTAAAAAAAAAGCTTTTTTTAATGGCATATATCAATGTATTTTTTAAACAGGAACTGTAAATCATATATTCATGAATCCATTATTAAATACTGCGAAATGTATTTTAAAATCCTATTTCTAAGTTGATAATTTTAAATAATAATAATAAATGCCATCTGCTATCAAAACTGTAACGATCTTGGTTCTTTTGGTTTTCTCTAAGTTTTCAGTTTCAAGTTCATCCAGGTACTTCCTTGTTTTCTAGATTTATTGGTGTGTTCTGGATATATTTATGTTTCTTAGGTTTTTCTTTCCTTGTCCTCTGTTGCCCCCTTGTGTCTCCTTTTCCTTTGGCTTCCTCATCAGCTCTACTCACACCTGCTCCTTATCAGCTCACTAGTCCTGCCTTTGTTCAGTCAGCCATAAATCACTCCCTCAGTGCTGGTTCCTCGTCTTACTTTGTCTCACCCTGGCTCACCCTGGCTCCTTGTGATGGTTTTCCCCTGATGTCTCCATGGTTTTGGTTTGTGTTTTAATTTTATGTTGGATTTTTGGATACCTGTTTTTGTTCACCATTTTTAAGTTGGATTTTTTGGATTCCTGTTTTTGCTGCCTGATCATTCATTAAATCTTTAGAGAACTCACCCCTGCCTGTCAGCCTCTGCATTTGGGTCCTCAAAAAAACCTCCAAACAAATCGTGACACAAAACAATTAAAAGGTAACTTTCTTCTCCCATTTCTAATTTTTCAACCTGCCGTTTTAAATCCTTTTTGCAGTTTTATTTTAGTTTTACTTTAGCAAAGCTTTATTGTTTATCGTGACCCTTTTGGTGGAGGGTGAAATCTAAGCTACGGCAGATAGCTGTTGATATAGCAATCCAGATTAGATTATCGCTGGGATTAGGGCTATTAGAAAACTTGTCAGCTAAAGGCTAAATGCACTGCATAATTGATGTAATAAATAATATCACTGATATTTACAAAAGATTGTATTAAATTATGTTTTGTTTCTGTTGCTTTCTGCACTCTCAGGTAAAGGCGATGTCTTTGGAGATGTCTTTTGGAAGGAAACCAACCTAGCCCATGCCTGCGCTAATGTTCGAGCCCTAACCTACTGTGACCTTCATGTAATCAGGAGGGAAGCCCTTCTCAAAGTGTTGGAGTTTTACACTGCCTTCGCTAACTCCTTCTCCCGGAACCTCGTCCTCACATGCAACCTACGCAAGAGGGTAAGGTGTGGATACCCACATTCTGCAGTAAAGTGATGGTTTTTCAGTAGCATTCCAAGTTCAGTGATGATCCTTTACCGCTTATTTTCCTGGGGCCGGTGACATCATAGATTTCGGTTCCCGAAGAAGTGACTCGTGTGACATAGATATTCAGTTCCAGAGAATGACTCGGTGAAATGGCAAGGTTTGAGATTAATTCGTTGGACTGGATTTTCCTTACTGATATCTGCAACATAATTATGCCCAGTCTAAACCTTCATTCAACATATCTATTGGATTGTGACTTGTCAAAATCATCATAGATAGAAAGTAGAAGGTGCTGCTGTGATTATAGATATCAGTTTCTGTTGAATGTGCTGTCATCAATCTACTTGTACCCATCCTCTCAGTCATTGGGTTCATTCTCAGCAGAGACGGCCTCCCTTCCCTTTCCCCAAACACCAGCCGAGAGTCATAGTTACTTCATTGTTTCCGAGGCCGTCCTTAATGTCAGGACCACTTCTACAGAGACAAGATGGCTGCTAGTAAAGGGCTCTGACTCTGTAATCCTGTAGTGTCTCCTCTCCAGCAGCCTGGCACAGGCCTTCCCGGGGGGCTGAGAAGTGTGCTAGCTCCCTATTGGAGCACACCCTCTGATCCTCTTGTCGAGCTAAAATCATCCAGAGATCTTAGGCACTCAGGGCAGATCTCAGTCAACCCCAAAGGCCTTGCCATCGTGGACTTTTTGATGACCTCTGTGGCTTCAGTCTGGGTGATGCGACAGGCGACAGTGGCGTTGGATGTAGGAGTTTGTCTTGAAATCGAAGGATTGACTGTTCAAGCCCCGGCTCCGACATTCAGTGTCGTTGTGTCCTTGGGCAAGACACTTCACCTGCATTGTCTACTGATGGTGGTCAGAGGCGCCAGTGTGCAGCAGCCCCGCTTCTGTCAGTGAGCCCCAGGGCAGCTGTGGCTAAAATGTAGCTTGCCAGCATCAGTGTGTTAGTGTGTGCGTGAATGGGTGGATGAATGTAGTGTAAAGCGCTTTGGTCAAGTCTCCTGACTTGAAAAAAAGAGCTATATAAGTACATGCCATTTACCAATTGATGAACAAAACCGGCCCCAAGCACCGGGTCCCTTGTTCCATCACGGACGGCATGTCAACTACATTCAGGAGATGCTCAAAGTATTCCTTCCACAGTTTTACAATGTCCTCCTTCAGGGTTAGCTGCTACCCGCTCCCCCTAAAAACACTGTCAGCACAGCACTGCTCCTGCCTCCACAGTTCCACAAGCCAACAGTCTGAATAGGACTCCTTCTTTGGTGTGACAGCCACCCTTACTGCCAGTGACCACCTCCGGGTTCAGGGATGCAGAATTTACAGCCACAGCGGGTGGCTGCATCAACAGGGGAGGCAGAACACAGACCTGAGTGACAAACTCATACGCCCCCAGAATCTGATTGAAGCTCTCGCTCTGCTTGGAGTGGAATATGTCCCCCTTTGAGGGCTCCACTATTTTGAGGAGACGCTACCTTTGGCCTTCCGATTCTCTCCGGCTTTCCTCTTCTTTCAGCGTATCCAAACAACTGATGCTACGGTCAGACTGCAAGCAGCAAAGGCAACAGAAGCAGCTGGTTTACATGCAAAGCTAATGGTTGACGTGGATCAGTGCACAGCAAAAGATTCTGCAGTGCGTTTTGAGCAGCAGGTGCAACGCAGCTTCCTAGTATCAGAGGTGCGTGATGCACTTCAGAAACAGCAGCTTCTGGAGTTGGAAAATTTTAACTTTTGCTGCTCAACGCGTCACATCAACCAATCAGAGAAGCTAATCTGGGAGCTGGCAGGGAGTCAGACACAGCACTGCTGATGCAGAGTGCTATGATCACTCCTCTGAAACAGTTTATTAAAACCTAAATCAACTTAAAATGCAGAACTATGCCAGCAGAATGTGTTCCCTTTTATTATACAGCTGCCTCACCCCCCCACCCCCACCCAAAGCTGTTGGTCTGACCAACCCCTAACATTCACAGCGCCCAGATCTATAACATGCATGTTTGAACTGGTAGATCCTTTTCTTCTGCTTTTGTTGAAACTCTTCCTGAGCACCTTCAGAGCTTTCATATTAGTTTTTCCTGACAGGTAAAAATAGTGAGTTAACAGAGCATGATGTGCTGCAATCCTACACTAAATCTCCCATCAGCACAGCTCTCATTATGTAACTGTGGGTCTTTCTTTAACCGCTTCCCTGAGGCAGTTAAACGCCTCTTGTCCTGTCTGAGAGATATATCACTTCTAGGAAAAAGTCCAGATCTGCTCTTTCTCAGTTGTTGCTTTCAAGGCATCAGGAGACCTTGTTAAGTCTGCAGCTTCCTCTGTGTCAGTAGAAGCGTCCATTCTTTCACTGGGGAAGGACTTTTCATCAGACCCACAGGCACCATAATGAGGAGATTTAATAAAAACGTGTGCGCCGGGGTTTCACTGCAGCTGAATGGGTTTGTCTGGGCTGCTGGTTTCTGAAATGATGATCACGATTCACTAAATCTGTGACTGTCTCAATGATCTCAGCTGTTTGGCAGCTCTCTGGGCTTTCATTCAACTCATTCATTTTATGTACAGTGCTGTGAAAAATGACTTTCCTGCTTTCCTTTGCTTTTGTAACAGAAGCTAAAATGTTTCTCATCTTTAGGTCTCATCACCCTGTTGACTAAAGCACCCTATACAACCAACTTTACTGCAGTTAATTTAGTTCTGTGATTTTGTTCTCCTAATTCTTCATCCTCATTCATGTCACTGATAAGGCAAAAAAAAAAAAAAATCCACTTTAATCTCAAACTTTTAAGTTTTTACAGGCTGTAGCAGATCAGACAAGCTGTCTCTTCTCTCCAGTTCCGTTAAAGCATCCTCACATTAAAAGCATAAGCAGCCAGGCAGCAGCTGGGTCCTATTTCATGAGTCCAGGAGGGTCATTGATCCATCCAATATCACAGTGGATCATTTTATCGTTTAAACTCAAACATATTCCAGACATTCATACATGTACTCTACTGCAAATTCAATTCATTTCAAAATTTCTCGATCAAACCCAAATAAAAATTAAATATTGCAGTAATTATAGGTTAAACCGGTTTAGATGTTGATCTTCTGTAGAGGTCTGTCCTGCACTGGATCTGTAAAAGCCTCTGACTGAAGACACTGTGTCAGAGGAGGTAGCTTGCTGTAGTCAATGATATTCTTCCCTTTATGAAGAATTCTTTTCTTTGAAATAATCTCAGAAAGGAGTTCCTCCTTTGAATTTTCTGGTCTTCTTTAAGTATCTGTCTGCCTGTCAGAAAGCCTGAAAGTGATGCTGGAGTCTGAGAGTCGATCCTGCAGCCATGTTTCAGTTAAACACATAATGCTGCATACTTTAGCTGATCTTCTGGCTGGGTCCATCCTAGAGTCCTTCTAACTTGTTTCCTAAATCTGGGTATACACCGTACGTTTTTTTTCTTTCCCCTTTTCAGGCTGATTTTTCAGTCGTGCGAGAATTTTTGGAATCAAGCCAAGTTTCAGCCTCATGGTGCATCCTGCGTGGTGTAGTGTACAGGGGGTAACAAGGGGTTATCAGCCTCTCATGACCACCTCCCCATCGGGAATCGTAAGACAGAGCTACAAGCCTATTTCCCAGAACCTCATGCACTGCACATGCTCAAACAAGGGAGTTCTTCTTCCTCTCAGTAGAAAACACAGAAGCATGGTGGGGGTAGGAGTGACATGGAGTCAGACGACAGAGATGCATGGAGCTGTGCCAAGCTCAGCCCAGTCTCTTTGATGTTGCCTCCCAGAGCTACCACGACCAAAAAACACAGAGAAACGTTAGGGGGAGAATGCTGCCCAATCACAGGTACCAGGTACGTTTTTGTTTTGACTAGAAGCATAGTTCAGGCTAAAAGGTTTTGTTGTGGTCGGTAGTGTATTGGTGGGCATGCATGTGTGTATAGAGAGAGAAAGAGAATTAGTGGCATTATAAATTATGAAGTGCACTTGTTTCTTTTGCAGTGGACGAGGTTAAAACCTGTGTGGCATCACTCTGGACACAATATGGGAAAATACTGACACTCAAGCCCAGCAGCAGTGGCCAGAAACCACTCACTCCAAAGCAGAATTAGACACTTAAACACTGGGATTTTTAAACAGTCATGTCATCCACAGACATACAGAAGCAGCCATTCAATATGGCACTTCCCAATCAAACACCAGTTGAATGGCAGCCCAATACCCTCCTACTTCCAGCCACTGCAGGGACCCCCCCTCTTGCATATTTATTTCCTCTGACTCCACCCTTTCACTGAATTGCATGGTCTTACCACGAGATAGCGCTTCTCTTTAGATCTTAATGTCCACAAATCATGAAAGAAAGAATATTTTTAATACAAAGATTGATGTTTAAAAAGGAATTAAAGGGGAACAGCCAAGGACCCATCAAGGAAAGTTGGGAAATTTTGAATGGCTACTACTGTACAGAATCTACTCTGAGAGTTAGCGCTTATAACCACAGTATAAAGGGGATATTGGTGGGGAAATAATGGACATAATGTTAAAGTCCGAACTAATACCTACTTAAAATAGACAAAGTCAAACGCTTTGAAGTTATTCACATGATATAAAGTCACTCCTGACAACCTAAATATAGTAATATTTAAGTGTGATATCATCTGATGGAGTAACTGATTGATTGATTGACTGATTGTTTGATTAATTGATTGACTCTATTGATCTCACAGTGGAGAAATGTACTCGTTCCATCAGCTCAAATAGTCAAAGGAGAAGAAGAAGGTACCAAAGGAAGAAAAAGGTGCATGATGAGATATATAGAGTATAGACAGTAACTGATCAAATATGTTACTTCATTATAATCACTTCACTTCTGACTGATTTATTTGCTGTTTCCCACAGCCTGGCACTGAGTCAGAAGAAGCATGTGAGGGAGACAAGGATCCATCCATGTGATGTTTTAAGTTTTGCTAACACCACTAGTCCAGTGTCAGTAGTGCAGGAAGAGGAAACTATTCTGCCTGTCATGTCAGTCTGTCCAAAAACAAAGAGTCAGAAAACAAAAGCCAGAGGCTCAGCACAGCCTGAAAATGGCCAAACTGTCACTGCTCCAACAGCTACACCCTCCTGTCTACTGCAGACTTTGAGGAGCTACATGGACAGCTAGTAGCTCCAGAGTTCAATTCTATTCAGTTTATTTCTATAACGCCAATTCACAACACAAGTCATTTCAAGGCACTTTACAGTTAACCAGATCATCCAGTCAGATTGATTAAAAGTTTTCTATCTAAGAAAAAACAGTTGATTGCATCGACTCATTGACTCTTCAGCAATCCCTCACACTAAGCATGCTTGTAGCGGAAGTGGAGAGGAAAAACTCCCTTTTAACAGGAAGAAAACTCCAGCAGAACCAGGCTCAGTGTGAGCGACCATCTGCTGAGGCCGACTCGAGTTCAAGGAGACAGAAGCAGACATAGAAAAAGAAGCATAGATACAAAAGGCAACTGCCAACCAGCTCCACAGGCGGCCCCGTCCAGGAAACACACAGCCAGGCAGACGAGCTCCGAGCCAGCTCCAATGTCAGAGGATGAAGAGAGCACATCCAGTTAGTCATGGTCAGAGAAACAGGACTACACTCCAACATCTAGAAACAAATGTGGCAGCAGCACAGCTGATATTTCACTCCAATTCAGCATGAGAAACATGAGAGACAGAGCAGTACTGTTAAGGCTTAGAAGAAATATCATGAATATGATATATGATACACAGGAGGCAGAGAATACTGCTCAAAGCCAGTCAGCTGGTTAGTCAGCCATCTTTGTTTCCCTCCCAAGACAACTAGGTCCCATCTAGCTGGCCTATGTCATTACAATGATAAATCCTGAGTAGCTGGGTCGCTGAAAACAAAGGTGTCAAGTTTTACATTCAAAGTTTTTTATGTGAGCAAACCACATTGATTTATGAGAAATTAATTTCTTTTAAAATACATGTATTTAGGTTCTATAATGAGCAAAAGATTTCTGTATTTTCTTGAAATATAGATTTGTTTTAATCTATATGTATCTTTATGCACTATGTTTTCTTGCCATGAAACGCTTCATGCTGGCGAAGAACCTCCCTTTGTCTCTTTGCCTCCATTGATGGCTCGGCCTGCTGAAATGCTGTCTTTCTCCATGCTCCTTCAATCAGTTGATAGTTTCCTCAGAATCGACATAGCCAGGTGGTCTGTAGGCCTCTGTAGGGCTCAGATAAGGTGGGAGGGGATATACTTCATCCCCACTGAGCATGTAGGGTGTTGCATTACCAGGGCCTGGCGAGCGGGGAGTTCAGTGAGCCTGTGTCCATAGCAGCTCTAAGATCAGAGTGCGCAAACACTCCAGCATCAGACGCTCTTCCTTGTGTACCTGTGCTTTCATACAAAAGCGCTGCCATAAGCAGGATGGAAAACCTTGACCTGTAAAACATGCTTCCACTCTAGCCAATGAATGAATACATGTTTTCCATCTATTGCTGCTAATCTGAGTCAGTTGATGATCTCTGTTGAACACAAAATATGATGTATGAAATAAATATTTTTCATGTCTTAAACACTTTTTCATAACACATTTCACAAAGACTGGAGAAATGCATCCAGGACTTTTGGTTAACTTGTAGAACATATTTTAAAAATGTTCAGTAAACTGTTAAACAGTATAGAAATGGCAGTAACATAATTTTCCATTATAATTAAGCTTCCAGTAAACACAGCAGTGAGGACTGTGCAGGTTTCCATCTCTATCCTACTCAGTGTTGTGCTTCCAGTCTGGTATTGAGAACATAATGACCTGAAGGTCTCACCTGTCACCTGTGCATGTAGATCAGGGGTCAATAACCTTATTGAAACTGAACTCCTTCATTGGTATCGTGTCATATGAAGGGTTCCAACTAGAGCTGACCTTTGACCTAGACCTAGAGTCCACATTCACCTCTATCTAAAATAAAAAAAAATATTTTTATGCTTTGGTATCAATATTGTCATTTTTAAATCTATATAACTGCCAGTGCGAGTAAATAGGAGGAGGAGAAGGATAAAAAAGTTGCAGCTCAACAGTGAATTGGCCTAATTCAGATAGGCAGCACATTAGGCACCACATTTGGTCCTTGGCGGCTACTGGCAGCCTGCAGGCACCATGTTAGTGAGTTAGATGGTTTATGTAAAGGAGAGTCGGCATGGACGGAGCTTGAAAGATTAACATCTATTTATTTATGTATTTATTTTAGAGTAGAACAGGGTAATTGTAGCTGTTTGTGATTGGGTGAAGTGATTTATAATGTCATGTAGATGAAAGACCTTGCCTCATGTCCTCCTCTCTTAAATGTAATGAGGAGGGTTGCAGAAATCGGAGGTGGTTGCCTAGCAGTTAGAGCTTTGAATCCTCAGGTCCTGAGTTTGAGCCCCAGAGGCTGCCACTCAGGGTCATTGAGACAGACCCTTTCCTAGACTGCTCCTCTGGCGCCGCACATTAGTTGGCAGCCTTAAAAAAAACGATATAAAAAAACAAACAGCTTGAAAGCTAATCCATTCCGGGAGGGGTGGCCTAGTGGTTAGGACATAAGAGCTTAGAGAGGTTGTGAGTTCAAGACCCTTAACCCCACACTGCTCCTCGGACGCCACACAATGGCAGAC
Source organism: Cyprinodon diabolis (assembly GCA_030533445.1). Lineage (NCBI taxonomy): Eukaryota > Metazoa > Chordata > Actinopteri > Cyprinodontiformes > Cyprinodontidae > Cyprinodon > Cyprinodon diabolis. The sequence continues at coordinate 8,922,653 of CM060080.1, forward strand.
CACTGCTCCCCAAAGGGGATGGGTTAAATGCAGAGAGGGAATTTAGTTGCTCTGTACTTGTGACATTGGAATGACAATAAAAAAAAAGAAAAAAAGAAATGCATATATTTTTTTAAAACATACTCACCTGTTGCTCTAAGGTCTCAGAGAGCCTGTCCCTGAGGCTGAGGGACTTTCTTAGCTGTGTGTCTTTCTCTATTATGTGTGAGTGACCCTCTACAGGAGATACGAAAAATCTTCAACCGTCATCTACAGAAGGTCCTTAAATTCCTTCATATCATCTACCTATTGATAGGCTTATGCATTGCAAACTAAATTCCAAAGTTAACCATCACAAACCCTACGTCAGCATGATTGGAAATCTAAAACAAATTTAGATTCTATTCAATGTTTAGACTGTCGTGTTCTTTTTAAGGGATCTGACCCACATGCAGGAAACCACTCAGAGAACCAGAGAAAAGGTTTAACAGGTTTATTGAAAGCACAATGAGTTGGATCCAGTGTTACTCAGAACGCTGCTGAACTGCAACTGGAAGTGAGAAGGGAAGTTCAGAGTACCCAAAACTAGCAAAAACTCTGGCGTTGAGGTAGTGGCAGTCAGCATCTTAAGAGTCCTCAGATAATAAGCCAACCATCCGCAGGTGTGTGGAAGGTCCAATGAGAACCGGGTGCCACCTGGGATGGAGGGAAAAAAACAGACAACACACAACCCACACAAACTGGATTCCTAACATAGACAATCAATCAAAATAAAATTCAGGCCAACATCACATCCACACATCTGGTGACAAGGTATGCAAGTAACTGCAGTGACTAATTAGCTTTTCTATTGCGATTGTAATGACTCAGAACAAAAAGACCCAGTAATAAGTCAAGACAGACAGTGGGATAACTTAAAAATTACTGAGCTGTACAAAACTGTACAAAATTTTATTAAAGTCAGATGGAGGGTTTGCGAATCTGCATCAGCAGCGGCTAGAACATCCGGTGCAGATTACTCTGGCATGAAGAAACATAGGTTAGTGACCACGAAAACCTGATGGAGGATGATCTTAAAGCGTGAGTCAATTACCTAGTGTAGAGTACGGTCGGTACACACAGAACGCGCTTCATACCAGCCAGTCAGCTGACAAGATGCAGCGGTTGCTGCACAGAGTTCAAGACGCCGAAGCCTTGAAGGACAGAGAACTGAAGGGAGATCAGATCTGAGTAGATGACAGAACAAGACAGAATAATCCAGAGGGCAAAGTCAAGAGGCAGATCCAGGTTCAGTCCACAGTAGAATTCAACATAATCCGAAGACAGGTCAGGCAAACAGATCAGAACAGAGGCAGGCAGGCTTAAAGGTCAGAATACAGAAAGGGGTCAGAGGGGCAGAGCAGGGGGATCAGATGAGCAAAAACGAGAAACCAGGCAGAGTTGGACAGATGAATGAAGTGAGCAATCAAGCCATCCATCAACACCTTCAGCACCAAGAACATGACAGTGATACATTTGACACGTTTCAGTGAATAAAAAAATCTGATCATCTGCAATATTGGCATACATCTCTACTTGTTCTTCAGAGTGCAAATAAAGATACAGTAGTAGCGTTTTAAAATTTCCCCACTAGCCTTGGCTGGCCCTTGACTGGTCCTTGGCTGGTCCTTGGCTGGCCCTTGATTGGTCCTTGGCTGGCCCTTGGATAGTCCTTGACTGGCCCTTGATTGGTCCTTGTCTGGCCCTTGGCTGGTCCTTGGCTGGCCCTTGACTGGTCCTTGGCAGGTCCTTGGCTGGCCCTTGATTGGTCCTTGGCTGGTCCTTGGCTGGTCCTTGGATAGTCCTTGACTAGCCCTTGGCTGGTCCTTGGCTGGTTCTTGGCTGGTCCTTGGCTGGTCCTTGGCTGGCCCTTGACTGGTCCTTGGCAGGTCCTTGGCTGGCCCTTGATTGGTCCTTGGCTGGTCCTTGGCTGGTCCTTGGATAGTCCTTGACTGGCCCTTGGCTGGTCCTTGGCTGGTTCTTGGCTGGTCCTTGGCTGGTCCTTGGATAGTCCTTGACTGGCCCTTGGCTGGTCCTTGGCTGGTTCTTGGCTGGCCCTTGGCTGGTCCTTGGCTGGCCCTTGACTGGTCCTTGGCAGGTCCTTGGCTGGCCCTTGATTGGTCCTTGGCTGGTCCTTGGCTTGCCCCCTACAATTACTTTTTAAACATCAATCTTTGCACTAAAATATTCTTTCTGTCATGATTTGTGGACATTATGATCTAAAAAGAAGTGTCATCTCCTGGTCAGACCCTGTGATTCACTGAAAGGGTGGAGTCAGAGTAAAACATTGAATGTACTGGAGAAGGAGCGGGTCACGCCAGTGGCTGGGAGTTGCAGGGAAGCGGGCTGCCATTCAGCTGGCATTTGACTTTGAATGGCTGTTACTGTATTACAGACTGTAGCTACGTCTGTAGAGAAGGGGCTGTTAATGGAAGGCTCCACATGCTAGGCTGGTTTTGGAAGGACTTGCTCTTACGCCCCGTCCAGAGGAAGCTGAGGCTAATCGTATATGACAGGCTTCTTGGTGGATTAAGGGTCACATCACAGTGAAACTGACTACATGTACTGTATAACCGGCTCCCAGAGGGATGCATTTGATCCAAACCCTATCCTGCCGTATATTTGCTATGATACCTCTATAGCCATAAGCAGCTACGCACTGTGGTGTTTGTACATGCGACCCAAATCAGCCCTCACCTTTCACAATATATCTTTAAGTTGTTTAATTTTTGGATTTTACACTTACTGTGTATTGCTCCATCATTGGTCCACATAAACAACTTTTTCTCTCTTCAATTCAACTCAGTCTGTTTACAGACACAATTTAATCAGATCAGTCAGAGTGTTTTAAATTCTTCATCTAAAATACGATTCTTTTTCACATTTACTTATTCTACCTTCTTGAAGTTTAAGCCTGCCACCCACTGGTGCAGCATAAGTATTACACCACTTATTACACCTCATGGTTTCATCTTTACCTTTCAGCTTTTTTATTTGACTTCAAGTAGACTCACAGGGGCAAATTAAAAGTATTTATATTGATAAGACTTTCAGGAAATGTATTTAAGGTCAGTCCTGGAGTTTATAAGCAGGCATTTAGCTGGGAATCTGATATGGGCTGCATTAGACCAATGGTTCTTTCTATGTAATTACATTAAGTAGGAATATCTATAGAAGAGTCTCTGAGCACAGATCAAAATGGCCTTTTGATACCTCATCTTTTCATGGCACTTCCTGCTGGGAACAAACCAATTAACAGTCGCTGGACTCACCAGAGATGATCTGGTCTTGAAAAGTCTTGACTGAGAAGGACAAAAGAGCTGAACCTGTAACTTTAAAGGTCTGCAAAGATGGATGGATGGATGGATGGATGGATGGATGGGTGGATTGATGGATGGATGGATGGATGGATGGATTGATGGATGGATGGATGGATGGATGGATGGATGGATAATTGATGATGGATGAGTCTGTGTTTTATCTTAGGGCTGATTAGATTTCAGGTAAGGAGAGGATTACTATGGAGGACCAATCCTGCCATAATTGAAAATAAACACAGGAATAAATAAATGCTCGTAAATAAATACGCATACAATTAATTTCCCCCCCAAAAATACAATAAACAAATAAATGCAAGTAGAAATTAAATTATACAGTGAGACATAAATATATATATCTCTTTTAATTAGCTTCTTTGTTTATTTGCCTTTGTAATAATTACCTTATTTATTTATTGTCCGTTATTTTCTTCAACTTTGTTTATTTATTACTTATTTTTTTAAGTATTTATTTATGTACATATTATAAAACTATTTTCTGATTTATCATTCAAACCGAGCCATCAGCTTCGGGGCTGGTCTAGAGCCAGCCGGGGACGGAGCGAACGAACTCGACCCGGTGACGGTATGCTTCCAAGATCCTGCCTTCCATTTCCTTGGGTCAGGTTTGGTTGCTCCGTCCTCAGCTGGCTTCCTTTCCCCCGTCCGCTGGAGTTCCCCGACCAGCCCCGGAGCTAATGTCTTGGTTCTGCTGCACTGTAGTCGACCAAAATCCCAGATGATTTTGAAATTCCTCCCGGACATTTTTTTAGGTATCAAAAGTAGGACATGTCCGGGAAAAAGAGGATGTCTGGTCACCCTAGTTTGGATGCTTTGACAGACCATGTGTTTCAGTCGCTAACGACCGCGGTGAAGTAGGTTTGAAGTTGGATATTCAAGCTCTACAGAGTCAGATGGATCTAGCAAACGGTTGATCCGACTGAGGGATTGAGTTGAGGTTGACTGGGACTGAACTGAGGGTGCAGTTAGGGATAGGGTGACCAGACGTCCTCTTTTTCCCGGACATGTTCTACTTTCAATACCTAAAAAAGATGTCCGGGGGGAATTTCGAAATTGTCCAGTGCAGCAGAACGGAGGCATGAGCTCCGGGGTTGGTAGGTAGCCAGCGGGGGACGGAGCGACCAAACCTGACCCAAAGAACTGGACGGAAACCAATGGGGAGAGGTTAAGCCCTTAGGACACACCCGTTCTCATTTGCATAATGAGGCAGAAATGCATATAGAAATGTAAATACGACAGGCAGAAATAGAGAGCGTTGAAGAAATAGAGTAAGAAAATAACAAAGGAAAAATAAAACAGAAAAATATTCTAACATGCACAAAATAAATACTTTAAGAAATCAGTAATAAATAAATAAAGTTGACGAATATACCTGACAATAAATAAAAAAGGTAATTATTACAAAAGCAAATAAACAATGAAGCTAATTAAAAGATATATATACATATATATATATATATATATATATATATATATATATATATATATATATATATATATATATATATATATATATATATATTTATTTATGTCTCAGTGTATAATTTCATTTCTACCTGCATTTATTTGTTTATTGTATTTTTGGGGGGCAATTAATTGTATGCTTATTTATTTTTGACCATTTATTTATTTCTGTGTTTATTCTTAGTTTTGGCAGGATTGGTCTTCCATAGATTACAGCACAATAAAGGAAGAAAGTAAAAAGCAGGCCTCCATTTTGGCTACTTTCTCCTTCAAGATGAGTCAGACTCGGTGGAGTCAGCTGCTAAATCCTGTGACTGTAAGGTCAAAGGTCGCTTTTTACAAACCATTTCCTAGATAATAAAAAAAGAGAAAAATGGAACATATAGTTCCATAAGGATATTTAACTTTGTAAAAAAAAAAAAGGTTCTGAATAATTTTGCTGAAGGCCAATTATTAGAAAGTCCAACTGCAATCATAGAAAGTGTCCACAAGATGGATACAAACTCAGGGAAAATTGAGGCAGAAGAAAAATCAAAGGTATTAAATTGGTTAAGTTTTAGTTGCTTTAATTTTTTATCTGTGATTTGTGAAATATGAACATGTGTGTGAAAGGTGTACTACTACTGCACAAAAATTGCCCATACTAGGACAAATAAAAGCTACTGAACCTAAAATTGAAGTTATGTTCTTTGATATGGAGTTATTTTTTATATTTCAAAATGTCACTCCATGTCTTAGTTATTAAACTTCTGTACCCTGACAAAATACATCCATTGCTGAGCCAGGACCAGATCTACTAAATCAGATGTCAATTTAATGACATTTTAGATCATCTCTTGGTTCAGGTTCACTGATGTTAGTGCAGGTTGGTGGAGTTTTCTCCGGGGGGGTTGGGGTAGGGGGCTGGGCCTAGAAATTCAAACTAGACGTAAACCAAAAACCAATCAAATATATACTAAGTTATCACACCATTATATTTATATGAATGTCAACAACAAAAAACATTATGAAAACGCTTTATATATGTATATATATATATATATATATATATATATATATATATATATAAAAACATAATTTCATGCATAGGTTTATTTTTTGTCCATAAAATTGTCCTTCTGAGGCTCTGTGAAGGTAAATCTGTGTTTTGCATGATCCAATATTGTCTCACAAACCTAAAATATAATAATGTACCAGTTTAATAAAGGAGAAGATATCGGTCAGCTTTATAATTTTTTCTAATATATAAAAACTGTTTTGTGAGAATTTGTTTATTTAAGAGCAACTATGCAAATGGACAAACATGTAGAAAAAGTAGACTATATTCTATTATTTTCCATGTGAATCCCAGATTTTGTCATTCTTCTTTGTCTTTTCTAAAAAGTGCTTTAAATCAGTCCTAGCTGTCTTTATCCATGCTGGTCAGATCCTGACCTTTGAAAAAGGAGGCAGGAAAAGCAGGATAAAGCCTTAGCCTCATTGCAAGCAGTTAGCCTAGCCGTGGAGCTAAACCAGGTCCTGGAAAAAGACAGTTTTTCTCCACTTTCTCTATCTCTCCAATGCATCTCTTACTCCCGCGACTCGACCTGTCAATCCCCCTGCAAATGGTTTGCGCTGTGGCGGGAGGTGGTGAGCAAACACACTTCCTGTCAGCTCAGGTCGTAGCTTAGCTGCGCCCTGAGCTCTCTTTTCCTTCTGTATTGCAGAGCAGCTGCTGCGCATGGACAACTTTTAACGAGATTTAATGGGCAAGGAGTTTAGCACCCCAGGGCAGAAATACGTCATCAATCCAATGGAAAATGGAAAGATGCTTTACAAGTCAGTAAATATTTTTTAAGGTCTTAATCAGGGTAATTGGGTGGGTGGGGCGGAGCCCTAGCGCCCTCTATTGACCAGCCGCTACTGCTTTAAATGTTACAATAATGAAAACATAAAGGCTTTTTATCAAGAACTTTCAGAGTTTGCATGAAGAGAGACTGTTGGGGGTCAAGAACAGCCTCTGAAGTGTTTGTTTTTTTATTTATTGCAAACAAAGAAAATATCAGAGCAACATAAAACATAATAATAATAATTAAACACAGATACAACATCAAAGGGCTTTACAGAACATAGAGAAATAATTTTATAATATCAAAATTCAGATCTGAGCTGGAGGGATGCAGTTCTTTAAAGGCAGTTATGATTGAATGGATTTAAGCTGAATTTTAAGGATTCTATATAGATAATAATAGAAGATAATTAAATCTGGAAATTAGTTTTTTGTTGTAAATATTTGGAGGTGTGAATATGATATTTACCGTAAATAAATAAAAAATTAACAACATATAAAAATAGTTTTTTTTCACATTTCTTCATCCCAAACAAAACATTTAATCTGTTATTGTTGAGATTTCTTTGAAGAAAAGAAACTGACATATCCAGAATGTGTTGGTATAATTAATCCCCCACATACATACATATTGGGTCCAAATCCAATTTATATCTTTTTATCAAAAATGCTTTAACAGGATAAACTATAATAAATACACTGGAAAAAATGAAATCTAGGTAAGTAATTTTATCTTAAAATAAGTACATTTTGTTCTTGGATTGAGGAGGAAAAAGAGACATTTTGCCAGTGGAACAAGACAATTTACACTTAAAACAAGAAAACACACTTGCATTGTCTTATTTCAAGTCCATTTTATCTAATTATCTTATTTTAAGAGAAAAAATGTTTATTCCATTGGCAAACTATCTCATTTACCTACCAAGATTAAGGGTAAATACACTTAATTTAAGAAATTTGTACTTATTTCTAGATCATTTCTCCAGTGTAATAATTTTATTTTACTTTATTGTTAAGTATTTTTTTACAATGGAAAAACGATCTAGAAATAAGTGAAAATGTCTCAAATTAAGTGTATTTACCTTTAATCTGATCAGGTAAAGGAGATAGTTTGCCAATGCAATGAGTATTTTTACACTTAAAATAAGATAATTAGAAAAAATACACTTAAAACAAGACAATGCATTTGTGTTTTCTTATTTCAAGTGTAAATTGTCTTGTTCCATTGGCAAGATTCTCTTTTACCTCCTCAATCCAAGAACAAATGCACTTATTTTAAGAAAAAATGACTTATCTAGATTTTCATTTTTTTCAGTGTAGGAGCAACTATCTTCACTTCCAGTTTATTAACCATCATATTGGATGCACGTGGACCTTGAGAAGTCAGTAATAATTTTCAGCGCCTGACTGCACTGAGTAATAACATGTAAAGTTTTCAGTAAATCGTATGAAGACATCCTGGCAGATTTCCATAATAAATATTGTTCTGATTTTCCTCTGAGGCCTAAAAATGTGCAAAAGATTTCTAACTTTTTGCTTAATTTGGGAAATCCCAAGAGGTCTGGGGATTAGGAAAACGCTGCTAAGTCAAAACAAAATGTCTTCATCCTCTTTAAAAAACACACAGTAAGTCATTTTATATTTGAAAATGCTGCGGAAAAAAAAACATCAATCAAAAATGTTAAAGATTTGACGATAAAAAGCTGCATGACCTGGTTGCAGTAAAGTACTGACTCAATGCATTTCCAAGACACCTTTTCATTTAGTTTCACTGTTTATTCTTGATTTATTGTCAGATTCTAACATCTTACCAATTGGCCGAACTGTGGACTGTAAATTAGTCAGATCATAAAGATATTTCAAGTCCACAGACTTTCTGTCAAGTTTACTTCTGCACTCAAAGGTGAAGTTTTTCTCCCTTATTCCTTTGTTACACTGGAGGCATCTTTGGACTCCCTGTAATCCTGAAGGATTACATTCAATTCAATTTATTTATATGTATTTATAGCAGCAATTTACAACACAACATCTCAATACACTTTGCAGAGAGTCATCCTTTCATTCTATTTTTAGAAATTTTAGGAACCACTAGTGAACCTGCAGATTGAGAGCGAAGTGCTCTGTTAGGAACATAAGGAACAATCAGATCTCTGATATAAGATGGAGCTTGGCCATTCAAGGCTTTATATGTGAGAAGGAGGATTTTAAATTCTATTCTGGATTTAACAGGAAGCCAATGAAGAGAAGCCAGGATAGGAGAGATGTGATCTCTCTTTTTAATTTTCATCAGAACTCTGGCTGCAGCATTTTGGATCAGCTGAAGGCTTTTAACTACAGTTTGTGGACTTCCTGATAGTAAAGAATTACAATAGTCCAGCCTTGAAGTAAATTGGTTCTATAAATAACACCAAGATTTTTTACTTTATTATCTGAGCTCAGTTTAATCCCATCCAGTCCCGCTCCAAGAAGGCAAGCAAACCAAAGAAATTGTCTATGAGCTGCCAGGGGCCCCCGAGACGATGGCTGACCTGGTTATAAACTGCATCTATTGAGCACCAATGTTCCCCGATAGCTGCGCGCTGCTTGTGCGTTCTTTCATTGATTTCTTCAGATTCTAAACCATATGTCAACACAAAATCCAAAGTATGAAGATGAGAATGTGTGGGACTATTTACATTTTGAACACAGACATACCTTAAAGAGACACTACATAATTTTTTACTGAAAAATACATTTAAAATAGTATTTGATGTGACCCTTTATAAATAAAAAATCATTGATGAGCCTCACTAGTTCAGCACAAATGCATCTTTATACCTGTAGCTTATTTTCCTGAAATGACCTGGATTTTAAGGTTCTTGTGCTGTTTGATGGATGTGACATCAAGCACAATGAAACATTATATTCTAGATGGATTTTGTGGATAATCAGACTTGGCATCCTGCCAGCCGTAACTCCAGTAAGGTGAAAAAGTTAAACAAGAAAAACCTTTCAAGAACGAGCAGAACAGAGCTGCAGTTCTGTGTTTTGGCCACAGGTGGCAGTATTATTAGAAAACGATGTAATGGCTCTTTAATTGAAGAAAGAAATCCCTAATGTTCCTGTTTCTGTTCCTACAGATAATTTTCCGTAAAATCAGTGATGTGAAAAAGGAAGAAGAGGAGAGGGAGCGAGCGAAGAATGAGGTGCCGATCACAATCCCACAGGACCATCCGGTCCGCAAGCTTTTCCAGAAGTTCAAGCAGCAGAAGGAGCTTCGCAACCAGACTGCTGGAGCGGCCTCCCATGTGGACCTGGAGAAGAACCAGCTGCAGGTGGATCAGCAGCATCACCAGCACCTTCATCCCCACACCCTGCAGTTGGGTCATTCCAGTCTGCAGCACTCTCTCCAGCTTAGTCTGCAGCGGCCCCACACCTCCATGCAGAACGGGGCCCCTCCCAGCAGCGGTGTACTGACAGTGTCTCAGGTAACGCCCATGAGCAGCTCAGGGATCTACAGTCAACCCAGTGAGCTTCCTCCAAAGCAGAACAACCAGAACATTATGGAGCCACAGCCCAGTTCTGCTGGGGAGGGAGCTGAGCCCCCTGTCAGGCTAAAGGACAACACCAGTCCAGGTCCAGTAAAGCCAGTCCCCAAACCCAGCGGGTGGATGCGGCTGAAAAACAGCACAACGCCAGTGGAGGCCAGGAAGGAGGGCCTAAACAACAACGTGAAGGCCGTATCGGTGGAGATGCTGTCTAGAGACTGTAAGGGTCAGGAACCCAGTAGGATCCCAGATATAGGAGACGGGGGGGTTTCCCGCTCCAATCCCCTCCGCAAGACAGACTCGTGTGATAGCGGCATTACTAAGAGCGAGCTGCGGATTGACCGGGCGGGTGAAGCACGGACACCGGCTGTGGGTAGCCCTCTCCTCCACAGCCCTCTTCCTGGACCTGCAGGTTCCCCCCTCCCCTTTACCCCCCTGCCGGAGCAGGCCCTGCAGGCGGTGCTGAACCAGACCCGACTGGAGCTTCGAGAAGAGATCCAGACTCTGGGAGACCGTCTGAGCGCCCTCGAGAGTCAGGTCAGCGAAATCCTGAAATTGTTGTTGGAGAAAAGGCGTTCGTCCACTGGGACGTCATCCGCCGCTGCCACACCTAAAACCAAAATACTGCGTCAAGATATTTTCACGGTTTCCAGGCCAGTTTCTCCAGACGCAGAGAAGGATGATGGCCTTTGAACGCAGCTGGACTGATGACGGACACGGTGGATTATTTTTTATTCTGGCTTTAAGCTCCAGTGGATCAACAACGAAACACCTAACCGGGATCCAGTTTTGTTTGCACATCGGCTTAGCATCACGCTGGGTTACATTTCACTGAAAGTAATTTTGATTGTACATACATCTTTATGCATGTCCAGCTGGATTCTGGCCTGCCAAAGAAAATCCTATGATAGTACCAGCCTATACTGTATGCAGAGTACAGCATGCAATTTGAATTTACACTGCAAACAATGGAAATCTAAATAAGTAGGTTTTCTTAAAATAATGCATTTTTATTGAATTGAGGAGGTATGTGAGACACTTTGCCAATGGAACAAGACAACTTAAATTTAATATAAAAAAAAAAAAAAACGATTGCATTGTCCTATTTCCTTTGCATTTTATCTAATCATCTTATATAAAGAGTAAAAATACTCATTCCATTGGCAGATCATCTTATTTACCTGCTCAAATTAAGGCTAAATGAAACTTTTTTTTTAGGTATTTTTAGATGGTTTTTGCAGAGAAAGAAGACATCTCAGTGAGTGATGCTGTGCTGATTGAATATTTCTAATCAATGTATGATTTATTTTGTAGACATTCAGGGTTCTGGTGCCTCTATAGGCGTTGGAGAAACGCAAAGCTACTGAGCGTGTGTTCCTCACAGACTGAGGACATGTAGGGTGCAGACATTTTGTTAAAATCTCCATGTATGAAAAAAACTACTCTAATTAGAAAATTATTTTTGTCTCAATTCTTGTTTCTCAGAATTTCTATTTTTGGAACCTGCACAAGTCTCTGGGCACTGTTGTTTTTATGAGAAGCTCTTGGATTGTTTTTGTCTCTCCTGTGTCTATGCATTGCTCACCACCCGGCCGTCACACCTCTGCACAGAGACGATTTTCAGGAAGTCGTTATTAATGAGCGTTGCAGGCTGTTTGCTCGTCTCTTCATGTCATTCCCATTGCATGCTTTAGGGATGCAGTAAATCGACTTTCAGTTGAGTTGGGACAATAACCGAGGAGAGAGCTGGGTCACAGAACAGCTTCAGAAGTTTCCATCTAATGACTATCAGCACAAAACACAGATTCATTTTAGGTTTTTAAAATGCATTGGAAACATAATTATATTACACGAGTTACCGTAGTGAGATTATTAGCAAGAAAAGGAAACAACGTTGAATGTCAAACCTGTTTGATCAACAAAAATCAAATGTATGAATAAAGTTTAAAATATAAGCATAAGCCCACTTTATCAAGTAAAAAAAAAAAACATATGAAAAAAAAAACTTTTTTTTTCTTTTGGCCATCATCAAGCTTCTGTTCTAATTCAATCTGAATACAATTAGGTTTATTTATCTGATTGTTTTTTTTGGTACAAACAGATCCTTCAGTGTTTGTCAGAGTTTTTAATCAGAAAGCAAACCATCACCTGTTATCTGCAGGAATACTGGGAAGAGTGATCAAAATGAAGCAGATGCTGAGGACAGAGAGCTGGTGAAGCGCTTTGTGGGATGGTGTGGAAACAGTCATCTGATCCTGAAGGTCAACAAAATAAGGAGATGATTGGAGATTTCAGAAGAAAACGGAACAAGTTGAATCATGTTAACATCCTGGGAGAAGAAGTGGAGGTGAAGGAGAAGTCGAAATCCCTTGGTGTTCATCTGGACAACAAACTGGACTGGAGACACAACTGGGAAGCTGTCTGCAAGAAGGGACAGAGCAGACTGGACTTCTAGAGGCTCCATCATCATCATCATCATCATCATCATCATCATCATCGCTAATGACTGAAAGAAGCTCAACCAGCTGATAAAGAAGATCGGCTCTGTTCTAGGAACTCCTCTAGAAAATCTGGAGATGAAGAAGATGATGGACAGCAGTGAGCATCCTCTTCATCAGACTGTGTCTTCAGTCAGAGGCGGATCCAGACCCACTGTGCGACAGACCTCTACAGAAGACAAGATTAACTTTTTGAAAAAGAATCCCACAGATTTCATTCAATTAACTTTTTTTAATGAACTGCATAGAAACTTTAGAACCTGCTTTATACTGATTTACTGCTTCTATGATCAATGGAGAAAGTTAGCTGTGCTTAGATTATTAAACTTTATTTAACCAGCTTTTGTCTGTCCTGGCCAAGAGGCAGAAACGTTACACATTGAGCAGAAATATGTTAAATGAAATGACAGGCCAGCTTCCAGTCTCTTTGTAAAAAATTCCAAACCCAAGGAGCTGCGTGGATAAAGGCCTTCTTCTCTAGCTCTGAGCTCATTGATGGATCTCAGGGTAATAAATGAATGAATGAATGAATGTGAATCTAAGCGTCCCTTAGCTCAGAATAACAAAGACAGGTGCAGCAGGTCTCTGCAGCCCATTTAAGATCAGCTTCAGCTTTTCAACATCGTTTTTTATGAACAGTAATTCCTGGGTTTACTCCGGGGTTTATTCCTGGGTTTACTCTGGGGTTTATTCCTGGGTTTACTCCAGGGTTTATTCCTGGGTTTACTCTGGGGTTTATTCCTGGGTTTACTCCAGGGTTTATTCCTGGGTTTACTCTGGGGTTAATTCCTGGGTTTACTCTGGGGTTTACTCCGGGGTTTATTCCTGGGTTTACTCTGGGGTTTATTCCTGGGTTTACTCCAGTGTTTATTCCTGGGTTTACTCTGGGGTTAATTCCTGGGTTTACTCTGGGGTTTATTCCTGGGTTTACTCCAGGGTTTATTCCTGGGTTTACTCCAGGGTTTATTCCTGGGTTTACTCCAGGGTTTATTCCTGGGTTTACTCTGGGGTTTATTCCTGGGTTTACTCCAGGGTTTATTCCTGGGTTTACTCTGGGGTTAATTCCTGGGTTTACTCTGGGGTTTACTCCGGGGTTTATTCCTGGGTTTATTCCTGGGTTTACTCTGGGGTTAATTCCTGGGTTTACTCTGGGGTTTACTCTGGGGTTTATTCCTGGGTTTATTCCTGGGTTTACTCTGGGGTTTATTCCTGGGTTTACTCCAGGGTTTATTCCTGGGTTTACTCTGGGGTTTATTCCTGGGTTTACTCCAGGGTTTATTCCTGGGTTTACTCTGGGGTTAATTCCTGGGTTTACTCTGGGGTTAATTCCTGGGTTTACTCTGGGGTTTACTCCGGGGTTTATTCCTGGGTTTACTCTGGGGTTTATTCCTGGGTTTACTCCAGTGTTTATTCCTGGGTTTACTCTGGGGTTAATTCCTGGGTTTACTCTGGGGTTTATTCCTGGGTTTACTCCAGGGTTTATTCCTGGGTTTACTCCAGGGTTTATTCCTGGGTTTACTCTGGGGTTTATTCCTGGGTTTACTCCAGGGTTTATTCCTGGGTTTACTCTGGGGTTAATTCCTGGGTTTACTCTGGGGTTTACTCCGGGGTTTATTCCTGGGTTTATTCCTGGGTTTACTCTGGGGTTAATTCCTGGGTTTACTCTGGGGTTTACTCTGGGGTTTACTCTGGGGTTTATTCCTGGGTTTATTCCTGGGTTTACTCTGGGGTTTATTCCTGGGTTTAATCCAGGGTTTATTCCTGGGTTTACTCTGGGGTTTATTCCTGGGTTTACTCCAGGGTTTATTCCTGGGTTTACTCTGGGGTTTATTCCTGGGTTTACTCTGGGGTTTATTCCTGGGTTTACTCCAGGGTTTATTCCTGGGTTTACTCTGGGGTTAATTCCTGGGTTTACTCTGGGGTTTATTCCTGGGTTTACTCTGGGGTTAATTCCTGGGTTTACTACGGGGTTTATTCCTGGGTTTACTCTGGGGCTTATTCCTGGGTTTACTCTGGGGTTTATTCCTGGGTTTACTCTGGGGTTATTCCTGGGTTTACTCTGGGGTTTACTCCAGGGTTTATTCCTGGGTTTATTCCTGGGTTTACTCTGGGGTTTATTCTTGGGTTTACTCTGGGGTTTATTCCTGGGTTTACTCTGGGGTTTATTCCTGGGTTTACTCTGGGGTTTATTCCTGGGTTTACTCTGGGGCTTATTCCTGGGTTTACTCTGGGGTTTATTCCTGGGTTTACTCTGGGGTTTATTCCTGGGTTTACTCTGGGGTTTACTCCGGGGTTTATTCCTGGGTTTACTCTGGGGTTTATTCTTGGGTTTACTCTGGGGTTTATTCCTGGGTTTACTCCGGGGTTTATTCCTGGGTTTATTCCTGGGTTTACTCTGGGGTTTATTCTTGGGTTTACTCTGGGGTTTATTCCTGGGTTTACTCCGGGGTTTATTCCTGGGTTTATTCCTGGGTTTACTCTGGGGTTTATTCCTGGGTTTACTCTGGGGTTTACTCCGGGGTTTATTCCTGGGTTTATTCCTGGGTTTACTCTGGGGTTTATTCCTGGGTTTACTCTGGGGTTTATTCCTGGGTTTACTCCGGGGTTATTCCTGGGTTTACTCTGGGGTTTATTCCTGGGTTTACTCTGGGGTTTATTCCTGGGTTTACTCTGGGGTTTACTCCGGGGTTTATTCCTGGGTTTATTCCTGGGTTTACTCTGGGGTTTATTCCTGGGTTTATTCCTGTGTTTACTCTGGGGTTTATTCCTGGGTTTACTCTGGGGTTTATCCCTGGGTTTATTCCTGGGTTTATTCCTGCGGTTTATTCTGGCGTTTATTCCTGGGTTTATTCCTGCACATTCGAGGGTTTCAACTCAGCTCACCGTTAGCATCAGAGGCTTATATCAGATTTTATTTTTCATGATGCTGAATCTTATTTCTTGTTTTTGTTTTTTTTTTCGACTCAGTCATATCTGACATTAATAGTGATAGAAATAGATAAAATTATGCCGCTGTTATTTTCTTTATTATTGTTAATTGATGGGAGAACCAAGCAGATTAGATAATTGAACTTAGTCTATTTATAACCAAACTTCTGATCTCACGCCTGGATATAGAGATGCTGAGTTTGGAGGTGGAGAACAAATCAATGTTGGATGAACCTAATTATCCTCTATTACAAAGATCCGCAACGAAAAGAAGAGGTTTTCGGCAGAAACTTGATTGATACTGATGGTGGGTTTTAATGATGTCATATTAATCTAAGGGTTCATTACTGCATATTTTGGTCCTATGAATTTAATAGTATATAGTGCATGCTCTTTTCACGCTCCAGGGAGGTTGGAGCAAAACGGGAGGAACTGTGGAGGCTGTAGGCTTTGCTTTGCAAAGGCGGTCTTGAATGGAGAGGAGCAATTATGGAGGACGTGGGATTTTCGGGTTAGTCCTGCCAGGGTCGGATGGGGCCTGTGCCTATCTCTAGCAGGCTAAGGCGTAAGGCCGGGTCCGCCCTGGACAGGTCACCAGTCTGTTGCAGTGTAACATGAAGACCAGCAGAAGACCCCACTCACACCTGTGGAGAATTTAGAGAAGGCTATTTAATCTAGCAGTCATGTTTTTGGACTGTGGGAGGAAGCCGGAGTACCTGGAGAGAACCCACACATGCTCAGGGAGAACATGCAAACTCCATGCACAAAGACCCCGGACCAGGAATCAAACCAACAACCTTCTTGCTGCAAGGCAGCAGTGCTTTGCAAATCACTTAGTGTACAAACAAGGATTCTTCTTCTTCTCAGAGGAAAACCCAGAAGCATGTAAAATTGACAGACTGTAGTAGCCACGTTTGCTCAGCCATGTCTTTGTCCAAATACGTCATCGCCTTTTCTTTTTAGGGCTTTCAGTACAAAATTGCCCAAATTGCCAAGGCAGCGCCTTTCACTCTAGTGAGCTTCATATTCCTCTTCTATTCGTCTGGTTTCTGGATAGACAAGTCTGAGTAGCGCCACCTCAATGCGGAGCTGAGTCCCACCTGGTTTTTAGATGAGGCCGTCCAGTGTGAACGTGAGCTGTGAACTCACACTGTACGATGAAACCCTGCGGCTTCATCGTACGGTGGGAACTAAAGCTGCATGCAACGATTGAAAATATCCCACACTCAACGCCTGGCTTAAGCCAGCTAGAATGACTTTAAATTCTTGACCTATGTTGACTAAACAGGTTCTACCATCACCTTATTTGGTAATGCGGAGGTGTCCGGAGAAGGCGAGATAGTGACTCCTGAGGCGGCCCCGTTAGGTTTGGGGTATTTTGGAAAAATTATAAAACATGTATTATTTCTGGGGCACTTTTTTTTTTATTTCCACTTTTCAACTTTTGAGCAACACTTGATTTAATTAAATATGCAATTTTAGGTGGAACTTGCTCCTAAAACCTTCTGGGCTTAAGGAATTGATGTTGTCAGAGGGGAACATGCAATCAGACGCATCTGGGTTTAATCCCATTATTTAGAGGCTTGAAGAAACAAAAGGAAAAAGACCTGCAGTCAACCCCATGAGGAGCTGCACACAGCAGGGACTAATAGAGCTACCGGTTAAATGAAGGTAACACAAAGTTCATAGTTTTTTTCTTTTGGTTCAAATTACATTGTTTGCTCATGCTTATCTTAAAGAATACATGCAATATTTAATTAATTATCAAGACGTGGTAATAAACTGCATCAAAGGAAATGTGCTGCAAGAGCTACAAATATCCATAAACAGAATAAAGATGCTTCCAGCCATTTCCTCGCTCTAATTCATTAGTTTAAAACCTGTTATAGCCAGCCCCCCCTTTGGTGCCCAAATAAGTTTTCACGCCCCACCCAAGTAAAGTCCCTCTGACCAGCTGTTCAGGTAGTCCAATAAAACTGCTATAACTGCCACCTCCACAGTGTAAATATTTGAAATGTAACATTTAATTTTACTACGTAACAGAACTGAATCGTATTATTAATACTAATTTAATTCAAATCAATTCTGTTTATTTATATAGCGCCAATTCACAGCACATGTCATCTCAAGGCACTTTACAGTTCAACCAGATCATCCAGTCAAATTGATTCAAAGTTTTCTATCGAAGGAAAACCAGTTGATTGCATCGACTCATTGACTCGAAGGCAATTCCTTACACTAAGCATGCTTGTAGCGACAGTGGAGAGGAAAAACTGTCTTTTAACAGGAAGAAACCTCCAGCAGAACCAGGTTAAGTGTGAGCGGCCATCTGTCGAGGCCGACTGGGGTTCAAGGAGACAGAATCAGAGATACAAAAGCAGCTGTAAAAGGCGGATGAAGCAGAATGATGAAATGGGGGTCCCTATGTCCTCCAGCAGTCTAAGCCTATAGCAGCATAACTATAGAGATAGCTCAGGATAACTTGAGCCACTATTACTATAAGCTTTATCAGAAAGGAAAGTTTTAACCCTAGCCTTAAAAGTAGACAGGGTGTCTGCCTCACGGACTAAAACTGGTAGTTGGTTCCACAGGAGAGGAGCCTGATAACTAAAAGATCTGCCTCCCATTCTACTTTTAGAAATTTATTGAATTAACCCCTTGAAGCTGGTGGAGAAAAAGCCTTAAAACCAACAGAAGACCTGCAGTCAGATGGATTATTCAATGTTGCGATTCAGAGAGACTGAAAAAAACATCATAACCAAATAATTAGTTGTTAAAAATACATAAATAATTTCTATGAACTTTACAGTCATGCTCAACTTTGTGAAGTCCAGGTAAATTCAAGTTTTCTGCAGTAAAATGGATTAACAGAAAAAGAAAAAAGATTTTTTTTAGGCTGTAGAATATTTTATTGTTCTCCTTTGAGTTACTATGTTCTACTCTAGAGTGCATGAAAAACAAATGATTAAAGATCATATGAAGCTAATTTTCGGATATTTTTTTTATCTGTAAGGATGTGTTAGGATGAGAAGCACTGCTCTGTGACTCCTGCTTGGTTCTGCTTCAACCTTCAACCCTCTAAATGCAGCAGAAGAAGGAAGCAACAATGTCAGAAAGGATTAGGACAGCAG
The DNA here is from genome assembly GCA_030533445.1 of Cyprinodon diabolis. Lineage (NCBI taxonomy): Eukaryota > Metazoa > Chordata > Actinopteri > Cyprinodontiformes > Cyprinodontidae > Cyprinodon > Cyprinodon diabolis. The sequence continues at coordinate 8,941,385 of CM060080.1, forward strand.
TGGCTGTTAAACGCTGTCTTGTCAGAGTTGCTGAAGATAAGAGAGTTCCCAGGAGCGACAGCAGCCCGGAAAACCTCCCGCCCACCACCCACCTCTGGTTCCCTGTTTAACATGACATCCTATCCTCCGCTGAGCTTCAGTAATAAACGCTTTCACACCCAAAGCTTTCTGAGGGCAAAGGTCCGATTAGTTTGGCAGTTTCTGGTTATACACACTGTAGAAAGTAAAAGTGATGCTAAACTGTTAAAATACTCTAACCCAAAGTTACTCTCAGGATTTAGCCTGAGTGAAGCTTTGGTTTGTTGGTGCCATGACCAGCGGACTGGGCTCATTACAAACATCCAATCAGACAAAGAATATTTGTTTGCTGGATATCAGAATAATGAGGAAGAGGAGTTTTTAATGCCTCCCACCCTCAGACCGCTGCAGATAGATGCCCGTCTCACCATGACCCTGATGATGGTATAAACCAGAGAAGATTTATTGGATGGAGGAATTTTAATTCCATGTTTAAGAGTCATGAGATTCAGTGGAAATAAATATACAATTGTAATTATAGCAACTATTAAAAATAAAAATAATAAAAAATCTAATTGAACATGTAAACTGAGGAATTATAAATTTTATTTTTAAATTCATTATCAAATGCTGCTATTTCAGAATACGGAGAGATATGATCTCTGTTTTTAATTTTCATCAGAACTCTGGCTGCAGCATTTTGGATCAGCTGAAGGCTTTTAACTACAGTTTGTGGACTTCCTGATAGTAAAGAATTACAATAGTCCAGCCTTGAAGTAACAAATGCATGGACTAGTTTCTGAGCATCACCCCTGGACAGGAGATTTCTAGTTTTTTGTAATATTGTACAGATGAAAGAAGGAAATTCTAGAAACCTCTTTGATATGGGATTTAAATTACAGATCCTGATCAAAAATAACACAAAGATGTGTAACTTTATTATCTGAGATCAGTTTAATCTCATCCAAATGAAGTGACTGACTAATCATCTTCTTTTTCAAAGACTCTGGTCCAAAGACTATAACTTCTGTTTTGTCTGCATTCAGGAGCTGTCAGGGTCTTGGTTCTGTTGTTCTTTAGTTTGCTCCTTGTTTTCTAGATTTATTGGTTTATTTCCAGTTTTGTTGTAATTTCTAGATTTATGTTAGTTCTCATGTTTTTCTGTTGTCCTGTTGCCCTCTTGTGTGTGCGTGTCTTTTCCTTTCCCCTTGACTCCCTCGTTGTCTCCTCTCACACCTGCTCCTTGTCAGCTCGTTAACCCTCCCTTAGTCTCTGTCAGCTATATATGCTCTCCCTCTGCTCTCACTCTTTGTTGGTTCCTGAGTGCAACTAGCCAACTAAAACAGATTCTCCTCACAAACTCCACACTCATTTCTCCCCTGGTGTTGTCAGAACTGTTTGAAGAGTTGGAGTGGAACCACCAAGCAGCCAGCGCCCAACTCTTCAAAGAGTTCTGACAACACTGGGGGAGAAATGAGTGTGGAGTTTGTGAGGAGAATCTGTTTTAGTTGGCTAGTTGCACTCAGGAACAAAGAGTGAGAGCAGAGGGAGAGCATATATAGCTGACAGAGACAAAGGGAGGGTTAACGAGCTGACAAGGAGCAGGTGTGAGAGGAGACGAGTACGTTTCTGTTCCAATTGACCCATAACTGCTGCGTGCTCGCCAAGTCCATACTTTCCCATGTTCTTGCCAAGACCGGACTTGACGAGAACGCGAGTCCGTACTTGCCTGTTATCGTGAATTGAGAAACGGCCCAGTACTTGGATTTGTCCCTGGTCTTTGTGGCTCTGAGCTTTTAGCTACCAGGCCTGGTCTAACTATAGGATGTTCAACATCCTGAAGCCTGAACTCTAACTCTGACCCCCTCTCCTCCAAGGCTTCAAAAATACTACACCTGTTCCACATCACATTATCACTAAAAGGGGCAGAGGGATAACCGAACATCTGACACAGAGAGCAGAATTAGATTTGGAAAGAGTAGCAAATCAGGAAATATAGAGAGGGCAGCCAAAATAGTGCTAGGCTAGTGCTAGGCTAGTCAACCAGAGATAAAAATTCTGAAAAGGCAAACAGTGCCCAGTTAAAAAGGGAGACAGGTAGAGGACGTGTTTCTCAGTGCTTCTGTACAGTTAAAGTACTTTAGAGATTTCACAGATTGAGTGGAACCACAGAACGTAGGTCTAGAACAACCAAAACAAGAAGTGATGCAATACCATCGCCAATTAGACAACGGGGATATTATTGAGACTTTAACTGACTGTGCTGCTTCCTGCACAGGTGAACATTTTCAACATGGACGAGCTTTGACTGATGGACGCCTGCAAAGATAGGTGTTGAAATTCAAGAAGGACGCAACCCTTTAGCTTAACGAATCCGTTGGGCTTTGGTTTCTATTCTATGTTCATTTGGAGGTTTTATTTTAATCTCAGTAATTCTTCTAGTCGCCAGGAGTTTGTAATGAAGCTGCAGTTTTTTTTACCTTCAAGCTTTTTCTCCCAGAGATCACAGGGAACAAATACTTCAAATCAAACTTTCCAATGTTTATTCATTAAATGACTACAGAAGACGATGACAGGTTTGACAGAATTTAATTTTCTTCAGACCAGAGGAATGGCTCAGGGCTCTGACACTTCAGAAAAGGTCCTAGATAACATTTAAAATAAGTTTTTTTATAGATCTGCAGAATCACACCCTGCTGCCTCATCAAACCATTACACCATTTAAAAGATGTTTCAAAATGATGATTGCTGGCTTCAGCCATATTGAGATGATTCATAATTTCCTACAATCAAAGACAAACTGATTGACACCACCAGAGCTTTCTCTGTTAGGAATTATAATGTCTTGATGTGAATTAGCCTCCATTAACATTAGCCTAAATAAACATTTTATCAACAAAAAGAAAAAGAAAGACTGTCTGGATGAGTCTTCAGACAGAGGTTATGCATTCAGTGGTGCTGGTCAGACAGACGCCACAGGAGCATCTCAGGGCCACAGGGTAAGTGTAGGTCGGGTCCATGTTGTTCCTGCAGTTGGGTAGTTTCACCGTGACCAAACGGCTCAGGTTGTAGGTACAAACTCGCTGGTAGGACTCTATGAAAGGAGGCTCCAGGACGGGCTTCTGGAAGACGACAGAGGATGAACTTAATTAAGAACAAGAATTTACTGAAATCTAAAGCAGTACTGAAAACAACCACCCCCCAAACAAGCTTTACAGCAGCTGGCTACCATGGAGACTCTGGATCTAGTGGAGCTTTTATAACATAGAAAGTATTTATAGATCAGAGCTCCTATGTTCCTTTTCTATGCCTGCTTCTGTCTCCTTGAACCCCAGGTGGCCTCAGCAGATGGCCGCTCACACTGAGCCTGGTTCTGCTGGAGGTTTCTTCCTGTTCAAAGGGAGTTTTTCCTCTCCACTGTCACTACAAGCCTCTACCCGCTCATCCAGGAGGATAGAATCCTGTAGAGTCAGTGACTGGATTCAACCAGCAGGGTTTCCTTAGACAGAAACTTTGAATCTTTAATCTGACTGGGACATCTGGTTGATATGGATCTATATAGAGATCCGACATTACATATGATGTCAATTAATGATGCCGAAATAAAAGTTAAAGTGACAAAATTAGAGCTGATCCAGTGTTTCACAGCCAGGATGCTGCTCCTGAATCCGAGATTCGACTATCCGAAGGATCCTATTTTCCAGAATCCCTGAATAGACCTTACCAAGAGGGCTTAACAGTGTGGTTCCTCTGTAGTTGGAACCCCATCTCCGGCCCCCTTTTTAAATAGGGGGGCCAACACTCCAGTCTACTAATCCAGGGGAAATGCCCCCGATGTCCACTGAAAGTTGCACAGGAGGGTGCATGGGAGTTTGCCAACCAGTCTACATGTGTTTTAAAGATCTGGAGAAGGTATTTAAATGTGTTCCTCAGGGTGAAATATGGGGGGTACTCTGGGAGTATGGAGTACCGGGCCTTTAATAAGGGCTGTTAGGTCTCAGTATGACTGATGTCAGAGCCTGGTACGCATTGCGAGCAGTAGGTCGGACTTGTTCCGGTGAAGTTCGGACTCTGCCAAGTTTGCCCTTTGCCACCAATTCTTTTCAGAACTTCTAATGACAGAATTTCTAGGCACAGCCAAGGTGTTGAGGGGATGTGTTTTGGTGGCCTCAGCATGATGTCTCTGTTATTAGCGGATTATGTGCTTCTATTGGCTTCATTCAGCTCTCACTGGAGCGGTTCGCAGTCGAGTGTGAAGCGGCCGGGATGAGGATAACTAGATCCTTCTAGGGAAGTATTTCTACATGCAGGGTTTCTATTCGTCCGTGTGTGTTTCTGTCTGGATGTTGGTTCTGTTTCCTCCGTGTCCTTCACTTTCCTCAGCTCTACGCAGCAGGCTAACTCTTTCCTTCAGTACAGTCTGCTTTATCTCACTCTGCTAAGATGCCACCAACATGCAACTTGTACTTGTATTACTCTGAAGAAGGAGCCTGGTTTGTGCTTCTCACCTCCCAGGTCTCACAGCGCCCCCAGCAGGCATCAGTAGTGATGTGCAGCCCACCACAGCCAGGTTTCTTGGCCAGGAAGGTAAATTCTCGAACTGCACATCCAACGAACTGCCGCAGGTTGACAGCCGACACACGGTGTAAGAGGGGAGGTGGTAGAGAGGTCATCAGCACGATCCAGCCCAGCACCAGGATAGGAATCCTAGGGGGGGAGAAGATTCTTCAAATGTGGTAGTACTGTATTTAAACCTGAGTAGGTGACAGAGCAGCCCTGACACTGAGCCCAGGTTCTGGTCAGTCCGACTGGTTCAGTGTTAAACTACTGCTGGCTAATATCAAAGCTTCAGTCACACAGTTGATTCATTTAATCACTTTAACACTAGAATTATTTAAAAGTAAAAAAAAAATATTCTGACAGCCGAACTGCACAGGCTGACCGTGACCTGGATGAATTTATGACACCAGTGAAAAACTAACAAATTGAAATAAGAGTTAAAGTGGAGGCAAGCTATTAGCCAATGCTAAGGCCATCATCAGGTTCCAACGTTGGTCTGGCTGATTCTGAAACCAACATTCTCAAACGTTTCTATCTAAACATTATTAGTTACCATTAGTCCTTTTTTAAATGATTTTAACGTTTATCAGTCATTCATTGCTTTTTATATAACTGTCTTTCTTATGGTTTTCCCCTTTTGGGACTCTGAGTTTTTAGTTTTCAGGTATTCTGTTTTGTTTTTTGATCTTTGGTTATGTTATGTTTTCTATTTGTTTGTTTTCTATTTCCCTCTGAGGTTGCCTTGTCGCCGATGAGAAAGTTACACCTGAATATTCCTGTCAATAAGTTGGTTTCCTACTTTTATAATGTCCTGAATCTGACTAATGTTAAACAAACTCCAGGTTGCTGCTAATCACAAGATTATTTGATTCAGGTTGGTTTAAGTACAGACATGTCAAAAAGCTCAGGGCAGCAGCTCCAAAGTCTAAGTTTGTTATGTTTGATGACAAAGATCAGGACTGATGAAGGTCCTTTCCTTTCAGGGTCTCCGCAGTCAGCTGTGACACTCAGACCTGCCGCTGTCTTTACACCATATTTACTTTACGACCTTCCTAATCTAGATCCAGGATTCCCTTCATACCAGCAGTGAAACACAGAGGTGGAGGTGTCATAGTTTGGGGATGCTCTGGTTCACCAGGACCTAGTCTAGGCCCTGGTCTGTTCTTCATTAAGACCCGACTTTTAAACGTTTACCTGATTACCTGTCCCTCAGAGACAGACGGCAGGAGGGAGCTCACCTTGCTGCCGTGGCTCTGTGGAAGTTTAAAGTCACAATAAGGCTGGACTTTCACTTCCACAGAGACACACAGAACATAGAGGATTTTATTCAGCTTTGGGGTTTTAACAACATTTGATGTACTGAGTCAGATGAAGGACCACTACAATTTAATGATTTTTAGCGGACACTTGTTTTACATCAATAATTGATTCTATTAGTTGAATAGTGTAAATATAGTGCTGTTAAAAGTCAGTTAATTACGGTCTCATTAGGGAAATGAGGGGGGTGGGGTGTTCATTTCTTTTACTGTAAATTAATCCTTTTTTCTAACAGATCAGAGAAATGAGACCTGCATGTGGGAGAAGGTTTTAGTAATAAAATCCAGCAGAGCTGAATTGACTCACCGCCGGTTCTTTGTCCTTCTCGGCATCATCTCCTCTCTGACCAGCAGCTTCTCTCTGGGATCTAAACTCTCAGCTGAGTGAAGAAGGTTTTAGTCTCCAACGAGCCTCCTGCCTCCCCCCCTGCTCCCCAGTTACCTTCCTACCTGTGATGTTTTGGATGATGGAGCTCAGACCTGAGCTGCTGCTGATGGATCTAACAGAAATATCCAGCTCTTTTTATCTTCTCCTCCTAGGCCAATCAATAGCTGAAGTTCTGCTCACTCCCTGAACCCCCAGAGGCCTTTCTGCATGTCATTGCCCATCTGCTTTACTCAACAGATTCTTCCCACTGCATTACCTTAATTAGGCAGAGAAACTGCTCTTTTGTTAATATCCACCCACCTGGAAGAGCAGGAACAACATGACGGCTCCTCCTGCTTAAAGCTCAGTTAGCTGGCTCCACAAACACACTTACTCTTGTCGCCACAGGCCAGCTGCGCTAATTTCACTCTCCTCTCCTTCCCCCCGTGTTTTCTGACTGTGACAGTAAGATGGCTGTTTCTTTAGAAACTGAAGAATGAGATATCAGTCTTCATGGGTCATGGTGACCGAACAGGGTGAATTAAGTAGAGACCATCAGAGGCTGCGGCCATTTGGATGCTTCAGAGGGAAATCAGGGTCTTATGGGGACCAGTAGGCAGCAGGTTGAAAAAATTGAACTTTAAAACTAAAGTTTAGACAACAGTGAATTAGAGATAATGAAAGACTATTTAAAGATGTTCTCTGCTCCTACAGACATGAAATGATGATGAAAAACATGTAAGTTCTTGCAGACACCATGGCTGTGTTTCAGAATGCGTTCCTGTTTGGACTGAAACTAGTCGATCCACATCAGCCTCAGAAGAAAAGCAGCAAGTCAGACGCTGGAAGCCTTTTTACCCAAAATCCACACAGTGAAGATGATTCCAGAATCAACACAGTTCAACTGAATGAACTGAATCCACTTTGATTCCATCTATGATCTCTACATCTATGAGCTCCAGTGCCAACAACAACAAGCCTGATAGAAGAGACACTACCTGGAAGATGAACTCTGCAGAATGACAGCCAGCATACCAAAGGTCAATGTCCATCCATCCATCCATCCATCCATCCATCCATCCATCCATCCATCCATCCATCCATCCATCCATCCATGCATCCATCCATCCATCCATCTGGCTTTATAGTTCACCAGATTATCCAGTCAGATTGATTAAAAGTTTTCTATCTAAGAAAAAACTGTTGATTGCATCGACTTATTGACTCTTCAGTAATCCCTCACACTAAGCATGCTTGTACCGACAGTGGAGAGGAAAAACTCCCTTTGAACAGGAAGAAACCTCCAGCAGAACCAGGCTCAGTGTGAGCGGCCATCTGCTGAGGCCGACTGGGTTTCAAGGAGACAGAACCAGAGATAGAAAAAGAAGCATAGATACAAAAGGCAACTGTACACCAGCTCCACAGGCGGCCCCGTCCAGGAAACACACAGCCAGGCAGACGAGCTCCGAGCCAGCTCCCATGTCAGAGGATGAAGAGAGCACATCCAGTTAGTCACAGTCAGAGAAACAGGACTACACTGAAAAACAGGCCGATCTCCAACATCTAGAAACAAAGGTGTTGATGGCAGCAGCACAGCTGATATTTCTCTCCTGGATGGAGTCACAGCCAAACAGAAACAGACCAGATGAAGCTACTATGAAAAAAAGCAGAGAGAGCAGGACGTTAGAAATTCAACTAACAGATTCTGCAGAGTGGGAGAATAGAGATAGAATGAAGTAGAATGATGAAAAAGGGGTCCCTATGTCCTCTAGCGGTCTAAGCCTATAGCAGCATAACTATAGAGATAGCTCAGTATAACCTGAGCCACTCTAACTATAAGCTTTATCAAAAAGGAAAGTTTAAGCCTAGCCTTAAAAGTATCAATAACAGGTGAGATATCTTGGTCCCCTGCATGGTGAAGAGGATTATGATTGCAAGAAGGAATCAACTCTATCGCTGCATTGTAGGATTTTGAAAGCTGAAATCTGAGTCCATCCCCGCTGTTTAAGGTTGGTTTTTCTTTCTTATAGGTTTGAGTTTTGAGAATAACTCAGAATGTATGAAAGACTGTAAAAATTTTTACCAATGTAGACATGTTAGACATCATTGGAAAGCTTAGATTCTTAGATTTTATACTCCATTTGTCCATAAGGGTCCGCAGATTAAAAGTAATCCAGCATATTCGTCATAAAAATATTCCATGATGAGAAAATCGCCCATAATATCCGGTTGTTGACATCAGAAAGGTTAGCTGGTCATAGCGTATTCTCAGCATCTTGCTAATATTGACTTCCTAATACTTATCCTCGGTTGTTCTTAGGTTCTTTACATCGTGTTCTTATCTACAAGACACAAGTGTCTGCATATTTTTATGACGCGATTTGAGCCAGATATAGTCCCCGAAATCTCACTTCCGGTCCACTTCTGGTCACTTCCTGTCAGCCAGTGACACGTAATATTCCGTGTCATAATTCTCTGCTGTTATTGATTAAGACACGTGGGCTGTTGGGCTTTGTAGCCAATGAAATAAGGTTTCGAACGAGCCCAAATGTGCCTGGTTTATTTAAAGGGGTACCATATTACAGGCTTGTGTTAGAGAGAAACACAGACACCAGCGGGTGGAGCCATTGCGCACCGCTCCAAGTTCAAAACCCCACAGCTCTGGAACTGTTGTAGCTAGAGGTCTAAAATTTTCTGTCTTTGTGATTGACATAATGTAGAGCAAATATAATACAATTAGACCTGCCTATTCTCAAGAATGTATTTATTACTGCTGTTCAAAAAATACTTATAATTTCAAAGAATAAAAAAACTACTTTGAGTCATGTTTGAACTGATGCAGCTTGGTCTTGGTAATTTATGTAGTCAGACACTACGGTGTGTTAGCTTTCTAATAATGTATTGCACATGTAATTTGGGCTTACATTTCCTAAGTTATTTGCTTTTCTATTTGGCTATGCAAAAAAGGCCAGAATTTCCCAAAATGAGGTGGATTTTAATATAGATGGTTTCCTTCACAACCCTCTCAAACCTGTCTTCTTTGTCTAAAATGTGAACATTCTGGTCCTCTAAATAATGTCCTCTGTCCATAAAGTGTAGATGTACCGCAGTATCTTGTCCAGAGGAGGGCACTCTTCTGTGTTGGGCCATGCGTCTCTGGAGAGGTTGTTTGGTTTCTCCAACATAAAGATCAGAGCATTCCTCACTGCATTGAACTGCAGGCACCGCTTCGCTCAGATTTGGTCTGTGGGTTTGGTCTTTAGGATGCACTAGTCTCTGTTTAAGGGTCTGTTTGGTTTGAAATCTTCTGGGATTTTGTGTTTGGAGAAAATCCTCTTGGGTTTTTCAGAGACTCCAGCAACATATGGGATGGAGATGTTGTTGCCTTTATTCTTCTGACCGTTATGTTCTGCTGCGTATCTTTTCCTTGCTGATTTGACAATCCTCCAGTTTGGGTATCCACAGGTCTGGAGAGCATCTTTGATGTGTTTCTGTTCTTTGTGCTTCTGTTTTTGTAGGGACATGCTCGGCCCGCTGTTGGAAGGTTCTGATGACTCAAAGTCTGTGTTCCAGTGGGTGGTGTGAATCAGAAAGAAGATATTGGTCTGTGTGAGTGGATTTCCTATAGACTTTAATGTTGAAGTTTCCATATCCTTCCATGCTCACCAAACGGTACAGGAAAGGTATATTGTTGTTTTTAACTTTTTTGGAATGACTATGACCTGAATCACTGAGAATCTTTACCAGCATTTTGGAATATATAAAAATATCTGCACAGTAGAGAGCTAAGGGACGATCACACAGTAGTTGACTTGGATTATTGCACTTTTACTGCAGAGATATACTGACCTTATAAATAAGCAAAAATGACAAAGGCTGCACGGTATTTGGCATGAGTTATTGCACAGTGAGAGAGAAGAGTATTGCACATGAGTGACAATAGGTAATGTTTAGCATTAGATGTCCAAGGACGGGGGTGCTGACTCTTGTCCCTCTTCCTATCCTCTCCTCCTTCCCCCCAGTGAGGAGTTGTAGAGCTTGAGAATTATTAAAATGGTATCCAGCCAACGGAACAACTTTTGAATTACACAGTAACTTTTGCAGTGTTAAAGTAACACTTTAAGAGTGCATTTGGTCCCACTCGAAATTATTGTTGAATTAGAACTCTACGTAGTGTTTATTTTACTCCAGTGGTTGTAATAACTCTTAAAGAGTATACAGACTGTTGGGGTGGGAGTTAATTGAAATAACCAACCATCTTTCCCTCCTCACATGCTACTGGCCATAAGTGGCCTCTCTGATAGGCGCGCTGCTGCTGCAGAGAGATGCAGGCCTGCAGGCCAATCCCAGGCCGGCGCTTTGAGAATACTCCCAGTTCTCCCAATGGCCAGTCCGGGTATGACTCAGATTAAAACCCAAACAGCCCCTAGAGTTATTTCTGCCAACAAGTCAGGTCCAACTTTTTTCTCATAACAAAGGGAGTGGTGACCTAGTTGTTAGGGTGTTGCACCTGGGTCCCAGAGGTTCAGAGTTGAAGTCCCATACACTACCACAGACTGCCACTCTGGGTACCTGAGGAAAGACCCTTAACTCCACACTGTTCCCTGGGCGCCAAACAATGGCAGCCCACTGCTTCCCAAGGGCATGGGTTAAATACAGAGAGTGAATTCTCCAGTGTGAGATCAATAAAGTTCAATTATTATTATAATGGAGATAGAAGACCAGTTGATGAAGTGAAGACAGAGATCTTAGATATGAAGCTTCATAAGGAACCTGTGGGCGATTCTCCAAAGACGAGGAGGTGGAGCAGCCAGCAAAAACCAAGGAGGCTGGGAGGGAGCACTTCCTGTCAACTGATAGGAGGTGCAGCAGGCTGACTGCAGCTTGATCAGGAGTTTATCTTCCTCTCACAGATTAATTCTCCAATTTCTGCTAATGTTCATCTTTACAGTAAATCCTTCTAATTACCTACAGACGTGGTTTGATGGATCTCTAGTTTCTGGTTAGCTTATTTTATTTGAAATGTGAACATTACTGAATTAAAATGGAAAGCTACACCTTTTATTGTAGTGTGATGCTAAGCTGTCCTCTAGTGTTCACTGGTGAGACAGCTGTTTTAAATGATCAAAGATTTCATTAACTGAGCCCAGATGAATGAATGAATGAATGAATGAATGAAGAATGAATGAAAAGGGATTTATTTCACAACATTTCAGAAAATTTTGACAAACATTAATAAATGAATAAATCAATCAAATAAACATAAAAAGAGACAAGGTAACATCAACGAAACCAAACACCAATTTCCAAACTAACTAAATTCAACTGAACATAAATAGAAACTAAACCCTCCACCAAATAAACCTGTCGGTATAAAAAGCCATAGAAATGACATCCATTCATGGAAATTGTCTAAAATTGTCAGCAGCACAAAGGCAGTTCAGGTGAGATACAGTGTAGATTTGGGGCAGGAGAAAATGGCCATAAACTATTCTCTGTAATCATCAATCTGTGTCTTACTGATCAAAGTCTTTTATTCTTTTATTTTATTTTGATTTTTTTTTCTGAAACAATTTTGGTCCACAATCCAGCATCTCAGGAGGGGGAAGCAGTTCAGTATCAACACTATTTATAGTGGGGGTGGTGTACCGCTGACCTCGACTCCGGACGTCGTATGTCGGTGGGCGGAGTACTTCAAAGACCTCCTTAATCCCACCAACACGTCTTCCATTGAGCAAGAAGAGCCTAGGGGGCTCCGTGTTGGGTTCTCCCGTCCCTGGTGCTGAGGTCACTGAGGTGGTTAAAAAGCTCCTCGGTGGCAAACCCCAGGGTTGGTAAAGATTCGCCTTGAGTACCTTAAGGCTCTGGATGTTGTGAGGCTGTGGTCGTTAACACGGCTCTGCAACATTGAGACATCAGGGGCAGTTCCCCTGGATTGACAGACTGGGGTGGTGGTCCTTCTATTTAAAAAAGGGGAGGGTGTGTTCCAAATACAGAGGAATCACACTCTTAAGCCTGCATGGTAAGGTCCATTCCGGGGTTCTGGAAAGAAGGGTCCGTCGGATAGTCAAATCTCGGATTCAGAAGGAGCAGTGTGGTTTTCTCCCTGGCTGGAACACTGGATAAGCTCTACACCCTCAGCAGGATCCTGGAGGGTGCATTGGAGTTTGCCCAACCAGTCTACATGTGTTTTCTCGATCTGGAGAAGGCATTCGATCGTGTCCCTTGTGTGTCATGAATGAGGGCAAAATGGAGCGGGAGATCGATATGCAGAGTGGTGCGACGTCTGCTGTGAAGCGTGCACAGTACCGGTCTGTTGTAGTGAAGAGAGACCTGAGCCAAAAAGTAAAGCTATCGATTTACCGATTGATCTACGTTACTACTCTCATCCATGGTGATGAGCTTTGGGTCATGACCGAAAGAACGAGATCCCGGGTACAAGCGGCTGAAATGAGTTTTCTCCGTAGTGTTTCTGGCTTTCCCTTAGAGATAGGGTCAGGAGCTCAGTAATCCGGGGAGGACTCAGAGTAGAGTTGCTGCTTCTCCCCATTGAGAGGAGCCAGTTGAGGTGGCTCGGACATCTGATTAGGATGTGTCCTCCCCCTCTGCTTCACCTCATTAGATCAACCAAGAGAACTCTAGCTCATCTGCAACTGAGAAGAATAGACCCAGACTCAGACTCCCTCTGCTGGTCGTTATTTCAGACCAGTCAAAGAGGAATCCTGACTACAAAAAAGACATTAGCAACAAGATTAAGCTAATCAATACGCCCGTCTCTGAAGAAACAACCATCATAGTAGGTAGCAGAATGGCTGCGTTAGCATCACTATAGAGGAGAGGTTCCCAAACCCTTCCAGGAAAGCTCTGACTCACAGAGCCTGGTTCTGGTTCTGCTGGAGGTTTCATCCTGTGCAAAGGGAGTTTTTCCTCTCCACTGTCTCTACAAGGATGCTTAGTGTGAGGGATTGCTGAAGAGTCATTGAGTCGATGCAATCAATTGGTTTTCCTGAGATAGAAAACTTTGAACCAATCTGACTGGATGATCTGGTTGACCTGGATCTATAAAGTACCTGAGATGATATCAATTGGAGCTATAGAAATAAACTGAATAGAATTTAAACTTAGAGTTGACTCATCACCCAAATAATTGGTTTACTTTATCAACGTATCTACAAAATCAATTAATCAGTAGTGTAATAATATTACAAACAGCTCTGATAACCAAAGTAGTTGGTTTGCTCAATTTCTAAGTGATATTTTAGATCTTTAAACACTTTAGCATAAATATTATTGTTAAGATGAATTTCTATGGTGGTTGTGAGGACCCCCTCCTGGTTGATCAGGACCCCAAATGGGGTCATGATCTTTATTTTGGGAATCATTGCTAAAGAGCTTGGGATAAAGTCAATAATAATTCCCACCATCTGCTGTAACGGCTAACGAGCTAAAGGTATCTGACCTTCAGGTCATTGCATAATCTTCTGAGGATTCATATTCTGTGAGAAGCTCAGCTGCTGAACTCATTTAAAGTCCCGTCCACTGCAGCCTCTGTTGCGAAATAAAACACAACAGCAGCACAACGACGGAGGAGGCATGATTAGGATTCATAAGGAGGAGACAAAACTGGTTAATGTTGCCTAGAAGGTTCATATTTTCGCAGCACCTCTGCCAGCTCATCCTCACGCTATCCATCTAATAAAACAAAAATCACACCTGTAAGAATGTGTAAACGTCCAATCCAAAAATAAGCATCTCTGTTGTTTTTAACATATCATGTCCATCCAGATGATAACCCCTCCCAGCTAATATTATCCAATGGGCATTATGGGCAACAGCCCATGTGCACATGTTCTCATATCCATATATGGAAGCCAGTAACCAATAAGAGCTGATGTTGCTGATGCTTAAAAAATAGTAATAATAACAAATCTGACTTCCTCTGATACTTTAAGCAATACGACATATGTTGTCACTAATGAATCTCAATGATGTTGTGCAATTTTACCAGGAGATTAATAATATTTTAAACTAGAACTGGAAGTTATAGTAAATTAACAGATCATTCAAATTGAGTGTAAAACCAATTAATGGTTATTAGCTGAATGATTCTAACTGTAATCTGAAAATGTAAGGCAGGTTTCCTAGACACAGGAAGGGGGTAAACCAGGAATTTTCCTGCAGGATTGTTGAACATGCTTATCTAAAGGATGAGAAGAGTAAAGACTTAAAAAGGGAGAAATGGAAGAATGTAGTATGAGAAGCTGAAGAGGATGAAGAAGGTGAGAAGAGTGTTGAGAACAGCAGATAGGATCATTGGGGAGGACATTTCATCCCAGCGCTGCGTGTCTCAAGCCCGTCACATCATCAGTGACCCCCCCCACCATGGACTGTTCTCCCTGCTGCCCTCTGGGAAGTGCTTCACAGCATTCAATGCAGGCTCAGCAGGTTCTGCAACAGCTTCTTCCCCACCGCCATCAAAAAAGGGGTTAAAAAGAAAGAAAAAAAGAGCGCTTATGTTTACGTTTTATCATTGCTGCACTTTAAAAATGGAAATGTCTTGAGAGCTGTACTGAACCAAATATATTTTTGTATACAATATGTGTGTACAAAATGTCAATAAAATCAGTGTAAGTCTAAAAAAAAAAGTCCAAGTCTTAATGACTCAGAGATGGAGGGAAGGACATGGAGAACATGGATGACATGGAGGATATAGAGGACCCATAAAACTATTTTCACAAGGATATAATTGATCACTGCGTTTACAACAGGGCCGTTACCATAAATGATCTGGGTCAGCATCATTACAGTGTTAGAGATGTGGATCAGTCATTATAATCAGACTGTGGGAGGGAATGCATTAATATAAATAGATCGTTTTTTTCCCCCTGTATAAATACATTAAAGTGTAAAGGTAACAAACTGTTTTTCATTGTTAATAGTTCCAATCTCCACTGGTTAAACTGATGGTGGGTATTAGTATGCAGGTTTTTAGGTGTAGATTAAATTAGTGAATAAAAAGATTGTGTGCGTAGATGCAGAACTTCGGTGGATGGTCACAAGAACTTTGTTTTGGCAGAGACCTTGGCATCTTTATATAATTTGTCTGAGGCATTGTACAAGTGGTTGTACTTCCGAACCTCCTCGATTAACCTTTCGTAGTAGTTGTCCATTGTTCCTCAGTTTTAAAAATGGCAAACCGCGGCACCGAATCATGAAGAATGACCACAAAGACAGCCAGAAAGGCATACCAAGGACCAATCACAGCTGCTTTTTGTCTGAGCCCTTCCGCTTGAGGTCTGCGTGGGTTTTTGATCTAAATAATAAACTGAACTTGTCTGCATTGTGGAATGATGAGGATCAAAGATAGTGTTTGACTGAATGGTTGTGATTTAAGGACTAAATGGTGAAACTGAGCTGCTCTGAGTGAACAGGAATGACACAGAGACTTTCCAGGTGGAGCAGAGCTCAGGCTTTAGATGCCTGGAAGAGGTGTTGTGAGCTGAAGCCTGACTCCTTCTAAATTTAGCGCCCTGGCGAGTCCTCTGCTATGGCTGTGGTGTCTCCAGTGACGGCCCGTCCCATCCAGGACCCAGCATGCCACTGATCTGGCAGACTGTGCTTTAGGTTTCATCTGCAGCCACTACAGCAGCAACCAGCCAGAACCAGAGATCCACTTTGGACTTCCTCTCTTTCTGGGCTTCCATCTGTAAAAGCCTGTTTCTCTGTGTGAGTACTTCTTTCTGACCGTCTGTCCTTTCAGGGCAAACAATCGGAGCTTCCTGTCCTGTTTCTCAGTGACCTTTTAGAGCCTGCAGGGCAGCTGTCAGGTTTGTGTCTTATCCAAATGTCCTTTGGTCGTCCAGAAGGAGGCCTGGGACGTTTGGACCGAGGTGGCGTGAAAACTTCCTCATGTTCCTGCTGCTATTCTTAACCATAGCTCTATCTGACTGGAGGAGAGCACTTAGTCCCACTTCATGTTACAGAGCCTCTAGATGATGATGATGATGGTGATCCTCTGTCTTATGACTTCTGACAGTCAAGCTCGGTTCTGTTGACATCTACTGAAAGTTTTCCCACCCAGAAATCAATCACTGGGATTTAAGGATAAAGTGTAGAAATATTCTTGGTTCATGGTGGAAACATCTGGAATGGATTAACATTCAGCCATTCTAAGTCTGTAGATCTACATCTGTCTCTGCCTCTCCAACAGCATAATACTGCCACCACCATGCTTCACTGTGGCAAGCGAAACATTTCCTGAGTTCCTTTGTTGTCTTAAAGGGAGGTTTTTTGACCCAAAGCTTAAAAAAGGAAAGAAGAAATGAAGGATCCTGGACTGTCGTAGTAACCCATAAGGAGACCATAGAGGTTGGTCTTTGTCTGGTCAGTTGGTCACAGCGTGTCCTCATGTGCAGGATAGCACTTCAATCTAGATCTATTGGGCTTTGATTGATTATTTGATTTATAAATGTTCATCTGATACCAACCCAGCAGACCCATCAGCTCTGGAGGGATTGCATTTCCTGCACAGCGACAAACTCTCTGGTTCCAGGACTTCTGGCCTTGATTCCCTGATGGATTCTTTATTTCCTCTCATAGGAAATCTGTTGATGAACTCAACAGTTTGGTCCTGTTGTTCTATCAGGTCGGGGTTTTGTAATGATTGAGTCATGGATTTTGACCGTGACTCCTCATCTGACCAGAAGGCCCACGAGGATCTGCTGGTGCTTCATAGACATAACAGTGTAGGGTCAAGGGTCTTGCTCAGGGACCCAGAGTTGCAGTCTGTGGGGATTAAACTGGGTACTTGCAGCTTTCTCAGAGCACAGAGCACTGCTCTAACAACTAAGCTACCACTCCCCTAAATCTGAGTACCAAATGTGTTTCAGTATATTTACACTGATGGTAAGAATAACAAGGAAAATCACTGGGATAAAACTCAGAAAAAAGAAATCAGTACCGCAAAAAGCTTCATTTTACACTTTAAATCACTCCAGCAAACATTTTCAGTTTTGGTTCAGTAGAGAAGCAGCTGAATCTTTTCCAGTCTGAACCAAACCAATGATGATGTCTCCAGTAAGGATGAACTGATTAAACTGGTCCGTGTTCTGTGGGCCCATTTAATGCTGAATCATTCCAGGTGTTTTTCTGTGGCTGATTCCAGGCTGTGTGTTTGGATCACTGGGTTTCTACGCCCCCCCTCATCTTTCTGCTGTACCTGCACATTAACCCTCTCATAGATGACTGCTGATGAAGTGCTGCACATTAACCCTCTCATAGATGACTGCTGATTAAGTGCTGCACATTAACCCTCTCTGCACATTAACCCTCTCATAGATGACTGCTGATTAAGTGCTGCACATTAACCCTCTCATAGATGACTGCTGATGAAGTGCTGCACATTAACCCTCTCATAGATGACTGCTGATTAAGTGCTGCACATTAACCCTCTCATAGATGACTGCTGATTAAGTGCTGCACATTAACCCTCTCATAGATGACTGCTGATGAAGTGCTGCACATTAACCCTCTCATAGATGACTGCTGATGAAGTGCTGCACATTAACCCTCTCATAGATGACTGCTGATTAAGTGCTGCACATTAACCCTCTCATAGATGACTGCTGATGAATTGCTGCACATTAACCCTCTCATAGATGACTGCTGATTAAGTGCTGCACATTAACCCTCTCATAGATGACTGCTGATGAAGTGCTGCACATTAACCCTCTCATAGATGACTGCTGATGAAGTGCTGCACATTAACCCTCTCATAGATGACTGCTGATGAATTGCTGCACATTAACCCTCTCATAGATGACTGCTGATGAATTGCTGCACATTAACCCTCTCATAGATGACTGCTGATGAAGTGCTGCATATTAATCCTGTCATAGATGACTGCTGATGAAGTGCTGCATATTAATCCTGTCATAGATGACTGCTGATGAAGTGCCGCATATTAATCCTGTCATAGATGACTGCTGATGAAGTGCTGCATATTAATCCTGTCATAGATGACTGCTGATGAAGTGCTGCATATTAATCCTGTCATAGATGACTGCTGATGAAGTGCTGCATATTAATCCTGTCATAGATGACTGCTGATGAAGTGCTGCATATTAATCCTTTCATAGATGACTGTTCTTGAAGTTCTGCACATTAACCCTCTCATAGATGACTGCTGATGAATTGCTGCACATTAACCCTCTCATAGATGACTGCTGATGAATTGCTGCACATTAACCCTCTCATAGATGACTGCTGATTAAGTGCTGCACATTAACCCTCTCATAGATGACTGCTGATTAAGTGCTGCACATTAACCCTCTCATAGATGACTGCTGATTAAGTGCTGCACATTAACCCTCTCATAGATGACTGCTGATTAAGTGCTGCATATTAACCCTCTCATAGATGACTGCTGATGAAGTGCTGCATATTAACCCTCTCATTGATGACTGCTGATTAAGTGCTGCATATTAATCCTGTCATAGATGACTGTTCTTGAAGTTCTGCACATTAACCCTCTCATAGATGACTGCTGATTAAGTGCTGCACATTAACCCTCTCATAGATGACTGCTGATGAAGTGCTGCACATTAACCCTCTCATAGATGACTGCTGATAAAGTGCTGCACATTAACCCTCTCATAGATGACTGCTGATTAAGTGCTGCACATTAACCCTCTCATAGATGACTGCTGATTAAGTGCTGCACATTAACCCTCTCATAGATGACTGCTGATGAAGTGCTGCACATTAACCCTCTCATAGATGACTGCTGATTAAGTGCTGCACATTAACCCTCTCATAGATGACTGCTGATTAAGTGCTGCACATTAACCCTCTCATAGATGACTGCTGATGAAGTGCTGCACATTAACCCTCTCATGCTCTTGTTATGTTTGTGTTTAGCTGTTAGTGCTACATTGTCTGAAGCCGCTCTCCCTTTTAAAGTCAGCCTTCCACTCAGCCACATACCGTGACTTCAGGCCTGCATATCCAGTTTTCCTGCTTGTTAAGCTAAGGAACAGGGTGTGATTATATCTCGTAAGCAGAATCAGCTATGAATCATATTTTTTCAACTCTTAAATTAGACACTCCTTTGGTCGCCTTTGGTCAGCCACACAGACTAACAGCAGTAAAATCATCATCTAAAGCTTGGTTTGCTTGGAAAGCACTCTGAAAAGTGCTTTATAAACATGTTAACCTTGACCTCTTGACCTTGTCAAGTGGTTCTATAGTCTTTTTTTCTCAGGTGTGTCAGTGAAAGCACAGAGAGACAGGTTGAGCCGCACGGCCTGCAGGTTTGATCAAAGAGCAGCTGATAGGGTGTTTCCTCAGCACTTCAGGGTGAGGCTCTGCACTGTTTGTAACACCCCCATGTTAAAGGTTAATGGTTTCAGGGAGGGTTGTTTACCAGCTGACTGAGAAACAGGCAGGAAAAAGGACTTCAACTCCAAAACACGTCATCTCAAGGCATTTTACAGTTCACCAGATCATCCAGTCAGATTGATTCAAAGTTTTCTATCTAAGGAAAACCAGCTGATTGCATCGACTCATTGACTCTTCAGCAATCCCTCACACTAAGCAAGCTTGTAGCGACAGTGGAGAGGAAAAACTGTCTTTTATTATCTGCTGAGGCCGATCGGGGTTCAATGAGACAGAAGCAAACATAGAAAAAGAAGCAAAGATACAAAAGGCAACTGTCAATCAGCTCCAGAGGCGGCCCCATCCAGGAAACACACAGCCGGGCAGACGAGCTCCGAGCCAGCTCCCATGTCAGAGAGCCCAGTTTAAGGACTGGAGAGATGAGATATTGATTAATTTTTATCACTGCAATTAACCATTTCAGCCCAGTGTGATCACTTCAGAACCAAAGATCTCAGGTTGAACCTGGTTGGAAACCAGAGTATACACTCTGGATGTTTACTCTCCCCTTCCCCCAGTGGGTTTTCCAGTGCTAAACTCCCTGAATGTGTCTGACTGGGACCAGTCTGTGGCTGGCAGTCCTGGGATGGCTGACATGTTGAGCTATTGTGGTCCAGTGAGTCCTCTAAAACGGTTTGGTGTTTGGATCTGAGGTAGATAAAAACCATTGAGACCTGTAGGAGTCATTAGACTGGTTAACAGGATTACTAATCAACAGCAGCTTTAATTTTACTAATATTATCTATGATAGACTGAAACCTCTACTGAATCAATCAGTCCGTCCTGTAATGGGACCTGGACCAGATTCATTCAGTCACTCTCTGATGCCCCCTTAGAGCTTCAGCTACATCATGATGGAGTGTGTGGAGTTAGGAAGATGAGGCAGAGGCATTTCTTGCAGGAAGAAAGGTTCCAATTTATTGAACGTCCTCAGACGGAGAGATAGACCTCAGTAAATACATTTATACCTTACAAAAATCCCAACACACACACTCCCCCCAGGGGAACCAACCCACCAACTTTCTCACACTTGAACATTTGGAGGAAAAACAACTTGAGTTCATCAAGGCCATTTGCTTTTATGTTAATATATCGATCTATGGATCTTCTCTAAACAGCAGTCCTCATTCTTATCCCTCATAACCTTTGTTTGGAGCCTGTGAGGCTAAGAACAGACATATCTCAACATATTTTACTCCACAAGTGGTAAAGAGCTTTCCTCTCGGATGTAAGCTCAGGTTATGGTCGGTTCTGCATTCTACCTCCGCCTCCAATGTGTGGGGTCTCCCACTGGATCCTGGCACCAATACTTTTCTATTCTGACCTGAAGGTGTTGGAGTAGTCTTTCTGGATATGGGGCGTCCAAAGCAGTAGCCAGAACCTTCAGAATCCTCACTAGGTTCCAGGCAGATGTTCCCTTTTGTCATGATGGGTTTCAGAAAAGCCCAGTATGCAGAACACCGCGGAAACAGATGAAAAGTTTAACAAGTTTATTTGAGCTCAAGCACATGGAATAAACACAGGAACGGGTTCAGGCCTGGGGGCAGGTTCACTGGAGTCTGTGAGGATGACAGTTCAGTTAGCTTGGGAGCAGATGAGTCTGAGTTTGAGAGTTTCAGATTTATACCTTGAGGTGTCCGGGTTTGGATTTGAGAGAGGAACTGTTGGGACCAGAGACTGTTTAGTTCAGCAGAGTCCAATAACCGCTTCAGCGTCTTACTTCTAGCGTGAGGGCAGACCTTGGCTTTGGGTTTCCAGCTCTTAGTCCAGAGCTGCACAAAGGACTAGAGATGACTGGTTTGACCTGAGAGACGTGGAACGTGGGATGGATGCAAAGAGTCGGGGGAAGTTGCAGGCGTATGGCTGACGGATTGATAACCTGGGCAATTTTGTATGGACCAATGTATCTAGGTGAAAGCTTGCGAGACATCCCCTTGAGGGGGATGTCCCGAGTGGAAAGCCATACCTCTTGTCCAACCGAGTACTCTGGGGCAGGACGTCTCTTAGTGTCAGCGAAGCGTTTCGTAGTTTCCGAGCAACGATTGAGTGAAGCGATGGTGTCTCTCCAGATGCGTTGACATCGACGGATGTGTTGGTTGACTGATTGCACCGAAATCTCTCTCTCGTCTGCAGGAAAAAGGGGAGGTTGATAACCAAGACTAACCTGAATTGGTGACTGGCCGGCGGAAGCTGACTTGAGAGAGTTGTGGGCGTATTCAATCCATGTGATGTATTGGCTCCAGTCGGTGGGGTTATTGGAAGTGAGACAACGAAGGGTAGATTTGAGCTGCTGGTTCATTCTTTCGGTTTGACCGTTAGACTGTGGATGATAACCTGAGGTGAGTGAAGACTTACAGTTGAGTGCTGAACAGAAAGCCTTCCAGACTTGAGAAACGAACTGGGGTCCATGGTCCGAGAGAATTTCTTGAGGGATTCCATGAAGACGAAAGACGTGTTTAACCAGGAGCTGGGCGGTTTGAAAGGCCGTGGGAAGTTTCCTGAGGGGGATCAGATGGCAGGACTTTGAAAATCGGTCGACGATGGTAAAAATTGTGGACATACCTCGGGAGATGGGAAGACCAGTGACAAAATCAATAGCAATGTGAGACCATGGATGCGTGGGAACAGGAAGAGGATGCGACAGACCTGAGGGTGGTTGATGTGAGGTCTTATTTCTGGCGCAGGTAGAACAAGCCAAAACATATTCCTTGACATCCTTGTGCAGGGTAGGCCACCAGAAACGTCTAGAAATTAAGGCGATGGTTCTGCTCACCCCCGGATGAGCGGAAAATTTGGCTGTATGCATCCACTGGATTAGGCGAGATCTGACAGAAGAAGGGACATAAGTTCGGTTTGGAGGACCGTTACCTGGGTCAGGTTCAGAAGCCAGGGCAGAGTTAATAAGATCGGTGATCTCCCAGGTAACCACTCCAACAGTGCAGGAAGCGGGAAGGACAGGTTCAGGCGTCTCGGATTGATACGATACCAAGGCTTGAAAGCATGCAGGGGCGTTAGTGAGACCAAAAGGCATGACTAGATATTCGAACTGACCTAAGGGAGTCTTGAAGGCTGTCTTCCATTCATCTCCATCTCTTATCCTGAGAAGGTGATAAGCGTTCCTTAAGTCGAGCTTAGTAAAGACAGTAGCCCCTTGTACTGGTTCGAAGGCTGATGCTAGCAATGGAAGTGGGTACTTATTCTTAACAGTTATTTGGTTCAGACCTCTGTAGTCGATACAAGGTCTTAGTGAACCATCCTTTTTGCCGACAAAAAATAAACCAGCACCCAGCGGAGAAGAAGAGGGACCGATTATCCCAGCAGCTAATGACTCGTTAATATATTTCTCCATTGTCTCACATTCTGGTTTGGAAATATTGTATAGTCTGCTGCTGGGTAGGGGAGCTCCTGGTAATAGTTCAATCGCACAATCATATGGTCTATGAGGTGGAAGGGACGTAGCACTGACCTTACTGAAGACGGGAGCTAGATCATGGTACTCGGAAGGGACAGAAGTAAGGTCAGGAGAGTCCATTTCCCCCCCGCCTCTAGGAGACCTCACAGTGGGAGCTGCCGAACGGAGACATGTTTCATGACAAGAGGTCGACCAAGATTCAATATGGCGATCTTTCCAGTTAATATGGGGGTTATGTCGTTCCAGCCACTCAAAACCAAGCACCAGAGGAGAACATGCAGAGGGAAGAACAAAAAATGTTAAGGTTTCACGATGGTTACCTGAGATTAATAGCTCGAGGGGTTGCGTTTGGTGGGTAACCTGGTGGAGTCTCTTCCCATCAATAGCGGAGACACAGAGTGGCTGGTTTAGAGGAATAGTCTCAATTTGTAGCTAATGAACCAAGTTGGAGTCAATCAAATTCCGTTCACAGCCTGAATCGATGAAGGCAGATAGTGTTAGATTCTGATCTGAGAAGAACAAGGTGGCTGGGAGCATAAGACGAGGAGATTTCACAGAGATAGAATGGCCCGTCAGACTCCTCAGATCTTCTGACGGGCCCCGGCTTTTGATTTAGCTGGGCATGAAGCAATGAAATGGCCACTCTCACCACAATAGATACATAACTTTCCCCTGAAACGTCTTAGCCTTTCCTCAGGGGTTAGCCTCGTATGTCCAACCTGCATGGGTTCGGCTTCAGTATCCACTGTAAGAGAGGCCTGAACTGGCAAAGGGAGAGACTGGGTATTAGACCTCGGCTTGGCAAAGAGCTCTGTGGGAGCAGAAAAAACAGTTACATTATTAGATGCAGGGGCAGACTCAAAAAAAACCCTGATTCCTTGGTTTTGAGCTGTTTCTAGCTCGGATTCTGTTATCCAGCCTAATAGTCAGGCGGATCAATTCTTCAAGTGTTGCAGGTTCGTCGAGGGTTGCTAGTTCATCCTTGATGCTTTCGTTTAAAGCTAGGAAATAAGCACTTTTTAGAGCAATTTGATTCCATCCGGAAGCTGCGGCTTTGACCCGGAAGTTAATGGAGAAATCCGCTACAGAAGAATTTCCCTGTTTTAGGTTCAAAAGAGCACGAGAGTCAATGGTTTGATCAGTTTCTTGGTTAAATACTTGAGAGAATTCAGAAACAAAATCTGTGTAATGACAGCTGAGGCTTTCTTCGGAGGCAAACCTTGCCTCAGCCCACTCAAGGGCTCTTCCAGTCAGTTGGGACAGAATAAAAGTTATTTTCTTTTGATCAGTTGGGAAACTGCCAGGAGAGTTTTGGAAAATTAAACGACATTGAAACAAAAAACCTTTACAGTCCTTCATATTACCTGAAAATTTCTCAGGAAGACTAGGGCGGAACTCGGGTGATGACGTCACCGCCGGTGACCTCGGAGGCGGAACTGGACCCGGAAATGGTTGTGCTGCCGGCGTGGCATTAGCACTGCTCATGTAGTTAGCATAACTCTGAAGCATCTGATTATGGTGATTGACCATGCAATGCAACTCACGGAGGGTTTGAGTTTGTCCCTGGATTTGAGCATCTTGCTCCTCCAACCGACGACGGAGGTGATCTGCTGGGCCTTGTGTTTGGCCGCAGTGTTCTGTCATGATGGGTTTCAGAAAAGCCCAGTATGCAGAACACCGTGGAAACAGATGAAAAGTTTAACAAGTTTATTTGAGCTCAAGCACATGGAATAAACACTGGTACTGGTTCAGGCTTGGGGGCAGGTTCACTGGAGTCTGTGAGGATGACAGTTCAGTTAGCTTGGGAGCAGATGAGTCTGAGTTTGAGAGTTTCAGATTTATACCTTGAGGTGTCCGGGTTTGGATTTGAGAGAGGAACTGTTGGGTCCAGAGACTGTTTAGTTCAGCAGAGTCCAATAACCGCTTCACCGTCTTACTTCTAGCGTGAGGGCAGACCTTGGCTTTGGGTTTCCAGCTCTTAGTCCAGAGCTGCATGAGAATCCAGAGAAGGGTCTTCAGGTTTGGCTCAGAGGGCTGGCTCGGCAGGTTAAGCTCATCCAGAGCTAAAAGGAAAAACTGGATTCCTGAAAGCAGAGACAAAGAGGGATTAGAATCCAATCAGGAATCAGGAGCAACAAAGGTTCTCAGAAGAAGCTAAACTCAGGTGCTAACCAAACTGGATAAACACTGCGCCGTTGAGGCACGGTCTGAAGGCAGGTTATATACTGTGGATCCTCTGATGATGAGATGCGCCTCAGGTGTGTCGAAGGCTCAGCTCAGGAGGATCCACGGCGAACTCTGCTGGAGAAAGGTGGAACTTCTCCAGATCCCAACACCTTTACTGTCATGATTGGTTTAAGGTTAAACCCACACGCAGAACACAAACGGAGGCTGAGTAAAAGTTTAACAGAGTTTATTGAAATAAGTTTTGACACAAAGACATGAACTGGATCAGGTACTGGTCCGGGTTGGGTTCACTGATGTCTGCAGAGATGGACAGTTTGATTAGCCAGGCAGTCAGATGATTTATTGAGTCTTAAGATAATTCAGAGTCTACCTTGAAGAAGTCCAGGCTTTACTTGTGAGAGAGGGAACCGTTGGGTCCAGAGACTGTTGGTTCAGCAGAGTGCATAAGCAGCAGCAGTGTCTAGCTTCTGACTTTGAATGGCAGACCTTGATCAGAGTTTCCAGCTCTTCTCTGAGAGCAGCAGGAGAAATCCAGACTGGAATCTTCAGGTTTGGCTCACCAGGGCTGGCAGGCAGGTTAAGCTCACCCAGAGCTTCAGACTTGAGACAGGTTTCCTGTGAGCAAAGACAGAGGCAGATTCGAATCAGGTTTCTCACTTGAGATGATTAAGATTCTTTCTTGTAACAGAGGCTCAGGTTTGCTAACCAAACTAAGGTCAACACTGCGGCGTTGAAGGAAGGTCTGGCAGCTGCTTATGTAGGGAAGGTTCCTGATGAGCAGACGAGCTCCAGGTGTGCTGGAGGGCTCCAGCCCAGGAGACCCACGGCGCACTCTGCTGGAGAAAGGTGGTAGATCCCCAGATCCCAACAGTAACCCCAGTCCGTAACAGAAAACAAAAAAACAGAAGAGGATCCTCGGCGCCCTGTGGTGGGCAAGCCTCAGCATCCCAACAGAGCCCCCCCCTCAAGGGCGGATTCCAGACGCCCTCAGAACAGTCCATGAAAAAAAAGCAAACAAAAAACAACCCACCCGGGGCGGGCGGAGGGGGAACCAGGCAAGGAGGGCAAGAAACGACAGAAACAGAGTCCAAAACTAAAAACAACCGACCCAGGGTGGGCGGAGGGGGAACCAGGCAAGGAGGGCAAAAAACAAAAACTGAATCCAGAAGAAAAAAATCGATCCACTTACGGTGGATGAAAGCAAAAAAAATCCCAGATGATTTCTTAGGCAGAGTCTCAGGTGGCCGGCCGTGGAACCGGCAGCGGGGCAGAGTCTCAGGTGGCCGGCCGTGGAACCGGCAGCGGGGTAGAGTCTCAGGTGACTGGCCGTGGAACCACAGCCAGTCACCTGTAAAAAGCCGACTGCGGCTCCTGGACTGGAACAGAGGAGACCGCCGACTGCGGCTCCTGGACTGGAACAGAGGAGCCCGCCGATTGCGGCTCCGGGTCAGGAACAAAGGAGCCCGCCGATTGCGGCTTCAATCCAATCCAATCCAATCCACTTTATTTATATAGCACGGTTTAAATAAACACAAGGTTTCCAAAGTGCTGCACAAAAAGATAAAATAAATAAAATAAATAAAAGTAAATAAAATAAAATAAAATAAAATAAAAGCACTGCCCGCACAGGATAAAAATATGCATGTGTATACATAAAATCAACATGTGTACATAAAATCAACATGTGTACATAAAATCAACACTCTACATGGTGTTAAAAGCCAAAGAAAAGAGGTGGGTTTTAAGAAGAGTTTTAAAATGAGACAGAGAGGTGGCCTGTCTAATGTGCAGCGGCAATGCATTCCAGAGTTTTGGAGCTGCAACAGAAAACGCTCGATCCCCTCTGAGCTTAAGCCTTGCTTTAGGCACCGTCAGGAGCAGCTGATCAGCTGACCTGAGAGATCGGCTGGGAGTGTAGGGGTGCAGAAGCTCAGAGAGGTAAATTGGGGCAAGGCCATTCAAGGCTTTAAAAGTAAAAAAGGATCCCAACATTTATGGACCTAATCCCCATGTCTGCATGAACTACTGTGATTTCATGCTTTGCAGATATTAATGTTGTCTATTTGACATAAATGAAAGGCGTGGACCTCAGTGTCTTCCTGTCTGTGATACAATCTCTTTGCTGTCAGACTAAGGTTCTGCCTCTACATGCAGCAGCAGCATGAAGCTTCCTTTGTGGCCAAAGCAATGATCATTGATTGAAGGATCAGATTCATTAAACATCGTGCATTCTTGATGTTCTAGTTTTATGACGGACAGCGTGGGGCTCATGTATATTTTTATAGATGTTGGAGCTTGGCCTGTTTTTCAGTGTAGTCCTGTTTCTCTGACTGTGACTAACTGGATGTGCTCTCTTCATCCTCTGACATGGGAGCTGGCTCGGAACTCGTCTGCCTGGCTGTGTGTTTCCTGGACGGGGCCGCCTGTGGAGCTGGTTGACAGTTGCCTTTTGTATCTATTCTTCTTTTTCTATGTCTGCTTCTGTCTCCTTGAACCCCAGTCGGCCTCAGCAGATGGCTGCTCACACTGAGTCTGGTTCTGCTGGAGGTTTCTCCCTGTTCAAAGGGAGTTTTTCCTCTCCACAGTCGCTACAATCATGCTTAGTGTGAGCCAATAAATCGATGCAATCAGCTGGTTTTCCTTAGATAGAAAACTTTGAATCAATCTCACTCGATGATCTAGTGAATTGTAAATTGACCTGAGATGACGTGTTGTGAATTGGCGCCATAGTAATAAACTGAATAGAATTGAATTGGATCCGAGCCCTAATCTAAAGCAGAGCTGCAGATGTTCTGTAGTTATTTTGGGTTTGTAATCGTCTGCAGGGTCTGAGGGAAACAGGCTGATCAGTTTGGATCAGAGGAAGGACGGCTTCTGGAGCTGCAGAGGAGATGCTTTTCTATGAAATGGTTCGAGGGCCGCGTCCTGGAAGAGCCTCAGAGCTTGCTGGTTCAAAACAGAGTTTATTAAAGAAATGCAGTGAAAGACTTGTATCATTGTTGGGAAGGCTGCAGAACAGATTGCGATGTCAGGATTCCTGTTTTTTCTGTTTCTCTCTTCTCTGATGCTAACTGCATGCTACCTCTCTCTCTGTGCCTTGCAGGGCTGCAGCATGCTTTCAGGAGCCTGTTGACCAGACAGGATGTCGTCAGACCTCTATCCCAGCGATGGTCAGTCAGAGCGGGGGTTCGTCCCCTTGGACATCGACAACGTCCAGATTCTGCTGCAGGGTCAGTCTGCCTCCTCCTCCTGTGGTCCATGCTGGGTTTGGTGTTCACAGTAATACTGGGCTTTCCTGGAGAATGTATCCTGACCCAAACCCCTGGATGTTTGTCTCCATCAGGACGACAGAGTTTAACCTCATTTACTGGGATGATTGCTGATAGACCAGATGTTTCAAACTCAGTCTCTTCCAGCTGTACAGTTTAATAACAACATGTTGATTTTAATGTTAATAGATTAGAACATTTTAATATGGCTTAATGGGAAATGTTTAATACCTGCTTAAAGGTTATTATTTTTAGAGGACTTAATCTGTAATCTGGAGCTGCTGCAGAGGTGAAGACCAGGACAATGAGCTGTTCTAAGAGCAGAACCTCCAAACCAAGAAGTACAGAGTAATGCCAGCATCTCACCTCCACCTGCAGTCCGCTTCCACCTGGCTTATCTACACAAAACATCCTGTCACCAATGTGAAATTTCCAGCATGCATCTAACAGGCCTCCCAGCTTCCCATTCAGACCAGTAGTGGGGGTTATACCGGGCTGAGTCTCTGAATGTTTGCCCCGTATCTCTGACTCACCCATGATGCAGCCAGATGTTAGCTTGGTTGGGGTCATGTTTGAACAAGCCTGAGGTGTGAGTCAGCATCAGAGGAGGTGGAGCCCAGGTACGCTCACCTGCTGCAGGCTAGAAATGGAACCAGACTTCTAGCTGGTTGAACAGGAAGACGTTT
The DNA here is from genome assembly GCA_030533445.1 of Cyprinodon diabolis. Lineage (NCBI taxonomy): Eukaryota > Metazoa > Chordata > Actinopteri > Cyprinodontiformes > Cyprinodontidae > Cyprinodon > Cyprinodon diabolis. Next base: position 8,970,634 of record CM060080.1, read on the forward strand.
CAGGTCAACTTTCTGTTCGCTGCTGCTCTGCAGACATGGAGCCGCTGTGTTTACTGACAGACGGTTAAACATGTTCCCACATGGTGCAATGTTTGCTTTCAGCTTCTTTAGGCTTTGCTGACTGTTTACAGCAGAAGAGGTTCAGCTGAGCGGTTCCATCATGGGTGAGTAGAACTGTCACCTATTGAGAGATAAGCTTCAGAAAGCAGCAGATAGAATCTGGATCCTGAAGCATAACTAGAACCAATCAAATCAGTCCTGCTCTGAGATTGTTGGGTCTGCCTGTTATATGTGGCACTCATGCAGAAAGCTGAGATGGAGACCAGGTTGCATCATGTTCCTCTGATGCTGCTACTCCACCAGGACTCCTCTGCTGCTTAGACGGTTCAGAACAGCAATGATGGAGAGAGTCCAGGGGTCCAGGGGTGAAGGACGGAGGAGCTTGTTCTGTAGCCACAGGGTCACTGGGTCAAACCTACTCTGATCACCTCCTTTCATCTCTGTTCGTCTTCGTCTCAGTCCACCACTGTCCAACTCACTTGGTCTCTCTCCATCCCTCTCTGTCTCTGTCCGCCTCTCTCTGCGTCTCAGTTCCCCTCTGTCAGTCTCTGTCCGCCTCTGTAAATCTGTTGGTCTCTGTCCATCTTTGACAGTCTCAGTCCCTCTCTGTTATTGTCGCCTTGAAGAAGACACTTCTCCCCTCTGTCTGGTGATGGTGGTCAGAGGGCAGGCGGTTCCTGTGTTTGGGAGCCTGGCTTCTTCAGCGAGCCCCGCAGCAGCTGTGGCTACAGCGTAGCTCGGTGGATGAATGGATGAAGGCAGCCAAAGCACTTTGGGTTCCTGATTAACACACACTGATGTTTCTGAGCCTTTCATTTTCTGCTTCCATTTAACATCACATCATGGCGGGCTTCTTGAAATTCAAGTTTAACATTTTCAAAAGGTTCATTTAATCTTATTAAAGAGATACTAATTTACTGAGTTTGGTAAATCTAATTTAATCAGGAAATGAACAAAGATGGATTTATCTGCTTCAGATTCAGCAAGCAGGAAATGTTCCCACCAAATATCGGCGGAGCGTCTGGCAGACGGAGCTGATAAAGATATTAAAGCTGCTGTTCCTCCAGCTGGTGTTGCTCTAGTAGACTTCATCTATCTACTTCCTGCTTTTTTTCTGTAGAAAAGCTGATCGTTTCCCTTTAAGTTAAAAACACATTGAGGTCTCCTGAGAAGAAGGTTGAATCTGTGGTTTAACCATGAAAAAAAGAGACCTAGCTCGTTTTCACAGATAACACTCGAAGGCTGAGGCTATTCACCACTATTAATATTCCTGTATGAAACACAGATTTAGTGAATTTACTGTATGGCATATGACTGTAGTCATATATTAGGTGCAAAACATGAAATAAAATGCTGTTCTGGTTTTATGTTCACATATAACTTTACCACACGCACTTTTTTAAGTGGATCGCTGACATTTTCTCCAAGTGTATTCTGGGTAAATCACCAACTTGCCTTTTTAATTTGCCACTGCTTTTCATGTTTTCATGAATGCTTTTATCAGATGAGCATCAAAGCAGATACTTTTACACCGGGTTATTAATTGGAAAAAGTAAAATTAAGTATTTATATATGGTTTCCATTGAACATAACAAAATCTGCTGTTTGTAATTATTTTGATCTTAATATCTTAGGTAGCAGACTAAGAAAGAGAAACTGCACTCTGTTAAATTTAACTCTGCATTGAAAATGTTTAATACATTAAATGTAATAAAAATTGTTTGGGTTTAGAACACATGAAACATTTTATGTTCAGCATAAACTTTAACCTTTGTTATAATCAAATGTTTTTATGATATTCAGTCAATTTTTTTCTTTTCCGTTAAAAATGATTTTCATACTCGTCCTATAAAATAAACACACTTATTTCTTATAGCTAAACCTGTTTTAAAATAAAATAATATGTAACTAACTAACTATAGTATTTCACCTCTACATCATGTTGCTGTAGACATGAACTAAAATATTTCTGTCAATTTTCAACAGTCTTCATTTGTTGTGATGTCATGGAATGATGACAGTGAGCTTTATGTTTGCTTTTTACCCCAATTTACATTTGACAAGACAAGTTTTCACAGGCTGGAAATTCTTTCCTAATGACTATATATGAAAATATAATGAATCCTTATCAGGGGCAGTGGTCATTTGAACTCTGCAGAGTTTATCTGTGACCAGGAGAGAAAGTTAAAGCTGTTTTTCTTTTTCTTTTTTTTTAACAGTGGAACAGGAGCAAATCCAGAAGAGAACCTTCACCAACTGGATCAATGCTCAGCTGGCAAAGGTGAGGCTGCAGCCTGAACATTGGTGCCGCTTATAAACCAGTAAACGGCTGCATCTGGTTACCAGAACCACCAAGCATCAAAGAAACATCAATGGGTAGATTTTACGCAAGAGCACCCAGAGAGATGATCTAAAGTAGATCTCACTCAGCCTGAAATTAATAAATGACGTGTTTCAACGTGTCACAGAAAATATTTGCTCCTTTCAATTTAAACGTTTACTTCTGACCTTGATAGATACTGAGATTCAGTGTTATCAGTGTGATAGAGCTCCCGTAGAGCTCACAAAGAGCTCACATAGAGTAAATATAGAGCTCACATAGAGCTCAGATACAGCTCACATAGAGCTCCCACGGAGCACACTTAGAGCTCACATAGAGCTCACATTGAGCTCACATAGAGCTCACTTAGAGCTAACATAGAGCCCACATAGAACTCACAAAGAGCTCACATAGAGCTCACATAAAACTCACAAAGAGCTCAGATAGAGCTCAGATAGAGCTCACATAAAATTCACAAAGAGCTCAAATATAGCTCACATAGAACTCAGATAGAGCTCACGTAGAGCTCAAATAGAGCTCTCGTAGAGCTCACATTGAGCTCACATAGAACCCACATAGAGCTCACACAGAGCTCAAATAGAGCTCTCGTAAAGCTCACATTGAGCTCACATAGAACCCACATAGAGCTCACATTCAGCACAAACAGCGCTCACATAGAACACACATAGGGTCCACATAGAGCTCATACTGAACTCACAAAGAGCTCAAATAGAGCTCACATAGAAGTCACACAGAGCCTTACATAGAGCTCAGATAGAGCTCACATTGAGCTCACATAAAGCACAAATAGAGCTCACATAGAACTCACGTAGAGCTCACATAGAGCTCACATAGAGCTCAGATAGAAGTCACAAAGAGCCTTACATAGAGCTCAGATACAACTCACATAGAGCCCACATTGAGCTAACATAGAGTTCACTTAGAGCTCACATAGAATTTACGTAAAGCTCACATAGAGCACAAATACAGCTCACAAAGAGCAAAAATAGAGCTCACATAGAGCAAAAATAGAGCTCACATAGAGCTCACATTGAGCCCACATAGAGCTCAGATACAGCTCACATAGAGCTCAGATACAACTCACATAGAGCTCACATTGAGCTTACATAGAATTCACTTAGGACTCACATAGAATTCACGTAGAGCTCACATAGAGCTCACATAGAGCACAAATACAGTTCACAAAGAGCAAAAATAGAGCTCACATAGAGCAAAAATAGAGCTCACTTAGAGCTCACATAGAGCTCAGATAGAGCTCACTCAGAGCTTACCTAGAGCTCATATAGAGCTCCCATAGAGCTCACATAGAACTAACATAGAGCTCACATAGAGCACAAATAGAGCACACATAGAGCTCAGATGCAGCTCACATAGAGCTCCCATAGAGCTCACATAGAACTCAGATAGAGGAAAAATACAGCTCACATAGGGCTTGGATAGAGCTCACATAGAACTCACAAAAAGCTCACATAGAGCTCAGATAGAGCTTTGATTGAGCTCACTCAGAGCTTACTTAGAGCTCACATAGAGCTAACATAGAGCTCACATAGAGCTCCCATAGAGCTCACATAGAACTAACATAGAGCTCACATAGAGCACAAATAGAGCACACATAGAGCTCAGATGCAGCTCACATAGAGCTCCCATAGAGCTCACATAGAACTCAGATAGAGGAAAAATACAGCTCACATAGGGCTTGGATAGAGCTCACATAGAAATCACAAAAAGCTCACATAGAGCTTAGATAGAGCTTTGATTGAGCTCACTCAGAGCTTACTTAGAGCTCACATAGAGCTAACATAGAGCTCACATAGAGCTCCCATAGAGCTCACATAGAACTAACATAGAGCTCACATAGAGCTCCCATAGAGCTCACATAGAACTTACATAGAGCTCACATAGAGCACAAATAGAGCACACATAGAGCTCAGATACAGCTCACATAGAGCTCACATAGAACTCATAAAAAGCTCACTTAGAGTTCACATAGTGCTCACTTAGAGCTCACATAGAGCTCACATAGAACTCACATAGAGCTCCCATAGAGCTCACATAGAACTCACATAGAGCTCACATAGAGCACAAATAGAGCACACATAGAGCTCAGATACAGCTCACATAGAGCTCCCATAGAGCTCCCATAGAACTCAGATAGAGGAAAAATACAGCTCACATAGGGCTTGGAAAAAGCTCACATAGAACTCACAAAAAGCTCACATAGAGCTCAGATAGAGCTTTGATTGAGCTCACATAGAGCTAACATAGAGCTCACATAGAGCTCCCATAGAGCTCACATAGAGCTCCCATAGAGCTCACATAGAACTCACATAGAGCTCACATAGAGCTCCCATAGAGCTCACATAGAACTCACATAGCGCTCACATAGAGCACAAATAGAGCACACATAGAGCTCAGATACAGCTCACATAGAGCTCACATAGAACTCACAAAAAGCTCACTTAGAGTTCACATAGAGCTCACTTAGAGTTCACATAGTGCTCACTTAGAGCTCACATAGAGCTCACATAGAACTCACATAGAACTCACATAGAGCGCAAATAGAGCTTACATTGGGCTTACAGCTGAACCAGGTTTGAAGGTCACCTTGAAAATGATCTCAGTTCTTCAACTTTCTGATCACTTTTGTTCTTTTGTTTAGTGTTAAACTGTTCTTGTATTTTTATTCAGAGGGGAAGGTGAAAGTTGTTTAAAACCGGGGACGTCCTTGTTATGATTTCTGATTATCAGCTGTCGCCTCTCCGCTCTGTCTATTTTTAGCAGCCATGAGTGAAGCAGTGAAGGGCAGTGGAGTGGCGGTCATGGTAACGTGTTGGAGATAAATATAGCAGTCAGGGTCAAAGTTCACAGGAGGCAGACTGACAGCGACAGAAGGGACCTCCCTCCTTCGCTCTAACATGGTTCTGCTGCTGGTTTCATTTCATGCTTTAATCAACCTCTGCAAACACATTCCCACATGATTTGGTTCTGAGTCCAGAACCCAGGTTCTGATTACTGGTAGAACCAACTAGCTCCCAGCACCTCCCTGCAGACCAGGCAGATGATCTAATGACTGTCCGAAGGGGTAGGAAGCTCCTCCTGATCGCGAAAATGAGCTGCGCTTCATTTCCAGCTTCACCCCCCTGCGTGTCTCGCACGGAGGCCCCAGAAGGTCTGACTGGCCTCGAAGTGACGTTTTCAGTGTATTTTGTTGAACTTAGAAAGAAGTGCATCAGGTTGTTTTCATTTCCAAGCAGGAAATGTTGCATCATGTCTCCTTAAAACAGAGGCTGCAAAGGCTGCAGAACAACAGTCGTAATCACTGTCTGAATGTTCCAAAGCCCATCTGATTGCAGATATAAAACCAGGACTGTTTCTGGTTTGATAACTTGCTGTCAGACATCATAAGGAAGAAATTATCCGCTTCGTTCACTGGAGTCTAAATGTTCTGTGGCTTTTTGCTGTGACACAGCTTCTTCCAAGCACTGCTGATTAATCCAGTTTCAATCTACAGGGTTATTCTTTATCTATCATTCCTGATTGGATGTGCAGCTCCTGATTTAGGTCCAATTTCTGACTGTCCAGATTAACTACCTAGTATTTACTCTTGATGCTTCTGAACCAGACAGGAAATAAAGACTGACCATTTAAGCTAAGCTGGTGATTGGTATAGCCAGCTGAGGCCATCAGTCTCTCTGAGGAAGTAGATTCTTACCTGAGTCTGAGGTTCCCAAAGGCTGCAACACATCAGTTGAACTGAAATAAACACGGCATCTCTGAAAACTGGAGGCTCCTTCATTAAAAAGCCACCACTGCTCCCTTCAAGTGAAATTAATCTTTTTATTTCCATTATTTTCTCAGCACCTGTTTACAGCCATGCTGATGTTTGTACAGGTCGTCCCTTTTTTTCCATTAATTCTGAATCCTGTTGGAGAATTATGTTGTATGGATTTCCAGTCCCCTGACTGTCGGATTATTTAATTTAGTTTAATGTGGTCTCTCTGATAACCACCACTTTTTTTTTACTGGAGGATAATGATCTGATTGATTCCTGATCTGCACTTCCTCGCTTCAAGAACCCATTAGGTTTCCAGATGGGATCAGTTTGAGCAACAAAACAGTAGCAGCTTCACTTCTGACATAAACACTGAATTTCCTTTGAATCTTTCTTCTCTATCTGTGGATCTGTTACCCACTTATTCTTTCATTTTAAAGTAGATATTCTATTTAAATTCTTTGTCTTTCAGTTTTTCTTTTCCAAATGTTTGAAATATAGTGCAGAGCTGGAAGACTTCAGCTCTAATGTCTAAAACATGTTTGTTTGCGTTGTGACAGCGGAGGCCGCCATCTAAGATTAGAGACCTGTTCCATGATTTCCGTGATGGCTCTAAGCTGCTGGATCTACTGGAGGTGATGAGCGGTCAGCGCATCGTGAGTACCACCGCAGCTCCACCCCCTCAAAGCCAGACTTCGCTCCAAGCCACCTGTTGACTCGGTAGGTTTGTTTTTCAGAATCGGGACAAAGGACGAGGGATGTTTCAGAGCAGGAGCAACATTGAGAAAGCACTTTCCTTTCTGAAGAAAAAATCGGTAACGTATTAAACTCATTTAAAGTTCAAGAATACAAACTTTACTGGTATCACTGAGAGGACATGTAACATGAAACACATTCTGCTGAAAGTAGAAAAAGTAACGATTCCCAGGTCATTTAATTCAGATGTAGAGTAGAAATACTGATCTATGTGCTAATCTGTGTCATCATGGTGAATCTCCAGATTAATCCGGCAGTGACCAGAGCATCCCGTTTTTGGGAACAATGGCTCCACCTTATAGAAGCCTCATAGACCCATTAGATTGTTGCCAGAAGGTCCAATGGCTGAAATCAACCTGTCGTCTGGAGGGCCTTCTTTTAAACACAGGATAAAATAATAGAACATGGTTCGCTGCAGGTCAATGGTCCAGATTTAGTGTTTAATCTCTGATTTATTGCTGTTTGATGCGGCTGACCAGCCAATAACCAATGAAGCTGCTAGATCCTGTGTCCAGGAGCTCCTACAGGGCTCACTAAGAACGTAAACCACTGAAATAGTTCCTAGATCTAAATGATTCCTACCATGACCAGCAATGCTCTACTGCCTTCACACTGAAACCCCCAACTTCAAACACCAGGAGGCAGTTTGCTGATTTCAGCTCTGCGTTTAAGTCCCTCCTCTGTCAGTGGATAACAGAGCCTAACCATAAGGATCAGGACCACTACATCCTCCACCATTATCTCCCTTATCTCCCTCCTTAGTCTGACCCTGGAGACAGTTCCATTGATGTGGAAGACCTCCTGCCTTGTTCCAGGACCAAAGAAGACTCAGCCAGGAGTCCTCAGTGACTACAGACCTGCTGCCCTGACAACCACATCCTGAAGGTCCTAGAGAGACTTCTGTTGGTTCACCTCAGCAAGCAAACCAGCAGTTATCAGGACCCCCTGCTGTTTGCTTATCGCCATGGAGATGGAGTTGATAATATCATCATCAACCGGCTTCAACAAACCCACTGTCATTTAGACATGGCGGACAGCACTTCGAGGATCATGGTCTTTGATTTCTTCACATTCAGCCTGACTGACTTTGAGAGAAACTTCAGCAGACTCAGGTGGAGGCATCAACAATCCCCTGGATCAACGACTACCTGACAAACAGACCACAGGTTGTTAGACTGAAGGCTCAGCTGTCTGATCCAGCAGCACAGCAGCACCACTGGGGAAGGTACTCTCTCCATTCATTTTTCCTCTGTTCACCTCTGACTTCCAGGACCAGACAGAGTCCTTTCATCTGCAGAAATACTAGGATGAATCTGCAGTCATTTGGACATGGTGGGATGGGATGGTGTGGAAACAATCATCTGATCCTGAAGGTCTACAAAACAATGAGTTGATTGGAGATTTCAGAAGAAACAGGAACAAGTTGAATCCTGTTAACATCCTGGGAGAAGAAGTGGAGGTGGTGGAGGCGTAGAAATCCCTTGGTGTTCACCTGGACAACAAACTGGACTGGAGACACAACTGGGAAGAGGTCTCTAAGAAGGGACAGAGCAGACTGGACTTCTAGAGGAAGCTTAGGTCCTTCAGATGCTGCAGATCTTCTATCAGTCTGCTGTGGAGTCTCATCTCTTCCTCCAGTATCATCATCATCATTATCATCATCATCATCATCATCATCATCATCATCATCATCATCATCATCATCATCATCATCATCATCATAAGAGCTAATGACTGAAAGAAGCTCAAGTAGCTGATAAAGAAAGCCAGCTCTCCTCTAGAGATAATTTCACAGAGAAGGAAGAAGATAAAGCACAACATTGAGCATCCTCTTCATCAGGCTTCTCCAGATCCAATCAAAGTCAGACCTCTACTGAAGATCATCCCTGCTTAGAACTACCAACATCAACAAGTGGTTGAAAAAAAAGCCAATAAGTTACTGCAACATCTGATTACCCATTGGGTTTATCGTATTTTTAAAGAAATAAACATTTTATCTGTTGAACTTCAGTGCCAGATTACCTGGAATATGCATTGATACCAGTTTACTGCAATTTAAACTATGTCCATGACTTTGGTCTGGATGGATGTTTTGAACACCAGAGCGAAAAAAGGTCCAACATTTCTTCATGATGCAGTCAATTTCCACAGAAAAAGCTGAATTAGTGTACAGTAGTTTTATAGACATACAAAATAAAGATGCTCTGCCTGTGTCTTCAGGTGAAACTGGTCAACATAAACATTCCTGACATCATTGATGGTAAACCCTCCATCATTCTGGGCCTCATATGGACCATCATCCTTCAGTATCATGTAGGTTTACTTCTTCACTCTATTACACCTTATTTCCTGCGTGTTACAGCAAAGTAGGAGCTGGTAGGCAAACCTTTGAATGTTCTCTGGGTTTTCTGAACTGTTCTTGTTTTCCCAGATCGAGGAGCTGGCCAGCTGCCTCTCCTTTGATTCCCGCCAGTCGTCCATGGAGTCTTTGGCCAGTTTGGACACCCGCTCCACGCTCTCCAGCCGCTCGGCCAGCAGCAGCCCTGTTCCTGCTAAAGGCTCTCCTCTACACAGCCGCTTTAGGGTTTCTGCAAAGAAAGCTCTGCTGCTCTGGGTGCGGGAGCAGTGCCACAGGTAAAACGATGGTTGTTTATCAGTGAATGTGTGTAGGGGGATCTTCCTCGCCATGTTGACCGAAAATCTGAAGCAGCTGAACTGGTTTGAAACAGGACCGCTGGCTGTTACTGTAATAATTCTTTTTCCTTAGATCTGCCATGAATACTTGTTTGAATGTTTTTTGTTTGAAAGTAAACCGGTCCAGGTTTAGAGTGGACCAAGTACTCCACCGACCTTAAAACATTGTTGTTGTTTTTTTAGAGCTGGCTGCTCCCTGAGCATAAAGGACTTTAAGGCGAGCTGGAGGAGCGGCGTCTTGTTTCTTGCCATCCTGAATGCTCTCAGACCCAACCTGGTCAATCTGTCCAAAGCCAGAACCAGGACCAACAAGCAGAACCTGGAGGAGGCCTTCCACATGGCAGAGATGGAGCTGAAGATTCCTAGACTCTTGGACCCTGATGGTAAGTACCTACAGTTAGACTTTCTCATGAAAATGTTGAAATGTATTAACTGTCAGTAGAAATCATGACATCCTTATGAACTAATGATCGTAGGGGTTTTTCTTATCTGAGAGGAATATGGATCAGCTGTTCCACAGAAAGGATCCTATTGCCGCTTTAGCCACTCTGATCATCAGTTTTTTTATGTCCATGTGGGTACTTCTTACTCCGACGCAAGCTGCTATCCTTCTGAAGCTAAAACAGCTTCTAATGTTATCCTTAGACCAGGGCCATTTCTCAATTCACGAGAACGTGAGTACGGACTCGCGTTCTTGTCAAGTCCGGTCTTGGCAAGAACACAGGAAAGTCCGGTCTTGGCGTGAACGCGAGCACGCAGCATAGATATGGGTCAATTAGAACAAAAGCATACTCGTGACATCACCACACGCTAGGCTCTTCTAGAGCTGCAACAAGCTCTGCTTGTTGCCATGGTCGTCTCAACTTTCGGAAATCTTTTTTTAAAATTACGCATTAAATCGCTAAATGGACCATATAGTGACGTTTTATAATAATAATAATAATAATAATATTCTCGCCTCAAATTATCTTAAAAAGTACTTTTATTGAACAACAGCAACAGAAAAGAGAACATTTTACTTTCAATGGAGCACTTCATTGAAAGCTGCTGCTGCCGCAGTGCATGCTGGGACAGCTGTCAATCTCAAGAACAGACAAGTCTGCTTTGATGCGTACTCGATAAAGAGGGCGGGGCGAGAACAACATCTGGGGATTTGGTGCGTTCTCGGTCTGTTCTCGGCAATTGGAACGGTGCTCGGGCTGAGGCTGATGACGTATCACAAGTACACAAGTACACGAGAATGCTCAAGAACGCATATTGAGAAACGGCCCAGGTGTGTCTTTGCTGAAGTGGAGAGACATCTAGCTAATGCTTAGTGTTCTGGTACCAAGCATGTGTCCAATCCCACCCCACTGATGGACCTTTTATTCCTCCAGCAGATAAAGCAAGGGCAGGGACTATGAAAGCTAGAAGTTGTCAGGATTTTTCTTTGATGAACCCAGATGCACACCACACACATGGAGCTAGTCTTGAAGGTTTATTGAAAATAATGAGTTGTGGATGAAGGTAACCAGAGGCTGTACCGGACTCGAACTGAAGGTGTAGATGGAAGCTGGAGAACTGGAGAGAGTACTTGGAGATGCAGGGCTGTTGTTGAACCGAAGGAGCAGCTAGAGGGAGTTTTCCTTGGACATGGTGCTGCAGAAGCAACCAGGAAAGCAGTAGGTAGAGAGTCCATAGAATGCATGGCTGCAGGGGTTCGAGATGAGCACAGAGTGAGCGTCAGCTGCAGTAATCCGCAGGACAACAGAGAGAGTTCTTGGTGAAGCAGAGTCTGCCATAAATCCAGAGGACCACAGAGAGTATTCTAGAAGACGCTGAGCTGCTGTAAATCCCCAGGTGCAGACGAGAGAATTCACAGGACAGATGGCAAAAGATCCAGCAGCGCAGCAACAGAAGCACAGAACCTGACTGACAAGGTGCTGGGTTAGTAGTGACTGAATACGAACCAGCGGGGAAGAGCTAACTGAGGGAGGTTTTTGTAGAGAGGCTGGCAGGTGGAGTGGGTATTGACGAACTGGTCCTTAACAGATGTGACTAATTGGTGAGGGAGTGAGGCAGATCTGTATGAGAGGAGGAGGTGCTAGAAAATAACAGGAGGTGATAGCCAGGCCAAAATTGAAACATGACAGAAGTAGGCACCGGAATCCCATGTTAATCCCACAATGTTATGATTTAGATGGGTCCTCAGAGGAGGACTAAACCAAAGCTATGAAATGGCGTTTATTAAAATACAGAAAAACGAAGCAGCTGTAGATCTGCAGTGGCTGAAGACAGCCCACCACTGGAAATTGGCCCAGGGTTCCAGGTGGGAACAAACAGTTCAGGCAGAACATTCAAATGGGAACAGGCAGGCTCAGTGGCTCAGAGGCAGAACAAGGCATGATATCAGGAACACTACGTTACCCTAAAAACTTCTCTCCACTGAGCCAAGAACAGGAACAGGGCACGCTCAGTCGATAAGAGGCAGATCAAGATCAGGAAATCAGGACCATTATGAAACGTTAAAAAAGTCTCTCTCACCGCTGGCCCCAGAACACGAACATGAACTATGAAATCAGCAGTAATTTTCCAACCTCAGCAATAATCTCCAACCTCAGTAACCACAAACTCAATAATCTGGCCCCGATAGCTGGGACTGAGCCGTATATAAGGAAGCAGGAAGAGGTGGATTAGATGAGTGATAATTGGAAACCAGGCAGTTAGGCAGGTGAATGAAAAGAGCAATTAGGCCAGCTCTCAGAGTCATGATGATGACTTGAAGACAATAATGTTTGTGTTTATAAGAAGGGTAAAAGCTGCAAAATAATTCACTTTTATTCCTGCATTTTGTCTTCATTATGACTCGTCCAAACTGGAGTGACCATGGTACATATCAGTTTGTTATTATAATTGTTATGTAGTAAAATCAAACTGTTCTAATCATGAAACCATTTTGATATTTCTGTAGTGGAATCTTTGAGGTTGGACGGCCTCCTTACCATCACCCTAATCACCACTCTCTGTACAGTGGTACATGAATAGACCTAACTCCTGCAGGGATATGCAGGGCCTAACATCTGATCTATTAGTTGCTTTCTATAGACAGCTATTAGCCTCGTCACCAAATCCTTGGAGGGTTTTACATGTTTGAGCTGCCAGGCTGTGAAACTGGTTTAGGTGATATTTTGAATGATCTCAGTGCTGCTAAACCAGTGGCTGTTACACAGCGTTTCTAACCGGGACGTCCTGAGGGAGAGCTGGATGACGCGTAAGGCGTCTGCTGACTCTCTGCTTACATGAATCCCTCATTTGTTTTCTCTGATCCGCCTGCTGATTTATGACCACAGACACAATGGGGATTTTTTAAAGGAATTAGCCCCCCCTCCACAGATTTGTTCCTAACAGCATTATCTCCTCATGCCTCTGGAGCAGTTATGGTGTTGATGTGGGGTTGGTGGAGCAGTGATGCTAATTATGGAGCTCTGTGATCTTGATCCAGATGTAAATGTCAGAGATCCAGATGAGAAGTCCATCATGACCTACGTGGCTCAGTTCCTGCAGTACTCCAGAGACGTGCCGGCCCAAGAGGAGGAGATGCAGGTCAGTGTCTATCTGCTTCTCTTATCGGCATCCCGCTGGACTAAACCCGGGTCTTCCTTTGAGATGTTCTTTAAACTGTCCTCCTTTCACATCTTTTCTTCTTCTCCTTCCTCCTCAGACACAGATCCTGACTCCTCCTAAAAGCCCTTCACCTGTCAGCCTGCCTGTTCACTACACTCCTGCTATTTCTGCTTCACCTCTTCGGCAGGTACAGCAAACTGGCCCCGCCTCCTCTGTCCTCTACACCGTTCATCCTTTCTTCTGTTTCTCAATCATGCAGCTGAACATGTCTGACTGAAAACCAATCAGGAGATTTAGCAGCAGCGATCTGATTGGCTGGGAACTACCTTCACTTTTTGGAGTGAACCTTTTTAGATGATTTAGTTTATACTTTAGATCAGCTGCTTGGAAGATTCTCAAAGAATGTCTTCCTCTGTCAAAAGTAGTTTTTTAAAGCCCTGAAACAACAAAAGAATTCTCAAAAACCTTTATACTTGTCATGAAGCTATCATGCTGTTTCATTAGGAGGGCATACATCATACAATGACATAAAAAACACGCACCATGAAACCTGATTTACCCCCTTAAATGGAAACCATAACTCTCCCAAGATTGTCTCTGGCACCTTCAGTGGAAAAAACTAAGGAGACCTGAATATAAACTGATTATTATCCACAAATAGACCAAAACAAACCAATGTCCTGCATGTCTGTTTAGCTGGAAATAGAGTACAGGCATATGAAAATACACTAAACCCCCACCTGTTAAGTATTCCTCGCCTTTTTGCAGACCCACATGGAAAAGCAAAGGAATTAAGACGTCCTTTTCTTCTTAGCGTGAACAACCAGCATTTACTGTGTTTATTATGGAGCTTAAGGTCTGTTGAAATCAAACACGGACACATGAGGCACATGCAGTTAGTGATTTCCATCTTTCTCCATGCACTTCCAAGACACTTCCAGCCACAGCTAAACTATGACTGATGTGAATGCAGCATGTAGGGCAGTCAGAGTGGTTAAAGAATCTGAGCCTCTACCAGTAAACCTGTTAGGGACTGGATATGGTTGTGACTCGGTAAAGGAGAGCAGTGGAGGGGACGGCTTTTAGAAAACTCAGCAGCGTTAGTAACGCCGTTACTCCCATCACTGGCTCTCCAATATGTATCTTTAAAAACATCTCGATAACACACAGAAGAACGCGGGAGACATCTCCATCTTAGCAGGTCCTTATTTTTTCTGACTCCAACAAACACAATATAGCACAGAGGTTCCTATCTGCCAATAGCCTGATACTACACACGGTTTCAGCAAACACTGCGTTCAACTTGTCATGATGCTTTTAAGTGATCTGATCCAAAATGCAAGAGAACCACTCAGACAGCATAGCAAATTTTTTACAGGTTTATTGTGTTAAGGGTTGAGGGGTTGGATCTGCTACTCAGAGGGCTGGTGAACCGGAAGTTTTGGGGGGTTCTTCTCTCGCTTAGAATCCAGTCAGTGTGGGTTGATCTAGTGAAGAGGGGACTCGTTGGAGAGCAGACAGAACTTGAACAGCACATGTGGAGGTTTCTCCCCTGCTCAGTGTGAACACAGATTATCCTTCCAGGGGGGAGAAGGCCAAATATCCAGTATGCAGGAAGATATCCTGCCAAAGGCAAAGACAAAAACAATGTTAATCTCAGAGAAACAAAACCCAGATTAGACTCAGCTAAACTCAGCTTGGCTAGAGTACCCAAAACTGGCAAACACTCTGGCCACGAGGTAGTGGCAGTCAACAGCTCAAATACTCCCCAGTGATTAACCAACAAGCCGCAGGTGTGCAGGAGGGCCAACGAGGACAGGAAGCCACCTGGTGGTGGAGGGAGAGACAAACACAAAACAATAGACCACACAAGCTGGATTCCTGACACAGCTAGGTTTGAATCGCAGGAAGAAAAACAAAAACACTACGTTAAGCTCCTTCTGAATCGTAGGAAAGTTAGCCTGGCTCGGTCAAGCTGGCACAGACCTTCCGGAGAGATTTGGTTGCTACTTTACCGAGTCTAGCAATTAGCAGCTATGGGGCTACCGTTAACAGAAATTTGACCAGGAAGTTCTTGCTTTTTAAACTCCATTGGAGGGATGTGTGAGAAGGGTTGAAATGTCCAGCTAATATAGCCAGAAAACTGGTCAGATTTGTGTTTCCTGTGAAGTAACCTTTAGAGCTGCTAACTGTTCGGATTAAAGGTTGGTTTTATTATTTATAGATATTAAACAAATGTCTCTGTAATCCTATATTATTCTCACGTTTAGTGTTACTGCTTCATGAGGTTCTTTGGTAAATGTCTCTTTGACTTGATGCCTCAGAGTCTGCAGGTCTTTTTAATTCTTCTCTATAAATATAGTTTGTTTTGCATTGAAAAGTCCAGCTGCAGTCCTCCGAACCTAGAAAAGATGTTCCCCAAGGCTCAGTTCTTAGATCCCTTCTTTTCTGTTTTTCAGATTAATATCTCCTGGTACAGTTTTCTTTATGGATGTTTCCAACCGAATCTGATTATTCAGTTGTTGATCCACGGCTTTATTTCTAGAATCTGGGAAACAGTAACCTGAAAGAAAAACCTTAGAGGCTGGACAGTAGTTGGGCTGTTCAGTGAATTCTTTGTCTGTAAACCGAACCTCATTGCCCTGTAGAGTTCTCTGTTAATATTAATGACCAGGATCCATTAAACTAGTTTGCCCTGTTAGTGCGAGTTGGGCGCGTTACTCTGCAGAAGTTAGAGCTCTAAATCAGCCAGAATGGTTCACGTCACTCACTACATCTAACTTGTACTGCTATAAATGTGTCATCATGCTTTGCCCTTTTTTATTGTTTGTTGATCTGTTTCTGTTTTCTCTTTAATGGCTCCAGGCGACGCCGGATCGAAAGGCGCAGGAAGTGACCTGCTGGCTTCTTCAGGCCTATGATGAGCTGTTGGAAGGATGGGACTCCACAGAAGGAGAAAGCTACTCTGAGCGATACCATGTGAGTCTGAAGGCCGCAGTAAAAAGTATTCACGCCCCTTAATGTGTTCACATTTTACCTCAGTCAAGTCACAGTTATTAATTAAAACAGGCTAATGTTTGGGATTAGAGAAGTTTAGAGTTTAAAGGTGAAGGAAATTGGGTAAACATTGGATATCCGTCCATCCTGATCCTAATTAGGAACAGTGCGTTTGGGTTTTTTTTATTAATGAGGGGACTTGGATTTTCTTTAGGGGCAGCACAGGATAGGAGGCTGACGTTATTTTAGGTTAGTTTTGTTTCCTCAACTGAATATGAGCTGTTGTGTGTTTGTTTATCTGATAAATCAGCTGACCATGTTTAGTCTGTGGACATGGAGTGACCTCCTACTCTGAAGTAGTTGATTTGGGTTCAAATACGATCACAGTGACTGATGCAGACTGGCTTTCTTCAGGTTTTCCAGACCTTCCTGGTGTCCTTCAATGAGCAGCGCCGGCCCATCATGCCTTTGCTGACCTCCATGAAACGAGCCCCAAAGCTGAGCGAGCAGCAGCAAGCTCTGAGGGAAGCCTGGGAATCCCTCAATCAGAAGGTTCTGCTTGCTTCTCATGAATTCCCTAGATTCCAAACTTCCTTTAAAAAACTGAAAAAACACTAAGACAGAAACGTCTAACAAATGCTTAATTCCTAATCTATTAAATCAGTTGCACACAGAAATCTGTTAAGTCTTACTTTCTTCTAACAATATCTGTAGTTTAGCATTAAAGAGCAACGTGGGCCCGGATAAAGCGGGAGACGACAAGAGTAATGGGCTAAAAGTGTAATGGGCTTTATGTTCTGTGTTTACACCCAGCTGCAAGAATACAAAGCTGAGTTAGACCGGAGTCTCCCGGCCCCCCTGGACACCACAGCTCAGTGGTTGGTTAAAGCAGAAGGAGCTTTGGCGGAGGAACAGGGGGAGCCCCCAGATCACGGCCGTGCTGCTGATGAAGCCAGAGAGAAACAAGAGCTGCTCAAGGTAAAGGATCCATTCTTTGATTCAGACTTGGAGGGATGGACCATCTGGGACAAGGGTTCAAAATGGCTTCTGCAGCATTCAGCTGTAGAAACAATACTTTCCTCCCTATTCTTCTGGTTTTGCCTTTTTGTCTTCATGTAAACCAGCAAATACAGGAAAATGAATGAATGGGAGGAATAATCCAGCAGCTATGGTTGTTTAAACTGTAACCTATTATAAAGCTTATTCCTAACCCAAACAATACCTGGAAAATGACACATGGCCAATGGTGGGTTAATGTGGTCAGGAGGATGAATATGGACAAGAAATCTGATGTAACTTCTTCATCTAAGTGTTTACAGTGAAGGTCTAAGCTCGCTTAAATACTCACCTGTAGAATGCTCCTCCTGACCCCCATGGCGGCATGTCTCAGAGGATGGTAGCTTTAGATAGGAAGCTGGAATGCCGTCCGCTCAGACATTACAGCCCCGGGGTAAAATTCAAAGCAGCCTTTTGCTGAATCGCCGGCCTGTGGTGCTCTTAGCAGTAGGAGCAATAAACTCAGTTGCTGTTGCTTTGCTTCCACGCATAGAGGGCAGCACTAAGAAACTTCAAGGCCAAATGTTGCAGAATTAGACAATTTCCTGGAAACTGTCAAAACCTGTGCAGTAGCATTAGGATAACATTTCTAGGTTCCTGTTTCTACAGTTGATCTGCAAAGAAGTTGATTTAGGGTTTATCTAATCTTTAAAAATACAATAGATTCACAGAAAACATGTAAAAAATATAAATAAATTAAGCATCTTTCTCTTGAAATCCATGAAAAAAAAACCTGTGAAAGAAGAAAGTAAAAAAACGGAAATTGTCGATGAGTTGATCACTTCTTGGGGTAGAAGTCGATCATGGTGTGTTCTTCTGGTGCTTCAGATCTGTTTGGAGGAGATGCCGCAGCAGCTGAAAGTCTTCCAGTCCTTCCCAAACCTCAACGAGTTTGGAAACACGATGGTTCCATCAGAAAAGATGGATGAGCTGAAGAGGAGGTACTTTAACATTCAGCACCACAGAAACTCTTCCGGCATTCCTCCCTGTTAAAAGCTTTATGACGTAAAGTTTCTGAACTTTCCTCCAATTACCACGTAACACATTTCCATTTAGATTCAGTTCCAATTTTTAGTCCTCTTGAGTTATAAATCAGCAGATTTTCAGTAAAGTAGTGTTAAATAAAGCCAAAGTGTGCAGAGATGTTCAGACAGAAGTTTCACCCATATTGCAACAGTAGGATTCATATTTTATTAAAAAAAGCATTTAGGAACTGCCGAGTTGAAGCAAACGTCACCTCCCCCATCAGAGGGAGGTGTGTACAAATGATCTGCTCCTATAGACCTACCATTGGTCTTAAACTCCAATCCTCCAGAATCATTTACCGAGTTTGAATCCAGCGGCTGCATCCTCCAAAGATGGCCGATTAGTTCAGATTGGAAGACTCCTCATTATGTGAATCCGTCCTTCGTTATGCACATTTGAAGGACGGGTCCGCTGTATCCTCTGTAGCCTTGGGTATCCCATGATTCATTGCGAATCAAACCAAGCCCTATAAAGATGCCCTGTGCTTGAAGGAAAAAAATAAAAATGGCAACGAACAGTGGTGAACGTTATAAGTACATAAAGCCATAACATCCCTTAGCCAAGACCAAAGCAGCATCATATTACCAGCAGACAAAGGAAGATGCACCGCGGTCCTCAACACTTCAGATTACCAGGACATGATTCTCACTCTACTGAGTAACACCAACACGTTTGAAAAGATATCAACCCAGCACCTACAAAACAAAATCACAGACTACCTCAAACAAGTAGAATAAAGACAAGATAATATTTCAGATTACATCCAGGTGAGGACATTGCATGCTTTTATGGACTTCCAAACATTCACCAGGAAGGAACACCACTCAGTGCCATTGTCAGCAGCATTAATTCTATTGCTAAACAGCTTACTAATATTTTAAACTCCAAAGACTCATTTAAATATGGCGGCAGGAGAAACCCTGGTGTCTTTTGATGTTCCCAAAATTACGTAATTTGCTCGCAGCGACGTCACGAACAAGCATTAGCCACCACATCTATGCATGTCCTGTACTGAGCCCCCACCTCCACCTATCTATCTACCAGAGCTTTGGTTTGAGCTGCCATGTTAATACTGCAATGACAGGGAACAATGATCTGCTTTATCCCGATTTTTTTATGATGTTTGATCTTTCCACAACTGTATCAGATTCACCAGTGTGCGAGTGTCTGCTAAGTACCATGGAATCAAGCTGGAGTACAGAGAGAACCGACACACAGTTCTGGATCTGCTGGGACAGATCAGATCCAAACTCTGCATGTCGAGGAAACCCTACATTT